>JASDDO010000019.1:715221843-717621843 GCA_030015575.1 Agapanthus africanus | reverse complement strand
GTACCTGAGAAGGACTAAGGAGATATTCTTGGTGTATGGCGGAAAAGACCTTCAGATCGAGGCCTTTGCTGACTCCAGCTTGTTAGTGTATATGCCCTAGAGGCCATTACTGTATCATACTAGTTTGTATATTACTTAATGAAAGATTGGGATATTCACCATTGCATAGACAATCTTGCTCAAAATAGTAGTATGCTACTTGGTTTGTCTCTACTTCAATGTGTGTATATGTGTTTCTTTTAACATATCGCCTATACACATTAGTGGAGCCCTTAGGATCTTTGCTTGATTACCAGCGTTGTGATGGCAGTCACACTCGTGGGGGCTGGGTAATCTACAAGCACATCCTTATACAGGTCCCTAGTCGTAGGACTATCGAGACAGGGCATCGATACTCTGGAGTAGACTAGCGTATGCGCTTCTCATCCCAGCAGGGGAGACGGGCTGTCCCACAGCCGTCAGTACGTCGTACTTAAGATAGTATGCGGGTGCTCGTTAGGTTATGAGTACACTGGACAGGACTCGTCGGGAACTGATTGGTTGGTACTATACCTATCGTCAGTTATCAGTTCCCAAGTGACATGAGTACAGCTTAGTCCGCTGACTTGACACTGTCACTTCGCCTCGAGTGTGTTCCCACTGTACTTTGATTACTACCCTACCACAGCTCAAAGGAGTCGTGCAAACAGGTAGTAGTTTGGTGCAGTCCCGAAGCACTTGGAGGCAGTGACGGTTAGATAGGATTCGTCTCTCCCAGTATTGGGAGTTGATATCGCGCAGTGTCAAGGAGAGCCATTACACACAGTCGTCCCTAGCCAGGGCAAGTGAGATACACTGGTAGGTTTCCAGTGTTATCTCAGGGTGTTCTGGGCTACACTCCGACACGACTTGTACCGCTATTAGGGGACTGCCGTTTACCGCCCCCTAGGCCCGCCATGCGATATTCTCAGACGAACAGACCGGACTGTACGGAGACTGTCACATTCAGGCTCAGTAGGAGTTCAGATGGGTTTCACCTCGTCAGTCTTCTTATCGGCATCTACCTGGGGGCCGTTACGCACAGCTAGTGCCGCTTGTGGTCTGTGGTTAAACCCACTTCCAGCGTAGTGTCGAGTCTTTAGAGTCCCACACAGAGAGCTATTCGCCTTTAGGCAAAAGAGTAGAGGTCGCATGGTTTTGCGACAGGGTCCGCTCACATCCGCGCACTTGTGCACGTTTGGTGTCCGGGCAGTTATTACTAGCGGGTTTTGGTTTAAGCCAGATCCTAGTATACGTTTTGGGATTGGTTTTATCTCTTAGTATTCGTGTTCCTCGGAACATGGATGCCGGTGTGTATGCACAGTTGACAGAGACAGAGGCAGAGGATCTCTTTGTATTCGTGTTCCTCGGAACACGGATGCGGGTGTGTATGCACAGTTGACAGAGACAAAGGCAGAGAATTCTCATTAGGGTTGTTGACTGTTGACTTTTTCAAAACCCTAATGAGAATAAGAAATATGATTAATAATAATATTAATTAAGTATTATTGTGCCATGGTTAGGTTGAAAGTTTGACTTTATTGACTTGTTGACTTTGTTGACCGGTTGACTAGTTTGGACTTGTTGACCATCATCATTGCATGGCTATCATTTCATGGCTATGACTTTTGCTTGCTTGTTGTGGTTTACAAAATGAGTGCATGAAATGATATTTCCATTGAAATGAACTATCACAAAATACTTGATTACAATTATTATCATGATTATTTTGGCTTTTGAGAGCATGGTTGTAAAAGTCCTCTCTCATTCTATCATATCCTCTCTCTCTCATCCAAGCTCTCCCTCTTCCTCTTCCTCTTCCTCTTGCTCATGGTTCTCTTATCTCATGAGTTGAGAAACAAGAACCATTGAGATAAAACCCAAAACACTTCTCTACTCATCCTAGAATACAAGGTCTAGCAAGCCAAGTATTTTTGTTTCCTCTAGATTGAGGTTGGAGCCAAAGGTAGAAGCTTTCGGGTGGATCCATCTTCGGCACAAGGAGACGACGAGGTGAGGCCGATCCGACCACCACAAGGAGTTGAAGAGAAGGAGTTCAAGATTAGGTATAACCCCTAATATAGTATCTAAACTCTTAGCTAGGTTGTTAGATAGTTTGTTTAGCAAAGATCCGGTTGTTTCTAGTCCATGTTACCTTTACCGAAAAATTGTTTTTCACCATTTCCGCAATCCCGAAAGAACCGGGGACGGGTAACGTGGACTTACAGTGGTATCAGAGCCTAGCTAAATACTATATAGCATGTTAGCAAAGTAACTAGAAGTTCGATCGAAAAGAAAATCACAAAACACGACCTAAGCCTAAACTTTCTGTCGGTTTTTATACAGCTCAAAAAATTATTTAACACATCTGAAAAATTGTCTCAGGGTTTTCTATGAACACAGCAGAAAAACGATCCAGTGAACCGACCAACTCACCGCGGAACCGCGGCAAGAACAGCTTCTTGCCGCGGATCCGCGGTCGAGTTGACTAGGCCGTGGATCGGTTTTCCTACAGTGTGATCTGTGTACTGTTTTGGGATTTTTGGAATATGTTTTTTCTGCCCAGATTTTCCAGAAAGCAAATTTGTGTTTTGGGGTGGTTACAAATCCGTATTTTGATCGAACTTCTATAGACTTTGGCTAATGGGTTATATCTGTGATGTGATATATGTATTGAACGTCTGCTAATCGCTATACGTCGATTAGTGGGGGTTCTACATATCTGTAATCTATAATGTTGCTGGTATGTGTATATGAATTCGTTGGATTGTCGCAGATGAATAGCCGGGGGGTTGTGAGATGAGAGTTTTCTTTATCTTTCAATTCATGTAATATGTAAATTGATTTAATATTATTTTTATGGCCGCACATCCGGGATGAGGTTGTAGCCGCCATTGTATAATTTCTTTTTACTGTTTTTGCTCCTAGGATAGACCCAAGGTAGGGTGCACAAACTACCGGGTACCTCGAAGTGCCGAGTGGCCTACTCACGTTGTTGAGGGAGGTTGCTTCACTTCGGGTATTTGGCGGGTAGTTTGCCGCACCTGTAATGGTCTAGGGTGGGGTATTGGCTATTCATCGCGACTGTGTAATCCGCTTTTTGTTACAGGCTCGTACGAAATGCGGATCCATAGTATATCCAATATGTTCATCTGTGATCTGGAATGGCTATCATTGCATCTGAAGAATGTATATATCTATATATGATATCTATTTAGGCGTTGCTTATGTTTTGCATCCGCGCTAGTCCAGCCCCCGCTCTGTCGTTAGTTAAGTAACCTAACGGGTATTGACGGGGCCCCGTGGCGAATGCGGATGGCATAAGCGTACGTCATATTTTTGTTGTTTTCTGCAATAGTAGGATTAAATGATGGGACGCAATAAAAATTAATGCAAGAAAATAAACCAAAGTTAAAGTCGTTGGAACAATTTCAAAAACCACTCGGTTTCTTTTCAAAAACAACTTTTAAACGCGGAGCTTAAGCCTCTCCTTTTAAAATCTATCTCGTTCCATCGATTATATCAAGTTCACTACGTTCACGGTTTCGCCAAAACCATCCATAGCCCTCCGTCATTTCATATGAATATCCAACAGTATTCAAGCTGTGTTTGTTGGCCTTAGTCAAGGCACAGTGTTTGGTAGCTGGTGGGTATTCATATGTTGCATAGATAGATGTGTTGGTTTGGGACAGTCGTATTACTTTGTTGGCCATAGTCAAGGGTATATATGTAGGGTTCCTAGGCACACTAATGAGGTCTCACAAGGCATCAACCATGCCAATTTCAAAATTTACAAGTGCCGAGAAACCCTAATACGGATCGTTAACTAGATTTTAGGCGAAACATGCAACTAGTTAACAACATAACTAAAAGAAAGAGGCTACAACCTTTGTAGATCCGGTTCTCCACTACCTTAGCCCTACGTAGACGTCCCTCCGCTGTACAAATTGGATCTTGGACTCTAGTGTCGGCTTCATCGAAGAAATGGGCGGGCTAGGTCATCGACTACGATGCCGAAGATAATCTACGTCGAGGCATCACAAGATCAAGCTCCCACTTCACCAAGTCATGAAACTTGTGAAGAAAACACCCTATACTACTTGGCAAGAGATAGAGGATGAAGAAATAGGAAGTGGGTTCACTTTAGAATTAGATTTCTCACTCTTTTCATCAAATCACCATTGATGGAATCAAGCTTCTGCATCTTAAAGAAGAAGAAGAAGAAGAAGAAATATATTATGATAAGTTGTTTTGAATAGAAAAGAAAATCAATACTTATCATAATACAACCATGGTCAAGTGTAGAGAATCAACTAGGGTTAAGTGGAGTGGTTAGGGTTAAGCATGAGACAAAATGGTCACTTAGTCAAAGCTTCATGAAGCTTCAAGATGCAAACAAAGAAAGCCACCATTTTCTCTTTATGCCATTTATTTTCCAAAAAGAATAAATAAATGAATAAGGAAAACAAAACCCTAACCATTCATATAACCATGGTTTAATCTTTACACAAACCCAAGTAAACATGTATCATCAAACATGATACAATCAAGTGCACAAAAGTATATCACATATACAACTTGTGCAATTCAAGTGAGAAAATCCATTTAAAGTGAACCAATACTAGTTAATGAAAAGTAATATATCAAATATATAATTATACATTAAATTATTAAATCAACACTTGATTTAACGATCCGGTCATATCGCATATGACCGACTAATATCCAATGTATCGGCTTATCGAATCAATCCTCGATTCGATAACTAGGTTATATCGCATACAACCAATCGATACATTTATCGCGAGAATAGAATACGGTATCACATACACGCATTATTCTCGGTCCCGCACATATCTCATATGCGCTCCTATTTCGTTTCGCTTGAGCCAGGAAACCTCTGTGTAGGACTCTAAAGACTCGTCAATACGCCGGCAGCAGGTGATGATCATATCAAACACCCACAAGCCGCAAGCGGTCTGCTAAACGTAACGGCCATCCGGGTATTGAGCGATCAGAAGATCGACGAGCAAGCCCGCTCATACTCCTGTGAATCCAACCAGTAACACTTACCGCACAGTCCGGTCTGTTCGTCTGATATGTCGCATATCTCGCCTAGGGGTGGAAAACGTCAGACCCCAATAGCTCGATAAGTCGTGTCGATATGAGGTCTATAACAATTCGAGAAACTACTGGTAACACTTACCGGTAAATCTCAGCAACCCTGGCCAGGGATTTCCGGTTATAGCCAATCGAACACAGCGCAACATCAACTCCTTATACCGGGAGAGACGAATCCCCTCCTATCGCTCATTGCCTCCATGTGATTCGGGACTGTACCCAAAAGCCACCGTTTTGCACGCCCTCTTGGATGTGGTAAGGTGGAAATCAAAGCACAGTGGGAACCACATAAGACTCTATGACGATCTCGGGTCAACAGACTACTCTGTACCAGTGTCACCAGAGAACTGCCATTTGACGTAAGGTATAATACCATCTGGGAGTTCTCGGTGAGTCCGTCCAGTGTACCCAGTCTTCACTGAGCACCCGTATATCATCTCCGATGTCAAACACCAATGGATATGGGATCATCCATCGCCCATCTGTATGGGTCGAGAAGGTATACGCTAGTCTACTCTGGTATATCGATGCCCTGTCTCGATACACCCACGACTAGGGACCTTGAAGGATGTACTTATAGACTACCATGTCCCCACTAGTATGATCCGCATCATAGTCCAGGTAGTCAAGTACACATCCTAAGGGCTTTACCAACATGTAACAGAGAGACAATCAGTGTACACGTTAAGGTAAAGAGTAACCAGATAGCATACTATCATGTCGAGCAAGAAAGTCCTCCCTATATATGTCCAAGCATCCACTACAATATACATCCTATGTATAGTAATGGCCTCTAGGGCATACATATAACTAACAATCTCCCACTTGCACTAGGGCCATCTGATAGCAGTGGTTGTAGTATCTCATACTCAACCATCCCATAAAAGTCTCTCTCTGGGAAAAGGCCTTTGTGAGTGGATCCGCCGTGTTGTCCTCTGAGTCTACTCTCCTGACCTCGATCACCCTTGAGATCAACTATCTCCATGATCAGGTGATACTGCCTTAGAATATGTCTGGATCACTGATGGGATGGACGTTCCTTGGCCCAAGCCACAACTCCATTGTCACATAATGGGAGGAACTAAGTTCATCTCATGAACAAATATACACCCAGACAGTCACTCTGGGAGCATCTTAAGTAGCGATGTATCCAGCCTCTATCGTCTAGTATGCCACGGTATCTAGCTTGGAACTCTTCCAACATACCGTCCCTTTACTAAGGGTAAAGACAATGCCTGTGACTGACTTTCAGTCGTCCTTATCACCCTGGAACCCTTCCAGTGATTCTCCCCAGGATCGGTTGATACCATCTCACTACAACTAGTGAGAATCCTAACATCCAATTAGATCTATCTCATAGATCCAAAACCCAGGATTTAGAAGGTATCACTTTGATCCTATATGAAGAATCATTGTGATGAGCGGAGATTGACCGAGCGTAGCATAGGAAACTCCTTCCCTATAAAGAGCATGTCATCCACGTACTCTACGAGGATCGTCACTATACTCCCTACTACCTTTTTGTTTATACAAGGTTCATCTACCATTTTGATAATGTCAAACTGTTTGACTAATACATCAAAACAGATGTTCCAACTCCGCGATACCTGCTTTATCCTATAAAGCATCTTGTACACGTTTCCGCTGCTCCCACTGTCTACGAAGCCCTCTGGCTGTGTACTTATAGACGTTCTCTTCTAAAACATTATTTAGAAAAGCAGTCATGGCACCCAACCGCCAGATATCGTAGTCATGGTATGTAGCCGTGGCAAGTAGGATCTGGATGGACTTAAGCATAGCTACTTGAAAAGGTTTCATCATTATCCATGCCTGGTTGATGACGAAAACCTTTAACAAGTCTAGCTTTGAAAGTCTCAACTTTTCCCTCTACACCAAGTAATCTTCTCAAGATTTACTTGCTCCTGATGGGGACTTAACCCTTCAGATATAGCAGCCAAAGTCCATACTTTGCTGGTGTACATGGATTCCATCTCAGATCGCTAAGCATCCAGCCATTCTTACAGAGTCCCACTCCTGATGGCCAGCTCAAAACTAGTTGGGTCATCATCTCATGATGCAATCCTCGCTCCCACTGTCATAGAGAAACTGAAGTATCTCTCAGGTGGGTGAGGAACCCTACTAGATCGGCGGAGAGGCTGAGATTCGTTGGTAACTATTGAATCCTTCGGTTTTATCAAATCATGTGCTGTAGTTTGTATAGCTGGAACATTTCCAGTTCTACATAACAGATCTTGCCTTGAGCTTGTCCGGATTTTGCTTTTAGACATAGGCCGGACAACCCCAAATCTTAACTAGCTTAAGACATGGGCTCTACCCTTTCCATATCACATATGAAGTGGTAGGCAACTGATTTGAATTTGAACCCTTTTCAATAGGTATGCAGCTTCTCAAGTGCATAACTCCCAAAAAGGAAATGGGTAACTCAGTAGTACTCATCATAGAGCACACCTTATCACATTGGGTGTTATTGCTCCGCCCCGATATACCATCGTGTTATGGTGTATACGGAGGAGTAATGCTGAGAGAGAATCTCATTCTCCTTTAGAATAGTCCAGGAATTCCATGCACAAGTATTCTCCTCCCTGATCTCATCTAAGACATAATACTTACACCCGTATTTTGGTTCTCTACTTCTAACTTATATTCTGTGAATATCTCAAAAGGTTCGGACTTGTGTTTCAACAGGAACATAGGTCTGAATCTCGAAAGATCATCAGAGAATGTAATGAAGTAAAAAGAACCGGTCTTGGCAAGTATAGACAGGGGACATACATACATCAACATGTATCATCCCAAGAGTTCACTAACTCTTGTAGGGTTCCTAGGCACTCTAATGGAGTCTCACAAGTGATCAAACATGCACAAATCAAATTTTACGGGTGCCTACAAACCCTAATACGGATCATCAACTAGATATATAGGCGATGCAAGCAAGTAAACGGAAATATAGCTAAAGGGAAGGGGCTACAACCTTTGTAGATCCGATCCTCCACCTCCTACGCTCCGTGATGAAGTCCTCTCCGCTGTCCAAATCGAACCATGACTCTCACGGTGGTTTCATCAGAGAAAAAGGCGGGCTAGGTCATCGACAACGTGCCGAAGATGATCTACGTCGAAGCATCACTAGATCAAGCTCCACCTTCACCAAGCCATGAAAACTTGTGAAGGAAACACCCTATACTTCTTGGCAAGAGGTAGAGGATGAAGAAATAGGAAGTGGGTAGACTTTAGTTTTGGATTTCTCACACTTTTTCATCAATCACCATTGATGTAGCAAGCTTTCTTCTCATGAAATAAGAAGATGAAGAAGAAGAAGAAGTTATGATAAGTCTTGAATAATTAGATAAATAAATCAATACTTATCATATATTAACCCTTGGTTAATTGTAGAGAATGGACCATGGTTAACTTGTATGGTTAGGGTTAAGGATGAGACAAGAATGGTGACTTAGTCAATGCTTCATGAAACTTCAACTAAAAAACAAACTAAGCCACCATTTCTTTTTTCTCTTTATCATTTTCTTTTTCCAAAATAAACAAAAAGAATAAATAAAAGAATAAGTAAATAAAATGAAACCCTAACCATTCATATAACCATGGTCAATTCTTTACACAAACCCAAGCTTGCATGTATCATCAAACATGATACAATCTTGTGCATAAAAGTATATCACATATACAACTTGCACAATCCAAGTGAGAAAATCCATTTAAAGTGAACCAATACCAGTTAATGCAAAGTAATATATCAAATATATAATTATACATTAAATCATTAAATCAACACTTGATTCAATGATCCGGTCATGTCGCATATAACCGGCTAGTATCCAATGTATCGGCTTATCGAATCAATCCTTGATTCGACAACTAGGTTATATCGCATATAACCAATCGATACATTCGTCGCGAGAATGGAATACGGTATCACATACACGAATTATTCTCGGTCCCGCACATATCTCATATGCGCTCCTATTTCGTTTCACTTGAGCTAGGAAACCTCTGTGTAGGACTCTAAAGACTCGTCAATACGCCGGCAGCAGATGATGATCATATCAAACACCCACAAGCCGCAAGCGGTCTGCTAAACGTAACGGCCACCCGGGTATTGAGCGATCAGAAGATCGACGAGCAAGCCCGCTCACACTCCAGTTAATCCAACCAGTAACACTTACCGTACTGTCCGGTCTGTTCGTCTGATATGTCGCATATCTCGCCTAGGGGTGGTAAACGTCAGACCCCAGTAGCTCGATAAGTCATGCCGACGTGAAGTCCATGACATGTGTGAAACTACTGATAACTCTTACCAGTATATCACTGCAACCCTGGCCAGGGATTTCCTGTTATGGCCAGTCGAGCATAGCACAACATCAACCCCCAATACCGGGAGAGACGAATCCCCTCCTATCGCTCATTGCCTCCATATGAATCGGGACTGTACCCAAAAACCACCTGTTTGCACGACTCAGTAGAGCCGTGGTAGGGTGGAAATCAGAGCACTGTGGGAGACACACAAGACTCTATGATGATCTCGGGTCAACAGACTAAGTTGTACCAGTGTCACCAGAGAACTGCCATCTGACGTGAGGTATAATACCATCTGGGAGTTCTCGGCGAGTCCGTTCAGTGTACCCAGTCTCCACTGAGCACCCGTATACCATCTCTGATGTCAAACACCAATGGATATGGGATCATCCATCGCCCATCGCATGGGTCGAGAAGATATACGCTAGTCTACTCTGGAATATCGATGCCTCGTCTCGATATTCCCTCGACTAGGAACATTGAAGGATGTACTCATGGACTATCCAGGCCCCACTAGTATGATCTGCATCACAGTCCTGGAAGTCGAGTACACATCCTAAGGGCTTTATCAACATGTAGCAGAGAGACAGAAAGTATACACGTTAAGATAAAGAGCAACCAGATAGCGTACTATCATGTCGAGCAAGAAAGTCCTACCTATATATGTCCCAGCATCCACTACAATATACATCCAATGTACAGTAATGGCCTCTAGGGATACATATAACTAACAATCTCCCACTTGCACTAGGGCCATCTGTAGCAGTGGTTGCAGTATCACATACTCAACCTTCCCATAAAGTCTCTCTTTGGGAAAAGGCCTTCGTGAGTGGATCCGCCGTGTTGTCCTCTGAGTCTACTCTCCTAACCTCGATCATCCTGGAGATCAACTATCTCCATGATCAGGTGATGCTGCCTCAGAATATGTCAGGGTCACTGATGGGACCAGGGTTCCAGGGTCGAAGCCACCCTTCCATTGTCATACAATGGTAGGAACCTAGTTCATCCTATGAACCAATATACACCCAAACTGCCTCTTTGGTAGTATCTTTAATAGCGATGTTACCAGCCTTTATCGTCTAGTTTGTCACGGTATCTAGCTTGGAAATCTTCCAACATACCGTCCCTTTACCGAGGGTAAAGACAATGCCTGCGACTGACATTCAGTCGTCCTTATCACTCTGGAACCCTTCCAGTGATTCTCCCCAGGATCGATTGATACCATCTCACTACAACTAGTGAGTATCCTAACATCCAATTAGATCTATCTCATAGATCCAAAGCTTAGGATTTAGTAGGTATCACTTTGATCCTATATGGAAAATCATTGTGATAAGCGGAGATTGATCGAGCGTAGCATAGGAAACTCCATCCCTAACAAGAGTATGTCATCCACGTACTCTACGAGGATCGTCACCATACTCCCTACTACCTTTTTATTTATACAAGGTTCATCTACCATTTTGATGATGTCAACTTCTTTGACTAATCCATCAAAACAGATGTTCCAATTTCGCGATGCCTGCTTTATCCTATGAAGCATCTTGCACACGTTTCCGCTGCTCCCACTGTCTACGAGGCCCTCTGGCTGTGTACTTATTGACGCACTCTTCTAAAACATTATTGAGAAAAGTAGTCATGGCACCTAACCACCAGATATCGTAGTTATGGTATGTAGCCGTGGCAAGTAGGATCTGGATGGACTTAAGCATATTCCCTGGAAAAAGGTTTCATCATTTTCCGTGCCTGGTCGATGACGAAAACCTTTAACAAGTCTAGCTTTGAAAGTCTCAACTTTTCCATGTACACCAAGCAATCTTCTCAAGATATACTTGCTCCTGATGGGGATTTAACCCTTCAGTTATAGCAACCAAAGTCCATACTTTGTTGGTGTATAAGGATTCCATCTCAGATCACTAAGCATCCAGCCATTCTTACAGAGTCCCTACTCTCGATGGCCTGCTCGAAACTGGTTGGGTCATCATCTCATGATGCAATCCTCGCTCCCACTGTCATCGAGAAACCGAGGTATCTCTCAGGTGGATGAGGAACCCTACCAGATCGGCGGAGAGGCTGAGGTTCGTCGGGGACTATAAAATCCTTTGGTTCTGTCAAATCTTCAGCTGTAGTTTCGAATAGCTGGAAGATTTCCAGTTCTACAGAACTGACCTTGCCTCAATCTTGTCCGGATTTTGCTTTTGACATAGGCCGGACAATCCCAAATCTTAACTTACTTAAGAGATAGGCTCTTCCCATACCATATCTCATATGGAATGGCAGGCACTGATTCGAATCGAACCCTATTCAATAGGTATGCAACTTCATAAGTGCATAACTCCCAAAAGGAAATAGGAAACTCAGTAGTGCTCATCATAGAGCACACCATATCATATAGGGTGTGATTGCTCCGCCCCGATACACCAATGTGCTATGGTTATTTGGAGGAGTAATGCTGAGAGAGAATCTCATTCTCCTTTAGAATAATCCAGGAATTCCATGCACAAGTATTCTCCTCCTTGATCTCATCAAAGGACATAATACTTATACCCGATTATTGGTTCTCTACTTCTAACTTATATTCTGTGAATACCTCAAAAGGTTCGGACTTATGTTTCAACAGGAACATACGACTGAATCTTGAGAGATTATCAGAGAATATAATGAAGTATAAAGAACCATTCCTGGCATGTGTAGACAGGAGACCTTACATACATCATCATGTATCAGTCCCAAGAGTTCATTAACTCTTTCTCTGTTTCCAATAAACAGGGCTATGGTCATCTAATCTTTGTGACATGACTGGCAAGTTTCACAAGATGTAAATTCAAACTGATTTAAATATGCATCTAAATGCCACTTCAGCCAGTCGGGTCGCATTGATGTGACCTAGTCTACAATGCCTCAAGAATGATTCGTTCATTTCTGAACTCTTCCTCTTGTGTGTGTTCTGAATACTAAGAACTGTAGTTTGATTTAGAACGTTAATGCTTTTAGATAACGCGCCTAAACCGATCAACTTTTGATATAGGAAATGTTCAAATCATTATCCATCAATACAAAATTATATCCTTTCTTTACTAATAAAGAGACTGATATGATTTTGTATATCAGGTTCGGTATCTAATAGCATTTGTTCAGAATCAATGTATTCGTAATACAGGGTGACAGTGACCAACAGACTTGGCTGCAACACTTGCCCCGTTTTCTGTCTCATGAAACTTATCACCCTTTCTCAGTTTTTCTACCCTTTTGTAGCCTATGTAACAGATTACATATCTGGGATCCTGATCCGGTATCAGATACCCAGGATGCGGAGGATACTGAGAAACAGTTCTATGTAATGAACACACCCGAAGATGATGCATCATATGTACTTTCTTCGTTTGGGCGGCATAGGAATTCTGGTATTCCCCTATTTCCTGCTCTGTCTTATAACAATTATAAGTTGGAGCGGGACCAACGTTCCCCAGCTCAGTATAACAAGCGGGTTCGGTCAATACATCCATTTTATTATCTTGATTAAGGCGTGATATGGTCGCTACCAGGAGAGAGAGAGAAGAAAACACTCTGCGTGCGCTCTTGCAAGATTAGATTGGTTATATATTTTATCTAATCAGGATGGCTCCCACTGTTTTTATCAAATCTTCCTTCAAACCCTAAAAGGAAAGACTAGCCGGGATTAATTACACTCTACAAGTTCTCCAATCTTTCAGCCAGGCCAGTGTCGGTACTTTGAGGGAGGTTTCCCGTGCTTTCGCACGGACCTAATTACAGTAAACCTCGTTTTCCCAGAGGCGTAACCCCGTTGACACCTTTCTAGACACCTACTTGATCGGCTAATTGCAAAGTGCAAAACTCTCCCAGGAGTAACAATTACTCGCAGTGGGTATCGGGATCCAACTATCATATAGAAGGTATGCAATCTCATTGCAAATTTCAACACTTGAAACTCCCGATAAAGATTTTTACCCCTAGCACTTATGACCTTAACTAAGGTCAACAAATCATAAGTACTAGTCAAGTTCTACCCGTCATTTCATGATTAATTAGACCCACCCACATGACCCTTAACTAAGGTCAACAAAGTCGCGCGACTGTCCTAACTAATCGCATCATATGCGGTGTAGGAAGACATCACTTAGCTACCGTACACTGTGCCTTGACTATGGTCAACAAACACAGCACGAATACTAAGTACTCTACTTCCTAAAATGACGGAGGGTTGCGGCTGGTTTTTATGAAAACCTTTAACGCTTTGAACTTGATCTCGTTGCGGAATCAAATGGTTTTTAAATGGAATGTTTTTTGAAGCTTTTCTAGTTTTGCTAAAGGGGTCACTCCCGGTGAAGGGATCGTCGGCCCTTTCCTCGTCGAATGAGGTGCGGGATATATCACATATATCACTGTGCAAAGCGGAAACTATAGAAGCTATCAAAAGACAAACCGAGTGATGTAGCATCTGCCAGTTATTGCTAAAGGAGTCACTCCCGGTGAAGGGATCTCGGTCCTTTCCCTATCGAATAAGGTGCAGGATGTTCTACAAGGAACACCGCGATGCAAAGCAAGAACTGTAGCCACCTGTTTTTATTTTGAAATTCGATTCCACAACATCAATTAGGTTTATTTTCTTTCATTAATCACATTAATGAATATCCCATCATTTAAGTCCACCTAATCATCACAGATAAATATAACGTACGCTTATGCCATCCGCATTCGCCTCGATGTCCCGTCTGCACCGTTAGGTTAGGTAACTAACGGCAGAGCGAGGCAGGGCTAGCGCGGGTGTAAAACATAAGCAACGTCTATATAATATATCATATATACTATATAAAATATCTGTCACAGAACATCGCATGATCATATCATAGATAACGCAGCAGAAAGAATCATATGAAATATTGGATATACTAGGACGTCCGTGTTTTCAATACGAGCCAGTATAAAACACGGATTCCACGGTCGTGATGAATAGCCAATCCCACACCCCTAGACCCCTACGAGAGCGGTAAGCAACCCTACCAATTCTAGGGTTAGGAGACCCGGACTCGACTCCTCGAGTTGGTCTCCCACTGGACCCCAGAACCCGGTTACTTGTACCCTCCGCCTTGGGTCTATCCTAGTGCAGAAAAGTAAATAATATACATCAACGGTGAAAACTTCCGCAACCTGGAAGTGCCCCAATAAAATAATATTACATACAAGTTTTTTACATGAATGAAAATGAAAAACACTCATCTCACATAAAAAACCCCCCGGCTATTCAAACACGACGATCCAATATAGCATATCCAGCAACACATAACATCACATGTCATCAACGTAAGTAAATATGCGCATCCCAATTGTCGTTGACATATAGCAACGAAACCGGCGACATCACATATTACACTTACGGTCACAGAAAAGAAAGTGTAAAACTACAACATTTGGAATCCGCAACCACCTCAGACATCGCATGCCTGATCAAATGAATTACTTAGACATCGCATGCCTAACAATTATAAACCCCGCATTTTAGTCTCATTATCAAAAACTCTTTTCAATATCAAGTCGGGCAATTCAACAGGATTCCCGACATCCTGATCGAATGCTCGTCACAAACTTTAGTAGACGGTCGCACCCCCGATACCGTCGACGAAGTGCACCAAGGCGGAACACCGCTACCGCGAGCACCCGAACGGATGCTCTCGGCGACGGGGTTCTCCTACAGTCACTTGGTCGGGGCTATGGGGTGAGGCTGTCTATTAAGTTTACCCGGCGAGTATCCGCGTACGCTACGTGATTGCGACGGACTTTTGATCACATCAAAACTCCGTGGCAACCGATCAAGTGAGACTAAACTGCTATGTTTATAACATTCATTCCGTTATCTCATAACTACTTGTGAATTCCAATTATTGTTGAAAGGTTCCTAGGCATCCTATAGAGGTCTCACAAGGCATCAACCATGCCAATTTACAAAAAATATGGTGCCGAGAAACCCTAATACGGATCGTCGGCTAGAATTCTAGGCGAAACAGAAATCTAGTTAATATTTTAACTAAAGGAGAAAGGCTACAACCTTTATAGATCCAGTTCTCCACTTCCTTATCTCCACGTAGGTGTCCTCTCGCTGTCCATCTCGAATCCTAGACTCAATCGTCGGCTTCATCGGGAAAACGAGCGGGCAATGACGTCGGCTTCGTGCCGAAGATGATCTACGTCGAGGTTGCACAAGTTCAAGCTCCAACTTCACCAAGTTGTGAAACTTGTGAAGAAAACACCCAAAACAACTTGGCAAGAGGTAGAGGGTGAAGAAATAGGAGGTGGGTTCACTTTAGAATTGGATTTCTCACTTTGGAACTCAAGATGCCATTGATGGCATCAAGCTTTCTCTCTTGAAGATGAAGAAGAAGATGTAGCTAGAATTATGATAAGTTATTTTAAAATGAAAAGAAAAACCAAACTTATCATAATGTGAACCATAGTTAAGTGTAGAGAATTGACTAAGGTTAGAAGAATGGTTAGGGTTTAGTGTGAAGACAAAATGGTCACAAAGTCAAAGCTTCATGAAGCTTCAACAATGTTCAAGAATGAAAGCAACCATTTTGTATTCTTATCCCATTCTTTTTCCAAAAAAGATTAAATAAAAGAATGGACAAATAAAAACCCTAATCACTTTCTTAACCTAGGTTTAATTCTATACACTTAACCAAATGAGCAAGCATCATCAAACATGATACAAACATGTGCACAAAAGTATATCACATATACAATTTGCACATCAAGTGAGAAAATCCATTTAAAGTGAACCAATACTAGTTAATGCAAAGTAATATATCAAATATATAATTATACATTAAATCATTAAATCAACACTTGATTTAACGATCCGGTCATATCGCATATAACCGACTAGTATCTTATGTACCGGCTTATCGAATCAATCCTTGATTCGATATCTAGGTTATATCGAATATAACCAATCGATACATTCATCGCGAGAATTAAATACGGTATCGCATATATGCATTATTCTTGGTCCTGCACATATCTCATATGCGCTCCTATTTCGTTTCGCTTGAACCAGGAAACCTCTGTGTAGGACTCTAAAGACTCGTCAATACGCCGGTAGCAGATGATGATCATATCAAGCACCCACAAGCCGCAAGCGGTCTGCTAAACGTAACGGCCATCCAGGTATTGAGCGATCAGAAGATCGACGATCTAGCCCGCTCACACTCCTATGAATCCAACCAGTAACACTTACCGTACAGTCCGGTCTGTTCGTCTGATATGTCGCATATCAAGTCTAGGGGTGGTAAACGTCAGACCCCAATAACCGATAAGTCGTGCCGATGTGAGGCTCATAACGGGTCGAGAAACTACTGGTAACACTTACCAGCAAATCTCTGATCAGCCCTGGCCAGGGACTTCCCTGTTACGGCCAATCAAGCACAGTGCAACATCAACCCCCAATACCGGGAGAGACGAAACCCCTCCTATCGCTCATTGCCTCCATGTGACTCGGGACTGTACCCAAAGACCACCGTTTTGCACGCCCTCATGGACGTGGTAAGGTGGAGATCAAAGCACAGTGGGAATCACACAAGACTCTATGACGATCTCGGGTCTACAGACTAACCTGCACAAGTGTCACCTGAGAACTGCCATCTGACGTGAGGTATAATACCATCTGGGAGTTCTCGGTGAGTCCGTCCAGTGTACCCAGTCTCCACTGAGCACCCGTATACGATCTCTGATGTCAAACACCAATGGATATGGGATCATCCATCGCCCATCTCATGGGTCGAGAAGCGCATACGCTAGTCTACACTGGTATATCGATGCCCCGTCTCGATACACCCACGATTAGGGACCATGAAGGATGTACTTATGGATTACCATGTCCCCACTAGTATGATCTGCATCATAGTCCAGGTAGTCAAGTACACATCCTAAGGGCTTTATCAACATGTAACTATAAGACAGTTTAAAGAGACAAGTATACATGTTAAGATAAAGAGTAACCAGATAGCATACTATCATATCGAGCAAGAAAGTCATCTCTATATATGTCCAAGCATCCAATATAATATACATCATCTGTACAATACTGGCCTCTAGGGCATACATACAACTAACAATTGTATCACATTCCGGATAAACAGAAAATGTTAAACTTTCCGATTGAACATTCGAACACCCAAGTTTTCCCGAAACAGCTCAACACATGAAATAAGTCTAACAACATTCAGTTCGTGCCTCAGTACCAACGGTCCAGCCGTAGAAGGGTCAAGCCAACGCCTCACATGTGGCACGCCGTACTGCCCCAAACCCGCAGGTTCAAAGGGCAGTTCAAGACGGTCACATAATCGAGTTAAGGTTTGTTGTCTTCTAGAGGGTCCATCGCGTTACTTGCACTACTTAGAACGTCGTTAAACTACGGAAAAATCCAACAATTGGAAATTTCCCGGCAGGGGAAAAAGTGGGTATTTATATCCGATCGAACTTTTTAACATATTCTAAAAAATACCCGGAAACACACTGACAAAATCAGACAATCCGATCGATACACTGAGTTCCCAATACAACCCAGAAAATAAAACTCTGGAATAAATATTAAAATATTCCCAGGAAAACCAACACTGCTTACTAAGAATTACGGTGCAAACTTCGATGCACAAAACGACAAACTAGCCGCGGAACCGCCGCATGAGCATACTCATGCCGCGGATCCGCGGCGACTTTAAGGAATCAGGCCATCGAATTTTACAGTAAGTCTTAGATCTTCCTGCTGATTTTTCTGCATATTTTTAATCTGGAAAAAACCACGTTTTTCAAAAAGGTCCAGAGAGCATGTTAAAATCGGGGTTTCGGGTCGATCGGACTTCTAACTCCGTCTACGCAACGCCTAAGGCTCTAGCTAGGCTCTGATACCACTTTAGGGTTCCTAGGCACTCTAATGGAGTCTCACAAGTGATCAAACATGCACAAATCAAATTTTACGGGTGCCTACAAACCCTAATACGGATCATCAACTAGATATATAGGCGACGCAAGCAAGTAAACGGAAATATAGCTAAAGGGAAGGGGCTACAACCTTTGTAGATCCGATCCTCCACCTCCTACGCTCCGTGATGGAGTCCTCTCCGCTGTCCAAATCGAACCATGATTCTCACGGTGGTTTCATCGGAGAAAAAGGCGGGCTAGGTCATCGACAACGTGCCGAAGATGATCTACGTCGAAGCATCACTAGATCAAGCTCCACCTTCACCAAGCCATGAAAACTTGTGAAGAAAACACCCTATACTTCTTGGCAAGAGGTAGAGGATGAAGAAATAGGAAGTGGGTAGACTTTAGTTTTGGATTTCTCACACTTTTTCATCAATCACCATTGATGTAGCAAGCTTTCTTCTCATGAAAGAAGAAGATGAAGAAGAAGAAGAAGTTATGATAAGTCTTGAATAATTAGATAAATAAATCAATACTCATCATATATTAACCCTTGGTTAATTGTAGAGAATGGACCATGGTTAACTTGTATGGTTAGGGTTAAGGATGAGACAAGAATGGTGACTTAGTCAATGCTTCATGAAACTTCAACTAAAAAACAAACTAAGCCACCATTTCTTTTTTCTCTTTATCATTTTCTTTTTCCAAAATAAACAAAAAGAATAAATAAACGAATAAGTAAATAAAATGAAACCCTAACCATTCATATAACCATGGTCAATTCTTTACACAAACCCAAGCTTGCATATATCATCAAACATGATACAATCTTGTGCATAAAAGTATATCACATATACAACTTGCACAATCCAAGTGAGAAAATCCATTTAAAGTGAACCAATACCAGTTACTGCAAAGTAATATATCAAATATATAATTATACATTAAATCATTAAATCAACACTTGATTCAATGATCCGGTCATGTCGCATATAACCGGCTAGTATCCAATGTATCGGCTTATCGAATCAATTCTTGATTCGACAACTAGGTTATATCGCATATAACCAATCGATACATTCGTCGCGAGAATGGAATACGGTATCACATGCACGAATTATTCTCGGTCCCGCACATATCTCATATGCGCTCCTATTTCGTTTCACTTGAGCTAGGAAACCTCTGTGTAGGACTCTAAAGACTCGTCAATACGCCGGCAGCAGATGATGATCATATCAAACACCCACAAGCCGCAAGCGGTCTGCTAAACGTAACGGCCACTCGGGTATTGAGCGATCAGAAGATCGACGAGCAAGCCCGCTCACACTCCAGTGAATCCAACCAGTAACACTTACCGTACAGTCCAGTCTGTTCGTCTGATATGTCGCATATCTCGCCTAGGGGTGGTAAACGTCAAACCCCAGTAGCTCGATAAGTCATGCCGACGTGAAGTCCATGACATGTGTGAAACTACTGATAACTCTTACCAGTATATCACTGTAACCCTGGCCAGGGATTTCCTGTTATGGCCAGTCGAGCATAGCACAACATCAACCCCCAATACCGGGAGAGACGAATCCCCTCCTATCGCTCATTGCCTCCATGTGAATCGGGACTGTACCCAAAAACCACCTGTTTGCACGACTCAGTAGATCCGTGGTAGGGTGGAAATCAAAGCACAGTGGGAGACACACAAGACTCTATGACGATCTCGGGTCAACAGACTAAGCTGTACCAGTGTCACCAGAGAACTGCCATCTGACGTGAGGTATAATACCATCTGGGAGTTCTCGGCGAGTCCGTTCAGTGTACCCAGTCTCCACTGAGCACCCGTATACCATCTCTGATGTCAAACACCAATGGATATGGGATCATCCATCTCCCATCGCATGGGTCGAGAAGATATACGCTAGTCTACTCTGGAATATCGATGCCCCGTCTCGATATTCCCTCGACTAGGAACATTGAAGGATGTACTCATGGACTATCCAGGCCCCACTAGTATGATCTGCATCACAGTCCTGAAAGTCGAGTACACATCATAAGGGCTTTATCAACATATAGCAGAGAGACAGAAAGTATACACGTTAAGATAAAGAGCAACCAGATAGCGTACTATCATGTCGAGCAAGAAAGTCCTACCTATATATGTCCCAGCATCCACTACAATATACATCCAATGTACAGTAATGGCCTCTAGGGCATACATATAACTAACAACTCTTTCTCTGTTTCCAGTAAACGGAGCTATGGTCATCTTATCTCTGTGACATGACTGGCAATTTTCACAAGATGTAAATTCAAACTGATTTAAATATGCATCTAAAATGTAACTTCAGCCAGTCGGATCGCATTGATATGACCTAGTCTACAATGCCTATAGAAGGATTTGTTCATTTCTGAACTCTTCCTCTTGTGTGTGTACCATATACTAAAGAACTGTAGTTTGATTTAGAACATCAATGCTTTTAAATAACGTGCCTGAACCGATCAACTTTTGATATAGGAAATGTTCAAAACATTATCGAACTATACAAAATTTTATCATTTCTTTACTAATAAAGAGATGGATATGATTTTGTATATCAGGTTCGGTATCTAATAACATTCGTTCAGAATCAATATATTTGGAATACAGGGTGACAGTGACCAACAGACTTGGCTGCAACACTTGCCCCGTTTTCTGCCTCATGAAAATTATCACCCGTTCTCAGTTTTTCTACCTTTTGTAGCCCTATGTAACAGATTACATATCTTGGATCCTGATCCGGTATCATATACCCAGAATGCGGAGGATACTGAGAAACAGTTCTTTGTAACGAACACACCCGAAGATGATGCATCAGCATGCACTCTCTTCGTTTGGGCGGCACGGGAATTCTGGTAATCCCCAATTTCCTGCTCTGTCTTATAACAATTATAAGTTGGAGCGGGACCAACGTTCCCCAGCTCAGTATAACAAGCGGGTTCGGTCAAATATCCGTATTATTATCTTGATTAAGGCGTGATATTGTCGCTACCTGGAGAGAGAGAGAAGAAAACACTCTGCGTGCGCTCTTGCAAGAATAGATTGGTTATTATTTTATCTAATCAGGATGGCTTTGTAGGGTTCCTAGGCACACTAATGAGGTCTCACAAGGCATCAACCATGCCAATTTCAAAAATTATAGGTGCCGAGAAACCCTAATACGGATCGTTAACTAGATTTTAGGCGAACCATGCAACAACTTAACTAAGTGAACGGAAATACAACCTTTGTAGATCCGGTCCTCCACCTCCATAGCTCCGCAATGAAGTCTCCTCTCTGTCCAAATCGAATCCCGGGCTCTAGCGTCGGCTTCATCGGAAAAATGGGCGGGCTAGGTCATCGACTACGATGCCGAAGATGATCTACGTCGAGGCATCACAAGATCAAGCTCCCACTTCACCAAGTCATGAAACTTGTGAAGAAAACACCCTATACTACTTGGCAAGAGGTAGAGGATGAAGAAATAGGAGGTGGGTTCACTTTAGAATTGGATTTCTCACTCATTTTCTCAAGTTGCCATTGATGGAGGCAAGCTTCTTCTTGAAGAAGAAGAAGATGATGATGAAAAATGTTATGATTAGTATTTTCTAAAAAGAATATAATATGAATACTTATCAGATACCAACCATAGTTTGGAGTAGAGAATAAACTAGGGTTAAGTGGAATGGTTAGGGTTAAGCATGAGACAAAATGGTCACTAAGTCAAAGCTTCAAGAAGCTTCAACAACAAACAAAGTTAGCCACCATTTTCTCTTTATGCTAATCATTTTCCAAAAAGAATAAATAAATAAATAAATGAATAAGTAAATGAACTGAAACCCTAACCATTCATATAACCATGGTTTAATTCTTTACATAAACCCAAGTAAACATGCATCATCAAACATGATACAATCAAGTGCACAAAAGTATATCACATATACAACTTGTGCAATGCAAGTGAGAAAATCCATTTAAAGTGAACCAATACTAGTTAATGCAAAGTAATATATCAAATATATAATTATGCATTAGATCATTAAATCAACACTTGATTTAACGATCCGGTCATATCGCATATAACCGACTAATATCCAATGTATCGATTTATCGAATCAATCCTTGATTCGATAACTAGGTTATATCGCATACAACCATTCGACACATTCATCGCGAGAATGAAATACGGTATCACATACACGCATTATTCTCGGTCCCGCACATATCTCATATGCGCTCCTATTTCGTTTCGCTTGAGCCAGGAAACCTCTGTGTAGGACTCTAAAGACTCGTCAATACGCCGGCTGCAGGTGATGATCATATCAAACACCCACAAGCCGCAAGCGGTCTGCTAAATGTAACGGCCACCCGGGTATTGAGCGATCAGAAGATCGACGAGCAAGCCCGCTCATACTCCTGTGAATCCAACCAGTAACACTTACCGTACAGTCCGGTCTGTTCGTCTGATATGTCGCATATCTCGCCTAGGGGTGGTAAACGTCAGACCCCAATAGCTCGATAAGTCATGTCGATATGAGGTCTATAACTATTTGAGAAACTACTGGTAACACTTACCAGTAAATCTCAGCAACCCTGGCCAGGGATTTCCGGTTATAGCCAATCGAATACAGCGCAACATCAACTCCCTATACCGGGAGAGACGAATCCCCTCCTATCGCTCATTGCCTCCATGTGATTCGGGACTGTACCCAAAAGCCACCGTTTTGCACGCCCTCTTGGACGTGGTAAGGTGGAAATCAAAGCACAGTGGGAATCACACAAGACTCTATGACGATCTCGGGTCAACAGACTACCCTGTACCAGTGTCACCTGAGAACTGCCATCTGACGTAAGGTATAATACCATCTGGGAGTTCTCGGCGAGTCCGTCCAGTGTACCCAGTCTCCACTGAGCACCCGTATATCATCTCTGATGTCAAACACCAATGGATATGGGATCATCCATCGCCCATCTGTATGGGTCGAGAAGGTACACGCTAGTCTACTCTGGTATATCGATACCCCGTCTCGATACACCCACGACTAGGGACTTTGAAGGATGTACTTATGGACTACCATGTCCCCACTAGTATGATCCGCATCATAGTCCAGATAGTCAAGTACACATCCTAAGGGCTTTACCAACATGTAACAGAGAGACATTCAGTATACACGTTAAGATAAAGAGTAACCAGATAGCATACTATCATGTCGAGCAAGAAAGTCCTCCCTATATATGTCCCAGCATCCACTACAATATACATCCTATGTATAGCAATGGCCTCTAGGGCATACATATAACTAACAATCTCCCATTTGCACTAGGGCCATCTGTAGCAGTGGTTGTAGTATCTCATACTCAACCATCCCATAAAAGTCTCTCTCTGGGAAAAGGCCTTTGTGAGTGGATCCGCCGTGTTGTCCTCTGAGTCTACTCTCGTAACCTCGATCCCTTAGAGATCAACCATCTCCATGATCAGGTAATACTGCCTTAGAATATGTCTGGATCGCTGATGGGACGGACGTTCCTTGGCATAAGCCACAACTCCATTGTCACACAATGGGAGGAACAGAGTTCATATCATGAACAAATATACACCCAGACAGCCTCTTTGGTAGCATCTTAAGTAGCGATGTATCCAGCCTTTATCGTCTAGTATGCCACGGTATCTATCTTGGAACTCTTCCAACATACCATCCCTCCACTGAGGGTAAAGACAATGCCTGTGACTGACATTTAGTCGTCCTTATCACCCTGGAACCTTTCTAGTGATTTTCCCCAGGATCAATTGATACCGTCTCACTACAACTAGTGAGAATCCTAACATCCATTTAGATCTATCTCATAGATCCAATACCCAGGATTTAGGAGGTATCACTTTGATCTTATGTGGAGAATCATTGTGATAAGCGGAGATTGATCGAGCGTAGCATAGGAAACTATTTCCCTATCAAGAGTATGTCATCCACGTACTCTACGAGAATCGCCACCATACACCCTACTACCTTTTTGTTTATACAAGGTTCATCTACCATTTTGATGATGTCAAACTCTTTGACTACCATATCAAAACAGATGTTCCAACTCCGCGATGCCTGCTTTATCATATAAACCATCTTGCACACGTTTCCGCTGCTCCCACTGACTACGAAGCCCTCTGACTGTGTACTTACAGACTCTCTTTTCTGAAACATCATTTAAGAAAAGCAGTCATGACATCCAACTGCCAGATATCGTAGTCATGGTATGAAGCCGTGGCAAGTAGGATCTGAATGGACTTAAGCATAGCTCCTTAGAAAAGGTTTCATCATGATCCATACCTGGTTAATGATGTAAAACTTTAACAAGTCTAGCTTTGAAAGTCTCAACTTTTCCATGTACACCAAGTAATCTTCTCAAGATATACTTCCTCCTGATGGGGATTTAACCCTTCAGATAAAGCAACTAAAGTCCATACTTTGTTGGTGCATAAGGATTCCATCTCAGATCACTAAGCATCCAGCCATTCTTACAGAGTCCCACTCCTGATGGCCAGCTCGAAACTAGTTGGGTCATCATCTCATGATGCAATCCTCGCTCCCACGGTCATAGAGAAACCGAAATATCTCTCAGGTGGGTGAGGAACCCTACTAGATCGGCGGAAAGGCTGAGGTTCGTTGGTAATCTACTGAATTCTTTGGTTCTACCAAATCATCTGCTGTAGTTTGTATAGCTGGAACATTTCCAGTTCTACATAACAGATCTTGCCTCGAGCTTGTCCAGATTTTGCTTTTAGACATAGGCTGGACAACCCCAAATCTTAACCATCTTAAGATATGGGCTCTTCCCTTTCCTTATCACATATGAAGTGGTAGGCAACTGATTTGATTTGAACCCTATTCAATAGGTATGCAGCTTCTCAAGTGCATAACTCCCAAAAAGGAAATAGGTAACTCAGTAGTACTCATCATAGAGCACACCTTATCATATAGGGTGTGATTGCTCCGCCCTGATATACCATCGTGCTATGGTGTATACGGAGGAGTAATGCTGAGAGAGAATCTCATTCTCCTTTAGAATAATCCAGGAATTCTGTTCTCAAGTATTCTCCTCCCTGATCGCATCAAAGGACATAATACTTATACCCTCAATTTGGTTCTCTACTTCTAACTTATATTCCGTGAATATCTCAAAAGGTTCGGACTTGTGTTTCAACAGGAACATATGTCTGAATCCTGAGAGATCATTAGAGAATGTAATGAAGTACAAAGTACCATTCCTGGCATATGTAGACAGGGGACCTTACATACATCAACATGTATCATCCCAAGAGTTTACTAACTCTTTCTCTGTTTCCAGTAAACAGAGCTATGGTCATCGTATCTTTGTGACATGACTGGCAAGTTTCATAAGATGTAAATTCAAACAGATTTGAATATGCATGTAAATGTAACTTCAGCTAGTCAGGTCGCATTGATATGACCTAGTCTACAATACCTCAAGAAAAATTCGTTCATTTCTGAACTCATCCTCTTGTGTGTGTTCTGTATACTAAGAACTGTAGTTTGATTTAGAACATCAACGCTTTTAGATAACGTGCCTGATTCGATCAACTTTTGATATAGGAAATGTTCAAAACATTATCTAACAATACAAAATTTTATCATTTCTTTACTGTTAAAGAGACTGATATGATTTTGTATATCAGGTTCGGTATCTAATAACATTCGTTCAGAATCAATGTATTGGTAATACAGGGTGATAGTGACCAACAGACTTGGCTGCAACTCTTGCCCCGTTTTCTGCCTCATGAAACTTATCACCCGTTCTCAGTTCTTTACCTATCTGTAGCCCATGTAACATATTACATATGCGGGATCCTGATCCGGTATCTCATATCCAGGACGTAAAGAATACTGAGAAACAGTTCTGTATAATGAACACACCCGAAGATGATGCATCAGTATGCACTTTCTTCGTTTGGGCGGCACGGGAATTCTGGTAATCCCCAATTTCCTGCTCTGTCTTATAACAATTATAAGTAGGAGCGGGACCAACGTTCCCCAGCTCAGTATAACAAGCGGGTTCGGTCAATAATCCGTATTATTATCTTGATTAAGGCGTGATATGGTCGCTACCTGGAGAGAGAGAGAAGAAAACACTCAGCGTGCGCTCTTGCAAGAATAGATTGGTTATTATTTTATCTAATCAGGATGGCTCCCACTGTTTTTATCAAATCTTCCTTCAAACCCTAAAAGGAATGACTAGCCGGGATTAATTACACACTACAAGTTCGCCAATCTTTCAGCCAGGCCAGTGTCGGTACTTTGAGGGAGGTCCCCCGTGCTTTCACACGGACCTAATTAATGTAAACTTCGTTTTCCCAGAGGCGTAACCCCGTTGACACCTTTCTAGACACCTACTTGATCGGCTAATTGTAATGTGTAAAACTCTCCCAAGAGTAACTCTTACTCGCAGCGGGTATCGGGATCCAACTATCTCATAGAAGGTATGCAATCTCATTGCAAATTTCAACACTTGAAATTCCCGATAATATTTTGCCCCTAGCAGCTATATGACCTGAACATAGTCAACAAATCATAAGTGCTAGTCAAGTTCAACCCGTCATTTCCCGATTGAATTAAACCCACCCGCACGACCCTTAACATAGTCAACAAAGTCGCACGACTACCCTAATCCAATCACATCATATGCTTATACAGATAAGCACTAATTAGCTACCGCACATTACGCCTTAACATAGTCAACAAACGTAGCACGAATACTAACTAGTACTTATCAGAAATGACGGAGGGCTACGACAGGTTTTTCTGAAAACCTATTGCGTAATGAACTTGATATCGTTGTAGAATCAAATGATTTTAAAATGGAGTGTTTTTGAGGCTTTTCTAGTTTTGCTAAAGGAGTTACTCCCGGTGAAGGGTGTTAGTTGTATGTATGCCCTAGAGGCCAGTATTGTACAGATGATGTATATTATATTGGATGCTTGGACATATATAGAGATGACTTTCTTGCTCGATATGATAGTATGCTATCTGGTTGCTCTTTATCTTAACATGTACACTTGTCTCTTTAAACTGTCTTACAGTTACATGTTGATAAAGCCCTTAGGATGTGTACTTGACTACCTGGACTATGATGCAGATCATACTAGTGGGGACATGGTAGTCGATAAGTACATCCTTCAAGGTCCCTAGTCGTGGGTGTATCGAGACAGGGCATCGATATACCAGTGTAGACTAGCGTATACGCTTCTCGACCCATGAGATGGGCGATGGATGATCCCATATCCATTGATGTTTGACATCAGAGATGGTATACGGGTGCTCAGTGGAGACTGGGTACACTGGACGGACTCGCCGAGAACTCCCAGATGGTATTATACCTCACGTCAGATGGCAGTTCTCAGGTGACACTTGTACAGGTTAGTCTGTAGACCCGAGATCGTCATAGAGTCTTGTGTGATTCCCACTGTGCTTTGATCTCCACCTTACCACGTCCATGAGGGCGTGCAAAATGGTGGTCTTTAGGTACAGTCCCGAGTCACATGGAGGCAATGAGCGATAGGAGGGGTTTCGTCTCTCCCGGTATTGGGGGTTGATGTTGCGCTGTGCTCGATTGGCCGTAACAGGGAAGTCCTTGGCCAGGGCTGATCAGAGATTTGCTGGTAAGTGTTACCAGTAGTTTCTCGACCCGTTATGAGCCTCACATCGGCATGACTTATCGGTTATTGGGGTCTGACGTATACCACCCCTAGACTTGATATGCGACATATCAGACGAACAGACCGGACTGTACGGTAAGTGTTACTTGTTGGATTCACAGGAGTGTGAGCGGGCTAGCTCGTCGATCTTCTGATCGCTCAATACCCGGGTGGCCGTTACGTTTAGCAGACCGCTTGCGGCTTGTGGGTGCTTGATATGATCATCATCTGCTACCGGCGTATTGACGAGTCTTTAGAGTCCTACACAGAGGTTTCCTGGCTCAAGCGAAACGAAATAGGAGCGCATATGAGATATGTGCAGGAGCGAGAATAATGTGTGTATGTGATACCGTATTTCATTCTCGCGATGAATGTGTCGATTGGTTATATGCGATATAACCTAGATATCGAATCAAGGATTGATTCGATAAGCCGATACATAGGATACTAGTCGGTTATATGCGATATGACCGGATCGTTAAATCAAGTGTTGATTTAATGATTTAATGTATAATTATATATTTGATATATTACTTTGCATTAACTAGTATTGGTTCATTTTAAAAGGATTTTCTCACTTGATGCACATTGTATATGTGATATATTTTTGTGCACTTGTTTGTATCATGTTTGATGATATTTCCTCACTTGGGTTTGTGTAAAGATTAAACCATGGTTACATGTATAATGGTTAGGGTTTTGATTATTTAATTAGTTATTTATTTATTTATTCATTTTGGATATTATTAAGAATGGTGGCTTATTTTGTTTCTATGTTGAAGCTTCTTGAAGCTTTGACAAAGTCCACCATCCTTATCTCATCCTTAACCCTAACCATTCCTACTAACCTTAGTTTAATCTCTACACTTGACCATGGTCAAGATATGATAAATATTCATATTAGTTTCATTTTTAAACGAGACTCATGATATTCTTTCTTCTTCTTGATCATCTTCTTCTTCAAGAAAAGCTTAAGGTCCATCAATGGCAACTTGAGCAAAAGTGAGTGAAATCCAATTCTAAAGTGAACCCACCTCCTATTTCTTCACCCTCTACCTCTTGCCAAGTTGTTTTGGGTGTTTTCTTCACAAGTTTCACAACTTGGTGAAGTTGGAGCTTGAACTTGTGCAACCTCGACGTAGATCATCTTCGGCACGAAGCCGACGACCTATTCCGCTCGTTTCTTCGATGAAGCCGATGCGAGAGTCCAAGATCCGACTAGGACAGGGAGAGGACGTCTACGTGGAGCTAAGGAAGTGGATAACCGGATCTACAAAGGTTGTAGCTTCTAATCTTTAGTTAAAGTGTTAACTAGTTTTCTATTTCGCCTAAACATCTAGTCTACGATCCGTATTAGGGTTTCTCGGCACCCATAAAATTTTAAATTGGCATGGTTGATGCCTTGTGAGACCTCTATAGTGTGCCTAGGAACCCTACAGTGGTATCAGAGCCTAGCTAGAGCCTTAGGCGAAGTCCAGACGGAGTTTGAAGTCCGATCGAACCGAAACCCTAAAATCAATATTGCTCTCTGGACTTTTTCTAAAAACAGGGATTTTTCAGAATTAAAAATTCGCAGAAAATAGAGCAGGAAATTATAAGGGTTACTGCAGAAAACGAAACCCTAAATCCACTGTAGCGCCGCGGAACCACGGCAATAGCCTCCTATTGCGGCGGTTCCGCGGCCGTTTGTACTGGTTAGGGATTCGTTTTGATGCAGTAATGCCCGTATCTGTTTCCTCTGTTCTCTGGGAAGTTTTAATCTGCTTTCAAGAGTTGAATTTTCTGGGGTTGTTTTGGGGATTCGATGAATCGATCGGATTATTTAACTTTGTCTATTTGGGTTTCCGGATAAATTTGGAATATGTTAAAAGTTTCGACCGGATACAAATACCCAATCTTTCCCCTGCCGGGAAATTTCCAATTGTTGGACTTTTCCGTAGTTTAATGACGTTCTGAGTAGTGCAAGTAACGCGATGGTCCCTCTAGAAGACAACAAACCTTAACTCGATTATGTGACCGTCTTGAACTGCCCTTTGAACCTTCGGGTTTGGGGCAGTACGGCGTGCCACATGTGACGCGTTGGCTTGACCCTTCTACGGCTGGACCGTTGGTACTGAAGCATGAAGTGAATGTCTTTGAACCTATTTCATGTGTTGGACGGTTTCGGGAAAACTTGGGTATTCGACTGTTCGATCGGAAAGTTTAACATTTTCTGTTTATCTGGAATGTGATACAATAATTGGAATTCACAAACAGTTATGAGATAACTGAATGAATGTTATAAATCTAGCAGTTTAGTCCCACATGATATTGAAAAGAGTTTTCGATAATGAGACTAAAATGCGGGATTTATATCTGTTAGGCATGTGATGTCTAAGTATTTCATTTGATTAGGCATGTGATGTCTAAAGAGGTTGCGGATTCCAACTGTTGTAGTTTTACACTTTCTTCTCTGTGACCGTAAGTGTAGTATGTTCATATCGCCGGTTTCGTTGCTATACGTCAACGACAATTGGGGTATGCATACTTACTTACGTTGATGACATGTGATGTTATGTGTTGCTGGATATGTTATATTGGATCGTCGTGTTTGAATAGCCGGGGGTTTTTATGTGAGATGAGTGTTTTTCATTTTCATTCATGTAAAAACTTGTATGTAATATTCTTTTTATTTGGGGCACTTCCAGGTAGCGGAAGTTGTCACCTTTTGTATATTGTTTACTTTTCCGCATTAGGATAGACCCAAGGAGGGGAGCACAAGTAACCGGGTTCTGGGGTCCAGTGGGAGACCAACTCGAGGAGTCGAGTCCGGGTCTCCTAACCCTAGAATTGGCAGGGTTGCTTGCCGCTCTCGTAGGGGTCTAGGGTGTGGGATTGGCTATTCATCACGACCGTGGAATCCGTGTTTTATACTGGCTCGTATTGAAAACACGGACGTCCTAGTATATCCAATGTTTCATATGTTCCTTCTGCTGCGTTATCTGTGATGTGATCATGTGATGTTCTGTGATAGATACTTTATATAGTATATATGATATATTATATAGACGTTACTTATGTTTTGCACCCGCACTAGCCCTGCCCTGCTCTGTCGTTAGTTACCTAACCTAACGGTGCACGAGGGGACATCGAGGCGAATGCGGATGGCAAAAGTGTACGTCGTATTTATCTGTGATGTTTAGGTATTTAAATGATGGGACTTCATTAATGTGATTAATGAAAGAAAAGAAACCTAAGATGTTGTAGAATCAAATTTTAAATAAAACAGGTAGCTACAGTTCTTGCTTTGCACAGCGGTATATGTGATATATCCTGCACCTTATTCGATGAGGAAAGGACCGAGATCCCTTCACCGGGAGTGACTCCTTTAGCAATAACTGGCAGATGCTATACACTCGGTTTGTTTTTGATAGCTTCTATAGTTTCTGCTTTGCACAGCGATATATATGATATATCCCGCACCTCATTCGACGAGGAAAGGGCCGACGATCCCTTCACCGGGAGTGACCCCTTTAGGAAAACTAGAAAAGCCTCAAAATCATTCCATTTTAAAACTTCATTTGATTCTACAACGATATCAAGTTCATTACGCAATAGGTTTTCAGAAAAACCTGACGTAGCCCTCCGTCATTTCAGATAAGTACTAGTTAGTATTCGTGCTACGTTTGTTGACTATGTTAAGGCGTAGTGTGTGGTAGCTAATTAGTGCTTATCTGTATAAGCATATGATGCGATTGGATTAGGGTAGTCGTGCGACTTTGTTGACTATGTTAAGGGTCGTGCGGGTGGGTTTAATTCAATCGGGAAATGACGGGTTGAACTTGACTAGCACTTATGATTTGTTGACTATGTTAAGGTCATATAGCTGCTAGGGGCAAAATATTATCGGGAATTTCAAGTGTTGAAATTTGCAATGAGATTGCATACTTTCTATGAGATAGTTGGATCCCGATACCCACTGCGAGTAAGAGTTACTCCTGGGAGAGTTTTACACATTACAATTAGCCGATCAAGTAGGTGTCTAGAAAGGTGTTAACGAGGTTACGCCTCTGGGAAAACGAGGTTTACAGTAATTAGGTTCGTGCGAAAGCACGGGGGACCTCCCTCAAAGTACCGACACTGGCCTGGCTGAAAGATTGGCGAACTTGTAGTGTGTAATTAATCCCGGCTAGTCTTTCCTTTTAGGGTTTGAAGGAAGATTTGATAAAAACAGTGGAAGCCATCCTGATTAGATAAGATAATAACCAATCTGATCTTGCACGAGCTTACGCTAAAGTGTTTTCTTCTCTCTCTCTCCAGGTAGCGACCATTTCATGCCTTAATAAAGATAATAATATAGATGTATTGACCGAACCCGCATGTTATACTGTGCTGGGGAACGTTGGTTCCGTTCTTACCTATAAGAGTTATAGGACTGAACAGGATATAGGGGAATACCAGGATTCCCATGCCACCCGAATAAAGAAAGTACATGTTGATGCATTTTCTTCGGGTGTGTTCGTTACAGAGAACTGTTTCTCCATTTGCTCCACGTCCTGGGTATTAGATACCGGGTCAGGATCCCATATATGTAATCAGTTACATGGGCTTAGGAAAGGTAGAGAACTTGGAGAAGGTGATAAAGACATTAGAGTTGGAAATGGTGCAATTGTTGCAGCTAAGACTGTCGGGGAATATCACCTTGTATTACCAACTGGTAATACATTGGTTCTGAACGAATGCTATTACATGCCGAACCTGATATGCAACATTATATCGGTTTCTTTGCTAAGTAAAGAAGGATATAATTTTGAATTACAGGACAATGTTATGAACATTTTCCGTAACCAAAAGTTGGTTGGATCAGGCACGTTGTGCAATGGTATTTATGTTCTAAACCAATCAACAGTTCTGAGCATAACAAACACACACAAGAGGAAGAGTTCAAAACTGAACGATTCCTTCTTGTGGCATTGTAGACTGGGTCACATCAATGCGACACGACTGGCTAAGTTGCATAAGGATGGATATTTGAAACCTTTAGAATTTTCATCTTATGACACTTGCCAGTCATGTCTCAAAGGCAAGATGACCAAAACTCCGTTTACGGGACACGGAGAAAGAGTTACCGAACTCTTGGGACTGATACATAGTGATGTATGCGGTCCCATGTCTACACATGCCAGGGATGGTTCTTCATACTTCATTACATTCACTGACGATCTCTCCAGGTTCGGGTATGTGTTCCTGATGAAACACAAATCAGAAGCTTTTGAGAAATTTAGAGAATATAAACAAGAAGTCGAGAACCAAACCGGAAAAAGTATTAAAATCCTTCGATCTGATCGAGGAGGTGAATACTTGAGCAATGAATTCCTGGACTTCCTAAAAGAGAATGGGATTCTCTCTCAGCTGACTCCTCCATATACACCACAGCACAACGGTGTATCAGAATGGAGGAACTGCACCCTATTAGATATGGTGCGCTCTATGATGAGCACAGCTGAGTTACCTATTTCCTTCTGGGATATGCGCTGGAGACGGCTGCATACCTATTGAATCAAGTTCCATCTAAATCTGTACCTACCACACCATATGAGATATGGAGTGGGAAGAGACCATATTTTAAACGAGTTAAGATATGGGGTTGTCCGGCCTATGTCAAAAGGCAAAATCCAGACAAACTCGAGGCACGGTCAGTTCTCTGCAAGTTTGTGGGATATCCTAAGAATTCACAAGGATATTTTTTCTACCATGCTGAAGAACAAAAATTGTTTGTTTCTCAATATGCCACCATTTTAGAAAAGGAATTTCTTGAAAAAGAAATTAGTGGCGAAATGGTAGAGCTGGAAGAAGTTCCAGATACACAAACCGTAACTGAAGATTTAGTGGAACCAGAAGATTCAGTAGCTCCCAATGAACCTCAGCCACTCCGCCGATCTAGTAGGGTTCCTCGCCAACCTGAGAGATACTACGGTTTTCTCATGGATGGAGGGAGCGAGGATTGCATCATGGAGGATGATGACCCAACTAGCTTCGAACAGGCCATCACGAGTAGGGACTCAGTGAAATGGCTGGATGCTATGCGGTCCGAGATGGAATCCATGTACACCAACAAAGTATGGACTTTGGAAGTTGCTCCTGAAGGGGTAAAACCCATTGGGAGCAAGTGGATCTTCAAGAAAAAACTTGGTGTAGATGGGAAAGTGGAGACTTTCAAAGCTAGACTTGTAGCAAAGGGTTTTCGTCAAAGACCAGGTGTGGACTATGACGAGACCTTTTCTCCAGTGGCTATGCTTAAATCCATCCGGATCATGCTTGCCATCGCTGCATATCATGATTACGAAATCTGGCAAATGGATGTTAAGACCGCCTTTCTAAACGGTGATTTAGAAGAGTGCGTGTACATGACTCAGCCAGAGGGCTTCGTAGACAGTGGGAGCAGCGGCAAGGTGTGCAAGCTGCTTAAATCCATTTGTGGATTAAAGCAAGCATCGCGGAGTTGGAACATCTGCTTTGATGTCGTTATCAAAGAGTTTGATTTCGTCAAAAACCCAGATGAACCTTGTATTTACAAGAAGGTGGCAGGGAGTAAGGTTGTCTTCCTTGTATTGTACGTAGACGACATACTCTTGATAGGAAATGATATTCCTATGCTGCAATCGGTCAAGCTCTTCTTATTACAAAGATTCTCGATGAAAGATCTTGGTGATGCCTCCTGCATATTGGGGATCAGGATCTATAGAGATAGATCCAAACAGATACTGGGATTGTCCCAATCAAGGTACATTGACACCATACTAAAGAGATTTAGTATGGAAGAATCCAAGCGTGGGAACTTGCCCACGATCTCTGGAGTCACTCTCTCCAAAGAGATGTCTCCCAAGACTGATTTGGAGAGAGCTCGCATGCAAGGGATACCCTATGCTTCGGCTGTAGGCTCTATCATGTATGCGATGCTATATACCAGACCCGATGTAGCATACTCACTAAGTGTAGTGAGCAGGTATCAAGCTGATCCTGGAGAGAGTCACTGGACAGCTGTGAAGAGCATTCTCAAGTACTTGTGAAGGACTAAAGAGATGCTCTTGGTGTATGGTAACGGAGAACTCCAAGTGGAGTCCTTTACCGATTCGAGCTTCCAGAGTGATAAGGACGACTCTAAGTCGCAGTCGGGCTTTGTCTTTACCCTTTACGGAGGGGCGGTTAGCTGGAAGAGTTCCAAGCAGGAAACCGTGGCAGACTCGACGATGGAGGCTGAATACATCGCTGCCAACGATGCTGCCAAAGAGGCTGTCTGGATCAAGAAGTTCATTACTGAACTTGGAGTGGTTCCATCCATTGAGCATCCAATACCTTTGTATTGCGATAACAATGGAGCGGTGGCTTTGGCCAAGGAACCCAGGTCCCATCACCGATCCAGGCATATTCTGAGGCGGTATCACCTGATCCGGGAGATAGTTGATCGCCGGGAGATCGAGGTCAGGAGAGTTGACACGAAGAAAAACACGGCGGATCCACTCACGAAGGCCATTCCCCAGATACAGTTTGAGAGACTCTTCGGGATGCTCGGTATGCGATACTATAGCAGCTGGCCCTAGTGCAAGTGGGAGATTGTTAGTTGTATGTATGCCCTAGAGGCCAGTATTGTACAGATGATGTATATTATATTGGATGCTTGGACATATATAGAGATGACTTTCTTGCTCGATATGATAGTATGCTATCTGGTTGCTCTTTATCTTAACATGTACACTTGTCTCTTTAAACTGTCTTATAGTTACATGTTGATAAAGCCCTTAGGATGTGTACTTGACTACCTGGACTATGATGCAGATCATACTAGTGGGGACATGGTAGTCGATAAGTACATCCTTCAAGGTCCCTAGTCGTGGGTGTATCGAGACAGGGCATCGATATACCAGTGTAGACTAGCGTATACGCTTCTCGACCCATGAGATGGGCGATGGATGATCCCATATCCATTGATGTTTGACATCAGAGATGGTATACGGGTGCTCAGTGGAGACTGGGTACACTGGACGGACTTGCCGAGAACTCCCAGATGGTATTATACCTCACGTCAGATGGCAGTTCTCAGGTGACACTTGTACAGGTTAGTCTGTAGACCCGAGATCGTCATAGAGTCTTGTGTGATTCCCACTGTGCTTTGATCTCCACCTTACCACGTCCATGAGGGCGTGCAAAACGGTGGTCTTTGGGTACAGTCCCGAGTCACATGGAGGCAATGAGCGATAGGAGGGGTTTCGTCTCTCCCGGTATTGGGGGTTGATGTTGCGCTTTGCTCGATTGGCCGTAACAGGGAAGTCCCTGGCCAGGACTGATCAGAGAATTGCTGGTAAGTGTTACCAGTAGTTTCTCGACCTGTTATGAGCCTCACATCGGCACGACTTATCGGTTATTGGGGTCTGACGTATACCACCCCTAGACTTGATATGCGACATATCAGTCGAACAGACCGGACTGTACGGTAAGTGTTACTTGTTGGATTCACAGGAGTGTGAGCGGGCTAGCTCGTCGATCTTCTGATCGCTCAATACCCGGGTGGCCGTTACGTTTAGCAGACCGCTTGCGGCTTGTGGGTGCTTGATATGATCATCATCTGCTACCGGCGTATTGACGAGTCTTTAGAGTCCTACACAGAGGTTTCCTGGCTCAAGCGAAACGAAATAGGAGTGCATATGAGATATGTGCAGGAGCGAGAATAATGTATGTATGTGATACCGTATTTCATTCTCGCGATGAATGTGTCGATTGGTTATATGCGATATAACCTAGATATCGAATCAAGGATTGATTCGATAAGCCGATACATAGGATACTAGTCGGTTATATGCGATATGACCGGATCGTTAAATCAAGTGTTGATTTAATGATTTAATGTATAATTATATATTTGATATATTACTTTGCATGAACTAGTATTGGTTCATTTTAAAAGGATTTTCTCACTTGATGCACATTGTATATGTGATATATTTTTGTGCACTTGTTTGTATCATGTTTGATGATACTTCCTCACTTGGGTTTGTGTAAAGATTAAACCATGGTTACATGTATAATGGTTAGGGTTTTGATTATTTACTTAGTTATTTATTTATTTATTCATTTTGGATATTATTAAGAATGGTGGCTTATTTTGTTTCTATGTTGAAGCTTCTTGAAGCTTTGACAAAGTCCACCATCCTTATCTCATCCTTAACCCTAACCATTCCTACTAACCTTAGTTTAATCTCTACACTTGACCATGGTCAAGATATGATAAGTATTCATATTAGTTTCATTTTTAAACGAGACTCATGATATTCTTTCTTCTTCTTGATCATCTTCTTCTTCAAGAAAAGCTTAAGGTCCATCAATGGCAACTTGAGAAAAAGTGAGTGAAATCCAATTCTAAAGTGAACCCACCTCCTATTTCTTCACCCTCTATCTCTTGCCAAGTTGTTTTGGGTGTTTTCTTCACAAGTTTCACAACTTGGTGAAGTTGGAGCTTGAACTTGTGAAACCTCGACGTAGATGATCTTCGGCACGAAGCCGACGACCTATTCCGCTCGTTTCTTCGATGAAGCCGATGCGAGAGTCCAAGATCCGACTAGGACAGTGAGAGGACGTCTACGTGGAGCTAAGGAAGTGGATAACCGGATCTACAAAGGTTGTAGCTTCTAATCTTTAGTTAAAGTGTTAACTAGTTTCCTATTTCGCCTAAACATCTAGTCTACGATCCGTATTAGGGTTTCTCGGCACCCATAAAATTTTAAATTGGCATGGTTGATGCCTTGTGAGACCTCTATAGTGTGCCTAGGAACCCTACAAAGGGATCGTCGGTCCTTTCCTCGTCGAATGAGGTGCGGGATATATCATATATATCACTGTGCAAAGCAGAACTCTTAAAAGCAATCAAAAGACAAACCGAGTGTGTAGCATCTGCCAGTTATTGCTAAAGGAGTCACTCCCGGTGAAGGGATCTCGGTCCTTTCCTAATCGAATAAGGTGCAGGATATATCATATATACCGATGTGCAAAGCAAGAACTGTAGCTACCTGTTTTATTTTTGAAATCCGATTCTACAACATCTTTAGGTTTCTTTTTTCTTTCATTAATCACATTAATGAAGTCCCATCATTTAAGTACCTAAACATCACAGATAAATACGACGTACACTTATGCCATCCGCATTCGCCTCGATGTCCCCTCGTGCACCGTTAGGTTAGGTAACTAACGGCAGAGCGGGGCAGGGCTAGCGCGGGTGTAAAACATAAGTAACGTCTATATAATATATCATATATACTACATACAGTATTTATCACAGAACATCACATGATCACATCACAGATATCGCAGCAGAAGAATCATATGAAATATTGGATATACTAGGACGTCCGTGTTTTCAATACGAGCCAGTATAAAACACGGATTCCACGGTCGTGATGAATAGCCAAACCCACACCCCTAGACCCTAACGAGAGCGGCAAGCAACCCTACCAATTCTAGAGTTAGGAGACCCGGACTCGACTCCTCGAGTTGGTCTCCCACTGGACTCCAGAACCCGGTTACTTGTGCTCCCCTCCTTGGGTCTATCCTAGTGCGGAAAAGTAAATAATATACAAAGGGTGACATCTTCCGCAACCTGGAAGTGCCCCAATAAAAGAATATTACATACAAGTTTTTACATGAATGAAAATGAAAAACACTCATCTCACATAAAAACCCCCGGCTATTCAAACACGACGATCCAATATAACATATCCAGCAACACATAACATCACATGTCATCAACGTAAGTAAATATGCGCATCCCAATTGTCGTTGACATATAGCAACGAAACCGGCGATATCACATATTACACTTACGGTCACAGAAAAGAAGCGTAGACGGAATTAGAAGTCCGATCGAATCAAATCCCAAACCTAAATTTGCTCTCTGGACAATTTTGAAAAACTGGGTTTTTTCCAGATTAAAAATATGCAGAAAAATCATCAGGCGATTATAAGAATTACTGAGAAGCCCGTACCCCTGGATCCACCAAAGTGCGGCGGAACCGCGGCATTAGCATGGCTAATGCGGCGGTTCCGCGGCCATGTGATCTCTTCTTGTGTTGCATTTTGCACAGTAATTCTTAGTTTTCAGTGCTGGTTTTCCTGGGAATTTTTAATATTTTTTCAAGAGTTGAATTTTCTGGGTTGTATTGGGGACTCGGTCTATCGATCGGATTGTCTAATTTTGTCAGTGTGTTTTTCCGGGTATTTTTAGAATATGTCAAAAAGTTCGACCGGATATAAATACCCACTTTTTCCCCTGCCAGGAAATTTCCAATTGTTGGATTTTTCCGTAGTTTAACGGCGTTCTATGTAGTGCAAGTAACGCGATGGTCCCTCTAGAAGACAACAAACCTTAACTCGATTATGTGACCGTCTTGAACTGCCCTTTGAACCTTCGGGTTTGGGGCAGTACGGCGTGGCACATGTGAGGCGTTGGCTTGACCCTTCTACGGCTGGACCGTTGGTACTGAGGCACGAACTAAATGCTGTTAGACTTATTTCATGTGTTGAGCTGTATCGGGAAAACCTGGGTGTTCGATTGTTTGATCGGAAAGTTTAACATTTTCTATCTTATTCGGAATGTGATACAATAATTGGAATTCACAAGTAGTTATGAGATAACTGAATGAATGTTATAAATCTAGCGGTTTAGTCTCACTTGATCGGTTGCCACGGAATTTTGATATGATCAAAAGTCCGTCGCAATCACGTAGTGTACGCGGATACTCGCCGGGTAAACTTAATAGACAGCCTCACCCCATAGCCCCGACCAAGTGATTGTAGGAGAACCCCGTCGCCGAAAGCATCCGTTCGGGTGCTCGCGGCAGCGGTGTTCCGCCTTGGTGCACTTCGTCGACAGTAACGATCCGTATTAGGGTTTCTCGGCAACTGTAAAATTTGAAATTGGCATGGTTGATGCCTTGTGAGACCTCATTAGAGTGCATAGGAACCCTACAGGCTCCCACTGTTTTTATCAAATCTTCCTTCAAACCCTAAAAGGAAAGACTAGCCGGGATTAATTACACGCTACAAGTTCGCCAATCTTTCAGCCAGGCCAATGTCGGTACTTTGAGGGAGGTCCCCCGTGCTTTCGCACAAACCTAATTAATGTAAACCTCGTTTTCCCAGAGGCGTAACCTCGTTAACACCTTTCTAGACACCTACTTGATCGGCTAATTGTAATGTGTAAAACTCTCCCAGGAGTAACAATTACTCGCAGTGGGTATCGGGATCCAACTATCTCATAGAAGGTATGCAATCTCATTGCAAATTTCAACACTTGAAATTCCCGATAATATTTTGCCCCTAACGTGCTATGACCTTGACGAAAGCCAACAAACCATAGCCCGCTAGTCAAGTTCAACCCGTACATTTCTTGATTGAATTAAACCCACCCGCACGACCCTTGACGAAAGCCAACAAAGCCGCACGACTACCCTAATCCAATCGCATCATATGCAGCAGATAAGCAGCATATAGCTACCGCACACTGCACCTTGACGAAAGCCAACAAATGCTGCACGAATACTATATACAACTTATCTGAAATGACGGAGGGCTACGACAGGTTTTTCTGAAAACCTATTGTGTAATGAACTTGATATCGTTGTAGAATCAAATAATTTTAAAATGGAGTGGTTTTTAAGGCTTTTCTAGTTTTGCTAAAGGAGTCACTCCCGGTGAAGGGATCGTCGGTCCTTTCCTCGTCGAATGAGGTGCGGGATATATCATATATATCACTGTGCAAAGCAAAAACTCTTAAAAGCAATCAAAAGACAAACCGAGTGTGTAGCATCTGCCAGTTATTGCTAAAGGAGTCACTCCCGGTGAAGGGATCTCGGTCCTTTCCTCATCAAATAAGGTGCAGGATATATCATATATACCGCTGTGCAAAGCAAGAACTGTAGCTACCTGTTTTATTTTTGAAATTCGATTCTACAACATCTTTAGGTTTCTTTTATTTCATTAATCTCATTAATGAAGTCCCATCATTTAAATTACCTAAACATCACAGATAAATACGACGTACACTTATGCCATCCGCATTCGCCTCTATGTCCCCTCGTGCACCGTTAGGTTGGGTAACTAACGGCAGAGCGGGGCAGGGCTAGCGCGGGTGTAAAACATAAGTAACGCCTATATAATATATCATATATACTATATACTGTATCCATCACAGAACATATCACATGATCACATCACAGATATCGCAGCAGAAGAATTATATGAAATATTGGATATACTAGGGCGTCCGTGTTTTCAATACGAGCCAGTATAAAACACGGATTCCATGGTCGTGATGAATAGCCAAACCCACACCCCTAGACCCCTACGAGAGCGGCAAGCAACCCTACCAATTCTAGAGTTAGGAGACCCGGACTCGACTCCTCGAGTTGGTCTCCCACTGGACTCCAGAACCCGGTTACTTGTGCCCTCCTCCTTGGGTCTATCCTAGTGCGGAAAAGTAAATAATATACAAAGGGTGACATCTTCCGCAACCTGGAAGTGCCCCAATAAAAGAATATTAAATACAAGTTTTTACATGAATGAAAATGAAAAACACTCATCTCACATGAAAAAACCCCGGGCTATTCAAACACGACGATCCAATATAACATATCCAGCAACACATAACATCACATGTCATCAACGTAAGTAAATATGCGCATCCCAATTATCGTTGACATATAGCAATGAAACCGGCGATATCACATATTACACTTACGGTCATAGAAAAGAAAGTGTAAAACTACAACAGTTGGAATCCGCAACCTCTTTAGACATCGCATGCCTAATCAAATGAAATACTTAGACATCACATGCTTAACAATTATAAACCCCGAATTTTAGTCTCATTATCGAAAACACTTTTCAATATCAAGTCGGGCAATTCAACAAGATTCCTGACATCCTGATCGAATACTCGTCGCAAACTTTAGTAGACGGCCGCACCCCCGACGCCGCTGATGAAGTGCACCAAGGCGGAACACCACTGACGCGAGCACCCGGACGGATGCTTTCGGCGACGGGGTTCTCCTACAGTCACTTGGTCGGGGCTATGGAGTGAGGCTGTCTATTAAGTTTACCCGGCGAGTATCCGCGTACGCTACGTGATACAATAATTGGAATGTGATACAATAATTGGAATTCACAAGAAGTTATGAGATAACTGAATGAATGTTATAAACATAGCAGTTTAGTCTCACTTGATCGGTTGCCACGGAATTTTGATGTGATCAAAAGTCCGTCGCAATCACGTAGCGTACGCGGATACTCGCCGGGTAAACTTAATAGACAGCCTCGCTCCATAGCCCCGACCAAGTGACTGTAGGAGAACCCCGTCGCCGAAAGCATCCGTTCGGGTGCTCGCGGCAGCGGTGTTCCGCCTTGGTGCACTTCGTCGACGGTATCGGGGGTGCGGCCATCTACTGAAGTTTGCGATGAGTATTCGATCAGGATGTCGGGAATCTTGTTGAATTGCCCGACTTGATATTGAAAAGTGTTTTCGATAATGAGACTAAAATGCGGGGTTTATAATTGTTAGGCTTGCGATGTCTAAGTAATTCATTTGATTAGGCCTGCGATGTCTATGGAGGTTGCGGATTCCAACTGTTGTAGTTTTACACTTTCTTTTCTGTGACCGTAAGTGTAATATGTGATATCGCCGGTTTCTGCTATATGTCAACGATAATTGGGATGCGCATATTTACTTACGTTGATGACATGTGATGTTATGTGTTGCTGGATATGTTATATTGGATCGTCGTGTTTGAATAGCCCGGGGGTTTTTATGTGAGATGAGTGTTTTTCATTTTCATTCATGTAAAAACTTGTATGTAATATTCTTTTATTGGGGCACTTCCAGGTTGCGGAAGATGTCACCCTTTGTATATTATTTACTTTTCCGCACTAGGATAGACCCAAGGAGGAGGGCACAAGTAACCGGGTTCTGGAGTCCAATGGGAGACCAACTCGAGGAGTCGAGTCCGGGTCTCCTAACTCTAGAATTGGTAGGGTTGCTTGCCGCTCTCGTAGGGGTCTAAGGGTGTGGGTTTGGCTATTCATCGCGACCGTGGAATCCGTGTTTTATACTGGCGCGTATTGAAAACACGGACATCCTAGTATGTCCAACATTTCATATGTTTCTTCTGCTGCGATATCTGTGATGTGATCATGTGATGTTCTGTGATAGATACTGTATATAGTATATATGATATATTATATAGACGTTACTTATGTTTTGCACTCACGCTAGCCCTGCCCCGCTCTGCCGTTAGTTACCTAACCTAACGGTGCACGAGGGGACATCGAGGCGAATGCGGATGGCATAAGTGTACGTCGTATTTATCTGTGATGTTTAGATATTTAAATGATGGGACTTCATTAATGTGATTAATGAAAGAAAAAGAAACCTAAAGATGTTGTGGAATCGAATTTCAAAATAAAACAGGTAGCTACAGTTCTTGCTTTGCATCGCGGTATTCCTAGTAGAACATCCTGCACCTTATTCGATAAGGAAAGGACCGAGATCCCTTCACCGGGAGTGACTCCTTTAGCAATAACTGGCAGATGCTACACATTCGGTTTGTCTTTTGATAGCTTCTATAGTTTCTGCTCTGCGCAGTGATATATATGATATATCCCGCACCTCAATCGACGAGGAAAGGACCGACGATCCCTTCACCGGGAGTGACTCCTTTAGCAAAACTAGAAAAGCCTCAAAAACACTCCATTTTAAAATCATTTGATTCTACCACGATATCAAGTTCATTACGCAATAGGTTTTCAGAAAAACCTGTCGTAGCCCTCCGTCATTTCAGATAAGTACTAGTTAGTATTCGTGCTGCGGTTGTTTGGCATGCGTCAAGGCGTAGTGTACGGTAGCTAACAAGTGCTTATCTGCTAGCATACGATGCGATTGGATTAGGGTATTCGTACGGCGTTGTTTGGCATGCGTCAAGGATCGTACAGGTGGGTTTAATTCAATCAAGAAATGTACGGGTTGAACTTGACTAGCGGACTATGGGTTGTTTGGCATGCGTCAAGGTCATAGCACGCTAGGGGCAAAATATTATCGGGAATTTCAAGTGTTGAAATTTGCAATGAGATTGCATACCTTCTATGAGATAGTTGGATCCCGATACCCGCTGCGAGTAAGAGTTGCTCCTGGGAGAGTTTTACACATTACAATTAGCCGATCAAGTAGGTGTCTAGAAAGGTGTCAACGGGGTTACGCCTCTGGGAAAACAAGGTTTACATTAATTAGGTTCGTGCGAAAGCACGGAGGACCTCCCTCAAAGTACCGACACTGGCCTGGCTGAAAGATTGGCGAACTTGTAGTGTGTAATTAATCCCGGCTAGTCTTTCCTTTTAGGGTTTGAAGGAAGATTTGATAAAAAACAGTGGGAGCCATCCTGATTAGATAAAATAATAACCAATCTATTCTTGCAAGAGCGCACGCTGAGTGTTTTCTTCTCTCTCTCTCCAGGCAGCGACCATATCACGCCTTAATCAAGATAATAATACGGATTATTGACCGAACCCGCTTGTTATACTGAGCTGGGGAACGTCGGTCCCGCTCCAACTTATAATTGTTATAAGACAGAGCAGGAAATTGGGGATTACCAGAATTCCCATGCCGCCCAAACGAAGAGAGTGCATGCTGATGCATCATCTTCGGGTGTGTTCATTATACAGAACTGTTTCTCAGTATTCTTTACGTCCTGGGTATGTGATACCAGATCAAGATCCCGCATATGTAATTTGTTACATGGGCTACAGATAGGTAAAGAACTGAGAACGGGTAATAAGTTTCATGAGGCAGAAAACGGGGCAAGAGTTGCAGCCAAGTCTGTTGGTCACTGTCACCCTGTATTTCAAATACATTGATTCTGAACGAATGTTATTAGATACCAAACCTGATATACAAAATCATATCAGTCTCTTTATTAGTAAAGAAAGGATATAATTTTGTATTGTTGGATAATGTTTTGAACATTTCCTATATCAAAAGTTGATCGGTTCAGGCACGTTATCTAAAAGCATTGATGCTCTAAATCAAATTACAGTTCCTTAGTATACTGAACACATAAAAGAGGAAGAGTTCAGAAATGAACGAATCCTTCTTGAGGCATTGTAGACTAGGTCATATCAATGCGACCCGACTAGCTGAAGTTACTTGTAGATGCATATTTAAATCAGTTTGAATTTACATCTTATGAAACTTGCCAGTCATGTCACAAAGATATAATGACACCAGCTCTGTTTATTGGAAACAGAGAAAGAGTTAGTGAACTCTTGGGATGATACATGTTGATGTATAAAGGTCCCCAGTCTACACATGCCAAGACCGGTTCTTTGTACTTTATTACATTCTCTGATGATCTCTCAAGATTCAGTCATATGTTCCTGTTGAAACACAAGTCCGAACCTTTTGAGATATTCACGGAATATAAGTTAGAAGTAGAGAACCAAAATACGGGTAAAAGTATTATGTCCTATGATGAGATCAAGGAGGAGAATACTTGAGCACGAAATTCTTGAACTTTTCTAAAGGAGAATGAGATTCTCTCTCAGCATTACTCCTCCGTATACACCATAGCAAGATGGTATATCGGGGTGGAGCAATCACACCCTATTTGATATGGTGCGCTCTATGATGAGTACTACTGAGTTTCCTATTTTCCTTTTGGGAGTTGTGCACTTGAGAAGCTGCATACCTATTGAAAAAGGTTCAAATCAAATCAGTTGCCTACCACTCTATATGAGATATGGTATGGGAAGAGCCCATGTCTTAAGCTAGTTAAGATTTGGGGTTGTCCGGCCTAAGTCTAAAAGAAAAATCCGGACAAGCTCGAGGCAAGGTCTGTTATGTAGAACTGGAAATGTTCCATCTATACAAACTGCAGCTGATGATTTGACAAAACCAAAGGATTCAGTAGATTCCAACGAACCTCAGCCTCTCCGCCGATCTAGTAGGGTTCCTCACCCACCTGAGAGTTACTTCGGTTTCTCTATGACAGTGGGAGCGAGGATTGCGTCATGAGATGATGACCCAACTAGTTTCGAGCTGGCCATCAGGAGTGGGACTCTGTAAGAATGGCTGGATGCTTAGCGATTTGAGATGGAATCCTTATACACCAGCAAAGTATGGACTTTGGCAGCAATATCTGAAAGGTTAAATCCCCATCAGGAGCAAGTATATTTTGAGAAGATTACATGGTGTAGTTGGAAAAGTTGAGACTTTCAAAGCTAGACATGTTAAAGGTTTTCATCATCGACCAGGCGTGGATAATGATGAATCCTTTTTCAGTGGCTATGCTTAAGTCCATCCAGATCCTACTTGCCACGGCTACATACCATGACTATGATATCTGGCGGTTGGGTGCCATGACTGCTTTTCTAAATGCTCTTTTAGAAGAGAGCGTCTATAAGTACACAGCCAGAGGGCTTCGTAGACAGAGGGAGCAGCGGAAACGTGTACAAGATGCTTTATAGAATAAAGCAGGTATCGCGGAGATGGAACATCTGTTTTGATGTGTTAGTCAAAGAGTTTGACATCATCAAAATGGTAGATGAACCTTGTATAAACAAAAAGGTAGTAGGGAGTATAGTGACGATCCTCGTAGAGTACGTGGATGACATGCTCTTGATAGGGAAGAAGTTTCCTATGATACGCTCGGTCAATCTCCGCTTATCACAATGATTCTCCATATAGGATCAAGATGATACCTCCTAAATCCTGGGTTTTGGATCTATGAGATAGATCTAATTGGATGTTAGGATTCTCACTAGTTGTAGTGAGATGGTATCAACCGATCCTGGGGAGAATCACTGGAAGGGTTCCAGAGTGATAAGGACGACTCAATATCAGTCGCAGGCATTGTCTTTACCCTCAGTAAAGGGACGGTATGTTGGAAGAGTTCCAAGCTAGATACCGTGGCATACTAGACGATAAAGGCTGGATACATCGCTACTTAAGATGCTACCAAAGAGGCAGTCTGGGTGTATATTAGTTCATGAGATGAACTTCGTTCCTACCATTGTGAGACAATGGAGTTGTGGCTTATGCCAAGGAACGCCCGTCCTATCAGTGATCCAGACATATTCTGAGGCAGCATCACCTGATCATGGAGATGGTTGATCTCCAGGGTGATCGAGGTTAGGAGAACAGACTCGGAGGACAACACGGCGGATCCACTCACAAAGGCCTTTTCCCAGAGAGAGACTTTTATGGGATGGTTCAGTATGAGATACTGCAACCATTGCTATCAGATGGCCCTAGTGCAAGTGGGAGATTGTTAGTTATATGTATGCCCTAGAGGCCATTACTATACATAGGATGTATATTGTAGTGGATGCTTGGACATATATAGGGAGGACTTTCTTGCTCGACATGATAGTATGCTATCTGGTTGATCTTTACCTCAACGTGTACACTGATTGTCTCTCTGTTACATGTTGGTAAAGCCCTTAGGATGTGTACTTGACTACCTGGACTATGATGCGGATCATACTAGTAGGGACATGGTAGTCCATAAGTACATCTTTCAAGGTCCCTAGTCATGGGTATATCGAGACGGGGCATCGATATACCAGTGTAGACTAGCGTATACCTTCTCGACCCATACAGATGGGCGATGGATGATCCCATATCCATTGGTGTTTGACATCAGAGATGATGTACGGGTGCTCAGTGGAGACTGGGTACACTGGACGGACTCGCCGAGAACTCCCAGATGGTATTATACCTTACGTCAGATGACAGTTCTCTGGTGACACTGGTACAGAGTAGTCTGTTGACCCGAGATCGTCATAGAGACTTGTGTGGTTCCCACTGTGCTTTGATTTCCACCTTACCACGTCCAAGAGGGCGTGCAAAACGGTGGCTTTTGGGTACAGTCCCGAACCACATGGAGGCAATGAGCGATAGGAGGGGATTCGTCTCTCCCGGTATAGGGAGTTGATGTTGCGCTGTGTTCGATTGGCTATAACCAGAAATCCCTGGCCAGGGTTGCTGAGATTTACTGGTAAGTGTTACCAGTAGTTTCTCAAACTGTTATAGACCTCATATCGACACGACTTATCGAGCTATTGGGGTCTGACGTTTACCACCCCTAGGCGAGATATGCGACATATCAGACGACGAGACCGGACTGTACGGTAAGTGTTACTGGTTGGATTCACAGGAGTATGAGCGGGCTTGCTCGTCGATCTTCTGATCGCTCAATACCCGGGTGGCCGTTACGTTTAGCAGACCGCTTGCGGCTTATGGGTGTTTGATATGATCATCACCTGCTGCCGGCGTATTGACGAGTCTTTAGAGTCCTACACAGAGGTCTCCTGGCTCAAGCGAAACGAAATAGGAGCGCATATGAGATATGTGCGGGACCGAGAATAATGCGTCTATGTGATACCGTATTCTATTCTCGCGATGAATGTATCGATTGGTTGTATGCGATATAACCTAGTTATCGAATCAAGGATTGATTCGATAAGCCAATACATTGGATATTAGTCGGTTGTATGCGATATGACCGGATCGTTAAATCAAGTGTTGATTTAATGATTTAATGCATAATTATATATTTGATATATTACTTTGCATTAACTAGTATTGGTTCACTTTAAATGGATTTTCTCACTTGTAGTACACAAGTTGTATATGTGATATACTTTTGTGCACTTGATTGTATCATGTTTGATGATACATGCTTTCTTGGCTTTGTGTAAAGACTTATACCATGGTTATCATAATGGTTAGGGTTTTGAATTATTCATTTATTTATTTATCCATTTATTATTGGTCAAATATAGAGAGAAGAAAACAAAATGGTTGCTTGAAAAACATGATGCTTGTTGAAGTTTCAAGAAGGTTTGACCATTTTGTCTTCATCTACTAAACCTAACCATTCACTAACCCTAGTATATTCTCTACACTTAATCATAGTTAGGATATGATAAGTATTCAATTATTTTATTATTTTGATAACACTTATGATATTCTTTCTTCTTCTTCTTCTTCACATGAAGAAAAGCTTGCTATCAACAATGGCAACTAGTGAAAAAGAGTGAGAAATCCAATTCTAAAGTGAACCCACTTCCTATTTCTTCATTCTCTACCACTTGCCAAGTAGTATAGGGTGTTTTCTTCACAAGTTTCATGACTTGGTGAAGTGGGAGCTTGATCTTGTGATGCCTCGACGTAGATCATCTTCGGCATCGTAGTCGATGACCTAGCCCGTCCATTTCTCCGATGAAGCCGACGCTAGAGCCCGGGATTTGATTTGGACAGCAAGGAGACTTCATCATGGAGCTATGGAGGTGGAGAACCGGATCTACAAAGGTTGTATTTCTGTTCACTTAGTTATGTTGTTAACTAGTTGCATGTTTCGCCTAAAATCTAGTTAACGATCCGTATTAGGGTTTCTCGGCACTTGTAATTTTTGAAATTGGCATGGTTGATGCCTTGTGAGACCTCATTAGTGTGCCTAGGAACCCTACACATTACCCATGACAAGCTGGGATACCTCATAACTAATCGAACCCCTGCCGTCTCAGGACCAGTTTCCCCTGTCATGGATAGTAATATCCGTAAGACATCGGAAAAAGACTGTGCGAGAGCCAAATGCCTCGTGTTAGCCTCAGTTGATGGTGCATACCAAAGGCAACACGAGAAGATGGACTTAGTTTCTGTCTTCCTCCGTAACAAGGATTTATATGGAGAGCAATCTTGTATCGCAAGATATGAGACGTCGAACGAATTGCTTCAAGCGAGGTTGGCTATCGGGTCATCTGTAGAGGGCAACGTCCTTACAGAGACCAGCTATTTTGAGCTCACGGACCTGAAGACCACGTTGTAGAACGGGTCAGATGCTGACTTGATTCTACAGTCTCTACCTTCTACCCTGAAGGAAACTAGGGAAGTAGAAGGAAAGGGAAGGGCAAAAGTTTCGGGACTGGATGTAGTAAAAGAGGGATGTTCCTATTGTTACGGGAATGAATATTGGCAGAAGGATTGCAGGGCTAGCAATGCCAGTAGCCAGAATTCGAAGCATGTTGTGGCTTCGGCTTCGGGTAACTGTATGTCAGTTAACCCTACTTCCTGGGTATTGGATACCGGATCAGGATCTCGCATCTGTAATTCATTACAGGCTCTGAGAAATCGTAGGGTTATCAGGAAAGGTGATATGACTCTCATGGTTGCTAACAGAATGAGCATGGATGCTGAATCCGTAGGGGAATATCATCTTGGACTGACAACTGGGCAGATATTGATTCTGCGTAACTGTTTGTATGTACTAGGTGCGACTTGTAATATCATTTCTGTATCCTTACTTTCTAAGGAAGGATATGATTTTACTTTTGTAAGCGATGTGGTCCACATCCACCTAAATCAAGTTCTGATTGGGTCAGGAACATTAAATAACGGGATATACGTATTGAATCAGGCTCAGATTTTCAGTGTCCAGAACACACTTAAAAAGAAGTCTCCGGAAACAAATCAGGCTTTCTTATGGCATTATAGACTAGGGTCACATCAATGAGAGAAGGTTGACAAAGTTACATATAGAAGGATATTTGGATCCGTTCGAATATCAGTCATATGCAACTTGTCAATCCTGTCTCATGGGAAAGATGACAAAGACTCCGTTCACTGGATACGGAGAAAGAGCAAGCGAGCTCTTGGGACTCATACACAGTGACGTGTGTGGTCCAATGTCTACACATGCGCGAAGTGTTTATTCATACTTCATTACTTTTACAGATGATTTCTTTAGGTTTGGACATGTCTTCCTGATGAAGCATATATCCGAGGCCTTTGAGAAATTTAGGGAATACAAGAATGAAGTTGAAAAACAAACAGGCAAAAGTATCAAGACACTGAGATCTGATCGAGGTGGAGAATACTTGAGTGCCGAGTTTCTGGACTACTTAAAAGGGAATGGAATTCTCTCGCAGCTAACTCCTCCATACACACCACAACACAACGGTATATCGGAAAGACGGAATCGAACTCTATTGGATATGGTTCGTTCCATGATGAGTAAGGCTGAGTTACCACGATCTTTCTGGGGTTATGCACTAGAAACAGCTGCATATCTTTTGAACCAAGTTCCTACTAAAACAGTGCCTACCACACCATATCAGATGTGGAGTGGGAAGAAACCCTCTCTTAAACACTTTAAGACATGGGGATGTCCAGCTTTTGTCAAAAAGCAGCATGCGGACAAGCTCGAGGCACGCTCAGTACAGTATAAGTTTGTGGGATACCCAAAGAACTCCAAGAGGTATCTTTTCTATTAAGCAGAGGAGCAAAAAGTCTTTATTTCTCGTCATGCCCGCTTCTTGGAAACTGAGTTTTTGGAAAACCAGATAAGTGGGAGTGGAATAGAACTGGAAGAAATTCCAGAACCACAAGCTATTACTGAAACCTTGGTAGAACCAGAAGTTTCAGGAGAACCGGATATCCCAGCGCCACTCAGCAGGAGTAGTAGGCAGTCTCATCCGCCTGAGAGGTACTACGGTTTTCTTATAGACGGGGATAGAGAGGATTGTGTCATTGATTATGATGAGCCTATAGCTTCCAGCAAGCCATTCAGAGTGGTGACTCGGTAAAATGGATGGATGCAATGCGGACCGAGATGAAGTCCATGTACACCAACAAAGTTTGGACTTTGGACTTTGCTTCAGAAGGGGTAAAACCCATAGGCTACAAATGGATCTTCAGAAAGAAGATTGGTGTAGATGGGCAGGTTGAAACCTATAAAGCTAGACTTGTTGCAAAGGGTTTTCGTCAAAGACCTGGTTTGGATTATGACGAGACCTTTTCTCCAGTGGCTATACTCAAATCCATTCGGATCCTTCTTGCCATTGCTGCTTTCAACGATTATGAGATCTGGCAGATGGATGTAAAGAAGGCTTTCTTAAATGGAAATTTAGAAGAGTGCGTCTATATGGATCAGCCGGAGGGATTCATTCAGAGTGGGAGCAGCGGTAAAGTGTGCAAGTTGCTCAAGTCCATCTATGGACTGAAGCAGGCATCGCGGAGTTGGAACATCTGTTTTGATGATACTGTCAAAGAATTCGACTTTATCAAAAACCCAGATGAACCGTGCATTTACAGTAAGATTGTAGGGAGAACTGTGGTATTTCTCGTCTTGTACGTGGATGACATTCTCCTAATAGGAAATGATATTCCTATGTTACAGTCAGTCAAAGGATACTTGTCACAGAGGTTCTCCATGAATGACCTGGGCGATGCCAACTACATTCTGGGGATCCAGATCTATCGTGATAGATCTAAGAGAATGTTGGGACTTTCACAGTCCAGGTACATTGACATCATACTGAAACGATTCAGTATGGAAGATTCCAAGCGTGGTAATCTATCGGCTTGTCACGGAATCACCCTCTCCAAAGAGATGTCTCCCAAGACTGATTTGGAAAGGGCTCGCATGTCATCTATACCCTACGCGTCTGCGGTAGGCTCTATTATGTATGCGATATTGTGTACCAGACCAGATGTAGCATACGCATTGAGCGTTGTAAGCCGGTATCAGTCGGACCCAGGGGAGAAACACTGGATAGCAGTAAAGAACATTCTCAAGTTCCTGAGAAGGACTAAGGAGATGTTCTTGGTGTATGGCGGAAAAGACCTCCAGATCGAGGCCTTTGCTGACTCCAGCTTCCAGAGTGATAAGGATGACTCCAAGTCTATGTCGGGTTATGTCTTTACACTCAATGGAGGGGCAGTTTGCTGGAAGAGCTCCAAGCAGAAAACCGTTACTGACTCAACTATGGAAGCGGAGTACATAGCTGCTTGCGATGCCGCAAAGGAAGATGTCTGGATGAAGAAGTTCTTCACGGAGCTTCAGGTGGTTCCTACCATTGTCGATCCAATACCGCTGTATTGTGACAACAACGGCGCTATAGTTTTAGCGAAGGAACCCAGGTCCCATCAGATGTCCAGGCACATTTTGAGGCGGTTCCACCTGATCAGGGAGATCGTAGATCGCCGGGAGATCGAGATGAAGAGAGTAAATTCAGAAGATAACACTGCAGATGCACTCATGAAGGTCATACCCCAGACTCAGTTCGAGCGGCTGATCGAGATGATAGGTCTTCGATACGCCAGTACATGGCCTTAGTGCAAGTAGGAGATTGTTAGTGTATATGCCCTAGAGGCCATTACTGTATCATACTAGTTTGTATATTACTTAATGGAAGCTTGGGATGTTCACCATTGCATAGACAATCTTGCTCAAAATAGTAGTATGCTACGTGGTTTGTCTCTACTTCAATGTGTGTACATGTGTTTCTTTTAACATATCGCCTATACACATTAGTGGAGCCCTTAGGATCTTTGCTTGATTACCAGCGTTGTGATGGCAGTCACACTCGTGGGGGCTGGGTAATCCATAAGCACATCCTTATACAGGTCCCTAGTCGTAGGACTATCGAGACAGGGAATCGATACTCCGGAGTAGACTAGCGTATGCGCTTCTCATCCCAGCAGGGGAGACGGTTTGTCCCACAGCCGTCAGTACGTCGTACTTGAGATAGTATGCGGGTGCTCGTTAGGTTACGAGTACACTGGACAGGACTCGTCGGGAACTGATTGGTTGGTACTATACCTATCGTCAGTTATCAGTTCCCAGGTGACATGAGTACAGCTTAGTCGGCTGACTTGACACTATCACTTTACCTCGAGTGTGTTCCCACTGTACTTTGATTACTACCCTACCACAGCTCAAAGAAGTCGTGCAAACAGGTAGTAGTTGGGTGCAGTCCCGAAGCACTTGGAGGCAGTGACGGTTAGATAGGATTCGTCTCTCCCGGTATTGGGAGTTGATATCGCGCTGTGTCAAGGAGAGCCATTACACACAGTCGTCCCTGGCCAGGGCAAGCGAGATACACTGGTAGGTTTCCAGTGTTATCTCAGGGTGTTCTGGGCTACACTCCGACACGACTTGTACCGCTATTAGTGGACTGATGTTTACTGCCACCTAGGCCTGCCATCCGATATTCTCAGATGAATAGACCGGACTGTACGGAGACTGTCACATTCAGGATCAGTAGGAGTTTAGATGGGTTTCACCTCGTCAGTCTTCTTATCGGCATCTACGTGGGGGCCGTTACGCACAGCTAGTGCCACTTGCGGTCTGTGGTTAAACCCACTCCCAGCGTAGTGTCGAGTCTTTAGAGTCCCACACAGAGAGCTATTCGCCTTTAGGCAAAAGAGTAGAGGTCGCATGGTTTTGCGACAGGGTTCGGTCACATCCGCGCACTTGTGCACGTTTGGTGTCCAGGCAGTTATTACTAGCGGGCTTTGGTTTAAGCCAGATCCTAGTATACGTTTTGGGATTGGTTTTATCTCTTAGTATTCGTGTTCCTCGGAACACGGATGCGGGTGTGTATGCACAGTTGACAGAGACAGAGGCAGAGGATCTCTTTGTACTCGTGTTCCTCGGAACGGATGCGGGTGTGTATGCACAGTTGACAGAGACAGAGGCAGAGGATTCTCATTAGGGTTGTTGACTGTTGACTTTTTCAAAACCCTAATGAGAATAAGAAATATGATTAATAATAATATTAATTAAGTATTATTGTGCCATGGTTAGGTTGAAAGTTTGACTTTATTGACTTGTTGACTTTGTTGACCGGTTGACTAGTTTGGACTTGTTGACCATCATCATTGCATGGCTATCATTTCATGGCTATGACTTTTGCTTGCTTGTTGTGGTTTACAAAATGAGTGCATGAAATGATATTGCCATTGAAATGAACCATCACAAAATACTTGATTACAATTATTATCATGATTATTTTGGCTTTTGAGAGTATGGTTGTAAAAGTCCTCTCTCATTCTATCATATCCTCTCTCTCTCTCATCCAAGCTCTCTCTCTTCCTCTTCCTCTTCCTCTTGCTCATGGTTCTCTTGTCTCATGAGTTGAGAAACAAGAACCATTGAGATAAAACCCAAAACACTTCTCTACTCATCCTAGAATACAAAGTCTAGCAAGCCAAGTATTTTAGTTTCCTCTAAATTGAGGTTGGAGCCAAAGGTAGAAGCTTTCGGGTGGATCCATCTTCGGCACAAGGAGACGACGAGGTGAAGCCGATCCGACCACCACAAGGAGTTGAAGAGAAGGAGTTCAAGATTAGGTATAACCCTGTCACGTCCCGAAAGTACGGAATGTGACCGGCACTTAAACTACGAACGTCTCGAGGCGTACGTAATCTAAGTAAGCCGAAAACCCAGAAATGCAAACCAAGAAAAGTAGTAGAGTGAAGGAAAACCAATTTAAACAAGTAGTTTTAATAGCATAAGCCGAATTATGCGGTTTTAAAAAAAACATCAATATTTCCCGAAAATTTCGGCAGAGTCTCCTTTGCAAATACTGGCTCCTAAACGGGATACAACATGAATAGTATACGAAATCAATAAAAGGCATCCCCAAGCGGGAGCTAGCTCTTCGTCAATCGACGGTCACAACCACACAAGCAATATAATATACAACGCCAACGGCGAGGATCAAAAACTCAAAAGGGAACTCAAAACTACAAGAAATAAAACGCGCGACTCTATGGTCGAAAGAATAACATCACTGGTCTCTATCTCAAAGAATAAATACATGTTTGGTTGATGGAACTTCTAGATACAACTGAATAATAATATACAAGATGTAATGATGGGTACGATACAAATAAACCCACCTACTAGCAAATCACCCGAACGAAACTATGCCCGCAAAGCCGTAATGAAACCTGTACGGCAAACCTGCAAGAAACTGGGGCACAACGGGGGTGAGTTGCCAACTCGTGAATAGAAAAATATCTACGCACAGAAATCGCATAAATAACGCAACCTAGGTCAATGATCATAATATATCCTCAAATATATGTATAACATGCAGCCTATAATAATGGCTAGGGTAATATCTAACCCGAGTGTAATCTCATGTGCCCGTGTCAGTGCCTCAGGTAGCAATATATCATATGAATGAGGTATGAATGCATGAAAACAGAATATATGTAAATGAAGAAACTGTTTTCATAATTTAGTGAGATTTCCTTTGTATTTTTAAAATGAGGTATCATAATGAAATCAGCATCAACAGTGTCTATCATCGACACAAAACATAAATCTTAATGTCTCAAAATCTCAGGCTCCGGCTATCCGGACTGGCCTGTATCATCAAATCTCAGTACCTCAATATCTCGAAATCTCAATGTCTCAATCTCAATATCTAGGGCGCCGTCAGTGCAGACCGGCCCCTACCATCCATCTCAAGACCACGACGGTATCCTCCGGATATCCGACTCGTCGGGTAATATCACCGGTAGGTAGTCTCCCCCTGCCAGGCTCATCGTCATCACCACGAGCTTCTTGCCCCGGGGTACCTTACCGGGTCCACCATGTACCCGAAACGGTTCATCCAACTCCTCGAATCGGGTCTCGAAATCCATCAGCAAACTCATGGTGGACGACTCATACATCATGGGAAAAACCGCGCTTTTCATTTAAAAAGTGAAAGAAGAAGTTTGTATATGTTTTGCGGTTTTTCCCCAAATCCAGAAAATCTCATGGAAATCCGAATCCAAAACCTCAATAGCACGTAAAAAGTGAATATATGCATGAGAATCCATGAATGCGGCATAACAATAAATAACAGTATGCATGAAGTAGCAGGTAATAACTACAATGTCTAAACTAACATATAAGGCAAGTACACTAATATCATGTCTAAACTATTAGCTAACAGGCTATGTCAAGCAATAATATTTTCTAAGGTGTACGTGACATGGCAATTACCGATGAAGAGGTGTGTGAGCCGGCAAGCAAGTGTACGTGGTACATACGCATCATCGGTAATGGTGCTGGTGTCCTAACAGTATGATACCAACAATGCAATAAGAAATTATAATATAAGTATGCGATGCGGAGCGAACAGTAATAATGAGCGGGAGCTAAATACTAAACACAACGATAACTAATCTGCATTACCCTAATATAAATCCTACAAATGGTGCCTTTTGAAATAACACGAATCATGGGGTTTTGAAAATAGGGGCTACGGTGTTTTTATGAAAAGATACGTCTTTTGAAATATCCGTAGGATCCCTTGGGCTGTCTTTTAAAATACCCACGATTCGTTAGTTTTTGAAATAGGTAAGAATCGAATCTAATCTAACAACTAAACTAAACTAAAGGACTAAGTTAACAAGCTGGGCTGCAGGTAAGGAAACCGCCTAACATCTGAGTCGATACATATACATACCTGTATATATATATTAGTCGGTGATCCAGCCTCAATAATATCATATCCGATAGCATATCTATAACCAGACATCCCAAGTCAAGAGTGCGGATCAATCATCAAAATATAGCTCGTACGTAAATCCGTCGTACGGCATCCCCAAATCTGGGTACGGGTCAATATCACATTCATCATACTATTCACCTGGTATCCTCTTTATCAAATATCATGATCGGGATACTGATCTACGTCTAGTACAATACTGATACCGCCTAAGTATGCATGGACGTGTGTGAAACACTACGTCAAGGACCCGCTACAACGTCATGTCGTATCTCAAATACGAACCCTGCTATATCACCGATCTCATAGCCTCAATCAAATCTCATCGACTCATCTTAAATCCCAAGTACTATCCTCATTATCCATGCATGCGTATATGAATGTACATATACATAGTCCCATACCCACGCATATATACATATATACACATCCCAATCTGCACACAAGAAAGTAAAGTATGCAAGTCTGTGTGTGCGTATGTGGGTATAACAACTACTCTAGGGTTTCGCAACTAACCCAAAGGTACTCCATGAACTCATAAACATAACATGAATGAACATTCTCGTATCATAAAACACCTATATAAACATATATATATGAGCTGCACTACGGACTGCGGGGGTGCTATACGCCATCCACCCGACTTCTCCCCGTAGATATAAATCTACTCACCCGGTCCTCGCTCGCCGGTGCCGACGTCGCCGCGCGCTTGCTTGTCGTCTCGAAGTCCACATGGGGGTACCTACATATCACAACGCATCGTATCGCATTAAAATCCGACTCATGACCAAAACGACACACGAATCCCACATAAGTCAAAACCTATGCTTGCTTTCACAAACCAACCCAAAAACCCTCGACGTCGGCGTGCAAACGCCCGACCATCGAGAAAAAAACCCAAGTACACTCATTTGCACATTCACGAATACTAATTTAAATATAGAATAGGTTAAAATTCACAAAAACCCCAAATTCACTTTAGAAGCCATTTTTCCGAAAATCTAGCAAGCAAAAATTACCCGTTTTAGTACAAAACTCGACGTTTAAATGAATATAGCGTCCAATATACTTATTAAATATCTTAAATAAGTCATATAAATCATTTCGATAATTTACTCTCATCAATTTCATTAAACCTAAAAACCTAGTTTGCAACAATTAAGTAATTTCGACCATTTTATAGCAAAACGCACATGCAACAAACTAGCTTGGATTTGCATGATCTAAAACATTAAACTACACTTTAAAATGTTAATGAAGTCATGAAAAACATATTTAGATTTTTCTCTTAATTATACTAATAGTTTACAAAACCTAGTTAGCAAATTAGCGTAATTGTCACAATTTAAATCAACAAAAATGCCACCTAGCAACTTAATTTGATTTAGCAACCATTAATATGTCAAAACATCACACAAGCATAATCTCATAACATAAAACCCTAACATGATTCAATTCCTTCTCTTGAATTTCACAAACCCTCACTTGCATTCAAGTTCTTTTTTTGAACTTTCAAACACACAATTAAACCACCATTAAACTTATAATTAAGCTAGACTAAACTATTAGCAACAAATTAAACAAAAAGCCAAGATTTATACCACATGAACCATGGATCAAACTTGTAATCTAGCCTCTCAAAATGCTCTCCTTTCACCACAATCCATGCATCTAAGGCTACACTAAAATGGGTAAGAACTAGATTTAGATTTTGAGATTTTTTTGATGGGTATTTGATGAATTTTTGGAAGCAAAAAGATGGGAAAATGGGGGAAAAGAGGGCTGTTTTGCAGCAGGAATTCGGCCATGATGGGGGAGTGGGGGAGGAGAGAGAGTGAGGTAGAGAAAGTGGGGAGAAAAAGGCAAAGTCCACCCCCCCTTTTGACTTTCTTTCATTTTCTTTTCTTTTCTTTTCCTTTTCTTTTGAAATGTGAGGTGATTGGAGGGAGAGAGAGAGAGAGAGGGCTGTCATGGTAGGGCCGGCCACATGGGGAGAGGGTGAGGTGTGGGTGTGTGGGTTAGAAAAAAGATAAATGCTATACCCCAATTCCCATTAACACTAATTTCACCGAAAAAAAGCTTTTTTCTTCGATATTTTCTAAACCGTTTTGGCAAACGATTTTATTTCAAAAACCACATGATAAAATTTTATTTAATGTTTTATGATGCATAAAATTTGTTTCAACTCATTCTAATTTGTAATTTTTCCTAATTAAATGTATTAGTGACGGCTTAAAATAATATTAAAATAATTAATTTCGGAAAATTTTTCAGAAAATTTGAAATTTCACCAGTGACTCAATAAACACTAAATACTAGCAATTACATAGCTAGAATATGTATATTTAATTTTTATAATAAGATATTTGTATTTTGACTTTTTACAGAAAACCCCCTTATTTTACCGATTTTCCGAAATTTCACCGAAACGATTTTCAAAACGCTACAATCTTCCCCCCTTAAAGAAATTCGGTCCCCGAATTTAAATTCAAACTCCCCCCCCAAATACAAAAACATCTAAGCAAAATCATCAAGTCGTCGGGGCTCCGAAACCATAAGTACATAATACGCATCATAGCGCAATGCATGCGCATGAGCAATAAGCATATAACTCCAATCAAAACTCCGTCAAGCATCCCGCAATCATCGGAGCCATGGTAAAGACACAAATGTCAAATCCAATACAAAACCAATATGATATAACTCGAAACTATACACGTAAATATCAAATCTATATATGTAAATATCTGAAGGAAATGAATGCCAAATATATTCAGGTACTGTCCTTTGACTAGTCCTGCCCAGTACGAAAACACATAGTAAATATCATAAAAATGTACTGCTCTGTAGGAAAAATCAATCCCAAAATACGCGTATGAGTACTATGTGCGCCTGGTGCACACGGAAATCAAAATCCATATATGTGCCATACATGCGCACAGAAACAACATCTAAGTGCATCGGGTGTGCACAAAGCATCTGTCGTAGGCAACCTGGGTGCCTGACAGCAAAATCAGGTGCATCTGACATGCACGAAGAATCTCGATTTAGTGCATCTGGTGTGTACCGAAATCGCTTCTCAAAACATGCGCACAACATGCACGAAAAATCAAAACCAGGTGCATTCATTATGCACGAAATCATGAAATCCAATATCAAGCGCCGAACATGCGCAAAATCCAATCAGGTGCACAAGGTGCACAAAACAAATATCGAACATCATAATCGAAATCGAAGTCCAGTGCGTCTAAATGCACAACATACATAACACTGCACTGCAAGCATATATGAACTATACCGAGTGCAAAAACCAAATCGTGTGCGTACATACGCACAAAATCAACTCAACTGTATGAAATCCATATAATCACAAACATGAGAAACTAAGGCACGAAAACTATCTCAAGTGCAACAACTGTGCAAAAATCGTAAATACTCAGTAAGTGCAACCATGGTCCATGAAAACAAATATCATGAAACTCAATCATCAAAATCAATCATGCGAATAGATCGCCCAAAATACGCAAAATCAAGTATGGCGGAATAGTCCAGCTCAAGCACATCCTCTAAGAATCTCGAGCCAACTGTCGCGGTCACTGGTGGGACGTCTCGTCGATGATCATGAACTCTGGCCTGCTGATGTGCGTAACAATGACCACTCCTGGGTCAAGGTCTTCACTGTGAATTACCAATCTCTCGGTCCATCGGCTCATCGGCCCGGTCAGGTGTGCTAACGGGGATGATCCCGTTATGGCACGTCTCTTGTCATCTCCCGGTCAATCATCGCGACCACTCGTAAGAGAGCATATCACTGGCGTCGGCCTCTGGCTCTCTGAATGTACGTGACCCATCTGATCCTGGGTGCAAGTATCATTGCAGCAGTGTCCTGGAAGGAATCCTGCTCACGGTCTCTTCCATGTCTCGTCTCGGCTAACTGTCCGGAAGTCATTGTCCTTTCCTATATCTGCATCTTGCTCTGGAACGGCTGCATACCCATCGCGACCTTCTGGAAGGTATATCCAGTACTCTGCCTCGGCATGCGCATCGCATCTCTGATATCGGCGGAGGGGAACGTCATCATATCCAGATCTTGTACGAACCTCTTACTCCATTTTTCTCTAATGTCGACCGCTTCGGACTCGTCTCGTCGTGGCTGCATGGACTGAGCTCGAACGGCTATCCTCATATCGGGAGTCTCCCAAGAAATGCATCTCACCACCTAGCATCCGAATTAAGTCGAACCATCCAATCGATTGTCAAAACCTCATAATCCCCTAAGGGCTCAACATCTTGGGCACAGTTTAATAGTATCGAGTACATACCACAGCATCGGTGGTCCAGCCGTAGAAGGGCAAACCCAAGCCTCACTAATGGCGCCGTGGAACTGCCGTAAACCCGAAGGTTCAAAGGCTTTCACACGGTCATTATGTCGAGTTAGGGTTTCATTCTTCTAGAGGGACCATAGAATTTCCTGCATGTCTTTCCGACTACTTTAAACTTGGAATAATAGGTTTCTGATATTCGATCGTCTCTGTCGACTCTCAACGTCTCCACATGAAGTCGTCACTAGCCGGAATCAATCTATCTGATGACCTCGCATCGGGGCAGCGAACGAACCACATGTCCTAGTCATTCATCCTCAGTGACTAGCGACCTTCTATCATCTCTTAGTACAACTCGTACCGCAATAGCTCCAACATCTGGGGCGATATCTCGTCGTCCGCAGTAATAGCTAGCTCGCTCGTTTGCACGCTGAACAGTGCCTCGACCATCATGAATAAGCAATACACCAACGGTCATCAAAATCTGGCTTGCCTCTATCATTGGCTCAATCCTCTAGTGTCGATCAGCACATCCGAGTAACCTTATAAAGGCGATCCGCCAAACGCTCGTGGCGCGGAAACACAGTAAAAAGACACATCTCCGCAATCGTGTGTCGCCGGAATTTCGCCCTGGTCAGTCCTCGTTCGTGACGAGCTCGTGCAGACCGCAACTCTAGCCGTAGCTCTCCCTGCCCGTAATCGTGGCAGCAAAACCATAACTGGTACCGATGAGGCTAGATCAGGAATGAATATATTACTGAACAAAGAAATGTACATCCTAAGGCTTCTTAAGTGGAGTGGCGTATCGTAAGTATGCCGCGGAACATACCCACGGTACGTCACTTTACTTTAGTCACCTATTCCATCAACCAAGGGTCATCCTACGCTCCGAAGGTAAAACCTAACGCTCTGATACCAACTTTGTCACGTCCCGAAAGTACGGAATGTGACCGGCACTTAAACTACGAACGTCTCGAGGCGTACGTAATCTAAGTAAGCCGAAAACCCAGAAATGCAAACCAAGAAAAGTAGTAGAGTGAAGGAAAACCAATTTAAACAAGTAGTTTTAATAGCATAAGCCGAATTATGCGGTTTTAAAAAAAACATCAATATTTCCCGAAAATTTCGGCAGAGTCTCCTTTGCAAATACTGGCTCCCAAACGGGATACAACATGAATAGTATACGAAATCAATAAAAGGCATCCCCAAGCGGGAGCTAGCTCTTCGTCAATCGACGGTCACAACCACACAAGCAATATAATATACAACGCCAACGGCGAGGATCAAAAACTCAAAAGGGAACTCAAAACTACAAGAAATAAAACGCGCGACTCTATGGTCGAAAGAATAACATCACTGGTCTCTATCTCAAAGAATAAATACATGTTTGGTTGATGGAACTTCTAGATACAACTGAATAATAATATACAAGATGTAATGATGGGTACGATACAAATAAACCCACCTACTAGCAAATCACCTGAACGAAACTATGCCCGCAAAGCCGTAATGAAACCTGTACGGCAAACCTGCAAGAAACTGGGGCACAACGGGGGTGAGTTGCCAACTCGTGAATAGAAAAACATCTACGCACAGAAATCGCATAAATAACGCAACCTAGGTCAATGATCATAATATATCCTCAAATATATGTATAACATGCAGCCTATAATAATGGCTAGGGTAATATCTAACCCGAGTGTAATCTCATGTGCCCGTGTCAGTGCCTCAGGTAGCAATATATCATATGAATGAGGTATGAATGCATGAAAACAGAATATATGTAAATGAAGAAACTGTTTTCATAATTTAGTGAGATTTCCTTTGTATTTTTAAAATGAGGTATCATAATGAAATCAGCATCAACAGTGTCTATCATCGACACAAAACATAAATCTTAATGTCTCAAAATCTCAGGCTCCGGCTATCCGGACTGGCCTGTATCATCAAATCTCAGTACCTCAATATCTCGAAATCTCAATGTCTCAATCTCAATATCTAGGACGCCGTCAGTGCAGACCGGCCTCTACCATCCATCTCAAGACCACGACGGTATCCTCCGGATATCCGACGCGTCGGGTAATATCACCGGTAGGTAGTCTCCCACTGCCAGGCTCATCGTCATCACCACGAGCTTCTTGCCCCGGGATACCTTACCGGGTCCACCATGTACCCGAAACGGTTCATCCAACTCCTCGAATCGGGTCTCGAAATCCATCAGCAAACTCATGGTGGACGATTCATACATCATGGGAAAAACCGCGCTTTTCATTTAAAAAGTGAAAGAAGAAGTTTGTATATGTTTTGCGGTTTTTCCCCAAATCCAGAAAATCTCATGGAAATCCGAATCCAAAACCTCAATAGCACGTAAAAAGTGAATATATGCATGAGAATCCATGAATGCGGCATAACAATAAATAACAGTATGCATGAAGTAGCAGGTAATAACTACAATGTCTAAACTAACATATAAGTCAAGTACACTAATATCATGTCTAAACTATTAGCTAACAGGCTATGTCAAGCAATAATATTTTCTAAGGTGTACGTGACATGGCAATTACCGATGAAGAGGTGTGTGAGCCAGCAAGCAAGTGTACGTGGTACATACGCATCATCGGTAATGGTGCTGGTGTCCTAACAGTATGATACCAACAATGCAATAAGAAATTATAATATAAGTATGCGATGCGGAGCGAACAGTAATAATGAGCGGGAGCTAAATACTAAACACAACGATAACTAATCTGCATTACCCTAATATAAATCCTACAAATGGTGCCTTTTGAAATAACACGAATCATAGGGTTTTGAAAATAGGGGCTACGGTGTTTTTATGAAAAGATACGTCTTTTGAAATATCCATAGGATCCCTTGGGCTGTCTTTTAAAATACCCACGATTCGTTAGTTTTTGAAATAGGTATGAATCGAATCTAATCTAACAACTAAACTAAACTAAAGGACTAAGTTAACAAGCTGGGCTGAAGGTAAGGAAACCGCCTAACATCTGAGTCGATACATATACATACCTGTATATATATATTAGTCGGTGATCCCGCCTCAATAATATCATATCCGATACCATATCTATAACCAGACATCCCAAGTCAAGAGTGCGGATCAATCATCAAAATATAGCTCGTACGTAAATCCGTCGTACGGCATCCCCAAATCTGGGTACGGGTCAATATCACATTCATCATACTATTCACCTGGTATCCTCTTTATCAAATATCATGATCGGGGTACTGATCTACGTCTAGTACAATACTGATACCACCTAAGTATGCATGGACGTGTGTGAAACACTACGTCAAGGACCCGCTACAACGTCGTGTCGTATCTCAAATACGAACCCTGCTATATCACCGATCTCACAGCCTCAATCAAATCTCATCGACTCATCTTAAATCCCAAGTACTATCCTCATTATCCATGCATGCGTATATGAATGTACATATGCATAGTCCCATACCCACGCATATATACATATATACACATCCCAATCTGCACACAAGAACGTAAAGTATGCAAGTCTGTGTGTGCGTATGTGGGTATAACAACTACTCTAGGGTTTCGCAACTAACCCAAAGGTACTCCATGAACTCATAAACATAACATGAATGAACATTCTCGTATCATAAAACACCTATATAAACATATATATATGAGCTAAACTACGGACTGCGGGGGTGCTATACGCCATCCACCCGACTTCTCCCCGTAGATATAAATCTACTCACCTGGTCCTCGCTCGCCGGTGCCGACGTCGCCACGCGCTTGCTTGTCATCTCGAAGTCCACATGGGGGTACCTACATATCACAACGCAACGTATCGCATTAAAATCCGACTCATGAACAAAACGACACACGAATCCCACATAAGTCAAAACCTATGGTTGCTTTCACAAACCAACCCAAAAACCCTCGACGTCGGCGTGCAAACGCCCGACCATCGATAAAAAAACCCAAGTACACTCATTTGCATATTCACGAATACTAATTTAAATATAGAATAGGTTAAAATTCACAAAAACCCCAAATTCACTTTAGAAGCCATTTTTCCGAAAATCTAGCAAGCAAAAATTACCCGTTTTAGTACAAAACTCGACGTTTAAATGAATATAGCGGCCAATATACTTATTAAATATCTTAAATAAGTCATATAAATCATTTCGATAATTTACTCTCATCAATTTCATTAAACCTAAAAGCCTAGTTTGCAACAATTAAGTAATTTCGACCATTTTATAGCAAAACGCACATGCAACAAACTAGCTTGGATTTGCATGATCTAAAACATTAAACTACACTTTAAAATGTTAATGAAGTCATGAAAAACATATTTAGATTTTTCTCTTAATTATATTCATAGTTTACAAAACCTAGTTAGCAAATTAGCGTAATTGTCACAATTTAAATCAACAAAAATGCAACCTAGCAACTTAATTTGATTTAGCAACCATTAATATGTCAAAACATCACACAAGCATAATCTCATAACATAAAACCCTAACATGATTCAATTCCTTCTCTTGAATTTCATAAACCCTCACTTGCATTCAAGTTCTTTTCTTGAACTTTCAAACACACAATTAAACCACCATTAAACTTATAATTAAGCTAGACTAAAGTATTAGCAACAAATTAAACAAAAAGCCAAGATTTATACCTCATGAACCATGGATCAAACTTGCAATCTAGCCTCTCAAAATGCTCTCCTTTCACCACAATCCATGCATCTAAGGCTACACTAAAATGGGTAAGAACTAGATTTAGATTTTGAGATTTTTTTGATGGGTATTTGATGAATTTTTGGAAGCAAAAAGATGGGAAAATGGGGGAAAAGAGGGCTGTTTTGCAGCAGGAATTCGGCCATGATGGGGGAGTGGGGGAGGAGAGAGAGTGAGGTAGAGAAAGTGGGGAGAAAAAGGCAAAGTCCACCCCCCCCCCTTTTGACTTTCTTTCATTTTCTTTTCTTTTCTTTTCCTTTTCTTTTGAAATGTGAGGTGATTGGAGGGAGAGAGAGAGAGAGGGCTGTCATGGTAGGGCCGGCCACATGGGGAGAGGGTGAGGTGTGGGTGTGTGGGTTAGGAAAAAGATAAATGCTATACCCCAATTCCCATTAACACTAATTTCACCGAAAAAAAGCCTTTTTCTTCGATATTTTCTAAACCGTTTTGGCAAATGATTTTATTTCAAAAACCATATGATAAAATTTTATTTATTGTTTTATGATGCATAAAATTTGTTTCAACTCATTCCAATTTGTAATTTTTCCTAATTAAATGTATTAGTGACGGCTTAAAATAATATTAAAATAATTAATTTCGGAAAAATTTTCAGAAAATTTGAAATTTCACCAGTGACTCAATAAACACTAAATTCTAGCAATTACATGGCTAGAATATGTATATTTAATTTTTATTATAAGATATTTGTATTTTGACTTTTTACAGAAAACCCCCTTATTTTACCGATTTTCCGAAATTTCACCGAAACGATTTTCAAAACGCTACAAACCCCTTACATAGTAGCTAAACTCTTAGCTAGGTTGTAATATAGTTTGTTTAGCAAAGATCAGGTTATTTCTAGTCCATGTTACCTTCACCGAAAATTTGTTTTTCACCATTTCCGCAACCCCGAAAGAACCAGGGACGGGTAACGTGGACTTACACAGCTTCTAGAGTGACAAGGATGACTCCAAGTCCATGTCAGATCATGTCTTTACCCTCAATGAAGGGGCGGTCTGTTGGAAGTGTAGGGTTCCTAGGCACACTAATGAGGTCTCACAAGGCATCAACCATGCCAATTTCAAATTTTACAAGTGCCGAGAAACTCTAATACGGATCGTTAACTAGAATTTTAGGCGAAAAAGGAAACTAGTTAACAACTTAGCTAAAAGAACGGAAATACAACCTTTGTAGATCCGGTTCTCCACCTCCATAGCTCCATGATGAAGTCCCCTCGCTGTACAAATCGCATCCCGGACTCTAGCATCGGCTTCATCGGAGAAATGGGCGGGCTTGGTCGTCGGCTTCGATGCCGAAGATGATCTACGTCGAGGCATCACTAGATCAAGCTCCCACTTCACCAAGTCATGAAACTTGTGAAGAAAACACCCTATACTACTTGGCAAGAGGTAGAGGATGAAGAAATAGGAAGTGGGTTCACTTTAGAATTGGATTTCTTACTCATTTTCTCAAGTTGCCATTGATGGAGGCAAGCTTCTTCTTGAAGAAGAAGAAGAAGAAGATGAAAATTGTTATGATAAGTTATTTTCAAAATAGAAAATAAATGAATACTTATCATAATCCAACCATGGTCAAGTGTAGAGAATGAACTAGGGTTTAGTGGAATGGTTAGGGTTAAGCATGAGACAAATATGGTCACTTAGTCAAAACTTCATGAAGCTTCAACTAGCATCCAAAGAAAGCCACCATTCATTTATTTTGCAAAATAAATAAACAAAATAAATAAATGATAAAGAAAAAGAAAACCCTAACCATGGTTTAAACTTTACACAAACTCAAGTTAGCTTGTATCATCAAACATGACACAAACTTGTGTACAAAAGTATATCACATATACATTGTGCACTTCAAGTGAGAAAATCCCTTTAAAATGAACCAATACTAGTTAATGCAAAGTAATATATCAAATATATAATTATACATTAAATCATTAAATCAACACTTGATTTAACGATCCGGTCATATCGCATATAACCAACTAGTATCTCATGTATCGGCTTATCGAATCAATCCTTGAATCGATAACTAGGTTATATCGCATACAACCAATCGATACATTCATCGCGAGAATGGAATACGGTATCACATACACGCATTATTCTCGGTCCTGCACATATCTCATATGCGCTCCTATTTCGTTTCGCTTGAGCCAGGAAACCTCTGTGTAGGACTCTAAAGACTCGTCAATACGCCGGCAGCAGATGATGATCATATCAAACACCCACAAGCCGCAAGCGGTCTGCTAAATGTAACGGCCACCCGGGTATTGAGCGATCAGAAGATCGACGAGCATGCCCGCTCACACTCCAGTGAATCCAACCAGTAACACTACCGTACAGTCCGGTCTCGTCGTCTGATATGTCGCATATCTTGCCTAGGGGTGGTAAACGTCAGACACCAGTAGCTCGATAAGTCGTGTCGATATGAGGTCTATAACAGTTTGAGAAACTACTGGTAACACTTACCAGTAAATCTCAGCAACCCTGGCCAGGGATTTCCGGTTATAGCCAATCGAACACAGCGCAACATCAACCCCCTATACCGGGAGAGACGAATCCCCTCCTATCGCTCATTGCCTCCATGTGACTCAGGACTGTACCCAAAAACCACCATTTTGCACGCCCTCTTGGACGTGGTAAGGTGGAAATCAAAGCACAGTGGGAACCACACAAGACTCTATGACGATCTCGGGTCAACAGACTACTCTGTACCAGTGTCACCAGAGAACTGCCATCTGACGTAAGGTATAATACCATCTGGGAGTTCTCGGCGAGTCCGTCCAGTGTACCCAGTCTCCACTGAGCACCCATATATCATCTCTGATGTCAAACACCAATGGATATGGGATCATCCATCGCCCATCTGTATGGGTCGAGAAGGTATAAGCTAGTCTACTATGGTATATCGATGTCCCGTCTCGATACACCCACGACTAGGGTCCTTGAAGGATGTACTTATGGACTACCATGTCCCCACTAGTATGATCTGCATCATAGTCCAGGTAGTCAAGTACACATCCTAAGGGCTTTACCAACATGTAACAGAGAGACAATCAGTGTACACGTTAAGGTAAAGAGTAACCAGATAGTATACTATCATGTCGAGCGAGAAAGTCCTCCCTATATATGTCCCAGCATCCATTACAATATACATCCTATGTACAGTAATGGCCTCTAGGGCATACATATAACTAACAATCTCCCACTTGCACTAGGGCCATCTGATAGCAGTGGTTGTAGTATCTCATACTCAACCATCCCATAAAAGTCTCTCTCTGGGAAAAGGCCTTTGTGAGTGGATCCGCCGTGTTGTCCTCTGAGTCTACTCTCCTAACCTCGATCATCCTGGAGATCAACTATCTCCATGATCAGGTGATACTGCCTTAGAATATGTCTGGATCACTGACGGGACGGACGTTCCTTGGCATAAGCCACAACTCCATTGTCACACAATGGAAGGAACTAAGTTCATCTCATGAACAAATATACATCCAGACTGCCTCTTTGGTAGCATCTTAAGTAGCGATGTATCGAGCCTTTATCGTCTAGTATGCCACGGTATCTAGCTTGGAACTCTTCCAACATACCGTCCCTTTACTGAGGGTAAAGACAATGCCTGCGACTGACTTTCAGTCGTCCTTATCACCCTGGAACCCTTCCAGTGATTCTCCCCAGGATCGGTTGATACCATCTCACTACAACTAGTGAGAATCCTAATATCCAATTATATCTATCTCATATATCCAAAACCCAGGATTAAGGAGGTATCATTTTGATCCTATAAGGAGAATCATTGTGATAAGCGGAGATTGACCGAGCGTAGCATAGGAAACTTCTTTCTTATCAAGAGTATGGCATCTACGTACTCTACGAGGATCGCCACCATACTCCCTGCTACCTTTTTGTTTATACAAGGTTCATCTACCATTTTGATGATGTCAAACTGTTTGACTACTTCATCAAAACAGATGTTTCAACTCCGCGATACCTGCTTTATCTTATAAAGCATCTTGTGCACGTTTCCGCTGCTCCCACTGTCTACGAAGCCCTCTGGCTGTGTACTTATAGACTCTCTCTTCTAAAACATCATTTTAGAAAAGCAGTCATGGCACCCAACCGCCAGATATCGTAGTCATGGTATGTAGCCGTGGCAAGTAGGATCTGGATGGACTTAAGCATAGCATCTTGAAAAGATTTCATCATTATCCATGCCTGGTCGATGACGAAAAGCTTTAACAAGTCTAGCTTTGAAAGTCTCAACTTTTCCATCTACACCAAGTAATCTTCTCAAAATATACTTGCTCCTGATGGGGATTTAACCCTTCAGATATAGCAACCAAAGTCCATACTTTGTTGGTGTACATGGATTCCATCTCAGATCACTAAGCATCCAGCCATTCTTACAGAGTCCCACTCCTGATGGCCAGCTCGAAACTAGTTGGGTCATCATCTCATGATGCAATCCTCGCTCCCACTGTCATAGAGAAACCGAAGTATCTCTCAGGTGGGTGAGGAACCCTACTAGATCGGCGGAGAGGCTGAGGTTCGTTGGTAACTATTGAATCCTCTGGTTCTATCAAATCATCAGCTGTAGTTTGTATAGCTGGAACCTTTCCAGTTCTACATAACAGATCTTGCCTCGAGCTTGTCCGGATTTTGCTTTTAGACATAGGCCGGACAACCCCAAATCTTAACTAACTTAAGAGATGGGCTCTTCCCTTATCATATCAAATATGAAGTGGTAGGCAACTGATTTGATTTGAACCCTATTCAATAGGTATGCAGCTTCTCAAGTGCATAACTCTCAAAAAGGAAATAGCTAACTCAGTAGTACTCATCATAGAGCACACCTTATCATATAGGGTGTGATTGCTCCGCCCCGATATACCATCGTGCTATGGTGTATACGGAGGAGTAATGCTAAGAGAGAATCTCATACTCCTTTAGAATAGTCCAGGAATTTCGTGCTCAAGTATTCTCCTCCTTGATCTCATCAAATGACATAATACTTTTACCCGTATTGGTTCTCTACTTCTAACTTATATTCTGTGAATATCTCAAAAGGTTCGGGCTTGTGTTTCAACAAGAACATATGTCTGAATCTAAAGAGATTATCAGAGAATGTAATGAAGTACAAGGAACCGGTCTTGGCATGTGTAGACAGGGGACCTACATACATCAACATGTATCATCCCAAGAGTTCACTAACTCTTTCTCTATTTCCTGTAAACGGAGCTATGGTCATCTTTATCTCTGTGACATGACTGGCAAGTTTCATAAGATGTAAATTCAAACTGATTTAAATATGCATCTAAAATGTAACTTCAGCCAGTCGGATCGCATTGATATGACCTAGTCTACAATGCCTCAAGAAGGATTTATTCATTTCTGAACTCTTCCTCTTGGGTGTATTCCGTATACTAAAGAACTGTAGTTTGATTTAGAACATCAATGCTTTTAGATAACGTGCCTGAACCGATCAACTTTTGATATAGGAAATGTTCAAAACATTATCCAACAATACAAAATTATATCCTTTCTTTACTAGTAAAGAGACTGATATGATTTTGTATATCAGGTTCGGTATCTAATAACATTCGTTCAGAATCAATGTACTGGTCATACAGGGTGACAGTGACCAACAGACTTGGCTGCAACATTTGCCCCGTTCTCTGTCTCATGAAACTTATCACCCGTTCTCAGTTTTTCTACCTTTTTGCATCCTTATGTAACAGATTACATATCTAGGATCCTGATCCGGTATCATATACCCAGGATGCGGAGGATACTGAGAAACAGTTCTTTGTAACGAACACACCCGAAGATGATGCATCAGCATGCACTTTTTTCGTTTGGGCGGCACGGGAATTCTGGTAATCCCCAATTTCCTGCTCTGTCTTATAACAATTATAAGTTGGAGCGGGACCAACGCTCCCCAGCTCAGTATAACAAGCGGGTTCGGTCAATACATCCATATTATTATCTTGATTAAGGCGTGATATGGTCGCTACCTGGAGAGAGAGAGAAGAAAACACTCAGCGTGCGCTCTAGCAAGAATAGATTGGTTATTATTTTATCTAATCAGGATGGCTCCCGCTGTTTTAATCAAATCTTCCTTCAAACCCTAAAAGGAAAGACTAGCCGGGATTAATTACACACTACAAGTTCGCCAATCTTTCAGCCAGACCAGTGTCGGTACTTTGAGGGAGGTCCCCCGTGCTTTCGCACGAACCTAATTAATGTAAACCTCGTTTTCCCAGAGGCGTAACCTCGTTAACACCTTTCTAGACACCTACTTGATCGGCTAATTGTAATGTATAAAACTCTCCCAGGAGTAACTCTTACTCGCAGCGGGTATCGGGATCCAACTATCTCATAGAAGGTATGCAATCTCATTGCAAATTTCAACACTTGAAATTCCCGATAATATTTTGCCCCTAGCAGCTATATGACCTTAACATAGTCAACAAATCATAAGTGCTAGTCAAGTTCAACCCGTCATTTCTCGATTGAATTAAACCCACCCGCACGACCCTTAACATAGTCAACAAAGTCGCACGACTACCCTAATCCAATCACATCATATGCTTATACAGATAAGCACTAATTAGCTACCGTACACTACGCCTTAACATAGTCAACAAACGTAGCACGAATACTAACTAGTACTTATCTGAAAAGACGGAGGGCTACGACAGGTTTTTCTGAAAACCTATTGCGTAATGAACTTGATATCGTCGTAGAATCAAATGATTTTGAAATGGAGTGCTTTTGAGGCTTTTCTAGTTTTGCTAAAGGAGTCACTCCCGGTGAAGGGATCGTCGGTCCTTTCCTCGTCGAATGAGGTGCGGGATGTATCATATATATCACTGTGCAAAGCAAAAACACTTAAATGAAATCAAAAGACAAACCGAGTGTGTAGCATCTGCCAGTTATTGCTAAAGGAGTCACTCCCGGTGAAGGGATCTCGGTCCTTTCCTTATCGAATAAGGTGCAGGATATATCATATATACCGCTGTGCAAAGCAAGAACTGTAGCTACCTGTTTTATTTTTGAAATTCAATTCTACAACATCTTAGGTTTCTTTTATTTCATTAATCTCATTAATGAAGTCCCATCATTTAAATACCTAAACATCACAGATAAATACGACGTACACTTATGCCATCCGCATTCGCCTCGATGTCCCCTCGTGCACCGTTAGGTTAGGTAACTAACGGCAGAGCGGGGTAGGGCTAGCACGGGTGTAAAACATAAGTAACGTCTATATAATATATCATATATACTATATACTGTATCTATCACAGAACATCACATGATCACATCACAGATATCGCAGCAGAAGAAACATATGAAATATTGGATATACTAGGACGTCCGTGTTTTCAATACGAGCCAGTATAAAACACGGATTCCACGGTCGCGATGAATAGCCAAACCCACACCCCTAGACCCCTACGAGAGCGGCAAGCAACCCTACCAATTCTAGAGTTAGGAGACCCGGACTCGACTCCTCGAGTTGGTCTCCCTCTGGACTCCAGAACCCGGTTACTTGTGCTCCCCTCCTTGGGTCTATCCTAGTGCGGAAAAGTAAATAATATACAAACGGTGACATCTTCCGCCACCTGGAAGTGCCCCAATAAAAGAATATTACATACAAGTTTTTACATGAATGAAAATGAAAAACACTCATCTCACATAAAAAAAACCCGGCTATTCATACACGACGATCCAATATAACATATCCAGCAACACATAACATCACATGTCATCAACGTAAGTAAATATGCGCATCCCAATTGTCGTTGACATATAGCAACGAAACCGGCGATATCACATATTACACTTACGGTCACAGAAAAGAAAGTGTAAAACTACAACAGTTGGAATCCGCAACCTCTTTAGACATCGCATGCCTAATCAAATGAAAAACTTAGACATCACATGCCTAACAATTATAAACCCCGCATTTCAGTCTCATTATCGAAAACACTTTTCAATATCAAGTCGGGCAATTCAACAAGATTCCCGACATCCTGATCGAATGCTCGTCGCAAACTTCAGTAGACGGCCGCACCCCCGACGCCGTCGACGAAGTGCACCAAGGCGGAACACCGCTACCGCGAGCACCCGAACGGATGCTTTCGGCGACAGGGTTCTCCTACAGTCACTTGGTCGGGGCTATGGAGTGAGGCTGTCTATTAAGTTTACCCGGCGAGTATCCGCGTACACTACGTGATTGCGACGGACTTTTGATCGCATCAAAATTCCGTGGCAACCGATCAAATGAGACTAAACTGCTATGTTTATAACATTCATTCAGTTATCTCATAACTAATTGTGAATTCCAATTATTGTATCCCATTCCGGATAAATAGAAAATATTAAACTTTCCGATCGAACATTCGAACACCCAAGTTTTCCCGAAACCGTTCAACACATGAAATAGGTTCAAAGACATTCACTTCATGCCTCAGTACCAACGGTCCAGCCGTAGAAGGGTCAAGCCAACGCCTCACATGTGGCACGCCGTACTGCCCCAAACCCGAAGGTTCAAAGGGCAGTTCTAGACGGTCACATAATCGAGTTAAGGTTTGTTGTCTTCTAGAGGGACCATCGCGTTACTTGCACTACTCAGAACGTCCTTAAACCACAGAAAAATCCAACACTTGGATATTTTCCGGCAGGGGAAAGATTGGGTATTTACATCCGGTCGAACTTTTTAACATATTCCAAAATATCCGGAAAGCCACATAGACAAAGTCTGATAATCCGATCGAATCTGCGAACTCCCAAAACACCCCAGAAAATTCAACTCTTGAATAAATATTAAAAATTCCCATAAAACTCAGCATTTAAATAAAGAAGTTACTGTGCAAAAATGGTTGACTGAAGAGACTAAATGGGCGCGGAACCGCCGCAATAGGCGGCTAATGCCGCGGATCCGCCGCGCTTTAGACAGATCATTAGGTAATTTTTGCACCGTAATTCTTAGAATTTCCTGGTGAATTTTTTAAGCATTTTTAATTTGGAAAAAACCCAGTTTTTGAAACAAGTCCAGAGAGCATTTTCGGGTTAGGGTTTTGGTTCGATCGGAGTTCAAACTCCGTCAACGCTTCGCCTAAGGCTCTAGCTAGGCTCTGATACCACTGTAGGGTTCCTAGGCACACTAATGAGGTCTCACAAGGCATCAACCATGCCAATTTCAAATTTTACAAGTGCCGAGAAACTCTAATACGGATCGTTAACTAGAATTTTAGGCGAAAAAGGAAACTAGTTAACAACTTAGCTAAAAGAACGGAAATACAACCTTTGTAGATCCGGTTCTCCACCTCCATAGCTCCATGATGAAGTCCCCTCGCTGTACAAATCGCATCCCGGACTCTAGCATCGGCTTCATCGGAGAAATGGGCGGGCTTGGTCGTCGGCTTCGATGCCGAAGATGATCTACGTCGAGGCATCACTAGAACAAGCTCCCACTTCACCAAGTCATGAAACTTGTGAAGAAAACACCCTATACTACTTGGCAAGAGGTAGAGGATGAAGAAATAGGAAGTGGGTTCACTTTAGAATTGGATTTCTCACTCATTTTCTCAAGTTGCCATTGATGGAGGCAAGCTTCTTCTTGAAGAAGAAGAAGAAGATGATGAAAATTGTTATGATAAGTTATTTTCAAAATAGAAAATAAATGAATACTTATCATAATCCAACCATGGTCAAGTGTAGAGAATGAACTAGGGTTTAGTGGAATGGTTAGGGTTAAGCATGAGACAAATATGGTCACTTAGTCAAAGCTTCATGAAGCTTCAACTAGCATCCAAAGAAAGCCACCATTCATTTATTTTGCAAAATAAATAAACAAAATAAATAAATGATAAAGAAAAAGAAAACCCTAACCATTACACAACCATTGTTTAAACTTTACACAAACTCAAGTTAGCTTGTATCATCAAACATGACACAAACTTGTGTACAAAAGTATATCACATATACATTGTGCACTTCAAGTGAGAAAATCCCTTTCAAATGAACCAATACTAGTTAATGCAAAATAATATATCAAATATATAATTATACATTAAATCATTAAATCAACACTTGATTTAACGATCCGGTCATATCGCATATAACCAACTAGTATCTCATGTATCGGCTTATCGAATCAATCCTTGAATCGATAACTAGGTTATATCGCATACAACCAATCGATACATTCATCGCGAGAATGGAATACGGTATCACATACACGCATTATTCTCGGTCCTGCACATATCTCATATGCGCTCCTATTTCATTTCGCTTGAGCCAGGAAACCTCTGTGTAGGACTCTAAAGACTCGTCAATACGCCGGCAGCAGATGATGATCATATCAAACACCCACAAGCCGCAAGCGGTCTGCTAAACGTAACGGCCACCCGGGTATTGAGCGATCAGAAGATCGACGAGCAAGCCCGCTCACACTCCAGTGAATCCAACCAGTAACACTACCGTACAGTCCGGTCTCGTCGTCTGATATGTCGCATATCTTGCCTAGGGGTGGTAAACGTCAGACACCAGTAGCTCGATAAGTCGTGTCGATATGTGGTCTATAACAGTTCGAGAAACTACTGGTAACACTTACCAGTAAATCTCAGCAACCCTGGCCAGGGATTTCCGGTTATAGCCAATCGAACACAGCGCAACATCAACCCCCTATACCGGGAGAGACGAATCCCCTCCTATCGCTCATTGCCTCCATGTGACTCGGGACTGTACCCAAAAACCACCATTTTGCACGCCCTCTTGGACGTGGTAAGGTGGAAATCAAAGCACAGTGGGAACCACACAAGACTCTATGACGATCTCGGGTCAACAGACTACTCTGTACCAGTGTCACCAGAGAACTGCCATCTGACGTAAGGTATAATACCATCTGGGAGTTCTCGGCGAGTCCGTCCAGTGTACCCAGTCTCCACTGAGCACCCGTATATCATCTCTGATGTCAAATACCAATGGATATGGGATCATCCATCGCCTATCTGTATGGGTCGAGAAGGTATACGCTAGTCTACTATGGTATATCGATGCCCCGTCTCGATACACCCACGACTAGGGACCTTGAAGGATGTACTTATGGACTACCATGTCCCCACTAGTATGATCCGCATCATAGTCCAGGTAGTCAAGTACACATCCTAAGGGCTTTACCAACATGTAACAGAGAGACAATCAGTGTACACATTAAGGTAAAGAGTAAGCAGATAGCATACTATCATGTCGAGCGAGAAAGTCCTCCCTATATATGTCCCAGCATCCATTACAATATACATCCTATGTACAGTAATGGCCTCTAGGGCATACATATAACTAACAATCTCCCACTTGCACTAGGGCCATCTGATAGCAGTGGTTGTAGTATCTCATACTCAACCATCCCATAAAAGTCTCTCTCTGGGAAAAGGCCTTTGTGAGTGGATCCGCCGTGTTGTCCTCTGAGTCTACTCTCCTAACCTCGATCATCCTGGAGATCAACTATCTCCATGATCAGGTGATACTGCCTTAGAATATGTCTGGATCACTGACGGGACGGACGTTCCTTGGCATAAGCCACAACTCCATTGTCACACAATAGAAGGAACTAAGTTCATCTCATGAACAAATATACATCCAGACTGCCTCTTTGGTAGCATCTTAAGTAGCGATGTATCGAGCCTTTATCGTCTAGTATGCCACGGTATCTAGCTTGGAACTCTTCCAACATACCGTCCCTTTACTGAGGGTAAAGACAATGCCTGCGACTGACTTTCAGTCGTCCTTATCACCCTGGAACCCTTCCAGTGATTCTCCCCAGGATCGGTTGATACCATCTCACTACAACTAGTGAGAATCCTAATATCCAATTAGATCTATCTCATAGGTCCAAAACCCAGGATTTAGGAGGTATCATTTTGATCCTATAAGGAGAATCATTGTGATAAGCGGAGATTGACCGAGCGTAGCATAGGAAACTTCTTTCTTATCAAGAGTATGTCATCTACGTACTCTACGAGGATCGCCACCATACTCCCTGCTACCTTTTTGTTTATACAAGGTTCATCCACCATTTTGATGATGTCAAACTGTTTGACTACTTCATCAAAACAGATGTTTCAACTCCGCGATACCTGCTTTATCTTATAAAGCATCTTGTGCACGTTTCCGCTGCTCCCACTGTCTACGAAGCCCTCTGACTGTGTACATATAGACTCTCTCTTCTAAAATATCATTTTAGAAAAGCAGTCATGGCACCCAACCGCCAGATATCGTAGTCATGGTATGTAGCCGTGGCAAGTAGGATCTGGATGGACTTAAGCATAGCATCTTGAAAAGGTTTCATCATTATCCACGCCTGGTCGATGACGAAAAGCTTTAACAAGTCTAGCTTTGAAAGTCTCAACTTTTCCATCTACACCAAGTAATCTTCTCAAGATATACTTGCTCCTGATGGGGATTTAACCCTTTAGATATAGCAACCAAAGTCCATACTTTGTTGGTGTACATGGATTCCATCTCAGATCACTCAGCATCCAGCCATTCTTACAGAGTCCCACTCCTGATGGCCAGCTCGAAACTAGTTGGGTCATCATCTCATGATGCAATCCTCGCTCCCACTGTCATAGAGAAACCGAAGTATCTCTCAGGTGGGTGAGGAACCCTACTAGATCGGCGGAGAGGCTGAGGTTCGTTGGTAACTATTGAATCCTCTGGTTCTATCAAATCATCAGCTGTAGTTTGTATAGCTGGAACATTTCCAGTTCTACATAACAGATCTTGCCTCGAGCTTGTCCGGATTTTGCTTTTAGACATAGGCCGGACAACCCCAAATCTTAACTAACTTAAGAGATGGGCTCTTCCCTTATCATATCAAATATGAAGTGGTAGGCAACTGATTTGATTTGAACCCTATTCAATAGGTATGCAGCTTCTCAAGTGCATAACTCTCAAAAAGGAAATAGGTAACTCAGTAGTACTCATTATAGAGCACACCTTATCATATAGGGTGTGATTGCTCCGCCCCGATATACCATCGTGCTATGGTGTATACGGAGGAGTAATGCTGAGAGAGAATCTCATACTCCTTTAGAATAGTCCAGGAATTTCGTGCTCAAGTGTTCTCCTCCTTGATCTCATCAAATGACATAATACTTTTACCCGTATTGGTTCTCTACTTCTAACTTATATTCTATGAATATCTCAAAAGGTTCGGACTTGTGTTTCAACAAGAACATATGTCTGAATCTAAAGAGATTATCAGAGAATGTAATGAAGTACAAGGAACCGGTCTTGGAATGTGTAGACAGGGGACCTACATACATCAACATGTATCATCCCAAGAGTTCACTAACTCTTTCTCTATTTCCTGTAAACGGAGCTATGGTCATCTTTATCTCTGTGACATGACTGGAAAGTTCCATAAGATGTAAATTCAAACTGATTTAAATATGCATCTAAAATGTAACTTCAGCCAGTCGGATCGCATTGATATGACCTAGTCTACAATGCCTCAAGAAGGATTTATTCATTTCTGAACTCTTCCTCTTGTGTGTGTTCCGTATACTAAAAAACTGTAGTTTGATTTAGAACATCAATGCTTTTAGATAACGTGCCTGAACCGATCAACTTTTGATATAGGAAATGTTCAAAACATTATCCAACAATACAAAATTATATCCTTTCTTTACTAGTAAAGAGACTGATATGATTTTGTATATCAGGTTCGGTATCTAATAACATTCGTTCAGAATCAATGTACTGGTCATACAGGGTGACAGTGACCAACAGACTTGGCTGCAACATTTGCCCCGTTCTCTGTCTCATGAAACTTATCACCCGTTCTCAGTTTTTCTACCTTTTTGCAGCCCTATGTAACAGATTACATATCTAGGATCCTGATCCGGTATCATATACCCAGGATGCGGAGGATACTGAGAAACAGTTCTTTATAACGAACACACCCGAAGATGATGCATCAGCATGCACTTTCTTCGTTTGGGCGGCACGGGAATTCTGGTAATCCCCAATTTCCTGCTCTGTCTTATAACAATTATAAGTTGGAGCGGGACCAACGTTCCCCAGCTCAGTATAACAAGCGGGTTCGGTCAATACATCCATATTATTATCTTGATTAAGGCGTGATATGGTCGCTACCTGGAGAGAGAGAGAAGAAAACACTCAGCGTGCGCTCTTGCAAGAATAGATTGGTTATTATTTTATCTAATCAGGATGGCTCCCACTGTTTTAATCAAATCTTCCTTCAAACCCTAAAAGGAAAGACTAGCCGGGATTAATTACACACTACAAGTTCACCAATCTTTCAGCCAGGCCAGTGTCGGTACTTTGAGGGAGGTCCCCCGTGCTTTTGCACGAACCTAATTAATGTAAACCTCGTTTTCCCAGAGGCGTAACCTCGTTAACATCTTTCTAGACACCTACTTGATCGGCTAATTGTAATGTATAAAACTCTCCCAGGAGTAACTCTTACTCGCAGCGGGTATCGGGATCCAACTATCTCATAGAAGGTATGCAATCTCATTGCAAATTTCAACACTTGAAATTCCCGATAATATTTTGCCCCTAGCAGCTATATGACCTTAACATAGTCAACAAATCATAAGTGCTAGTCAAGTTCAACCCGTCATTTCTCGATTGAATTAAACCCACCCGCACGACCCTTAACATAGTCAACAAAGTCGCACGACTACCCTAATCCAATCACATCATATGCTTATACAGATAAGCACTAATTAGCTACCGTACACTACGCCTTAACATAGTCAACAAACGTAGCACGAATACTAACTAGTACTTATCAGAAATGACGGAGGGCTACGACAGGTTTTTCTGAAAACCTTTTGTGTAATGAACTTGATATCGTCGTAGAATCAAATGATTTTGAAATGGAGTGCTTTTGAGGCTTTTCTAGTTTTGCTAAAGGAGTCACTCCCGGTGAAGGGATCGTCGGTCCTTTCCTCGTCGAATGAGGTGCGGGATGTATCATATATATCACTGTGCAAAGCAAAAACACTTAAAAGCAATCAAAAGACAAACTGAGTGTGTAGCATCTGCCAGTTATTGCTAAAGGAGTCACTCCCGGTGAAGGGATCTCGGTCCTTTCCTTATCGAATAAGGTGCAGGATATATCATATATACCGCTGTGCAAAGCAAGAATTGTAGCTACCTGTTTTATTTTTGAAATTCGATTCTACAACATCTTAGGTTTCTTTTATTTCATTAATCTCATTAATGAAGTCCCATCATTTAAATACCTAAACATCACAAATAAATACGACGTACACTTATGCCATCCGCATTCGCCTCGATGTCCCCTCGTGCACCGTTAGGTTAGGTAACTAACGGCAGAGCGGGGTAGGGCTAGCGCGGGTGTAAAACATAAGTAACGTCTATATAATATATCATATATACTATATACTGTATCTATCACAGAACATCACATGATCACATCACAGATATCGCAGCAGAAGAAACATATGAAATATTGGATATACTAGGACGTCCGTGTTTTCAATACGAGCCAGTATAAAACACGGATTCCACGGTCGCGATGAATAGCCAAACCCACACCCCTAGACCCCTACGAGAGCGGCAAGCAACCCTACCAATTCTAGAGTTGGGAGACCCGGACTCGACTCCTCGAGTTGGTCTCCCACTGGACTCCAGAACCCGGTTACTTGTGCTCCCCTCCTTGGGTCTATCCTAGTGCGGAAAAGTAAATAATATACAAACGGTGACATCTTCCGCAACCTGGAAGTGCCCCAATAAAAGAATATTACATACAAGTTTTTACATGAATGAAAATGAAAAACACTCATCTCACATAAAAAAAAAACCCCGGCTATTCATACACGACGATCCAATATAACATATCCAGCAACACATAACATCACATGTCATCAACGTAAGTAAATATGCGCATCCCAATTGTCGTTGACATATAGCAACGAAACCGGCGATATCACATATTACACTTACGGTCACAGAAAAGAAAGTGTAAAACTACAACAGTTGGAATCCGCAACCTCTTTAGACATCGCATGCCTAATCAAATGAAAAACTTAGACATCACATGCCTAACAATTATAAACCCCGCATTTCAGTCTCATTATCGAAAACACTTTTCAATATCAAGTCGGGCAATTCAACAAGATTCCCGACATCCTGATCGAATGCTCGTCGCAAACTTCAGTAGACGGCCGCACCCCCGACGCCGTCGACGAAGTGCACCAAGGCGGAACACCGCTATCGCGAGCACCCGAACGGATGCTTTCGGCGACGGGGTTCTCCTACAGTCACTTGGTCGGGGCTATGGAGTGAGGCTGTCTATTAAGTTTACCCGGCGAGTATCCGCGTACGCTACGTGATTGCAATGGACTTTTGATCGCATCAAAATTCCGTGGCAACCAATCAAATGAGACTAAACTGCTATGTTTATAACATTCATTCAGTTATCCCATATCTAATTGTGAATTCCAATTATTGTATCCCATTCCGGATAAATAGAAAATATTAAACTTTCCGATCGAACATTCGAACACCCAAGTTTTCCCGAAACCGTTCAACACATGAAATAGGTTCAAAGACATTCACTTCATGCCTCAGTACCAACGGTCCAGCCGTAGAAGGGTCAAGCCAACGCCTCACATGTGGCACGCCGTACTGCCCCAAACCCGAAGGTTCAAAGGGCAGTTGTAGACGGTCACATAATCGAGTTAAGGTTTGTTGTCTTCTAGAGGGACCATCGCGTTACTTGCACTACTCAGAACGTCCTTAAACCACAGAAAAATCCAACACTTGGATATTTTCCGGCAGGGGAAAGATTGGGTATTTACATCCGGTCAAACTTTTTAACATATTCCAAAATATCCGGAAAGCCACATAGACAAAGTCTGATAATCCGATCGAATCTGCGAACTCCCAAAACACCCCAGAAAATTCAACTCTTGAATAAATATTAAAAATTCCCATAAAACTCAGCATTTAAATAAAGAAGTTACTGTGCAAAAATGGTTGACTGAAGAGACTAAATGGGCGCGGAACCGCCGTAATAGGCGGCTAATGCCGCGGATCCGCCGCGCTTTAGACAGATCATTAGGTAATTTTTGCACCGTAATTCTTAGAATTTCCTGCTGAATTTTTTAAGCATTTTTAATTTGGAAAAAACCCAGTTTTTCAAACAAGTCCAGAGAGCATTTTCGGGTTAGGGTTTTGGTTCGATCGGAGTTCAAACTCCATCAACGCTTCGCCTAAGGCTCTAGCTAGGCTCTGATACCACTGTAGGGTTCCTAGGCACACTAATGAGGTCTCACAAGGCATCAACCATGCCAATTTCAAATTTTACAAGTGCCGAGAAACTCTAATACGGATCGTTAACTAGAATTTTAGGCGAAAAAGGAAACTAGTTAACAACTTAGCTAAAAGAACGGAAATACAACCTTTGTAGATTCGGTTCTCCACCTCCATAGCTCCATGATGAAGTCCCCTCGCTGTACAAATCGCATCCCGGACTCTAGCATCGGCTTCATCGGAGAAATGGGCGGGCTTGGTCGTCGGCTTCGATGCCGAAGATGATCTACGTCGAGGCATCACTAGATCAAGCTCCCACTTCACCAAGTCATGAAACTTGTGAAGAAAACACCCTATACTACTTGGCAAGAGGTAGAGGATGAAGAAATAGGAAGTGGGTTCACTTTAGAATTGGATTTCTCACTCATTTTCTCAAGTTGCCATTGATGGAGGCAAGCTTCTTCTTGAAGAAGAAGAAGATGATGATGAAAATTGTTATGATAAGTTATTTTCAAAATAGAAAATAAATGAATACTTATCATAATCCAACCATGGTCAAGTGTAGAGAATGAACTAGGGTTTAGTGGAATGGTTAGGGTTAAGCATGAGACAAATATGGTCACTTAGTCAAAGCTTCATGAAGCTTCAACTAGCATCCAAAGAAAGCCACCATTCATTTATTTTGCAAAATAAATAAACAAAATAAATAAATGATAAAGAAAAAGAAAACCCTAACCATTACACAACCATGGTTTAAACTTTACACAAACTCAAGTTAGCTTGTATCATCAAACATGACACAAACTTGTGTACAAAAGTATATCACATATACATTGTGCACTTCAAGTGAGAAAATCCCTTTAAAATGAACCAATACTAGTTAATGCAAAGTAATATATCAAATATATAATTATACATTAAATCATTAAATCAACACTTGATTTAACGATCCGGTCATATCGCATATAACCAACTAGTATCTCATGTATCGGCTTATCAAATCAATCCTTGAATCGATAACTAGGTTATATCGCATACAACCAATCGATACATTCATCGCGAGAATGGAATATGGTATCACATACACGCATTATTCTCGGTCCTGCACATATCTCATATGCGATCCTATTTCGTTTCGCTTGAGCCAGGAAACCTCTGTGTAGGACTCTAAAGACTCGTCAATACGCCGGCAGCAGATGATGATCATATCAAACACCCACAAGCCGCAAGCGGTCTGCTAAACGTAACGGCCACCCGGGTATTGAGCGATCAGAAGATCGACGAGCAAGCCCGCTCACACTCCAGTGAATCCAACCAGTAACACTACCGTACAGTCCGGTCTCGTCGTCTGATATGTCGCATATCTTGCTTAGGGGTGGTAAACGTCAGACCCAGTAGCTCGATAAGTCGTGTCGATATGAGGTCTATAACAGTTCGAGAAACTACTGGTAACACTTACCAGTAAATCTCAGCAACCCTGGCCATGGATTTCCGGTTATAGCCAATCGAACACAGCGCAACATCAACCCCCTATACCGGGAGAGACGAATCCCCTCCTATCGCTCATTGCCTCCATGTGACTCGGGACTGTACCCAAAAACCACCATTTTGCACGCCCTCTTGGACGTGGTAAGGTGGAAATCAAAGCACAGTGGGAACCACACAAGACTCTATGACGATCTCGGGTCAACAGACTACTCTGTACCAGTGTCACCAGAGAACTGCCATCTGACGTAAGGTATAATACCATATGGGAGTTCTCGGCGAGTCCGTCCAGTGTACCCAGTCTCCACTGAGCACCCGTATATCATCTCTGATGTCAAACACCAATGGATATGGGATCATCCATCGCCCATCTGTATGGGTCGAGAAGGTATACGCTAGTCTACTATGGTATATCGATACCCCGTCTCGATACACCCACGACTAGGGACCTTGAAGGATGTACTTATGGACTACCATGTCCCCACTAGTATGATCCGCATCATAGTCCAGGTAGTCAAGTACACATCCTAAGGGCTTTACCAACATGTAACAGAGAGACAATCAGTGTACACGTTAAGGTAAAGAGTAACCAGATAGCATACTATCATGTCGAGCGAGAAAGTCCTCCCTATATATGTCCCAGGATCCATTACAATATACATCCTATGTACAGTAATGGCCTCTAGAGCATACATATAACTAACAGGAAGAGCTCCAAACAGGAAACCGTTGCTGACTCGACAATGGAAGCGAAGTACATAGCTGCTTACGATGCCGCAAAAGAGGCTGTCTAGATGAAGAAGTTCCTCACAGAGCTTCAGGTGGTTCCTACCATTGTTGATCCAATACTACTGTATTGCGACAACAACGGCGCTATAGCCTTAGCCAAGGAACCCACGTCCCATCAGAAGTCCAGACACATTTTGAGGCGGTACCACCTAATCAGGGAGATCGTAGATCACCGGGAGATCGAGGTGAGGAGAGTAGATTCGGAGAATAACACTGCAGATCCACTCACGAATGCCATACCCCAGACTCAGTTCGAGCGGCTGATCGAGATGATAGGTCTTCGATACGCCAGTACATGGCCCTAGTGCAAGTGGGAGATTGTTAGTGTATATGCCCTAGAGGCCATTACTGTATCATACTAGCTTGTATATTACTTAATGGAAGCTTGGGATATTCACAGTTGTATATGACAGTCTTGCTCAAAATGGTAGTATGCTACTTGGTTTGTTTCTACTTCAATATGTGCATGTGTTTCTTTTAGCATATCGCTTATACATATTAGTAGAGCCCTTAGGATCTTTGCTTGATTACCAGCGTTGTGATGGCAGTCACACTAGTGGAGGCTGGGTAATCTACAAGCACATCCTTATACAGGTCCCTAGTCATAGGACTATCGAGATGGGGCATCGATACTCCGGTGTAGACTAGTGTATACGCTTCTCGTCCCAGCAGGGGAGATGGTCTCTCCCACAGCCATTAGTACGTGGTATTGGAGATAGTATGCAGGTGCTCGTTAGGTTACGAGTACACTGGATAGGACTCGTCGGGAACTCTAGGTTCGTACTATATCTATCGTCAGATAACAGTTCCCAGGTGACAGGAGTACATCTTAGTCCGTCGACTTGACACTGCTACTTTGCCTCGAGTGTGTTCCCATTGTACTTTGATTACTACCCTACCACGGCTCAAAGAAGTCATGCAAACAGGTAGTAGTTGGGTGCAGTCCCGAAGCACATTGGGGCAGTAGCGGTTAGATAGGATTCGTCTCTCCCGGTATTGGGGGTTGATATCGCGCTGTGTCTAGGAGAGCCATTACACAAAGTCCCTGGCCAGGGCAAGCGAGAATTACTGGTAGTGTTTCCAGTAGTTTCTCAGGGTGTTCTGGGCTACACTCCGGCACGACTTGTACCGCTATTAGGGGTCTGACGTTTACCGCCCCCTAGGCCCGACATGCGATACTCACAGACGAACAGACCGAACTGTACGAAGATTGTCACATTCAGGCTCAGTAGGAGTTCGGATGGGTTTACCTCAACGGCCTTCTTATCGACATCTACCTGGGGACCGTTACGTACAGCTAGTGCCTCTTGCGGTCTGTGGTTAAACCCACTGCCAGCGTAGTGTCGAGTCTTTAGAGTGTCACACAGAGAGTTTCCCTGCACTGGGCAAAAGTTGTACAGGCCGTATGGTTTTACGGCAAGGCTACGATCACTTACGTGCACATGTGTGCGTATGATGTTCGGGCAGACAATACTAGTGGGCTTTGGTTTAAGCCGGATCCTAGTATTGTAGGATGGATTAGTTTTTTGTCTTCCGTGCATTCGTATTCTACGGAATGTGGATGCGGGTGCGTATGCACGGTTGTGAGGAGCGAAGAAGGAGGTGTCTCATTAGGGTTTTGACCATTGACTTGATTAGAACCATTATGAGGTAGTGGAAAATGTTTACTAATCTTTTTTGTGATAATTGTGTCATGGCTAATTAGGGTTTGACCATTTGACTTGTTGACTTATGTTGAACTAGATATTTTTACTAAGCATAAGATATTTTCTTGCTTAGCATTAATTTGGACATGATAGTGGTCAAATCAACTTAGCCATCATAATTATCATAATAAAAGATTGGTATTTTATTTTTCCATGGCTCATTATCTCATTTGCATTCTCTCTCTTCACTTGAGCTCTCAAGTTTTGCTCTTCTTCTTCTTCCTCACTAGAATTCCCAAAAGGTCTCATGTGTTGAGCAAGTTGGGGTTCAAATAGACAAACAAATCCACCATCATATTCTACATCACCTAGGGCATCAAGAGTAGCATACTTGTTGCCATAGTTACCTCGGTTCTTGAGGTGGAGCTCGGACTATAGACTCTCGGGTGGATCATCTTCGACTCAAGGAGGCCATTGAAGAAGCCACGATCCGGACCGACCTATAGAGCTCACATGGACGAGGAGGACAGCGGAGAAAAGAACCGAAGGACTAGAATCATGAGGTATAATCGTCTATCACAGTAGATTAAACCTCTCGTAGTTTTGTTAGCAATAGTTTGGCAAAGATCCTTGGCTTAGTCTATGTTGCCTATTGTAAGAAAGTTTTGATTTTTACTTGTTCCGCCTCCTCGCTAGCTTGTGGGGTGAGCGACATAGACTTACAGATACATGACTAGATGTCTGTATTAATAATATTCCATTTCTGTGTGTGCACGTAGACTTGATATCCGTACTATTTGAAGTATGCATTTGCGTACGTAGACTATATGTCCATACTATTTAAATTATATGTTCGGGTGCGTAGATTAGATGTCCGTACCGACTATTATTGATATGATTAAATGGAATATTGGGTTGTCATTGTTTGATATTGGTGCCCTTTAGGTAATTATTATAATTGAAGGAATGCAATTACCGAATTCATAAGGACCTATACAAAGAACAGTCTTACTCGAGATGATAGTATGCTATCTGGTTTGTCTTTACCTGTCATGTGTATACGTGTTACTAGTTTTCACTTATCGCTAATACATTAGATAAAACCCATAGGATATTTTCTTGACTACCAGGATTGTGATAAGGATCATATCAGTGGGGCTTGGTAGTTTATAAGTACATCCTTAAATGTCCCTAGTCATAGAAGTATCGAGACTAGGTATCGGTATTCCAATTTAGACTAGTGTATACGTTTCATGACCCTATACATGGCGATGGCTGATTCCATAACCATTGGTGTTTGACACCGATGATTGTATACAGGTGCTCATTGGATGAGTTACATTGGACGGACTCTCCGAGAACTCCTAGTTGGTATTATACCAATGTCAGATACCAGTTCTCTGGTGACATGAGTACAAGGTAGTCCGTAGACCTGAAATCGCTATAATGTCTTATGTGTGTTCCCACTGTACTTAGATTACTACCCTACAATAACTCTACTGAGTCGTACAAGCAGGTTTTAGTTGGGTACAGTTGATTGATCTGTTTAAAAGAGTGTGTTGTAAAGTAAAGTAACCACAATCAAGACGGTGTCGCCAGTGGCTAGCCGCGATGAGTATGGGTCATCCACAGGGAAACGTGAACCTTTTTCTTGCTTTAGACGAGTTGATGGAAGAAGGATGATTGGTTGTAGTTACGGATATACTACGGATGTAAGATTTATGAAGAAGAGGCTTGTAGGGTTCATAGAACTTAGTAATAATGGATGAATAATTAAAAATGCCTCCTTTTTATCTTTTAATAGTTTAAAACTAGATCGATAGTGATGAATGTAGATCAGGATTCTTTTGGAAGAAACTAGGGTTTCCCCACTCTTAACCCTTGTCCTTGCATTGATCTCTGTTCATGTCTAGCCCTTAACAAAATAAGTGTTGAACAGATCTCAAATCGTGGTCGTGACTAGCAATAGATTGGCACCGCGCCCGATAAGGATGTTAACATTTATTTTTGCTAAAGTTTATAGACTTTAAAATGTATAAAAGAGGTTAAATGATTTTATCATCCATTGATCTACCCTAGCCTACGAACCCTAGCAAGCTAGGAATTACTCGCTCATGGTTTGAAATAGAAGAAAGGATGAAGAAGAAAACATGATTAAGATGCAGAAATTAAATGCAGAAATTAAATGCGAAAAGACTAATAAAAAGACTACCTTTATTAATCAACTATTGCATACAACTCTCCGTACAAAGTAGATTACAAAGAACCTTAGTTTTTTCTCTCGCTCTCTCTCTCTCTCTCTCTTGTTGGAAGTAGATGACTAGCTGATGATCGCTTGGATGCATGGATCGCTTTGGACCTCTTGATCTCTTCGGTTTGATGATCTTTCATGTGAAGCTCTCGGTCTCTTATATAGTCACCATAGACAGAAGCCCTAGATTCCATATAATAATTTATGCTGTTAAAATTCTACCCACAAAATCTTAAATCCTACAGCCATCAAGAGGCCGTGGATCCGCCACGAATATGGTAGTTTGGCCGCCCAACCGCGGCGACATGGTGGGATCAAGACTTGGGATTTCTTCTTCTATTTAGTGTTGACATGTGGAGATCCTCTAAATATCTGGATTTTGAGAATCTAACTCTGAGTCTCTGCCGTTGCTAGATCTTATGATTTGCTTCAATATTTCGGCATATTTGATTCCGACATCCCGGGTCTCTTGATCTCCAGACCTGAACTAATATCTGCACAACATCTCAAGTCATAGTGTTAGTAGTATTTGTTATTATTTTGAGATATTATCCTAACCATTTTATATGATTTAAATCTTAAGAATATGATTAGAAATATCTGATATGATATGCATGTTTTAATTACAATATTTCATTTAAATATTAAATACATGTATTTTCCCTCATTTGTTAATTATAATGCAAAAACATATGATAATAAACTTTTCACACATAAACCCTCATATGTTCTATATTTATAATAAACGCCTTTTAGAACTTAACAATAGTGGGGAAAATATCCATTCGTTCGTAGAGCTATTTACTCGATCGCAGACATTTCTGCAACACCTCTAAGAGAGGAACAAATAGTCAATTTTGAAAGAACTTATTGTCAGCCTCTTTCAGATATGAATCTATCTGATTCAGAAGGGAAGAACTTGCATCAGTATCTCAGTTTCAATTCAAACATGGGTTTGATTCACACTCCATGTTCTGATAAATATTTACCATCCGGAAAGAGGAAAAAACGGAGTCTTTGATAACTCGCTTTCACATGTGTGCGTATGATGTTCGGGCAGACAATACTAGTGGGCTTTGGTTTAAGCCGGATCCTAGTATTGTAGGATGGATTAGTTTTTTGTCTTCCGTGCATTCGTATTCTACGGAATGTGGATGCGGGTGCGTATGCACGGTTGTGAGGAGCGAAGAAGGAGGTGTCTCATTAGGGTTTTGACCATTGACTTGATTAGAACCATTATGAGGTAGTGGAAAATGTTTACTAATCTTTTTTGTGATAATTGTGTCATGGCTAATTAGGGTTTGACCATTTGACTTGTTGACTTATGTTGAACTAGATATTTTTACTAAGCATAAGATATTTTCTTGCTTAGCATTAATTTGGACATGATAGTGGTCAAATCAACTTAGCCATCATAATTATCATAATAAAAGATTGGTATTTTATTTTTCCATGGCTCATTATCTCATTTGCATTCTCTCTCTCACTTGAGCTCTCAAGTTTTGCTCTTCTTCTTCTTCCTCACTAGAATTCCCAAAAGGTCTCATGTGTTGAGCAAGTTGGGGTTCAAATAGACAAACAAATCCACCATCATATTCTACATCACCTAGGGCATCAAGAGTAGCATACTTGTTGCCATAGTTACCTCGGTTCTTGAGGTGGAGCTCGGACTATAGACTCTCGGGTGGATCATCTTCGACTCAAGGAGGCCATTGAAGAAGCCACGATCCGGACCGACCTATAGAGCTCACATGGACGAGGAGGACAGCGGAGAAAAGAACGAAGGACTAGAATCATGAGGTATAATCGTCTATCACAGTAGATTAAACCTCTCGTAGTTTTGTTAGCAATAGTTTGGCAAAGATCCTTGGCTTAGTCTATGTTGCCTATTGTAAGAAAGTTTTGATTTTTACTTGTTCCGCCTCCTCGCTAGCTGTGGGGTGAGCGACATAGACTTACAGATACATGACTAGATGTCTGTATTAATAATATTCCATTTCTGTGTGTGCACGTAGACTTGATATCCGTACTATTTGAAGTATGCATTTGCGTACGTAGACTATATGTCCATACTATTTAAATTATATGTTCGGGTGCGTAGATTAGATGTCCGTACCGACTATTATTGATATGATTAAATGGAATATTGGGTTGTCATTGTTTGATATTGGTGCCCTTTAGGTAATTATTATAATTGAAGGAATGCAATTACCGAATTCATAAGGACCTATACAAAGAACAGTCTTACTCGAGATGATAGTATGCTATCTGGTTTGTCTTTACCTGTCATGTGTATACGTGTTACTAGTTTTCACTTATCGCTAATACATTAGATAAAACCCATAGGATATTTTCTTGACTACCAGGATTGTGATAAGGATCATATCAGTGGGCTTGGTAGTTTATAAGTACATCCTTAAATGTCCCTAGTCATAGAAGTATCGAGACTAGGTATCGGTATTCCAATTTAGACTAGTGTATACGTTTCATGACCCTATACATGGCGATGGCTGATTCCATAACCATTGGTGTTTGACACCGATGATTGTATACAGGTGCTCATTGGATGAGTTACATTGGACGGACTCTCCGAGAACTCCTAGTTGGTATTATACCAATGTCAGATACCAGTTCTCTGGTGACATGAGTACAAGGTAGTCCGTAGACCTGAAATCGCTATAATGTCTTATGTGTGTTCCCACTGTACTTAGATTACTACCCTACAATAACTCTACTGAGTCGTACAAGCAGGTTTTAGTTGGGTACAGTTGATTGATCTGTTTAAAAGAGTGTGTTGTAAAGTAAAGTAACCACAATCAAGACGGTGTCGCCAGTGGCTAGCCGCGATGAGTATGGGTCATCCACAGGGAAACGTGAACCTTTTTCTTGCTTTAGACGAGTTGATGGAAGAAGGATGATTGGTTGTAGTTACGGATATACTACGGATGTAAGATTTATGAAGAAGAGGCTTGTAGGGTTCATAGAACTTAGTAATAATGGATGAATAATTAAAAATGCCTCCTTTTTATCTTTTAATAGTTTAAAACTAGATCGATAGTGATGAATGTAGATCAGGATTCTTTTGGAAGAAACTAGGGTTTCCCCACTCTTAACCCTTGTCCTTGCATTGATCTCTGTTCATGTCTAGCCCTTAACAAAATAAGTGTTGAACAGATCTCAAATCGTGGTCGTGACTAGCAATAGATTGGCACCGCGCCCGATAAGGATGTTAACATTTATTTTTGCTAAAGTTTATAGACTTTAAAATGTATAAAAGAGGTTAAATGATTTTATCATCCATTGATCTACCCTAGCCTACGAACCCTAGCAAGCTAGGAATTACTCGCTCATGGTTTGAAATAGAAGAAAGGATGAAGAAGAAAACATGATTAAGATGCAGAAATTAAATGCAGAAATTAAATGCGAAAAGACTAATAAAAAGACTACCTTTATTAATCAACTATTGCATACAACTCTCCGTACAAAGTAGATTACAAAGAACCTTAGTTTTTTCTCTCGCTCTCTCTCTCTCTCTCTCTCTCTCTTGTTGGAAGTAGATGACTAGCTGATGATCGCTTGGATGCATGGATCGCTTTGGACCTCTTGATCTCTTCGGTTTGATGATCTTTCATGTGAAGCTCTCGGTCTCTTATATAGTCACCATAGACAGAAGCCCTAGATTCCATATAATAATTTATGCTGTTAAAATTCTACCCACAAAATCTTAAATCCTACAGCCATCAAGAGGCCGTGGATCCGCCACGAATATGGTAGTTTGGCCGCCCAACCGCGGCGACATGGTGGGATCAGGACTTGGGATTTCTTCTTCTATTTAGTGTTGACATGTGGAGATCCTCTAAATATCTGGATTTTGAGAATCTAACTCTGAGTCTCTGCCGTTGCTAGATCTTATGATTTGCTTCAATATTTCGGCATATTTGATTCCGACATCCCGGGTCTCTTGATCTCCAGACCTGAACTAATATCTGCACAACATCTCAAGTCATAGTGTTAGTAGTATTTGTTATTATTTTGAGATATTATCCTAACCATTTTATATGATTTAAATCTTAAGAATATTGATTAGAAATATCTGATATGATATGCATGTTTTAATTACAATATTTCATTTAAATAATGCAAAAACATATGTTCTATATTTATAATAAACGCCTTTTAGAACTTAACAATAGTGGGGAAAATAATCATTCAAATGTGCAATATTTTATCCTAATCAAATACCCCCAAACATAACTTTGATCGTCTCGAGCAAACTAGTTATTAAAAAGAAGAAGAAAAAGAAAAACTTAGCACACTTTCGTAGGCAACACGATTGCATTTAGTACGTGCAATAAGCCTTTAAATCTCTAGGTGTCTCTAGTAGGAGGAGTGTTGTCTCCTGAGGATTTTTAGCGGATTACACCCACAAAATCCCATAATAAAAGAAAGACGATGAAAGTCGCATACAAAGATAAAGAACATATAAAAGAAAGAACTTGAAAATAAGAGTTTCAAGCTACACTAGCTTTTTAGTTGCCATGAGCCCTATCTTAATGGTCATGAAAAGATGTTAGAAATCACATCATCTCTCAATAAAACATCGCCTTTAGTCTTCCTCTCTACCTTTATTCCAAACATAGATCATATACCCTTACGTGTATGTAAAAGACATCCCTACACTTAGAGAATTCAATTCAAGTTATCATACTCTTGTCCATCTTCCTTAGTACTTTTTAGTCGGTGAATATTTTAGAGATGGAATTGCTCACATATTGTTCATGCGACCGCTAATACTTCTTGAGATACTAACCAACCGATTACCAAATGTGCTCACTCTTTTAGGCGTAATTAGCAATATCCTCATCTTGCAACACCTAAGGCTTAGCAGTGGCTCCCAAACCAGTTGGTCTAAGGCACTAGGTGATAAAGAACCCTTGCTATATTTTTTATGCTGCCTTAAGTAATTACAAAACAAGTGTTCATTTTTCTTTGCCATTTTTTTTCATTTATATTTTTTGTCTATGTATTTATTTTCCTTCATACTAAGGCTTTTAGACAAGAGCATTTCAAGGTATCCTTTACTATCCCAAGTTTCAAGATGTGTGCAAGTGCATATAGTAGGGTATCAGTGTTCAGATGTTTGGATTCAGGAATATGGACTATTTTTCAGACTTATTTCTATCCTCAGATTAGTGATTCCCTTCATCTTACTAACCCTTGGGACAACAGCTCATGACTACCTATTACTAGGTTCGTTATAAAACATCTAATTTTCTTGCTTTTCTTAAACTTTTCCTTCCTATCATATATATTTTTTACTTTCGAACTTTCATTATCAAATTTTTTTGAGCTTTTATTTAGTATAATGCAAAGAATGATGTGTGAATAAGCACAAACCTCCCCCAAACCTATTTGTAGCAGTGTCTTCACTGATGTCATCTTTTAAGCTTAAAACCTATAGACTTGGGAGGAAAATTAGTAACGGGGATAAGAATTAATGACAATGAATTCCTCCCCCAAACTTATTTTTGGCTCACAATTTATTTTTCTTTCAAGAGCCAAAATATTTTCTCCCCCCAAACTTGAGTAAAATAGTATTAAGCATTTTAAATTATAAGAGGGGGTAAGGTTATTAGGCTATGTAAAGCTTTACAAATACCAAAAGTCATCACCAACCATTCAAATATTTTATCGATATAACAACATGTAAGTCGACGTTACTCACCCCACGGGTTTGCGGGGAGGCGGAATAGGTAAAAAACGATTTTTACAAACAAGGCAACGTCGACTATACATAAGGATCTTTGCTAAACCCTAACTAACAAACTAACTAGGAGTTGTAAATACTATGTAAGATGAATATACCTCAAGCTACAAATCCTTCTTCTTCTCTTTGATGTGAGCTCCTTAGAGTAGTGGTGGATACGCCTCCTCGTCTGCTTCTCGAAGTCAAAGAAGATCCACCCGAGATTTCCAACCTTGAGCTAAACCTCCAAGTTGAGGTAACTAGATCACTTGGTATGCTAAGCAAAGTAACCTAGAGTGAGTAGAGAGTGATTTGAGTGGCTTAGTCTCACTAACCCTTGATTCTCAACTCATGAGACACAGGAGAGAGCAAGCTTGAGGAGAGAGAATGTATTTGTGATAATGATAATTGATAAATGGGATGGCTCCTTGATATGACAATAAGCATGGCATGAAAATAATATTTTAACAAAAAATATCTAGGTCTCAAAATATCTCATCAAAATATCTAGAGTCAAAGAGTCAATCCAAGTCAAAATGTCAACTCAAGAAGCCATGCCACTAATTATCAATTACCAAAAAATAATAAAACCTTTCCTCCACCTCATATTTGTTTTGACCAAGTCAATGGTCAAAACCCTCATGAGGTGTCTTCTTCTATACCTCCTCTCATCCGTATATACATACCCGCATCCGTGTTCTGAGAAACACGAATACTATGAGACGAAGCTAATCCAATTATCAAATACTAGGATCTGGCTTAAACCAAAACCCACTAGTACTGTCCGCTCGAACACCGCACGCGCATAAGTACACGTATGTGATCGAACCCTATCGTAAAACCATACGACCTCTACTCGTTTCGCCCGAAGCTGGGAAACCCTCTGTATGGGACTCTAAAGACTCGACAGTACTCTGGCAGTGGGTTTAACCACAAGCACGTCAGCGGTACTAGCTGTACGTAACGGCTATCCAGGTATCTGTCGATAAGAAGGTCGACGGGTGTTCATATCAGAAAACTGCATTTTAATACCGCTCATTTTTTATCTATTTTGTTATATATTGGTACTATTAACCAGTGTCTGCTCAGTATTACAGATTACATGTATCCGTGACAAAATACTGGAAATACATTTAAAATCACGGATATATCATATATGAGCCAACACTGCAACCAGAACTGGAAACCGACCGATATCCAAAGAGATTTTACGAATAAAATGTTTGCACAATATTTTGGTCCTGCACAATATTTTGGTCCAACACAATGCAAGTGTGTACACATGCTCTTCGGCACATGGACCATGTATGGAGTAGCTATGAATCATGGCAAAAGTAGGCATGAAGTGATGTACATTCAATGCAAAAGATTGTGTGTTGACTTAAAGATTCAAATTTCCCTCCGAACCCTGGGTGCAGACCAAGTCAAATTAAAGAAAACAAAAAGCACCAAAGTGATATTGGGAAGCACACAAGCCATCACACAAAGCACAAGCCCCAGAGCTCGGATTTGGGCCGAGCTCAATACCCTTGTGGCCGGCCCTACTGCCTTCATTTGCCCCCAGTTTCTCACAGTGCCCCCCTTGCTACCACATCAGCTCATTTTTATTGTTTGTTTATTTAGTTTTTGAGCCTATAAAAGCAGGCAATGAGCAAGGGAGAAGGGGTCCAATTTTTCCATTCTTTTGTCTTAGATTGTCCAAGTTTTCTTTTCACTTTTCTTATACATAGCCTAGCTTCCCCTTGAGTTCTTTGCCTTCTCTTGAGCTTGCAACCTCTTCAGTGAGCTTGCAATTTTAAGTTTTGGCAATCGATCTTAAGGGTTGTATCTTCATTTAGAATAAATAAAGCTTTCTCTTTGTGACTTCATTTCACCTTAGGATCTTTATCTTCACTTGATCTTGCAACCTCTTTAGTGAGCTTGCAAGTTTAAGTTTAGGTTTTTGATTCTATGGATTGTCACTTGCACTTTGGTTCCTATTTATTTCTTACATGCTTTTTATTACTTGCATTTTCTTTCTTGTCTTTTATTACTTGCTTTTACTTACTTGCATCTTTATTATCATGTCATTTAATTACTTGCTTATAGTCTTTTCTTTTCTTTGTATCTTTTCTTTTGCTCTCTTTGTTGTTTTGTGAATGTTTGTGAATATGTGTTGTTAGGCAAAGAATACGATATTGTAAGTTAACGTTCCATTTCTCTTTTCCTTTTCCCGTATTTTCCATTGAACTCCGTCCAAACGTTACGCAAGCGCTCCGTTAGGCATCCTACCCTACCAAGGTAACGGTGATCCCTAACCGTGACCGGTTGCGTTCGGTTTGGCCAGAGGTGAAAGCAAGAGACTAGAACGGATGGACAAGGGTCAATAAGCCGGATTCCACGAATACCGTGCTTAAGTACCCTAATCCATGTTATTGCCGATTGCTCTAGCATCAATCGTTAAGTTCGGCTCAAAGGTTTTAGTTCGGATTTCCTTAGCTTACACTATTGTTTCTTTTCCTAAGAATTTTATACTTTGCATATAAACACATAGGATAGATACGAACAATTCCGCCCACGCGCATTAACTCATCAGAACAAGAACATAAAACGCTCCGTCTCCCTGTGGATCGACCCGTGCTCATCGCGGCTATCTGCAAAGCGATACCGTCCTGATCGCGGTTAAACTTTAGAACTCTTAAAACTCGACACGCCAAAAGCATGCGATCAACGGGCAAGCTCTTCCAAACTCCTACTGAGCCTGTCTGTGGCAATCTCCGTACAGTCCGGTCTGTTCGTCTAAGAGTATCGCATATTGGGCCTAGGGGGCGGTAAACGTCAAACCCCTAATAGCGATATAAGTCATGTCAGAGTGTATCCCAGAACACTCTGAGAAACTACTGGAATACCTACCAGTAAATCACACTTGCCCTGGTCAGGGACTGTGTGTAATGGCTCTCCAAACACAGCGCGATATCAACCCCCAATACGGGAGAGACGAATCCTATCTAACCGTCACTGCCTCCAAGGGCTTCGAGAATGCACCCAACTACTACCTGTTTGCACGACTCAGCAGAGCCGTGGTAGGGTAGTAATCTAAGAACAGTAGGAACACACTTAAGGAGAAATAACAGTGTCAAGTCAACGGACTAAGCTGTACTCATGTCAGCTGGGAACTGCTATCTAACGATAGGTATAGTACCAAAAAGTAGTTCCCAACGAGTCCGTCCAGTGTAACTCATAACCCAATGAACACCTGCATACTATCTCCAGTACGACGTACTGATGGCTGTAGGATAGACCATCTCCCCTGCTGGGATGTGAAGCGTATACACTAGTCTACTATGGAGTATCGATGCCCTGTCTCGATAATCCTATGACTAGGGACCTGTATAAGGATGTGCTTGTAGACTACCCAGCCCCCACTAGAGTGACTACCATCACAACGTTGGTACTCAAGCAAAGATCCGTAGGGCTCTATCAATATGTATTAGCGATATGTTAAAAGAAATATATACACATATTAAGATAGATACAAATCAAGTAGCATACTACTATATCGAGCAAGACTGTCATAAATCCGTGTATATATCCCAAGCTTCCAAAATGTAATATACAAGCTAGTACTATACAATAATGGCCTCTAGGGCATATTACACTAACAATCTCCCACTTGCACTAAGGCCATGTGCTGGCATATCGCAGACCTATCATCTCGAATAGCCTCTCGAACTGCGTCTGAGGGATGACCTTTGTGAATGGATCTGCAGTGTTCTCCTTTGTAGCAACTCTCCGAACCTCGATCTCCCGGCGATCCATGATCTCCCTGATCAGGTGATACCGCCTTAAGATGTGTCTGGACTTCTGATGGGACCTGGGTTCCTTTGCTAAAACTATAGCCCCATTGTTGTCACAATACGGAGGTATTGGATCAACAATGGACGGAACCACCTGAAGTTCTGTTAAGAACTTCCTCATCTAGACTGCTTCTTTTGCGGCATCAGAAGCTTCGATATACTCTGCTTCCATCGTCGAGTCAGCAACAGTATCCTGCTTGGAACTCTTCCAACAGACCGCCCCTCCATTGAGAGTAAAAACATAACCTGACATGGACTTGGAGTCATCCGTGTCACTCTGGAAGCTGGAGTCAGCAAAGACCTCGATCTGGAGGTCTTTTCCGCCGTAAAACAAGAACATTTCCTCAGTCCTTCTTAGATACTTGAGAATGTTCTTTACTGCTATCCAGTAGTTCTCCCCAGGGTTTGACTAATACCGGCTTACCTCGCTCAGTGCGTAAGCTACATCTGGTCTGGAATACAACAATGCATACATTATTGAGTCTACCACTGAAGCGCAGGGTATAATAGACATACGATCCCTTTCCAAATCAGTCTTGGGAGACATCACTTTGTATTCCATGACAAGCCTGTAAATTACCGCGCTTAGAATCTTCCATACTGAATCTTTTCAGTATAGTGTCGATGTAACTGGACTATGAAAGTCCCAACATCCTCTTAGATCTATCACGATAGATCTGGATCCCCAGAATGTAAGAGGCATCACCCAGGTCTTTCATGGAGAACCTATGTGACAAAAACCCTTTAACAGATTATAGCATAGGAATGTCATTTCCTATCAAGAGAATGTCATCCACGTACAAGACGAGGAATACAACAATTCGTGCTACAATCTTATTATAAATGCATGGCTCATCTGGATTTTTGATAAAGTCAAATTCTTTGACCGTTTCATCAAAACAGATGTTCCAACTCCGCGATGCCTGTTTTAGTCCATAGATGGACTTAAGCAACTTGCACACTTTTCCGCTACTCCCACTCTGGATGAAACCGTCTGGCCGGTCCATATAGACACACTCTTCTAAATTTCCATTTAGAAAAGCGGTTTTTACGTCCATCTGCCAAATCTCATAATCGCGGAAGGAAGCAATGGCAAGAAGGATCCGAATGGATTTGAGCATAGCCACTGGAGAAAAAGTTTCATCAGAGTCCAAACCAGGTCTTTGACAAAAACCCTTTGCAACAAGTCTAGCCTTATAGGTTTCAACCTGTCTATCTACACCAATCTTCTTTCTGAAGATCCATTTGCAGCCTACGGGTTTTACCCTTCCGGAGCAAAGTCCAAAGTCCATACATTGTTGGTGTACATGGACTCCATTTCGGTCAGCATTGCATCCAGCCATCTTACCGAGTCAGTGCTTTTAATGGCCTGCTGGAAGTTAGTCGGCTCATCATTATCAATGATGCAATCTTCTCTATCCACGTCTGCGAGAAAACCTTAGTATCTCTCAGGCGGATGAGAAAGCCTACTGCTCTTGCGGAGTGGTGCGGGAATTTCCTGTTCTTTTGAAACTTTGGTTCCACCAAGTTTTCAGCAATAGCTTGTGGTTATGGAATTTCTTCCAGTTCTATTGCGCTCCCACTTGTTTCCTTTTCTAAAAACAGATGTTTCAGAAAGTGGGCATGACGAGAAACAAAAACCTTTTGTTCTTCTGCGGAATATAAAAGATACCTCTGGAGTTCTTTGGGTTTCCCACAAACTTACACAGTACTGATCGTGCCTCGAGTTTATCCGCATGCTGCTTTTTAACAAATGCTGGACATCCCCATATCTTCAGATACTAAAAATAGGGTTTCTTCCCACTCCACATCTGATATGGTGTGGTGTTCATACCATAATTTTGCATTCTTTTAGACCCCATTCTTATTCATTTTACAAATAAACAGGTGCTTTTGACCCATGTCTGCTACATAGTTACAGGTTCTCGGAACAAAAACAGTGAAATTGATGAAAAAAATGATACAAAGTGAGACTACGACCAATAAATGGTGGAATCTTGATCGTGCTTACATGTTGAGGGACAATGAAGATCAATGAACAAGTTCACAAAGTACAAAGGCAGCGCAAGATTCAAGACTTCGACACGAAGCAACGGTAAAAGTCCACTACAATTATTCACCGTAGAGATCTGGAAGAGAAATAGAACACAGTCTGAAGAACCAACTGAAGAAACGGGAATACAAACACAACAAGAAGCAGTACAACAAAAATCAGCTCACAAGAACCCTACTTGGCCGCGGAACCGCGGCCAAACCTTTCTTTTGGCCGTGGATTCGCAGCCGTGTTGAACCCGTAGCGGTGGAAATTTCTTTGACGGTGGGCGGCACGTTGACTAGTCTTCCTAGGGGTATTTTTGTAAAAGCAGATGTGCGTCGATTGTAACCATAGGGTTCTCTATGCTCTATAAATAGAAGCCCTAAAACTTGTTTTAGGTCATGCCTCTTCTTGTGCCTCATTTTTTATCAAAATTCAGAATTAATGCCTGTAATGTTTGAAGAGAGTATCAAATAAAAATTAGAATAAGTTTTCTTTTTATTGCCCTAGTTAATTTTCTTTCTGCCCTAGTATAACTTTTATTATCTGCCCTAGTTAATTAGTTCAGAACATGTTTTTCAATTCCCTAATAAGTGAGTAATTCCTCACTTGTTAGGGTTAGGAATAGGAAAGATTTGAGAGATGAAAATCTATCACCCTTTTTTTGCCCGTCACATATTTTTATAGGACTCCATACATACATACACACACCGCTCCCTACGGCACCCTATCCCACGAGGTAGCGATGATACCGTAGTATAAAAGACCGGTTGCGTATGTTTTCCATGGAGGTTAGGGTAAGAATTAAGAAAGGAAGGACAAGAACCTAGAGGAAGAAACCTAGTTTCTTCCCGATGGTACTAATCCACTTTATTAATTATTACCATAATACCTAATAGATCTTAATTAGGGCATATAAAGCGGTGAGGAATATTGACTTTCCAAACTTAATCTAAACCTAACCCTAGCAAGGTTTTAATCCTAGTCTAGATCAACTTTAGTTTTTAGTGATAATCGATCCAACACCGTTTGGAATTAACTCGTTAGAACAAATTGAGAATACACAAAATCCCTGTGGACCGACCCGTACTCACCGGATAGCTACCAAACGACACCGTTCTTGATTGCGGTTAACAATTCTTTGATGCAAAATAAATCTTTTCAATCAAATGGCGCCGTTGCCGGGGATGACGTGTTATTTTCTTTTTGTAATTTTGGGTTAATATAAAATTGAAAAATCATAAAAACTGAAAAATAAAAAAATATAAAAAATTTATCATTTTGTTATTTTGTGAAGGGTATTTCGTTTGAATTTTGCAGGATCGACGAACGAGTTCGGATCTGGGAAAATCCAGAGAGCGAAACAGAAAACTGAAGATCTGAACAACAGAGGATTACAACAACAGAGAAGCAGAAGAAATCTGGAGATCTGAACCGCACATCTTACCACGTTTCCGCCGCCGAAATTGCCTTTCTGCCGCGCTTCCGCGGTGGGTTGGTGACGTCAGCACGTGGGATCCCCTCTGTAAGTTTTCTCTCTCTCCCTCTCTGCAACCCCAATATCTCCTCTGTAAAATTTTCCTGCAGGATTCTTTGCGCTAAAAATCTCTCCCCCTTCCAATAATTGATCTTGTGCAGGATTCTTTGCGCCGCGCTAAAAAAAATTTGTTTGCAAGTGATTGTGTTTACTGCTTTGCATATTTAATTTGACTTTAAGGGACTTTTACACCAATCCAGATTGGGTGGGGATTTCATTACCCTTCCCAGGACCCTAAAAATCACATAAGGCATATTGCATTGACCCTAAATCTAATTAAAAAAAGATTATACTCAGCCCTAAGGACTTCGCGCTCAATAGGACAAAGGAATAGTTGTAGGCATCAACCGTTGATCCTAACCTGACTTTGTGATGTCTAGGTAAATGTTTCTAAGGCCAGTGATTACTTAATTAGGCCCACTACTTACGTAGTGGAGAACCTCCCACTTACCTGGCACTTACCTGGCCATAATTGGAGATGAAGAGGCGGTATGAAGTCCTACTTCTTGCCCTTTGGAACAGTTAGGAGCTGTCTAGCTGATCTAGGTGACCCTAGATCTAGGCCTGATTTGTGCATTTGTGGTTGATTGAACGTGTGTCTAAGCCTTTTTGAGGTATTGTAGACTAGGTCATATCAATGCGACCCGACTAGCTGAAGTTACATAAAGATGCATATTTAAATTAGTTTGGATTTACATCTTGTAAAAACTTTCCAGTCATGTCAGAAAGATAAGATGACCACAGCTCTGTTTATTGGAAACAGAGAAAGAGTTAGTGAACTCTTGGGATTGATACATATTGATGTATGAGGTCCCCTGTCTACACATGCCAGGACCGGTTCTTTGTACTTCATTACATTCACTGATTATCTCTCAAGATCCGGACCTATGTTCCTGTTGAAACACAAGTCTGGAACTTTTGAGAAATTCAATGAATATAAGTTAGAAGTAGAGAACCAAAAACGGGTATAAGTATTATGTCCTTTGATGAGATCAAAGAGGAGAATACTAGAGCACGGAATTCCTGGACTATTCTAAAGGAGAATGAGATTCTCTCTCAGCATTACTCCTCCGTATACACTATAGCACGATGGTATATCGGGGCGGAGCAATAGAACCCTATATGATATGGTGTGCTCTATAATGAGTACTACTGAGTTTCCTATTTCCTTTTGGGAGTTATGCACTTGAGAAGCTGCATACCTATTGAATAGGGTTCAAATCAAATCAGTTGCCTACCACTTCATATGTGATATGGAAAGGGAAGAGCCCATATCTTAAGTTTGTTAAGATTTTGGGTTGTCCGGCCTATGTCTAAAAGCATAACCCGGACAAACTCGGGGCAAAGTCAATCCTGTAGAAGTTTGTTGGATATCCCAAGCATTTGCAAGGGAATATCTTCTACCTAACCGAGGAACAAAAGATGTTTTGTTTCTCAACATGCCACCTTTGTGAAAGGGAATTTCTTGTGAAGAAATTAGTGGTCATGAGGTAGAACTGGAAGGAATTCCAGCTATACAAACTACAGCAGATGATTTGGTAGAACCAAAGGATTCAATAGTTTCTAACGAATCTCAGCCTTTCCGCCGATCTAGTAGGGTTCCTCACCCACCTGAGAGATACTTCGGTTTCTCTATGACAGTGGGAGCGAGGATTGCATCATGAGATGATGACTCAACTAGTTTCGAGCAGGCCATCAGGAGTAGGACTCTGTAAGAATGGCTGGATGCTTAGCGATCTGAGATGGAATCCTTATACACCAACAAAATACCATACTTTGGTTGCTTTATCTGAAGGGTTAAATCCCCATCAGGAGCAAGTATATCTTGAGAAGATTACTTGGTGTACATGGAAAAGTTGAGGCTTTCAAAGCTATGCTTAAGTCCATCCAGATCCTACTTACCACAGCTACATACCAGACTACGATATCTGGTGGTTGGGTTTTATGACTACTTTTCTAAATATTGATTTAGAAGAGAGCATCTATAAGTACGCATCCAGAGGGCTTCGTAGACAGTGGGAGCGGCGGAAACGTGTACAAGATGTTTTATGTGATAAAGCAGGCATCGCGGAGTTGGAACGTCTGTTTTGATGTGGTAGTCAAAGAGTTTGACTTCATCAAAATGGTAGATGAAACTTGTATATACAAAAAGGTACTAGAGAGTATGGTGGTGATCCTCATAGAGTACGTGGATGACATACTCTTGATAGGGAAGAAGTTTCCTATGCTACACTCGGTCAATCTCCGCTTATCACAAGGATTCTCCATATAGGATCAAAATGATACCTCCTAAATCCTGGGTTTTGGATCTATGAGATAGAACTAACTGGATGTTAGGATTCTCACTAGTTGTAGTGAGATGGTATCAATCGATCCTGGGGAGAATCACTGGAAAGGTTCCAGGGTGATAAGGACGACTGAAAGTCAGTCGCAGGTATTGTCTTTACCCTCAGTGGAGGGACGGTATGTTGGAAGAGTTCCTGTAGGGTTCCTAGGCACACTTGTGAAGGTTCATAATGTTAGTGTATATGCCCTAGAGGCCATTACTGTATCATACTAGTTTGTATATTACTTAATGGAAGCTTGGGATATTCACAGTTGTATATACAATCTTGCTCGAAATGGTAGTATGCTACTTGGTTTGTCTCTGCTTTAATATGTGCATGTGTTTCTTTTAGCATTGCTGGTATACATATTAGTAGAGCCCTTAGGATCTTTGCTTGATTACCAGCGTTGTGATGGCGCTCGCACTCGTGGGAGCTGGGTAATCTATAAGCACATCCTTATACAGGTCCCTGGTCGTTGGACTATCGAGACAGGGCATCGATACTCCGGAGTAGACTAGCGTATGCGCTTCTCATCCCAGTGTGGGAGACGGTCTGTCCCACAGCCGTTAGTACGTCGTACTTGGGATAGTATGCGGGTGCTCGTTAGGTTACGAGTACACTGGACAGGACTCGTCGGGAACTGTTGGTTGGTAATATACCTATCGTCAGTTATCAGTTCCCAGGTGACATGAGTACAGCTTAGTCCGCTGACTTGACACTGTCACTTCGCCTCGAGTGTGTTCCCACTGCACTTTGATTACTACCCTACCACGGCTTGAAGGAGTCGTGCAAACAGGTAGTTTTTGGGTGCAGTCCCGAAGCACTTGGAGGCAGTGACGGTTAGACAGGATTCGTCTCTCCCGGTATTGGGGGTTGACATCGCGCTGTGTCCAGGAGAGCCATTACACGAGTAGTCCCTGGCCAGGGCAAGCGAGATATACTGGTAGGTTTCCAGTGTTATCTCAGGGTGTTCTGGGCTACACTCCGACACGACTTGTACCGCTATTAGGGGACTGACGTTCACCGCCCCCCTAGGCCCGCCATGCGATGTATCAGAAGAACAGACCGGACTGTACGGAGACTGTCACATACAGGCTCAGTAGGAGTGCAGATGGGGTTCACCTCGTCAGTCTTCTTATCGACATCTACCTGGGGACCGTTACGTACAGCTAGTGCCGCTTGCGGTCTGTGGTTAAACCCACTGCCAGCGTAGTGTCGAGTCTTTAGAGTCCCACACAGAGAGCTATTCGCCTTTAGGCAAAATGAGTAGAGGTCGCATGGTTTTGCGACAGGGTTCGTTCGCATCAGCGCACTTGTGCACGTTTGCTGTCCGGACAGTTTATACTAGCGGGCTTTGGTTTAAGCCGGATCCTAGTATATGATTTGAGATTGGTTTTTCTCATTGTGTTCGTGTTCCTCGGATCACGAATGCGGGTGCGTATGCACAGTTGCTTGAGATTGAGGGAGAGGACCTTGATTAGGGTTAATGGCTATTGTCATTTTATTAACCCTAATATTTATGTGTGTGTTATTGTTAATTAGTAATTAGTTTAATAATTATCCATGGTTGTGGTTGTTGACCATTTGACTTCTTTGACTTGTTGACCTAGGTTGACACTTTGACCATCATAATTTCTTTTGGAAGATGCTTTTTGATCTTTGCAATTTGAAATGATAATGGTCATGTCATGATTTACCATGATAATTATCTAGCTAATTATTCAATTAAATTAATTCACACATATTAGTGAGAATGGCTCTATTATTTTCTCACTCTCTCATATCATTTCTCTCTCTTGTTCATCCTCTCCCTCAAGCTCTCTCCCTCTCATGTGTTGAGAAACAAAAAGCTTGAGAAAAACCTTCACTTGATCCTCTCTACTCTCTTCTAGGGTTCAAGTCTTAGCATTTCTTGCACTCTAGTTACTCCTAGCTTGGAGTTGAAGCTAAAGGTGGTGGCTTTCAAGTGGATCCTTCTTTGACGGGAGAAGACAAGCAAGATGACCTCTTTCTACCATTCCTAGGAGCAAGGAGAGAAGGACTAAAGACCAAAGGTATAACCTTTCCATCACTTAGCTACTTTGTAGTTAGGGTTAGCAAGTTTATGTTTAGCAAAGATCCTTAAAGCATAGTCCATGTTGCCTATAGTTGATAAAAATCAAATTTTTATTATGTTTTCCGCCTCCCCGTAAGCACCGGGGTGGGCAACACGGACTTACAGTGGTATCAGAGCCTAACTAAACCTAAACTAGCTAAGTAGTTAAGTGTAACGAAGTTTCGAAACCGAAAAACCCAAAAACCAAACTTTTTCAAAATCCAAGTTTCTGTTAAAAATTTTTCTGGTCAAAATTAAAAAATTTATACTTGTAAAATTATCTCAGGGTTTTGTGTGAAACACCACCAAAGACGAACCAGAGAGGAGTCTAGAGGACCGCGCTTCCGCGGCATAAGGAAGCTCTTGCCGCGGAAGCGCGGCCGTCTTGTCCCCTCTCTGTATCGTTTTTGGTGCAGTATGTTTCTATGTTGGTTTTGGGATTTTTAGGATATGTTATATGTGCCCAGATTTTCCAGAACTAAAATTTACTTTTGGGGGCCTATAAATCCGTATTTTTCGGAACTTCACTACACTTTAACTATATCGGTTATATCTGTGATGCTTGTATGTATTGAACGTCGGCTAATCGCTATAAGTCGATTAGTCGGGGTTATACATCTCTGTGATCTGTGATTGTTATTGGTTTGTGGATATGAATGGATTGGATTGTCGCGGGTGAATAGCCGGGTTGGATGTGAGATGAGCGTTATTTTTCTTTCATTCATTTGTAACATGTAAATTGGTGTAATAATATTATTTGTATGGCCGCACAACCGGGTCGGGGTTGTAGCCGTCATTGTATAATTCTTTTTACTGTTTTTGCTCCTAGGATAGACCCATGGAGGGGGTGCACAAACTACCGGGTATCTCGAAGTGCCGAGTGGCCTACTCACGGTGGTGAGGGAGGTTGCTTCGCTTCGGGTGCTTGGCGGGTAGTTTGCCGCACCCGTAGGGGTCTTGGGTGGGGTATTGGCTATTCACCGCGACCGTGTAATCCGCTTTGCGTTGCAGGCTCGAACGCATTGCGGATTCCTAGTACATCCAATGTATTCATCTGTGATCTGTAATGTCTATCATTGCTATATATTTATATATAATAACTATTTAGGCGTTGCTTATGTTTTACAGCCGCGCTAGCCCAGCCCCCGCTCTGTCGTTAGTTAAGTAACCTAACGGGTGATGACGGGGCCCCGTGGCGAATGCGAATGGCATAAGCGTACGTCATATTTTGGTTGTTTTCTGCAATGGTAGGATTAAATGATGGGACGCATTAAAAGAACTAATGCAAGAAATAAACCAAGTAAAAGTCGATTGGAACACTTTGAAAACCACTCGGTTCTTTTCAAAACTAAAACTTTTAAACGCGGAGCTTGAACCACTCCTTTTAAAAGCTATCTCGTTCCATCGATTATATCAAGTTCACTACGTTCACGGTTTCGCCAAAACCATCCGTAGCCCTCCATCATTTCGGTTAAATATTCGGTAGTATTCAAGCTATGTATTTTGACCTCACGCCAAGGCATAGTGATTGGTAGCTACCGGATATTTATCCGTTGCATAGATAGAATGCGTTGATTTGAGACAGTCGTACTGCCGTTTTGGCCTACGTCAAGGGTAGGTACGAGTGGGTTCAAATTAACCAGGATAATGATGGGAAGAACTTGACATGTGACTTATGACATTTTGACCTCACGCCAAGGTCATAAGAGCATGGGGCAAAAATCCACATCGGGAGTTTCATAAGTACTGAAACTTGCTAGCGTTGCATACCATTTGGAGTGTGATAATTCTGGTAGGATTCCTTCGGTTTTATCACGCGAGGATATTTGGATCCCGATCCTACTGTGAGTATATGCTACTCCTCGGGAAAACTCTCACTTAACGATCAATGCTATAAACCTAGTAGGTGCCTAGAAAGGTGTTAGCGGGACTACGCCCACAGGGAAAAGAGGTTACTTAATTAAGGAACTTCGCGAAAGCGTTGGAAAACCTCCCTAGAAGTACCGACACTGGCCTGGCTGAACGGTTAAGCAAGTATTGTACGGTGAGAATGATCCCGGCTAATCCTTTTCTTTACGGTTTGAGAAGGGATTCGAGAGACAGTGGGAGCCATCCAGTTTAGACAAACTAAAAACCACTCTAAACTTGCAAGAGCATCATGCTAAAGTGTTTCTTTTCTCTCTCCTAATTGCAGCGACCATTCAAGATGACCGGACTTAAGTTACTATTAGATAAAAACATATTGACAGGGCCAAACTACAAAGATTGGCTCAGGAATGTCAAGATGGCTATCACTTATGACAAGCTGGGGTATATACTTACCACCAAAGCTCCCCCCGTCCCAGGTCCCACCTCCAGCGTCGCGGATGTAGAAATCCGTAAGACATGGGAGATAGATTGCGCGATGGCCAAATGCCTCGTACTAGCCTCGATGGACAACGACCATCAGAGGAGGCACGAGAATATGGACCTAGAGTCCATATTTCTCCATACAAAAGAACTGTATGGAGAGCAGTCTCGTATCGCAAGATACGAAGTGTCGAAGAAGCTCTTTTCGGCAAGGTTGGCCGTCGGATCATCGGTAGCGGACCACGTGCTTAAGATGATCGGCTACATAGAGGAGCTCGCGGACCTTGGGACCACGTTGGAGAATGAACTCTATACCGATTTGATTCTCCAGTCCCTTCCTTCCACTTACGCCCAGTTCATTCTTAACTTCAACATGCAAGGAAAGGAGGTTGAACTTGCCGAACTTCTGAACATGTTGAGGACTGCTGAGGGCACCCTACAGAAGGGTAGGGAGACATCCACTTTGTTTGTAGGAGGATCTTCCTCTTCTAGGTCCAGGGCGAAAGCCAAGGGCAAGAAGAAGAAAGCCCCCGCCAAACCAAGAGGCGGTGTCGGTAAAGTGGATACGAAGGGAAAGGGTAAAGCAACAAAGGTAGCGGGGAAGCTGGTGGGGAAGGAAGAATGCTTCTATTGTCACAAAAGTGGCCACTGGAAACAAGATTGCAAGGCTTGGAAAGCCAGAACACAGGATTTGAAGCGAGTTGCAGCTTCAGCTTCAGGTGTGTATGTTATTGAAAACTGTCTATCAATAAACTCTACTTCCTGGGTATTGGATACCGGATCGGGATCTCATATCTGTAATTCTTTGCAGGCGTTGAGAAAGCGTAGAGTTTTGAAGGCAGGTGACATGACCCTCAGAGTTGCGAACGGTGCTAGCATGGATGCTGAGGCCGTGGGGGACTATCACCTGGGATTATCAGATGGACACTTTTTGGTTTTGCGTAGTTGTTATTATGTACAAAATGCAACCTGTAATATCATTTCTGAATCTTTATTATCTAAAGAAGGTTATGAATTTGCATTTGTAAGTAATGTAGTGAACATTCACCTTAATCAAGTGTTGATTGGGTCAGGTACATTGAACAACGGTATATACGTTTTAAACCAACCACAGGTTTTCAATATCCAGAATACACACAAAAGAAAGTCTCCAGAAATTAATAAAACTTTCTTATGGCATTGTAGACTGGGTCACATCAATGAGAGAAGATTGACTAAGTTACATACTGAAGGATATTTAGATCCGTTCGAATATCAATCGTATGCAACTTGTCAATCCTGTCTCAAAGGAAAGATGACAAAGGCTCCGTTTTCTGGACACGGAGAAAGAGCGAGCGAGCTCTTGGGACTCGTACACAGCGACGTGTGCGGTCCAATGTCTACACATGCGCGAAGCGGTTTTTCTTACTTCATAACTTTTACGGATGATTTCTCAAGATTCGGACATGTCTTCTTAATGAAGCATAAATCCGAAGCTTTTGATAAGTTCCAGGAATATAAGAATGAAGTAGAAAAACAAACAGGCAAAAGTATCAAGATCCTAAGATCGGATCGAGGAGGAGAATACTTAAGTGCCGAATTCCTGAATTACTTAAAAGAGAATGGAATTCTCTCTCAGCTTACTCCTCCATACACTCCGCAACATAACGGTGTATCGGAGAGACGGAACCGAACCCTATTGGATATGGTACGGTCCATGATGAGTAACGCTGAGTTACCGCGATCATTCTGGGGATATGCGCTAGAAACAGCTGCATATCTTTTGAACCGTGTTCCCACTAAGACTGTGCCTACCACACCATATGAGTTATGGAGTGGGAAGAAACCCTATCTTCAATACTTGAAGATTTGGGGATGTCCAGCTTATGTCAAAAAGCAGCATGTGGACAAGCTCGAGGCACGCTCAGTACTGTGTAAGTTTGTGGGATACCCAAAGAACTCCAGGGGGTATCTTTTCTATTACGCAGAGGAACAAAAAGTCCTTGTTTCTCGTAATGCCCATTTTCTGGAACATCAGTTTTTAGAAAAAGAAATAAGTGGGAGCGTGATAGAACTGGAAGAAATTCCAGAACCACAGACTATTACTGAAAGCTTAGTGGAACCAGAAGGTTCGAAAGAACAGGACATTCCTATGCCACTCCGCAGGAGTAGTAGGCAGTCTCATCCGCCCGAGAGATACTACGGTTTTCTCATTGACGGGGATAGAGAAGACTGCATCCTAGATTGTGATGAGCCTACTAGCTTCCAGCAAGCCATTCAGAGCGTCGACTCGGTAAAATGGCTCGATGCAATGCGGACCGAGATGGAGTCCATGTACACCAACAAAGTATGGACGTTGGACATTGCTCTAGACGGGGTAAAACCCGTAGGATGCAAGTGGATCTTCAAAAGGAAGATTGGTGTAGATGGACAGGTTGAGACCTATAAAGCTAGACTGGTAGCAAAGGGTTTTCGTCAGCGACCTGGTTTGGACTATGACGAAACCTTTTCTCCAGTAGCTATGCTGAAATCCATTCGGATCCTTCTTGCCATCGCTGCTTTCCACGATTATGAGATTTGGCAGATGGACGTAAAGACAGCTTTTCTAAATGGTCATTTAGAGGAGTGTGTCTATATGGACCAGCCAGAGGGTTTCATTCAGGGTGGGAGCAGCGGAAAGGTGTGCAAGTTGCTCAAGTCCATTTATGGACTCAAGCAGGCATCGCGGAGTTGGAACATCTGTTTTGATGAGACGGTCAAAGAATTTGGCTTTATCAAAAATCCAGATGAACCATGCATCTATTGTAGATTTGTAGCGAGAACTGTAGTATTCCTCGTTTTATACGTGGATGACATTCTCTTAATAGGAAATGACATTCCTATGCTACAATCTGTCAAGGGGTTCTTGTCACACAGGTTCTCCATGAAAGACCTGGGTGATGCCTCCTACATTCTGGGTATCCGGATCTACCGTGACAGATCCAAGAGGATATTAGGACTCTCGCAGTCCAGGTACATCGACACCATACTGAAGAGATTCAGTATGGAAGATTCCAAGCACGGTAATCTACCGGCTTGTCACGGGATCACCCTCTCCAAAGAGATGTCTCCCAAGACTGATTTGGAGAGGGATCGCATGTCTATTATACCCTACGCTTCTGCGGTAGGCTCTATAATGTATGCGATGTTGTGTACCAGACCGGATGTGGCTTATGCACTGAGTGTGGTAAGCAGGTATCAGTCAAACCCTGGGGAGAAACATTGGATAGCAGTAAAGAACATTCTCAAGTACCTGAGAAGGACTAAGGAGATGTTCTTGGTGTATGGCGGAAAAGACCTGCAGATTGAGGCCTTTGCTGACTCCAGCTTCCAGAGTGACAAGGATGATTCCAAGTCCATGTCGGGTTTTGTCTTTACCCTCAATGGAGGGGCGGTGTGTTGGAAGAGCTCCAAACAGGAAACCGTTGCTGACTCGACTATGGAAGCGGAATACATCGCTGCATCTGATGCCGCAAAAGAAGCTGTCTGGATGAGGAAGTTCTTGAAAGAACTTCAGGTGGTTCCGTCCATTGTTGACCCAATACCTCTGTATTGCGACAACAACGGGGCTATAGCTTTAGCGAAGGAACCCAGGTCCCATCAGAAATCCAGACACATCTTAAGGCGGTATCACCTGATCAGGGAGATCGTGGATCGCCAGGAGATCGAGGTCCGGAGAGTTGCATCAGAGAATAACACTGCAGATCCACTCACGAAGGCCCTACCCCAGACTCAGTTCGAGCGGCTGATCGAGATGATAGGTCTTCGATACGCAAGTACATGGCCTTAGTGCAAGTGGGAGATTGTTAGTGTATATGCCCTAGAGGCCATTACTGTATCATACTAGTTTGTATATTACTTAATGGAAGCTTGGGATATTCACAGTTGTATATACAATCTTGCTCGAAATGGTAGTATGCTACTTGGTTTGTCTCTGCTTTAATATGTGCATGTGTTTCTTTTAGCATATTGCTGGTATACATATTAGTAGAGCCCTTAGGATCTTTGCTTGATTACCAGCGTTGTGATGGCGCTCGCACTCGTGGGAGCTGGGTAATCTATAAGCACATCCTTATACAGGTCCCTGGTCGTTGGACTATCGAGACAGGGCATCGATACTCCGGAGTAGACTAGCGTATGCGCTTCTCATCCCAGTGTGGGAGACGGTCTGTCCCACAGCCGTTAGTACGTCGTACTTGGGATAGTATGCGGGTGCTCGTTAGGTTACGAGTACACTGGACAGGACTCGTCGGGAACTGTTGGTTGGTAATATACCTATCGTCAGTTATCAGTTCCCAGGTGACATGAGTACAGCTTAGTCCGCTGACTTGACACTGTCACTTCGCCTCGAGTGTGTTCCCACTGCACTTTGATTACTACCCTACCACGGCTTGAAGGAGTCGTGCAAACAGGTAGTTTTTGGGTGCAGTCCCGAAGCACTTGGAGGCAGTGACGGTTAGACAGGATTCGTCTCTCCCGGTATTGGGGGTTGACATCGCGCTGTGTCCAGGAGAGCCATTACACGAGTAGTCCCTGGCCAGGGCAAGCGAGATATACTGGTAGGTTTCCAGTGTTATCTCAGGGTGTTCTGGGCTACACTCCGACACGACTTGTACCGCTATTAGGGGACTGACGTTCACCGCCCCCCTAGGCCCGCCATGCAATGTATCAGACGAACAGACCGGACTGTACGGAGACTGTCACATACAGGCTCAGTAGGAGTGCAGATGGGGTTCACCTCGTCAGTCTTCTTATCGACATCTACCTGGGGACCGTTACGTACAGCTAGTGCCGCTTGCGGTCTGTGGTTAAACCCACTGCCAGCGTAGTGTCGAGTCTTTAGAGTCCCACACAGAGACCTATTCGCCTTTAGGCAAAATGAGTAGAGGTCGCATGGTTTTGCGACAGGGTTCGTTCGCATCAGCGCACTTGTGCACGTTTGCTGTCCGGACAGTTTATACTAGCGGGCTTTGGTTTAAGCCGGATCCTAGTATATGATTTGAGATTGGTTTTTCTCATTGTGTTCGTGTTCCTCGGATCACGAATGCGGGTGCGTATGCACAGTTGCTTGAGATTGAGGGAGAGGACCTTGATTAGGGTTAATGGCTATTGTCATTTTATTAACCCTAATATTTATGTGTGTGTTATTGTTAATTAGTAATTAGTTTAATAATTATCCATGGTTGTGGTTGTTGACCATTTGACTTCTTTGACTTGTTGACCTAGGTTGACACTTTGACCATCATAATTTCTTTTGGAAGATGCTTTTTGATCTTTGCAATTTAAAATGATAATGGTCATGTCATGATTTACCATGATAATTATCTAGCTAATTATTCAATTAAATTAATTCACACATATTAGTGAGAATGGCTCTATTATTTTCTCACTCTCTCATATCATTTCTCTCTCTTGTTCATCCTCTCCCTCAAGCTCTCTCCCTCTCATGTGTTGAGAAACAAAAAGCTTGAGAAAAACCTTCACTTGATCCTCTCTACTCTCTTCTAGGGTTCAAGTCTTAGCATTTCTTGCACTCTAGTTACTCCTAGCTTGGAGTTGAAGCTAAAGGTGGTGGCTTTCAAGTGGATCCTTCTTTGACGGGAGAAGACAAGCAAGGTGACCTCTTTCTACCATTCCTAGGAGCAAGGAGAGAAGGACTAAAGACCAAAGGTATAACCTTTCCATCACTTAGCTACTTTGTAGTTAGGGTTAGCAAGTTTATGTTTAGCAAAGATCCTTAAAGCATAGTCCATGTTGCCTATAGTTGATAAAAATCAAATTTTTATTATGTTTTCCGCCTCCCCGTAAGCACCGGGGTGGGCAACACGGACTTACACATAACGCATCAAACATGCACGAATAAAATTTTACATGTGCCGAACAACCCAAAGACAAGATCTTTGCTAGATTATTAGGGTTTAGCATGCAAGATAATATCTTTTAAGCTAAATGTGAGGGATTACAACCTTTGTAGTCCGCTCTTTCACTTCACAAGCTCCGAGTAGAAGTCCCTTCGCCGTGATCCATGATCTCCCGGACTCAAGAGAGGCTCCACGACTCGAACGATCCATGCTAGCTTGAAGTGTTCCGAATCTCCGATGATCTACGTCGAAGTTGCAATAACCCAATCTTTCTCACTCTAAAGAGATGAACACCCTAATCTCATGGGCTAGATGAAATGAGGATGAGGGAGTAGTATTTATGCTTTCTTTTTAATTCACTTTCTCACACTTTATCATCACAAATGGAATTTCTAGTGAGCTCAAAATCAAGAGAGAAGAAGATGATAATGGAAATGATAACCCTTTTGTGATGAATAGAAATAAAAGTATATGATTGATGTATCAACCATGGTCAAGGATGAGTGGCTAATAGTTTGTAGAGAATAAACTAGAGTTAGGGTTTGGTTGGGTTAGCAATGAGTCATCAACAAATATCTTAACCATGACAAAAGAAAAAGCTTCTAGAAAGTGCAAGAAGCAACTAACCCTAATCAAACCCTAACCTCATTTAATCATCCTTAAACATGTTTAATAATAAATCATATCATGTCACAATAATATATATCACATATATATTATATATTTGCAACAAAAGAAAATAATACAATTAACATATATCGCATATATATCAATGTATCATCCAGTGAGAAAATGAAATAATAAAGCGAGCCAATATTAGATAATGTAATACAATATATCATATATATTATTATACATTAAATCATCGAATCAACACTTGATTCGACGATCCGGCTATATCGAATATTACCGACTAATATATCATGTACCGATTCATCAAATCAACACTTGATCCGATGTCCCGGTTCATATCTAAATATCGCGAGAATATAATATGGTATCTCATATCGCATTATCCTCGGTCCTGCACATATCACATATGTGCCTCTACTCCGTTTCGCCAGAGCCAAGAAACCTCTGTGTAGGACTCTAAAGAATCGTCAATACGCCGGTAGCAGGTGATGATCATATCAAACACCCACAAGCTGCAAGCGGTCAGCTAAACGTAACAGCCACCCAGGTATTGAGCGATCAGTAGATCAACAAGCTAGCCTGTGCGTTCTCCTGTGAATCCAATCAGTAACACTCCCGTACAGTCCGGTCTGTTCGTCTGATATGTCGCATATCAAGTCTAGGGGTGGTAAACGTCAGACCCCGGTAACCGATAAGTCGTGTCGATGTGTGGCTCATAACGGGTCGAGAAACTACTAGTAACACTTACCAGTAAATCTCTATATCAGCCCTGGCCAGGGACTTCCAGTTATAGCCAATCGAACACAGCACGACATCAACTCCATATACCGGAAGAGACGAATCCCCTCCTATCGCTTATTGCCTCCATGTGATTCGGGTCTGTACCCAAAAGCCACCGTTTTGCACGCCCTCTTGGACGTGGTAAGGTGGAAATTAAAGCACAGTGGGAATCACACAAGACTCTATGACGATCTCGGGTCTACAGACTACCCTGTACCAGTGTCACCGGAGAACTGCCATCTGACGTGTGGTATATCACCATCTGGGAGTTCTCGGCGAGTCCGTCCAGTGTACCCAGTCTCTACTGAGCACCCGTACACCATCTCTGATGTCAAACACCGATGGATATGGGATCATCCATCGCCCATCATATGGGTCAAGATGCGTATACGCTAGTCTACTCCGGTGTATCGATGCCCTGTCTCGATATACCCTCGACTAGGAACTGTTATAGGATGTACTCATCGACTACCATGGCCCCACTAGTATGATCTCATCATAGTCCCAGTAGTCGAGTACAGATCCTAAGGGCTTTATCAACATGTGAGAGAAAAACAGTAAACCAATACAAGTCAACATGTTAAGATAAAGTGAAACCAAATAGCATACTATCATGACGAGCAAGAAAGTCATCTCTATATATATCCAAGCATCCATTATAATATACATCATATGTACAACAATGGCCTCTAGGGCATATACATAACTAACAATCTCCCACTTACACTAAGGCCAGCTGCTGTAGTATCTCATACCTAGCATCCCGAATAATCTCTCAAACTGTATCTGGGGAATAGCCTTCGTGAATGGATCCGCAATGTTGTCCTTCGTATCTACTCTCCTGACCTCGATCTCCCGGCGATCAACTATCTCCCTGATCAGGTGATACCGCCTCCGAATATGTCTGGACTTTTGATGGGACCTGGGTTCCTTGGCCAATGCCACAGCTCCATTGTTATCGCAATATAGAAGTATTGGATGTTCAATGGATGGAACCACACCAAGTTCACTAATGAACTTCTTTATCCAGACAGCCTCTTTGGCAGCATCGTTGGCAGCGATGTATTCAGCCTCCATCGTCGAGTCTGCAACGGTATCCTGTTTGGAACTCTTCCAACATACTGCCCCTCCATTGAGGGTAAAGACAAAACCCGAATGCGACTTAGAGTTGTCCTTATCACTTTGGAAGCTGGAATCGGTAAAGGACTCCACCTGGAGTTCTCCGTTACCATACACCAAGAACATCTCCTTAGTCCTTCGTAAGTACTTGAGAATGTTCTTCACAGCTGTCCAGTGACTCTCTCCAAGATCTGCTTGATACCGACTCACTACACTTAGTGAGTATGCTACATCGGGTCTGGTACATAGCATCGCATACATGATAGAGCCTACTGCCGAAGCATAGGGTATCCCTTGCATGCGAGCTCTCTCCAAATCAGTCTTGGGAGACATCTCTTTGGAGAGAGTGAGTCCAGAGATCGTGGGTTGGTTCCCACGCTTGGATTCTTCCATACTAAACCTCTTCAGTATGGTGTCAATGTACCTGGATTGGGACAATCCCAGTATCCGTTTAGATCTATCTCTATAGATCATGATTCCCAATATGCAGGAGGCATCACCTAGATCTTTCATTGAGAATCTCTATGATAAGAAGAGCTTGACTGATTGCAGCATAGGAATATCATTTCCTATCAAGAGTATATCATCCACGTACAATACGAGGAAGACAACCTTACCCTCTGCTACCTTCTTATAGATACAAGGTTCATCTATATTTTTGATGAAGTCATACTCTTTGACTACAACATCAAAACAGATGTTCCAACTCTGCGATGCTTGCTTTAACCCATAAATGGATTTACGCAGTCTGCACACATTTCCGCTGCTCCCACTATCTACGAAGCCCTCTGGTTGAGTCATGTACACGCTCTCTTCTAAATCACCGTTTAGAAAGGCGGTCTTAACATCCATTTGCCAGATTTCGTAGTCATGGTATGCAGCAATGGAAAGTAAGATCCGGATGGACTTAAGCATAGTCACTGGAGAAAAGGTTTCGTCATAATCCACACCTGGTCGTTGACGAAAACCCTTTGCAACAAGTCTAGCTTTGAAAGTCTCAACTTTTCCATCTACACCAAATTTCCTTTTAAAAATCCACTTGCTCCCAATGGGTTTTACCCCTTCAGGAGCATTTTCCAAAATCCATACTTTATTGGTGTACATGGATTCCATCTCAGATCGCATTGCATCCAGCCATTTCACAGAGTCACCACTCGTAATGGCCTGCTCGAAACTAGTCGGTTCATCATCTGATATGATGCAATCCTCGCTTCTACCATCAATGAGAAAACCGTAGTATCTCTCAGGTGGACGAGAAACCCTACTAGATCGGCGGAGAGGCTGGGGCTCGTCGGGTACTACTGAATCCTCTGGTTCTACTAAATCTTCAGTTACAGTTTGAGTTTGTGTAGCTGGAATTTCTTTCAGTTCTACCTCTTCGCCACTAATTTCTTTTGCAAGAAATTCCTTTTCTAAAAAGGTGGCATGTCGAGAAACAAACACCTTTTGTTCCTCGCAATGGTAGAAAAGATATCCATGTGAATGTTTGGGATATCCTACAAACTTACACAGAACTGACCATGCCTCGAGTTTATCTGGATTTTGCCTTTTGACATAGGCCAGACAACCCCATATCTTAACTCATTTAAGACATGGTCTCTTCCCACTCCATATCTCATATGGTGTGGTAGGTACAGATTTAGTTGGAACTTGATTCAATAGGTATGCTGCTGTCTCCAGTGCATACCCCCAGAAGGAAATAGGTAACTCAGCTGTACTCATCATCGAGCGCACCATATCTAATAGGGTGCGATTCCTCCGCTCAGATACACCGTTATGCTGTGGTGTATAAGGAGGAGTAAGCTGAGAGAGAATCTCATTCTCTTTTAGATAATCTTGGAACTCACTGCTTAAGTATTCACCTCCTCGATCAGATCGAAAATCTTAATACTTTTGCCCGTTTGATTCTCTACTTCTTGCTTATATTCTCTGAATTTCTCAAAAGCTTCAGACTTGTGTTTCATCAGGAACACATATTCGAATCTTGAGAGATCGTCAGTGAATGTAATGAAGTAGGAAGAACCGTTCCTGGCATGCGTAGACATAGGACCACATACATCACTATGTATTAGTCCTAAGAGTTCAGTAACTCTTTCTCCGTGTCCACTAAACGGAGCTTTGGTCATTTTTCCTTTGAGACATGAATGGCAAGTATCATAAGATGATAATTCGAACGGATTTAAATAACCATCCTTATGTAACTTAGCCAGTCGTGTCGCATTGATATGACCAAGTCTACAATGCCACAAGTAGGATTCGTTCATATCTGAACTTTTCCTCTTGTGTGTGTTTTGTATATTGAGGACTGTATTCTGATTTAGAATGAATATGCCATTATGTAACGAGCCTGACGCAATCAACTTTTGATCTAGGAATATGTTCATAACATTATCCTTTACTACAAAATTACATCCTTCTTTACTTAATAAAGAAACAGATATAATGTTGCACATCATGTTCGGTATATAATAGCACTCATTTAGAATCGGTGTATTACGACTCGGCAATACAATGTGATATTCGCCAACTGCTTTGGCTACAATACTTGCACCGTTCCCTACTTGAACGGAATGATCACCTTTTCCCAGTTCTCTACCATTACGTAGCCCATGTAACAATTTACATATATGGGATCCTGATCCGGTATCTAATACCCAGGACGTAGGGTGAACTGAGAAACAGTTCTCAATAACTAACACACCCGAAGAAGATGCATCAACATGCATGTTCTTTTGGGCGGCGTGAGAATCCAGATATTCTCTTGTTTCCTGTTCTTTCTTATAACTCTTATAAGAAAAAACGGGTCCAACGTTCCCTTGCTCAGTACAATAATCGGGTTCAGTCAATACATCCATATTATTATCTTGATTATGGCCTGACATGGTCGCTACCTGGAGAGAGAGAGAAGAAAACATTTTAGCGTATGCTCTTGCAAGATTAGATTGGTTATTATCTTATCTAATCAGGATGTCTCCCACTGTTTTTATCAAATCTACCTTCAAACCCTAAAAGGTAAGATTAGCCGGGATTAATTACACCTTACAATTTCGTCAATCTTTCAGCCAGATCAGTGTCGGTACTTTGAGGGAGGTTCCCCGTGCTTTCGTACGGACCTAATTAAAGTAAACCTCGTTTTCCCAGAGGCGTAACCCCGTTAACACTTTTCTAGACACCTACTTGATCGGCTAATTGTCCTGTGTAAAACTCTCCCAGGAGTAACTCTTACTCGCAGTGGGTATCGGGATCCAACTATCTCATAGAAGGTATGCAATCTCATTGCAAATTCCAACACTTGAAATTCCCGATAATATTTTGCCCCTAACCCCCTATGACCTTGACAAAGGCCAACAAACCATAGAAAGCTAGTCAAGTTCAACCCGTCATTTCTTGATTGAATTAAACCCACCCGCACGACCCTTGACAAAGGCCAATAAGGTCGTACGAATACCCTAATCCAATCACATCATATGTTTAAACAGATAAGTACAAGTTAGCTACCGCACACTACGCCTTGACAAAGGCCAACAAGCGCAGCACGAATACTAAATAGTCCTTATCTGAAATGACGGAGGGCTACGCAGGTTTTTCAGAAAACCCTGAGCGTAATGAACTTGATATCGTCGTAGAATCGAGTGATTTTGAAAAAGGAGTGTTTTTTAGGCTTCTAGTTTCACTAAAGAGGTCACTCCCGGTGAAGGGATCTCGGCTCTTTCCTCATCGAATAAGGTGCAGGGCATATCATATATACCGCTGTGCAAAGCAAAACTCTAAAAGCAATCAAAAGACAAACCGAGTTTTGTAGCATCTGCCAATTTCGCTAAAGAGGTCACTCCCGGTGAAGGGATCTCGGCTCTTTCCTCATCGAATAAGGTGCAGGGCATATCATATATACCGCTGTGCAAAGCAAAACTGTAGCTACCCTTTTTATAAAATTTTAATTCTACAACATCTATAGGTTTCTTTTCTTTTTATTAATCTCATTAATAAAATCCCATCAGCTTATGCTTCCTAAGCATCACAGAAGAAACGAAAGCAGTAATATTTATATATCAGCATATATATATAGTATAAGCATTCGTCTCAGGCAGTAATATGTTCTCATCACAGAACATTGCAGCAGAAGAACATATATGAAATATTGGATATACTAGGACGTCCGTGTTTTCAATACGAGCCTGTATAAAACACGGATTCCACGGTCGCGACGAATAGCCAAACCACATCCCAAGACCCCTACGAGAGCGGCAAGTAACACTGCCAATTCTAGGGTTAGGAGACCCGGTCTCGACTCCTCGAGATGGCCTCCCACTGGACCCTAGAACCCGGTTACTTGTGCTCCCCTCCTTGGGTCTACCTAATGCGGAAAAGTAAATAATATACAAAGGTGACATCAACCTCAACCTGGAAGTGCCCCAAATAAAAGAATATTACATTACAAATGAATTTTACATGAATGAAAATAAAAACTCTCATCTCACATAAAAACCCCGGCTATTCAGAACGCGACGATCCAATATAACATATCACAGCAACACATAATATCACATATCATCAACGTAAGTAAATATGCGCATCCCAATTGTCGTTGACATATAGCAACGAAACCGGCGATATCACATATTACACTTACGGTCACAGAAAAGAAAGTGTAAAACTACAACATTTGGAATCCACAATCATTTTAGACATCATAAATCCGAAATATCACATACTTCGCATTTCATGCCTAACTCTATGAATTCTACATATTGTATCGCATTCCAGATAAATAGACAGTATTAAACTTTTCGAACAGATAATCAAATACCCAAAATTTCCTAAAGTGCTCAACACTTGAGCGGAGTTCAAATAATCCCAGAATATGTCACAGTACCAGTGATCCAGCCGTAGAAGGGTCAAGCCAACGCCTCACATGTGGCACGCCGTACTGCCCCAAACCCGAAGGTTCAAAAGGCAGTTCAAGACGGTCACATAATCGAGTTAAGGTTTGTTGTCTTCTAGAGAGTCCACCGCTTAACTTGTACAATTTTTCCGAAAGATTTAAACCCGATAAAAATTCAACGCTTGAAAATTTGCCGTGCCGGGAAAAAGTGAGTTAATGATATCCGTTCAAATAGTTTAACAGTTTCTAAATATCCGGAAATAAAAACGAATTTAAATATTCCGATCGAATCTACGATTACAAAGCAAACCCCAGAATCTTCAACACTTGAGTCACTTTAAAAATACCCAGAAGCATCAACAAGCACCTACGGATATTACCATGAAGCCACGTGTCACAATCCCATAAATCAGCCGCGGAACCGCCGCGGGAAGCAGGTTCCCGCCGCGGTTCCGCCGTGGTTTAGTGGAGTTGTGGGCCCGTGTTTCATGATAATTCTTAGAATTCTCTGCTGATTTTTTTAGGTATTTTTAATTCAGAAAAATCCCAGATTTTGAAAAATTTCCAGAGAGGGGGTTATTTTCGTCGGTTCGGGTTCGATCGGAGTTTTAACTTCGTAAACACGTCGCCTAATGCTCTAGCTAGGCTCTGATACCACAGTAGGGTTCCTAGGCACACTTGTGAAGGTTCATAACGCATCAAACATGCATGAATAAAATTTTACATGTGCCGAACAACCCAAAGACAGGATCTTTGCTAGATTATTAGGGTTTAGCATGCAAGATAATATCTTTTAAGCTAAGTGTGAGGGATTACAACCTTTGTAGTCCGCTCCTTCGCTTCACAAGCTCCGAGTAGAAGTCCCTTCGCCGTGATCCATGATCTCCCGGACTCAAGAGAGGCTCCACGACTCGAACGATCCATGCTAGCTTGAAGTGTTCCGAATCTCCGATGATCTACGTCGAAGTTGCAATAACCCAAGCTTTCTCACTCTAAAGAGATGAACACCCTAATCTCATGGGCTAGATGAGATGAGGATGAGGGAGTAGTATTTATGCTTTCTTTTTAATTCACTTTCTCACACTTTATCATCACAAATGGAATTTCTAGTGAGCTCAAAATCATGAGAGAAGAAGATGATAATGGAAATGATAATCCCTTTTGTGATGAATAGAAATAAAAGTATATGATTGATGTATCAACCATGGTCAAGGATGAGTGGCTAATAGTTTGTAGAGAATAAACTAGAGTTAGGGTTTGGTTGGGTTAGCAATGAGTCATCAACAAATATCTTAACCATGACAAAAGAAAAAGCTTCTAGAAAGTGCAAGAAGCAACTAACCCTAATCAAACCCTAACCTCATTTAATCATCCTTAAACATGTTTAATAATAAATCATATCATGTCACAATAATATATATCACATATATATTATATATTTGCAACAAAAGAAAATAATACAATTAACATATATCGCATATATATCAATGTATCATCCAGTGAGAAAATGAAATAATAAAGCGAGCCAATATTAGATAATGTAATACAATATATCATATATATTATTATACATTAAATCATCGAATCAACACTTGATTCGACGATCCGGCTATATCGAATATTACCGACTAATATATCATGTACCGATTCATCGAATCAACACTTGATCCGATGTCCCGGTTCATATCTAAATATCGCGAGAATATAATACGGTATCTCATATCGCATTATCCTCGGTCCTGCACATATCACATATGTGCCTCTACTCCGTTTCGCCTGAGCCAAGAAAGCTCTGTGTAGGACTCTAAAGAATCGTCAATATGCCGGTAGCAGGTGATGATCATATCAAACACCCACAAGCTGCAAGCGGTCAGCTAAACGTAACAGCCACCCAGGTATTGAGCGATCAGAAGATCAACAAGCTAGCATGTGCGTTCTCCTGTGAATCCAATCAGTAACACTCCCGTACAGTCCGGTTTGTTCGTCTGATATGTCGCATATCAAGTCTAGGGGTGGTAAACGTCAGACCCCAGTAACCGATAAGTCGTGTCGATGTGTGGCTCATAACGGGTCGAGAAACTACTAGTAACACTTACCAGTAAATCTCTATATCAGCCATGGCCAGGGACTTCCAGTTATAGCCAATCGAACACAGCACAATATCAACTCCCTATACTGGAAGAGACGAATCCCCTCCTATCGCTCATTGCCTCCATGTGATTCGGGACTGTACCCAAAACCCACCGTTTTGCACGCCCTCTTGGACGTGGTAAGGTGGAAATTAAAGCACAGTAGGAATCACACAAGACTCTATGACGATCTCGGGTCTACAGACTACCCCTGTACCAGTGTCACCGGAGAACTGCCATCTGACGTGTGGTATATCACCATCTGGGAGTTCTCGGCGAGTCCGTCCAGTGTACCCAGTCTCTACTGAGCACCCGTACACCATCTCTGATGTCAAACGCCGATGGATATGGGATCATCCATCGCCCATCATATGGGTCAAGATGCGTATACGCTAGTCTACTCCGGTGTATCGATGCCCTGTCTCTATATACCCTCGACTAGGAACTGTTATAGGATGTACTCATCGACTACCATGGCCCCACTAGTATGATCTCATCATAGTCCCAGTAGTCGAGTACAGATCCTAAGGGCTTTATCAACATGTGAGAGAAAAACAGTAAACCAATACAAGTCAACATGTTAAGATAAAGTGAAACCAAATAGCATACTATCATGACGAGCAAGAAAGTCATCTCTATATATATCCAAGCATCCATTATAATATACATCATATGTACAACAATGGCCTCTAGGGCATATACATAACTAACAGTTCCAAGCTAGATACCGTGACTTACTAGACGATTAAAGGAAAGATACATCGTTACCAAGGATGCTACCAAAGAGGCAGTCTGGATATATATAAGTTCATGAGATGAACTTCGTTCCTACCATTGTGTGTGACAATGGAGTTGTGGCTTTTGCCAAAGAACCCCCCGTCCCATCTGAAATCCAGATATAATTCTTAGGCAGTATCACCTGATCATGGAGATGGTTGATCTCCAGGTAGATTGAGATTAAGAGAGTAGACACAGAGGACAACAGCGCGGATCCACTCACAAAGGCCTTTTTTTCCCAATAGAGACTTTTATGGGATGGTTGAGTATGAGATACTTCAACCACAGCTAATTGTTGGGTATGCGATACCACAACAGATGGCCCTAGTGCAAGTGGGAGATTGTTAGTTATATGTATGCCCTAGAGGCCATTACTGTACATACGATGTATATTGTAATGGATGCTTGGACATATATAGGGAGGACTTTCTTGCTCGACATGATAGTATGCTATCTGGTTGTACTTTATCATAACATGTACTCTGATTGTCTCTATATTACATGTTGATAAAGCCCTTAAGATATGTACTCGACTACTGGGACTATGATGAGATCATACTAGTGGGGTGTAGCGTCTTAAAAAGTCGTTTTGGTGTTTTCCTGAAATTCGGTGAAAATTCGGTATTTTTCCGAAAACCGTCTTTCTTGTTATTTTGCAGTTTAGGGCTAATTATACCTAAAATGGATAGGTAATTGCTTGTTTTTAGTAGCTAATGAGTTAATTATGAAATTCTGGTCGTTTAAAAATTTTCCCTTTTTTTTCAATTTTTTAATATTATTTTAAGCCGGTAAGAAAATACATTAATTTAGCGATAAATACAAATTTTTCCGGGCTAATTTTAATCTTTAAAATTATGTTAATTAAAATCTAGTGGTAACATAAATTTTTAGTATTTTATTTTGATTTTTAACAAATTTTTGTGATAGGAAACGAATTTATTGAATTTTAAGCTAAAACTTGCAATTTTTGACTTGTAGGGGGCCTTTTTGCATAAAATTTCTTTTGTAAAACCCCTCTCTCTTTTTCCTCAGCCCTAGGACAGCCCCACCTTGTGCAAGTCCAGAAATTTCTGGCCTCATGTTGGTTTCTTTCTTGTGTTGAAAATGGGGTTGTTTATGAATTTATTTTAAATATAGTTGATAAGGTATGGTGCATTGACTTTGGAGACTTGACCCTTGACCTTTCCCACACACCCACACCCTCCCCCTTACCTCATTTCTGGCCGAAATCTGCACCTCCCCCTCTTCATCTCTTTTCTTCTCATTTTCTTCTAAATTCTTCAAGTTTAATTCATCAAAATTGCAAATTAAAGCTTACAAATTAAACCCATCCTTCATCTTTCTTTTCCTTCACCTCCCTAGCTTGGATCTTGATGCTTGAGGCCATCATTTGGAGCAAATTTATTCTTGCTAGATCTCAATTTGAGGTATAATTTCTATCAAGTTAATTTCTTTTGGCTAAATTCCTTTAAGTATATGGTTTTAGTGTTAAAAGATTAACTAATTTCTAATCTAGTTTATAAAAGAGTAGTTTGTTTAAACTAGGGTTTTGAAGCCATGATAGTTAATTAACTTGTTTTGTAGTTAATCTAGTTGTTAATTAGCTAATCTATATGGTTACCTTGTTATGTAGTCTTCAAATTTATGCTAATTTAGTTAATTTTAGAAGTGTGATTTGGTTGTAAATTGTTGTTTTAGGAAAATCTAGAAAGGGTTTATGTATGGATTGGGTTGTGAAGCATGATTAGTGAGTTGATTAAGGTTTAGAAACCATTATTTAGTTGATTAAACCCAATTTGTTATCTAGTTGTTTTGCTAACCTAATCTAGAAGGTTAACTTGCTAATTGGGTTTGAAATTAGTGTTAATTTAAGGTTTTCATATAAAGTTTGGATTAAGAATTGCTAGGTTATATAATTCAAGCAATGGTTGTTATGGAAAATAGGTTTTGAATCTTTGCTAATGTGTTGTAATTATAGTGCTTGTAGATTTCTTGTTGTGTGGTTGGATATTGTGTTGGATTGTGATATCCGTATCGCTAATTTTCGATTTTTGCACCAAATTGCTAGTTTTGTGCTTACTAGATTTTTATAAAAATTATGTGATGGATTATTTTCGACATCTTGATGACTGTGTTGGCTTATCCTATGACGTTTAGGATGCGTGTGTGCGGATTTTTGAGTAGTCGGGTTTTAGTTTTGCCGGGCGACCAAATCGGCGTTTTTTGGCAGTTTTTGCGATTTTCGCGTATGTTCCGCGCACCCTGCACACGTTGTACCTAGCTAGCGAACATTAGTAGTTTCGTTGGGTTTTGCGTCGTTCTTGATAAGTAACCTTATGTTGGTATTGATGTAAATTCCAGGTTCGGTCGCGGAGACGTCAGACGCGGCGCGAAAGGGGAAAGCGGTGATTGGACACAGCTAGCCAGGGATTTCGGTGAGTAGATGTAACATCTACAGGGGGACTATCGTTAGATGGCGCAAGCCGCCCGATAGTTTTAGTAACTTACAAGACCCTTAGTGATGTTAGTAATTAGGGGTGAAATACTTATTTGACTATTTGCTGCATCCATGCATTATATTGACATACCTATACGAAACCATTTTATAGGACACCTGCACCATTGCCAGGGTTTTTATATGCAGCACGAGCACTATTCATGCTTACACACACACCCTGGTAATTGCCATGCCACCACACTAGATAACCTTTAAATTTAAACCTGTTACTAATTGATACTTAAACTTGTGCTATTGCCTTTAATTCCTTAAAAATGAAACCGTAGTATTGCTATTCATGTGCATGTACTTCATCATATTAATTGTTCATGCTTAATACATTAATCACACATCGCAACTTGATTATTGATACCATATGCATTCATTATCATTGATATATGCACTTATGAGGATTTCTTGAGATTTTATGATATTGCTGGATTTCAGGGGGAAAGCCGCAAAATTTCTAAACTTATTATATTTTTAAAATATGTAAATTGCGGTTTTCTAGTGATGTAAGTGTCGTCCACCATGAGTTTGCTGTGGATTTGGAAATCCGTGTCGAGGAGTGGAGGAACCGGCACGGGTACATGGTGGGCCCGGTAAGGTACCCCGGGGCAAGAGGAATGTGGTGATGACGTTGAGCCTGGCAGGGGACGGATTACCTACCGGTGACTGTTTGGGACGGCGGATATCCAGAGGATACCGACTGTGGCCGCTAGATGATGAGATATTGATATTTGAGATGGGTCAGCCGGACGGCTGAGGCCAGAGATACATTTATGAGATTTGAGACAGCTTTTGGGTGTCGTTGCTAGACACCGGTTCTCGTCGATTCTTTGAGTATTATGCTGGCATTCTAAAAGAGTTTCAAAAACAAAAAGAGATAAAATGTTTCTTATATATACCTATTGAGACCTCAGATTTTCATGTTGCATACATATTAGTACACTGATGTTGTATACACACCTGCTAGTGCATCCCGTCATACCTGTATTTTAGATGCTAGGATGCTTGTGTGCATGCATACGATAGCCTTTGTAGATGTTATTTATTACTCACGAGTTGGCAACTCACCCCCGTTGTGCCACAGTCTCTTGCAGGTCCGCTCCGTCAGTTCAGTAGCGGCGGGCGCACTTGTTCTTTTACCTCTTTTGCCTGGACTCGAGGTTTTGCTCCTAGGTGGGTTATATTACTATTTTGTACCACCTTGTATATTCTTTGTATCTAGGGTACTCCATCTACTGTTTCTACCAGATTTATTGTATATTGACCTAGAGATGAGACTGTGAGGTTTGGGGACTTTTATGCTGTATTTTGGGGTCGAGCTCACTTGAGTCGACATGATGTTTTCTTATGCTTTATTATGATTATTATGCTTGCTGTCATTTACATTGCGTGGGATTTGTGACCGCCTTGTGGCGAAGAGCTAGCTCCCGCTTGGGGATGCCCTATTTTGTTGGATTCATGTATATTTTTGTTGTACCCATTTTGGGGGCCAGTATTTACAAAGGAGACTCTGCCGAAATTTTCGGAAAAATTGGTATTGTTTTTAAAAAGGGTTGTACATGACTTATTTGATAACTCGCTTTCAATTGATTAGGTTTTCTTCACTCTTTTGCTTAATTGGTTTTGTTTTCTGGGCTTTGGCTTACTTATTTTACGGACGTCTTTAGACGTTTCGTAAACTTAAGTGCCAGTCACGTTCCGTACCCTGCGGGTCGTGACAAAGTTGGTATCAGAGCGATAGGTTTTACCTTTTTTGAGTGTAGGATGACCCTTGGTAGATGGAGTAAGTGACTTAAGCAGGGTAACGTAACGTGCGTATGTCCGCGGCATACTTGCGATACGGTACTCCGCCTAAGTGACTTTAGGATATACTTGCTTGAAAATTCCTTCTTCAATTCCGTGTATCCTATGATTCTATTGCACTGTCCTTACTATCCGTTTTCCTGTAACAGTCACTATGCCGCCGAAGGCTACGAGGGCACAGAGGGCTGCCGCCAGAGACGAGATTCGAGCTGGCTCGTCCGAGACTAGGACTGAGCAGGGTGGTATGCCTACGCCGCGGGGACAGACCGATCCACCTTCCCCAGGCCGTATGGATAGGCTCGAGACCGGTATGGAGGAGTTGCGACAGATGATAGGAGGCATGCAGGAGCTACGTCAAATGGTAGGATCCCTAGTTGCAGCCAGTCGTACACCGAGGCCGGATGACGTACCTACTACATCACAGATGACCATGATACCTGCTCCTACTACTACCACCGTGGCCATTCCGGTTTCACTACAGGATTTCATGAGGCTGAGACCTCCAGTATTCACCGGCACCGAGGCAGCGGAGGACCCACAGACGTTCCTTGACAGTTTAGCCAGGATCTGCCGTTCGCTGAGATGTTCGGATGATCGATGGGTAGAGCTTGCGAGTTTCCGACTAGAGGGTCTCGCGCAGACATGGTGGGAGTCAGTCTTGAGAGGTCGAGCTGCAGGTCTACCGTCTATGACTTGGGTCGAGTTTACAGCGGTCTTTCTAGCCCGTTTCCTTCCAGAGATCGTTCGTGACGTCAGAGCTCGCAGCTTCGAGGCCTTAGTCAAGACACCTGGGATGACGGTGTCTGAGTATGACATCCAGTTTACACAGTTATCCCGATATGCTCAGTATTTGGTGGAGACCGAGGAGAAGATGGTGAAGAGGTTCGTACAGGGACTTGATGCCCAGCTATATCTTGCCATTGGCGCCCAGCACTACGACACTTATTCAGCTGCTATGGATACGACATTGCGGATGAAGACACGCATATCACAGACTTCGGCCGTTTCTGGGCCGAAGAGGATGCGCACCGATGTACCGTCTCAGAGGCAGCGCGCCAGATTCTTCCCGAGAGATAGGCCTGGCAGAGGATTTGGGCGAGGACAGTTATATGGTTCTTATCCCCAGGGGCAGCAGCCGTCGCCAGGATGTTTTGGGTGCGGGAGTCTGCACCATCTTGTCAGAGACTGTCCGGTGAGACGACAGGGAGCAGCGACAGTTCCGCATGTGACCCTACCACCATCACCACCCCCTCCTCAGAGAGCCCTACTTCCTACCCCAGGCGATGCTCCACGCCAGTTAGGTGCACCCAGAGGCCGTGGACGCGGCGGTCCTGTTCAGAGAGGACGAGGAGGCAGAGGCCGAGGACGAGGTCAGCCCGCTATCGGTGGAGGACAGGCCCGAGTTTTTGCTTTGACACCGCAGGATGCGCAGGCATCCAATGCCGTTGTGACAGGTACCTTGCCAGTTTGTTCTTTCGACGCACGGGTATTATTCGACCCAGGTTCCACACATTCGTACGTCTCTACACACTTTGCACCGATGTTGGACCGTGAGTCGTCGTCGTTAGATCAGCCGCTTGTTGTTAACACTCCGGTAGGCGAGTCGTTTGTCGCTCGTTTTGTTTTTCGTTTGTGTTCCGTTCGTATCGGGGAGAGGGATTCATCAGTTGATTTGATACTCCTCGATATGTTGGACTTTGATGTGCTTCTGGGCATGGATTGGCTAGCCACTTGTTATGCTTCGGTGGACTGCCGTGAGAAGGCAGTCAGATTTAGCTTTCCGGGAGAGCCAGTCCTTGTTATTCAGGGAGACCGCAGTGTCACCCTTCCCAGCTTAATTTCGTCTCTTCGCGCTGGTCAGCTCTTGCGGAAGGGATGTCAGGGATTCTTAGCGTTTGTTTGTGATACTCGAGCTGCAGAGGTTCCGTTAGACCGAGTCCCGGTAGTTTGTGAGTTCCCTGATGTTTTCCCTGATGAGCTACCTGGGCTACCGCCTGAGCGCGATGTTGAGTTCTGCATTGATTTGATTCCCGGCTCGGGGCCTATTTCTATACCGCCTTATCGGATGGCCCCGGCGGAGCTTCGAGAGCTGAAGGATCAGTTGCAGGATTTGTTAGATAAGGGGCTTATTCGACCGAGTGTTTCTCCGTGGGGTGCTCCGGTCCTGTTTGTCAAGAAGAAGGATGGAAGTTTGCGCTTATGTATCGACTACCGCCAGCTGAACAAAGTTACCGTTCGGAACAGATATCCGTTGCCGCGCATTGATGATTTGTTCGACCAGCTTCAGGGTGCGGGCTATTTTTCGAGGATCGACTTGCGATCAGGATACCATCAGCTGCGAGTTCGACAGGAGGATATACCGAGGACAGCTTTCCGCACGCGCTACGGCCACTACGAGTTTTTGGTGATGTCGTTCGGACTCACCAACGCCCCAGCAGCATTCATGGATTTGATGAACCGTACATTCAGGCCGTATCTTGACTTGTTCATCATCGTGTTTATCGACGATATCTTGGTGTACTCCCGGAGCAGAGAGGAGCACGAGCAGCACTTGCGGATTACGTTACAGACTCTGAGGGAGCACCAGCTGTTCGCGAAGTTCTCCAAGTGTGCTTTCTGGCTGGACAGCGTCGGATTCTTGGGTCACGTGGTTACGAGAGACGGCATTTGTGTGGACCCGAAGAAGATTGAGGCTGTTCAGCAGTGGCCCCGACCTACATCGGTTACTGAGATCCGTAGTTTTCTAGGCCTGGCAGGCTACTACAGGCGTTTTGTTCAGGACTTCTCCCGTATAGCTGCACCGTTGACCAGTTTGACCCGGAAGGGAGTTCCTTTCGTTTGGACAGAGGAGTGCGAGCGCAGTTTTCAGCAGCTCCAGACTTGTTTGACTACGGCGCCGGTATTATCTTTGCCTTCGGGATCAGGAGGATTTGTTGTCTACTGTGATGCTTCGCGAGTGGGATTAGGATGCGTATTAATGCAGCATGGCCGGGTGATCGCTTATGCTTCTCGGCAGTTGAAGAAGCATGAACAGAACTACCCCACTCATGATTTGGAGATGGCTGCAGTGGTCTTTGCACTGAAGATTTGGCGACATTACCTTTACTGCGAGTCGTGTCAGATATTCACCGATCACAAGAGCTTAAAGTACATATTTCAGCAGCGAGACCTGAACCTCAGACAGCGTCGTTGGATGGAGTTGGTGAAAGACTACGACTGCGAGATCTTATATCACCCAGGCAAGGCGAATGTGGTGGCAGATGCGTTGAGTAGGAGGCCCGGGGGTAGTCTATCCTTTTTGCGCGCAGTGCAGAGGCAGTCGTCAGCAGATTGGCAGATGTTATGCGACAGCCGAGTTGAGTTCGAGTTCACTCAGACAGGGGGATAGCTCGCGCATGTTCGTGCACGCCCACAGTTGCTTGACCGTATATATGAGGCACAGCGCAGTGACGACCGTTGCTCAGAGATCATGGCACAGATGGGACAGGGCAGATTTTCCGAGTTCGTGGTTGACGATCAGGGGATTTTACGATATGGATCTAGACTGTGCGTACCAGATGCTGATGGATTGCGGCGCGACATTCTTGAGGAGGCACACCGATCAGTGTATAGTGTCCACCCCGGTTCCACCAAGATGTACCATGATATGAGAGAGACCTACTGGTGGGACGGGATGAAGAGGGACATTGCGGAGTTCGTTTCGAGATGCCTGACTTGTCAGCAAGTCAAGGCCGAGCACCAGAGGCCCGCAGGAGAGCTACAGCCGTTACCCATTCCAGAGTGTAAATGGGAACAGATTTCGATGGATTTCGTTGTGGGTCTACCCAGGACCAGTCGAGGGTACGACTCCATCTGGGTGATCGTGGATAGATTGACGAAAGCGGCTCACTTCTTTCCAGTGAAGACGACTTTCAGCTTCGCTCAGTATGCTCAGCTCTATATTGACGAGATCGTGCGACTACATGGCGTACCGACTTGTATCGTGTCAGATCGAGGCACTCAGTTCACCAGCCGACTTTGGCAGAGACTTCAGGAGGCTTTGGGCACTCGTTTGAGCTTCAGCACAGCGTTTCATCCGCAGACAGACGGACAGTCAGAGCGGACCATTCAGACTCTCGAGGACATGCTCAGAGCGTGCGTTTTAGACTTTGGTGGTAGCTGGGATCGTCATTTACCTCTAGTGGAGTTCTCCTACAACAACAGCTTCCAGGATACTATTCGGATGGCACCTTTCGAGGCATTGTATGGGAGGAGATGCAGATCGCCCGTTTGTTGGACAGAGCTCAGCGAGAGCAGCATTTTGGGGCCGCAGCTTGTTGAGGAGATGACAGCGAAGATACAGTTGATCCGAGACCGGATGAGAGCGGCTCAGAGCAGGCAGAAATCGTATGCGGACAGGCGCCGTCGCAGATTAGAGTTCGCAGTTGGCGACTATGTTTTTCTGAAAGTCTCTCCGATGAAGGGCGTGATGCGTTTTGGGCGAAAGGGGAAGCTTAGCCCTAGATTCGTAGGTCTCTTCGAGATCCTCGAGCGGGTTGGCGCTGTTGCTTATCGTTTGGCTCTTCCACCCAGCTTTCCCGATGTTCACCCCGTCTTCCATGTTTCGATGCTCCGCAAGTACCTTCACGACCCTTCGCATGCGATTCAGCACCCGACAGTCCAGCTAGAGCGCGACCTTTCTTTTGTAGAGCAGCCGGTGGCCATCCTGGATCGGCAGGTGAAGAAGTTGAGGTCGAAGATTATACCAACCGTCAAGGTCCTTTGGCGTAGCCCGAGCAGCGAGGAGGTTACCTGGGAGACCGAGGGCGAGATGAGGAAGAAATATCCCCATCTCTTTGAAGGTACGCGTAGCTATATTTTTTTTAAATTCGGGGACCGAATTTCTTTAAGGGGGGAAGATTGTAGCGTCTTGAAAAGTCGTTTTGGTGTTTTCCTGAAATTCGGTGAAAATTCGGTATTTTTCCGAAAACCGTCTTTCTTGTTATTTTGCAGTTTAGGGCTAATTATACCTAAAATGGATAGGTAATTGCTTGTTTTTAGTAGCTAATGAGTTAATTATGAAATTCTGGTCGTTTAAAAATTTTCCCTTTTTTTTCAATTTTTTAATATTATTTTAAGCCGGTAAGAAAATACATTAATTTAGCGATAAATACAAATTTTTCCGGGCTAATTTTAATATTTAAAATTATGTTAATTAAAATCTAGTGGTAACATAAATTTTTAGTATTTTATTTTGATTTTTAACAAATTTTTGTGATAGGAAACGAATTTATTGAATTTTAAGCTAAAACTTGCAATTTTTGACTTGTAGGGGGCCTTTTTGCATAAAATTTCTTTTGTAAAACCCCTCTCTCTTTTTCCTCAGCCCTAGGATAGCCCCACCTTGTGCAAGTCCAGAAATTTCTGGCCTCATGTTGGTTTCTTTCTTGTGTTGAAAATGGGGTTGTTTATGAATTTATTTTAAATATAGTTGATAAGGTATGGTGCATTGACTTTGGAGACTTGACCCTTGACCTTTCCCACACACCCACACCCTCCCCCTTACCTCATTTCTGGCCAAAATCTGCACCTCCCCCTCTTCATCTCTTTTCTTCTCATTTTCTTCTAAATTCTTCAAGTTTAATTCATCAAAATTGCAAATTAAAGCTTACAAATTAAACCCATCCTTCATCTTTCTTTTCCTTCACCTCCCTAGCTTGGATCTTGATGCTTGAGGCCATCATTTGGAGCAAATTTATTCTTGCTAGATCTCAATTTGAGGTATAATTTCTATCAAGTTAATTTCTTTTGGCTAAATTCCTTTAAGTATATGGTTTTAGTGTTAAAAGATTAACTAATTTCTAATCTAGTTTATAAAAGAGTAGTTTGTTTAAACTAGGGTTTTGAAGCCATGATAGTTAATTAACTTGTTTTGTAGTTAATCTAGTTGTTAATTAGCTAATCTATATGGTTACCTTGTTATGTAGTCTTCAAATTTATGCTAATTTAGTTAATTTTAGAAGTGTGATTTGGTTATAAATTGTTGTTTTAGGAAAATCTAGAAAGGGTTTATGTATGGATTGGGTTGTGAAGCATGATTAGTGAGTTGATTAAGGTTTAGAAACCATTATTTAGTTGATTAAACCCAATTTGTTATCTAGTTGTTTTGCTAACCTAATCTAGAAGGTTAACTTGCTAATTGGGTTTGAAATTAGTGTTAATTTAAGGTTTTCATATAAAGTTTGGATTAAGAATTGCTAGGTTATATAATTCAAGCAATGGTTGTTATGGAAAATAGGTTTTGAATCTTTGCTAATGTGTTGTAATTATAGTGCTTGTAGATTTCTTGTTGTGTGGTTGGATATTGTGTTGGATTGTGATATCCGTATTGCTAATTTTCGATTTTTGCACCAAATTGCTAGTTTTGTGCTTACTAGATTTTTATAAAAATTATGTGATGGATTATTTTCGACATCTTGATGACTGTGTTGGCTTATCATATGACGTTTAGGATGCGTGTGTGCGGATTTTTGAGTAGTCGGGTTTTAGTTTTGCCGGGCGACCAAATCGGCGTTTTTTGGCAGTTTTTGCGATTTTCACGTATGTTCCGCGCACCCTGCACACGTTGTACCTAGCTAGCGAACATTAGTAGTTTCGTTGGGTTTTGCGTCATTCTTGATAAGTAACCTTATGTTGGTATTGATGTAAATTCCAGGTTCGGTCGCGGAGACGTCAGACGCGGCGCGAAAGGGGAAAGCGGTGATTGGACACAGCTAGCCAGGGATTTCGGTGAGTAGATGTAACATCTACGGGGGGACTATCGTTGGATGGCGCAAACCGCCCGATAGTTTTAGTAACTTACAAGACCCTTAGTGATGTTAGTAATTAGGGGTGAAATACTTATTTGACTATTTGCTGCATCCATGCATTATATTGACATACCTATACGAAACCATTTTATAGGACACCTGCACCATTGCCAGGGTTTTTATATGCAGCACGAGCACTATTCATGCTTACACACACACCCTGGTAATTGCCATGCCACCACACTAGATAACCTTTAAATTTAAACCTGTTACTAATTGATACTTAAACTTGTGCTATTGCCTTTAATTCCTTAAAAATGAAACCGTAGTATTGCTATTCATGTGCATGTACTTCATCATATTAATTGTTCATGCTTAATACATTAATCACACATCGCAACTTGATTATTGATACCATATGCATTCATTATCATTGATATATGCACTTATGAGGATTTCTTGAGATTTTATGATATTGCTGGATTTCAGGGGGAAAGCCGCAAAATTTCTAAACTTATTATATTTTTAAAATATGTAAATTGCGGTTTTCTAGTGATGTAAGTTTCGTCCACCATGAGTTTGCTGTGGATTTGGAAATCCGTGTCGAGGAGTGGAGGAACCGGCACGGGTACATGGTGGGCCCGGTAAGGTACCCCGGGGCAAGAGGAATGTGGTGATGACGTTGAGCCTGGCAGGGGACGGATTACCTATCGGTGACTGTTTGGGACGGCGGATATCCAGAGGATACCAACCGTGGCCGCTAGATGATGAGATATTGATATTTGAGATGGGTCAGCCGGACGGCTGAGGCCAGAGATACATTTATGAGATTTGAGACAGCTTTTGGGTGTCGTTGCTGGACACCGGTTCTCGTCGATTCTTTGAGTATTATGCTGGCATTCTAAAAGAGTTTCAAAAAAAAAAGAGATAAAATGTTTCTTATATATACCTATTGAGACCTCAGATTTTCATGTTGCATACATATTAGTACACTGATGTTGTATACACACCTGCTAGTGCATCCCGTCATACCTGTATTTTAGATGCTAGGATGCTTGTGTGCATGCATACGATAGCCTTTATAGATATTATTTATTACTCACGAGTTGGCAACTCACCCCCGTTGTGCCACAGTCTCTTGTAGGTCCGCTCCGTCAGTTCAGTAGCGGCGGGCGCACTTGTTCTTTTACCTCTTTTGCCTGGACTCGAGGTTTTGCTCCTAGGTGGGTTATATTACTATTTTGTACCACCTTGTATATTCTTTGTATCTAGGGTACTCCATCTACTGTTTCTACCAGATTTATTGTATATTGACCTAGAGATGAGACTGTGAGATTTGGGGACTTTTATGCTGTATTTTGGGGTCGAGCTCACTTGAGTCGACATGATGTTTTCTTATGCTTTATTATGATTATTATGCTTGCTGTCATTTACATTGCGTGGGATTTATGACCGCCTTGTGGCGAAGAGCTAGCTCCCGCTTGGGGATGCCCTATTTTGTTGGATTCATGTATATTTTTGTTGTACCCATTTTGGGGGCCAGTATTTACAAAGGAGACTCTGCCGAAATTTTCGGAAAAATTGGTATTATTTTTAAAAAGGGTTGTACATGACTTATTTGATAACTCGCTTTCAATTGATTGGGTTTTCTTCACTCTTTTGCTTAATTGGTTTTGTTTTCTGGGCTTTGGCTTACTTATTTTACGGACGTCTTTAGACGTTTCGTAAACTTAAGTGCCAGTCACGTTCCGTACCCTGCGGGTCGTGACAAAGTTGGTATCAGAGCGATAGGTTTTACCTTTTTTGAGTGTAGGATGACCCTTGGTAGATGGAGTAAGTGACTTAAGCAGGGTAACGTAACGTGCGTATGTCCGCGGCATACTTGCGATACGGTACTCCGCCTAAGTGACTTTAGGATATACTTGCTTGAAAATTCCTTCTTCAATTCCGTGTATCCTATGATCCTATTGCACTGTCCTTACTATCCGTTTTCCTGTAACAGTCACTATGCCGCCGAAGGCTACGAGGGCACAAAGGGCTGCCGCCAGAGACGAGATTCGAGCTGGCTCGTCCGAGACTAGGACTGAGCAGGGTGGTATGCCTACGCCGTGGGGACAGACCGATCCACCTTCCCCAGGCCTTATGGATAGGCTCGAGACCGGTATGGAGGAGTTGCGACAGATGATAGGAGGCATGCAGGAGCTACGTCAGATGGTAGGATCCCTAGTTGCAGCCAGTCGTACACCGAGGCCGGATGACGTACCTACTACATCACAGACGACCATGATACCTGCTCCTACTACTACCACCGTGGCCATTCCGGTTTCACTACAGGATTTCATGAGGCTGAGACCTCCAGTATTCACCGGCACCGAGGCAGCGGAGGACCCACAGACGTTCCTTGACAGTTTAGCCAGGATCTGCCGTTCGCTGAGATGTTCGGATGATCGATGGGTAGAGCTTGCGAGTTTCCGACTAGAGGGTCTCGCGCAGACATGGTGGGAGTCAGTCTTGAGAGGTCGAGCTGCAGGTCTACCGTCTATGACTTGGGTCGAGTTTACAGCGGTCTTTCTAGCCCGTTTCCTTCCAGAGAGCGTTCGTGACGTCAGAGCTCGCAGCTTCGAGGCCTTAGTCAAGACACCTGGGATGACGGTGTCTGAGTATGACATCCAGTTTACACAGTTATCCCGATATGCTCAGTATTTGGTGGATACCGAGGAGAAGATGGTGAAGAGGTTCGTACAGGGACTTGATGCCCAGCTATATCTTGCCATTGGCGCCCAGCACTACGACACTTATTCAGCTGCTATGGATACGGCATTGCGGATGAAGACACGCATATCACAGACTTCGGCCGTTTCTGGGCCGAAGAGGATGCGCACCGATGTACCGTCTCAGAGACAGCGCGCCAGATTCTTCCTGAGAGATAGGCCTGGCAGAGGATTTGGGCGGGGACAGTTATATGGTTCTTATCCCCAGGGGCAGCAGCCGTCGCCAGGATGTTTTGGGTGCGGGAGTCTGCACCATCTTGTCAGAGACTATCCGGTGAGACGACAGGGAGCAGCGACAGTTCCGCATGTGACCCTACCACCATCACCACCCCCTCCTCAGAGAGCCCTACTTCCTACCCCAGGCGATGCTCCACGCCAGTTAGGTGCACCCAGAGGCCGTGGACGCGGCGGTCCTGTTCAGAGAGGACGAGGAGGCAGAGGCCGAGGATGAGGTCAGCCCGCTATCGGTGGAGGACAGGCCTGAGTTTTTGCTTTGACACCGCAGGATGCGCAGGCATCCAATGCCGTTGTGACAGGTACCTTGCCAGTTTGTTCTTTCGACGCACGGGTATTATTCGACCCAGGTTCCACACATTCGTACGTCTCTACACACTTTGCACCGATGTTGGGCCGTGAGTCGTCGTCGTTAGATCAGCCGCTTGTTGTTAGCACTCCGGTAGGCGAGTCGTTTGTCGCTCGTTTTGTTTTTCGTTTGTGTTCCGTTCGTATCGGGGAGAGGGATTCATCAGTTGATTTGATACTCCTCGATATGTTGGACTTTGATGTGCTTCTGGGCATGGATTGGCTAGCCACTTGTTATGCTTCGGTGGACTGCCGTGAGAAGGCAGTCAGATTTAGCTTTCCGGGAGAGCCAGTCCTTGTTATTCAGGGAGACCGCAGTGTCACCCTTCCCAGCTTAATTTCGTCTCTTCGCGCTGGTCAGCTCTTGCGGAAGGGATGTCAGGGATTCTTAGCGTTTGTTTGTGATACTCGAGCTGCAGAGGTTCCGTTAGACCGGGTCCCGGTAGTTTGTGAGTTCCCTGATGTTTTCCCTGATGAGCTACCTGGGCTACCGCCTGAGCGCGATGTTGAGTTCTGCATTGATTTGATTCCCGGCTCGGGGCCTATTTCTATACCGCCTTATCGGATGGCCCCGGCGGAGCTTCGAGAGCTGAAGGATCAGTTGCAGGATTTGTTAGATAAGGGGCTTATTCGACCGAGTGTTTCTCCGTGGGGTGCTCCGGTCCTGTTTGTCAAGAAGAAGGATGGAAGCTTGCGCTTATGTATCGACTACCGCCAGCTGAACAAAGTTACCGTTCGGAACAGATATCCGTTGCCGCGCATTGATGATTTGTTCGACCAGCTTCAGGGTGCGGGGTATTTTTCGAGGATCGACTTGCGATCAGGATACCATCAGCTGCGAGTTCGACAGGAGGATATACCGAGGACAGCTTTCCGCACGCGCTACGGCCACTACGAGTTTTTGGTGATGTCGTTCGGACTCACCAACGCCCCAGCAGCATTCATGGATTTGATGAACCGTACATTCAGGCCGTATCTTGACTTGTTCATCATCGTGTTTATCGACGATATCTTGGTGTACTCCCGGAGCAGAGAGGAGCACGAGCAGCACTTGCGGATTACGTTACAGACTCTGAGGGAGCACCAGCTGTTCGCGAAGTTCTCCAAGTGTGCTTTCTGGCTGGACAGCGTCGGATTCTTGGGTCACGTGGTTACGAGAGACGGCATTTGTGTGGACCCGAAGAAGATTGAGGCTGTTCAGCAGTGGCCCCGACCTACATCGGTTACTGAGATCCGTAGTTTTCTAGGCCTGGCAGGCTACTACAGGCGTTTTGTACAGGACTTCTCCCGTATAGCTGCACCATTGACCAGTTTGACCCGGAAGGGAGTTCCTTTCGTTTGGACAGAGGAGTGCGAGCGCAGTTTTCAGCAGCTCCAGACTTGTTTGACTACGGCGCCGGTATTATCTTTGCCTTCGGGATCAGGCGGATTTGTTGTCTACTGTGATGCTTCGCGAGTGGGATTAGGATGCGTATTGATGCAGCATGGCCGGGTGATCGCTTATGCTTCTCGGCAGTTGAAGAAGCATGAACAGAACTACCCCACTCATGATTTGGAGATGGCTGCAGTGGTCTTTGCACTGAAGATTTGGCGACATTACCTTTACGGCGAGTCGTGTCAGATATTCACCGATCACAAGAGCTTAAAGTACATATTTCAGCAGCGAGACCTGAACCTCAGACAGCGTCGTTGGATGGAGTTGGTGAAAGACTACGACTGCGAGATCTTATATCACCCAGGTAAGGCGAATGTGGTGGCAGATGCGTTGAGTAGGAGGCCCGGGGGTAGTCTATCCTTTTTGCGCGCAGTGCAGAGGCAGTCGTCAGTAGATTGGCAGATGTTATGCGACAGCCGAGTTGAGTTCGAGTTCACTCAGACAGGGGGACAGCTCGCGCATGTTCGTGCACGCCCACAGTTGCTTGACCGTATATATGAGGCACAGCGCAGTGACGACCGTTGCTCAGAGATCATGGCACAGATGGGACAGGGCAGATTTTCCGAGTTCGTGGTTGACGATCAGGGGATTTTACGATATGGATCTAGACTGTGCGTACCAGATGCTGATGGATTGCGGCGCGACATTCTTGAGGAGGCACACCGATCAGTGTATAGTGTCCACCCCGGTTCCACCAAGATGTACCATGATATGAGAGAGACCTACTGGTGGGACGGGATGAAGAGGGACATTGCGGAGTTCGTTTCGAGATGCCTGACTTGTCAGCAAGTCAAGGCCGAGCACCAGAGGCCCGCAGGAGAGCTACAGCCGTTACCCATTCCCGAGTGGAAATGGGAACAGATTTCGATGGATTTCGTTGTGGGTCTACCCAGGACCAGTCGAGGGTACGACTCCATCTGGATGATCGTGGATAGATTGACGAAAGCGGCTCACTTCCTTCCAGTGAAGACGACTTTCAGCTTCGCTCAGTATGCTCAGCTCTATATTGACGAGATCGTGCGACTACATGGCGTACCGACTTGTATCGTGTCAGATCGAGGCACTCAGTTCACCAGCCGACTTTGGCAGAGACTTCAGGAGGCTTTGGGCACTCGTTTGAGCTTCAGCACAGCGTTTCATCCGCAGACAGACGGACAGTCAGAGCGGACCATTCAGACTCTCGAGGACATGCTCAGAGCGTGCGTTTTAGACTTTGGTGGTAGCTGGGATCGTCATTTACCTCTAGTGGAGTTCTCCTACAACAACAGCTTCCAGGATACTATTCGGATGGCACCTTTCGAGGCATTGTATGGGAGGAGATGCAGATCGCCCATTTGTTGGACAGAGCTCAGCGAGAGCAGCATTTTGGGGCCGCAGCTTGTTGAGGAGACGACAGCGAAGATACAGTTGATCCGAGACCGGATGAGAGCGGCTCAGAGCAGGCAGAAATCGTATGCGGACAGGCGCCGTCGCAGATTAGAGTTCGCAGTTGGCGACCATGTTTTTCTGAAAGTCTCTCCGATGAAGGGCGTGATGCGTTTTGGGCGAAAGGGGAAGCTTAGCCCTAGATTCGTAGGTCCCTTCGAGATCCTCGAGTGGGTTGGCGCTGTTGCTTATCGTTTGGCTCTTCCACCCAGCTTTCCCGATGTTCACCCCGTCTTCCATGTTTCGATGCTCCGCAAGTACCTTCACGACCCTTCGCATGCGATTCAGCACCCGACAGTCCAGCTAGAGCGCGACCTTTCTTTTGTAGAGCAGCCGGTGGCCATCCTGGATCGGCAGGTGAAGAAGTTGAGGTCGAAGATTATACCAACCGTCAAGGTCCTTTGGCGTAGCCCGAGCAGCGAGGAGGTTACCTGGGAGACCGAGGGCGAGATGAGGAAGAAATATCCCCATCTCTTTGAAGGTACGCGTAGCTATATTTTTTTTAAATTCGGGGACCGAATTTCTTTAAGGGGGGAAGATTGTAGCGTCTTGAAAAGTCATTTTGGTGTTTTCCTGAAATTCGGTGAAAATTCGGTATTTTTCCGAAAACCGTCTTTCTTGTTATTTTGCAGTTTAGGGCTAATTATACCTAAAATGGATAGGTAATTGCTTGTTTTTAGTAGCTAATGAGTTAATTATGAAATTCTGGTCGTTTAAAAATTTTCCCTTTTTTTTCAATTTTTTAATATTATTTTAAGCCGGTAAGAAAATACATTAATTTAGCGATAAATACAAATTTTTCCGGGCTAATTTTAATCTTTAAAATTATGTTAATTAAAATCTAGTGGTAACATAAATTTTTAGTATTTTATTTTGATTTTTAACAAATTTTTGTGATAGGAAACGAATTTATTGAATTTTAAGCTAAAACTTGCAATTTTTGACTTGTAGGGGGCCTTTTTGCATAAAATTTCTTTTGTAAAACCCCTCTCTCTTTTTCCTCAGCCCTAGGACAGCCCCACCTTGTGCAAGTCCAGAAATTTTTGGCCTCATGTTGGTTTCTTTCTTGTGTTGAAAATGGGGTTGTTTATGAATTTATTTTAAATATAGTTGATAAGGTATGGTGCATTGACTTTGGAGACTTGACCCTTGACCTTTCCCACACACCCACACCCTCCCCCTTACCTCATTTCTGGCCGAAATCTGCACCTCCCCCTCTTCATCTCTTTTCTTCTCATTTTCTTCTAAATTCTTCAAGTTTAATTCATCAAAATTGCAAATTAAAGCTTACAAATTAAACCCATCCTTCATCTTTCTTTTCCTTCACCTCCCTAGCTTGGATCTTGATGCTTGAGGCCATCATTTGGAGCAAATTTATTCTTGCTAGATCTCAATTTGAGGTATAATTTCTATCAAGTTAATTTCTTTTGGCTAAATTCCTTTAAGTATATGGTTTTAGTGTTAAAAGATTAACTAATTTCTAATCTAGTTTATAAAAGAGTAGTTTGTTTAAACTAGGGTTTTGAAGCCATGATAGTTAATTAACTTGTTTTGTAGTTAATCTAGTTGTTAATTAGCTAATCTATATGGTTACCTTGTTATGTAGTCTTCAAATTTATGCTAATTTAGTTAATTTTAGAAGTGTGATTTGGTTGTAAATTGTTGTTTTAGGAAAATCTAGAAAGGGTTTATGTATGGATTGGGTTGTGAAGCATGATTAGTGAGTTGATTAAGGTTTAGAAACCATTATTTAGTTGATTAAACCCAATTTGTTATCTAGTTGTTTTGCTAACCTAATCTAGAAGGTTAACTTGCTAATTGGGTTTGAAATTAGTGTTAATTTAAGGTTTTCATATAAAGTTTGGATTAAGAATTGCTAGGTTATATAATTCAAGCAATGGTTGTTATGGAAAATAGGTTTTGAATCTTTGCTAATGTGTTGTAATTATAGTGCTTGTAGATTTCTTGTTGTGTGGTTGGATATTGTGTTGGATTGTGATATCCGTATCGCTAATTTTCGATTTTTGCACCAAATTGCTAGTTTTGTGCTTACTAGATTTTTATAAAAATTATGTGATGGATTATTTTCGACATCTTGATGACTGTGTTGGCTTATCCTATGACGTTTAGGATGCGTGTGTGCGGATTTTTGAGTAGTCGGGTTTTAGTTTTGCCGGGCGACCAAATCGGCGTTTTTTGGCAGTTTTTGCGATTTTCGCGTATGTTCCGCGCACCCTGCACACGTTGTACCTAGCTAGCGAACATTAGTAGTTTCGTTGGGTTTTGCGTCGTTCTTGATAAGTAACCTTATGTTGGTATTGATGTAAATTCCAGGTTCGGTCGCGGAGACGTCAGACGCGGCGCGAAAGGGGAAAGCGGTGATTGGACACAGCTAGCCAGGGATTTCGGTGAGTAGATGTAACATCTACGGGGGGACTATCGTTGGATGGCGCAAACCGCCCGATAGTTTTAGTAACTTACAAGACCCTTAGTGATGTTAGTAATTAGGGGTGAAATACTTATTTGACTATTTGCTGCATCCATGCATTATATTGACATACCTATACGAAACCATTTTATAGGACACCTGCACCATTGCCAGGGTTTTTATATGCAGCACGAGCACTATTCATGCTTACACACACACCCTGGTAATTGCCATGCCACCACACTAGATAACCTTTAAATTTAAACCTGTTACTAATTGATACTTAAACTTGTGCTATTGCCTTTAATTCCTTAAAAATGAAACCGTAGTATTGCTATTCATGTGCATGTACTTCATCATATTAATTGTTCATGCTTAATACATTAATCACACATCGCAACTTGATTATTGATACCATATGCATTCATTATCATTGATATATGCACTTATGAGGATTTCTTGAGATTTTATGATATTGCTGGATTTCAGGGGGAAAGCCGCAAAATTTCTAAACTTATTATATTTTTAAAATATGTAAATTGCGGTTTTCTAGTGATGTAAGTGTCGTCCACCATGAGTTTGCTGTGGATTTGGAAATCCGTGTCGAGGAGTGGAGGAACCGGCACGGGTACATGGTGGGCCCGGTAAGGTACCCCGGGGCAAGAGGAATGTGGTGATGACGTTGAGCCTGGCAGGGGACGGATTACCTACCGGTGACTGTTTGGGACGGCGGATATCCAGAGGATACCGACCGTGGCCGCTAGATGATGAGATATTGATATTTGAGATGGGTCAGCCGGACGGCTGAGGCCAGAAATACATTTATGAGATTTGAGACAGCTTTTGGGTGTCGTTGCTGGACACCGGTTCTCGTCGATTCTTTGAGTATTATGCTGGCATTCTAAAAGAGTTTCAAAAACAAAAAGAGATAAAATGTTTCTTATATATACCTATTGAGACCTCAGATTTTCATGTTGCATACATATTAGTACACTGATGTTGTATACACACCTGCTAGTGCATCCCGTCATACCTGTATTTTAGATGCTAGGATGCTTGTGTGCATACATACGATAGCCTTTGTAGATGTTATTTATTACTCACGAGTTGGCAACTCACCCCCGTTGTGCCACAGTCTCTTGCAGGTCCGCTCCGTCAGTTCAGTAGCGGCGGGCGCACTTGTTCTTTTACCTCTTTTGCCTGGACTCGAGATTTTGCTCCTAGGTGGGTTATATTACTATTTTGTACCACCTTGTATATTCTTTGTATCTAGGGTACTCCATCTACTGTTTCTACCAGATTTATTGTATATTGACCTAGAGATGAGACTATGAGGTTTGGGGACTTTTATGCTGTATTTTGGGGTCGAGCTCACTTGAGTCGACATGATGTTTTCTTATGCTTTATTATGATTATTATGCTTGCTGTCATTTACATTGCGTGGGATTTGTGACCGCCTTGTGGCGAAGAGCTAGCTCCCGCTTGGGGATGCCCTATTTTGTTGGATTCATGTATATTTTTGTTGTACCCATTTTGGGGGCCAGTATTTACAAAGGAGACTCTGCCGAAATTTTCGGAAAAATTGGTATTGTTTTTAAAAAGGGTTGTACATGACTTATTTGATAACTCGCTTTCAATTGATTGGGTTTTCTTCACTCTTTTGCTTAATTGGTTTTGTTTTCTGGGCTTTGGCTTATTTATTTTACGGACGTCTTTAGACGTTTCGTAAACTTAAGTGCCAGTCACGTTCCGTACCCTGCGGGTCGTGACATGGGGCCACGGTAGTCGACGAGTACATCCTATAACTGTTCCTAGTCGAGGGTGTATCGAGACAGGGCATCGATGCACCAGAGTAGACTAGCATATACGCATCTTGACCCATATGATGGGCGATGGATGATCCCATATCCATCGGTGTTTGACATCAAGGATGGTGTATGGGTGCTCAGTGGAGACTGGGTACACTGGACGGACTCGCCGAGAACTCCCAGATGGTATTATACCTCACGTCAAATGGCAGTTCTCCGGTGACCTGGTACAGAGTAGTCTGTTGACCCGAGATCGTCATAGAGTCTTGTATGATTCCTACTGTGCTTTGATTTCCATCATACCACGTCCAAGAGGGCGTGCAAAAAGGTGGCTTTTGGGTACAGTCCCGAATCACAAGGAGGCAATGAGCGATAGGAGGGGATTCGTCTCTCCCGGTATAGGGAGTTGATATTGTGCTGTGTTCGATTGGATATAACTGGAAATCCCTGGCCATGGTTGCTGAGATTTACTGGTACGTGTTATAAGTAGTTTCTCAAACTGTTATAGACCTCATATCGACACGACTTATCGAGCTACTGGGGTCTGACGTTTACCACCCCTAAGCGAGATATGCGACATATCAGACGACGAGACCGGACTGTACGGGAGTGTTACTGATTGGATTTGCAGGAGAATGTACAGGCTTTCTTGTTGATCTTCTGATCGCTCAATACCAGGGTGGCTGTTACGTTTAACTGACCGCTTGCAGCTTGTGGGTGTTTGATATGATCATCACTTACTGCCGACGTATTGACGTTTCTTTAGAGTCCTACACAGAGGTTTCTAGGTTCAGGCAAAACGGAGTAGGGGCACATATGTGATATGTGCAGGACCAAGGATAATGCGATATGAGATACCGTATTCTATTCTCGCGATATTTGATATCAGCCGGGTCATCGGATCAAATATTGATTCGATGAATCGGTAAATGATATATTAGTCGGTTATATGCGATATAGCCGGATTGTCGGATCAAGTGTTGATTCGATAATTTAATGTATAATAATATATGTGATATATTAAATTACATTAACAAATATTAGCTAACTAAAAGATTCTTTTTCTCGCTCGGGTAATACATTGATATATATGCGATATATGTTAATTGTATTATTTTATTTTGTTACAATAAATATTATATATATGATATATAATATTGTAACATGATATGGTTATTAATATAACATTTTTAGTGGAGATTAAACATGGTTAGGGTTTGATTTGGGTTAAGCTTTTCTAGAAGTTTGTAGAAGGTTTTGTTTTGCTTTGTGTAAGATATTTTGTGAAGATATTTGCTTAACCAAACCCAAACCCTTGACCATGGTTGTTTCTCTACAAGGGTTAAGGATTCATTCTTAACTATGGTTGCATTTCTAACCTCACATATGTGTTATTCATTATTCATCACAAAATAATTATTTCTTCTTCTTCCTTCTCTTTTCATGGAAAAGTTTTCTTACTTTGATTTTGTGATAAAAGTGAGTGAGAATAAGAAAATAAATGAGAGAAAAAATCCTACTTCATCATCCTCATCTATCCTTGCCATTTAGATGAGAGTGTTCACTTCATTTAGTGAGTGAGAGCTTATGTTAATGAAACTTCAAGGTAGATCATCTTTGTTATCGAAGATCGGAAGCAAGCTTGCATCTTTCTCTTCGCGGAGCCTCTCGAGAGTCCGGAACACGATGATCACAGTGAAGGGACCTCAACACGGAACTTAAGAAGTGAAGGACCGGATCTACAAAGGTTGTAATCCCTCTCACTTAGTGTTAAAGTGTTTAGCATACTTGTTTTCACCTAATCTCTAGTTTAAAAATACGGCTTTGGTTTGTTCGGCACGGCTAAATTTTAAATCGGGCATGTTTGATGCCTTATAGACCCTTGTGCGTGTGCCTAGTAACCTTACAGTTCAATGTTTGGTTTACCCAGTTCAACGTACCCATGCTTTCTTGCGAATCTTGAGGGATTTGACCCCATTTCTCGACGGGTTGATAGATTCGCACAATCGATTTTAACACATCGGTCATCACAAATTGTTCTAATTTATTCACTCAATTTACACCCTCAAGTTCGTTCTACACTTCTTTCTCCTTTCCGGCATTTTCCTCCTCCATCGAGACCGTATACCGCTTCTACCTCCACACGGTCTCGTGTGTTTCTCAACTCCTTTCTCTACACTCCGTTCTTTCACCAACCCTACCATTATCAAGATAGAATTTTTGAATGGTTGGTGCTAACCTTTGGTCTGTGTAAGGCCTTGTATAGTTTGATTTTTCTCCTCCCTAACTCTGAACTTTAACGCTTAAAACAGTGGAAACACTGTTTTACTTAAGTTTGGGGGGGAACCTTTTTGTATATATATTTTTTTGTTTTTCTTTTAACAATAAAAAAATAAAAAAATTATAAATAAATAAACAGGGGAGTGCCGACATTTTTGACCCTCTTGGTGTGGCAAGACAGTGAGGACACTGTCAAGTTTAAGTTGGGGCTGTGCTCGGTAAGGTTTCTTCCTTCGCATTCATGTGTATATTTTTGCATTTGCATACTTATTTTAAAACCCATAAAAATTGAAAATTTTAAAAATTATAAAAAATTAAAACATTCAATTTTGGCCATAATTGACTTGAGTTTGACAAATAGGTTAACTAGCTAGGAACAACTAGACCTTAGACTTAGTAAATTAAAAACCCTAAAAATAACCTTTCTTAAAATTTAACGGTAGAAAGTATATGTCTTTGTAGTTTATTTAGAAATAGGAAAATTTCGAGTTAACTTCTTGGGCTAAGTTAAAACAAGGGAAAAGTATTGATATCTTTATTAAAGTATAAGTTTGAAAAATAATTCCTAAGCTTAAATCTAAATTCTGAAAATATATACCCTATAAATTGCACAAACACGCACCTTGAAACTTGGAATTGTAGAGGAGACCTTGAAATGCTCTTGTCTAAAGTCCTTAGTACGAAGAAAAAAAAATACAAGTGTGAATAAAGAGATAAAAAAAATGAACACTGGTTTTTGTAATTACTTAGGGCTGCAAAAATAGAAAAAATATTTAGCGAGGGTGCTTCATCACCTAGTGCCTTAGACCAACTGGTTTGGGAGTCACTGCTAAAAGCCTTAGGTGTTACAAGACTAGGAATTATGCTTTAATGTGCAAACACATCTTATAATCGGTTGTTGGTAACTTAAGAAGTATTAACGGTCGCATGAAGGATGTGTGAGCAAAATTCCTCTAAAAATTCACCAATTAAGAAGTGCTTTGACGACGGACAAGAGTATAAGAGCTTGAATTGAATTTCCAAGTGTAGGGGTGATATACACACACACGTAGGTGACTGGGGTTTAGATAAGAGATAGGAATGAAGAATAGGACTTATATCTTTAGTAAAGACGATAAAAATTCCTAAGTTGAGGTGGAACCCTAGAAGAAAACTTAAAAGATGCTAAAAGCTAAGTAAATTCATAAGAACATATATAATTTTAAGTTAAATAATAAGGAAGCGTGAAAAATACGGGTGGATAATTTCTAAGTCGACGATAATAGAATTCCTTGTTGGGAAACCTAATTGGAGAATAAAAGTTAATAAGCCAAATTGATAGGATTTTGTGGGTAGTATCCGCTGAAAACCCTCAGGAGACAACACTCCTCCTACTAGGGACACATAGAGGTTTAATGGCTTGTTACACGAGCTCAGTGCAATCGCGTTTCCCTGCGAAAGTGGGGCTAGGTCTTTTTCAAGATTAAAACTAGGTTTGCTCGAGGACGAGTAAAAGATATGTTTGGGGGTATTTGTTCATACCATAATTTTGCATTCTTTTAGACCCCTTTCTTATTCATTTTACAAATAAACAGGTGCTTTTGACCCATGTCTGCTACAAAGTTACAGGTTACAGGTTCTCGGAACAAAAACAGTGAAATTAATGAAAAAGATGATACAAAGTGAGACTACAACCAATAAATGGTGGAATCTTGATCGTGACTACATGTTGAGGGACAATGAAGATCAATGAACAAGTTCACAAAGCACAAAGGCAGTGCAAGGTTCAAGACTTCGACACGAAGCAACGGTAAAAGTCCACTACAATTATTCACTGTGGAGATCTGGAAGAGAAATAGAAGACAGTCTGAAGAACCAACTGAAGAAACAGAAAGGCAAACACAACAAGAAGCAGTACAGCAAAAATCAGCCCACAAGAACCCTACTTGGCCGCGAAACCGCGGCCAAACCTTTCTTTTGGTCGCGGATCCACGGCCGTGTTGAACCCGTACCGGTGGAAATTTCTCTGACGGTGGGCGGCACGTTGACTAGTCTTCCTAGGGGTATTTTTGTAAAAGCAGATGTGCGTCGATTGTAACCCTAGGGTTTTCTATGCTCTATAAATAGAAACCCTAAAACTTGTTTTAGGTCATGCCTCTTCTTGTGCCTCATTTTTTATCAAAATTCAGAATTCCATTCCTGTAATGTTTGAAGAGAGCATCAAATAAAAATTAGAATAAGTTTTCTTTTTATTTCCCTAGTTAATTTTCTTTCTGCTCTAATATAACTTTTATTATCTGCCCTAATATAACTTTTATTATCTGCCCTAATTAATTAGTTTAGAATATGTTTTTCAATTCCCTAATGAGTGAGTAATTCCTCACTTGTTAGGGTTAGGAATAGGAGAGATTTGAGTGATGAAAATCTCCACCCCTATTTTTCCCGTCACATATTTTTATAGGACTCCATGCATACATACACACACCGCTCCATACGGCACCCTATCCCACAAGATAGCGGTGATACCGTAGTATAAAAGACCGGTTGCGTATGTTTTCTATGGAGGTTAGGGTAAGAATTAAGAAAGGAAGGACAAGAACCTAGAGGAAGAAACCTAGTTTCTTCCCGATGATACTAATCCACTTTATTAATTATTACCATAACACCTAATAGATCTTAATTAGGGCATAGAAAGCGGTGAGGAATATTGACTTTCCAAACTTAACCTAAACCTAACCCTAGCAAGGTTTTAATCCTAGTCTAGATCAACTTTAGTTTTTAGTGATAATCGATCCAACACCATTTGGAATTAACTCGTTAGAACAAATTGAGAATACACAAAATCCCTGTGGACCGACCCGTACTCACCGGATAGCTACCAAGCGACGCCATTCTTGATTGCGGTTAACAATTCTTTGATGCAAAATAAATCTTTTCAATCATGTGGTAGGCACAGTCTTGGTAGGATCCTTGTTCAAAAGATATGCAGCTGATTCTAGTGCATAGCCCTAGAATGATCGCGGTAACTCAGCGTTACTCATCATGGAACGTACCATATTCAATAGGGTTCAGTTCCGTCTCTCCGATACACCGTTGTGTTGTGGTGTGTATGGAGGAGTAAGCTGAGAGAGAATTCCATTCTCTTTTAGGTAATCCAGGAACTCGACACTTAAGTATTCACCACCTCGATCAAATGTTAATGTCTTGATACTTTTGCCGGTTTATTTTTCCACTTCATTCTTATATTCCCGGAATTTCTCAAAGGCCTCAAATTTATGATTCATCAAGAAAATATGTCCATACCTAAAGAAATCATCCATAAAAGTATTGAAATAGGAATAACCACTTCTTACATATGTAGACATTAGACCACACACATTGCTGTGTATCAGTCCCAAGAGCTCGCTCACTCTTACTTCGTGTCCAGTGAACGGAGTCTTTGTCATCTTTCCTTTAAGACATGATTGACAAGTTGTATACGATTGATATTCTAACAAATCCAAATATCCTTCTTTATGTAACTTGGTCAACCTTGTTTCGTTGATGTGACCTAGTCTACAATGCCATAAGAAAGCCTGATTTGTTTCCGGAGACTTTCTTTTAAGTGTGTTCTGGACATTGAAAATTTGTAGTTGGTTTAATACGTATATACCGTTGTTTAGAGTACCTGACCCAATCAGACCATGATTAAGGTGGATGTTTACAACATCGCTTACAAAAGTAAAATCATAACCTTCTTTGAATAACAAAGATACCGAAATGATATTACAAGTCAAAACTAGGTACACAAAAACAGTTGCGCAAAACCAAAATATGTCCACTCGTCAATCCAAGGTCATATTCCCCTACGGACACAGCATCCACGCTCGCTCCGTTAGCAACCCTGAGGGTCATATCACCGGTCTTCAGAACTCTACGGCTTCTCAGTGCTTGCAAAGAATTGCATATATGAGATCCTGATCCGGTATCCAATACCCAGGAAGCAGAGTTGATTGACAGAAAGTTTTCAATCACAAACACACCTGAAGCCGAAGCCATAACTTGCTTCGGGTCCTGGTTCTTGGCCTTCCAAGCCTTGCAACCTTTCTTCCAATGGCCCTTTCTACGACAGTAGAAGCATTCTTCCTTTCCTACTATCAGCCCTGCCACTTTTGCCTTTTCCTTTGCTTCCACCTTACTTACACCGCCTCTCGATTTGGAGGGGCCTTCTTCTTCTTTCCTTTGGCTTTCACCTTAGACCTAGAAGAGGAAGCACCACCAACAAACAAAGTGGGTATTTCCCTTGCTTTCTGCAGGGTGCCCTCTGCACTCCTCAACATGTTGAGAAGTTCTGGAAGTTCAACTTCTTTTCCTTGAATATTGAAATTCGAGATAAACTGGGCGTAGGTGGAAGGAAGGGACTGGAGAATCGATTCTGTATACAGCTCGTTCTCTAACGTGGTCCCGAGGTCCGCGAGCTCCTCGATGTAGCCAATCATCATAAGGACGTGTTCCCCTACAGATGATCCGACGGCCAACCTCGCTTGAAATTGCTTCTTCGAGGTCTCGTATCTTGCGATACGGGATTGCTCTCCATATAATTCCTTGGTATGGAGGAATATGGATTCAAGATTCATATTATCGTGCCGCCTCTGGTGTTCATTATCTAAGGAGGCCAGCACGAGGCACTTGGCCTTCGCGCAGTCAATCTCCCAGGTCTTGCGGATTTCCTTATCCGCGACACTGGATTCTTTACCTGGGACGGCAGGGGCTTTAGTAGTAAGGACATACCCTAACTTGTCATAAGTGATTGCCATCTTGACATTCCTGAACCAATCTTTATAGTTTGGCCCTGTCAATATATTTTTATCTAATAGTAACTTAAGGCCCGTCATATTTGGTCGCAGCAATTAGGAGAGAGAGAAGAAACATTTTAGCATGATGCTCTTGCAAGTTTAGAATGGTTTTTAGTTTATCTAAACAGGATGGCTCCCACTGTTTCTCGAATTCTTCCTCAAACCATAAAAGAAGAATTAGTCAGGATTAACCTCACCGTACAATACTTACTTAACCGTTCAGCCAGGCCAGTATCGATACTTCGAGGGAGCTTTTACGATGCTTTCGCGAAGTTCCTTAATTAAATAATCTCTTTTTCCTGGGGGTGTAGCCCCGCTAACACCTTTCTAGATACCTACTTGGTTTATAGCATTGATCGTTAAGTGAAAAAATCTCCCGAGGAGTAGCATATACTCACAGTAAGATCGGGATCCAAATATCATCATGTGATAAAGTCGAAGGAATCCTACCAAAATTATCACACTCCAAATGGTACGTGTCACGACCCGAAATTTGGCACGTGACGGCCCTTAAACCACGTAACGTCTACAGGCGTAACGCAATTTAAGTAAGCCGAAAACCCAGCAATCTAAACCATCAAAAGTAGTAAGTGATAATAACATTGTTAAAACGTTTGAAATCTCAATCAAATTCTTTGAAGTCCAAATTTACTTCCTTTAAAAATTTGGCAGCACCTCCTTTGTAAAACAAGCCCCCAAAAAGGATACAACAAAATATATAAGTAAAGCATCCCCAAACGGGAGCAAATCCATGCCCAAAGGCGGAAAACAACGACCACAGCAGATATACGACGCCTTAGCGTAGAAAAAGACGATATAAAGTGAACAGCATGAAAAATCTCCAAGTCACAAATAATATACAATATCGTCCTCACAACTCGTCTCTAAGTCAATACATGAAAATGGTTGATGGAGAGTACTGGATACAACGAATATACAATGAGCAACATCGGATAACCGCAAAACCCACCTATAGCACAACTGCACGCAGTCAGCCATAGTGGTATCCGCAGCAAAAGATTATACGATGTGATGAAAACCCTGCCTCTAACTGCCCTAAGGGACTACCTGTAAAACACTGTGGCACAACAGGGGTGGGTTACCAACTCGTTAATAGTAAATAACATATGCAGGTAATCGCAAGTATGCACGTACTGCACGAATCTATCACATGCAAGCTGATAGCAATAAATAGCAATATGTATATGCAATAGTCATGAAAGGTACTCTATCAGGTACTACTAATACATGAAGCAAATGCATATCAAATAAATGCGGAGTATGGGATAAAACACGTCATCCTCACGGAATCCTAATCGTGGCAGGACCGGTGTCCATCAAGACAATCTAAATCCCAAATTCCTCAAATCGGCCCTCAGAACGACCCTCATATCGGCCCTCATATCGACCATAAAATCGGCCCTCATATCGACCATAATATCGGACCTCATAGCGACTATAATATCGTTCCTCATAGCGACCATAATATCGGCCCTCATATCCTGTAAGTCTCACGGAACTGGAGTGTCAAACATCGACACCCGAAAACATCATGAAAACTAGTGCCCATCATCGATACATAAAAACTGATCTATCAGGCGTCGTCACCACGACTGGCCCTGATAGGTACGTATCATACGCTACCGAAACCTGAATGTCCAGCTTCGACACTCGAAATTCCACGTATCCATACGTACATGACTCTTGTCGGTATCTCCGCGATCACCGCCGAGTCCAATACTGTCACCGGTAAGGTAGTACTCCGCTGCCTCGAGCTCATCGCCATCATCTGCGACAATCTTGCACCGAGGTACCTCCGGTCCCCATTATGTACCCGCACACGGCACACTCCACTCCTCGCATCTGGTATATATCACAAATCTCAGAACCGAGAAATCTTATGGTGGACGTACTGAAATATCATATCAAGAGAAACCGGGTCTTTGAAATAATGCATAATTTCATGAACTACCACGGTCCTCAAATCCAAAAAACATCATAGGAAATCCATATCTCAATGCGAAATTCCATGAAATATAATATACGCATCAAAAACAGTAATATGAGCATATAAAGGAAAAACCGCTATTTAACTGCAACAAGTTATTAAATATATCATGCGGTTCCTAATATCCAAAATCCAACGCAACATCATATAAAAGTGAACACGTAACTATAACAAGGTATATTGGTGTACATGTAAGTATGTATGCAAGATGTACATGTAGCTATATCTCATATGCGTATATACCTGTCACTAATGGTACCCTACCATATAGGTATATGTGTAGCTAGCATGTAGGAATGGCATGGCATATGTGTAAGTATGTAGGTATACTGGTATGCTATATGTCATATGCGCAAAGGACATGAATAAATATCTAAATGTCACTAACCATACAATATCACATAGGTATGTGTGTTGTGCGTGTCATGGAAATTATCGATGGTGTGTGTGGCATGCAATCAGTGCTCGTGCGACATGAACCGTCAATAATAGTGCAGTGTCCAATGGGTACAAGTCTAAGGACAACAAGTAATGATATGAAATGAGTTCATGCAGAATCTCTATATATGCAAATAAACATGCAGCTAATGTCATATCATATCTTGCCCAGACGCATAGCGCCATGCGGGCGATTACCCTGTAGATGTTAAATCTACTCACAGATGATCTTGGGCTAAGTAAAGCCAACCACTCGCTTTTCCTTCTTCGCAGTGTCCGAAGTCCCCTCCTGCGTCCCTAAAATCATAAAACCATAAAAAAAACATGTGTATATTAGCAATTGACCAATAACACGTATCCACTACGTTTAACCGATGCACTAACTCTAAACATACTCTCAAGTGTCCGTCTAGTGGCTAACATGCGTAGCGACACTACGAAACCAACCCAAGAGCAAAAGATACACAAGTACACGCACCGTGTCGGATAACGTAACACACGTATTCGTAACACTAGAAACAAGTTAAGTGATCCCAGATTTTGTATACAGTCAAAACTCAAAAATCAAACAGTACCAAACACACCAAAACCACAGCAGACAGCTACCCTGAAAAACCCAAACCCTAACTCCTCTACAAATCCGAGCTCACCGGATTTGGCTTCGCGTCGCCGGCCAAAACCGAGCAGGAGGGTCTCGTGCTTCAGGTGAAAGCTTATGGTCTCTGGTACAACACAACTACACTGCTAGATTTTCTAGTACACATACTGGGTCACAGCAGATCACAAATATCACAAAAAGACACTAAAAATACGATATGTGCACGAAACTAAACTTTAAGTGTTCTAAACTAAAATGAGTAAGCTACACAACACTATAACATCCTATTTAACAGTTTGAGATCATTACTAACCACAAAAGCTCAAAGATCCCAGCTTTCCAACCTCCAATGGATCCTAGAGGCAAAATAAGTCTTGAAAAGGGATTTGGGTGAGATTTGATGAAATTTAGCAAGGTTTAGTGAAGGTGTAGTGTAGGGTTCAGTTGAGAGTGAGAAAAGAAGAAGGAAATAAATGAGAAGGAGAAAAGTGAGAGAGAGTGAGAGTGTGAGTGAGTTAGAGAGAGAGAGAGGTGAGAATAAGGGTGAGTGCACCAATTGCATTAACTCTCCATTAATGCAAACCATGCCCTCAAGTGAGTCACCATGCCACCTCCTCCCAATCCAAAACACAAACAAATATCTCTCCACAAATATCTAGGGTTAGGGTTAAGGTTTAAACAAGGGATTAGGATTATGTTAAGTTGTCATGGTTGCTAAACTAGATTAACACAAACAAACCCTCACATTAACATGCACAAGTGTGTGCAAGCCATAACAAATAACAATAAATTATTAATTAAATGTTATAAAATATGAGGAAACCAAATTGGTAAACTTCTTTACAGAAAACCCGCATTATCGCTTAATTAACACTAATCGAAATCCTAAGGTGTTACAATCTCCCTCCCCCCCTTAAAGAAAATTCGTCCCCGAATTAAAATTCTTACTATGCATACCTTCAAGAGATGAGTGCCAAACTCCCAAATCTTGCTCGCAGCCTCCCAAGTGATCTCCTCACTATACGGCTATGCCAAAGAAACCTCCACAGATTGCCAGACCCTTGACCAAAGTTTCTCTACCTGCCGATCCACTAACACTGTCGGCTGCCGGTGAACGAAAAGATCTCGTCCAAGCTAAATGGTCTGATGCTGAATCATGTGAGAAAGTTCATGAAGGTATTTGCAAAGCATCCACACTAGAAATACAGGGTGAATATTAAAAAATCTGGTAGGAAGTGCCAACTTATAGGCAACGGAACTAACTCGCTTCAAGGATCTCAAAAGGATCTACAATTTTGGGATTAAGCTTCCCAAAACTCAACACGCCATTCATCGGAAAATCCATAGGAATACATGATCTCCCACTGCGAACTCAAGTCTGCGACCACCACGGTCGGCATAAGACTTCTGTCTGCACTGGGCTGCTCTCATCCTGACCTGAATCACGGGATCATCTCCGAAGTCTTTAGACTAGCTGGGGTCCAAAAATCCTGCTCTCGCGGAGTCAGTAAAACAGACTGGCGATCGACACAACCTCCCACATAAGGCCTAAAAGTTTCCATTTGAAACGCCTCCTGATAACCGTTATCGTAGGAGAACCCTATCAATGGCAAGTGATGATCCCACAGCCAATGAACACTTAGCACGTATGCACAAGCATATCCTCCAGAGTCTGTATAGTCCGCTCTATCTAACCATCGGCCAACGGATGGAAAAGCGGAGCTAAAGCTCAACCAGTACCTAAGGCTTCCTGAAGCTTCTGCCAACGACGACTAGCAAACTTGGTGCCTCTATTGGATACACGCATGAAGGAACTCTGTGCAAACGCACAAACTAATAGAAGAACAACGAGCAACCTGAGCATACTGAGCATAACCGAACAACAATCATCCAAATGGAGCCACACCCTGTCTAGACCTGGGTAGACACCACAACGAATTTCATGGAGAACTGCTCCCATTCCCACCCTGGAACAATAAAAAGGTTGCATCTCTCCAGCCGGTCTCAAATGCCCAACCTTAGCTCGCTGACAAGCCAAGCATATCGAAACGAAATCTGAAACTTCACTCTTCATCCCTGCCCACCTGTAACTAACTCTCAAGTCACGTTACATCTTGGTGGCACTTGGGTGAAAAAAGAAAGCTGACTGATGTGCCTGCTCTAGGACCTCGCGTCTCTACCCATCAGTATCAGGTACACACAAGCGAGTCCCTAAACGTAGCACGCCCTGGTCATAAATCAAGAACTCTGGATCTTTACCCTGCCGAACATGCTCAGAATCTCAAACAAACGAGCATCAGCGGGCTGTGCTTCATGAAACGATTAACTAAAAGCGGACGGGCGCGGACATGAGCAAGCTTTCCCCTAGGAAAGGCGAAGTTAAACTGTACTAATCTATCGCACAAGAACTGTAAATCTGCAGAAGACTGTCTCTGAACTGCGCACAACTGGAACAAACTACCCCCGGGCCTACGACTCAAAGCATCAGCTACCACAATCGCCTTGCCATGGGTAATAAAGGATCTCACAATCACAATCCTTCACAAGCTCCATCCAATGGCGCTGTCTCAACAATCAAAACCCGCTGCAGGAAAATGTACGCAAGGCTCTGGTGGTCCATGAAAATCTGACACGACTCTCCGAACAAGTTGTGTCCCCAATCTTCAGTGCAAGACCACCGTGGCCATCTCCAGATCATGAGTGGGATAATCCAGCTCGTACTTCCTCTAACTGTCGGGAAGCATAAGCGATAACTTTATCATGCTACATCAGTACACAATCAAGCCCCACTCGCGAAACATCACAATAAACGCCAAGGTCGCACGATCCAGAGAGCAAAGATAGAATTACTGGTACAGTCGTCTACCAAGTCTTCAAACACTGAAAACTCAGCACGCATGCCTCGGTCTAAAGAAAAGGAACCCCCTTCCTTGTCAGCACGGTCAACAGTGCAGCGAATACACAAGAAATCCTGCACGAAACGGCGGTAAAAACCGGCTAAGCCCAAAAATCTGCGGACCTCTGTCCCTGATACAAGTCTGGGCCAAAGTTGTACAGCCTCGATCTCCCTCGGGTCCATACGAAAGCCGTCTCCCATAACTACATAACCTAGGAAGTCAACACTATCAAGCCTGAAGGAACACTCCGAGAATTTAGCAAACAGCCGGTACTCTCCAAATGTCTGCAAAGAAAATCCTCAAGTGCTGCTCACGTTCCTCATGACTCTTGGAATAGACCAGAATATCATCTATAACACAACAATCCACTGGTCGAGGAACGGCCTGAAGAATCTGGTTCATCACATCACGAATGTTGCTAGGGCATTGGTGAGTCCAACGACACCACCAAAAACTCATAAAGCCCGTAGCGCGTACAAAAAGCAGTCTTCGGAATGTCATCATTCCGAACCCACAACTAATGATGACCTGATCCCAAAACAAACATAGATAAATGTCCCGCACACTGGAGCTGATCGAACAAATCTTCAATGCAAGGTAAAGGATGCCTAATCCGCACCGTAACTCGGTTCAATTGACGATCAATCAATACACAACCTCAAACTACCGTCCTTCTTTTGACAAATAGAATAGGGGCTCCCCAAAGCGAAACACTTGGACGTATAAGTCCCCCTATCTAGAAACTCTGCAGTTGATCCTTAAGCTCCCTACGCTCCGCCGGCTCATCTGGAACAACGTCGGAAAACACTTGCACGATAGGAACCCGGTCCAAAGAATCCACTGTGGCTCTGGTATCACTAATGAAAGCCAAGAATCCTTGACAACTTCTCCTCAAAAACCGACTAGCGATAAAGGCTGAATTCAAGCTGTGAGAGGCGGCACCACTGTCCCCCTGCACAACAAGAACTGACTCGCCGGGAAAACAAAAACCTGACTGTTTTCTCACGGCAGTCCACAGACGCATAGCACGTACCTAACCAGTCCGTGCCCGGGAGAACGTCAAAGTCCAAGATCTCTGGAAGGATCAAATCGACGGATGGATCTCTATCTCCTACCCAAATGGCACACGACCGAAATACGTGTCGCGCAATAAAAGAATCACTAACAGGAGTAAACACAACAAACGGCTGATCTATCATACATGACTCTCGGCCCAACCTCGGCACGAAGTGTGTAGAACAAACGCGTGCATAAATCCCGAATTATATAAACAAGTGCAACAAAAGAACATACGAATTAAGAATACCTGAAAACTCTGCATTGGATGCCTACGCGTCCCGATGAGTAGAAGCAAACTCTCATGCCTGCCATTTACCCTAAACTGGCTGTCTTCCTCCTCTGCCATCATGTACACTCAGAAGAAAACCTCTGTGACCATGACCTCTCTGAACAAAACTCTGACGCGGATCAACAACAGGCGCAAAAGACGACTCTCCCTGAGGTGAAGGCGGTAAGGTAACATATGGTACTGCTGCCCTCCTATGGCGTACCAAGGTACAATCTCTGACGAGGTGATGGAAACTCCCGCACCGAAAACATCCATACGATGGCTGCTAATCCTCCTGGGGATAATAACTATATGACTATCCTTATCCCAAGCCTCTGCTACTCCCACGACGCAAACGAAATCTGTCTCGGCGACTAAGCCTCTGTCCCTGGGCTGATATACCTGTACGAGCCCTCCTCGGTTCTGGAACTCCCAAAGTCTCGGGAAGACGCTCCTCAGAAAAACGGGCTGCATCCACTGTTGTTGTATACGTGACACAATGCTGTGTGCTAATAGCAAAGAACAACTGGGTAATAGGGGTGGCAACCCTTTGTCGCTGCGCTCGACTGGCCTCAACCAACGACCTCATCATCTGGTGCAAGTCCCGCATCTCTGCCTCAAGCCTAGCGATACGATCTATCAAAGGCGGATCCAACTGCTCCTGTACAACGAGCGTACCATCCCAGTCAGTCCTCGTCCCATGCGAGTCAACTTTGACCTCGGTTCTCGCTGCCTCTCTCTGAGCCCTCATAGTCATCGGCGACAAAAGGCTATAATTGAAATAGGATTCGATAAGAACACGGAAATCGAATCACAGGGATATGTATCATCAAGGAAGGAATTTCAAGCAATTAGTACTTAGGTCACTTAGGCGGAGTACCGTGTCGTAAGTATGCCGCGGACATACACACACTACGTCACTCTGCTTAAGATACTTACTCCATCATATCAAGGTCATCCTACACTCCGAAAGGTAAAACCTAGCGCTCTGATACCAACTTTGTCACGACCCGAAATTTGGCACGTGAAGGCCCTTAAACCACGTAACGTCTACAGGCGTAACGCAATTTAAGTAAGTTGAAAATCCAGCAATCTAAACCATCAAAAGTAGTAAGTGATAATAACATTGTTAAAACCTTTAAAATCTCAATCAAATTCTTTAAAGTCAAAATTTACTTCCTTTAAAAATTTAGCAGCACCTCCTTTGTAAAACATGCCCCCAAAAAGGATACAACAAAAGATATAAGTAAAGTATCCCCAAACAGGAGCAAATCCACGCCCAAAGGCGGAAAACAACCACCACAGCAGATATACGACGCCTTAGCGAAGAAAAAGACGATATAAAGTGAACAGCATGAAAAATCTCCAAGTCATAAATAATATACAATATCGTCCTCACAACTCGTCTCTAAGTCAATATATGAAAATGGTAGATGGAGAGTACTGGATACAACGAATATACAACATCGGATAACCGCAAAACCCACCTATAGCACAACTGCACGCAGTTAGCCGTAGCGGTATCCGCAGCAAAAGATGATACGATGTGATGAAAGCCCTGCCTCTGACTGCCCTGAGGGACTACCTGCAAAACACTATGGCACAACAGGGGTGAGTTGCCAACTCATGAATAGTAAATAATATATGCAGGTAATCGCAAGTATGCACTTACTGCGTGAATCTATCACATGCAAGCTAATAGCAAAAAATGGTGTATATGCAACAGTCATGAAAGGTACTCTATCGGGTACTACGAATATATGAAGCAAATGCATATCAAATAAATGCTGAGTATGGGATAAAATATGTCATCCTCACAGAATTCTCATCGTGGCACGACCAGTATCCATCAAGATAATCTACATCGCAAATTCCTCAAATCGGCTCTCAGAACGGCCCTTATATCGACCATAAAATTGGCCCTCATATCGACCATAATATCGGTCCTCATAGCGACCATAATATCGGTCCTCATATCCTGTAAGTCTCACAGAATCGGAGTGTCAAACATCGACACCCGAAAACATCATGAAAACTAGTGCCCAGCATCGACACATAAAAACTGATCTATCAGGCGTCGTCACCACGACTGGCCCTGATAGGTATGTATCATACGCTACCGAAAGAAGAATGCCCAGCTTCGACACTCGAAATTCCACGTATCCATACGTACATGACTCCGGTCGGTATCTCCGCGATCACCGCCGAGTCCAATACTGTCACCGGTAAGGTAGTACTTCCCTGCCTCGAGCTCATCGCCATCATATGCGACAATCTTGCCCCGGGGTACCTCCGGGCCCCACCATGTACCCGCACACGGCCCACTCCACTCCTCGCATCAGGTATATATCACAAATCTCAGAACTAAGAAATCTCATGGTGGACGCACTGAAATATCATATCAAGAGAAACCGGGTCTTTCAAATAATGCATAATTTCATGAACTACCACGGTCCTCAAATCCCGAAAACATCATAGGAAATCCATATCTCAATGCGAAAATCAATGAAATATAATATACGCAATATAAACAGTAATATGAGTATATAAAGAAAAAACCGCTATTTAACTGCAACAAGTTATTAAATATATCATGCGGTTCCTAATATCCAAAATCCAACGCAACATCATATAAAGGAGAACATGTGACTATAACAAGGTATATTGGTGTATATGTAAGTATATATGCAAAATGTACATGTAGCTATATCTCATATGTGTATATACCTGTTACTAATGGTACCCTACCATATGGGTATATATGTAGCTAGCATGTAGGTATGGCAAGGCATATGTGTGAGCATGTAGGTATACTGGTATGCTATATGTCATATGCGCAAAGGACATGAATAAATATCTAAATGTCACTAACCATACAATATCACATAGGTGTGTGTGTTGTGCGTGCCATGGCAATTATCGACGGTGTGTGTGGCATACAATCAGTGCTCGTGCGATATGAACTGTCAATAATAGTGCAGTGTCCAATGGGTACAAGTCTAAGGACAACAAGTAATGCTATGAAATGAGTTCATGCACAATCTCTATATATGCAAATAAACATGCGGCTAATGTCATATCATATCTAGCCCAGACGCATAGTGCCATGCTGGCGATTCCCCTGTAGATGTTAAATCTACTCACAGATGATCATGGGCTAAGTAAAGGCACTCGCTTTCCCTTCTTCGCAGCGTCCGAAGTCCCCACCTGCGTCCCTAAGATCATAAAACCATAAAACAACAAGTGTATATTAGCAATTGACCAATAACACGTATCCACTACATTTGACCGACGTACCAACTCCAAACATACTCTCAAGTGTCCGTCTATTGGCTAACGTGCGTAGCGACACTACGAAACCAACCCAAAGCAAAAGATACACAAGTACACGCACCGTGTCGGATAACTTAACACACGTATTTGTAACACTAGAAATAAGCTAAGTGTTCCCAGATTTTGTATACAGTCAAAACTCAAAAATCAAACAGTACCAAACACACCAAAACCACAGCAGACAGCTACCCTGAAAAACCCAAACCCTAACTCCTCTACAAATCCGAGCTCGCCGGATTTGGCTTCGCGTTGCCGGCCAAAACCGAGCAGGTGGGTCTCATGCTTCAGGTGAAAGCTTATGGTCTCTGGTACAACACAACTACACTGCTAGATTTTCTAGTACACATACTGGGTCACAGCAGATCACAAATATCATAAAAAACACTAAAAATACGATATGTGCACCAAACTAAACTTTAAGTGTTCTAAACTAAAATGAATAAGCTACACAACACTCTAGCATCCTATTTAATAGTTTGAGATCACTACCAACCACAAAAGCTCAAAGATCCCAGCTTTCCAACCTCCAATGGATTCTAGAGGCAAAACAAGTCTTGAAAAGGGATTTGGGTGAGATTTGATGAACTTTAGCAAGGTTTAGTGAAGGTGTAGTGTAGGGTTCAGTTGAGAGTGAGAAAAGATGAACGAAATAAATGAGAAGGAGAAAAGTGAGAGAGAGTGAGAGTGTGAGTGAGTTAGAGAGAGAGAGAGGTGAGAATAAGGGTGAGTGCACCAATTGCATTAACTCTCCATTAATGCAAACCATGCCCTCAAGTGAGTCACCATGCCACCTCCTCCCAATCCAAAACACAAATAAATATCTCTCCACAAATATCTAGGGTTAGGGTTAAGGTTTAAACAAGGGATTAGGATTAGGTTAAGTTGTCATGGTTGCGAAACTAGATTAACACAAACAAACCCTCACATTAACATGCACAAGTGTGTGCAAGCCATAACAAATAACAATAAATTATTAATTAAATGATATAAAATGTGAGGAAACCAAATTGGTAAACCTTTTTACAGAAAACCCGCATTATCGCTTAATTAACACTAATCGAAATCCTAAGGTGTTACAGTATGCAACACTTGCAAGTTTCAGTTTCTTTAGAAACTCCCGATGTGGATTTTTGCCCCATGCTCTTATGTCCTTGACGAAGGCCAACATATCATAAGTCACATGTCAAGTTCTACCCGTCATTATCCAGGTTAATTTGAACCCACCCGTACATACCCTTGACGAAGGCCAAAATAGCAGTACGACTGTCCCAAACCAACACATTTATCTATGCTACAGATGAATATTCAGCATCTACCAATCACTATGCCTTGGCGAAGGTCAAAATACATAGCTTGAATACTACTGAATATCCGACTGAAATGACGGAGGGCTACGAATGGTTTTGGCAAAACCGTGAACGTAGTGAACTTAATATAATCGAAGGAACGTGATAGCTTTTAAAAGGAGTGGTTTAAGCTCTGCATTTTAAAAGTTTTGCTGTTTTGAAAAAACCGAGTGGTTTTGAAATTGTTCCAACGATTCAACTTTGGTTTGTTTGCTTAGCATTAATATAATGCAGTCCCATCAATTAATCCTACCATTGCAGAAAACAACGAAAATACAACGTACGCTTATGCCATCCGCATTCGTCTCGGGGCCCCGTCATCACCCATTAGGTTACTTAACTAACGACAGAGCGGGGGCTGGACTAGCGCGGATGCAAAACATAAGCAACATCTACTAGATATCATATATAGATATATATACATTTGTCAGAAGTAATGATTGGTATTCCAGATCACAGATGAACACATTGGATATACTAGGAGTTCGCGTTTCGTTTGAGCCTGTAACGAAAGAAGGATTCCACGGTCGTGGTGAATAGCCAAACCCCACCCTAGACCCCTACGGGTGCGGCAAACTACTCGCCAAATACCCGAAGTGAAGCAACCACCCTCAATAAAGTGAGTAGGCCACTCGGCACTTCAAAGTACTCGGTAGTTTGCGCACCCCACCTTGGGTCTATCCTAGGAGCAAAAACAGTAAACGAAATAATACAACGATGGCTACAATCTCAACCCTGATGTGCCCCGCAAAAATAATATTACATCACTTTACAAATTTTACATCGAATGAAAGAATGAAAACCCTCATCTCACATCCCCGGCTATTCATTACGACGATCCAACAAGTTCATATACACAAACCAATATAATCATCACAGAAATGTACAACCCCCCAACTAACCGACATATAGCAATTAGCGGAAGTTTACAAACACATTTATCACAACACAGATAAAATTCGATTAGACAAAGTTCTTAGAATTTCGATCAATAACCAAATTTGAATCTACTCCAAGTACAACACTGTACACGAAAATTCCTGAGCAGAAACAAAATATCCCAAACAACACAAAACAACACAGTGGACCACTAGAGGAAATTTGGACCAACTCGGAGTTTACTCGGCCACGGAACGGCGGCAGAACGCTTGGTTCTGCCGCGGTTCCACTGTGGTCTCACCGAGTCAGGCGCCCAAATTTCTTCAGTGATCTACAAAAACCCTGCACGTATTTTTTAGGTCCGTGAAAATATTTTTAGACCAGATTTTAAATTCGACAGAAAGTGCAAAAAATTGTCGTGTTTTCGGGATTTTTCCATGATCGAAGTTCTAAAGACTTTGCTAACATGTTAGTTATGGTTTAGCTAGGCTATGATACCACTGTAAGTCGACGTTACTCACCCCACGGGTTTGCGGGAAGGTGGAATAGGTAAAAAACGATTTTTACAAACAAGGTAACACCGACTATGCATAAAGATCTTTGCTAAACCCTAACTAACAAACTAACTAGGAGTTGTAACTACTATGTAAGATGATTACACCTCAAGCTACAAGTCCTTCTTCTCCTCTTTGATGTGAGCTCCTTGGAGTGGTCGTGGATGCGCCTCCTCGTCGGCTTCTCGAAGTCAAAGAAGATCCACCCGAGAGTTCTAATCTTGAGCTAAACCTCCAAGTTGAGGTAACTAGATCACTTGGTGTGCTAAGCAAAGTAACCTAGAGTGAGTAGAGAGTTATTTAAGTGACTTAATCTAACTAACCCTTGATTCTCAACTCATGAGACACTAGGGTTTTTGAGAGGAAGAAGGAGAGAGCAAGCTTGAGGAGAGAGACTGTATTTGTGATAATGATAATTGACAAATGGGATGGCTCCTTGATATGACAATAAGCATGGAATGAAAATAATATTTTAACAAAAATATCTAGGTCTCAAAATATCTCATCAAAATATCAAGAGTCAAAGAGTCAATCTAAGTCAAAATGTCAACCCAAGAAACCATGCCACTAATTATCAATTACCAAAAAATAATAAAACCTTTCCTCCACCTCATATTTGTTTTGACCAAGTCAATGGTCAAAACCCTAATGAGGTGTCTCCTTCTATACCTCCTCCCATCCGTATATACATACCCGCATCCATGTTCCGAGAAACACGAATACTATGAGACGAAGCTAATCCAATAATCAAATACTTGGATCCGGCTTAAACCAAAGCCCACTAGTATTGTTGTCACGACCCAAGTTAGGCACATGACCGGCACTTAGACCACGTAACGTCAACAGGCGTAACGCAATTTAAGTAAGCCGAAAACCCAGCAATCTAAACCATTACAAGAAGGAAAAGATAGAAACATTTGGAAATCTCAAGCAAAACCTTAAGCTTAAGTTTGTTTTCATAAAAATTTCGGCAGCACCTCCTTTGTGAAAACTAGCCCCGAAACGGGTACAAACATAAGATATAAGTATAGCATCCCCAAACAGGAGCAAATCTCGCCCAAAGGCGGAAACAACCACCACAAGAAGATATACGACGCCGTAGCGAAGGAACAACATAAAAGAGATAATCAACATAAAACAAAGACCGGCTCACACGAGCACGACACCCGGAGTCACAAGAATATACAATATCGATCCTCACAACTCTCCTATATGTCAATACATAAAAGTGGTAGATGGAGAGTACTAGATACAAAAAATATACAATGAACATCATCGGATAACCGCAACCCACCTATAGCAAAAGGCCGCACAGCCAACCGTAGCGGTATCCGCAAAAGTAGAGATAATAAGGCGCCCTACCGCGACTACTCTGAGGATCAGACCTGCAAAACACTGTGGCACAACGGGGTGAGTTGCCAACTCGTGAATAGTAAATAACATCATATTGTAATCGCAAGTATGCATGAACAGCGATAAATCTATCATATTAAATCTGATAGCATAAGTATGGCAATATGGATATGCAACAATCATGATCAAGGTTCACCACCAGGGTACTTCTTCAACATGAATCAAATGCATATCAAATAAATCCTGAGTGTGGAATAAATAATAAACCTCATGCACAAATCATCAACATGGAAAAACCCCGGTGTCCATCAACGACACCCCAAATCCCAAAATCCTCAGGCACCGTCACCAGGATCGGCCCTCATATCCGTACATCTCATGGAACCTGAGTGTCCAACATCGACACTCGAAACATCATGAAATACTCGCGTCCTGCATCGACACGTAAATCCACATACCATGGGCTTCGTCTGCCCGGATCGGCCCGCGGGCTCTGGCAGTACGAATCGGCCCATATCCATCTCACGACTCCGGTCGATATCCTCCGGATAACCGCCGAGTCCAAAACTATCACCGTTAGGTAGTAGTCCTCCTGCCAGGCTCATCGGCTAATCCATCGACATACCTTTCTTGCCCCGGGGTACCATACCGAGTCAACCATGAACCCGCAAATGGCCACATCCACTCCTCGCATCGGGTTTCTAACACAAGTCTCAGAACTGAGAAACTCATGGTGGACGCACTAAAATATCATATCAAAAGAAACCGGGTTTTCAAAACAATACACATTTCTTGAAATATCCCCGCAGTTCTCAAATCCAGAAAATCACATGAAATCCATATCTCAATGCGTAAATCCATGTAATATGATTTATGCAACATAGAACAGTAATATGAGCATATCAAGGAAAAATCCGCTATTTAAATGCATCAAGTTATTAAATATATCATGTGGTTCCCAATTATCCAAAATCCTACGCAACATCATATAAAGGTGAACATGTAGCTATAGCAAGGTATATGTGTAAACATGTAGGTATGCATGCAACTATATTTCATATGCGCAATCGCACAAGAATCAATGCCTCAATGTCACTAATCAATACAATATCACATATCTATATGTGTTGTGCATATCATGGCAATTACCGACAGTGTGTGTGTAGCATACAATTAGTGCTCATGCAACATGAACTGTCAATAATAGTGCAGTTTCCGAAGGGGGACAAGTCCAGGCACAACAAGTAATAATATGCAATGAAGTTCATGCACCATTTCTATATGTGCATATAAACATGCGGCTAATATCATATCATATCCAGCCCTGACGCTTAACGCTATACAGGCGATTTCCCCGTAGATGTTAAATCTACGATCTCGAGCTAGGTAAATCCAATCACCTGCTTCCCTTTCTTCACAGCGTTCGAAGTCCCCACCTGCGATCCTATTAACAAAAAACATAACAAGTGAAAATCTCATAAATTGACCAATATCACATACAAACTATGTTTGACCGATGCACCAACTCCAATCCAACTCTCAAGTGTCTGTCTAGTGGCAAACGTGTGTAGTGACATCCCGAAACTAACCCAAGTGCAGCGGCTACACAAGATCACGAACCGTGTCGGATAACGTAACGCGCATAGTCAAAACACTAGATTATAGCTATGTGATCACAGATTTTGTATACTGTCAAACCCTAATAATCAAGCAGTACCAAACACCTCTAAACAACTGCAGACAGCTACCCTAAAAAAACCAAGCCCCAACTCCCCCAAACGACCGAGCTCGCCGGATTTCCTCATGTTCTCGCCGGCCAAAACTGCCTAGGTAGGGTTTGTGCTTCAGGTGTACTCTCAGGGTCACTAGTACAACACTACTATATTGCTAGATTTTACAGTAAAGATTACAGGTCATAGCAGATCACAGAGACCCCAATATGGCACTAAAAATATGATATGTGCAAGAAACTATACTTTTAGTGTTCTAAACCACAACTACAAGGAAACACAACAATATAAACACCTTATTATCAGTTAGAGGTTATTACCTAACCACTCTTGCTCAAAAATCCAATCTTTCCAAGCTCCAAGTCAACCTAGTGGCTAAATCAAGACTTGTGAAGTGTTTTCATGGTGTTTAATGAAGTTTTGCAAGGTTTTGTGATGAATTAGTGAGGGTTTTAGTTGAGAGTTGAGGAGATGAAGAAATAATTGAGAAGAGATAAGAATGAGAGAGTGAGGGAAGATACTGATAATAGGGTGAGTGTAGAGTGAGTATTATCCTTACACTTACTCTCTCCCTCACTTCCAATAATGCAAACATTAATGCCCTCATGACTCACCTAGCCACCTCTCCTCAATCCAAAGCAAGAAGATAACTCTATACACAATGCTAAGTATAAGGTTAACATGGCAAGAATTACCTTAAGGTGTCTTGGCTACTTAACAAGATTAAACCTAACTAACCCCCACATTAACATGCACAAGTATGTACAAGCCATAACAAATATTAATTAATTGTTATAAAATGTGAAGAAACCAATTTGGTAAACTTTTCCTTAAAGACCTGCATTATTGCTTAATTAACACTAATCGCATTCTAAGGTGTTACAATTGTCCGCTCGAACACCACACGCGCACAAGTACACGTATGTGATCGAACCCTGTCGTAAAACCACACGACCTCTACTCGTTTCGCCCGAAGCTGGGAAGCCCTCTTTGTGGGACTCTAAAGACTCGATAGTACTCTCACGGTGGGTTTAACCATAAGCACGTCAGCGGTACTGGCTGTACGTAATGGCTACCAGGTATCTGTCGATAAGAAGGTCGATGAGCAAGCTCATCCAAACTTCTACTGAGACTGTCTGTGGCAATCTTCGTACAGTCCGATCTATTCGTCTAAGAGTATCACATATCGGGCCTAGGGGTGGTAAATTTCAGACCCCTAATAGCGGTATAAGTCATGTCGGAGTGTAGCCCAGAACACTCTGAGAAACTACTGGAATACCTACCAGTAAATCTCACTTGCCCTTACCAGGGACTTTATGTAATGGCTCTCCAAACACAGCGCGATATCAACCCCCAATATCGGGAGAGACGAATCCTATCTAACCGCCACTGCCTCCAAGTGCTTCGGGACTGCACCCAACTACTACCTGTTTGCACGACTCAGCAGAGCCGTGGTAGGGTAGTAATCTAAGAACAATGGGAACACACTTGAGGAGAAGTAGCAGTGTCAAGTCAACAGACTAAGCTGTACTCATGTCACCTAGGAACTACTACCTGACGATAGGTATAGTACAAACCAGCAGTTCCCAACGAGTCCGTCCAGTGTAACTCATAACCCAATGAACACCTGCATACTATATCCAGTACGACGTACTGATGGCTGTGGGACAGACCATCTCCCCTTCTGGGATGAGAAGCGTATACACATGTTTACTCTGGAGTATCGATGCCCTGTCTCGATAATCCTATGACTAGGGACCTGTATAAGGATGTGCTTATAGGACTACCCAGCCCCCACTAGTGTGACTGCCATCACAACGCTGGTAGTCAAGCAAAGATCCTAAGGGCTCTATCAATATGTATTAGCGATATGTTAAAAGAAACACATACACATATTAAGATAGATACAAACCAAGTAGCATACTACTATATCGAGCAAGACTGTCATAAATCCGTGTATATATCCCAAACTTCCAAAATATAATATACAAGCTAGTACTATACAATAATGGCCTCTAGGGTATATTACACTAACACAACATAGTTGGTGGATGATCATAGATGTGAAGAAGTGGGGGAGATAAGAAGCGTAATTGCTCGGGTTTACGTCTCGGTTGGTAGAGACGAAACAATGATGTTGAAAGTATGCCTTAGCACCACTACTAGGTTTTTAGAATCATCAAGTATACAATTTTAAAAAATCTAGTGTGCTAATGCATGCCATCCTAGAATCGAACTAGAGAATTAGGGTTTTTAAACTAGTAAACAAGCTTTACACTAAGTGAATATGGAATACAACCTTTGTAAACCGGTCCTTCACTTTTAAAACTTCAAGTAGTAGTCCCTTAACTCCAAGTTGTGGTCCCCCGAACTAGTCTTAGGCTCCACTAGACGAAAGGAACAAGCTTGCTTAAGGATCTTCGAGGCTGAAGATGATCCACCTTGAGAAATCTCTAACTCAAGCTACCTCTTCATTAACTAAGGAATTGGTGAAGTAAACAACCTATACTAAAGGGCTAAATTGGTATAGATTGATGAAGTAGGAATTTTGCTCATTTTAGAATTTTGTTCCTCCTTTCCTTTTTCAACTCATGAAAAGCTAGAGAGCAAAAATGAGATGAAGAAGATGAACTTGTGAACAACCATGGTGAAAAAATATCTCAAATGATATTTGTAGAGATTTAACCATGGCTAGAGATAATGGTTGGGTTAATAAATATCTAGAGAAACAAAATTAGTGGACTAAGTCAAGGCTTCTATATGCTTCTACAAGCATCTTAAGCCGTGGCAATTTCCACCTAATTTTGGTTTATCCCTTAATAATTAAATCATCCAAATTATCTTTAGTTTGGTGTGAGTCTTATACACCCATATCCAATGTATCATCTACCATGACACAACAGAATAAGTAATACATATATACAATATATATATATATATATATATATATCATACAATTATATATCAACATATATATAAATCAAGAGAAGAAATTCTTTAGTGAGCTAATATTAGTTAACATATATTAATATATCAAATATATAAATATCTATCAAATTATTAAATCAACACTTGATTTAATAATCCGGTTATATCATATATAACCGACTAATATCATTTATATGTATATCAAATATACATATAACAAATCATTAAATCAACACTTGATTCAATAATCCGGTTATATCACATATAACCTATATCGCGAGATCAAAATACGGTATCATATACACGTATTTAATCACGGTCCCACACATATCACATATGTGCCCTACTTCATTTCGCTTGAGCTAGGAAACCTCTATGTGGGACTCTAAAGACGCGTCAATACACCAGCAGTAGGTAATGATCATATCAGTTACCCACAAGCCATCAGCGGTACTAGCTAGACGTAACGGCTACTCAGGTATTGAGCGAATAAAAGATCAACAAACAAGTTTTTCCAAACTCCTATGAATCCTACAAGTAACACTACCGTACAGTCTGGTCTCTTCGTCTGATATGTCGCATATTGAGTCTGGGGGTAGAATCGTCAGACCCCAATAACTTGATAAGTCATGCCGATGTGAGGCTCATAACGGGTCGAGAAACTACTGATAACACTTACCAGTAACTCTCATCATCAGCCCTGGCCAGGGACTTCCTGTTATAGCCAATCGAGCATAGCACAACATCAACTCCCAATACCGGGATAGACGAAACCCCTCCTATCTCTCATTTCCTTCATGTGACTCGGGACTGTACCCAAAATTCACCTGTTTACACGACTCCTTTGAGCCGTGGAAGAGAGGAAATCAAAGCACAGTGGGAACCACACAAGACTCTATGACAATCTCGGGTCTACAGACTAACCTGTACCAGTGTCACTAGAGAACTGTTATCTGCGAGAGGTATAATACCATCTAGGAGTTCTCGACGAGTCCTGTTTGGTGTACCCATTCTCCAATGAGCACCTGTATACAATTTCTGATGTCAAACACCAATGGATGCGGGATCATCCATCGCCCCATACATGGTTAAGAAACGTACACACTAGTGTAACATTTTGGAAAATAAAATATTATTTTTGGAATTTAAAATAAATAAAATAATTAATTTCATGAATATTATTAAAAATGTGAGTTTTGGTTTAAATGAAATGGTATAATTATATACCGATAGTTTGGAAAATATTTGGAAAATTTATAAGAATTATTAATTTTGAAAGTGTTAAGTTGATTTGGGTATTCTATAATTTATTATACAACCAGTTATATACAGGTTTAATGCTAAACTTGATTAATTTTTACTAATTATGCATTAATCATGTTTATATGCATGGCATGCAACATGGCATGTTGCAAAGATTTATTACATTCTTATTTAACAATGGCTTCATTGATATTTCCTTAAAATTGTTTTTGTTTTTTTTCGAGGAAAAGAGAAAAGGTTATAAAAAGAATTTAGGAGAGAGAGAGAGAGAGTGGGGACCAAGAGAGTATGAGAGAGAGTGTGAGAATTTTCTAGAGCCCTCATGGCTCTTCTTCCTTCTTCATTTTCTTTTTCTTCATTTCTCTTCTCCCCTCATTCTTCAACTCCTCCTTCATTCTCCACCTTTTCTACCACCACAAGCCCCCCTAAACTCAAACAAAACCTTATAATCCCTTCATAAAAAATGTTCTCCTCATCACTACAAACCCTATGAAGCCATCAAGTTAAGGTTTTGAATACATTGGGCAACTCAAGAATTTTCTTGAGTTGCCAAATGAGCTAATCTCTACACCATAAGCTTAGTAATTGAGTTTCTTTAGCTTCTATTTTAGTTTAGAATTGGTTAAGTGAGGATTAGTGAGCTTTGAAAATTTCAAGATGAGATTAGGGTTTTGTGTGTATTGGAAAAGTGCAATTGAGGTGTTTTTAGTGACTACAACTCCTTTAGTGATAAAACCTGAACCAAACATGAGACTAAAACCCCACATCCCAAACTTAGAACTCCCCGATATCGGATTTGTGTCGGAATTGTGATGTTGTTTCGGGATCTGCTATCATCCGAGGCACTATAAATCAATTAGCAATTACTGAGAAGTGTGCAGGCAACCTAAGAGCTATCCCCAAGACCCGAGACCCCCAATCCATATTATGGCCGCCAATTTCTTGATTTTGGTCGCAAATGGCGGCCTTGGTATCAGGCTTTGGCCTTGTTCTTGGTCCATAGCTCCTATACCCTCTAATTAGACCTCCTATATATGCAGAATTGGCTAATTCAACTTAGGACAAAATCTGGAAGTGTTTTCTTGAGTTTCTGTTTTGGTTTGTGACTTTTAATGACTTGAACTTTGGATATTTGTGTTTTGTCTCGGTTACTTGACGTTTGTACGTCGATATCGGGAGTTGTTTGGTTATTCTTGCATACGTAGACCATAGGTTTTTACCTATGTGTGTTTCGTGTGCCATTTTGGTTTTCATATGTGATTCCTGTTTACGATACTATGTATTTATATATGTAAGCACCTTCATGCAGATTTCAGATAACAAGGAAGAGTGTGGCGTCATCGACTTCGGCAAGCGAGGATCGAGCCGAGTAGATGTATATCTACGGGGGAAGTTGGGTGGATGACGTATAGCACCCCCGCAATTTCGTAGGGTAGGATGCGAATATGATATGTGTGTGTGTGTATGTTATTGTGTGTGTGTGTGTGTGTGTTATATATTGTGAGACGCGAATACTCAGCAAGAAAGGCTTTAGGAGACCATAGGTTAGATTTAGCGTAATTGGAAGAAAGTGCTTTTAGTTTAGTTTCTTAGTCGGAAACCCTAGAGTAAAGGTTGACATACACACACACGCACACACGTGATATGATTATGGGTGTATATGTTTATATGTATATATATGTGTGTGTGTGTGTGTGTGTGGATGCGTTGGGGGTGTGTGTGTGTGTGTATATATACATATACATATACATATACACGGGTGATGAGGATAGTATATGATATTTGGAGATGAGTCGATATGATCAGGCATGATGCCGTGAGATCGGATATGTGATTGAGTCATGATATGATATATGACGTGATATTATAGTGGATCGTTGGGCGATGTGTATTCATACATACGATTATATGTGTTGATGATATTGGAATGTACGAAACTTTAGAATAGTACCCCTGATCATGATATTGTTCGATGATGATACCATATGAGTGATGATGTATATATGATAGTTGACCCATACCCTCGATTTTGGGGATGCCATACGATGGATTCTACCGTACGAGCTATAGATATGATAATTGATCCGCACTCTTGATTCGAGGATGTCGTACTATGTATTATACAGTACGTGACGCTATGAGGCTGGATCGCCGACTACTAGGTATATCGACTTGGAATTTAGGTGGATTCTTACCCTTTCGGCTAGTCACTTAGTTTAGTCTTTTAGTTGATTAGGAAGATGTTAGACTAAGCTCGAGTCATACCTATTTTCAAAAAAACTAACGAATTGTGAGCATTTTCAAAAGACAATCCGAGAGATACTACGGATTTTCAAAGGACATATCTTTTCTTAAAAATACCGTAGCCCCTATTTTTCTAAAAAACCACAATTCGTGCTATTTTAAACACCAAAATGGTATGACTCGTATATAGATATGCATATTCTACAATGTTGCGTTTACTATTCGTTCTCCGTTATATCCATGTTGTCCTCATCGCATTGCATGTTTATACATTTGTTTTCTTTAGTTATTATGGACTCCGTCTGTTAGGACTTCAGCACCATTACCGATGATGCGTATGCTCCACGTACACTTGCTTTCCGGCTCACACACATCATCATCGGTAATTGCCATGTCACGTACACTTTAGAAAACATTATTTCATTGGTATAACCTGCTAGCTGGTAGTTTCAACATATTTTTATTATGCTTGCTCTCATATGCTAGTTATATATTGCATTTATTGCTTAGATACCCCATGCATTTATATATCCATTCTGTTATGCAATATTGTAGGATTATGCCGATATTCACTGCTTATTGACTCTTGATTTTGGGGTTTCAGATTTTCTATGAGATTTCTGGATTTGGGGGAAAACCGCAAGACTTTTATAAAATCATTATCTTTTTTAAAATGCAAGTTGTGATTTTCTCGTGATATGATGTATGTGTTGTTCACCATGAGTTTCCTGATTTCTGTTGGTTTTCGAGACCGGATTCAAGGAGTTGGATAAACCGTCTCGGGTACATGGTGGGCCCGGTAAGGTACCCAGGGCAAGAAGCTCGAGTTGTAGTCGATGAGCCTGGCAGGGGAAGACTACCTACCGGTGATGTCTGGCGCGGCGGATATCCGGTGGATACCGACCGTAGTCTTGAGATTTGATGATATGGGCCGATCCGGACTGACGGAGCCCGAAATATTGAGATATTGAGACATTAAGATATTGAGGTATACATATATCATGTCGATGCTTGACACAGATTTTCTGTCAATTTCACTGATGATGTTCCAGTTTTATTATACAAGTTTTACTAAGATAAAAACACAGATTTTCTTATATCCAGATTTCGGGGTTGATTGTTTCATTCATGATACATTCATACATCAGATATATGACTCTTTGTTGCTTAGTGACACTAACACGAGTACTGAGTATTACACTACGCATAGATTGTTACCCTGCCACTACTAGATGTTCAGTGTTATATTGAGTATTTTTATTGTATAACCTAGGAGAGCGTCATACATGTGATTTCTTCTCGGTGATGTCTTTTACTCACGAGTTGGCAACTCACTCCCGTTGTGCCACAGTTTCTTGCAGGTTTTGCCGTATAGGTTCCATGGCGGCTTCGCCGGCACACTACTTCCTTCCGAGTGATTGCTTTGGTGGGTGTGTTCACTTGCATCGTGACCACCGTTGTACTTTTATTTATTTCAGTTGTATCTAGTAAGCTCCATCAACCAGACTTGTATATTTGATATATTTAGAAAACTAGTTGTATATTCTTTCGGCCTTAGAGTCGCGCTCTCGTATTCTTATTATTATTTCTGGTTTTCTTTATGATTCTTAGTTTTCTCTCTTTCTTTCTGAGTTTGATCCTCGCCTTCGGCGTTGTATATTTGCTTTACTTGCGTGGTTGTTTCCGCCAATTGCCGAAGAGCTAGCTCCCGCATGGGGATACCTTATATTATTCTGTTTGTACCGTTTTCGGGTTAAGTTATATAAAGGAGGTGCTGCCCAAATTTTCAATGATGAAAAGGTTTTCAGGTTAAATATAAACATTGCGTTTTTGTATACTATTATCTCTGTTTGTAGAAGGAACTTGTTTTCATTATACCATTATTTTAAAACTTCACCTCCACTATTTTCCCTTAAAAAGGTTTAGATTTCTGGGTTTTTGGGCTTTCTTGTATTAGGTGTAGTCCTATAGACTTCACCTGATACAAGTGCCAGTCATGTGCCTTATTCGGGTCGTGACAAAGTTGGTATCAGAGCGCTAGGTTTAACCTTGTTTCGAGTCTAGGTTTGACTATGCGGAGTCTAGGGCGTATACATATTCGGAACCTAGGTTTGACCTTACGGAACTTAGACTTAGCCGAGGGGGTATTAGACCCGAACTTTCGTTGCGTAGGTTGACCTTTGTTGATGGAGTAGGTGACTTAAGTAGAGTGACGTACCGTGTGTATGTTCTGAGGCATACTTACGATACTCTACTCCACTTAAGAAGCCTTAGGATGTACATTTCTTAGACACTGTATTTGTATTCGTTTCTATGATCTATCCTCATCGATATCGGATTGTGGTTTCTATTACCGCATTTACACGAGCAGAGAGAGCCGCGGCTAGAGGTGCGGTCAACATGAGCTCGTCAGGGATGAGGACTGACCAGGTTGTTTTCCGGTAATATACGAAACACGTTGATGTATGGTTATTTGGATTTTTTCCATTGACACGAGCGTTCGAGATCTGCCCCAGATGATTGGGCTATTGCCAAGGAGCCAGCTGTTGCTGAATTTGATAAGATATCGCCCCCAGACGTTTGAAAGTTATTACAGCATACGGTAACACTCAATAATATGATAGAAGATCGCTAGTCACCCTTAAATAAGACTAGGACCTTTTGTTTGTTGGATGCTTTGATGCGAGATCATCAGATTGACTAACTTCAGTTAGAAGATGCCCTCACATAGACGTGCTGTGGGTCGACCAAGAAAAGGCGTTATTCGTTGGATGCTCCGATGTAGGATCAGTTAGATGACCAGCTCTGGATAGAAGGATCTTACCCAGATGCATTGAGAGTCGATCGAAAATGGACGAATGAAGAGTATTCCTCCGACAATTTGGAAGAGTTTCCGAGGATGTAATTGGCAAGATGCCTACTAAAGGATAATTGAGATGCCGAGTTCGTAGCTTCGGAAAGCGGACTCTGGATATGAGTGCAGCTGTTTGGAGTGCAGTTTACATAGCTACGCAGATATGATTCCGAATTGGTCCACATTAAAGAAAAGTGGAGTAAGAGGTTCGTACGAGATCTTGACGAGATGACATTCTATTCCATTGACACCAGGGATGTGATATGTACGCAGAGGCGTTGGATACGGATATATCTTCTAGAAGGAAGTCATGAAGAGGATTGCAGCTATTTCGGGACAGGAAATGGATCTAGTAAAGAGTGCCAACTTTCGGGCAGACCTGCAAAGATGAGATCGAAAAAGAGACCCTGATAGGATCTTTCGAGAATAATACACGACAAGGACTTAGACCCAGGATCGGTCGCATCGCGTACACTCAGTGGGCCAGAAGCTGCCGTCATAGACGGGATACATTACTAATGGCCATGTAATTGGTCAGGAAATCTTCAAAGAAGCGCCAGAATCGGGCTGTAGAGCCGAAGAGGCATATAATTGGTAATCCACGGAGAGAGATGAGAACCATAAGGTAGAAAGCGCCAGACCATGAACATGAGGCAAGTAGATATCTTGCTCTGCTAGCTTTGGATGCACCGACACCTTCTCGACCTTGAAGGAAGGACACATCGACGACGGTCAATTATGATTTGTGATTTGGTGATTCGGATTTGACGTTTCTATTGTTTTGGATTCTGGTATTGTGAGGATTTCATTTTTATGATTGATATTTCCTATGTGCACCACAGTTGCACATGATTCTTATTTCCATGTATCGGTTATGCTGTTTTTTGTTTTGTGCACATTCATTGTGTTAGTTATATGTATGCCCTAGAGGCCATTACTGTACATACGATGTATATTGTAATGGATGCTTGGACATATATAGGGAGTGTTACTGACTGAATTCACAGGAGAATGTACAGGCTTGCTTGTTGATCTTCTGAGTGCTCAATACCTGGGTGGCTGTTACGTTTAGCTGACCGCTTGCAGCTTGTGGGTGTTTGATATGATCATCACCTACTGCCGGCGTATTGACGATGTTAGTGTATATGCCCTAGAGGCCATTACTGTATCATACTAGTTTGTATATTACTTAATGGAAGCTTGGGATATTCACCTTGTATATACAATCTTGCTCAAAATAGTAGTATGCTACTTGGTTTGTTTCTACTTCAATGTGTACATGTGTTTATTTTAGTATATCGCCTATACACATTAGTGGAGCCCTTAGGATCTTTGCTTGATTACCAGCGTTGTGATGGCAGTCACACTAGTGGGGCTGGGTAATCTATAAGCACATCCTTATGCAGGTCCCTGGTCGCAGGACTATCGAGACAGGGCATCGATACTCCGGAGTAGACTAGCGCATGCGCTTCTCATCCCAGTGTGGGAGACGGTCTGTCCCACAGCCGTCGGTACGTCGTACTTGAGATAGTATGCGGGTACTCGTTGGGTTACGAGTACACTAGACAGGACTCGTCGGGAACTGACTAGTTGGTATTATGCCTATCGTCAGTTATCAGTTCCCATGTGATATGAGTACAGCTTAGTCCGCTGACTTGACACTGTCACTTCGCCTCGAGTGTGTTCCCACTGTACTTTGATTACTACCCTACCACGGCTCAAAGGAGTCGTGCAAACAGGTGGTAGTTGGGTGCAGTCCCGAAGCACTTGGAGGCAGTGACGGTTAGACAGGATTCGTCTCTCCCGGTATTGGAGGTTGACATCGCGCTGTGTCTAGGAGAGCCATTACACGAGTAATCCCTGGCCAGGGCAAACGAGATATACTGGTAGGCTTCCAGTGTTATCTCAGGGTGTTTTGGGCTTCACTCCGACACGACTTGTACCGCTATTGGGGGACTGTTACCGCCCCCTAGGCCCGCCATGCGATGTATCAGACGAACAGACCGGACTGTACGGAGAATGTCACATTCAGGCTCAGTAGGAGTTCAGATGGGTTTCGCCTCGTCAGTCTTCTTGTCGGCATCTACCTGGGGACCGTTACGCACAGCTAGTGCCGCTTGCGGTCTGTGGTTAAACCCACTGCCAGCGTAGTGTCGAGTCTTTAGAGTCCCACACAGAAAGCTATTCTCCTTTAGGCAAAAGAGTAGAGGTCGCATGGTTTTGCGACAGGTCGCATGGTTTTGCGATAGGGTTCGGTCACATCCGTGCACTTGTGCACGTACAATGTCCGGACAGTTCACACTAGCGGGCTTTGGTTTAAGCCAGATCCTAGTGTACGTTTTGGGATTGGATTTATCCAGTATGTATTCGTGTTCCTCGGAACGCGGATGCGGGTGTGTATGCACAGTTGACGGAGAGACAGAGGCAGAGGATTCTCATTAGGGTTGTTGACCGTTGACTGTTGACTATTGACTTTTTGGTCAACCCTAATGAGATATGATATATGATTAACAATAATATTAATTAAGTATTGTGGTGACATGGTTGTTGAGGGGTTGACCTTTGTTGACTTGTTGACTTTGTTGACCGGTTGACTAGGTTGGACTAGTTGACCATCATGATGACAATGGCTATCATTTCATGGCAAAGACTTTTTACTTGCTTGTTTCTTTTGTGAGAAATGAGTGCATGAAATGATTTAGCCATTTTGACTTGAACCATTTTACACAATACTTGATTATTATTTTTGTGATGATGGTTTTGGATTATGAGAGCCAAGAGAGAAAAGTCTTCTCTCATTCTATCATTCTCATTCTCTCTCTTGTTCTTGAGCTCTCATCTCCTCCTCTTGCTCTCCCTCTCTTGACTCTGTGGTTCACTTGTCTCATGAGTTGAGAACCAAGAACCATAGATAAAATCCCATACAAACTCTTCTCTACTCACTCTAGTTCACAAGGTTTAGCAAACCGAGTGAACTAGTTTCTTCAAAGTTCGAAGAAGGAGCCAAAGGTTGAAGCTTTCAGGTGGATCTATCTTCGGCGCCAATGAGACCGACGGGGAGAAGCCGATTCGGAAGACCATCGAAGCTTGAAGACGAAGGAGTTCGAGGAAAAGAAAGGTATAACCCCCTAACCGAGTAGTTAGCAACTCGTAGTTAGGTTGTTAGTTAGATGTTTAACAAAGATCCGGGTTTTGAGTCCATGTTACCACCTCTAGAAAATTATTTTTCACCAAATTCCGCATGCCCGAAAGTACCGGAGAGGCAGCATGGACTTACAGTGGTATCAGAGCCTAGTTAAACTCTATCTAACATGTTAGCAAAGTAGCTAGAAGATCGATCAAAGAAAAAGTCCCGAATGAACCCCGATATCATGCTTGCTGTCGAATTTTTCCTCTGTTCCAAAAATGATAAATCATACTTTAAATTCGGCTCAGGGTTTTTAATAACAAACTGACAAAATTTCGTCCACTGAACCGATCAAAGCGCCGCGGAAACGCGGCGGGAGCGTGCTCCCGCCGCGGTTCCGCGGTTCCGCGGCCAGAGTTGACTCGGCAGTGGGAAATTTTTGTTGCAGTTTGTTCAGTGGGGTATTTTGGGAATTTTGGAATAGTTTTTTCAGCCCAGATTTTCCAGAACGAAAATTTTGTGTTTGGGGCCTATAAATCCGTATTTTTGATCGAACTTCTAAAAGACTTTAGCTGACGGGTTTTTCTGTAATGTGACATTTGTATTGAACGTCTGCTAATCGCTATATGTCGATTAGTGGGGGTTATACAAATCCGTGATCTGTAATGTTATTGGAATGTGTATATGAATTCATTAGATTGTCGTGGGTGAATAGCCGGGGGTTGTGAGACGAGAGTTTTCTTTTCTTTCAGTTCATGTAAATTTGTAAATTGATGTAATAATTATTTGTATGGCCGCACAACCGGTCGGGGTTGTATCCGTCATTGTATAATTTCTTTTTACTGTTTGCTCCTAGGATAGACCCATGGAGGGGGTGCACAAACTACCGGGTATGCCGAAGTGCCGAGTGGCCTACTCATGGAGTTGAGGGAGGTTGCTTCGCTTCGGTATTTGGCGGGTAGTTTGCCGCACCCGTAGGGGTCTTGGGTGGGGTATTGGCTATTCACCGCGACCGTGTAATCTGCTTTTCGTTACAGGCTCGTACGAATTGCGGGTTCCTGGTATATCCAATGTGTTCATCTGTGATCTGAAATGGCTATCATTGCAATATATCTATATATGATATTATTTAGGCGTTGCTTATGTTTTACAGCCGCGCTAGCCCAGCCCCCGCTCTGTCGTTAGTTAAGTAACCTAACGGGTAATGACGGGGCCCCGTGGCGAATGCGAATGGCATAAGCGTACGTCATATTTTGGTTGTTTTCTGCAATGGTAGGATTAAATGATGGGACGCATTAAAAGAACTAATGCAAGAATATCACGCATTAAAAGAACTAATGCAAGAAAATAAACCAAGTTAAAATCGTTGGAACACTTTCGGAAAACCACTCGGTTCTTTTCAAACTAACTTTTAAATGCGGAGCTTGAGCCACTCCTTTTAAAAGCTATCTCGTTCCATCGATTATATCAAGTTCACTACGTTCACGGTTTTGCCAAAACCATTCGTAGCCCTCCATCATTTTAGTTAAATATTCGGTAGTATTCAAGCTATGTATTTTGACCTCACGCCAAGGCATAGTGATTGGTAGCTGCCGGATATTTATCTGTTGCATAGATAGAATGCGATGGTTTGGGACAGCCGTACTACCATTTTGGCCTACGTCAAGGGTAGGTATGGGTGGATTCAAATTAACCTGGATAATGATGGGAAGAACTTGACATGTGACTTATGACATTTTGACCTCACGCCAAGGTCATAAGAGCATGGGGCAAAAATCCACATCGGGAGTTTCAAAAGAACTGAAACTTGCTAGTGTTGCATACCATTTGGAGTGTGATGATTCTGGTAGGATTCCTTCAGTTTCGTCACGCGATGATATTTGGATCCCGATCCTACTGTGAGTATATGCTACTCCTCGGGAAATTTCTCACTAAACGATCAATGGTATAAACCTAGTAGGTGTCTAGAAAGGTGTTAGCGGGGCTACGCCCCCAGGGAAAAGAGGTTATTTAATTAAGGAACTTCGCGAAAGCGTTGGAAAACCTCCCTCGAAGTACCGACACTGGCCTGGCTGAATGGCTAAGCAAGTATTGTACGGTGAGATTGATCCTGACTAATTCTTCCTTTTTGGTTTGAGGAGGGATTCGAGAAACAGTGGGAGCCATCCTGTTTTAGACAAATTAAAAACCATTCTAAAACTTGCAAGAGCATCAAGCTGAGTGTTTCTTCTCTCTCCTAATTGCAGCGACCAATCGACATGACTGGACTTAAGTTACTCCTAGATAAAAACATACTGACATGGCCAAACTACAAAGATTGGCTCAGGAATGTCAAGATGGCAATCACTTACGACAAGCTGGGGTATCTTCTTACCACCAAAGCTCCCCCTGTCCCTGGTCCCACTTCCAGCGTCGCGGATAAGGAAATCCGTAAGACTTGGGAGATTGATAGCGCGAAGGCCAAGTGCCTCGTACTTGCCTCTATGGACAATGAACATCAGAGGAGGCATGAGAATATGGACTTGGAATCCATATTTCTTCATACAAAAGAACTGTATGGAGAGCAATCTCGTATCGCAAGATACGAAGCGTCGAAAAAGTTATTTTCGGTAAGGATGGCCGTCGGATCATCAGTAGCAGAACACGTGCTTAAGATGATCGGCTATATTGAGGAGCTCGCGGACCTAGGGACCACATTGGAGAGTGAGCTCTATACGGACTTAGTTCTCCAGTCCCTTCCTTCCACTTACGCCCAGTTTATACTGAACTTCAACTTACAAGAAAAGGAAGTTGAACTTTCAGAGCTCCTCAACATGCTGAGGAGCGCAGAGGGCACCCTACAGAAAGGTAGGGAAACATCCACTTTGTTTGTAGGAGGATCATCTTCTTCTAGGTCCAAGGCCAAAGCCAAGGGAAAGAAGAAGAAAGCCCCCGCCAAACCAAGAGGCGGTGTTAGTAAAGTGGATACGAAGGGAAAAGCTAAAGCAACAAAGAAAGCGGGGAAGCTTGTGGATAAGGAAGAATGCTTCTATTGTCATAAGAAAGGACACTGGAAGAATGATTGCAGGGCCTGGAAGGCCAGAACACAGGAATTGAAGCAGGTTGCAGCTTCAGCTTCAGGTGTGTTTGTTATTGAAAACTGTCTTTCAATAAACTCTACTTCCTGGGTATTGGATACCGGATCAGGATCTCATATCTGTAATTCTTTGCAGGCGTTGAGAAACCGTAGTGTTTTGAAAGCAGGTGACATGACCCTCAGAGTTGCGAACGGAGCTAGCATGGATGCTAAAGCCGTGGGGGACTATCACCTGGGAATGTCAGATGGACATGTTTTGGTTTTGCGTAATTGCTTTTTTATACCCAACGCAACTTGTAATATCATTTCCGTATCTTTGGTTTCTAAGAAGGTTATGAATTTGCGTTTGTAAGCAATGTTGTAAACATTCACCTTAATCAAGTTCTGATTGGGTCAGGTACATTGAGCAATGGTATATACGTATTAAACCAACCACAGATTTTCAATGTCCAGAATACACACAAAAGAAAGTCTCCGGAAATAAATCAGACTTTCTTATAGCATTGTAGACTAGGTCACATCAATGAGAGAAGGTTGACGAAGTTACATACAGAAGGATATTTGAATCCGTTCGAATATCAATCGTATGCCACTTGTCAATCCTGTCTCAAAGGAAAGATGACAAAGACTCCGTTCACTGGACACGGAGTAAGAGTGAGCGAGCTCTTGGGACTCGTACACAGCGACGTGTGCGGTCCAATGTCTACACATGCGCGAAACGGTTATTCTTACTTCATTACTTTTACGGATGACTTTTCAAGGTACGGTTATGTCTTCTTAATGAAACATAAGTCCGAAGCCTTTGGAAAATTCCAGGAATATAAGAATGAAGTAGAAAAACAAACCGGCAAAAGTATCAAGATTCTAAGATCGGATCGAGGTGGTGAATACTTGAGTGCCGAGTTCCTGGACTATTTAAAAGAGAACGGAATTCTCTCTCAGCTTACTCCTCCATACACTCCACAACATAATGGTGTATCGGAGAGACGGAACCGAACCCTATTGGATATGGTACGGTCCATGATGAGTAACGCTGAGTTACCGCGATCATTCTGGGGGTATGCGCTAGAATCAGCTGCATACCTTTTGAACCGAGTTCCCACTAAGACTGTGCCTACCACACCTTATGAGTTATGGAGTGGGAAGAAACCCTATCTTCAATATCTGAAGATCTGGGGATGTCCAGCTTTTGTCAAAAAGCAGCATGCGGACAAACTCGAGGCACGCTCAGTACTGTGCAAGTTTGTGGGATACCCAAAGAACACCAGGGGGTATCTTTTCTACCACGCAGAGGAATAAAAAGTTCTTGTTTCTCGTAATGCCCACTTTCTAGAACACCAGTTCTTAGAAAAGGAAATTAGTAGGAGCGCAGTAGAACTGGAAGAAATTCCAGAACCACGAGCTATTACTGAAAGCTTAGTGGAACCAGAGGGTTCAAAAGAACAGGACATTCCTACGCCGCTCCGCAGGAGTAGTAGGCAGTCTCATCCGCCCGAGAGATACTACGGTTTTCTCATAGACGGGGATAGAGAGGATTGCATCATAGATTATGATGAGCCTACTAGCTTCCAGCAAGCCGTTCAGAGCGTTGACTCAGTAAAATGGCTGGATGCAATGCGGACCGAAATGGAGTCCATGTACACCAACAAAGTATGGACGTTGGACATTGCTCCAGACGGGGTAAAACCCGTAGGATGCAAGTGGATCTTCAAAAGGAAGATTGGTGTAGATGGACAAGTTGAGACCTGATTGGTAGGATATGTGCGTGTTCAAGTTTAAGTTTTAAATACCGCAATCAAGACGGTTTCGCACGTAGCTAGCCGGTTGAGTACGGGTCGTCCGCAGGGAGATGGGAATCTTTTTCTATGTGTTTTTCGACGAGTTAAGTCCGGTTGTTCAGATTTTGTTGGATTATCTAAGTGTTAAGTTGATATTTAAAGAGAGCTTGTTAGGGTTAGGATTAGATTAGTTTGAGTTAGGAGTCTCCACATCTTTCGTTGCCCCTCTTAATATCGGTGTTACGGTAATCGGCAACAACGGGGATTAGCACGACTAGGAAGGACTTTGCGAGTATAAGCTAGGCTTTCCAACGCATAAGTCTTCCTTTTGGTGCTTGTCCGTCCGTTCTTGGCTCTTATCCATAACCTCCGGTTAATTCAACCACAACCGGTCTCACTACGGAATCACCGCTATCATGTAGGATAGGGTGCCGTAAGGAGCGGATTGTGGTTCAATTAACGGGAGTCGATTTAAGTTGTTGGGCAAGGAAAGAGTGAGAGAGATTTCCTTCTCTCAAACTTCCCTTATCCTACCCTAACAAGTATAAAACTACTCACACTTCATGATAAGGAAAAACAAAACAAAACAAAAGAGGAAGATAGAAAGAAGGAGATTAGAAGAATACGACTAACTATTTGCGACCTCACTTTGGCGAGGATCGAGCGTAAGTATCATTGTCGTATGAAGGATAAAGAAAAAGAGAGAAGAAAGAAACAACAAGGAAATAACAACAACTACTTAACAATTAAAATTACAACAAGTAAAGAAAGAGCAAGACAAGCATGATAATAAAATGATCTTCTTTATTTATCATTCCTCCCTCACAAAGCTCACTACAAGTTTAATGGAGAAGAGATGAGAAGAAGAAGAACAAGTGAACTAAATCCTAGAAAAAGAAAATACAAGAATGGACCCCTTCCTTCACAAAGTTCTGGGCTATTTATAGGCCAGAAAATGAAACCCTAGGGCAACCACCAGAACCCACATGAAAATACAAAAATACCCCTGGAAAAGATTTTCCTGCCGCCACTATATGGCCGCGGATCCGCGGCCTGGACCCCACTTTGGCCGTTGGATCCGCGGCCCTTTGGGAGAGTTGGGCCCTCCAACTTTTGGTGCTGTCCTGATCTGATGTCTACATTATTCTGGTACATATACTTTCTCAATTTGGCTCCACGATTTTTCCAGAATTTCTGTTGAGGGAAAGATGGACTTTTTGTCAAGATTTTGTCATGATTTGCCTCGAGCTCCGCGTAGATCTCTTGGATTTTGTGCTACCATTGAGCCTTGTGCATGAGAATGACATTGATTTGACCTTTTGTCTTCCTATTGATATCTGGCAACATACGGATGAAGAGCGGAGACCGTGTTTTTATCTGTGGTTGGCAGGAACCCGGATTTTTTCGTGTTTTCCATGAATTTCACCGTTTTAGAACCGAGAACCTGTATCCTGCAATTGACTAGCAAACACGGCTCAAGAGTATCTACCGATATGCAATGTGATAAAAATTGGGCGGTATGAAAATGCAAAAATCTGATATGAACAAATACCCCCAAACTTATCATTTGCTCGTCCCGAGCAAAGTCCATTTATTCACAAAAAATTTCCTAACCTCACTTTCGCAGGGAACGCGATTGCACTGAGCATGTGCAACAAGCCGTTTAACCTCTAGGTGTCCCTAGTAGGAGGAGTGTTGTCTCCTGAGGGTTTTCAGCGGATACTACCCACAAAATCCGGTCAAGTTGGTTTAGTAAAATAACTGAGATTCAAACCCTAAAGTTTTGTTTTAGAAAATAACAATTCTATAATCCTAAGTCTAGACCATCGAACCTTTATTTTTCACACCTCGCATCTTATTTAACTACAGATTTTATATGTCTTTACGTGCAGTGCGTATAGTGTCGTTAAGTTCCCGAAAGGTCGAATAAAGTCATCATGTCTCACAATAAAGCCCAGATAACAATTTTAAAAGGATCACATACGTTTTATAAAGATTTAATCATTTTTCAAGTTTCGTTTTCCAGTAAGGTTTCAACTTCAGAATTTCTATCTTCCATAACAGGAAACTAAGTCGTATTTTTCACTCCACCTTTTTCTTGTTTTCATTTCATACACACCTCTGTGAACGTGCAATAGTCTTTATCATAGAATAAAACCTTCATATCTCCGTTAAAATTTTTATAAAAGCCTGTCTTTTATCAAGATTATTCTCACACAAAGAACCGTTAGGAATTTTAACTCGGAGAGAACACTTGCTTGACTTTGTTTTAAACTGGACTTTCTAGATTTCTTAGCGAGCTTTGGGCCAATGCACCCAAACCAGTTGGTTTTAGGGCATTAGGTGTAGAAACACCCCAGCGGACTTAATTACTCAAGTTACCTAGGTCCAAAAACAAAAGACAGTTTGGCGTGAAAATCAGATGATTTAATACGAACGGAGATATAACCGGCAGTTCAATTATTTTTTGGATAAAAGACGTGTTTAGTAGGTTTGGTGTGTAATCATTCCAATCAAGTTTCCGATGGGTTATTTTTCAGACTTAGCTCCAATTACGGCATCAATAACATTCCTTCATATTCGCTTTACTTCATAAACTATTCTTGACATTACTTATTTCAGAACAAACCTATTTGATCCTCAGAAAATCATTTATCTGTTTAAAAGTTTAAACATGAAAGACTTGTCATCTAATTCCCAAAACTCACGACACGTGTAGTATGATGTAAAGACGTATATCAGCTATAGTTAACTTCAAAGGAGAGTTATCTTTCAGGTTTTCAAAATCCAAACCTAAGATTTAGTTATTCCTATTTTTTCAAACAAAAACCGTCGAATGTTGAATCAGAGTTCTTCCACAAGCTAACTTGACAAAAAAGTTTTTATATTTTTTAGAAAATTTTCAAAATTTTTATGGATTTTATGGATTTAAATATGCAGATGCAAAATATACATATGAATGCGAAGGTAGAAATGCGTACCGAGCGTACCCCCAAACTTAAACTGGACAGTGTCCTCACTGTCATTGCATGAAGAGATCATTTGAAGGGTCAAAAATGTCGGTTTAGCGATACAAAAAAATTTTATTTGGTTTTGTTTTTAAAGAAAAGAAAAAGAATACACACAAATATAAACAAAATGGTTTGTACATACCCCCAAACTTATTTGGAACAGTGTCCACTGTTCTTGGCTGGATAACCGAAGTTTGGAGGTAGGCAGAGGAAGATCATGCAAGGTAAACCGGCTCCTGTAAGAACAGGAGCTCCTCTGTTGGTTCGGCGCTAAGGTACGGTTTGCATCGGTGTCCATTTACCTTGAAGAGTGAACCGTCCTTTGGATTTTCCAAATCCACGGCGCCCTGCGGATACACATTCCGCACAAAATACAGCCCTTTCCAGTGAGATCTCAGCTTTCCAGGATGGAAGTGAAGTCGGGTGTCGTAAAGCAGTACCTGCTGACCAGGTACGAAGGTTTTGCGCAAAAGGTGTTTATCGTGAAACACCTTCGTTCAATTCTTAACGACAACCGCGTTATCGTAAGCCTCATCCCTAAGCTCGTTCAGTTCGTTCAGCTGCAGCTTCCGATGGCTGCCCGCGTCCTCAAGAGACAGATTCAGCTCCTTTATCGCCCAAAATGCGCGATGCTCGATTTCGAAAGGAAGGTGGCAGGCTTTTCCGTACACAAGCCGATAGGGAGACATGCTAAGGTCAGTCTTATAAGCGGTTCTAAATGCCCAAAGGGCATCGGTGAGTTTCAGAGACCAATCCTTACGGTTCTTGGAAACCGTCTTCTCCAGTATCTGCTTGATTTGCCGATTTGAAACTTCGGCCTGCCCGCAGGTTTGGGGGTGGTAGGGCGTAGAAAGCTTATGATTAATGGAGTATTTCCGCATCAAGGCCTCGAAAGTCCTATTGCAGAAATGACTTCCATTGTCGCTAATGATCGCTCGGGGGTGCCCAAACCGGGAGAAAATGTTTTCTTTAAGGAACCTAACGACAACCTTGTTGTCGTTAGTCCGGCTGGGCACAGCCTCGACCCATTTAGAGACGTAATCAACAGCTAGAAGGATGTACAAGTTCCCAAAAGAGCTGGGAAACGGCCCCATGAAGTCTATCCCCCAAACATCAAAAATCTCCACAACCAAGATCGGTTGGAGCGGCATCTCGTTCCTCCGGGATATCCGGCCCATGTGTTGGCACCGGGAGCAAGTCTTGCAATAGTCGTGAGCGTCTTTGAAAAGTTATGGCCAGTAGAAACCACATTGCAAGATCTTCTCGGCTGTCTTTCTGGGGCCAAAATGCCCGCCACATGCTTGATCGTGGCAAAATGACAGCACACTCTTGAATTCCTCATCAGGGACACACCGACGAATAATCTGGTCGGGACAGTACTTGAACAAGTAGGGTTCGTCCCAGTAAAAGTGTTTTACTTGGGATAAGAAGCGAAGTCTGTCCTGACTTGACCATTCAGTCGGTAGTAATCCCGTGGCCAAATAGTTCACAATATCTGCGAACCAGGGTTCGCACGATACTGTCAAGAGCTGTTCATCCGGGAAAACGTCGTTGATCGGAATTGGAAGCAAAGGCGAAGAAGGAAGTCGTGAGAGATGGTCGGCAACTACGTTTTCACATCCTCGTTTGTCCTTAATGACAAGGTCAAACTCTTGAAGCAAGAGAATCCAACGTATTAACCGAGATTTGGCATCTTTCTTCGCAAAAAGATGGCGCAGAGCTGAATGGTCTATGTAGACAATGACTGGAGAGCCGATGAGGTAGGGCCTGAACTTTTCTAAAGCAAATACAACAGCTAAGAATTCCTTCTCAGTTGTTGTATAGTTAAGTTGGGCGTCGTTCAGGGTTCGGCTTGCGTAATAGATTACGTGCGGCATCTTGTTGATGTGCTGTCCAAGGACAGCACCGATGGCAAAGTCGGATGCATCGCACATGATCTCGAATGGGTGCGTCCAGTCAGGAGAAGAAAGAACGGGAGCAGAAGTGAGTGAGCGTTTCAGTGACTCGAAGGCAGTCACACAGCTCGAGTTGAAGTCAAATGGTGTATCCTTGGCCAGCAAAAGAGTCAAGGGCCTAGCAATCTTGCTAAAGTCCTTGATAAACCGTCTATAGAAACCGGCATGGCCAAGGAAGGCTCGGATATCTCTGACGCATCGGGGAGGAGGCAGATTGGAAATGACCTCAATCTTCGCTTTGTCAACCTCTATGCCATTTTGCGAGATGATATGTCCTAAGACAATACCTTCGCGCACCATGAAGTGGCATTTCTCCCAGTTCAAAGTGAGATTCTTGTCCTTACATCGGGTAAGGACAGCGTCAAGATGCAGCAAACACTCATCAAAGGAGTCGCCGAAGATGGAGAAGTCATCCATGAAAATCTCCAGAAATTTTTCCACCATGTCTGAGAAAATACCCATCATACACCGCTGGAAGGTAGCGGGCGCATTGCATAACCCAAAGGGCATGCGTCGATATGCAAACGTGCCGAAAGGACAAGTGAAAGTGGTCTTGTCCTGGTCTTTTTCGGCGATGGGAATTTGATTATAGCCAGAGTAGCCATCAAGAAAACAATAGTACTCATGTCCGGCCAATCGTTCAAGCATCTGGTCAATGAAGGGTAGCGGAAAGTGGTCTTTCCGCGTTGCGGCGTTGAGTTTTCTGTAATCAATGCAAACTCGCCACCCAGTTTGGGTGCGAGTAGGGATTAACTCATTCGCCTCGTTGGTGATGACCGTGATGCCCGACTTCTTGGGGACAACGTGAATGGGGCTAACCCACTGGCTATCAGAGATAGGGTAAATGATACCACTATCTAGACATTTGACGATCTCCTTCTTCACAGCCTCCTTCATGACTGGATTAAGACGTCTTTGTGGATCCCGGGCTGGTTTGGCATCATCCATCAGATGAATGTGATGCTCAACGATGAGGGGACTAATCCCCTTGATGTCCGCCATGGACCAGCCAAAAGCTTGCCTGTTGCTGTGCAAGACCGCGAGAAGGGCTTTCTCTTGCTCGGGAGCTAGAGAAGCTGAGATGATGACAGGAAGGGTCTCGTTCTCACCTAAGTAGGCGTACTTAAGGTGAGACGGCAAAGGCTTGAGTTCGAGCGTTGGAGGTGAAATGATGGAAGGCAAGACTGGTGCAAAGGTCTCGAACTCAAAGGACTCCAGCAAAGGTTCAAAGCGAGTGTAGGCAACCGAGTTGGATGGTTCAGGTAACTCATCCGAAAAGTCGAAAGATTCAAACTCGGGTTGTGCGCGGCTAAGATCGTTCAAGAACGTGAAACACTCGTATTCGTTGTTGGGCGCAGAAGCAGCAGCAGGTTCGAAGAGAAACGCACTAGTGGCGTCAAGATTATCGTGTTCAAACAGAAACTCCTCAAATTCACACTCTTCGGGGTTGATCTCCTGGATCGAGCAGACATCCAGTATATGAGCATTAGGTTCGGCGGGCTGATTCCCCAACCTAAAAATGTTGAGTTCAATTGTCATGTTTCCAAAAGAGAGGTTCATCGAACCATTGCGACAATTGATCACAGCATTTGAGGTTGCGAGAAATGGGCGACCGAGTATCACCGGAATTTGATTCCGGGGGTTAGCTACAGGTTGTGTATCTAAGACAATGAAGTCAACGGGGAATATGAAGTCCCCGACTTTTATTAACACATCCTCTAGCTCACCCCTAGGATGGGTGATCGATCGGTCGGCCATCTGGAGAGTGCAGTGTGTGGGTTTCAGCTCTCCGACGCCTAATTGCTCGTATACTGAATACGGAAGCAAGTTAACACTGGCACCAAGATCTAATAGTGCGCGGTTGATGTTCTTATCCCCAATAGTAATTGAAATCGTAGGACAGCCAGGGTCCTTCCGTTTTTGTGGTAAAGATTGGGTAAGGGCATCACTCACAGCACTAGCCAAGAAAACTTTCTTGGGTACCTGAGACTTCCACTTTTTCGTGCACAAGTCCTTAAAGATTTTCACGTAAGACGGGACTTGTTGGACAGCATCTAAAAGAGGAATGTTAATGTTAACTTGCTTGAATAACTCCAAAATCTTCTCCATTTGTGGATTTTGTTTGTTAGACCTCAACCGGTTTGGAAATGGAACATTTTGAAAATTGGTTGAGTCTAATGCTGGAGGAGGAGATTTTGGAGTTGGAACGGATCCCAGAATAGGTGTTTTCGTGGAGTGAGAAGTGGGTCCGTTCAGAGCAGAAGAAGAGGAAGGAGAGCCTGTTGAAGAATGGAGAATAGGCTCAGAAGACGAAGAAGAAGAAGAAGAAGAAGAAGAAGCGGCCGGGGTGTCATCGTTGATTCGCTTGCCAATGTTGTTTTGCAGCATCCTTCCCGATCTCAGTGTAGTTACGGCACTCACATTATGGTTTTGTTGTTCAAGAGCAACATGTGCATTATGTGGGTGACCGGGATTTAGAAGTGGCTGGGACGGGAGCTTCCCCTTCTCTCGCTCGCTCAAGGCCGCGTTCAGCTGTGCAATCTGGGCCTCAATGGTCTTGATGCTTTGCCCGTGTGCGGCAGTGTGTTGCACTAAAGATTGAATCGAAGACTGGATGTTGGCGGTGGATTGAGTCGATTGTTTGACAAACGCCTCCAAACTTCGCTCGAGCGAGGAAACCTTATCGTTGTTTGACGGAACAAAGTTGTTTGGTGGAAAAGAATTGTTTGGTGCAAAGTTGTTCGTCTGGTTTTGGAAAGGTTGGGGTTGGAAGGGCTGCTGATATTGATGTTGAGTTTGTTGTTACGCTTGTTGTTGCGGTGGAGGGGTCCTTTTAAAATTGTTGCCCTGGAACTGATTCTGATTCTGATTCCAGGCGAAATTGGGGTGGTTCCTCCAACCGGGATTGTAGGTGGAAGAGTATGGATCATTCCTCGGTCTTTGCTGGAAGGCAGCATTAACCTGATCCTGTCCTTGCGAGGGTGGATTGTAAGGACACTCTTCGGTCAAGTGGGAAGGGTCGGAACAACAAGCGCAGATGGTACGAAGGGGGAGAACAGGTGTGGGGGCAGGAGCAGAAAATTTGCTCTCTATCGCTTCAAGCTTTCGTGTTATTGCAGCCATTTCAGCTTTCATCGCAATAGAGACATCGAGTTGGTGGATTCCTACCCTAGACTGACCGGTAGAAGTGGAGGTAGAAGAAGAAGAAGTCGGTCTGGTGCTCTCCCACTGTAGCGTTTGCTCCGCAAGATCGTCAAAGAACTGCCACGCTTCCTCGTCAGATTTGGATAGGAAGTGGCCCTGACAGATGGTTTCCAGCAACTGCTTCGTTGCTGGGTTCAGTCCCTCGTATAAGGTTTGCAGAGTTGCCATTTCTCTATACCGTGGTGAGGACACTGAACAAGAAGGTCTTTGTACCGGTCAAAGTGTTGGAGATAGTGCCCTCAGAGTCAATTATTAGGTCACAGGTACGTGATTGTAATGATTGAGGGAGGACCTATCCCGGTAGGACAGTCTTACTCGAGATGATAGTATGCTATCTGGTTTACCTTTATCATCGTGTACTGTTTTAAAGAGACCTGACACGTCGCTATTACACGTTGATAGAGCCCCTAGGATTCTTGCTTGACCACCAGCAGTATGAAGGCGATCATATAAGTGGGAGCTGGGGGTCTACAAGCATATCCTTAAAAGGTCCCTAGTCGTGGGAGTTTCGAGACCGGGCATCGATACTCCATTAGTAGACTAGTGTATACAGTCGAGACCCCGACGAGGGGCGGTGGCCGGTCTCACAAGCCACTGGTGTCAGTTGGATCACCTAAGATGTATACAGGTGCTCATTGGGTTATGAGTACACCGGACAGGACTCGCCGGGAACATGCTAGTTGGTCATATACCAGACGTCAGATGGCAGTTCCCTGGTGACATGTGTGCAGGTTAGTTCATCGACCTGGGGATCGTCATTTGTCTTGTGTGAGTTCCCACTGTACTTTGATTACTACCCTACCACGGCTCAAAGGAGTCGTGCAAACAGGTTTTAGTTGGGTACAGTCCCGAGCCACATGGAGGCAGTGAGCGTATCTTCAGGGGTTCGTCTCTCCCGGTATTGGGGGTGAGGTCGTGCTGTGTCTAGGAGAGCCATTACACGAAGCCCTCGGCCGAGGCAAGGAGATTTACTGGTAGGTATTCCAGTAGTATCTCAGGGTGTTCTGGGCTACACTCCGACACGACTTGTACCGCTTTTGGGGGTCTGACTTTTACCAACCCCCTAGGCCCGCCATGCGATACTCATAGACGAACGGACCGGACTGCACGGATATTGTCACTGACAGGCTCAGTAGGGTTGTCAGGCTGAGTTCGCTCACAGACATCCCTTTTGGTCAATACCTGGTGGCCCGTTATATATTGGCTTATACCTCTAACATGCTAGTGGTTAAATCCACAACCAAGGTGTTGATGAGTCTTTAGAGTCCCCCACATTCAGTTACTCAGCTTTCGGGCGAAAGGTTGTAGAGGCCGTATGGAGATATGGCAGGGTCCGATCAGATACGTGCGGTATTGCACGGATCAGGATCGGACAGTCTGTACTATAGGCCGTATGGTTATATGGCAGGGTTCGATCAGATACGTGCGGTATTGCACGGATCAGGATCGAACGGATATTACTAGTCGGTTTTGGTATAAGCCGAATCCTAGTATAGTACGGTGGAGATTTTGTCTCATTGCATTTTTATTTCGGTCGGAATACAAATGCGGGTGTGTATGCACAGTATCGGGGTTTTCCTGTAATTTATTACGGGACCAGTTTTCTGGAGTTGCCAGTTTGCTTTTTGTTTCGGCCGATTTCCATTGTTCCGTTCATTGGCCGAAGTTTGGTGGAGGAGGGTTTATTTGCATTGTTGCAAATTTGTATTTGTGGAAGGGGTCTTTGCTTTTTGTAGCATCATGATAGTCTTCATGATGGTGCACCATCCATTGACTTGCTTGATTTCATACTTCATGATGGCTTGACTTTGTTAGCATCATGTTTGTTGATGATTAGTGTGTTGAGTGTGGTTTTGGTGTTAGTGATCATGTTCTTTCATGATGGCTTTTGTTTCCCTCTTGCATTGTGGTGTGATCTATCTCATTCTATCACCCCACTCTCTCATTCCTCCCTCTCTTGAAGTCTTGGCCGGCCACTCCCTTAGTGGGGGCTGTCCCAATTTTTTGGGTGGGTTTTTTAGCTCATTTCATGTTGCAAAAACCCAGAAGATCATTCTCAAAAAGCTCCAAGTTCAATCCCTCCACAAAAGGCAATTCCACAAACCACAAAATGAGACTTGCTCACTACATATTCTACAACGAACCTTGGGCACGTCGAGTAGCCGGCTTCGTGCCCGAGTTGCCTCGGCATTGAGGTGGGAGCCCGTATAAGAAGTAGGCGATGTGGTGCACTTCCGGCGACGAGGAGGAGACGAGACATTCCGCAGGAGATCGGGACGACGACGAGAAGACCGGAGGACTCGGATCTGTCGGTATATTTCTATTCCCCATCTTGTTAGTAGCTTAGACTTGTTAATGGTTACGATCCGGGTGTTTAGTGCGCGGTGGTGCCGGTTTGCTAAGTCCGCAAAATTTAAGTTTATCACCGCTTCCGCAATTGGCCGTCGGATTGACGGCCGGGGCGCCGCCGTGCACTTACAGTGGTATCAGAGCCTCGCCATTAACCTAGTCTAGCTTTGTGTAATGTGTTTTTCAGTTCCGATCGATAAAATGTTCTAAAACCCGTATTGTCTTCACATCAGTTTTCTGTCAGAATTTTTCAGTCTCCAAAAATTTTTCAGGTTGCAGAAAATTGATGTACTGGAAATTGTAAGGCCACTGTAGAAATTCGACTGAGTGATGCCATAGTTGGAGCGCGGAACCGCGGCCAAACCCCCATTTGGGCCGCGGTTCCGCCGCACTATAATAAGCTCACTGTGTCAATTTTCTCCAGTGGGCTTCTGGGCTGTTTTTAGGGGTTTTGGAATAATAACATTGGGCCCAGAATTTCTTTAACTGCTACAGTTTTGATTTGGGGCCCACTTGTTAAAATTTTGATTGATCGGATATTTTAAACACATTTTTCACAGTTTTTACATTATATCTGCGACCGTGAATGTCACTTGATCGGTAAATCCGGTCTAACTGCTATAGCTCGGTTAGACGGATTTGCGAACGTGACTTTCACGTTGATGTTTTGTTTTTGCTGTGATGTTGCGGATCGGTCGTGGGGGATAGCCTGGATGCAATGCTAGTACAGTTGTGGTTGTATTATGTACATTTGATATTGCGGGGCGAGCGTCCGACATGTGGACTGCCGTCACTGCCTGATTGTATTATTATTTTGGGGCACGGCCAGGTTGCGGTCGATGTACCCGTTGTATGTATATTTTACTTTCTGTACTAGGATTACCCCGCGGAGGGGTGCACGGATAGCCGGATTCTGGAGGGCAACAAGCCCGCATCTCATGGCATTGAGCTGAAGGGGGCTTCACTCTAGGATTGGCGGGATATTCGCCGCACTCGTAGGGGGTACAGGTTGACCCAGGAGGGGTGCCCAAGTTACCGGATTCCGTGAAGTGCCGGGTGGTCCATTCACGGCGCTGAAGGGGGCTGCCTCGCTTCAGGTTTTGGCGGGTGACTTGCCGTGCCCGTAGGGGTCTAGGATTTCATTGCACAGGCTATCCACACGACCAGGGGAACGTCGGGTTTCAGCAGTGGCTCTGTGAAACCCGGGGATCCCAGATATCTGTATTGTTTCTGTGATGCTGTACATTTCTGTGATGTTGCATTTCTTTCACGCCTTGAGCGAAATATAATATATTGGTATATATATTAGTAGATGTTGTATATGTTTTGCATCCGCGCTAGTCCAGTCCCCGCTCTGTCGTTAGTTAGCTAACCTAACGGGTAATGACGGGACCCAGTGGCGAATGCGGATGGCATATACGTACATCAGTATATTTTCGTTCTTTTTGGTGTGATCAATTGATGGGACTGCATTGATTCGGATCAATGCAAGTTTAAAAACAAACCTAATCTGATGTTGTTGGAACACTTTTTCAAAAAGCTGTTATTGCAAGGACGTTCACTTTTGTTTTGCATCGTGATATTCAGTTGGAATATCCTGCTCCTCAGTCGACGAGGCAAGGGCCGAGATCCCTTCACCGGGAGTGACCCCTTGGACAAAAAGTTTGCGTCAGGGCAATGACTTCACTATAGCCGATTACTTTTGCTTTGCACCGTGGTATTCAGTTGGAATATCCTGCACCCCATTCTACGGGGAAAGAGCCGAGATCCCTTCACCGGGAGTGACCTCTTTAGCAACGGTTTTCGTCACTATATTTTCAAAAAGCTATCCGTTCCTTCAACGATATCAAGTTCTTTACGTTAAAGGTTTTCGCCAGAAACCATTCGTAGCCCTCCGTCGTTTCATATGGGTAGTCAATAGTATTCAAGCTGTGTTTGTTGGCCAAAGTCAAGGCACAGTGTTTGGTAGCTGTTGGTTATTCATATGCAGCATAGATAGATGCGTTGGTTTGGAACAGTCGTATAGCCTTGTTGGCCAAAGTCAAGGGCTTGTGCGGGTGGATTCGAATCAACCTGGAGAATGACGGGTAGAACTTGACATGTGACTTATGATTTGTTGGCCAAAGTCAAGGTCATAAGAGCATGGGGCAAAAATCACATCGGGAGTTTCAAAAGAACTGAAACTTGCCAGATATGCGCATACCTTCTGGAGTGTGATAGCGTGAGCGGATTCCGTCACGTTATCATGCAGTGATAGTTGGATCCCGATTCCCACTGATGAGTTAGTTTACTCCTCGGGTGACCCCGACTAATTCTTCTTTCAGGTTTGGAGGAGAATTTGAGGTACAGTGGGAGGATTCCAGATTAGATAAATTGGTAACCATTCTGATCTAGGTTAGAGTGCACGCTGAGTGTTTCTTTTCTCTCTCTCTTTGGCAGCGACCATTGACCCGACCCTAAGACTATGACTCAGTGACCAAGTTGACCGAACCTTCTTAACACCGGCTTTTGGATTGTCAGAGTTGCGAACCTCATTGCCACTCCTACTTTTACCCTTTTCTCCAGGACACCCCGTATTACTACGAACGTCCACTTCCATTGGACAAAACCATCGTATGGTTATATACGAACTCGAAAGAATATATTCGAGGATGGTTTCCGGTTCTGGAGAAAACGGATAGGATTATTCAGTTGTCTTTTCCTTTTACCTTCTCTCAAGTTGTGAGTACTCCTTGGTTTAGGAGATAGTACACCTATTACGCAAATTGGATAGTCTTCTTCCAAACCATAGGCAGGTGCCGACCGGTGGGGAATGAAGAAAACCAATTAGCATAACGATGGTGTGCAGAAGGTATTAAGTTCAGACAAAGTAAGGGATTAGTAAGAGGGCAAAGTAAATTGCAACAGATATTCACGACCAAACCAAATATTTCGTTACCACTCCCACATCACCTTTGTATTTCTCCAGGACACTCCGTATCACTACGAAGATCCACAGTTTATTTGGATACTCCATCGTATGGTTATATACGAACTCGAATGGAACTTGTTCCAGTTCAGGGATGGATTCTGGTCCAGGAGAAATAGGAATAAGGTTTATTCGGTTGTCTTTTATCTTCACCCTCTCTCATTGCGAGTGTTCCTAGGATTGGGACAGTACACCCATTATGCTTATTGGATAGTCTTCTTCCAAACCATAGGCTGGTGCCGAACGGTAGGGAAGGAAAAAAACCATTTGGCCTAAAGGGATGTGCAGAAGGTAAAGACTAAAGACATATGAAGGGATTTGGAGAGGTGGCAAAGAATTATACGGTTACAGTCGTGAATCTGGAAGAGGCATTACTAAGAATACCAGGATACCCCATCGAAACATTTCGATGTTTTAGTCTCACTGTGTACTGTTAAAGGAAAACTGATTTCCCGATTAGACACTTGCTCCAGGGTATGTATTTACCAGGTATGATTCTCACATCTGTATGGTTTTACAGATGATGAGTGGGAGTAAGTTATTGGGAATTGGGTGATTATCCTCATTATATCGGGATTCGTTGTAATCGGTGATATTTGAGGAAATCACCTGGGCTGTTTGCCGGTCGGCAAATATTTGGTTTTGAATATCCGCTGTTATGCACCAATTTCAAATTGATATATCTGTACATCTATTTGAATAGAGTGAGATATACCTTTCTGAAATTATGTCTACGACATTTACCTATATCAGTGGATGGTTAGGTAAGGAGCATTAAACAGCGGTGTAATTCTTCTTAACCATAAGTACAGTTTTCAACCTACGACACACAGTAAATGAGTCATCAGACTCAAGGGACTTATGCAGAGTATTGTATGTTGTCCAGGGTCCATCAGGACAGAGGGGTTGGTCCTCGTACTATATTCGGTTTACTTATGACTTCTCTAGTTTTTAGACAGGTGTTTCGCGGAAACACAGGGTCTGAATTTTGAGAAGTTATAGGTATTTGAATAGAGTAGAGAACCAGGTGTAGCAAGTATCGGGATTCTTCAAAGTGATCGAAGATGTAGATACTTGTCAATGGTATTCAGTTGATAGTAATGATTAAGAGAAATTGCTTCTCTTTCAGGTTACTCATAATTGGAAGCATTCCTAAGTTGGGTAACGCTGATCAGGCCTTCTTCCATTTAGTTGACATGCACTGGAGACAGCTGCATGATTTGGATCTGGTTCAATTAAATCAGTGCCTCTGGTCCTATATTGGATATAGAACAGTTCGTATCTTAACGATGTTAAGGTACGGGGAGTTGTCCGGATTATGCTTAAAACCAGACTCTGGATAACTCAAGGCACGTTTCTGTAATGGCTGTTTGTGGGTTGACCCAGGCTATGACGCGGGTTGACTTTCTACCATCTGGATGAACAATAGCAATATTGTTCTAGACTCGCCACAGTTTTATTAAAAATGGATTTTTTCAGAAAACAGTAGTGGGAGTATGGTAGAACTGGAAGTGATTCCAGAACCACAAACGATTACTGAAGATTTGATAAGGAACCTAAAGATTCAATCCGGTTTGACATTCCATTGGCCACTCCGCAGATAAGGTGGGTAACTTCAGGCACCCGAGAGGTACTACGGTAGCCTCAAGGACGGTGACAGGGAAGTTCTTGTTTACCCACAATTACCATTGCTGTTGTTCCAGGGTGCGAGACCCGATGGGAGGATGAGTATAGCGTCGTTCTAAACTAGTTTTAGAAGTGTACGTGTATATGACTCTGCCAGAGGGTTGTCGTAGTCAGTGGGAGCAGCGGAAGCATTGGTGGACAGGTAGCTTATGTCTATTTATAGACTAAAGCAGATGTAGCGGAGATAGATCATCTATTTCTGACGTGACAGTCATAGGTTTGACTTCATCAGAATAGGGGATGGATCTGTTGAGAAGGTAGTAGGGCGTGATGTCATGGTGTTTGGATGACATACACAGAGTAGGAAAGGAAACTCCTATACTACAACCGGTCATACTTTGGTCGTCACACAGTAGTTTCTCCACATAGGAATTGGGTATTATATCAGACATACTGGTTACTAGATCTATGGTTTTAGATCTAGATTTGGGTGGTTTCCCAATCAGGGTACTTTGACAGCATTCTAAGAGTATTTAGAATGGACGACTCCTGGCACGGTAGTGTACCTGCAGGTAATGGAGTCACCCTCTCTAAAGGTGTCTTACAGACTAAAGGGGAGAGGGACGTGCATGATTGGCAGATCACTTGCTCAGGCAATTAAGTCAATCATGAGATGTCAAGTACCACACCAGATGTTGTTCTTGCACTAAATGCAATAAGTTGACATTAATCCAATCCTGGAGAAGCAGTCGGAAGCAGTTTTAGAACATAAGTGCATGTTCTAGGAATATGATAACGACAGCCTCATTCGGGAGACAGTTATCATTCCAGGCTTCCAAGGTGACATGGACGACAAGGAGGTTGTCAGAGCTATAGTTTTTCCTTCTGACGAGGGGCAGTATTTTGGACAGGTGGTCCAAGGCAATACTGAGGGAGGCATGGCGCAGGATACTGATTAAGTTCAGTTGACGATACAGTCTAAGGAGTTTGGATTTGGAGTTCATTTATGAGCTATGTCCCATCAGACATCCAGACACATCCTAAGACAGGTATTGCTCTTTTCGGGAGATGGCTTTCTCCGCGAACTTGAGATATAGAGAGACATAGAAAGAAACAACTAAGCGGATCCACTCACTGAGGCTATTTCTCGAACGCAATAGTTCCGCAAACGAGCTTTGTGAGACTGACTAGTAGAGGAGTTGGATGTTCGGTATCACACGGGCTGTGAGTATGCGACATCGCAATAATTAGCCTTGAGTGCAAGTGGGAGATTGTTGGAGATAGTGCCCTCAGAGTCAATTATTAGGTCACAGGTACGTGATTGTAATGATTGAGGGAGGACCTATCCCGGTAGGACAGTCTTACTCGAGATGATAGTATGCTATCTGGTTTACCTTTATCATCGTGTACTGTTTTAAAGAGACCTGACACGTCGCTATTACACGTTGATAGAGCCCCTAGGATTCTTGCTTGACCACCAGCAGTATGAGGGCGATCATATAAGTGGGAGCTGGGGGTCTACAAGCATATCCTTAAAAGGTCCCTAGTCGTGGGAGTTTCGAGACCGGGCATCGATACTCCATTAGTAGACTAGTGTATACAGTCGAGACCCCGACAAGGGATGGTGGCCGGTCTCACAAGCCACTGGTGTCAGTTGGATCACCTAAGATGTATACAGGTGCTCATTGGGTTATGAGTACACCGGACAGGACTCGCCGGGAACATGCTAGTTGGTCATATACCAGACGTCAGATGGCAGTTCCCTGGTGACATGTGTGCAGGTTAGTTCATCGACCTGGGGATCGTCATTTGTCTTGTGTGAGTTCCCACTGTACTTTGATTACTACCCTACCACGGCTCAAAGGAGTCGTGCAAACAGGTTTTAGTTGGGTACAGTCCCGAGCCACATGGAGGCAGTGAGCGTATCTTCAGGGGTTCGTCTCTCCCGGTATTGGGGGTGAGGTCGTGCTGTGTCTAGGAGAGCCATTACACGAAGCCCTCGGCCGAGGCAAGGAGATTTACTGGTAGGTATTCCAGTAGTATCTCAGGGTGTTCTGGGCTACACTCCGACACGACTTGTACCGCTTTTGGGGGTCTGACTTTTACCAACCCCCTAGGCCCGCCATGCGATACTCATAGACGAACGGACCGGACTGCACGGATATTGTCACTGACAGGCTCAGTAGAGTTGTCAGGCTGAGTTCGCTCACAGACATCCCTTTTGGTCAATACCTGGTGGCCCGTTATGTATTGGCTTATACCTCTAACGTGCTAGTGGTTAAATCCACAACCAAGGTGTTGATGAGTCTTTAGAGTCCCCCACATTCAGTTACTCAGCTTTCGGGCGAAAGGTTGTAGAGGCCGTATGGAGATATGGCAGGGTCCGATCAGATACGTGCGGTATTGCACGGATCAGGATCGGACAGTCTGTACTATAGGCCGTATGGTTATATGGCAGGGTTCGATCAGATACGTGCGGTATTGCACGGATCAGGATCGAACGGATATTACTAGTCGGTTTTGGTATAAGCCGAATCCTAGTATAGTACAGTGGAGATTTTGTCTCATTGCATTTGTATTTCGGTCGGAATACAAATGCGGGTGTGTATGCACAGTATCGGGGTTTTCCTGTAATTTATTACGGGACCAGTTTTCTGGAGTTGCCAGTTTGCTTTTCGTTTCGGCCGATTTCCATTGTTCCGTTCATTGGCCGAAGTTTGGTGGAGGAGGGTTTATTTGCATTGTTGCAAATTTGTATTTGTGGAAGGGGTCTTTGCTTTTTGTAGCATCATGATAGTCTTCATGATGGTGCACCATCCATTGACTTGCTTGATTTCATACTTCATGATGGCTTGACTTTGTTAGCATCATGTTTGTTGATGATTAGTGTGTTGAGTGTGGTTTTGGTGTTAGTGATCATGTTCTTTCATGATGGCTTTTGTTTCCCTCTTGCATTGTGGTGTGATCTATCTCATTCTATCACCCCACTCTCTCATTCCTCCCTCTCTTGAAGTCTTGGCCGGCCACTCCCTTAGTGGGGGCTGTCCCAATTTTTTGGGTGGGTTTTTTAGCTCATTTCATGTTGCAAAAACCCAGAAGATCATTCTCAAAAAGCTCCAAGTTCAATCCCTCCACAAAAGGCAATTCCACAAACCCCAAAATGAGACTTGCTCACTACATATTCTACAACGAACCTTGGGCACGTCGAGTAGCCGGCTTCGTGCCCGAGTTGCCTCGGCATTGAGGTGGGAGCCCGTATAAGAAGTAGGCGATGTGGTGCACTTCCGGCGACGAGGAGGAGACGAGACATTCCGCAGGAGATCGGGACGACGACGAGAAGACCGGAGGACTCGGATCTGTCGGTATATTTCTATTCCCCATCTTGTTAGTAGCTTAGACTTGTTAATGGTTACGATCCGGGTGTTTAGTGCGCGGTGGTGCCGGTTTGCTAAGTCCGCAAAATTTAAGTTTATCACCGCTTCCGCAATTGGCCGTCGGATTGACGGCCGGGGCGCCGCCGTGCACTTACACAAAGCACTTCCAGAAGGGTTCAGAAGGAAGCTGGGAGAATTGGTTGATCTCATTTCGAATTCTTGCGGTCTTATGATTTGGATAGAATTTTTTCAGAAACGCTTTAACAAACTCGTCCCAGCTGGTGATTGAGTGGGAAGCGGTGCTATACAGCCATTTTTCAGCGAGATCGCATAAAGTGAACGGAATGACCCGTAGACGTATAGCATCTTCCGACAGCTGGGTTGTTTTCATCATGGCACAGACATTTTGAAATTTGTTGATGAAAATATAGGCATCTTCAGATTCAAGCCCATGAAAACGTGGAAGCATGTTGATGAAATGGGGCTAAATTTCAAAGTTGTCCCCATTGGCTGGAGGAAGAGAAAGGCAGGTGGGAAGTACAGAACGGGTGGGATAGAAACGATCCTGGAGCGCGATTCGCTGCGGCGCTACAACAGGCGGAGGTGGTGGAAGATTGGTCTCCGTAGGAGGTGGAGCCAATCCAGGGGTGGTCAAAGAGATGTTCGGATTAAATCCCGACATCGCGGAAGAAGAGGTTGGTGAAAGTGAAGGTGAAGGTGAAGATGTATGAACAGAATTCCGGTCAACGTCGGAGTTGGCCGGCAAAGGAAGGGGTGAAAGGGGAGTGGACGGAGTATCGACTTCGGAGTCGATCGCGTAGTCGGTCGTGACTAACGTAACGCGGACTAGACGGGCGCTAGTGTCCCGAGTCCAAGCGGACATACACTAAACGAGTTTAGTATAGTCAAAGCGGAGAAGGTGAGGGTAAGAAAACGTCAATGGAGAAAGGCGATGGGTGGTGGGTGAAAATGGATTTGGCGACAAAAGGGCAAGTTTTTTTATAAAAGTTTTTGATTTTTTCTTCTTTTTTTTTCTTTTTAGAAAGAGATTTACAGAAATATGTACGGAAATACGGCTTAAGCAATCACAAACAAGATATGCATAATCACACCTAGATCTAGGGTAACCTAGGTCTACTAGACCTGCTCCTGAACTTGATTGTCGAAGTTAAACAATGTCGAGAAACGGGCTTAAAAATACACTGATCACGAGGCCAGGTAAGTGCAGAGATAAGGGGAGGTTGTCCAACGCTTTCGCGAAGTTCCTTAATTAAATAACCCTTTCTCTTTCGGCGGTTGCGCCTTTAACACTTTCCTAGACACCCCGTAAACAATATACGGTTAAGCGAGGTTCTAAACAAGGTTTATCTTCTCCTAATGAGCGCGAAGTCCTTAGGGCTGAAGTCTAGTATTTTTTAATTTACAATGGACAATGCATATGCTTTAGTGATTTTTGGGGTCCTGGGAAGGGTGATGAAATCCCCACCCAATCTGGATTGGTTTCAAGCCCCTTAAGTCCGTATTAAAGAATGCAAAACAGTAACAAATCAACTGCAAACAATTTTTATTTGCGGCGCAAAGAATCCTGCACAAGAACAGTTTATTGGAAGGGGGAGAAGAATTTGCGCAAAGAAGCCTGCAGAAAACACAATTCAGTGGAGTCCAGAGGAGTGGGAGAAGCAAGAGAGACTCACCAAAATTTTTTGGCAAACCGAAGGCACCAACTAGCCGCGTTTCCGCGGCCAAACACCAGGAATAGCCGCGGTTCCGCGGCTAGAAAGAGAGATTGGGATCCCAATTTTTTTCTGGTTGCTGGTCTTGGAGTCCTCTGCTTGTCTAGATCTTCTGAATTTTTACTTGCTCACTGTACCTGCTCCAGATCTTGACAGTAGACCGTATGCTTTGTTTTGTCCGTCGCGGTGTAGCCGCGAAATGTGGGTCTATCTTCCCACGTCTTTGGCACTGTACTTGAACTCCGTATTTTCAACGTCTTGGCCACTGAACTCGAACCTTGTATTTTCCTGCACACTCGCACAAAAGCTAATCAAAAATAACAAGATGATTTTTACAAAGTATATATATATATATTTTTTTTTATACTTACAAATTAACCCGAAATTACACAAGGAAATAAACTACCGTCTCCCCGGCAACGGCGCCATTTGATTGGTAGGATATGTGCGTGTTCAAGTTTAAGTTTTAAATACCGCAATCAAGACGGTTTCGCACGTAGCTAGCCGGTTGAGTACGGGTCGTCCGCAGGGAGATGGGAATCTTTTTCTATGTGTTTTTCGACGAGTTAAGTCCGGTTGTTCAGATTTTGTTGGATTATCTAAGTGTTAAGTTGATATTTAAAGAGAGCTTGTTAGGGTTAGGATTAGATTAGTTTGAGTTAGGAGTCTCCACATCTTTCGTTGCCCCTCTTAATATCGGTGTTACGGTAATCGGCAACAACGGGGATTAGCACGACTAGGAAGGACTTTGCGAGTATAAGCTAGGCTTTCCAACGCATAAGTCTTCCTTTTGGTGCTTGTCCGTCCGTTCTTGGCTCTTATCCATAACCTCCGGTTAATTCAACCACAACCGGTCTCACTACGGAATCACCACTATCATGTAGGATAGGGTGCCGTAAGGAGCGGATTGTGGTTCAATTAACGGGAGTCGATTTAAGTTGTTGGGCAAGGAAAGAGTGAGAGAGATTTCCTTCTCTCAAACTTCCCTTATCCTACCCTAACAAGTATAAAACTACTCACACTTCATGATAAGGAAAAACAAAACAAAACAAAAGAGGAAGATAGAAAGAAGGAGATTAGAAGAATACGACTAACTATTTGCGACCTCACTTTGGCGAGGATCGAGCGTAAGTATCATTGTCGTATGAAGGATAAAGAAAAAGAGAGAAGAAAGAAACAACAAGGAAATAACAACAACTACTTAACAATTAAAATTACAACAAGTAAAGAAAGAGCAAGACAAGCATGATAATAAAATGATCTTCTTTATTTATCATTCCTCCCTCACAAAGCTCACTACAAGTTTAATGGAGAAGAGATGAGAAGAAGAAGAACAAGTGAACTAAATCCTAGAAAAAGAAAATACAAGAATGGACCCCTTCCTTCACAAAGTTCTGGGCTATTTATAGGCCAGAAAATGAAACCCTAGGGCAACCACCAGAACCCACATGAAAATACAAAAATACCCCTGGAAAAGATTTTCCTGCCGCCACTATATGGCCGCGGATCCGCGGCCTGGACCCCACTTTGGCCGCGGATCCGCGGCCTTTTGGGAGAGTTGGGCCCTCCAACTTTTGGTGCTGGCCTGATCTGATGTCTACATTATTCTGGTACATATACTTTCTCAATTTGGCTCCACGATTTTTCCAGAATTTCTGTTGAGGGAAAGATGGACTTTTTGTCAAGATTTTGTCATGATTTGCCTCGAGCTCCGCGTAGATCTCTTGGATTTTGTGCTACCATTGAGCCTTGTGCATGAGAATGACATTGATTTGACCTTTTTGTCTTCCTATTGATATCTGGCAACATACGGATGAAGAGCGGAGACCGTGTTTTTATCTATGGTTGGCAGGAACCCGGATTTTTTCGTGTTTTCCATGAATTTCACCGTTTTAGAACCGAGAACCTGTATCTTGCAATTGACTAGCAAACACGGCTCAAGAGTATCTACCGATATGCAATGTGATAAAAATTGGGCGGTATGAAAATGCAAAAATCTGATATGAACAAGACCTATAAAGCTAGACTTGTTGCAAAGGGTTTCCGTCAAAGACCTGGCTTGGACTATGACGAAACCTTTTCTCCAGTGGCTATGCTGAAATCCATTCGGATCCTTCTTGCCATTGCTGCCTTCCACGATTATGAGATCTGGCAAATGGACGTAAATACCGCTTTTCTAAATGGAAATTTAGAGGAGTGTGTCTATATGGACCAACCAGAGGGTTTCATTCAGAGTGGGAGCAGCGGAAAGGTGTGCAAGTTGCTTAAGTCCATCTATGGACTAAAGCAGGCATCGCGGAGTTGGAACATCTGTTTTGATGAGACGGTCAAGGAATTTGGCTTTATCAAAAATCCAGATGAACCATGCATCTATTGTGGATTTGTAGCGAGAACTGTAGTATTCCTCGTCTTGTACGTGGATGACATTCTCTTAATAGGAAATGACATTCATATGCTACAATCTGTCAAGGGGTTCTTGTCGCACAGGTTCTCGATGAAAGACCTGGGTGATGCCTCTTACATCCTGGGGATCCGGATCCATCGTGATAGATCCAAGAGGATATTAGGACTTTCACAGTCCAGGTACATCGACATCATACTGAAAAGATTCAGTATGGAAGAGTCCAAGCGCGGTAACCTACCGGCTTGTCACGGGATCACCCTCTCTAAAGAGATGTCTCCCAAGACTGATTTGGAGAGGGATCGCATGTCTATTATACCCTACGCTTCTGCGGTAGGCTCTATAATGTATGCGATGTTGTGTACCAGACCGGATGTTGCTTATGCACTGAGTGTGGTAAGCCGGTATCAGTCAAACCCTGGGGAGAAACACTGGATAGCAGTAAAGAACATTCTCAAGTACCTCAGAAGGACTAAGGAGATGTTCTTGGTGTATGGCGGAAAAGACCTCCAGATCGAGGCCTTTGCTGACTCCAGCTTCCAGAGTGACAAGGATGATTCCAAGTCCATGTCGGGTTTTGTCTTTACCCTCAATGGAGGGGCGGTGTGTTGGAAGAGTTCCAAACAGGAAACCGTTGCAGACTCGACGATGGAAGCGGAATACATCGCTGCATCTGATGCCGCAAAAGAAGCTGTCTGGATGAGGAAGTTCTTGAAAGAGCTTCAGGTGGTTCCGTCCATTGTTGATCCAATACCTCTGTATTGCGACAACAACGGGGCTATAGCTTTAGCGAAGGAACCCAGGTCCCATCAGAGATCCAGACACATCTTGAGGCGGTATCACCTGATCAGGGAGATCGTGGATCGCCAGGAGATCGAGGTTCGGAGAGTCGCTTCAGAAGATAACACTGCAGATCCATTCACCAAGGCCTTGCCCCAGACTCAGTTCGAGCGGCTGATCGAGATAATAGGTCTTCGATACGCCAGTACATGGCCTTAGTGCAAGTGGGAGATTGTTAGTGTATATGCCCTAGAGGCCATTACTGTATCATACTAGTTTGTATATTACTTAATGGAAGCTTGGGATATTCACCTTGTATATACAATCTTGCTCAAAATAGTAGTATGCTACTTGGTTTGTTTCTACTTCAATGTGTACATGTGTTTATTTTAGTATATCGCCTATACACATTAGTGGAGCCCTTAGGATCTTTGCTTGATTACCAGCGTTGTGATGGCAGTCACACTAGTGGGGCTGGGTAATCTATAAACACATCCTTATGCAGGTCCCTGGTCGCAGGACTATCGAGACAGGGTATCGATACTCCGGAGTAGACTAGCGCATGCGCTTCTCATCCCAGTGTGGGAGACAGTCTGTCCCACAGCCGTCGGTACGTCGTACTTGAGATAGTATGCGGGTACTCGTTGGGTTACGAGTACACTGGACAGGACTCGTCGGGAACTGACTAGTTGGTATTATGCCTATCGTCAGTTATCAGTTCCCAGGTGACATGAGTACAGCTTAGTCCGCTGACTTGACACTGTCACTTCGCCTCGAGTGTGTTCCCACTGTACTTTGATTACTACCCTACCACGGCTCAAAGGAGTCGTGCAAACAGGTGGTAGTTGGGTGCAGTCCCGAAGCACTTGGAGGCAGTGACGGTTAGACCGGATTCGTCTCTCCCGGTATTGGGGGTTGACATCGCGCTGTGTCTAGGAGAGCCATTACACGAGTAGTCCCTGGCCAGGGCAAACGAGATATACTGGTAGGCTTCCAGTGTTATCTCAGGGTGTTTTGGGCTTCACTCCGACACGACTTGTACCGCTATTGGGGGACTGACGTTTACCGCCCCCTAGGCCCGCCATGCGATGTATCAGACGAACAGACCGGACTGTACGGAGAATGTCACATTCAGGCTCAGTAGGAGTTCAGATGGGTTTCGCCTCGTCAGTCTTCTTGTCGGCATCTACCTGGGGACCGTTACGCACAGCTAGTGCCGCTTGCGGTCTGTGGTTAAACCCACTGCCAGCGTAGTGTCGAGTCTTTAGAGTCCCACACAGAAAGCTATTCGCCTTTAGGCAAAAGAGTAGAGGTCGCATGGTTTTGCGACAGGTCGCAAGGTTTTGCGACAGGGTTCGATCACATCCGTGCACTTGTGCACATACAGTGTCCGGACAGTTCACACTAGCGGGCTTTGGTTTAAGCCAGATCCTAGTGTACGTTTTGGGATTGGATTTATCCAGTATGTATTCGTGTTCCTCGGAACGCGGATGCGGGTGTGTATGCACAGTTGACGGAGAGACAGAGACAGAGGATTCTCATTAGGGTTGTTGGCCGTTGACTGTTGACTATTGACTTTTTGGTCAACCCTAATGAGAATATGATATATGATTAACAATAATATTAATTAAGTATTGTGGTGACATGGTTGTTGAGGGGTTGACTTTGTTGACTTGTTGACTTTGTTGACCGGTTGACTAAGTTGGACTAGTTGACCATCATGATGACAATGGCTATCATTTCATGGCAAAGACTTTTTACTTGCTTGTTTCTTTTGTGAGAAATGAGTGCATGAAATGATTTAGCCATTTTGACTTGAACCATTTTACACAATACTTGATTATTATTTTTGTGATGATGGTTTTGGATTATGAGAGCCAAGAGAGAAAAGTCTTCTCTCATTCTATCATTCACATTCTCTCTCTTGTTCTTGAGCTCTCATCTCCTCCTCTTGCTCTCCCTCTCTTGACTCTATGGTTCACTTGTCTCATGAGTTGAGAACCAAGAACCATAGATAAAATCCCATACAAACTCTTCTCTACTCACTCTAGTTCACAAGGTTTAGCAAACCGAGTGAACTAGTTTCTTCAAAGTTCGAAGAAGGAGCCAAAGGTTGAAGCTTTCAGGTGGATCTATCTTCGGCGCAAGGAGACGACGGGGAGAAGCCGATTCGGACGACCATCGAAGCTTGAAGACGAAGGAGTTCGAGAAAAAGAAAGGTATAACCCCCTAACCGAGTAGTTAGCAACTCGTAGTTAGGTTGTTAGTTAGATGTTTAACAAAGATCCGGGTTTTGAGTCCATGTTACCACCTCTAAAAAATTGTTTTTCACCAAATTCCGCATGCCCGAAAGTACCGGGAGAGGTAGCATGGACTTACAGACGATTCTTTAAAGTCCTACACAGAGGTTTCTTGGCTCAGGCAAAACGGAGTAGGAGCACATATATGATATGTGCGGGACCGAGAACAATACGTGTATATGATACCGTATTAGATTCTCGCGATATGAGATATCGGCCGGGTATATGTGATATAGCCGGGTCATCGGATCTAGTGTTGATTCGATGAACTGATACAGATTATATTAGTCGGTTATTTGTGAAATAGCCGGATTATCAGATCAAGTGTTGATTCGATAATTTAATGTATAATTATATATTTGATATATTAAATTATATTAACTGATATAATCTCACTTAAAGATTCTTTTTCTCACTCGGGTAATACATTGATATATATGCGATATATGTTAATTGTATTATTTTCTTTTGTTACAAAATATATTATATATGTGATATATAATATTATAACAAGTTATGATAACTAATGCAACATGATTAGTGGAGATTAAACAAGGTTAGGGTTTGATTTGGGTTAGTCCATTCATGAAGTTTCTAGAAGCTTTTTGTTTTGTTTCTTACAAAGATATTTTTGTGAGATATTATTAAACCCAACCCAAACCCATAACCCTAGTTAATTCTCTACATTGGTTAGCCTTTTCATTCAACCATGGTTGCATAAGTTATTATTTTTACATTTTCATTATTCATCACAAAAGGATTCATCTTCTTCTTCCTCTTTGCAAAGCTTTCTTGTTTTGATCTTTGTGATGAAAGTGAGTGAGAATAAGAAAACAAAGGAAAGCTAAAATCCTACTTCATCATCCTCATCTATCCTTGCCATTTAGATGAAGGTGTTCACCTCATTAGTGAGTGAGAGCTTGGGTTAAGGAAACTTCAAGATAGGTCATCTTTGTTATCGAAGATCGGAAGCAAGCTTGCATCTTTCTCTTCGTGGAGCCTCTCTAGAGTCCGGATGCACGATGATCGTAGCGAAGGGACCTCAACATTGAGTTTTAGAAGTGAAGGACAGGATCTACAAAGTTTGTAATCCCAAAATCTTAGATGTTAAAGTGTTTAACATGCTTTGTTTCGCCTAATCTCTAGTCTAAGATCTTGGTTTAGGGTTGTTCGGCACGGCTAAATTTTAAATCGGGCATGGTTAATGCCTTATAGACCCTTGTGCGTATGCCTAATAACCCTACAGTGGTATCAGAGCCAACCTAGAGCTTTAGGCGAAGTCTAGGCGAAATTTAAAGTCCGATCGAACTCTGAATACCCGTAAAACCCTAGTTTCTGGAAATTTTTCAAAAAGTTGATTTTTTCATATTAAAAATGCTTTAAAAAACAGCAGGGAATTTTATGGAACTGTGTGAAAAACGACAAGGTAATTCACCCAAGGCGCCGCGGAACCACGGCATGAGCATGGGTCGCGCGGCGGTTCCGCGGCCGTACAGTGAAATCATTGTTTGCTTTTTGCACAGTAAAGTCCCTATGTATTTCCTGATGCTTCTCGGTATTTTTAATTTTTACTCAAGTGTTGAGTTTTCTGGGTTGTATTGGGAACTCGTTGATTCGATCGGAAAGTTTAACTTCGTATTTTATTTTTTTCCGGGTAATTTTAGAAACTGTTAAAAAGTTCGAACGGATATCAATAACTCACTTTTTCCCCTGTCAGAAAATTTTTCAAATGTTGGATTTTTCCTCGAGTTTGAAACTTCCGGAAAATCATGAAAGTAACGCGGTGGACCCTCTAGAAGAACACAAACCTTAACTCGATTATGTGACCGTCTAAACCGCCTCTGAATCTTAGGGTTTGGGGCAGTACGGCGTTGCCACATGTGAGGCGTTGGCTTGACCCTTCTACGGCTGGACCATTGGTATTGTGGCATGTGATGGATATTTTTTGAACTCCGCTCAAGTGTTGAGCTATTTGGGAAATCTTGGGTGTTTGATTATTCGATCAGAAACTTTAACACCGTCTTTTTATCTAGAATGTGATGCAATATTTGGAATCCACAGGTAGTTATGAGATAACTAATTTGAATGTTATAAATCTAGCAGTTTGGTCTCAATTGATCGGTTGCCACGGGATTTTAATGTGATCAAAAGTCCGTCGCAATCACATAGCGTACGCGGATACTCACCGGGTAAACTTAACAGACAGCCACACCCCATAGCCCCGACCAAGTGACTGTAGGAGAACCCCGTCGCCAAAAGCATCTGTTCGGGTGCTCGCGGCAGCGGTATTCCGCCTTAGTGCACTTCATCGACGGCATCCGGGGGTGCGGCCGTCTACTAAAGTTTGCGACAAGCATTCGATCGGAATGTAGGGAATCTTGTTGAATTGCCCGACTTGATATTGAAAAGAGTTTTTGATAATGAGACTAAAATGCGGGGTTTATAATTGTTAGGCATGCGATGTCTAAGGAATTCATTTAGTTAGGCATGTATGTCTAAGGAGGTTGTGGATTCCAACTGTTGTAATTTTACACTTTCTTTTCTGTGACTGTAAGCGTAATATGTGGTGTATCGTCGGCTTCGTTGCTATACATCAATGACAATCGGGATACGCATACTTGCTTACGTTGATGATATGTGATATTATGTGTTGCTGTGATATGTTCTATTGGATCGTCGTGTTCTGAATAGCCGGGGGTTTTATGTGAGATGAGAGTTTTTCTTTTTCATTCATGTAAAATTCATTTGTATGTAATATTCTTTTATTGGGGCACTTCCGGGCTGAGGATGATGTCACCATTGTATATTATTTACTTTTCCGCATTAGGTAGACCCAAGACGGGGAGCACAAGTAACCGGGTTCTGGGGTCCAGTGGGAGACCATCTCGAGGAGTCGAGACCCGGTCTCCTAACCCTAGAATTGGCAGAGTTGCTTGCCGCTCTCGTAGGGGTCTAGGGATGTGGGTTTGGCTATTCATCGCAACCGTGGAATCCGTGTTTTATACAGGCTCATATTAAAACACGGACGTCCTAGTATATCCAATATTTCATATATGTTCTTCTGCTGCAATGTTCTGTGATGAGATCATATTACTGCCTGAGACGAATGTTTATATTATATATATGAGATATATGTTATATTGCAGATTTCGTTTCAAATGTGATGCTTGTGAAGCATAATAAAATGGGACTTCATTAATGAGATTAATAAAACTAAAAAAAAAAACTAAAGATGTTGTAGAAACTTGTTTAAAAACTAGTAGCTCTAGTTCTTGCTTTGCATAGCGGTGTTCCTTTGTAGAACATCCTGCACCTTATTCGACAAGGAAAGAGCCGAGATCCCTTCACCGGGAGTGACCTCTTTAGTGAAACTAGCAGATACTACAAACTCGGTTTGTCTTTTGATTACTTATATAGTTTTTGCTTTGCATAGTGATATTTGTGAAATATCCTACACCTTATTCGATAAGGAAAGAGCCGATGATCCCTTCACCGGGAGTGACCTCTTTAGCAAAACTAAAAAAGGCCTCAAAAACATTCCTTTTAAAATCACTCGATTCTACAACGATATCAAGTTCATTACGCAAAGGGTTTTCTTAAAAACCTATCGTAGCCCTCCGTCATTTCAAATAAGTAATAGTTAGTATTCGTACTATGTTTGTTGACCTCTGGCGTAGTGTGCGGTAGCTGATTACTGCTTATCTGTATAAACATATGATGAGATTGATTTAGGGTAGTCGTGCGACCTTGTTGACCTCTGTCAAGGGTCGTACGGGTGGGTTTTTATTGGAAATAGAGAAAAAGTTAGTGAACTCTTGGGATTGATACATGCTGATGTATGAAGGTCCCCTGTCTACACATGCCAAGATCGGTTCTTTGTACTTCATTACATTCTCTGATGATCTCTCAAGATTCAGACATATGTTCCTGATGAAACATAAGTCCGGACCTTTTGAGATATTCACAGAATATAAGTTAGAAGTAGAGAACCAAAAACGGGTATATGTATTATGTCCTTTGATGAGATCAGGGAGGAGAATACTTTAGCACGGAATTCCTGGACTATTCTAAAGGAGAATGAGATTCTCTCTCAGTATTACTCCTCCTTATACACCATAGCACGATGGTATATCGGGGCGGAGCAATTGCACCCTATGTGATATGGTGTGCTCTATGATGAGTACTACTGAGTTTCCTATTTCCTTCGGGGAGTTATGCACTTGAGAAGCTGCATACCTATTGAATAGGGTTCAAATCGAATCAGTTGCCTACCACTTCATATGTGATATGGAATGGGAAGAGCCCATATCTTAAGTATGTTAAGATTTGGGGTTGTCCGGCCTATGTCTAAAAGCAAAATCCGGACAAGCTCGAGGAAAAGTCAGATCTGTAGAAGTTTGTTGGATATCCCAAGCATTTGTAAGGGAATATGTTCTACCTAACTGAGGAACAAAAGATGTTTTGTTTCTCAACATGCCACCTTTGTGAAAGGGAATTTCTTGTGAAGAAATTAGTGGTCATGAGGTAGAACTGGAAAGAGTTCCAGCTATATAAACTGTAACTGATAATTTGGTAGAACCAAAGGATTCAATAGATTCTAACGAATCTCAGCCTCTCCGCCGATCTAGTAGGGTTCCTCATCCACCTGAGAGATACTTCGGTTTCTCTATAACAGTGGGAGCGAGGATTGCATCATGAGATGATGACCTAGCTAGTTTTGCGCAGGCCATCAGGAGTAGGACTCTGTAAGAATGGCTGGATGCTTAGCGATCTGAGATGGAATCCTTATACACCAACAAAGTATGGACTTTGGTTGCTTTATCTGAAGGGTTAAATCCCCATCAGGAGCAAGTATATCTTGAGAAGATTACTTGGTGTACATGGAAAAGTTGAGACTTTCAAAGCTATGCTTAAAGTCCATCCAGATCCTACTTGCCACGGCTACATACCATGACTACGATATCTGGCGGTTGGGTGTCATGACTGCTTTTCTAAATGATGATTTAGAAGAGAGCGTCTATAAGTACACAGCCAGAGGGCTTCGTAGACAGTGGGAGCAGCGGAAACGTGAGCAAGATGTTTTATGTGATAAATCAGGCATCGCGGAGTTGGAACGTCTGTTTTGATGTGGTAGTCAAAGAGTTTGACTTCATCAAAATGGTAGATGAACCTTGTGTATACAAAAAGGTAGTAGGGAGTATGGAGGTGATCCTCGTAGAGTACGTGGATGACATACTCTTGATAGGAAAGGAGTTTCCTATGCTACACTTGGTCAATCTCCTATTATCACAAGGATTCTCCGTATAGGATCAAGGAGATACCTCCTAAATCCTGGGTTTTGGATCTTTGAGATAGATCTAATTGGATGTTAGGATTCTCACTAGTTGTAGTGAGATGGTATCAATCGATCCTGGGGAGAATCACTGGAAAGGTTCCAGGGTGATAAGGACGACTGAATGTCAGTCGAAGGCATTGTCTTTACCCTCAGTGGAGGGACGGTATGTTAGAAGAGTTCCAAGCTAGATACCGTGACTTACTAGACGATTAAAGGCAAGATATATCGTTACCAAGGATGCTACCAAAGAGGCAGTCTGGATATATATAAGTTTATGAGATGAACTTCGTTCCTACCATTGTGTGACAATGGAGTTGTGGCTTATGCCAAGGAACCCCCGTCCCATCAGAAATCCAGATATAATTCTTAGGCAGTATCACCTGATCATGGAGATGGTTGATCTCTAGAGAGATCGAGGTTAGGAGAGTATACACAGAGGACAACAGCGCGGATCCACTCACAAAGGCCTTTTTCCTAGTAGAGACTCTTATGGGATGGTTGAGTATGAGATACTTCAACCACAGCTAATTGTTGGGTATGCGATACCACAATAGATAACCCTAGTGCAAGTGGGAGATTGTTAGTTATATGTATGCCCTAGAGGCCATTACTGTACATACGATGTATATTGTAATGGATGCTTGGACATATATAGGGAGTGTTACTGACTGGATTCACAGGAAAATGTACAGGCTTACTTGTTAATCTTCTGAGCGCTCAATACCTGGGTGGCTGTTACGTTTAACTGACCGCTTGCAGCTTGTGGGTGTTTGATATGATCATCACCTACTGCCGGCGTATTGACGATTCTTTAGAGTCATACACAGAGGTTTCTTGGCTCAGGCAAAACGGAGTAGGAGTACATATGTAATATGTGCTGGACCGAGAACAATACGTGTATGTGATACCATATTAGATTCTCGCGATATGAGATATCGGCCGGGTATATGTGATATAGCCGGGTCATCGGATCAAGTGTTGATTCGATGAACTGATACATATTATATTAGTCGGTTATTTGTGAAATAGCCGGATTATCAGATCAAGTGTTGATTCGATAATTTAATGTATAATTATATATTTGATATATTAAATTACATTAACTGATATAAGCTCACTAAAAGATTCTTTTTCTCACTCGGGTAATACATTGATATATATGCGATATACGTTAATTGTATTATTTTTTTTTGTTACAGAATATATTATATATGTGATATATAATATTGTAACAAGTTATGATAACTAATGCAACATGATTAGTGGAGATTAAACAAGGTTAGGGTTTGATTTGGGTTAGTCCATTCATGAAGTTTCTAGAAGCGTTTTGTTTTGTTTCTTGCAAAAATATTTTTGTGAGATATTATTAAACCCAACCCAAACCCATAACCCTAGTTAATTCTCTACATTAGTTAGCCTTTTCATTTAGCAACCATGGTTGCATAAGTTATTATTATTACATTTTCATTATTCATCACAAAAGGATCCATCTTCTTCTTCCTCTTTGCAAAGCTTTCTTGCTTTGAGCTTTGTGATGAAAGTGAGTGAGAATAAGAAAACAAATGAGAGCTAAAATCCTATTTCATCATCCTCATCTATCCTCGCCATTTAGATGAGGGTGTTTACCTCATTAGTGAGTGAGAGCTTGGGTTAAGGAAAGTTCAAGGTAGATCATCTTTGTTATCGAAGATCAGAAGCAAGCTTGTATCTTTCTCTTCGTGGAGCCTCTCTAGAGTCCGGATGCAATATGATCACAGCGAAGGGACCTCAACACGGAGCTTTAGAAGTGAAGGACAGGATCTACAAAAGTTGTAATCCTAAACTCTTAGATGTTAAAGTGTTTAACATGCTTTATTGTTGGAGATAGTGCCCTCAGAGTCAATTATTAGGTCACAGGTACGTGATTGTAATGATTGAGGGAGGACCTATCCCGGTAGGACAGTCTTACTCGAGATGATAGTATGCTATCTGGTTTACCTTTATCATCGTGCACTGCTTTAGGTGACATGACAGGTCACTATTGCACGTTGATAGAGCCCCTAGGATTCTTGCTTGACTACCGGCAGTATGAGGGCGATCATATACGTGGGAGCTGGTAGTCTACAAGCATATCCTTAAAAGGTCCCTAGTCGTGGGAGTTTCGAGACCGGGCATCGATACTCCATTAGTAGACTAGTGTATACAGTCGAGACCCCGACGAGGGGCGGTGGCCGGTCTCACAAACCACTGGTGTCAGTTGGATTACCTAAGATGTATACAGGTGCTCATTGGGTTATGAGTACACCGGACAGGACTCGCCGGGAACATGCTAGTTGGTCATATACCAGACGTCAGATGGCAGTTCCCAGGTGACATGTGTGCAGGTTAGTTCATCGACCTGGGGATCGTCATTTGTCTCGTGTGAGTTCCCACTGTACTTTGATTACCACCCTACCACGGCTCAAAGGAGTCATGCAAACAGGTTTTAGTTGGGTACAGTCCCGAGCCACATGGAGGCAGTGAGCGTATCTTCAGGGGTTCGTCTCTCCCGGTATTGGGGGTGAGGTCGTGCTGTGTCTAGGAGAGCCATTACACAAAGTCCTTGGCCAAGGCAAGGAGATTTACTGGTAGGTATTCCAGTAGTATCTCAGGGTGTTCTGGGCTTCACTCCGACATGACTTGTACCGCTTTTGGGGGTCTGACTTTTACCAACCCCCTAGGCCCGCCATGCGATACTCATAGACGAACGGACCGGACTGCACGGATATTGTCACTGACAGGCTCAGTAGGGTGTCAGGATGAGTTCACTCATCGACGTCCCTTTTTAGTCAATAGCTGGTGGCCCGTCACGTATTGGCTTATACCTCTGACGTGCTAGTGGTTAAATCCACAACCATAGTATTGACGAGTCTTTAGAGTCCACCACACTTTCTGTTACTCAAGCTTTCGGGCGAAACGCTGTAGAGGCCTGTGATGTTGCGGATCGGTCGTGGGGATAGCCTGGATGCAATGCTAGTACAGTTTTGTTGTATTATGTACATTTGATATTGCGGGGCGAGCGTCCGACATGTGGACTGCTGTCACTGCCTGTTTGTATTATTCTTTTGGGGCACGACCTGGTTGCGGTCGATGTACCCGGTGTATGTATATTTTACTTTCTGTACTAGGGTTACCCCGTGGAGGGGTGCACGGATAGCCGGGTTCTAGAGGGCAACGGGCCCGCATCTCAGGGCATTGAGACGGAGGGGCTTCAGTCTGGAATTGGCGGGCTATTCGCCGCACTCGTAGGGGGTACAGGTTGACCCAGGAGGGGTGCCCAAGTTACCGGATTCCGTGAAGTGCTGGGTGGTCCATTCACGGTGCTGAAGGGGGCTGCCTCGCTTCAGGTTTTGGCGGGTGACTTGCCGCGCCCGTAGGGGTCTAGGATTTCATTGCACAGGCTATCCACACGACCAGGGGAACGTCGGGTTTCAGTAGTGGCTCTGTGAAACCCGGGGATCCCAGATATCTGTATTGTTCTGTGATGCTGTACATTTCTGTAATGTTGCATTTCTTTTCACGCCTAGAGCGAAATATAATATATTGGTATATATATTAGTAGATGTTGTATATGTTTTTCATCCGCGCTAGTCCAGTCCCCGCTCTGCCGTTAGTTAGCTAACCTAACGGGTGATGACGGGACCCAGTGGCGAATGCGGATGGCATATACGTACGTCAGTATATTTTCGTTCTTTGTGGTGTGATCGATTGATGGGACTGCATTGATTCGGATCAATGCAAGTTAAAAACAAACCTAATCTGATGTTGTTGGAACACTTTTTCAAAAGGCTGTTATTGCAAGGACGTTCACTTTTGTTTTGCATCGTGGTATTCATTTGGAATATCCTGCTCCTCAGTCGACGAGGCAAGGGCCGAGATCCCTTCACCGGGAGTGACCCCTTGGACAGAAGTTTGCGTCAGGGCATTAACTTCACTATAGCCGTTTACTTTTGCTTTGCATCGCGGTATTCAGTTGGAATATCCTGCACCCCATTCTACGGGGAAAGAGCCGAGATCCCTTCACCGGGAGTGACCTCTTTAGCGAAGGTTTTCGTCACTATATTTTCAAAAAGCTATCAGTTCCTTCAACGATATCAAGTTCTTTACGTTAAAGGTTTTCGCCAGAAACCATTCGTAGCCCTCCGTCGTTTCATATGGGTAGTCAATAGTATTCAAGCTGTGTTTGTTGGCCAAAGTCAAGGCACAGTGTTTGGTAGCTGTTGGTTATTCATATGCAGCATAGATAGATGCGTTGGTTTGGAACAGTCGTATAGCCTTGTTGGCCAAAGTCAAGGGCTTGTGCGGGTGGATTCGAATCAACCTGGAGAATTACGGGTAGAACTTGACATGTGACTTATGATTTGTTGGCCAAAGTCAAGGTCATAAGAGCATGGGGCAGAAATCCATCGGGAGTTTCAAAAGTACTGAAACTTGCCAGATATGCGCATACCTTCTGGAGTGTGATACCGTGAGCGGATTCCGTCACGTTGTCATGCGATGAGAGTTGGATCCCGATTCCCACTGATGAGTTAGTTTACTCCTCGGGTGACCCCGACTAATTCTTCTTTCAGGTTTGGAGGAGAATTTGAGGTACAGTGGGAGGTTTCCTGATTAGAAAAAGTGATAACCATTCTGATCTAGGTTAGAGTGCACGCTGAGTGTTTCTTTTCTCTCTCTCTCTGGCAGCGACCATTGACCCGACCCTAGACTATGACTCAGTGACCAAGTTGACCGAACCTACTTAACACTGGTTTTTGGATTGTCAGAGTTGCAGACCTCATTGCCACTCCTGCTTTTACCCTTTTCTCCAGGACACCCCGTATTACTACGAACGTCCACTTCCATTGGACAAAACCATCGTATGGTTATATACGAACTCGAAGGAATTTATTTGAGGATGGTTTCCGGTTCTGGAGAAAACGGATAGGATTATTCAGTTGTCTTTTCCTTTCACCTTCTCTCAGGTTGCGAGTACTCCTTGGTTTAGGAGTAGTACACCTATTACGCAAATTGGATAGTCTTCTTCCAAACCATAGGCTGGTGCCGACCGGTAGGGAATGAAGAAAACCAGTTAGCCTAAACGGTGTACAGAAGGTATTAAGTTCAGACAAAGCAAGGGATTAGTAAGAGGGCAAAGTAAATTGCAACTGCTATTCACGACCAAACCAAGTATTTCTTCGCCAATCCTAAATCACCTTTGTATTTCTCCAGGACATTCCGTATCACTACGAAGATCCCATTTTATTGGATAATCCATCGTATGGTTATATACGAACTCGAAAGGAACTCGTTCCAGTTCGGGGATGGATCCTGGTTCAGGAGAAATAGGAATAAAGTACATTCAGGTGTCTTTTATCTTCACCCTCTCTCGCAATGCGAGTGCTCCTAGGATTAGGACAGTACACCCTTTATGCTTTTTGGATAGTCTTCTTCCAAACCATAGGCTGGTGCCGAACGGTAGGGAAGGAAGAAAACCATTTGGCCTAAAGGGGTGTACAGAAGGTAATGACTAAAGACACATAAAGGGATTTGGAGAGGTGGCAAAGAATTATACGGTTATAGTTGTGAATCTGGATAATGGTAGAGGCATTACTAGGAATACCAGGATACCCCAACGAAACATTTCAATGTTTCAGTTTCAATGTGTAATGTTAAAAGAAAACTGATTTCCCGATTAGATCACTTGCTCCAGGGTATGTATTTACCAAGTTTTGATTCTCACATTTGTATGGTTTTACAGATGATGAGTGGGAGTAGGTTATTGGGAATTGGGTGATCATCCTCACTGTATCGGGATTCGTTGTAATCGGTGATATTTGAGGAGATCACCTGGGCTGTTTGCCGGTTGGCAAATATTTGGTTTTGAATATCCGCTGTTGTGCACCAATTTCAAATTGATATATCTGTACGTCTATTTTCATAGAGTGAGATATACCTTTCTGAAATTATGTCTATGACATTTGCCTATATCAGTGGATGGTTAGGTAAGGAGCATTAAACAGCGGTGTAATTCTTCTTAACCATAAGTACAGTTTTCGAACTACGACACACAGTGAATGAGTTATCAGACTCAAGGGACTTATACAGAGTATTGTATGTTGTCCAGGGTCCATCAGGACAGAGGGGTTGGTCCTCGTACTACATTCAGTTTACTTATACTTCTCTAGTTTTTAGACAGGTGTTTCGTAGAAACACAGGGTCCGAATTTGGAGAAGTTATTGGTATTTGAATAGAGTAGAGAACCAGGTGTAGCAAGTATCAGGATTCTTCAAGGAGATTGAAGATGTAGATACTTGTGTATGGTATTCAGTTAATAGTAATGATTAAGAGAACTTGCTTCTCTTTCGGGTTGCTCATAATTGGAAGCATTCCTAAGTTGAGTAACGCTGATCGACCTCCTTCCATTTAGTTGACATGCACTGGACATAGCTGCATGATTTGAATCTGGTTCAATTAAATCAGTGCCTCTGGTCCTATATTGAATATAGTACAGTTCGTATCTTAACATTGTTAAGGTACGGGGAGTTGTCCGGCTTATGATTAAAACCAGACTCTGGATAAACTCAAGGCACGTTTCTGTAATGGCTGTTTGTGGGTTAACCCAGGCTATGACGAGGGTTGACTTTCTACCATCCGGCAGATCAATAGAAATATTGTTCTAAACTCGCCACAGTTTTATTAAAAATGGATTTTTTCAAAAACAGTAGTGGGAGTATGGTAGAACTGGAAGTGATTCCAGAACCGCAAACGATTACTGAAGATTTGATAAGGAACCTAAAGATTCAATCTAATTTAACATTCCATTGGCCACTCCGCAGATAAGGTGGGTAACTTCAGGCACCCGAGAGGTACTCCGGTAGCCTCAAGGACGGTGACAGGGAAGTTCTTGTTTACCCACAATTACCATTGCTGTTGTTCCAGGCTGCGAGACCAGGCGGGAAGATGAGTATAGCGTCGTTCTAAACTAGTTTTAGAAGTGTACGTCTATATGACTCTGCCAGAGGGTTGTCGTACTCAGTGGGAGCAGCGGAAGCATTGGTGGACAGGTAGCTTATGTCTATTTATAGACTAAAGCAGATTTAGCGGAGATAGATCATCTATTTCTGACGTGACAGTCATGGGTTTGACTTCATCAGAATAGGGGATGGATCTGTTGAGAAGGTAGTAGGGTGTGGTGTCATGGTATCTGGATGACATACACAGAATAGGAAGAGAAACTCCTATACTACAATCGGTTATACTTTGGTCGTCACACAGTGGTTTCTCCACAGAGGAAATGGATTTTATATCTGACATACTGGTTACTGGATCTATGGTTTTAGATCTAGATTTGGGTGGTTTCCCAATCAGGGTACTTGACAGCATTCTAAGAGTATTTAGGATGGACGACTCCTAGCACGGTAGTGTACCTGCAGGTAATGGAGTCACCCTCTCCAAAGGTGTCTTACAGACTAAAGGGGAGAGGGACGTGCATGATTGGCAGATCACTTGCTCAGGCAATTGAGTCAATCGTGAGATGTCAAGTACCACACCAGATGTTGTTCTTGCACTAGATGCAATAAGTTGACATTAATCCAATCCTGGAGAAACAGTCGGAAGCAGTTTTAGAACATAAGTGGATGTTCTAGGGATATGATAACGACAGCCTTATTCGGGAGACAGTTATCATTCCAGGCTTCCAAGGTGACATGGACGACAAGAAGGTTGTCAGAGTTATAGTTTTTCCTTCTGATGAGGGGCAGTATTTTGGACAGGTGGTCCAAGGCAATACTGAGGGAGGCATGGCGCGCAGGATACTGATTAAGTTCAGTTGACGATACAGTCTAAGAAGTTTGGATTTGGAGTTCATTTATGAGCTAGGTCCCATCAGACATCCAGACATTCTAAGACAGGTATTACTCATTTCGGGAGATGGCTTTCTCCGCGAACTTGAGATATAGAGAGACATAGAAAGGAACATCAAGGCGGATCCACTCACTGAGGCTATTCCTCAAACGCAAGAGTTTCGCAAACAGGCTTTGTGAGACTGACCAGTAGAGGAGTTGGGTGTTCGGTATCACACGGGCTGTGAGTATGCGACATCGCAATAATTAGCCTTGAGTGCAAGTGGGAGATTGTTGGAGATAGTGCCCTCAGAGTCAATTATTAGGTCACAGGTACGTGATTGTAATGATTGAGGGAGGACCTATCCCGGTAGGACAGTCTTACTCGAGATGATAGTATGCTATCTGGTTTACCTTTATCATCGTGCACTGCTTTAGGTGACATGACAGGTCACTATTGCACGTTGATAGAGCCCCTAGGATTCTTGCTTGACTACCGGCAGTATGAGGGCGATCATATACGTGGGAGCTGGTAGTCTACAAGCATATCCTTAAAAGGTCCCTAGTCGTGGGAGTTTCGAGACCGGGCATCGATACTCCATTAGTAGACTAGTGTATACAGTCGAGACCCCGACGAGGGGCGGTGGCCGGTCTCACAAACCACTGGTGTCAGTTGGATTACCTAAGATGTATACAGGTGCTCATTGGGTTATGAGTACACCGGACAGGACTCGCCGGGAACATGCTAGTTGGTCATATACCAGACGTCAGATGGCAGTTCCCAGGTGACATGTGTGCAGGTTAGTTCATCGACCTGGGGATCGTCATTTGTCTCGTGTGAGTTCCCACTGTACTTTGATTACCACCCTACCACGGCTCAAAGGAGTCGTGCAAACAGGTTTTAGTTGGGTACAATCCCGAGCCACATGGAGGCAGTGAGCGTATCTTCAGGGGTTCGTCTCTCCCGGTATTGGGGGTGAGGTCGTGCTGTGTCTAGGAGAGCCATTACACAAAGTCCTTGGCCAAGGCAAGGAGATTTACTGGTAGGTATTCCAGTAGTATCTCAGGGTGTTCTGGGCTTCACTCCGACATGACTTGTACCGCTTTTGGGGGTCTGACTTTTACCAACCCCCTAGGCCCGCCATGCGATACTCATAGACGAACGGACCGGACTGCACGGATATTGTCACTGACAGGCTCAGTAGGGTGTCAGGATGAGTTCACTCATCGACGTCCCTTTTTAGTCAATAGCTGGTGGCCCGTCACGTATTGGCTTATACCTCTGACGTGCTAGTGGTTAAATCCACAACCATAGTATTGACGAGTCTTTAGAGTCCACCACACTTTCTGTTACTCAAGCTTTCGGGCGAAACGCTGTAGAGGCCGTATGGAGATATGGCAGGGTCCGATCAGATACGTGCGGTATTGCACGGATCAGGATCGGACAGTTTGTACTAGTGGCCGTATGGTAATATGGCAGGGTTCGATCAGATACGTGCGGTATTGCACGGATCAGGATCGAACGGATATAACTAGCCGGCTTTGGCTTAAGCCGGTCCTAGTTTAGTACAGTGTAGATTTTGTCTCATTGCATTTGTATCCGGACGGAATACAGATGCGGGTGTGTATGCACAGTATTGGGTTTTCCTGTAATTTATTACGGGACCAGTTTTCTGGAGTTGCCAGTTTGCATTCCGTTCCGGCCGGTTTTTCTTTGTTCTTTCCCGGCCGGACTTTTCCGATGGAGGGGGTAATTTGCAGTTTTGCAAATTACACTTTGAGGAGGACTTATTTGCATAAGGGTTGATATGATAAGCATCTTTGCTTTTCATGCTTTATTGTGATAAGAAAGGATTAGGATTGATGTGTAGTTTTATGATGATTATGTTTGGATGTGGTCACCCTCCTCCTTTTACTACGATCACCTCCCTTCATGCTTCTTATTATTTCTCCACCATTTCTAAGTTGATTAAGTTTTTCATAAGAAGGAGAAGTTTTTTCTTTCCATGGTTGAGTGAGAAGAAAATGAGAGCTTCATGTTTGAGAGGAGAAAAATGAGAGTGATTCATTTTGTGTATATCATTCTTCATCTCATTCCATTGCTAGAAAATTGAAAGCACCAATTTTCTATACACCATTCCTCCATCTATGGCAACCAACCCCAAAAGTGAGACATACACTCTACACTACACTTCCTACAGCAAATCTTGGACGCGTCGATTCGCCAGCTTCGCGCCCGAGTTGCCTCGGTATTGAGGTGGGAGCCCGTAAAAGATGCAGGCGACGTGGTGCCCTTCCGGCGAGGAGGCGACGACCGGAGATCCCGTGAGGAGATCGGAGTGGAGATGAAGACCGGAGGACTCGGATCAGTCGGTACATCTCTAACCCGTATTCTAGTTAGCTTAGACTTGTTAATGGTTACGATCCGGAGTTTAGTGCGCGGTGGTGCCGGTTTGCAAAGTCCGCAAAATTAAAGTTTATCACCGCTTCCGCTTTCCGGCGTCGGATTGACGGCCGGGGCGCCGCCGTGCACTTACATTTATTTCTCCTAATCTCTAGTCTAAGATCTTGGTTTAGGGTTGTTCGGCACGGCTAAATTTTAAATCGGGCATGGTTGATGCCTTATAGACCCTTGTGCGTGTGCCTAGTAACCCTATACATTGCGCTCGATTTCGATTATATACCGTCCGAGACATTTGATTTGGATTTCATACGTATTGGCATACATATAATTTGACTTATGCTTTCGGTATAGTTTTCATGTGCTTTTAATACCTTGATTTGGTTTTGTGTATACTAATGCACATGTTTATAAGTTTATGCACTGCGGTATACTTGAGTTTGGATTGATGTATGTTGTATACCATCGATTTCGATTGAGAATTCAATATTTGTTTTCGTGCACCATGTGCACTCGACTGAGGTTTTTGTGCATACTTGGCGCACTTGATACAATTTTGTGCACACCAGATGCACTAAATCAAGATTTTTGTGCAGATTAGATGCACCTGATATTGTTGTCGTGCACGCCCGTTGCACTCGACATATGCTTTCGTGCACACCCATTGCACTTAGATTTTGTTCTGTGCTCATGTATGACACTTGGTTTTGATTTCGATTTCCTTGCGCACCAGACGCACGTGGTATTCTTGTTTACATTTTTAGGATGATTTCCTGTTGAGCATCATGTTTTTATGATATTTACTATTTGGTTCAGTAACCGAGTAGGACTATTCTGAGAACAATATCTGAGTGTTTTTGCATGCATCGATAATTACCGAAGGGATTTCCAAAAAGGAGCTATAGTCTCAATATTTTCTTACGTGTCCGAGATGACACGAAACATTATAAAGGAAACCCTTCTAAATTATTTTCAAAAGACGGAACGTATATGTTAAACAAAGGATATATAAATTGCTATTTTCTTACAATAAACGTCCGCTACTTGTGCCGTGATACGCGCATCGCACGGCAATTTGAAAAGGGGTTTTGGATGCACTTTCATTTGGTTGTTTTGACAATTTCACAACGATGCGTACTACATATAGGCTATAGCCCTATTTATATCATATGTGATTTTCGTAATGGTTTTTGGACACTGGTGTTTTCACATTAACTCCCAGGATGGCGTGACGCTTGACGGTGTTTGATTAGAGTTTTACCCTCATTTTCATGCAAATGCATTGCGCTAAGATATGTTTTATATATTCATGATACCCGGAGCCCCATTGATTTGATTTATCGATTGAAATGTTTTAAGTATTGGGAGAGTTTAAATTTAAATTCGAGGACCGAATTTATTTAAGGGGGAAGACTGTAACATTTTGGAAAATAAAATATTATTTTTGGAATTTAAAATAAATAAAATAATTAATTTCATGAATATTACTAAAAATGTGAGTTTTGGTTTAAATGAAATGGTATAATTATATACCGATAGTTTGGAAAATATTTGGAAAATTTATAAGAATTATTAATTTTGAAAGTGTTAAGTTGATTTAGGTATTCTATAATTTATTATACAACCATTTATATACAAGTTTAATGCTAAACTTATTTAATATTTACTAATTATGCATTAATCATGTTTATGTGCAAGGCATGCAACATGACATGTTGCAAAGATTTATTACATTCTTATTTAACTATGTCTTCATTGATATTTCCTTAAAATTGTTTTTGTTTTTTTTTTTCTAGAAAAAGAGAAAAGGTTATAAAAAGAATTTAGGGGGAGCGAGAGAGAGAGCGGGGACCATGAGAGTATGAGAGAGTGTGTGAGAATTTTCTAGAGCCCTCATGGCTCTTCTTCCTTCTTCATTTTCTTTTTCTTCATTTCTCTTCTCCCCTCATTCTTCAACTCCTCCTTCATTCTCCACCTTTTCTACCACCTCAAGCCCTCCTAAACTCAAACAAAACCTTATAATCCATATACAATAAATGTTCTCCTCATCACTACAAACCCTATGGAGCCATCAAGTTAAGATTTTGAAGACTTTGGGAAACTCAAGAATTTTCTTGAGTTGCCAAATGAGCTAATCTCTACACCATTAGCTTAGTAATTGAGTTTCTTTAGCTTCTATTTTAGTTTAGAATTGGTTAAGTGAGGATTAGTGAGCTTTGAAAATTTCAAGATGAGGTTATGGTTTTCTGTGTATTGGAAAAGTGCAATTGAGGTGTTTTTAGTGACTACAACTCCTTTAGTGATAAAACCTGGACCAAACATGAGACTAAAACCCCACATCCCAAACTTAGAACTCCCCGATATCGGATTTGTGTAGAAATTGTAATGTTGTTTCGGGATCTGCTATCATCCGGGGGCCTTATAAATTAATTAGCAATTACTGAGAGGTGTGCATGCAACCTAAGAGCTATCCCCAAGACCCGAGACCCCCAATCCATATTATGGCCGCCAATTTCTTGATTTTGGCCGCAAATTGCGGAATTGGTATCAGGCTTTGGCCTTGTGCTTGGTCCATAGCTCCTATACCCTCTAATTAGACCTCCTATATATGAAGAATTGGCTAATTCAACTTAGGAAAAAATCTGGAAGTGTTTTCTTGAATTGCTGTTTTGGTTTGTGACTTTTAATGACTTGAACTTTGGATATTATTGTTTTGTCTCGGTCACTTGACGTTTGTACATCGATATCGGGAGTTGTTTGGTTATTCTTGCATGCGTAGACCATAGGTTTTAACCTATGTGTGTTTTGTGTGCCGTTTTGGGTTTCGTACGTGATTCCTGTTTACGATACTATATGTTTATATATGTAGGCACCTTCACGCGGACTTCGGATAATAAGGAAGAGCGTGGCGTCATCGACTTCGGTAAGCGAGGATCGAGGTGAGTAGATGTATATCTACGGGGGAAGTTGGGTGGATGGCGTATAGCATCCCCGCAATTTCGTAAGGTAGGATGCGAATATGATATGAGTGTGTGTGTGTGTGTGTTATATATTGTGAGACGGGAATACTGAGCAAGAAAGGCTTTAGGAGACCATAGGTTAGATTTAGCGTAATTGGAAGAGAGTGCTTTTAGTTTAGTTTCTTAGTCGCGAAACCCTAGAGTAAAGGTTGACACAAACACACACACACGCACACACATGATATGATTATGTGTGTATATGTTTATATACATACATATATATGTGTGTGTGTGTGCGTGCGCGCGCGCGCCCGCGTGCGTGTATGTGGGGATGCGTTGGTGTATATATATATATATACATATACGTATACACGGATGATGAGGATAGTATATGATACTTGGAGATGAGTCGATATGATCGGGCATGATGCCGTAAGATTGGATATGTGATTGAGTCAAGATATGATATATGACGTGATATTATAGTGGATCGTTAAGCGATGTGTATTCATACATACGATAATATATGTTGATGATATCGGAATGTACGAGACTTTAGAACAGTACCCCTGATCATGATATTGTTCGATGATGATACCATATGAGTGATGATGTATATGTGATAGTTGACCCATACCCTCGATTTTGAGGATGTCGTACGATGGATTTTACCGTACGTGGTATAGATATGATGATTGATCCGCACTCTTGATTCGAGGATGTCGTACTATGTATTATACAGTACGTGACGCTATGAGGCTAGATCGCCGACTACTAGGTATATCGACTCGGAATTTAGGTGGATTCTTACCCTTTCGGCTAGTCTATTAGTTTAGTCTTTTAGTTGATTGGGTAGATGTTAGACTAGGCTCGAGTCATACCTATTTTCAAAAAAAAACTAACGAATCGTGAGCATTTTCAAAAGACAATCCGAGGGATGCTACGGATTTTCAAAAGACATATCTTTTCTTAAAAACACCGTAGTCCCTATTTTTCTAAAAACCACGATTCGTGCTATTTCAAACACCAAAATGGTATGACTCGTATATAGATATGTATATTCTACAATGTTGCGTTTACTATTCTTTCTCCGTTATATCCATGTTGTTCTCATCGCATTTGTAACGTCTTCAAAATAATAAAATATGATTTTTGGGAAATTTTATAATTTAATATTATTTTAATGAATATTTTAATATTCTGGTATAATTAAATACAGATAAATGGGGAAAAATTATGGAAAATTCTAAAATAAGGTATTTTAAGGAATTGCCTCGTTTTCTGTGCATGCCCCCATTTCCTCTAGTTTTGACCCTGAGTATGTCTAGTTTTGACTGATTCCATCTAGGGTGAAATCTGGGTTGATTTTCCTATGTTGGTGTATAATTTGGGACTTGTTTTAGCATGGATTTTGGTATTTGGTGATTCATTCCTGTCGGGTGGCGTTTGGACGTCAACGACAAGTGGATTTTGATTGTGTTTACATGCGAGTCGATAGGTTTTTACCTATGCGGGTAGCGTGTGCTATTTTGGTTTCCGATGTGATTTTCATGTGCTTTAGCATTGTGATATACTTGTAGGTACCCCGCGTGATGTTGAGGCAAAGGAGGTGAAGATAGCGACATCGGCTTTGGCACACGAGAAGCAAGGTGAGTAGATTTATATCTACGGGGAGAAGTCGGGTGGATGGCGTATAGCACCCCCGCAGTCCGTGGTGATGTATACGAATACGTATACACACGAATATTTATTATGTGTTGTTTAGGATCATTGATCGTAATAATGGTATTTTTGATGATAAGAATATATTGGTTTAGTATAGTGCGAACCCTAGAGTAGTGGTTGCACTCACACATACATTTACACACATACTTGCATTCATTCTTTCATTTATTAGAGTGCATATGATGGTGCGTATATCTACACATGGGTATGGGACTATGTGTTTATATACGGGATTGGAGGATGATACGTGGTTTGAGATGATACTTGATGTGAGGCCGTGAGATCGGCGATGTGACATAGCTTGTCTTCGAGGTGCGATATGATAGTTTTAGCGGGCCTTTGGACATGTGCTTTACCCGCATTCATATTTTTATAGATGGTATCGATTTGTACTAGACTTAGAGTAGTACCCCAGATTATGCGATCTGATGATAGTGACACCTGATATGTGATGAGGTACTGTGATATTGACCCCTACCCAGCTATTGGGATGCCGTACGACGATCTACCGTACGAGCCGATATTGATGATAGATCCGCACTCATGACTCGAGGATATTATACGATATGTTATTGAGGCGAGATCACCGACTATCATATCTATATTTATATATTGACTCAGATTATGTGGTTTCATACCCCTCCTGTCTAGATTATTTAGTAGACATTAGACTAGACCGAGTCATACCTATTTCAAAACTAACGAATCGGGGATATTTTAAAGATAAGCAGAAGGGTTATACGGATATTTTCAAATGATGCATCTTTTCTTAAAACACCGTAGCCCTTACTTTACCAAAAGCCCTGATTCGTCTTATTTCAAAAGGCAAGGTTGCATGACATATCTATTGGGGCAGGTTCTGTACTTTTGCGTTGATCATTCGTTTCCGCATATTCCTGCTATTTGCATTGCATCGCTTGTATTGTTGTGACATTCAGTCATGCTGCTAGGACACCAGCACCATTATCGATGATGTATATGTTCCACGTACACTTGTTGCCGGCTCACACACTCATCATCGATAATTGCCATGTCACTACACTATAGTACTATTGCATTCATGATATGATTCTGGCATGGCATATTGTACACTTATACCTGTACACATATATAGATGATTCTAGCTTGATTGGGGATTTGGGAACCGCAAGATACTCTTTAAAAACATATTCCTTTTAAAAGAGCGGTCTCCCTCGACATGTGCACATTATTATTCCATGTTGCATGACTTACTGATATGCTTGCATTACTGTTACATGCCGCATACATCATGCTTTGACTGTACGCATTGAGATATGTTGTTTCTATGATATTTCTGGATTTGGGAACCGAGGGTATTTCAAAAGAGAATATGTCATTTCTTTAAAAACCCGGTTACCCTTGATATGATATTTCAGTGCGTCCACCATGTGTTTTCTCGGTGCTGAGAGCGATATGTGTAACCCGAATCGAGGCGTGGATGAGCCGATTGCGGGTACATGGTGGACCCGGTATGGTTCCCCTCGGCAAGATGATCGATGAGCTTTGCCGATTGAGCCTGGAGGCGGACGAGTACCTACCGGTGATTGGTTGGACCTGGCGGTTATCCGGAGGATACCAACCAGAGTCGATAGATGTTTTGGGCATACTGCCGGGGCCGAGGGCCGATACCGCAGACAGAGCCCGCGGGCCGATCCGGACTGACGGAGCCCGATATATGAGGATTTATGTGCCGATGCTGGGCACAGTTTTCATGATGTTTTCGAGTGCCGATGCTGGGCACTCCGGTTCCATGATTTTGACGTGTCGCGAGGGACACGGGTGGGTTATATCCTCATATTTCCATGCACAGGTTTCATGATATTTACTTGCATGATGGTTATTGTCATTGGGTGACGAGTGGACGGGATCCACGTGTGTGCAGATTTGATTACATTGATCATACCTCATATTCATGACATGCTATTACCTGAGGCACTAGCACGAGCACTTGGCACTACACTCATGTAGAGATTACATTGCCAGTTTAGCATGCTTCAGCTTTATTCATATTGAGGTTTATTTATATCTGATCGTATTGACCTAGGATGGGTCATGCATTCGATCTCTGCTTGTAGATATTTTCTATTCACGAGTTGGCAACTCACCCCCGTTGTGCCCCAGTTCTTGCAGGTTTTTGCCGTACAGATTCCATAGCGGCATTTCTGGCACACTGCTTCCTATGGGTGACTTGCTTGGTTAGGTGGGTTCTTTGTATCAGAACCGCCATTGTTCATGTATTTTTATTGTATCTAGAATTTTCCATCAACCAAAACTTGTAGTTTGTTTCAGACTTAGAAATCAGTGTTGTATTGTTTCGACCTTAGAGTCGCGCTTGTAGTATTGCGGTTTTCTGGCTGTTTTTGAGTTTCTTTTCAGTTTTGATCCTCGCCCCTTGGCGTTGTATATTATTATTGCTTGCGTGGTTATGACCGTCGATTGACGAAGAGCTAGCTCCCGCTTGGGGATGCCTTTTATCATGTCATATATATTATTCTTGTTGTACCCCGTTCGGGGCCAGTTTTTACATAGGAAACTCTGCCGAAATTTTCAGGAAAAATTATACATTTTAAAAAATTCATATTCGGCTTAGTTATTTAAAAACTTGATTTTCAAACATGTTTTCTTTACCTCTTAAAACTAATTTTCCCTATTTACTCCTTAAATGGTTTTAGATTTCTGGGCTTTTGGCTTACTTGGATCAGATGGAGTCCTATAGACTTCATATGGTTCTAGGGCCAGTCACGTGCTCTTTCGGGTCGTGACAAAGTTGGTATCAGAGCGCTAGGTTGACCTTGGTTCGAGTCTAAGTTTGACTATGTGGAGCCTAGGGCGTTACTTATATACGGAACTTAGGCTTGACCTTACGGAACTTAGACTTGGTCAAGGGGGTATTAGACCCGAACTTTCTTCGCGTAGGATGACCCTTGGTTGATGGAATAGGTGACTAAAGTAGAGTGACGTACCATTGGTATGTTCCGCGGCATATTTACGACACGCCACTCCGCTTAAGAAACCTTAGGTTGTACATTTCCTTGCATTGTGTCATATTCCTTCCTATGATCTATCTTCATCGATACTGGTTATGGTTTTGCTGCCGCGATTGCACGGGCAGAGTGAGCTACGGCTCGAGTTGTCAGCATGAGCTCGTCGCGGACGAGGACTGACCGGGGCGTGATTCCAGAGACATACGGTTGCATTGAGGCTTCGTATTTTGTGTTTCCGCACTATGGGCGTTTGACAGATCGCTGCTGTGAGATTTCTAGGATGTACCGGACGGTACCAGAGGATTGAGCCACTGATAGAGGCCAGCCAGGATGTGATGACCGTTGATGTATCGCTTATTCATGATGGTTGAGGCGCTGCTTAGCGTACCGACGAATGAGCCAGTTGTTGCTGCGAGTGATGAGATATCGCCCAGATGATTGGAGTTACTGCAGCATGAGCATATTCTTAGAGATGTGATAGTGAGTCGCTAGTCACCGAGGATTAATGACTAGGACATGTGGTTCGTTCTCTTACCCCGATGCGAGGTCATCAGATAGATTGATTCCAGCTAGAGGCGACTTCATGCAGATTCGTTGAGAGTCGATTGAGACGATCGAAGGTCAGGAACCCATTTTCCAAGTTTAAAGTATACGGAAAGACATGCAGGTGATTCTATGGACCCTCTAGAAGAATGAAACCCTAACTCGACTTAATGACCGTGTGAAAGCCTTTGAACCTTAGGGTTTGCGGCAGTTCCTCGGCGCCATTAGTGAGGCTTGGGTTTGCCCTTCTACGGCTGGACCACCGACGCTGTGGCATGTACTCGATACTATTAAACTGTACCCGAGATGTTGAGCTCTTGGGGGATTGTGAGGTTCTGACGAGTCGATCGGATGATTCGACATCATTCGGATAGCATGTGATGGGACACTGCTTGGGAGACTCCAGATACGAGCATAGCCGTCGGAGCGCAGTCTGTGTAGCCATGATGAGATGAGTCCGAATCAGTCGATAGTGGAGCAAGGTGGAGTAAAGAGTTTGCACGAGATTTCGACGAGATGACGTTCCACTCCGCTGACATCAGAGATGCGATATGCACGCTGAGGACGTGTTCGGCTAGATATCTTCTACTGAGTGATGAAGATACTGAGTTCGTGATTTCGAGTCCGTGTTAGAGACTTCGGGTGGACCGTAGCCGAGGACATTGCAGTGTGCAGATAAAGACGCGACGTCGAATGGTCGATGATACAGACAAGCGGGACAAGAAGTTCGTGCGAGAGGCAGACGAGCTGTTACTACACCCCGTTAAGATTAAAGGCCGGACATGCATACAGAGGCGCAGAGATGCGACCAGCTTCCGAGGAGATGTTGTACTAAGGACGCAGAGGTCCAGAGAGCGAGAAAAGATTACGCCAGAGTACCAGCCTCCTTACAGTTTGGCTTAGGCAAGATCAGAAGAGACCTTGAGTAGGATTCCTTCCAGTACACTGCTGCAATAAGAGTTGCACCCAGGATCGGATGTGTGATATGCATTCAGAGGACCCGAGGTCGGCGCCAGAGATGTGCTGCTTTACGAGCGGTCGTGAGGATTGACCGAGAGATGACCAGGGAAGTGCAAGAACGGAATCGTTCCTGTCAGCACACCTGACCGGGCCGATGAGCCGATGGATTGCGAGTTGGTAATCTACAGGAAAGATCAGGAACCAGAGGCAGAGGACGCCAGCCGCGAGCAAGAGGCAAGTAGATATCTTGCGCCGCTAGCATCGGATGTACCGGTACCTTCTCGACCCTGAAGAAGGATATACCGACGACGGTAATTATGATTTGTGATTTTGTGATTTGATTATCACGTATCCGTTGCTTTGGATTTCGGTATTTTGGGCGATCTATTCGCATGATTTAGTCTTGATGACTGAGTTTCATGATATTTGATTTTGTGCACCATGGTTGCACCTACTGGGTATTTATACCTTGTACATAGTTATTACTCTTGAGCTGTTGATTGCGATTTATGCCTATTTTATGCTGGTGATTTGATTTACGCTTCCAGCAGAGTTTCATGTAATTTTAGTGTTTTGATTTTGCACTCGGTATAGCTTATATGTGCTTGTAGTGCATCGATATGTGTTTTGTGCCCGCAGCTGCACACGTTTATGATTTTCTTCATATCTGGATACACTTGGTGTTGCTGCTTACGTATTTGAGTTATTGCTTGGTATTTGTGCATGGGATGCACCAGTTCTATACTTCGTGCATTTGTCGCACCAGTTTTATGTTTCTTGCGTTTATCGCATCAGATTTATGTTTCGTGCCTTTGTTGCACCGGATTTATATTTTGTGCATTACGATTGCACCTGACTTCGATTTGATGCCTTTCGGTATGTCGATTTTGATTGTGATATTGATGTGGATTCTTGCACTCCGTGCTTTTGACTGGACTTACGCATATTCGACGTTGCTATTGGATTTTGTGATTCCGTGCATATTGAGTGCGCAGGGTTTAGATTTTCATTCGTGCACGATGGATGCACCGATTTGGATTTCCGCGCATGTTGGGCGCATGTTTTGAGATACGATTTTGGTGCACACCCGATGCACTAAATCGAGATTTCTTCGTGCATGTCAGATGCACCGGGTTTTTGGCTGTCAGGCACACACGTTGCCTATGACAGATGCTTCGTGAACACCCGTTGCACCTAGATGCTGTTATGTGCATCTGTTTAGCACATATATGGATTTTGATTCCCGTGCGCACCAGATGCACAGGGTGGGTTATGTATATTTTTGAGATTTATTCCTTTTGGAACAGTACATTTTTATGATATTGGATATTATTTTCTTACTGAGCAGGACTAGTCAGAGGACAGTACCTGGATATTTATTTTTTTTGCATGCATCGATAGTTATCGAAGGGATTTCCAAAGAGCGAGCTATAGTCTCAGTATATACCTACGTGTCCGATATGACACGAAACGTTTTAAAAAAAACAAGGAAACCCTTCTGATTGTTTTCAAAATGGTGGAACGTGCTTATTAAACAAAGGATATATATACACATATATAGTTATTTTCTTATGAGAAACGTCCGCCACTGTGCAGTGTTACGCGCATCGCACAGCGACTTAAAAAGATTTGGCATACAGTTGCATCAGCTAATTACATGTATAGATTGGGTGTCTACATGTATAGGCTTGGTCCATATCATATTGATTTTGTATTGGATTTGACATTGTGTCGTTACCATGACTCCGATGATTGCGGATGCTTGATGGAGTGTTGCTTTTGAGTTATCTGCTCAGTACTCATGCGCATGCATTGCGCTATGATGTTTTATGTATAGATGATTTCGGAGCCCCGATGACTTGGAATTTGTATTGAAATATTTTAGTATTTGGGGGTTTAAATTTAAATTCGGGGACCGAATTTCTTTAAGGGGGGTAGATTGTAACGTCTTCAAAATAATAAAATATGATTTTTGGGAAATTTTATAATTTAATATTATTTTAATGAATATTTTAATATTCTGGTATAATTAAATACAGATAAATGGGGAAAAATTATGGAAAATTCTAAAATAAGGTATTTTAAGGAATTGCCCCGTTTTCTGTGCATGCCCCCATTTCCTCTAGTTTTGACCCTGAGTATGTCTAGTTTTGACTGATTCCATCTAGGGTGAAATCTGGGTTGATTTTCCTATGTTGGTGTATAATTTGGGACTTGTTTTAGCATGGATTTTGGTATTTGGTGATTCATTCCTGTCGGGTGGCATTTGGACGTCAACGACAAGTGGATTTTGATTGTGTTTACATGCGAGTCGATAGGTTTTTACCTATGCGGGTAGCGTGTGCTATTTTGGTTTCCGATGTGATTTTCATGTGCTTTAGCATTGTGATATACTTGTAGGTACCCCGCGTGATGTTGAGGCAAAGGAGGTGAAGATAGCGACATCGGCTTTGGCACACGAGAAGCACGGTGAGTAGATTTATATCTACGGGGAGAAGTCGGGTGGATGGCGTATAGCACCCCCGCAGTCCGTGGTGATGTATACGAATACGTATACACACGAATATTTATTATGTGTTGTTTAGGATCATTGATCGTAATAATGGTATTTTTGATGATAAGAATATATTGGTTTAGTATAGTGCGAACCCTAGAGTAGTGGTTGCACTCACACATACATTTACATACATACTTGCATTCATTCTTTCATTTATTAGAGTGCATATGATGGTGCGTATATCTACACATGGGTATGGGACTATGTGTTTATATACGGGATTGGAGGATGATACGTGGTTTGAGATGATACTTGATGTGAGGCCGTGAGATCGGCGATGTGACATAGCTTGTCTTCGAGGTGCGATATGATAGTTTTAGCGGGCCTTTGGACATGTGCTTTACCCGCATTCATATTTTTATAGATGGTATCGATTTGTACTAGACTTAGAGTAGTACCCCAGATTATGCGATCTGATGATAGTGACACCTGATATGTGATGAGGTACTGTGATATTGACCCCTACCCAGCTATTGGGATGCCGTACGACGATCTACCGTACGAGCCGATATTGATGATAGATCCGCACTCATGACTCGAGGATATTATACGATATGTTATTGAGGCGAGATCACCGACTATCATATCTATATTTATATATTGACTCAGATTATGTGGTTTCATACCCCTCCTGTCTAGATTATTTAGTAGACATTAGACTAGACCGAGTCATACCTATTTCAAAACTAACGAATCGGGGATATTTTAAAGATAAGCAGAAGGGTTATACGGATATTTTCAAATGATGCATCTTTTCTTAAAACACCGTAGCCCTTACTTTACCAAAAGCCCTGATTCGTCTTATTTCAAAAGGCAAGGTTGCATGACATATCTATTGGGGCAGGTTCTGTACTTTTGCGTTGATCATTCGTTTCCGCATATTCCTGCTATTTGCATTGCATCGCTTGTATTGTTGTGACATTCAGTCATGCTGCTAGGACACCAGCACCATTATCGATGATGTATATGTTCCACGTACACTTGTTGCCGGCTCACACACTCATCATCGATAATTGCCATGTCACTACACTATAGTACTATTGCATTCATGATATGATTCTGGCATGGCATATTGTACACTTATACCTGTACACATATATAGATGATTCTAGCTTGATTGGGGATTTGGGAACCGCAAGATACTCTTTAAAAACATATTCCTTTTAAAAGAGCGGTCTCCCTCGACATGTGCACATTATTATTCCATGTTGCATGACTTACTGATATGCTTGCATTACTGTTACATGCCGCATACATCATGCTTTGACTGTACGCATTGAGATATGTTGTTTCTATGATATTTCTGGATTTGGGAACCGAGGGTATTTCAAAAGAGAATATGTCATTTCTTTAAAAACCCGGTTACCCTTGATATGATATTTCAGTGCGTCCACCATGTGTTTTCTCGGTGCTGAGAGCGATATGTGTAACCCGAATCGAGGCGTGGATGAGCCGATTGCGGGTACATGGTGGACCCGGTATGGTTCCCCTCGGCAAGATGATCGATGAGCTTTGCCGATTGAGCCTGGAGGCGGACGAGTACCTACCGGTGATTGGTTGGACCTGGCGGTTATCCGGAGGATACCGACCAGAGTCGATAGATGTTTTGGGCATACTGCCGGGGCCGAGGGCCGATACCGCAGACAGAGCCCGCGGGCCGATCCGGACTGACGGAGCCCGATATATGAGGATTTATGTGCCGATGCTGGGCACAGTTTTCATGATGTTTTCGAGTGCCGATGCTGGGCACTCCGGTTCCATGATTTTGACGTGTCGCGAGGGACACGGGTGGGTTATATCCTCATATTTCCATGCACAGGTTTCATGATATTTACTTGCATGATGGTTATTGTCATTGGGTGACGAGTGGACGGGATCCACGTGTGTGCAGATTTGATTACATTGATCATACCTCATATTCATGACATGCTATTACCTGAGGCACTAGCACGAGCACTTGGCACTACACTCATGTAGAGATTACATTGCCAGTTTAGCATGCTTCAGCTTTATTCATATTGAGGTTTATTTATATCTGATCGTATTGACCTAGGATGGGTCATGCATTCGATCTCTGCTTGTAGATATTTTCTATTCACGAGTTGGCAACTCACCCCCGTTGTGCCCCAGTTCTTGCAGGTTTTTGCCGTACAGATTCCATAGCGGCATTTCTGGCACACTGCTTCCTATGGGTGACTTGCTTGGTTAGGTGGGTTCTTTGTATCAGAACCGCCATTGTTCATGTATTTTTATTGTATCTAGAATTGTCCATCAACCAAAACTTGTAGTTTGTTTCAGACTTAGAAATCAGTGTTGTATTGTTTCGACCTTAGAGTCGCGCTTGTAGTATTGCGGTTTTCTGGCTGTTTTTGAGTTTCTTTTCAGTTTTGATCCTCGCCCCTTGGCGTTGTATATTATTATTGCTTGCGTGGTTGTGACCGTCGATTGACGAAGAGCTAGCTCCCGCTTGGGGATGCCTTTTATCATGTCATATATATTATTCTTGTTGTACCCCGTTCGGGGCCAGTTTTTACAAAGGAAACTCTGCCGAAATTTTCAGGAAAAATTATACATTTTAAAAAATTCATATTCGGCTTAGTTATTTAAAAACTTGATTTTCAAACATGTTTTCTTTACCTCTTAAAACTAATTTTCCCTATTTACTCCTTAAATGGTTTTAGATTTCTGGGCTTTTGGCTTACTTGGATCGGATGGAGTCCTATAGACTTCATATGGTTCGAGGGCCAGTCACGTGCTCTTTCGGGTCGTGACAGCATTGCATGTTTATACATGTGTTTTCTTTAGTTACTATGAACTCCGTCTGTTAGGACATCAGCACCATTACCGATGATGCGTATGCTCCACGTACACTTGCTTGCCGGCTCACACACATCATCATTGGTAATTGCCATGTCACGTACACTTTAGAAAACTTTACTTCATTGGTATAACCTGCTAGCTGGTAGTTTCAACATATTATTATTATTCTTGCTCTCATATGCTAGTTAGATATTGCATTTCTTACTTAGATACCCCATGCATTTATATATCCATTCTGTTATGAAATATTGCGGGCTTATGCCGATATTCACTGCTTATTGACTCTTGATTTTGGGATTTTGGATTTTCTATGAGATTTCTGGATTTGGGGGAAAACCGCAAGACTTTTATAAACTCGTTATCTTTTTTAAAATGCAATTTGCGGTTTTCTCGTGATATGATGTATGTGTTATCCACCATGAGTTTCCTGATTTCTGTTGGTTTTCGAGACCCGATTCGAGGAGTTGGATGAACCGTCTCGGGTATATGGTGGGCCCGGTAAGATACCCAGGGGCAAGAAGCTCGATTTGTAGACGATGAGCCTGGTAGGGGCAGACTACCTACCGCTGATGTCTGGCGCGGCGGATATCCGGAGTATACCGATCGTAGTCGTGAGATTTGATGATATGGGCCAATCCGGACTGATGGAGCCCGAGATATTAAGATATTGAGATATTGAGACATTGAGATATTGAGGTATATTATGTCAATGCTTGACACGGATTTTCTATCGATTTCACTAATGATGTTCCAGTTTTATTATACAAGTTTTACTAAGATAAAAACACAGATTTTCTTATATCCATATTTCGGGGTTGATTGTTTCATTCATGGCACATTCATACATCAGATATATGACTTTTTGCTGCTTAGTGACACTAACACGAGTACTGAGTATTACACCATGCATATATTGTTACCTTGCCACTACTAGATGTTCAGTGTTATATTGAGTATTTTTATTGTATGACCTAGGAGAGCGTCATACATGCGATTTCTTCTCGGTGATGTCTTCTACTCACGAGTTGGCAACTCACCCCCGTTGTGCCACAGTTTCTTGCAGCTTTTGCCGTACAGGTTCCATGGCTGCTTCGCTGGCACACTACTTCCTTCCGGGTGATTGCTTTGGTGGGTGAGTTCACTTACATCGTGACTACCGTTGTACTTTTATTTATTTCAGTTGTATATAGTAAGCTCCATCAACCAGACTTGTATATTTGATAGATTTAGAAAACCAGTTGTATATTCTTTCGGCCTTAAAGTCGCGCTCTCGTATTCTTATTATTGTTTCTGGTTTTCTTTATGATGCTTAGTTTTCTCGCTTTCTTTCTGAGTTTGATCCCCGCCTTCGGCGTTGTATATTTTCTTTACTTGCGTGGTTGTTTCCGCCAATTGGCGAAGAGCTAGCTCCCGCTTGGGGATGCCTTATATTATACTGTTTGTACCATTTTCGGGTTAAGTATACAAAGGAGGTGCTGCCCAAATTTTCAATGACGAAAAGGTTTTCAAGTTAAATATAAACATTGCGTTATCGTATACTATTATCTATGTTTGTAGAAGGAACTTGTTTTCATTATAACATTATTTGAAAACTTCACCTCCACTATTTTCCCTTTAAAAGGTTTAGATTTCTAGGTTTTTAGGCTTACTTGTATTAGGTGTAGTCTTATAGACTTCACCTGATACAAGTGCCAGTCATGTGTCTTATTCAGGTCGTTACACCTAGTCTACTCTGGAATATCGATGCCCTGTCTTGATACTCCCTTGACTTGGAACGATTAAAGGATGTGCTTACGGACTACCCAAGCCCCACTAGTATGATCTGCATCATAGTCCTGGTAGTCAAGCTAACATCTTAAGGGATTTATCAACATATATCTGTGAGAGACGGTATAATAATACTAGTATACATGTTAAGATAAAGAGCAACTAGATAGCATACTATCATGTCGAGCAAGAAAGTCCTCTCTATATATGTCCAAGCATCCACTATAATATACAATCATGTACAATAATGGCCTCTAGGTCATACATATAACTAACAATCTCCCACTTGCAATAAGGTCCGTTGTTGTAGTATCTCATACCCAACATCCCAAAAAATCTCTCAAATTGTGTCTGGGGAATGGCCTTCGTGAGTGGATTCGCTGTGTTATTCTTCGTGTCAACTCTTCTGACCTCGATCTCCCGGCGATCTACTATCTCCCGGATTAGGTGATACCGCCTCAGAATATGTCTGGATCGCTGATAGGACTGGGGTTCTTTGGCTAAAGCCATTGCTCCATTGTTATCACAATACAAGGGTATTGGATGCTCAATGGATGGAACCACACCAAGTTCAGTTATGAACTTTTTCATCCAGACAGCCTCTTTGGTAGCATCGTTGGCAGCGATGTATTCAGCCCATCATCGAGTCTGCCATGGTATCTTGCTGGAAACTCTTCCAACATACCGCCCCTCTATTGAGGGTAAAGACAAAACTCGAGACCGATTTACTGTCGTCCTTATCACTCCGGAAGCTCGAATTGATAAAAGACTTCACTTGGAGTTCTCCGTTACCATACACCAAGAACATTTCTTTAGTCTTTCTCAAGTACTTAAGAATGTTCTTCACAGCTGTCCAGTGATTCTCTCCAGGATCTGATTGATATCTACTTACTACACTAAGTGCGTAAGCTATATCCGGTATGGTACATAACATCGCATACATGATAGACCCGATTGCCGAAGCAAGGGTATCCCTTGCATGCGAGCCCTCTCCAAATCAGTCTTGGATGACATCTCTTTGGAGAGAGTGATTCCTGAGCAAGTGGGTAAATTACCACGCTTAGAATCTTCCATACTAAACCTCTTTAGTATGGTGTCAATGTACCTGGATTGGGACAATCCCAACATTCGTTTAGATCTATCTCTATAGATCTTAATCCCCAAGATATAGGAGGTATCACCCAGATCTTTCATGGAGAACCTATGTGATAAGAAGATCATGACCGAATGTAGCATAGGAACATCATTTCCTATCAAGAGTATGTCATCCACGTACAATACGAGTAAGACAATCTTACTCTCTACAACGTTCTTGTATATACAAGGTTCATCTACATTTTTGATGAAGTCAAACTCTTTGACCGCTATATCTAAACAGATGTTCCAACTCCGCGATGCCTGCTTTAATCTGTAGATTGATTTAAGCAACTTTCACACCTTTCCACTGTTCCCACTATCTACCAAGCCCTCTGGCTGCATCATGTACACGTTGTCTTCTAAATCACCATTTAGAAAAGCGGTTTTGACGTCCATCTTCCTGATTTCGTAATCATGGTATGCAGCGATGGAAAGTTAGATCCGGATGGACTTAAGCATAACCACAAGAGAAAAGGTTTCATCATAATCGACATCAGGTCGTTGACGAAAACCTTTTGGTACAAGTCTAGCTTTTAAAGTCTTAACTTTTCCATCTACACTAAGTTTCTTCTTAAAGATCCACTTGCTCCCGATGGGGTTTTACCCCTTTAGGTGCAACTTCCAAAGTCCATACTTTGTTGGTGTACATGGATTCCATCTCAGATCGCATAGCATCCAGCCATTTCACAGAGTCCCCACTTGTGATGGCCTGATCGAAACTAGTTGGGTCATCATCTTCCATCATGCAATCCTCACTCCCACCGTCAATGAGAAAACTGTAGTATCTCTCAGGTGGATGGGGAACCCTACTAGATCTGTGGAGAGGCTGAGGTTCGTTGGGGATTATTGAATCCTCCGGTTCTACCAAATCATCAGCAGTAGTTTGTGTAGCTGGAACTTTTTACTGTTCTACCTCATGACCACTAATTTCTTTCATAAGAAATTCCTTTTCTAAAAAGGTGGCATTCCGAGAAACAAACACCTTTTGTTCCTCAGTGTGGTAGAAGATATACCCTCGCGAATGCTTAAGATATCCTACAAACTTGCACATAACTGATCTTGCCTCAATCTTGTCCGGATTTTGCTTTTTAATATAGGCCAGACAACCCCACATTTTAATGAAATTAAGACATGGTCTCTTCCCTTCCCATATCTTATATAGAGTGGTAGGCACTGATTTGGTCGGAACTCTATTCAATAGGTATGCGGCTGTCTCAAGCGCATAGCTCCAAAAGGAAATAGGTAACTCAGCAGTACTCATCATAGAGCGCACCATATCTAATAGGGTGCAGTTTCTCCGCTCCGATACACCATTGTGCTGTGGTGTATACGAAGGAGTAAGTTGAGAGAGAATCACATTCTCTTTTAAATAATCCAGGAACTTCGTGCTTAAGTATTCTCCTCACCGTTCAGATCGAAGGATTTTAATACTTTTACCCATTTGGTTCTCTACTTCGCACTTATATAATCTTTACAGTGGGAGGGTGTGAGTCAATCGTCTAGGGATGGCAATGATATTTCCATAGGAGTTAGAGCTGACATTGCAGCTATACACAAGAAACTCGAGACTATGGAAAACAAATTTTTAGCCGCCACCCTAAATCAAATGTCACTCTCCAAAACTGTATGTGGCTGCTGTTCTGATCCGTCTCACTTGACGGAAGAATGTCCGTTTCAAGGTCATGAGCATACCAATGCTGCATTTCAAAGACCTAGAAACGATCCATCTTCCTCCACATATCATCAGGGTTGGAGGAATCACCCTAACTTTGCTTTAAACCAATCACAATCTCAAAACACGGTTCCAGCCCAAAACAATTTCCAAAGGGTCCCTCCACCACAACAGCAACCACCACTTCAATTGAGTCAGCACCCCTTCCAAGCACAAAACTTCCAAAATTCGGCCAACACTTTTGCACCACATGAAAACTCTTTGCAATTGACCGGAACAGATAATACCTCTGCACTAGCACAAACCTTGGACACTTTCATGAAACAATCCATCCAAGGGACGGCAAGTTTGCAATCGTCCATAGAGAATGTGATGAAGATCATTGTCTCTCAAAATGAGAATATCAAATCGATGGAAGAACAAATTGCACAACTAAAAGCCGAAATGCGTGCAAGAGAGAAAGGGAAACTTCCAGCTCAACCTTTACCTAATCCTAGCTATTCACATCATGTGGATGCAATCACGTTGAGATCTGGAAGAGTGCTTGACAATCACGTTGGGGAAGAGTTTGATGACACTGATAAATCAATCAATAACAACCCGGCTGAGACCTTTCCTCACACACACACTTCTAGTTCTGATCCTTGTTCTTCTACCCCACCACCTTCTTCCGAGCCTATTCTTCGTTTCCCAAAAGGCTCGCCACTTCAGCCCACCTCTTTTACTCCTCCACAGACGATCCCCACTCCTCTTTTGGGATCATGTCTACCCCCACTTCCTTCTCCTATGATGGACCCAGCGCTTATTGCTAAAGCACCTTACCTTAATCGGTTAAGGGCAAACACACCGAGTCCACATATGGAGAAGATTATGAACATTTTTAAGCAAGTTAACACCAACATCCCTCTCCTAGATGCCATCCAACAAGTTCCGTCCTATGCGAAAACTCTTAAGAACTTGTGCACTAGGAAGAGGAAGACTCAAGTGCCCAAGAAGATTTTCATGGAAAAAACAATAGACACGGCTTTCCCCCAACAATTACCGAGGAAACGTAAGGATCCTGGATATCCTACTATTTCCGTTTCTATTGGGAAAAAACACATCAACCGTGCTCTACTAGACCTTGGCGCTAGTGTTAACTTGCTTCCATACTCAGTCTATGAGCAATTAGGGATCGGAGAGTTGAAGCCAACCAATTGCACTCTCCAGATGGCTGACCGATCAATCACCAAACCTAGGGGTGCACTGGAGGATGTGTTAATAAAAATTGAGGAATTCATATTCCCTGTGGACTTTATTGTAATTGATACACAGCCTGTAGCGAACCCACGGAATTAAATTCCGGTGATTTTAGGTCGCCCCTTTTTGGCCACTTCCAATGCAATAATCAACTGTCGTAACGGTTCTATGACCCTATCTTTCGGGAATAGGTCAATAGAGCTGAACATTTACAAGTTGGGAAGTGTACCCTCCGAACCTACTGGTCAGGTCTGTTCTGTCGACTTAATGGATGTCGACGGCAGCGAATTTGATGATCCTCCTGATACCGATATTGACTCTTTTCATACGTTGTTGTTTGACCCAACTATGTATCATACACATACGGACTCTTCCACCGAGATGTCCGGGTCAACAACTAACACTGATTATGAACTGCTTTTAGAGTCTGAAGATCACCCCGCACTTTGTGATGACATTATTCTTCGGGGTATTGATGAAACTTTTAAGGAGATCTTCGCTGATGAACTCGCATTTTTGAATGACACGGGTGTTGAGATGAATCATGTCCTAATCAATGAAATTGAACCTCCACCCCTTCCTCTGAACTATAAAAAGAATGCGAGTAATCCATCACATTCACTGCATCGTCTCTCCAAAATGAGACGCACACACATTCTCTTCCACCACTTAACCTTTCCCCACTTCTTCTTCCACCAACCAGAGCACTGCATTGATAAAATTTTTGAATGGTTGGTGTTAACATTTGGTCTTTGCAAAGCTTGGCATCGACCACTGATTTTTGACCCCCTCATATGATTTTCAAAGATTAACATTGCTTAAGTTTGGGGGGGGGCATTTTTTCTGGCTCTTGGAAAGAAATTTTTTACAAAATTTTGAGCCAAAAATAAGTTTGGGGGAGGTTCTTCACTTATATATTTTGCCCCCACTAATAAATTCCTCCCAAGCTTACAGGTTTTTCAAGATTTAGCTGATGGCAACAGTGAGGACACTGTTGAAAACAAGTTTGGGGGAGGTTTGTGCTTATTTTTGCATCATTTGCATCATACTTTGCATAAGCACAAAACATTTTTCAAAACCTATAAAAATTTAAAAAAATTTCAAAATATAAAAAGATTTGTGTAAATAAATAAGATAATAAAAGTTTAGATAGTGAAAAATTGCATCCATGAGATTAGAAAAATTTAAGAAAACCAAGAAAATTAGAAGTTTTCTTATACGAACTAGTAATAAGTAGTTATGAGCCGTTGTCCCAAGGGTTAGTAAGATGGAGGAAGTCACTAATCTGAGGATAAAAATAAGTCTGAAAAATAGTTTCTATTCTGGAAAGCCAAACATTTTGAACGTTGATACCCTGCTATTCGCACTTACACACGTCTTAAAGCCCGGGATAGTAGAGGATACCTTGAAATGCTCTTGTCTTAAAGCCGATGTATGAAGGAAATAAAAAGAAAAAGTGAATAAAAAAATATAAAATGGTGAGAAAAATGGACACTGGTTTTGTTATCACCGAGGGCAATAAAAAAATATATAGCGAGGGTGCCTTTTCACCTAGTGGCCTAAAGCCAACTGGTCTGGGAGTCACTGCTATGCCTTAGGTGGTGCAAGACGAGGAAAATACACCAAATAAGCAAGCACATAAGTAATCGGTCGGTTAGTACCTCAAGAAGTATTAACGGTCGCATGAAAGTGTGTGAGCACATTTAAATATTCATTAATTAAAAAGTACTGAGGCTGATGGGCAAGAGTATGATAGCTTGAATTGAATTCTCCGGGTGTAGGGATGTCCTTTACACACACGCATGGTGATATGATCGATGTTTGGAAGAAAGATAGGAATGAAAAATAAGACGATGTTTTATTGAGGGAGGACGTGATTTCTGACATTTTTTCATAACCATTAAGATAGGGCTCATGACAACCGAAAAGCTAGCTTAGTTGGAAACCCTAATTTTCAAAGTCTTTCTTTTACGATTCTTTTCTTTAAATGTAATATTCATGATCTTCCTTTTATTATTGGATTTTGTGGATGCAATCCGCTGAAAACCCTCAGGAGACAACACTCCTCCTACTAAGGACACCTAGAGGTTTAAAGGCTTGTTGCACGTGCTCAGTGCAATCGTGTTGCCTACGAAAGTGTGCTAGTTAGTTTTTCTCTTTCTTTATTTTCTCCTTCTCTTTTTAATAAAACAGTTCGCTCGAAACGATCGAAATTAAGTTTGGGGGAATTTGATCGGTCGAAAATAATGTATTTTTAACACGGCAATTTCCCTAACATTTGCACTCATCTAGAAGTGTTCGGTATTCATATTTCACATATTAGCAAAACAATCCTGAAATATCAGATTACATGTGTTATACTCTAAAACCGGCACTATAAAGGAAATTGACCGCATTTCATGGCATCACATCATCCCTATATTTCACAACACTTGTCTTGAGAAATTGTGCAGTATCTATCACAGAACATATAATATATCATATATACTATATACAGTATCTATCACAGAACATATCACATGATCACATCACAGATATCGCAGCAGAAGAATCATATGAAATATTGGATATACTAGGACGTCCGTGTTTTCAATACGAGCCAGTATAAAACACGGATTCCACGGTCGTGATGAATAGCCAAACCCACACCCCTAGACCCCTACGAGAGCGGCAAGCAACCCTGCCAATTCTAGAGTTAGGAGACCCGGACTCGACTCCTCGAGTTAGTCTCCCACTGGACTCCAGAACCCGGTTACTTGTGCCCTCCTCCTTGGGTCTATCCTAGTGCGGAAAAGTAAATAATATACAAAAGGTGACAACTTCCGCAACCTGGAAGTGCCCCAATAAAAGAATATTACATACAAGTTTTTACATGAATGAAAATGAAAAACACTCATCTCACATAAAACCCCCGGCTATTCAAAGACGACGATCCAATATAACATATCCAGCAACACATAACAACACATGTCATCAACGTAAGTAAATATGCGCATCCCAATTGTCGTTGACATATAGCAACGAAACCGGCGATATCACATATTACACTTACGGTCACAGAAAAGAAAGTGTAAACCTACAACAGTTGGAATCCGCAACCTCCTCAGACATCGCATGCCTGACCAAATGAATTACTTAGACATCGCATGCCTAACAATTATAAACCCCGCATTTTAGTCTCAAAATCGAAAACACTTTTCAATATCAAGTCGGGCATAACTCAACAAGATTCCCGACATCCTGATCGAATGCTCGTCGCAAACTTCAGTAGGCGGCCGCACCCCCGACGCCGTCGACGAAGTGCACCAAGGCGGAACACCGCTACCGCGAGCACCCGAACGGATGCTTTCAGCGACGGGGTTCTTCTACAGTCACTTGGTCGGGGCTATGGAGTGAGGCTGTCTATTAAGTTTACCCGGCGAGTATCCGCGTACGCTACGTGATTGCGACGGACTTTTGATCACATCAAAATTCCGTGGCAATCGATCAAGTGAGACTAAACTGCTATGTTTATAACATTCATTCAGTTATCTCATAACTTCTTGTGAATTCCAATTATTGTATCCCATTCCGGATAAATAGAAAATGTCAAACTTTCCGATCGAACAATCGAACACCCAAGTTTTCCCGATACAGATCAACACATGAAATAAGTCTAACAACATTCAGTTCGTGCCTCAGTACCAACGGTCCAGCCGTAGAAGGGTCAAGCCAACGCCTCACATGTGGCACGCCGTACTGCCCCAAACCCGAAGGTTCAAAGGGCAGTTCAAGACGGTCACATAATCGAGTTAAGGTTTGTTGTCTTCTAGAGGGACCATCGAGTTACTTGCACTACTTAGAACGTCTTTAAACTACGGAAAAATCCAACACTTGGAAATTTCCCGACAGGGGAAAAATTGGGTATTTATATCCGGTCGAACTTTTTAACATATTCTATAATTTATCCGGAAAGCCACATAGACAAAATCTGATAATCCGATCAAAACACCGAATCCCCAAAACAACCCAGAAAATAAATCTCTGGAATAAATATTAAAATATTCCCAGAAAATCCAGCATAAAAAAATAGGAGTTACTGTGCAAACAGTGGAGGATGACGTCATCATTTCGCCGCGGAACCGCCGCAGAAGCCAGGCTTCTGCCGCGGTTCCGCCGCACTATGAACAGTTCATGGGAAAAATTTTACACCGTAATTCTTAGATTTCCCTGCTGATTTTTCTGCATATTTTTAATGTTGAAAAATCCCAGATTTTAGAAAAAGGACAGAGAGCATTTTTTGAGTTGGGGTTTCGGGTCGATCGGACTTCAAACTCCGTCTAGACTTCGCCTAAGGCTCTAGCTAGGCTCTGATACCACTGTAGGGTTCCTAGGCACTCTCAAGAGGTCTCACAAGGCATCAACCATGCCAATTTCAAATTTTAACGGTGCCGAGAAACCCTAATACGGATCGTTGGCTAGAAATCTAGGCGAAAAAGAAACTAGTTAACAACTTAACTAAAGTTTAAACGGAAATACAACCTTTGTAGATCCGGTGCTCCACCTCCATAGCTCCGCAACGAAGTCCCCTCGCTGTCCAAATGAATTCCCGGGCTCTAGCGTCGGCTTCGTCGGAGAAATGGCGAGCTAGGTCGTCGATGTCCATGCCGAAGATGATCTACGTCAAGGCATCGCTAGATCAAGCTCCACCTTCACCAAGCCATGAAAACTTGTGAAGGAAACACCCTATACTACTTGGCAAGAGGTAGAGGATGAAGAAATAGGAAGTGGGTTCACTTTAGAATTGGATTTCTCGCTCTTTATCATCACTTGCCATTAATGGAGCAAGCTTTCTTCCATGAAGAAATGAAGAAGAAGAAGAAGAATGTTATGATAAGAATTAAATTAAAATAGAAAAGAAAATCCATTCTTATCATAACTCTTACCATGGTTAAGTGTAGAGAGAGAACTATAGTTAAGTGGAGTGGTTAGGTTTTAACATGAGACAAAATGGTGACTTAATGAAAGCTTCATGAAGCTTCATTTACAAACAAAGAAAAGCCACCATTTTCTCACTCTTTTTCTTTTTCCAAATGAATAACTAAATAAAATAAATGAATAAGAAAATAATAAACCCTAACCACTCATAAAACCATGGTTCAATCTTTACACAAACCCAAGTTTGCATGCATCATCAAACATGATACAAGCAAGTGCACAAAATCATATCGCATATGCAATGCGCACATCCGAGCGAGAAAATCCATTTAAAGTGAACCGATACTAGTTAATGCAAAATAATATATCAAATATATAATTATGCATTAAATCATTAAATCAACACTTGATTTAACGATCCGGTCATATCGTATATAACCGACTAGTATCCTATGTACCGGTTTATTGAATCAATCCTTGATTCGATAATTAGGGTATATCGCATATAACCTAATCGATACATTTATCGCGAGAATGTAATACGGTATCACATACACGCATTACTCTCGGTCCCGCACATATCTCATATGCGCTCCTATTTCGTTTCGCTTGAGCCAGGAAACCTCTGTGTAGGACTCTAAAGACTCGTCAATACGCCGGCAGCGGATGATGATCATATCAAACATCCACAAGCCGCAAGCGGTCTGCTAAACGTAACGGTCACCCGGGTATTGAGCGATCAGAAGATCGACGAGCAAGCCCGCTCACACTCCTGTGAATCCAACCAGTAACACTTACCGTACAGTCCGGTCTGATCGTCTGATATGTCGCATATCTCGCCTAGGGGTGGTAAACGTCAGACCCCAATAGCTCGATAAGTCGTGTCGATATGAGGTCTATAACAATTCGAGAAACTACTGGTAACACTTACCAGTAAATCTCAGCAACCCTGGCCAGGGATTTCCTGTTATAGCCAATCGAACACAGCGCAACATCAACCCCCTATACCGGGAGAGACGAATCCCCTCCTATCGCTCATTGCCTCCATGTGACTCGGGACTGTACCCAAAAACCACCATTTTGCACGCCCTCTTGGACGTGGTAAGATGGAAATCAAAGCACAGTGGGAACCACACAAGACTCTATGACGATCTCGGGTCAACAGACTACTCTGTACCAGTGTCACCAGAGAACTGCCATCTGACGTAAGGTATAATACCATCTGGGAGTTCTCGGCGAGTCCGTCCAGTGTACCCAGTCTCTACTGAGCACCCGTACATCATCTCTGATGTCAAACACCAATGGATATGGGATCATCCATCGCCCATCTGTATGGGTCGAGAAGGTATACGCTAGTCTACTCTGGTATATCGATACCCCGTCTCGATATACCCACGACTAGGGACCTTGAAAGATGTACTTGTGGACTACCATGTCCCCACTAGTATGATCCGCATCATAGTCCAGGTAGTCAAGTACACATCCTAAGGGCTTTACCAACATGTAACAGAGAGACAATCAGTGTACACGTTAAGGTAAAGAGCAACCAGATAGCATACTATCATGTCGAGCAAGAAAGTCCTCCCTATATATGTCCAAGCATCCACTACAATATACATCCTATGTATAGTAATGGCCTCTAGGGCATACATACAACTAACAGTTACCTGTTTCCTTTTTGGGAGTTATGCGCTTGAGAAGCTGCATACCTATTGAATAGGGTTCGAATCAGATCAAAGCCTACCACTTCATATGTGATATGGAAAGGGAAGAGCCCATATCTTAAGTTGGTTAAGATTTGGAGTTGTCCGGGCTATATCTAAAAGCATAATCCGGACAAGCTCGAGACAAGGTCTGTTATGTACAACTGGAAAGGTTCCAGCTATACAAACAACAGCAGATGATTTGGTAGAACCAAAGGATTCAGTAGATTCCAACGAACCTCAGCCTCTCCGCCGATCTAGTAGGGTTCCTCACCCACCTGAGAGATATTTCGGTTTCTCTATGACAGTGGGAGCGAGGATTGCATCATAAGATGATGACCCAACTAGTTTCGAGCTGGCCATCAGGAGTAGGACTCTGTAAGAATGGCTGGATGCTTAGTGATCTGAGATGGAATCCTTATACACCAAAAAAGTATGGACTTTGGTTGCTTTATCTGAAGGGTTAAATCCCCATCAGGAGCAAGTATATCTTGAGAAGATTACTTGGTGTACATGGAAAGGTTGAGACTTTCAAAGCTAGACTTGTTAAAGGTTTGCATCAGTGACCAGGTGTGGATCATGATGAAACTTTTTCTAAAGATCTGTGCTTAAGTCCATCCAGATCCTACTTGCCACGGCTACCTACCATGACTACGATATCTGGCGGTTGGGTGTCATGACTGCTTTTCTAAATGATATTTTAGAAAAGGGCGTCTATAAGTACACAGCCAGAGGGCTTCGTAGACAGTGGGAGCAGCGGAAACGTGTAAAAGTTGCTTTATAGGATAAAGCAGGCATCGCGGAGATGGAACATCTGTTTTGATGAAGTAGTCAAAGAGTTTGACATCATCAAAATGGTAAATGAACCTTGTATAAACAAAAAAGGTAGTAGGGAGTATGGTGACAATCCTCGTAGAGTACGTGGATAACATACTCTTGATAGGGAAAGAGTTTCCTATGCTACGCTCAGTCAATCTCCGCTTATCACAATGATTCTCCACATAGGATCAAAGTGATACCTCCTAAAATCTGGGTTTTGGATCTATGAGATAGATCTAATTGGATGTTAGGATTCTCTCTAGTTGTAGTGAGATGGTATCAACCGATCCTGGGGAGAATCACTGGAGGGGTTCCAGGGTGATAAGGACGACTGAAAGTCAGTCACATGCATTGTCTTTACCCTCAGTAAAGGGACGGTATGTTGGAAGAGTTCCAAGCTAAATACCGTGGCATACTAGACGATAAAGGCAGGATACATCGCTACTTAAGATGCTACCAAAGAGGCAGTCTGGATGTATATTGGTTCATGAGATGAACTTTGTTCCTCCCATTGTGTGACAATGGAGTTGTGGCTTATGCCAAGGAACGCCGGTCCCATCAGTGATCCAGACACATTCTAAGGCAGTGTCACCTGATCATGGAGATGGTTGATCTCCAGGGTGATCGAGGTTAGGAGAGCAGACTCAGAGGATAACACGGCGGATCCACTCACGAAGGCCTATTCCCAGAGAGAGACTTTTATGGGATGGTTGAGTATGAGATACTACAACCACTGCTACAGATGGCCCTAGTGCAAGTGGGAGATTGTTAGTTATATGTATACCCTAGAGGCCATTACTATACATAGGATGTATATTGTAGTGGATGCTTGGACATATATAGGGAGAACTTTCTTGCTCGACATGATAGTATGCTATCTGGTTACTCTTTATCTTAACGTGTATACTGATTGTCTCTTTGTTACATGTTGGTAAAGCCCTTAGGATGTGTACTTGACTACCTGGACTATGATGCGGATCATACTAGTGGGGACATGGTAGTCCATAAGTACATCCTTCAAGGTCCCTAGTCGTGGGTGTATCGAGACGGGGCATCGATATACCAGAGTAGACTAGCGTATATCTTCTCGACCCATACAGATGGGCGATGGATGATCCCATATCCATTGGTGTTTGACATCAGAGATAATATACGGGTGCTCAGTGGAGACTGGGTACACTGGACGGACTCGCCGAGAACTCCCAGATGGTATTATACCTTACGTCAGATGGCAGTTCTCTGGTGACACTGGTACAGAGTAATCTGTTGACCCGAGATCGTCATAGAGTCTTGTGTGGTTCCCACTGTGCTTTGATTTCCATCTTACCACGTCCAAGAGGGCGTGCAAAACGGTGGATTTTGGATACAGTCCCGAGTCACATGGAGGCAATGAGCGATAGGAGGGGATTCGTCTCTCCCGGTATAGGGAGTTGATGTTGCGCTGTGTTCGATTGGCTATAACCGGAAATCCCTGGCCAGGGTTGCTGAGATTTACTGGTAAGTGTTACCAGTAATTTCTCGAATTGTTATAGACCTCATATCGACACGACTTATCGAGCTATTGGGGTCTGACGTTTACCACCCCTAGGCGAGATATGCGACATATCAGACGATCAGACCGGACTGTACGGTAGTGTTACTGGTTGGATTCACTGGAGTGTGAGCGGGCTTGCTCGTCGATCTTCTGATCGCTCAATACCCGAGTGGCCGTTACGTTTAGCAGACCGCTTGCGGCTTGTGGGTGCTTGATATGATCATCACCTGCTGCCGGCGTATTGACGAGTCTTTAGAGTCCTACACAGAGGTTTCCCGGCTCAAGCGAAACGAAATAGGAGCGCATATGAGATATGTGCGGGACCGAGAATGATACCAGTATGTGATACTGTATTCGATTCTCGCGATATGTAACATTGATCGGTTATATGCGTTATAGCCGGGTTATCGGATCAAGTGTTGATTCGATAAGTTGTTACTATTGATATTAGTCGGTTATATGCGATATGACCGGGTCGTTAAATCAAGTGTTGATTTAATGATTTAATGTATAATTATATATTTGATATATCACTTTACATTAACTAATATAGGTTCACTTAAATGGATTTTCTCACTTGAAGTTCACAAGTTGTATATGTGATATACTTTTGTGCACTTGATTGTATCATGTTTGATGATACATGTTAACTTGGTTAAGTGTAAAGATTAAACCATGATTAGGTTAATGATTAGGGTTTTGCTTTTCTTTCTTATTTATTTATTAATTAATTTTGGAAAGAATAAAAAGAAAATGGTGGCTTTCTTTGTTTGTAGTTGAATCTTCATGAAGGTTTGACTTTGTAACCATTTTGTCTTCATGCTTAACCCTAACCATTTAAACAAACCATGGTCTATTCTCTACACTTAACTAGGGTTAGGATATGATAAGTATTGATATTATTTTCTATTTTAAAAATACTCATCATAATTCTTTCTTCTTCTTCTTCTTCTTCTTCAAGAAGAAAACCTAGACTTCATCAATGGTGACTTGATGAAATGAGTGAGAAATCCAATTCTAAAGTGAACCCACTTCCTATTTCTTCATCCTCTACCTCTTGCCAAGTAGTATAGGGTGTTTCCTTCATAAGTTTTCATGGCTTGGTGAAGGTGGAGCTTGATCTTGTGATGCCTCGACGTAGATCATCTTCGGCATCGTCGTCGATGACCTAGCCCGCTTTTTCTCCGATGAAGCCGACGCTAGAGCCCGGGATCCGATGATCGCAGCGAGGAGACTTCATCACGGAGCCGTGGAGGTGGACGACCGGATCTACAAAGGTTGTATTTCCGTTCTTGTAGTTAAGTTGTTAACTAGTTGCTTTTGTCGCCTAAAATCTAGTTAACGATCCGTAGTCTAGGGTTTCTCGGCACCGTAAAATTTGAAATTGGCATGGTTGATGCCTTGTGAGACCTCTTGAGTGTGCCTAGGAACCCTACAGTTACCGGATTCCGTGAAGTGCTGGGTGGTCCATTCATGTTGTTGAAGGGGGCTGCCTCGCTTCAGGTTTTGGCGGGTGACTTGCCGCGCCCGTAGGGGTCTACGATTTCATTGCACAGGCTATCCATACGACCAGGGGAACGTCGGGTTTCAGTAGCAGCTCTGTGAAACCCGGGGATCCCAGATATCTGTATTGTTCTGTGATGCTGGTTACATTTCTGTGATGTTGCATTTTATCACGCCTTGAGCGAAATATTATATATTGATATATATACTAGTAGATGTTGTATATGTTTTGCATCCGCGCTAGTCCAGTCCCCGCTCTGTCGTTAGTTAAGTAACCTAACGGGTGATGACGGGACCTAGTGGCGAATGCGGATGGCATATACGTACATCATTATTTTCGTTCTTTATTGGTGTGATCAATTGATGGGACTGCGTTGATTCGGATCAATGCAAGCTAAACAAACCTATTCTGATGTTGTTGGAACATTTTTCAAAAAGTTGTTATTGCAAGGACGTTCACTTTTGTTTTGCACAGTGGTATTCAGTTGGAATATCCTGCTCCTCAGTCGACGAGGCAAGGGCCGAGATCCCTTCACCGGGAGTGACCCCTTGGACAGAAGTTTGCGTCAGGGCAATAACTTCACTATAGCCGATTACTTTTTACTTTGCATCGTGGTATTCAGTTGGAATATCCTGCACCTCATTCTACGGGGAAAGAGCCGAGATCCCTTCACCGGGAGTGACCTCTTTAGCAAAGGTTTTCGTCACTATATTTTTATAAAAAGTTATGCAATTCCTTCAACGATATCAAGTTCATTACGTTAAAGGTTTTTCGCCAAAAACCATTCGTAGCCCTCCGTCATTTCGGATTAGTATTGCTTAGTATTCGCGCTACGTTTGTCGTTGCTATTCGCCGAGGCGTAGTGTGCGGTAGCTCTGTAATACTTTTTGTTGCATGTGTATGTGGATTGGTTAGGACAGTCGTACGACTTTGTTGATTATTCGTCAAGGGTCGTGCGGGTGGGTTTAACGCAATCAAGATAATGACGGGTTGAACTTGACTAGGACCTTTTGATTTGTTGATTATTCGTCAAGGTCACTTGGTCCTAGGGGTAAAAATCACATCGGGAGTTTCTAAAGAAACTGAAACTTACCAGGCATGCGCATACCTTCTGGAGTGTGGTGACTTGAGTGGATTCCGTCAAGTTATCATGCGATGATAGTTGGATCCCGATTCCTACTGATGAGTTGGTTTACTCCTCGGGTGATCCCGACTAATTCTTCTTTCAGGTTTGGAGAAGAATTTGAGGTTACAGTGGGAGGTTTCCAGATTAGATAAAGTGATAACCATTCTGATCTAGGTTAGAGTACACGCTGAGTGTTTCTTTTCTCTCTCTCTCTCTTTGGCAGCAACCATTGACCCGACCCTAGACTATGACTCAGTGACCAAGTTAACCGAACCTTCTTAAACACTGGCTTTTGGATTGTCAGAGTTGCAAACCTCATTGCCACTCCTACTTTTACCCTTTTCTCCAGGACACCCCGTATTACTACGAACGTCCACTTCTATTGGACAAAACCATCGTATGGTTATATACGAACTCGAAGGAATTCGAGGATGGTTTCCGGTTCTGGAGAAAACGAATAGGACTATTCAGTTGTCTTTTCCTTTTTACCTTCTCTCAGGTTGCGAGTACTCCTTGGTTTAGGAGATAGTACACCTATTACGCAAATTGGATAGTCTTCTTTCAAACCATAGGCAGGTGCCGACCGGTAGGGAATGAAGAAAACCAATTAGCCTAACGGTGGTGTACAGAAGGTATTATGTAAAGACAAAGAAAGGGATTAGTAAGAGGGCAAAGTAAATTGCGACTGATATTCACGACCAAACCAAGTATTTCTTCGCCAATCCTAAATTACCTTTGTATTTCTCCAGGACACTCCGTATCACTACGAAGATCCCAAGTTTATTGGATAATCTATCGTATGGTTATATACGAACTCGAAAGGAACTTGTTCCAGTTCGGGGATGGATCCTGGTTCAGGAGAAATAGGAATAAGGTTCATTCGGTTGTCTTTTATCTTCATCTTCTCTCGCATTGCGAGTGCTCCTAGGATTAGGACAGTACACCCATTATGCTTATTGGATAGTCTTCTTCCAAACCATAGGCTGGTGCCGAACGGTAGGGAAGGAAGAAAACCATTTGGCCTAAAGGGGTGTGCAGAAGGTAATGACTAAAGACATATAAAAGGATTTGGAGAGATGGCAAAGAATTATACGGTTACAGTTGTGAATCTGGATAATGGAAGAGGCATTACTAGGAATACCGGGATACCCCATCGAAACATTTCAATGTTTCAGTTTCACTGTGTACTGTTAAAAGAAAAATGATTTCCCAATTAGATCCTTGCTCCAGGGTGTGTATTTACCAGGTATGATTCTCACATCTGTATGGTTTTACAGATGATGAGTGGGAGTAAGTTATTGGGAATTAGGTGATCATCCTCATTATATCGGAATTCGTTGTAATTGGTGATATTTGAGGAAGTCACCTGGGTAGTTTGCCGGACGGCAAATATTTGGTTTTGAATATCCGTTCTTGTGCACCAATTTCAAATTGATATATCTGTACGTCTATTTTTATAGAGTGAGATGTACCTTTTTGAAATTATGTCTATGACATTTACCTATATCAGTGGATGGTTAGGTAAGGAGTATTAAACGGCGGTGTAATTCTTCTTAACCATAAGTACAGTTTTCAACCTTCGACACACAGTGAATGAGTTATTCGACTCAAGGGACTTATACAGAGTATTGTATGTTGTCCAGTGTCCATTAGGACAGAGGGGTTGGTCCTCGTACTATATTCGGTTTACTTATCACTTCTCTGGTTCTTAGACAGGTGTTTCGTAGAAACACAGGGTCCAAGTTTTGAGAAGTTATAGGTATATGAATAAAGTAGAGAACCAGGTGTTGCAAGTATCAGGATTCTTCAAGGTGATCGAAGATGTTGATACTTGTGTATGGTATTCAGTTAATAGTAATGTTTAAGAGAACTTGCTTCTCTTTCAGGTTATTCATAATTGGAAGTACTCCTAAGTTGAGTAACGCTGATTGGCCTCCTTCCATTTAGTTGATATGCACTAGAGACAGCTGCATGATTTGAATCTGGTTCAATTAAATCAGTGCCTCTGTTTCCGTATTGGATATAGAACAGTTCATATCTTGACATTGTTAAGGTACGGGGAGTTGTCCGGCTTATGCTTAAAACCAGACTCCGGATAACTCAAGGCACGTTTCTGTAATGGCTGTTTGTGGGTTGACCCGGGCTATGACGAGGGTTGACTTTCTACCATCTGGAAGATCAATAGTGATATTGTTCTAGACTCGCCACAGTTTTAACAAAAATGGATTTTTTCAGAAAACAGTAGTGGGAGTATGGTAGAACTGGAAGTGATTCCAGAACCGCAAACGATTACTGAAGATTTGATAAGAACCTAAAGATTCAACCTGGTTTGACATTCCATTAGCCACTCCGCAGATATGGTGGGTAACCTCAGACACCCGAGAGGTACTCCGGTAGCCTCAAGGACGGTGACAGGGAGGTTCTTGTTTACCCAGACTTTCCATTGCTGTTGTTCCAGACTGGAAGACCCGGCAGGAGGATGAATATAGCGTCGTTCTAAACTAGCTTTAGAAGTGCACGTCTATATGACTCTGCCAGAGGGTTGTCGTAGTCAGTGGGAGCAGCGGAAGCATAGTGGACAAGTGGCTTATGTCTATTTATAGACTAAAGCAGACATAGCGGAGATAGATCATCTATTTCTGATATGACAGTCATAGGTTTGACTTCATCAAAATAGGGGATGGATCTGTTGAGAAAGTAGTAGGGTGTGATGTCTTGGTATTTGGATGACGTACACAGAGTAGGAAGTGATATTCCTACACTACGATCGGTTATACTTTGGTTGTCACACAGTAGTTTCTCCACATAGGAATTGGATCTTATATCGAACATTCTGGTTACTAGATCTATGGTTTTAGATCTAGATTTGGATGGTTTCCCAATCAGGGTACTTAGACAGCATTCTAAGAGTATTTAGAATGCACGACTCCTGGCATGGTGGTGTACCTGCAGGTGATGGAGTCACCCTCTCTAAAGGTGTCTTACAGACTAAAGGGGAGAGGGATGTGCATGATTGGCAGATCACTTGCTTAGGCAATTGAGTCAATCATGAGATGCAAGTACCACACCAGATGTTGTTCTTGCAGTAAGTGCAATAAGTTGATATTCATCCAATCCTGGAGAAACAATCGGAAGCAGTTTTAGAACATAAGTGAATGTTCTAGGGATATGATAACGTCAGCCTCTTTTGGGAGACGGTTATCATTCCAGGCTTCCAAGGTGACCTGGACGGCAGAGTGGCTGTCAGAGTTGTAGTTTTCCCTCTGACGATGGGCAGTATTTTGGACAGGTGGTCCAGGTGGATACTGAGGGAAGGATGGCGCAGGATACTGATTAAGTTCAGTTGACGGTACAGTCTAAGAAGTTTGGATTTGGAGTTCATTTATAAGCTAGGTCCCACAGATATCCAGACATATTCTAAGACAGGTATTGCTTATTTCGGGAGATGGTTTTCTCCGCGAACTTGAGATAAAGAGAGACATAGAAAGAAACACCACAGCGGATCCACTCACTGAGGCTATTCCTCGAACGCAATAGTTTCGCAAACGAGCTTTGTGAGACTGACTAGTAGAGGAGTTGAGTGTTCGGTATCACACGGGCTGTGAGTATGCGATATCGCAATAATTAGCCTTGAGTGCAAGTGGGAGATTGTTGGAGATAGTGCCCTCAGAGTCAATTATTGGATCACAGGCACGTGATTGCAATGATTGAGGGAGGACCTATCCCGGTAGGCAGTCTTACTCAAGATGATAGTATGCTATCTGGTTTATCTTTATCATCGTGTACTGCTTTAGGTGACATTACTGATCACTATTGCACGTTGATAGAGCCCTTAGGATTCTTGCTTGACGGCCAGCAGTATGATGGCGATCATATATATGGGAGCTGGGGTCTATAAGCACATCCTTAAAAGGTCCCTAGTCGTGGGAGTTTCGAGACTGGGCATCGATACTCCATTAGTGGACTAGTGTATACAGTCGAGACCCGACGAGGGGCGGTGGCCGGTCTCACAAGCCACTGGTGTCAGTTGGTTCACCTAAGAAGTATACAGGTGCTCATTGGGTTATGAGTACACCGGACAGGACTCGCCGGGAACATGCTAGTTGGGATTATACCAGACGTCAGATAGTAGTTCTCTGGTGACATGTGTACAGGTTAGTTCATCGACCTGAGATCGTCATTTGTCTCGTGTGAGTTCCCACTGTGCTTTGATTACTACCCTACCACGACTCAAAGGAGTCGTGCAAACAGGTTTTAGTTGGGTACAGTCCCGAGCCACATGGAGGCAGTGAGCGGATCTGCAGGGGTTTGTCTCTCCCGGTATTGGGGGTGAGGTCGCGCTGTGTCTAGGAGAGCCATTACACAAAGCCCTCGGCCGAGGCAGGAGATTTACTGGTAAGTATTCCAGTAGTATCTCGGGGTGTTCTGGGCTACACTCCGACACGACTTGTACCGCTTTTGAGGGTCTGACTTTTACCAACCCCCTAGGCCCGCCATGCAATACTCATAGACGAACGAACCGGACTGTACGGATATTGTCACTGACAGGCTCAGTAGGGTGTCAGGATGAGTTCGCTCATCGACGTCCCTTTTGATCAATAGCTGGTAGCCCGTCACGTATGGCTAATACCTCTGACGTGCTAGTGGTTAAATCCACAGCCATAGTATTGACGAGTCTTTAGAGTCCACCACACACAATTACTCAAGTTTCGGGCGAAACGCTGTAGAGGCCGTATGGAGATATGGCAAGGTTCGATTAGATACGTGCGGTATTGCACGGATCGTGATCGGACGGTTTTTACTAGCCGGCTTTGGCTTAAGCCGGATCCTAATATTAGACAGTGTAGATTTTGTCTCTTTGCATTTGTGTTCAGTGGGAATACAAATGCGGGCATGTATATGCAGTAACAGGGTTTTCCTGTAATTTATTACGGGATCAGTTTTCTGAAGTTGCCAGTTTGCATTCCGTTCCGGCCGGTTTTCCTTTGTTCCTTCACGGCCGGACTTTTGTGATGGAGGGGGTTATTTGCAAGTTTGCAAATAACTTATTGTGGAGGGGTTTCTTGCTTTTATGGCATTATGAAAGGTTAAGCATCTTTGCTTTTTCATGATGGCTTGCTTTATTGAGATTAGAAGGATTATGATGGATTTGATTTTGATATGATATTGTTATCATAACCTTTTGATATGGTCACCTTTCTATTTTTCCTACACTCACCTTCCTTCTTGTGTTTGTTTATTCCCTCCACCATTTTAGATATGAGGGGGTCGGCCACTTTTGAGGTGAGGAGGAGAGGTTTTCATTTTTGGTGAGGGAAATTGATTCATCTCATTCATGCTTGCTGAATTCTCAACCTCTCTCCAAAGTTCTTTTCATTCTATTCCTCCATCACCAAGGCAACTTCACTATCCGTGAGAGACAAAGCATTCTACACTACAACCTACAGTACCCTTGGACACGTCGGCTAGCCAACTTCGTGCCCGAGTTGCCTCGGTCCAGAGGTGGGAGCCCGTAAAAGAATCCGGCTACGTGGTGCCCTTTCCGACGAGGAGGTGACGGACGGAGATTCCGCATGAGATTGGAGTGGAGACGAAGACCGAAGGACACGAATCGCCTGGTATAACTCTCTACCCATTCTCTTGATAGCTAGGATTAGGTTAATGGTTACGATCCGGGTATATTGTCCGCGGTAGCGCCGGTTTAAAAGCAAAGAAATTTTTTGATTCCGCATTTTGGTCTCGAGTAGAAGGCCGGGGCGCTGTCGTGCCGCAACAAAATCTGAGCAGAGTAACGGCTTAGTGAGTGGAAAAAGACTTACTTGAACCGTCTGAAGGAGGGGTTTAAATAGTGGTGGCAGCAGGCAGGCAGGTGCGAGAATCACGCCAGCCGTTACGCCCCCGACGTCACGCCCGCGTGATAGGCGGGATCTCCCATTAATGGCGAGACAGGCTCGTTAATGGGGGATCGTGATGGCATGGAACGCGGGACATGGCCGGTGGATATCTCGCGCATGGCGAGATTCGCGGGAGTGAGGCAGTTGCGCCTGCGAGTGGTGCCGTTGGTCAGTCGACGAGACTGAGGAAGATGAGCTCGGCGAGTGGTGCCGTTGGTCAGTCGACGAGGCCGAGCTATCTTGGTTCTGCTAGAGCCCAGAGGCGAGCGGGAGGCCGAGCTATCTTGGTTCTGCTAGAGCTCAGAGGCGAGCTGAGAGGGCCGAGGAGGCCAGTTGTGCAGGAGGCTCGGAGACGAGCCAAAGGTTGTCTGTAGGACGGGCATAGGAGCGGTCTGATCGGCCACTGTGGGTCCTTTCTTGCAAGCTTTGGGACACGTCATCCACTGTCATGATCTGAAAGATCACCGATATCGAGCATCATCAGGAAAGTATGATGGGAATTCTAGATACTGTGATGAGGCTTCGACTTTGGAAACTTGGTTCAGACGTAAATTTAATCTTAACTTATTCACTTCTTATTTTGTTAAAAATAAAATCATTGCTTTTATAACAAATGCCAGAATTGAAATTATAATTGAAGTTGTATATTGTTTTTTTTTTTTTAAGGTGTTGAGCCCAACCTTAGTCACGTGCGCCAAAGCGATCTTCTTGACATTATGTGCCTTGCTCAATGCAAGTAAACATTATGTTCTAAATATTGTTACGTATTTATGGAGTGTTTTGATAGGTGAATATCTTTTGTGCTGTAATTTGAAATATTTTTTTTTAAATTGTTTTATATAGGTTTGAAGACCAGCGTATGCAAAGCAATGGGATATTTGTAAATATGTAAATTTATATATATAATGGATGCACAATCATGTATTATGGAACATGTGCTGTTTTGGTTATACACATGCATGAAGTAAATAGTGTGGTTGAGCTAGATATATAATGTTTATTAAGGTCAAATTTTGTGATGGAAATGGAGTTTAGTTATCAAGTGTAGTGAATTTACATGATAGAGAGTAAACAAACATCTAATGTTTTGCAAAATCATATTTAACATCTTCTTGTTTACTTGCTATTTATACTCATGACAGTTTGGCCTCTATCTCGATATATATAATTCGGACTATACATACATGGCACGTGCATATTACAGGAGCGATAAGAATCAAAGTGCATCGTCAACCAATCGAAACTTCAAACTTCTGATTTCTTTCTTTCTTAGCACATGGCGTTGCCTTTAAATTGATGGGGACATGAATGATAGAGCCCCGCAGACTTAATTATTTTGCTCTTAATCAACAAATTATCATTAATTAGGTGGTCTTTGCCATACACCAATGGGACAACAATTTATTTAGAGACTCCATCATGAGCTTCTAACTTTCATATTTGGAAAACGACGCCCCTTCTAGAGATAGATGCATGAGATTAAAGTTCTCTAATGACATCATTAAATATTACTCTGCACTGTGCTCTTTGCTTTTGCTTTCTTCCATCTACCACACTTAAATCTATATATGTTTGATTGGAAATTAAGTACCAACTCAGTCCTCATCCGCATGTAGATTACAACTGTATGTGTCGAATTCCCACGGTTGACCACAAGAATGCGAAGCGGAAATATTAACATAAATCTCAAATCTTGATTAATCATGAAGAATCCTAAACATAGAGCTTTTGTAAGTTAAATGTCAACAGCACGAGGACAGCGAATTCGGGTATGACAGATATTTAACCTTTGGTTACCACTTATTCCGGCCCTTTTCTCCGTGGCGATAGGCCGGAAAGAGCAGCCACACACGTTAGCTCATACTCTTCCTAAGTTTCTCAACAATTAATGCAAGGGTCAAGAGTACGACCAAGAAAACTGGAGGATGCTTAACCTGTTAGGTTACGTGAGCTTTTAAATTTCCGGCCGCATAGAAAAAAAAGGGCCTTCGGCAGAAACTCCTGCTAGAGTAGACGGAACAAATGTGGGCAAACGATTATAATTTAAATTGTCAATAACAAGGTTTAAACTCAGGATCTCTTAAACCTGTGTACTATGATACCGTGTCAGGAACCACTCTACCGACAAACTTAAGCTATTTGATTGTGGGATAATTATATATATCAAGATACGTAATCTTTAACAAGATATGACGGCTATCTCTCTCTGAATCAATCGGTGTAAACTGAAGTCTGGTATCCCAACTTATATATAACACACACACACACCGAACCCATAATCTGGTCTCGAGTTCCTGCACCAGTCAAACCCCGACCCCAAGGACCCGACCATTTATGTTGGGCTGACCTATTAGGACGAATTCGGGCTCGATTATCAGAGGTATTCTTTTTGTTTATGTTGAAAATGCTTTTTCATCTTGCTGAAATGTCTTATTCTTGGTTATTTGAGGCTGTTTTACAGATTAATTAGATTTATTCTATGAAAGTATCCCAAGATACCACAATGAAGCGGAATTTGGCCTGAGAGTATGAAGTGGCTTCAAACAAAAGAAAATATGATGGCACGAGAATAAAATTAGAGAGAGAGAGAGAGAGAGAGAGAGAGAGAGATTATTGTACTTGAAGGTTGTGGTAAAATTTATTTTGTATTTCAAAAAAATTATGATCTTAGGTTACAGCCGCTAACATAACGATTTGTTAAAAGACTGCTGTTTGTGATTGTCTGTTTATAATAAACACTTAAAGGCACGTAAATTACGGGCAAATGATGATGAATAGTCGTCTATGGTCATAAATGATGTGTGATGTGTATGGCATTTCATTTTTTCATTTTTGCCCAAGCCAAATGTAGCTTTAGTGAGGAATTGAATGCTCGCCGATGAGATCAAATCTGATGAGATCTCAAATCTCAGGTACTTGATGAAGAAGACGACACAAGAATTCAAAAGCATTGGTGGTCCGTGTTCATGAGCCAGAGGATCTAGCTGGCTTAGCTAGGTGGCAGTGAGTGCAGGGAGTGCAGGGAGTGAGCAAATGAAAGCTGGTACTTCACAAGTACTCACATGCATGGTATATGTATGTATGTATGTATGTATGTGTAGAAAACAACAGGGGGAAGTTCATGAGATGAAACACTACGTACAATATATTGGAGTAGAAGTTTTGTGAATTTTACCACTTGGATCTCACCAGTTTAGTGATCATGCATACATAGGGGTCCCCCCCCACCCCTAGCTAGACTCTGGGAAGTATTCATAGGACATTGACACCTCACTTTGGATGAGTTGGAGCTTGGGGGTACGTACACAGCCCCACTTTCCTATAGGATCCATGTCTATCTAAATTCATTTCCCAATGTGTGTGGTAGTATGATCTTAATGCGTTTTCAGCCTTCCATGCACGCAAGTTTTAAAAATGATCGAAGGCACTAATTAATTACATGCTTTGATATTTATTTTCCAATTTTCCTTTTTGGTTTTAGCTCTTGCACTTGTGATTGCGTTATGATGTGTTTGTTGGTTGATTACTGATTAATATCACTCCAAATGGCTAAATTCATTGTTTTTCACTGTATTGATTTCATATGTAATAAAGCAGTATCATTTACAGTGGCAAGTACAAAGCATATCCAGTTAACCACAAATGTATCTATTTTTTTTTTTTGGTTGACATTTTACTTTGTATTTCAAAAAATATATATATCTTTTTTCCAGGTAAATTTTATAAAGCACCACCGAACTTTCAGGATTTTGAGATAGCACTATTGAACTTGAACTAGCAATATTGTATGAAAATAGTGTTTTTTCCCCTTGTTTAAGGCATGACATGATCGGATCAAATAATCCCAGAATGACCTTGTACGTAAATTGAATAGCCCAACATGAACTATATATGACGTTTTGATGGGGAAATCATTTTTACGAAAAATACCCTTCTACCAGGGTTGTATGACAATTAAAAGTTCAACGGTGTTATTGAAGAATCTTGAATGTTTGATATTGCTTTAAATTTTTTTTTATCTTTTTTCCCTTTTGTTTTTCCATGAAACCATGTGCTATATGATAGTAAACTGGAGGCATGTTAGAGTTTATTATTTTTATGTAGCGAGATACTAAAAATAACATATAAATTAATAATAATATATACCCTACATGAATGTATTTATATGAATTTGTTTAATAGAAATTGCGATTACGCTCATCAACATGGTTTTTATTGGAACGTGGTTTTTGTTGAAGAAGGGAGAAGATGGTTTTTATTGGAACAAGGTCCTTGCTCGATCTGATTCTTCCATGCAGGAAAATCTTAACGTCTGATCATAAATTAAAAATCAGCCTCATTCATGAGGCTCTCTTCCTTTTGTTTTACCCCCAACATTCATCATAGATTTGGGTTAATATGTAGCACCCGGCCCCTCTGACTAAATTTATTAACAGCAGGTCCGTTTTCACCCAAGAGCAAAGCAGTAATGGCGAAATTGATAAAGGTTTAAAATTAAAATAGAGCGGTACAGTTCTCACATGCGTTTTTTTATTTTTTTTTGGGGGCCTTTTGGCAGAAGTGGGCTCCACCTCCACATCCGCCGTCATTCGTAACGCAGTGCTTCGATTAACGCGAAGCCATCCCATCCCATCCCATCCCATACATCCCTTGGAATCGAGAAGCCTGACAGCCTTCTGATCTGAACGGCGCCGTTAGGGCAGGCTGACCGTCCTGCCCGCGGGCACAAACACCACTCAATTCACCGTGGGCCCCACCCTGGTAAAAATTTATTCTCTGCCTTTTAATTAACCGCGGATCGTTACGAAGCTGTACGTGCCGCATTCTCTCCTCCCGCCACGTGTCCTGCATCGACGGCCTACGTTATGATTAGGCGTCGAGTTACCCAGCTGGCTTACGCTCACCGCCTCCCCGGTGACCGCATCCTGCGTTCTTCTCTAATGACGTTTCTAGCCTCATACGGCAGCCCAACCGCCCGTTTTCCCAGAGGGCCTGAACCGTAATTCTCCCCCCTCCACTGGTTAAAATTTCAAAATCCAGCCCCCAACCTCCTATATAATCCCCTCTCCCCCTCCACCCTCTCTCTCAATCTTCACATCTTCAACCTCCGAAAAATAAAACCTCTATCATTTAATTTCTGAGCTCCTCCAAACTCTTCAATGGCTTCCTATGAGCAAGACCTCACCTTTATGCTCCTTTCGATCTCAAAATCGAGTCTTTCCCCCTTCATCGCTCTCCTCGCCGTGGTCCTCTCCCTCGTCTGGTTCAATCCCGGGGGCCTCGCGTGGGCTCTCGTCGGCGGGGCCCACCGATCCATCCCCGGTCCCGCCGGTACTGTCTCCGCTCTATCCGGTGACCGCGCCCACCGCGTCCTCGCCGAATTGTCCCGCTCGGTCCGGGGCGCCCTCCCTCTGATGGCCTTTTCGGTGGGGTTCAGCCGGTTCATCATCTCGAGCCGCCCCGACACCGCGAAGGAGATACTGAACAGCTCGGCCTTCGCCGACCGCCCGATAAAGGAGTCGGCTTACGGCCTCCTCTTCCATCGGGCGATGGGCTTCGCGCCGTTCGGGGAGTACTGGAGGAACCTCCGAAGGATCTCGTCGACGTACATGTTCAGCCCGAAGCGGATCGGCGCTTCGGGGGAGCGAAGAAGAGGGATTGGGGATGAGATGGTGGAGGAGGTGAAGGGGTTGATGGGGAGCAACGGGGAGGTTGAGGTCAAAAGGGTGTTGCATTGCGGGTCTTTGAATAATGTGATGATGAGTGTTTTTGGGAAAAGGTTTGATTTTGGTGGGGGAGGTGAAGGTGCTGAGGTGGAGGGCTTGGTGAAGGAAGGGTATGAGCTCCTTGGAGTGTTCAACTGGGGGGACCACCTCCCCTTGTTGGGTTGGTTTGATTTGCAGAAGGTGAGGAGGAGGTGTAAGGCTCTGGTGAAGAGGGTGGATGTGTTTGTGGGTCGCATCATACAGGAGCATAGGAGGAACAGAGTTGCTGGTGGCGAGGCTCCTGCTGCTGATTTTGTTGATGTTTTGCTTGATTTGGAGCAAGAGGAGGACTACAACCTCTCCGATTCTGACATGGTTGCTGTTCTTTGGGTAATTAAATTAAGATTTCACCCTCTCTCTTTTTTCCCCCCTTCTTTTTATTTAATTTGATGCTTTTGCTTTCAGCATGATGCATGAGATGATTTGGGTACGGCTTATTTGATGTTGGTATTAGTTCGGCATGAGACATGAGTAAATAGTTCTTAATGTTATGCATGATGTTGACCTCTTTGTTTTTTTTTTTTTTTTTTTGACAAGCTCGTCAGCTTGTTTCTAAAATTTTCATCCTTCTTCCTGGAATTAACTTCTTGCTTTCTTTATGCCCATGCATCTTATTTCTCTATAATTTTATAATAATTTTGTTTTGTCAGCCAACTTTGCATGGTTTCCTTTCTTTATATATACATATATATATTTTTTTACAGGAAATGATTTTTAGGGGGACAGATACAGTAGCCATACTCTTAGAATGGGTGATGGCTAGAATGGTGTTGCATCCTGAAATCCAATCCAAAGCTCAGTCCGAGATCGACGCCGTTGTTGGCGCGAGGCCTGTATCCGATTCGGACATTTCCAAGTTTCCTTATCTTCAGGCCATCGTCAAGGAATCGCTCCGGATGCACCCGCCGGGCCCGCTGCTCTCGTGGGCCCGTCTTGCTATCCATGACGTCCATGTCGGAAACCACTTCATTCCTGCTGGTAGAAGCTCTGATAAAAACCATAATGAAATCACATTATCATCTCTACCGGTAACCATACTAGTTTAAACCAAAAGACCATAGCTTTATTTCGATATACATTCATTTCTCCTGCAGGTACTACTGCAATGGTGAACATGTGGGCAATAACTCATGACGAGGAGATATGGTCCAGGCCTAATGAGTTCGATCCGGAGCGATTCATTCAGGAAGACGTCAGCGTCTTGGGGTCCGATCTGAGGCTGGCGCCGTTCGGGTCAGGCCGAAGAGTGTGTCCTGGTAAAGCTATGGGGTTGGCTACGGCTCATCTATGGCTGGCGCAAATGCTTCAGAATTTCAAATGGATGCCGACTGAAGACGGTGTGGATTTGGATGAATGCTTGAAGATGTCGCTCGAGATGAAGAACCCTTTGGTTTGCAAAGCTGTTCCAAGGATGCTACAAGTTTGAAGCTTTTCCTCATTTTTTTTTTCTGCTGGGTATGGAGATTTTTAATTGTGGTGTCAGGTGTTTTATCTCCATAATTTTGTAATCAGGTAGGTTTAGTTACTAGGAGGTTGTGTTTTCTATTCATGCATGCTTGTGTGCATTTTCATTTTTTTTTTCCTTTTGGTGTGTGCATGTACATGTGAATGTCAGTGGCTTTTGTAAGCAGTTGTTTTGCTATATATGCAATGTACAAACTTATGGCATTTTAATGAATCTAAATTGCTACTATATATATCTTGGATCAAGATCTCTCTTTTGGGTGATGCATTGATATCTAGCTAGAATCTCAAAGTTTTGCATCTTAATTGTCTCCGATGTCTGATATTTTACTTTAGGCAAATTATTTTTGTGTTAATTGTGTGCTAAATATGTGCTCAAGTTGACTGAGCAGCAAATCTCAAACATGGAGATGGCTAGCTTATTCTAATACAACCACTCACAAAACTCTTGGGGATAAGAAAATAAATATCTTGTTATGTCTTTCTATTTTATTGTAAAGGAGTTTGCAATAATCTCGATCGTCTTGGTTCTATTGGTCTAATGTTGAATCGTTTTATATTAGCTTCTCTGCAACCAATCCTTCTTGTAAATTTGATAATATATATATAGCCCAGAGAAATATAAAAATAAAAATATATCCTGCAGAAATAATAGATAGTATCTATATTTTTATTTTGGGGGAAGAAAAAGCCTGACACTATAGAGTTGAAATCTAAAATACTATATATTATGTTTGCATGCACACTGTAAGGCAAAAATTTCATATCACAATATAAATCTTATTGTGCCTTCTAAGTTAAATGGCACTATGAGTTAACTCTTAGAATTTAATTCCAGTTTTGTTCTACTTTCGCATTCGGATCGTTACAAAATGTATAGGTTTCGTTTAATTAATATTTCTTTTGCAATCATGAGCATGAAGAGTCTTCTCCTGACCTGAAACAGGCAAATAATATTATCTAAGAAATCAACTTGGCTGGACTCCTTTAATAAATTAGAATGCATGCATTTGTAAGTATGTCATTTCATTACATAGTATTGTAAGATGCTTTTTTCCCTTAACTTAAAGCACTGGCTTTGTGGATTTAAAATGTTTCTCTCCCTCTCTTGGATTTTTCAAATGATGATTTCCTTTTTTTAATGCATATCTTAAATCCTGATCCTATTTTGGATCAGAGCATATATATATATATATATATATATATATATATATATAATGGAGAAAAGAGGCCAATTCCCTCCTATGGCGTCGAAAAAATACACTCTCATCGTGTTTTTCAACGATCGGAATCCATCATATTCATCGTTATCATCTAAGATGTGGGTACACCAAATTTCATGTGATTCTACAACCTTTTCATGTTTGATTTAGCAATGCAAAAAGTTCTATTGTCGGTAAACCGTTAATTTTGAACCCACTAATTCAACGGTAAAAAAATTGTAGAATCACATGAAATTTGGTGTACCCACATCTTATATGATAGCGATGAAGATGATGGGTTCCGATCGTCGGAAAACACGATGGATGTTGTAATTTTTCAACGTCATAGGAGAAAATTCCCTCCTATGGCATCTTTCCTCCATTATATATATATATGAGTTCGACAAGGATCCTGTCGGAAGGATTTCGAAACAAATCATTCCCACATTTTCATCATTGAATTAACTTTGGAATTTGTGCATTCAATTATGTTATGTTTGGTAATAAATGAAATCTTTTATTCATAAATGTCAGCACACATCACAAAGTTAATCTAATGGTGAAGAAATGGGAAGGATTTATTTCCGAATCTTCTGATAGGATCCTAGTCGATCTCTCTCTCTATATACACACACATACATGATTATAATAAGATTATATCTATTTAGTTTGTTGTGGGTCATTATCTACTAAAGGCTATAGAAGTCTTTGAATCTAATGAGAGTATGAGACCCCAAAGTTTCAGTTTACAGTACACATCTCTACCAAATGATTTGAGTAATTAACTATAATAACCCCATAAATATGATTCCTTGGTACAACTCTTTATTGGGATCCAAATCACCCTTTGAATATTTGGAGCTTTGAAAAGCTTGTTTCCCTTTATTTCACCCAATAAGAAAAGCATATTTTTGTGTGGCATTTGAATATCTACGTATGACTGAAATCAACTTGACTTCCTTACTTTTTATTTATTTGATTTTTTTAAAAAAACTAAATAGAATTATTCTATAAATGTGCGATCTTCTGCATGTGGGCAGAAGCAGAAGGCAAGAAAAAGATCCAAGGGAATCCCTATTGTTTTCTTGACCATTAAATATGTTGAGCCAATAGAATTTATTTTGCATTGTAGCTGATGTGAACATGATCTTTGAAAGGTGTGGTGTTTCTTTTGACCACCCGATTGAATTACTTCTTATAATCTTCTTAATTTAGCCATTACTAATTCTTCTTAAAGTTGTGAATATATAATTATATATATAAGAGAAGAGCCACTAATTAGGCCTCTACATGCTCCTTTGAGTAGTTAACTCTTCTTAATTCAAAAGTTGTGTTTATGATTCCATGCTAATCAAATTATTGTGCTTGTTAGTTCGCGTGTCGACGTACCTTTGTATTGGTTTTCTTTAGAACTTTGTGGAACTTGAGCTACCATCGATTATAGAGACCTCCAGTATATAAGTTATATAAATTAAGGGTACTTACGGAATCGATTAAGCATCAAGAACAGAGCAAGGTAATGAAAGGCCAAGCTCGCATTTTTTTTTAAGAGAATGAAGTGTAAAGAGAAAGTTAGGCACCTTTTTTATATTTAATACTTGCTACATTCATTATGAGCCTATCAATCTTCAACATATCATCACCAATTGTTTGATATTTATGACACTAAACTTAGATTTGGTTGGTTTGTTATTCATATGGAATGATCATCATGCCTGAAATATTCCATAATTTTAAAACTCATGAACCTGCACACATGATCTCATCATTGATATGTCATAGTTTTAGAGCATTTGATGAATGCATGATTACATAAGTGTTCATATCTTTGCTTGTATAATATGTCTCTACTAATCAGCACATGGTGATCTTTCTGCTTCCAAAAATATAGGAATTTAATTTTCTTTAGTTATCTTGATCAATGAAAAGCTGATATCTGTCAGGAAATAAATTTTTTAACTTGTTAAATTTCTTTTAATCCATCTCTAATTCCTAATATTATTCCAATGGCAGAGATCATTGAGAGAGTTGTGTTGAAGACTAACACTACACTCTTTCCGATTCGTCGAGTGAGATTTGGTTTCTACTATTTGTCTAGTAAAAAAACATCATTTCAGTAAGAATGCTGTTTTGTTGGTTAAGTGTGAAAGAGATTCGTTCAGGTTTAAAAAGTTGATAGAGATTAATTCATAGATAAATTATGAAAGACCCAGATTATATATATATATATATATAAGTCATCCTTTGTTCACAAAACATGCATAGAATTTTAAATTTTTCTAGTAATTTCTTCATGGATGCATGAGTAAAATGTCTGTCTTTTGTAGGTGTTCTCAAAGCCTATTTATGAAGGATTTTAGAGACAGTGACAGATTAATACCATTTCATTTCATCCACGCATATATATAATTATCCAATACCCGTGTGGAATTTAAGATTCCATATTCATAATTATAAAGATTATCTTAACATTGGTCTACACGATGAGCTGGTCGAAAAATTTATGGACTTAAAAATATTTACTCGAATGGCTCTCCCATAGGGAGACAAAGCTAATCTTTATCATAATGCCGAGAGTGACTCCAAGAGAAATTAGTTAACATTGGAAACTCCAGCTATTTTCTTTAGCCTGTTTCGGTATTTACGAACGAAAACTACAAGATTCCTTCTCGTGCCGATAGTGAAAGCTGGCCTTTTCACTCTGTTATAGGAAAAACAAGATCAATGAGTCTATCCTATTACATTTTTTGATGTAGAAAGGATCAAATTTGTTCCTTTTCCTGTGACATGGGCGATGCTAATCCTCTGATTGGATTACTTTGTTTAATGAAACGCGCTTATCATATAATTTTTTCTTGATGAAGTTTATTCTTTTGGTGGTTTTATGTTTCTGTCATAAAACAGACGTAGGAGAACAAGACAAGACAAATCAATATATTTTGCAGACTTGAGCTGGAATAATAATTAGCCGAATCGCTTGCTAGAACAAAACCATATAAAATCTAATTGTTCTGGCAAATTCAAAGGATGCATGACCATTGAGTCTTCTCCAAGGTGGAAGATAAAAAAGAAGAACAATTTTTTTTTTTTTTTTGCAGGGATAGATTTGAGTTCTAATATTAATAAATTTGGACTGCTTCTTGGAGCAAATATTTTGTTTGTAATTATTCATTGTCATTACATGGATAGAATACCATGAGTCTTGGGTCTTCATTCTTTGTTAAACTTCATTAATCGAGCATACCCTAAAGAAAAAGTCTACAAGTAATTAAACAACAAGAATTTGACTAGCAAAAGAACAACACTGCATGCACTAAAAAGTAAAAATTGGATAACATGCTTGTTTGAATGTCCTCATTATTAATCATGAGTTAGTTGTGTTTATTAATTGCTTCATTATATCTTGTCCTTTTGCTTTTATCATCCGAGAAGCTCACTTGGCTGAATATGTTACTTTGAAAAATCTATCCATTGATTATCTTAGAGGGGATAATCATCAGTGCATATATATACAAATTCCAAGCAGTTATCATTCATTAGATAAATTTGAATTGTCTTTCATGATCTGCAAGGGAAAACCATATTGGTATAACATTAGAAGGGCAAGAGATATCACCGAACGACCAGTTTAGATATCTAGGTGCCATCATCCAAAAGAATGGAGATATCGATAGTGATGTTAATCAAAGGATCCAAGCTGGTTGGTTGAAATGGAGGAGTGCAACAGTAATTTTGTGTGATCGTAACTTTCCGTTAAAATTGAAATGGAGGAGTGCACGTAGCGGAGATGCGCATGCTTCGTTGGATGTGCGGTAACACTAGAAAAGATAAGGTGTGAAATGAGGATATTCGTGCAAAAGTTGGTGTAGCACCTGTGGAGGAGAAGATACGGGAAAACCGGCTAAGATGGTTTGGTCATGTGCGACGCAGACCTATGGAAACACCGGTTCGACGAGTAGATACTCTCGATATCGGCAATGGCAAAAAGGCAAAAGGGAGACCGAAGAAAATATGGATGGAGGTGATACGAAACGATATGGTTGCCAAAGGACTCAATGAAAGTATATTGTTCTATAGAAGTGAGTGGAGACAGAGGATTCATGTGCTGGACCCGGCGTGATTCTCATGTTGGTTCATGTAGCCTACCCCATTTGCTTGGGATAAAAGGCTCAGTTGTTGTTGTTGTTGTTGATCTGCAAGGGAAATGAACATGTGCATGCATCAATATAATGGCAGTGCTCATCGTCCGCATTGACATAAGTAGAACCCTGCAGCTAAGAGAAAGTAATATACTCATAATCATAATTATCGCTGGTCGAAGATTTGGCATAGTTTTACAGCTGACGTTGCACAGAAAACAATTACCTACGCAAAAGAAAAAAGTAGACGATATGACATCGTAGAGATTTTCTTCAGATGAGAATGGACCAGTGAATGCTTGCCAGAGAAACAAGAAGATGAGGAGCCAATATGGAGTGCTTGAATGCAATCTCATGGAAAGAAGAATGAATTTGTTAGTGATTTGAATAAATAGGTATACATATGGTCCTTAATTATGGGGATTATGAAGATAAACTAGGATAATGATTTGGCATTTTCAACTAAAATTACATGATGCCATACTTTTAAAGCAGGGTATGATTTTGTTCTTAGATCAGTCCTAGTAAATTAAAATAACATGGACTACTAATATCAAATATAAATTTAAGCTGAATTGAATTCAAGTTGAGGAATCTGTAGTTGGGGTCGACTGCGGTCAGCCCCTTCAACCCCTTAAGTCGTGAGTGTTGGCCGCAGCAGTCGGCCTCTTCACCCCCTCTCTTTTCACCCTCTTTTAGCTGTGAGTGTTGGCAGTGCACATTAAATCATTCAAGTTATATGCTGCCTTACTACATGATTATATATATATGCATACTATATCTTATTTGGTCACTGATAACTACAAATTTCAGCTGAATTGAATTCATGTTATATTCTGATTGTAATGAAAATGTTCCAGAAGGAAAAACATACTCAAAAAGGCAACGTATAACTACGTATAACATAGCACATATATTGCTCAAATAAGCCATTTTATTAGGAATAATAATGTTTACAACATCCTCCCAAAAAAATACAAGTATTCTAAGGTTTACATGGGCTTTCGCCCTTTGCATGGATCCTTTTTGATTTAACACCAATGTTACATACTATCACGAGTCAGAATGAGCATTTTTATCATCTCTTGTAATTTAACAACTTGCATATTATTGCAAACAAGAATACATCATTTACGGCATCTCCTTCCAAAATCGGACAGACCTATCGTTCCCACACGAGACAAAAGTTGCTTCGACAGGAGAGTGCTCGAGCCATCGGGGTGCCCCTATATGATTCGAAGGCCACCTTGCAATCTTTTCAGCAGTGAGAGCATCCCAAATAACGATCTGTTGATAATATTTATTTTCAAAAAAAATTTGGGGACATACAGAGGCAAGAAAATACTTGAGACAACTTGTAGTGGGAAGTGATGAACTGACCTCATTGTTTGGTTCATCAACGGAGAGAACGAATTCTTCTGTCTCATTAAAAACAGCCTGTAAACACGACAAAGTTTGCATATGCATTTAACTGAATTCTACATATCATAAGAAGAACTTCTTTGAGTGACTTGTTGATCACAAAGGCAATTTACGGTTTGAGATAATGAGGTTTGTACTGCACAGGGTTTTCCAAGTAGCGCATGAAATCCTCGCAAAGTAGAATTTTATTGATCACGGAGATTGCTGAAAAATGCTAGTATAAAATAGCATGCCAACGATGTATTGAAAGAAGAGTAAATTGTCAAAAAGTCCCCCGGCCCGCTATAAACTTGTGTAAAAAACCCTGGGCCTTTTGCTCTTGTTAAGAAACCCGTGGGCCCAATCAAAACTCCATGTATACCAGTTGCCTGTAATATCTAGACAGTTGAGGAAAAACAATGCCTAAATGAAATACAACCCAGGAGTTTTTTTCACAAATATTTTTGAACAGTAGACCCTTCCCAACAATTTCGAAAATTACAGGGGCTTTTAGACAACTCCCGAGCGGGCCGGGGGCGTTTTGACAATTTACCCTTGAAAGAATATATGAAGAGGCTTTAGGTTTAGGTTATGGAAAAGGAGTTTGTAATGGCCCAAGTCCCCACTTAAAAGGTAACTTGTTTAGCTTCAGAGCTCCGAATTTTATATTTAACTTTTTAATACAGTTTCAGAGTAATTAGACAGTATATTCATGCAAGCATTATTTAAATGCCAGACCTCTTGGTCGACAAGAAGTTTTACCATTATACTAGAATGGCTTTGGAGTTGTACCAGCTCCAAAAAGGTAGTTTTCTTCTTCCTTTCCTTTGGAGTTAAGATAAATGAGCTTGAAGTGGGGTTAGATAATATGTTGTGATTTACTCCAGTTATCTCAACTCAAAATGAAAGCCTAACAATGTAAGAGATAGAAGATTTTAGTTAGGTTTTAAGTTTAGACAACCAATTATTCTGATGAAAACTCCAAAGTCAAACATGGCCTGAATGATATCAGATACCATCTGCTTTCCTCCAGAGCCAACTATTAGAATTGTAACCATTTTACAACTGTAAATAAAAATCCAAGCAAATGCACTGAAGGGAAATGTTTCCATTGAAGTATGTATATTTGCATAAAAGATTTCAAACCATTTTAATCCAAAAGCAAGCAGGAAAAGATGCCCATTAATGAATCATTAAATCGAATATAGTAAATTCAGAAATATCTTGAAATAGGTGATGCAATTTCAACCAACCTGACAACGTAGTTGTGTGTGAACTGCTCCTAAATATTGCTTGACAAGCCTTCCGGTCCCAACGTCCCACAATTTTACAGTGGAATCCTTCCCACAAGAAAGAATGAACCTGATGATTTCGGTTCATGAATGATTAAAGCAAACTAGTATGGTACACTGTGGCACCCATGTGTAAATAATAAAATTGACTGTTGCCAAGATTACTACATTGTGTGTTTCCATGATTACATGGGCTATGCACGTATAAGTAACAAGTACGTTGGATATTAAAGAGATTTTTTAAGATCTGTAGTTCTAATATAAAGATAATATGACTTTTCTTGCCACATACCGTGCTGGGAATCAAATTAAAATTTTGATATGAGACCCCATTTGGAATTTAAAAAAAAATACCATTGCCGGTCCCAAGTCCGGATGAGAAAGGGTGAGGGTTATGGTAGGCTTGTGACAGCCTGAGTAAGACTTTGTCACATTCTATGACATGAACCACTATGACATGAACCCCATTTGGAGTTAAAATAGTAGAGGTAGTAAGATAGTATGAATACAACTAAATCTTTATGTGGAAGAAGACGTGGAAAATATACCACTGATGTGTGTGTGTGTGGGGGGGGGGGGGTTGTTAGATATAGGAGGCATCCTGCTAATGAGGATCACCCTCGCCATGTATAACATAGCTTTTTACTGTTGGATTGGCCAACAAATGACAAAAAAAAGTGGATTAAAGGTCACTTGGAGTAGGCATTACATTTTAAGCAACTCGCAGTGTTTTTCAAGCAAAATATTGCTAGAAAATGTTGGAAGTTCTCTGGAAACACTTGTTACATTAAATATCATATTGATGCCTTGTATTAAGTTAGAATGCTTCTAAAAAAGTCTCACATTCCTGTAACAAAAAAGTGCATAATATTTTTGCTTCTTAACCAATACGAGACTGGATTTTTCACTGACGAAGTCAAACTCTCCAACTATGTACGGCTTAAAGCGCCATCTGCATACACTGTCTATTTTACGCGTTAATTGCAATTATATTTATCTATCGATTATCAACATAAAGATGACACTTTTGGCATATTTTATGAAGGAGAAGAGTAGCCAAATCATCTTACGAAAATAGGAGAAATATTTCGCATCTTTTTTTTAGCCAAGGTTATAATTTATATGTTGCAGAGAGGCTGTTCATACTGGTTTAACTAATACCTCAGAATAATGTGCTCTAAATAACAGTCTTGAGCTTCAAGCATGCAAGTACGGAAGAAAACTATGAAACAATTCTTCATAATTTGAATGTAGTAGCTCCATAGACATTCAGTTCCATGTGTGAAAAGTATCATACAAGGAAAAATAGAATATATCGAAGGGTTTTTTCCGTTAGCCCCCAATACTTTAATATTTTTCTAAACCCTCCTAGTTAGTATTTACCTCTTGCCCCCCTACACTTATAAGTTGCTTCTGCAACCCCACACTTCACTTTTAAAAATGATTCATCCTTCTCTCCGGTCATCACCGCCTTCTTTCTCCTCCTATTCAACACGGCCACCGCCACCATCACCGTCAACACCACCACTTTCCTCCTCTTCTTCAATCCATCAACGTCTCCTTCCTCCTCCTCAACACCACCGCCACCGCCACCTTCTTCAACCCACAACCGCCGCCGCCATCTTCAACAACACGCCGCCGCCGCATCCTTCTTCCTCCTCTTCAACCAACCACCGCCACAGCCTCCTCTCCGGGCATCGCCGCCGTCTCCACCGCCGCCACCTTCTTTCTTCTCCTCTTCAACACCACCATGGCGGCGGTGTTGAAGAGGAGAAAGGAGGAGGAGGTGGCGGTGGGGACGACGGCGATGCCCGGGAAGGAGGAACACCGCCACCATGATGGTGTTGAAGAGGAGAAAAAAGGAGAAGGTGGTGGTGGAGACGGCGGCGATGCCCGAAGAGAAGGCGGCTGTGGCAGTGGTTGGTTGAAGAGGAGGAAGAAGGATGCGGCGGCGGTTGTGGGTTGAAGAAGAAGATGGTGGTGATGGAGTTGATGAGTTGATGGTGGCAGTGGTGTTGAAGAGGAGGAAGGAGGTGTTGATGGGTTGAAGAAAAAGAGGAGGAAAATGGTGGTGTTGACAGTGATGATGGCGGTGACAGTGGCCATGTTGAAGAGGAGGAGAAAGAAAGTGGCGGTGGTGGGGATAGCGGCGATGCCCGGAAAGAGGAGGATAAATTATTTTCAAAAATGAAGTGGAGGGTTACAAGAATAACTTAAAAGTATAGGAGGGCTAGAGATAAATACTAATTATGCGGGGACAGAGAAAAATATTGAAGTATGGTGGGGCTAACAGAAAAAAAAAACCCATATCGAAATAAAATAGAGAGCCTTTCAAAGGTCTAGAAATACCCCTCCCTACCTCTGGTCCTTTGTAAAATTTGCACTGGTGGCCTCCGTTGGCCCATGTGCATCAATAAATGACCTAACACATTTTGCAGTCACTCCATCCCAAACGTTAACAGCGCCATCCTTTGAGGCTGTCACATACATACTTCCAGTAGATGAATACCTTACCTACACAGCATTAACATTTAAAAAACATAATTAAATTATAAAGGCTTACTAAGTATGATCCAGCAGTAAGATTCAAGCCCAATATTATTCAAGGTTGCTAGAAATATAATATTCTTTGTTGTTAAGCATGTCATGTAGCCAATTTTGTTCTCTTTTTTCTTTTTCTTTTTCTTTTTTTTGGGGGGGGGGGGGGGGGTGGGGGGCGGGGGGCGGGGGGAGCTTATGTTTATTGCATATTTGCAAATTTTAACCCTTATAGTTTTATGTTTTCAATGAATTTTTTTTATTTGTCTAAGGTCACATGTGCTCTATCCAAATTACTCAAAGAACAAATACATTGTTTAAAGCATCATGCACCTAACAAATTTGAGACAATTAAATAAACCAATGTACCTGGTTGATCGAAGCAGTGACATTTACTTCTTGAAAATTTGCTGATAGGTAGCATTGGAAGGTGTTGACATCATATAAATGAGGAATAGAATGATCAGTACCTGTGAAACATTTACATACTTATCAATATTTTATGGCGAGAAAGATTCTACAATTAATCAAGATATTTCTCCTATGTTAGAAATTTCCATTTCTATGTGAAGCCCTCTTGCGTGAATTGAGTATAATTTTTTTTCATTATACCAATATGTTTAAACATTGTTCTTTCCCAGTATCAAACTCCTAATAATTATTTAAACATGACTGCGGCAGTGTTTATTTTCGTTTTAAAAATTTTCAATTTACTTGTCAACAGATATCTAGACCAACAAGAAATTTGCCCTTCATAATCTTATATCCTACCAGTCATGAACTTCTAGGAGTATAAGGAAATCATAGGCTTTTCTTCATAATCTTATGCCCTACCAGTCATGAACTTCTAGGAGTATAATAAAATCATAGGCTTTTCTTTAAAGAATTCGGTAAAAGGATACTTAAGGAACAACTTATAATATATACATGAAAGTGATGCATAATAGCAAATCTCAACATCATATTACCAGTTGAAGACTAATTAAGACTTATTCCTAGCCTCGATGAATTTTGGAGGGCATTCTTTGGTTCGATTGGCTTAAACTGTGCAACAATTTGTATGCATTGACTTCAAACCTATGAATTATAAGGTAGGCTACCCAGCTTTGGAATTATAGGCTTCATAACAAGCCCTTTTCATCCTTTAATCCTATAGTTTGCTCGATGATAAATGTTCCATGGTTGTATGAGCTTAAACTGCCAACTCATTTGGTTGCACATACTTCAAATGCGTGAATAAAACAGTAATATGACCTTTGCAGGAAACTGCTGTATACAGTTGGCTTAAGTAGAAAGTTTCGTCATCTAATGAAGGGATGGATAAAATTAGCAATTAGATTGACAACTTGACTTTTGATTCTAGAAATTTGGTCGACTCAAGTAGGGATGTAAACATGAGACATGTGGGAAACAACGATATGGGCTTATCATGCATTACCTAATTTCTACAGGTTGAAGATGGATCACTTGTTCAATATATGATGAAAAGGTGATGCCATTATGATGATCCATGCCAAGCAGGATAAAAAGGAAAAGGAAAGAAATTAACAAAACAAATGTGAGAGAGAACCCGAACAACAAAACTAGTTGATCAGTGTTATAAAGATAAAGGAGGCCTATTAAGTGCCGTCTGAATGTTTTTAGATAGCAAGAATATGGCATAAGATTAAATGGGTAAATGACCACAAATTTGTTGCTATGGAACATGGGCGTGGGCGGACCCAGTAATTTTGCTCGAGGGGGTAAACCGCCCCCCCCCCCCCCCCCCGCGGACCCAACCAATAAGAAAAGTTAATTGAGGAAGTGTAACTACATTATATCTCAAAATTATTACACAGCCCAAAAGTTAAAATTAATTTAAATACATAGCAAACATAATTTTATTCACAATAACATTTTTCAAGGTTTAATACTATCTTATACAATGCAGGACTTTTGTTGAACCAAACATTAATCAATAAAAACTTATTCTATTTAATACTCTTTCCTTGTATTACAATGTGGGCCTAAACTTTCCTTGTTAAAAAATCTTCAATATGGGGAAAAAATTTCCTTGTCACAAAAAATCTCAATAGAATCCATGTTTAATTAAATGAAATTCAATATTAATTGTGTGTACGTGGAGAATTGAACCCACAACCTTAACCTGAGGAGAAAATGTTGGATATGTATGCCCTAGAGGTCATTATTGTATATGTATACATGTGGATACTTGAACATATATATGTACAGGACAGTCTTGCTCGATATGATAACATGCTATCTAGTTTGATTTTATCTTAACATGTGTATGTTTTACTTGCTATTACATATCTTTTATACATGTTGATAAAGCCCATAGGATCATTGCTAGACTACCTGCGTTGTGATGGCGATCATACTTGTGGGAGCTGGGTAGTCGGTACGCACATCCTTAAATGGTCCCTAGTCGTGGGAGTATCGAGACTGGCATCGAAATTCCGGAGTAGACTAGTGTATACGTTTCTAGACCCCGACGAGGGGCGATAGTATGATCCCGCAACCATTGGTCTTTCGCACCTAAGATCGTATACATGTGCTCACTGGTGTGAGTACACCGGACGGACTCGCCGAGAACTTCCAGATGGTAATATACCTATCGTCAGATGGAAGTTCTCAGGTGACATGAGTACAGATTAGTCCTTAGACCTGAGATCGTCATTTGTCTCGTGTGAGTTACCAATATGCTTTGATCACTACCCTACCACGGCTCTACTGAGTCGTACAAACAGGTTTTGGTTGGATACAGTCCCGAGCCACATGGAGGCGGTGAGCGATTGTCGGGGATTCATTTTTCCCGGTATTGGGAGTCGATATCGCACTGTGTTCGATTGGTCAGAACCATAAGACCTTGGCCAAGGCAGTTGGGATTTACTGATAGACTGATCAGTAGTTTCCCGGATTGGTCCTGAGCCGCATGAGCATGAATTACCAGGTTATTGGGGTCTGACGTTTACCACCCCCGGACCCGGTATGCGATACTCTCAGATGAAGAGACCAGACTGTACGGAAATTGTCACAGATAGGCTCAGTAGGGATCCGGATGAGTTTGCTCATCGGCCTTCCTTTTCGACAGGTACCCGGGTAGCCGTTACGTACAACTAGTGCCGCTGACGTGCTTGTGGTTATGGATTTATCTAGTAACTCACTGCCGGCGTACTGTCGAGTCTTTAGAGTCCCACACAGAGGGTTTCTCTGGTTCAGGCGAAATGATGTTGTAGCCGTATTGGATACGTGCAGAGTCTCGATCGATTGATGTACTTTGTACTCGGACTTTCGATCGGACAGTTGGTAATACTAGCCGGTTCGGGTTTGAGCCGGATTATTAAATCAGGTATTGATTTAATAGTTTACATATATGTATTTCGATATGTATATTCTAGTATTACGTTCTTCGTGTTATTCTATCTCTTTGGGCATTCGTGTTTTTATCCGAATACAGATATGTATATACAGCAGACTGTAATCCGTATTTTATTAAAGATTACCTTCTAAAAGGTGGACACCTCATCATAGACTTTTCCATTTATTGATAAATGGAAATGAGGTGAAAATTAAGAAGGAGGCATGGTGAGTGGCATGGCTTCAATAGTTCACAAATGAATTTTTTATTCATTTGTGGTTATTATTGAAGTATGGATACACTTGTTTATTCATGAAAATTCATACACAAAACCTTGGTGTTGATTTTCTCTTACTTGTATGATTCATTATTCTTGAGCTCCCATTTTTCTTCACCTCCTCCCTCCTCTTGAGTTTACTACACCTTCATCATCTTCCTCTTCACTACCCTCTCATGAGTTGAGAAACAGGTGAAGAGGCAAAAAAGAGATAGCAAAATACTTAGATCATCACACTACATCCTAGACTACTTGGTTTAGTAACCCAAGTTCTCTAGTTGCTCCACTTGATATATAGTATGGAGCTAAAACCATGGATCATATCCCTCGGATGGATCATCTACGACAAAGGAGGACCGGAGAGCAAGATCGATCGCGGAGAACCAAAGGAGCCAACAAAGAAGATCAAGTATGTTCAAGGTGGCCACTTGGAGCTAACGAACAGGAAAGAAGACCGAAGGACTTGGATCGTTTGGTGAGACTTCTTTCATAGTAGTTAGTTCATCTCATTTAGTTTTGCTAGATAGGTTTATGGAAAGATCCGAGTTTTCATTGGGTTAACTTAGCATCGGTTGTAAACTAGTAAGAAATTTTTTGTTCTGCAAACCGCCACAATTGGCGGCTCCGGCGTTAAGGTAACCCAACATGGTATCAGAGCCAGCCCATAAACCCTACACTAACAAGTTTAAACAATGTTAAAACAACGAAACCAAAACAACTCCATAACATTGAAACCAAACTTCAAGTTTCTGTCGATTTTTCAGAGGCTTCAAAAAAAATTTTAAGCAAGTGCAGAGTGATCCTTTGACTGTGTGATGACCCCTGAACAAAAACGAGTCAATTCTACCAAGTTTTGGTCGGCCAAACCTTAGAAAAATCCGGCCTCACCGATTTTTTTTGTAGTGGATTGCCTCGTGTTTTGGTATGTGTTCTTATCTCGTGGAGTTTGGGTTTCAGGTGTTGTTTGTTTTTGCCCAAGTTTGATGTTCTGTTGTTTTTCAGTTTGGGGCAATTCGGAGTATTTCGAAGTCGTTATATTTGACACTGTTTAATAGTTTACAGTACATTCACTTTTATCTGCGACCATGAATGTCATTCGATCGGTACAACTCGTCTGATTACTATATGTTCTTTTAGACGGGTTTTCGAACATGACATTCGCGTTAATGTTTTGTGCTTGTGCTGTGATTGTGATTGGATAGTCGTGGTGGATAGCATGTGGTGCAATATTAGTGGTACAGTTTAAGATTCATTTATATATTCATTTGCGGGGCAAGCGTCCGACATGTGAACTGCCGTCTTTGTCGGGTTGTATATTATTTGTTTGGGGCACGACCAGGTTGAGATCGATGTCACCATTTGTACATATTATTATCATTTTATATACTATGATTACCCCACGGTGGAGTGCACGAATAACCGGGTTCTAGAAGGCAACAAGCCCGCATCTCATGGCGTTGAGACGAAGGGGGCTTCATTCTAAAATTGGCGGGCTGTTCGCCGCACTCGTAGGAGGTATAGGATGACCCACGGAGGGGCGCCTAAGTTACCGGATTCCGTGAAGTGCTAGGTGGCTCATTCACTTTATTGAAGGGGGTTGCCTCACTTCTGGGATTGGCGGCTAACTTGTCGTGCTTGTATGGGTCCAAGTTCTCATTGCACAGGCTATCCATACGACCGGGAACGTCGGGTTTTATTTGTGGCTTAAATGAAACCCGGGGCTCCAAGATTATCCACCATTATGTATTGTTGGCTGTGATTCTGTGATGTTGCTTTTTATCATGCTTGGGACGAATGTTATATATACTTATATATATACTAGTAGATGTATATGTTTTACCCCAACGCTAGTCCAGCCCCCGCTCTGTCGTTAGTTAAGTAACCTAACGGGTGATGACGAGACTCAGTGGCGAATGCAGATGGCATATACGTACATCATATTTTCGTTCTTTTCTGGTGTGATGGGTTAAATGATGGGACCGCATTAATTTTAATTAATGCAAGATAAGAAAACCTAAAAGATGTTGGAACAAATATCGAAAAACTATAGTTATATTTTTTCGCTCTGCATAGTGGTATTCAGTTGTGAATATCCAGCACCTCATTCCAGAAGGCAAGAGCCGAGATCCCTTCGCGTGGAGTGACCTCTTGAGCAAAAGTCTATACTGTAGATTACTCGGTTTTTCTTCAAAACCACTAATTTTCAAAAGCGGAGCTTAAACCACTCCTTTTCAAAACTGCTCAGGTTCCTTCAACGATATCAAGTTCATTACGTTAACGGGTTTTTTCTCCAAAAACCCAGCCGTAGCCCTCCGTCATTTCAGATTATTATTGCTTAGTATTCATGCTACGTATGTCGTGCTCATCCGAGACGTAGTGTTCGGTAGCTATGTAATACTTTTCTGTAGCATTAGATGCGATTGGTTAGGACAGTCGTACGGTCATTTTGGCTCAGTCAAGGACTTGTACGGGTATGTCTAATGCAATCAAGATAATGACGGGTTGAACTTGACTAGGATCCTTTGATATGTTGGTTCAGTCAAGGTCACTTGGGTCCTGGAAGCAAAAATCACATCGGGAGTTTCAAATATACAAGAAACTTGCAGATTTAGCATACCTTCTGGAGTGTGGTGACTAGAGTGGATTCTATCTAGTGCATCACACAATGATGGTTGGATCCCGATGCCACTGATGAGTAGGATTACTCTCGGGAGATTATCTCACTTAACAATCAATGCTATAAACCAAGTAGGTGTCTAGAACGGTGTTAGCGGGGCTACGCTTCCAGGGAAAAGAGATTATGTAATTAAGGAACTTCGCGAAAGCGTTGGAAAACCTCCCTCGAAGTACCGACACCAGCCTGGCCGAAAGGTTAAGCAAGTATTGTGACGTGCGATTAATCCCAACTAATTCTTCTTTTAAGGTTTGAAGAAAATTCGAGGAAACAGTGGGAGCCATCCTGATTAGATAAACTAATAACCAATCTAATTTTGCAAGAACGCACGCTGAGTGTTTCTTTTCTCTCTCTCCAGGTAACCATTTTACGCCCTAATCAAGATAATAAAATGTATCACTTGACCGATCCGAATTCTTATTCGGGAATGGATAACGTCGGTTCAGCTCTAACTTATGACAACAGTCATAAATGTGAGCAAAGGAAAGAGAATTGTTTGAATTCCTTGATAACCCCATCGAAGAAGAAACATACTATTGTGTCTTCTTCAGGTGTTCTTGTTATTGAGAACTGTTTTTCGGTCAGTCCTGCCTCCTGGATCTCGATACCGGATCGGGATCTCATATCTGTAATTTATTACGGGGACTGAGAAAAAGTAGGATGGACCAGGTGATATGTCCCTCAGAGTAGGGAATGGAGCACAAGTTGATGCTTCTGCCGTCGGTGAATATCACCTAACATTGCCAAATGGCAATATTATGATTTTGAACAATTGCTACTATGTACCTTCTATGATTTGCAACATCATATCAGTTTCTTTACTTGATAAAGATGGATATAAGTTTGTTCTTAACAGAAATATCATGAACATTTACTTTAATCAGGTATTGGTTGCAGAAGGTACATTGTGTAATGGTATCTATGTTCTTAATCAAAACACAGTTCTCAGTATACAAAACACACGCAAGAGAAAGAGTTCAGATTGAACGAATCCTACTTATGGCATTGTAGACATGGTCATATCGGAAAGAAAAGACTGGGTAAGTTGCATAAAGATGGACTTTTGGATACGTTCTAATTTTCATCTTATGAAACTTGTCAGTCTTGTCTCAAAGGAAAAATGACCAAATCTCCGTTCACCGGACACAGAGAAAGAACGGCAGAGCTCTTGGGACTCATACACAGTAATGTATGTGGTCCAATGTCTATACATGCACGGGGTGGGTCCTCGTACTTCATCACATTCACTGACGATCTCTCTAGATTCGGGTATATGTATCTTATGAAATACAAATCTGAAGTTTTTGAAAAATTCAAAGAATATAGAAGCGAAGTAGAGAACCAGATTGGGAAAAGTATCAAGATCCTCCGATCTGATAAAGGAGGGGAGTACTTGAGTACGGAATTCCGGGACTTTCTAAAAGAGAATGGTATTCTCTCTTAGCTTGCTCCTCCGTATACACCAGAGCACAACGGTGTATCGGAGCGGAGGAATCGTACCCTATTGGATATGGTTCGCTCTATGATGAGTAGAACTGAGTTGCCTCTTTCATTTTGTGGACATGCGCTATTGACAGCAGCATATCTGTTGAATGATGTTCCATCCAAATCAGTGCCTGAGACACCATTCGAGATATGGAATGGTAAAAGACCGTATCTTAAACGTATTAAGATATGGGGTTGTTTGGCCTATGTTAAAGTACAAAATCCGGACAAACTTCAGGCACGTTCAGTCTTAATGTAAGTTTGTGGGATATCCTAAGGATTCAATAGGATATATGTTCTACCATACCGAGGAACAAAAAGTGTTTGTATCTCGCCACGCCACCTTTTTAGAGTGGCAATTTCTTGTAAAAGAAACAAGTGGGAGTACGGTAGAACTGGAAGAAATTCAGCCACCACAAATTCAAGCTGGAGAATTGGTGGAACCTCAAGATTCAATTACCCCAGACGAACCTCAGCCACTCCGCAGATCTGGTAGGATTTATCATCCGCCTGAGAGATACTACGGTTTTCTCATAGACGGGGATCGAGAGGATTGCATCTTGGAAGAAGATGATCCTACTAGTTTCAGGCAGGCCATTATCAGTAGGGACTCGGATAAATGGTTGGATGCTATGCGATCCGAAATGAAGTCCATATACACCAATAAAGTGTGGACCTTAGAAATTGCTCCCCCTGGGGTAAAACCCGTTGGATGCAAATGGATCTACAAAAGGAAATTTGGTGTAGATGTGCAGGTGGAAACCTATAAGGCTAGACTTGTTGCAAAAGGTTTTCGTCAAAGGCCAGGTGTGGACTATGACGAAACCTTTTCTCCAGTGGCTATGCTCAAATTCATTCGGATCCTACTTGCCATTGCTGCCTTCCATGACTATGAGATCTGGCAGATGGACGTATAAACGGCTTTTCTGAACGGAAGTTTAGAAGAGCGTTTATATGGATCAGCCGGAAGGTTTTATAGACAGTGCGAGCAGCGGGAAGGTGTGCAAGTTGCTTAAATCCATTTATGGATTAAAGCATGCATCGCGGAGCTGGAACATCTGTTTTGATGAAACAGTCAAGGCATTTGACTTCATCAAAAACGAGGATGAGCCTTGTATACATAAAAAGATTGTAGGCCGCTGTCATATTCCTAGTCTTGTACGTGGAAGACATTCTTTTGATAGGAAATGGCATTCCTATGCTACAATCGGTCAAATTGTTCTTATCACAAAAATTCTCCATGAAGGACCTGGGTGATGCCTCGTACAGACTGGGGATTAAGATCTACAGAGATAGATCCAAGAGATTACTGGGACTTTCCCAGTCCAGGTACATAGAGACCGTACTAAAGAGATTTAGTATGGAAGATTCCAAGCGCGGTAACATACTCGCATTGCACGGAATCACCCTCTCTAAGAAGATGTCTCCCAAGACTGACGAGGAGAGAGTTCGCATGAGCACTACCCTACGCTTCGGCGGTAGGATCTATAATGTATGCGATGTTATGTACAAGGCCAGATGTAGCTTATGCGCTAAGCGTGGTGAGTCGGTATCAGTCGAACCCACGTGAGGACCACTGGACAACAGTAAAGAACATTCTCAAATACCTGAGAAGGACTAAGGAGATGTTCTTGGTTTACGGTAATGGAGACCTAAAGGTCGAGTCCTTTACCGATTCAAGCTTCCAGAGTGACAAGGATGACAGCAAGTCTGTCTCGGATTTTGTGTTTATCCTCAACGGAGGGGCAGTGTGTTGGAAGAGCTCCAAACAGGATACCGTTGCAGACTCGACGATGGAGGCTGAATACATTGCTGCAAGCGATGCCGCAAAAGAGACGGTCTAGATGAAGAAGTTCATTAGTGAAATTCAGGTAGTTCCGTCCGTTGTTGACCCAATACCTTTGTATTGCGATAACAATGGGGCTATAGCTTTAGCAAAGGAACCACGGTCCCATCAGAAATCCAGGCACATCTTAAGACAGTATCACCTGATCAGGGAGATCATTAATCACCGGGAGATCGAGGTGTGGAGAGTAGACACAAAAGACAACACTGCGGATCCATTCAACAAGGCCCTTCCTCAAGCACAGTTCGAGAGACTTTTTGAGATGTTGGGTATGCAGTACGCCAACAGCTGGCCCTAGAGCAGACGTTGAATACTCGGTATGCCAATATATGGCCTTAGTGCAAGTGGGAGATTGTTGGATATGTATGCCCTAGAGGCCATTATTGTATATGTATACATGTGGATGCTTTGACATATATATGTATAGGACAGACTTGCTCAATATGATAGTATGCTATATGATTTGACTTTATCTTAACATGTGTATGTTTTACTTGCTATTACTTATCTTTTATACATGTTGATAAAGCCCGTAGGATCATTGCTACACTACCTGCGTTGTGATGGCGATCATACTTGTGGGAGCTGTGTAGTCGGTACGCACGTCCTTAAATGGTCCCTAGTCGTGTGAGTATCGAGACTGGGTATCGATATTCCGGAGTAGACTGGTGTATACGTTTCTAGACCCGACGAGGGACGATGGTATGGTCCCGCAACCATTGGTCTTTCGCACCTAAGATCGTATACAGGTGCTCACTGGTGTGAGTACACCGGACGGACTCGCCGAGAACTTCTAGATGGTAATATACCTATCGTCAGATGGAAGTTCTCAGGTGACATGAGTACAGGTTAGCCCTTAGACCTGAGATCATCATTTGTCTCGTGTGAGTTCCCACTGTGCTTTGATCACTACCCTACCACGGCTCTACTGAGTCATGCAAACAGATTTTGGTTGGGTACAGTCCCGAGCCACATGGAGGCAGTGAGCGATTGTCAGGGATTCGTCTCTCGGTATTGGGAGTCGATATCGCACTATGTTCGATTAGTCATGACCATAAGACCTTGGCCAAGGCAGTTGGGATTTACTGATAGAGTGATCAGTAGTTTCCCGGATTGGTCCTGAGCCGCATCAGCACGAATTACCAGGTTATTAGGGTCGGACATTTACCACCTCCTGACCCGGTATGCGATACTCTCAGACGAAGAGACCGAACTGTACGGAGATTGTCACAGATAGGCTAAGTAGGAATCCGGATGAGTTTGCTCGTCGGCCTTCCTTTTCGACAGGTATCCGGGGTAGCCGTTACGTACAACTAGTGCCGCTGACGTGCTTGTGGTTATGGATTTATCCAGTAACTCACTGCCGGCGTACTGTCGAGTCTTTAGAATCCCACACAGAGGGTTTCCCTGGTTCAGGAGAAATGACGTGGTAACCGTATTGGATACTTGCAGAGTCTCGATCGATTGATGTACTTTGTACTCGGACTTTCGATCAGACAGTTGGTAATACTAGTCGGCTCGGGTTTGAGCCGGATTATTAAATTATGTATTGATTTAATAGTTTACATATATGTATTTCGATATATATATTCTAGTATTACGTTCTTCGTGTTATTCTATCTTTTTGGGCATTCGTGGTTTTATCCAAATGCAGGTATGTATATACAGCAGACTGCAATCCGTATTTTATTACAGATTACCTTCTAGAAGGTGGACACCTCATCATGGACTTTTCCATTTATTGATAAATGGAAATGAGGTGAAAATTAAGGAGAGGGAGGCATGGTGAGTGGCATGGCTTCAATAGTTCACAAATGAATTCTTTATTCATTTGTGGTTACTATTGAAACATGGCTACACTTGTTTATTCATGAAAATTCATACACAAAATCTTGGTGTTGATTTTCTCACTTGTATGCTTCATTATTCTTGAGCTCCCATTTTTCTTCACCTCCTCTCTCCTCTTGAGTTTCATCCACCTTCATTATCTTCCTCTTCACTACCCTCTCATGAGTTGAGAAACAAGTGAAGAGGCAAGAAAGAGATAGCAAAACACTTAGATCATCACACTACATCCTAGACTACTTGGTTTAGCAATCCAAGTTTTCTAGTTGATCCACTTGACATATAGTGTGGAGCTAAAGCCATGGATCATATCCCTCGGGTGGATCATCTACGACAAAGGAGGACCGGAGAGCAAGATCGATCGCGGAGAACCAAAGGAGCCAACAAAGAAGATCAAGTATGTTCAATGTGGCCACTTGAAGCTAACGAAGAAGAAAGAAGACCGAAGGACTTGGATTGTTTGGTGAGACTTCTTTCATAGTAGTTAGTTCATCTCATTTAGTTTTGCTAGATAGGTTTATGGAAAGATCCGGGTTTTCATTGGGTTAACTTAGCGCCGGTTTTAAACTAGTAAGAAAATTTTTGTTCCGCAAACCGCCACGATTGGCGGCTCCGGCGTTAAGGTAACCCAACAGAAAACCATCCTACCGCTTGAGCCAAATATTCCAGAACTCTTCTTGTTCACAAAATTTGAGCAGGGCACAAGCCCCCTCTACTTTCTATTTGGATATGTCCCTACTACGGAAATATATGGACGAATGGCCTTTTAATCAGGAGCTTATATGATATGCATAACCTACACCATATACAAAACACAATTCCCAAATTGAATACTCACTTGATAAAGGCTCTATTACTTTATTTTTCTTCTTGTTGACATGTTTTCTTTAAATTTTTTCTTTTTGGCGACTTTTTCTATACATATATTGAAAACATTATAGTTGTAATTCCATGTCATCTAATTATACCGGGGATTATACCGGTATGCATTGACTGTCTGATTAGAAAACTACATGTTTGACTACATTAAAATTGATTATTGTTCTCAAGAAGAATAATGACCATTTTACTGTTCCTTCTCTTGCAAATATGTATTAACATCAAAATGCCTAAAGTTTCAAAGGGCTCAAAGTTTCAAAAGCCATCTAGAATTAACTTTAGTTCATGGGTGCAGAAAATACAGTTATAAGAGAGCCAGTAATCCATTTTCACATGGCTACATATTATATCTTTAGTTTAAGAAACATAATTTAGTAGAACTACATACCAGCCAAAATAAAGTCTCCGGAAGGATGAAATGATACTGACCTAACATTATGAGTATCCTGTGCAAAATAATCAATGGATCTCATCAATGCCATTTAGCTTTTTAAGCAATAATGCACCCCATATAGAGCATTTATATTGTAAAACTGGGGAAGAAAAAAAGAGCAACAAACCTGGATAACCCTAAAAGCTCTCCTCGCAACTGTTTTTGAAAAATCAAAAAATCTGAAAGCATTTTAAGGATGAATTGTGAAGCGATTAAATTGTGTCAATGCATTGTCCAAAAATAATCAATATCAAGATCCATGACTTTCTCAAGAATGATTTATAGCATATGCAGAAGGTTCTAGTTGCTCTATTTTGGGATAAAAAACAAAGCAAGATTATACAAGGGTTATCAATTTCTGTCAAAGATGCCTGATAGGATTCTTCGACTCGTAAAGTTATTACTAGCACCCAATATCATGTAAAACGTAGGATACTGGTTGTATATTATAAATTGTGCTTATTACAAAAAGTATAATAGTCTATATCTAAACCGTTTAGGACATAGATCCTAAGGTATAACATCATTCAGAAAAAAAAATATTATGCATTATGGTACATTGAGGCAATCAAAATAACACTTGAATACATACTTTATAGTGTGGTCTTTTGCTCCAGAGATCAATACAGTATTTTGAGGATGGAAATCCAAATCATTGATAGGCTGCAGAAAGAGCAATAGATTATCAAATGACAGCAATTGACATTTCAAATTTAAATTGTTGTTTTGTCGTGACAAGTGATAGCGAACAAAGAACTAAGAGGGAAAAAAACCAGAAAATCAAACTTTGAATCGGTTCAAATTTCAATAAAGCAAAGATAAATATGTACTGAAAGATAATAAGCAGAAACTACCCCTTCTACAATGGGTGAACTTTAACAAAAAGAGCCATTGAATATCCATAGACTAGTATAGAAATTTTAGTGAACAACAAAAAATAAGCCAAGATCCATCTGCAATCTTCTAATCTAAACTATTCCTAAAAGTGTGAATGATCGGTAATACTTTTCTTTATTTTCAATCCTTATTAAATCCAATCACTTGTAATATATACAACACATGTTATAAAAAAGGTTAAAATTAGGATGGTTATAACAAGAAACATTATTGTTTCTTTTGTTCGTTTTTTTTATCAACGATTATTCCGCCCCCACACCCATCTCTCTAGTGACCTCTTCATCTTCCCCTCTCCCTACGCCCACTACAACTCAATCAACGAAGAGTTAAAAAGAGCAATTAATCATTATTATCATGCGAGCGTTCATTTTTATGATGGAATTGAACATCCGCATCTCCTCTTATTTCTCAATCAACTCATCTCCTCTCTTGCTCGCTCCAAATCCCATCAATTTCATTCTTTCTTATCAATCCCCTTCAAATTAAATCACAACCCAGATACCCTCTTCAGCAAGTGTTATCTAGGCCATGGTCGAGGACCACAATCCAATTAAGACGGATATCAGTTTCGAGGCAATCAGGTTAGTGTTTTATTAGGCTTGGATCAACTAATTGCGAGTGATTAATATAATATTGTTAAAATTATTTGTTTTTAGAATTTCAAGGAATTGATGGGATAAAATGGTTTCAATTAAGGATTTTTTGTTCGGAATGCTAATTTGATGCTTATTAACTAATATATTGAATATGTTAATTTTGAGTTGGAGAATTGTAAGTGATTTCATACCATTGGTTTTGATGGTTACATAATTCTACATTAAAAACTTCATGAGTTCAATATCTGGTCAACTATATGAGGACGTATTATATCAAAATCAACAATCATGATTAAGCGAGTTGGATGACATTAGGTATTTAACAAGCTCGGATGCAGTAAGGAACTATGAGGCACGGAAATGGGTATGAGTATCCGATACGATACGCGGAAACACAATTTTTCAAAAACCTAGGATACAAAATACATTTTTATATTGAATTTTTCTAACTAAATATATATCTTTATTTTTAATATATACATAAATATATAAATAAATAAATAAATAGAAGGGCAAGATTATATCCGATATATTCCATTAACACTTTAGTATGCTAATCTAAGAAAACAATTGTAGCATTCTCATTTATCATATTCTATATCAAAAGGCTTTGATTTCAAATACCAATTCGATCCAATCATATACTAATTCTCTCCGATAGCATTAAATTACTTTCAATTAAACAATTGATAATAAGGCATCATAACATTAAATCGTAAATCTAGCCATAAACCAGAGAGCTGATTCGAACCGATCAGGTGAGACCGTGACGTCTCAAGTCGCGTGCGATCTCCGATAGGGTCTCAGATCCAAGAGGGACGCAGGACCAATCCTGGAACTTTTCGATATTTTAAAAATCCTAGAGGTGTCGGAGTTAAAAGTAAAAGTAATTGTGGTCAAATATCAGTCTCAAATTGAAAAAATAACCATCATGAATCGGATGAGGTATCCGATTCGCAAATCGAGAAGTATCCCAAAATTTCCAAATATTTTTTGATTTATTTAAATCAAAATAGGGATTCACGTTTCCGAGAATTTACGAGAGTATCGGTATCCGATACGCATTTGGGGACGATTCGTGAGGCTGTTTGGAGTATACGTGCTTCATAGGTAAGGAATTCATTGTATAATTGATGCAACTTTTTGGTAATGGAATGGCCATGGTAGTTTGAAAGACTGCAATTTTAACCGCATCTAACAAAAAATATTTCTTCTTTTTATTTACGGTAAAATAGTTGACTGTATCAGGAAAACCGTAAAACTACGGCACACATAACAGTCTAGTATCTTGCTTTTTAAAATATCATCCTAATGATTCATCATTTTGTTTTATAGCGCACATAAATAGAGGGTTAGGAGAAGTCTAAAACTATAATATAGTTTCCAAAAAAATTCAGAATACGAGACATCACTTGAATCTATCTCCTTCCAATTAGGCTAGACAAGTGCTCTTGCTATCCTCTTAGTCATGGTAACCCTCGGTAACCTAGTCTGATTCAATTCTAGCGATAGTAAATTGTTGAATCCATCTACCCGTTTCTTCGTAAGCAAGAACATGGCCTAAGATTATCTCGAGTTGGATATTGTTCTCATTAGATGTTGTCTACCTTCCTAGTCCGGTACCAGTATTTCTTCATAATCTAAGGGACACTAAATATAACCTTCGTTTACTAATAAATAATATTGGAAGTATTTGTTTTTTATTCAGTTAGATGAATAAAATATCTTATATTATTTTAGGTATTCACCCTTAGAATTTTTAATCATTATGAAAAATGTATTTTTAATTAATTTATAATTTCTTAGTAATACATATGGTCCATATTTTGTATTATCAGCGATGATTAAGGGATGGAAGGCAGAAGCAAGCTTGTAGGTTAATCTATAAATTTTTTATGCTTAATTCCAAAAAAACAAATTTTTTAGCGAAGACGAGATAACGGAAGTGTGCTCTCTTTACAACCATGGGATCTAGCTTTCTCACCTACCCTCTCTGATATATATATAATTAAGATAGCAGGGAAGGATCGAATGTTATGAGAAACCCTCAAATAGTTTTAAAATACACAAGTAACTACCACAAAACTTTCAAAATACACAAAAAACTACCATAAAAACTTTCAAAAACTTCAAAAAAAAACCCGAAAATCAGGTGTCACGTAAGCAATAAATAGCACAAAACTGCATATCATTGGGATTTCTTATAATTTTGAAACTATTTAGGAGTTTCTTGTATTTTAGCTAAAAGATTTTGGTTTTTTTTGGAATTAAGCCGTTTTTTATTATGCTTTTGTTTATTTATTGATGAACGGTTGTGGTTGTAGGAGTAATGAAGGAGTTTGAGAATAAAATAAAGTTTGGAAAGGTTTGAACAAGATGATGTTTTTACTCATGTGACTCAGCCTTCGTTGTCATTTACTCATTAATCATTTAAATTTTATCGATTTATATATTTATATTACTCATATTTGTTTCTATTTATTTTTGGAATATGATAATTTTTTTGTAATATTTCATTTTAACAGGAAAGCATTGAAGGAGAATAAAATGCTCAAGAACAAAAGCATAGTCATGCAAGTCATAATCCTTTACTTAGTTAACAATCCAAATTTTTACCCATTCTATAAGAAATTTGCTACACATAGACTTTGCTTTTCACGTGTATATTGTTATACAAAGGCTGGCACATGAAGCTTACTAGAATATCTATTGATTTTAACTTCCATATCCTATATCTCTCCATGTGAGATTTATAATATTTCAATTCAAAGACGGATTTGAATCGATTTGTATTAAAAAATAGACTCCTAGTGATTAACCTTCATTGTTTTATATTTACAATATTTTTTGGCGATTTATTGCTTCCTTGTACACTTAAAGGAGTTTTTATTTCTCTTCTTTGCGCCATTCATATCTTCATGCCAATTTTAATATTTACACATTCTTGATCAATTAAATCAAATTTTACCCTTGCAATGACAAATTTAATGGAAGATAGAATCTTTTTTGGACATTAATCTTATCACATACCCAATCCATTACAAAATTTATTCAAATTACCCTATTAATTAATTTCATTCTAACATAGATGTACAATGGAGGAAATATTGCTATATTGGTCACCTCAACCACCACCAAGCCAAATACTAGTTAGTTAGATAGAAAAACATCTAATTTATTAGTTAAGCTCTTGATTTGATATAGCACTTGCCCTTTGTGTTTTTGCTTGAAGCAAAAGTCGCTCTCCTTTCCAACTAACTCTAGCCAAGTCAAAAAGAAAAATGTTGAGACATCTTTAGTTCTTCATTCTTAAATTAGGTTATAATATATATTTTTTACTCATTCTTAGCAATACCCTATATAGAACATATAATTCTATGATTAGCTTTTGAAGTAAATCAAACTTAGATTGTGATGCCGAAAATCATTTTCAAGACAATAAACTCTCAATTTACTACCTTATTGTCTCTTTGTGGCACTTTAAGATAATTTATGAGTCATCTCAATATTTTAAGTATAATAGAAAATTATACGAGAGAGGTATGCCAACTTTCTTTTTTACAATCAACTTAAAATATGCTTAATGGTGTCTTAGCATATTTCTCATAACTTCATTAACTGAACCTAATTAGATAATTTCTTTTACTACAACAATTATTATATCAAATGACTGTCCTTTTCTACACTTCAAGTATATTCTTCCAATTATCGTGACACACATTTATTTACCTGTAATAGCATTTATTGAATCAAATGATGTTCTATCTTTTATAAAGCAGTTGTATCCTTCTGGATTCATTTGTCTTACTATTTTTTATTTAAATCAATTAATTTCACCTCTTGTATCCATCTTTTACTCATTAATTTCAATATCTATTATATTTCTTTCGCTAAAAACGATCCTAATTTTCTTTGTCCGTTGCATTTCATTAGTTCATTACTTTATATAGATAGAAGTACACTTAGGTTTTCATACGTTCAATTTCAACACTTATAGGCAAAATATATATTATTTAGACATTGCATTGATTCCAAAAATGCTAAGAGACGGTTATTTTATGTCGGTAATTTTTTTTTGTGCAATAGATGTTAAATTTATGAAATTTTTATATGGTATCGGATATTTAATGCCATGAATACTTATTGAATGCCTATTTTAAAGTGTCTTTTGAACTTCATATATACACTTATTAATATCGGGTTGAGACTAAAAACTAGAATTCATACTACTGTTAAAACTGAATAAGCAAGTAAGAAATCTAGCAAGAAGACGACATATGTCTTAGTTCCAATCCCATTAGCGACAAGGTACAAGCTCGAGAAATAAAAGGAGAATCATAGACAGTCTGAAGAAGAATGAGGCTAAGAAGAACGTGAGTATAGCGAATGAAGATTGTGGCATGAATGTGAACATATAATTGATAAGGGATTTGGTGCTCAAAGCGATTGTGAAGATTGTGGTCATTACGTGTTGCTTTGTCACTCGAGTAGCATCTTGAAAGACGGTTCAAGGCTTCCATTAAGGTAAACCATGATCTACAATAGTTTAATTTTTCTTAATGAAAATGATAGATAAAATTTGTTTTGAGTTCTTGCACTGTGTTCAGGCTTTTGGCCAAACTAAAAGAAGAAAAATTTGTACTAATACTTAAGCAGTGCAAGGACTTGATATAAAAGTTTTCTAAAAAAGTTCTTGATATGCTTCTTAATGCATGTAAGCATGCACCATTAATGGTTTAGCCTTCATATGGTTGGTTAGAGCAAATGCAATAATGATACCAGATAACTCTTATTATATAGGAATAGCAAACTCAAACTTTGCCTTATATAATGAAAGGACCAAGATGATAATCAAGATGGATGGTGGATTGAAACTAAAAGTTAAACATGAATTACAAAAAAAGTTGGACATACTGATATCGTCTGTCGCTTGGGTTTATGCATAGAATGAAATAATAAGATAATTTTCGTAACTAAGCTAAAACAAAATCATTTTCTTTGTACTAAATTGTTTGCACATTTGTAATTGGACACAATTGACTTCGATGACTATGAAGCAAGACTCCTGTAGTGGAGATACATATGGAGAGGTACTAACAAGCAGAGATATAAAGACTGATCGTAGAGGTAGAAGGAAAATGTGGATTTTTGTGTTCCCCAGGTTACAAGAGCGTATCATGGTCTCTACAATGACTGCAAGCATTGCTTATTTCCTTTCTATACTTTGTGCTTTTGAAATGTAATTTTCTTTCTGAACATCTAAAAATTGTTGTATATGTTCATATTAATACGAGAAACCTTGTAGGCCTTGAATGCCTCTTAATGTGATTGTTCTCCATTTTTTTCTAAAAAAAAATATTCTAGATGTACGCAGTTATAAGTTAATAAGTACTTGGATGTATTTTATGCAGAACAATCCAAAAGTATATCTACTTATGGAAAAGCAATATATGTTAAGTGTAAATGTGTGATATTTTTCCTTGTAAAACAAACAGGGGCGGATCCTTCTTGGGGCGAGGTTAGACACCCGCCCCATCTGGATCCATGTTATGTAGCATTTATATAGGTTTGGGTTTTGTTAGCATAACAAACCTTATTATTTGCATCATCTCAACTTAAACCCGTTGCCCAATATTAACAGACTGCAAGTTAAAACCCGTTTCGCAAGTCTCTTCCAAATTCCTAACTTTCGATCCCAATACGATTTCGGAACGCACTCGATAAAAGAACTAGGTTTGTTATCTCTCTTAATATCATCCCTTCTCTTCTTAAATTCCTCTCCTCTTATTTAATATATATAATTTCCTTGATCTTATCTCATGCCCTTCATCCTTGTAGAGTTACAGTTTGAAGTCCATCACATCCCTCAGCCTTTTCTCACAGACTCACACCAACTCTCCTTGCACCTGCAACACTTTATCTCAATTAATTGTAAGTTTTCTGATTTTCTAGACCCAAATTCTATGTAAGAGTTTTTGTTTTTATTTTTCAAATTCATACTAGAGATTTAGATGATGTCAAAAGGTTTGGTGAAATACCTATGTTAGATTTTTTGAATTAATGCTTATGGTAATGTTGATTTGATAATAAACATGCTTTTTAAGAATTAATTATTATAGATATTTAATTATTGTTGTTTTCTATTACTGAATGATTCTCAATATTTATGAAATTAATTTATACTTGTAGCATGTATATATTGAATATGAGGATAATGGAGTAAATGTGCCTTAGGAAGGAATTTCCTCCTATGGCGTCAAAAAATACACTCTTCATGGGTTTTTTCGACGATCGGCATCCATCACCTCCATTTATATCATTTAAGATGTAAATACACCAAATTTCATGTAATTCTACCACTTTTCACCATTGATTTAGTGGGGCAAAATTAACGGTTTACCGATAATAGAACTTTTTACATTGCTAATTCAACGGTCAAAGGTTGTAGAATCATATGAAATTTGGTGTATGCACATCTTAGATGATAAAAATGATGATATGTACCGATCATCGAATAAAATAATGGAAGCTATAGATTTATGGCCACCTAACGAAAAAGCCACTTAAGGCCTCTTTTCTTCATTATTCTCATTGAATATTGTTATTATGTGATTCTGTAAAGTAGAATTTTGATCTCAAGTTGGTATATATTTAGTTCTTAAGAGAAGTGTAGGTAAGGGTCGTAAAGCACAACCTTTTATATGGTGATAGTGAGATGATGTTAATAAATAATTAGAAATTAAATTATACGAGAAAACACTAAGACCGAGAACAAAAATAGTCGAGATTTAATAACTGAAAGTTTATTATTATTGATGGATGACTGGATGAGTAGTTACATTAGCCTTTAAAATTACTACTAATAATAAATATAGTATAAGCGAATTGAACTTTCTTTCATAAAAAATTCAGTATACAGATAGGCTCTTTTTATAGCCTTGTTACACAAGTATAGGAAGATATGAGGAAAACAATAAAATAAGAAAGTTACAAATAGATTCTGTTACAAACAGATTCTAACTAAGTATGAACAGATTTTGTTACAAACAGATTCTAACTGATCTGAGAAATATCTTACTGTTGACTATTTCTAACACTCCCCCTCAAGTTGGTGCGTAGATGTCCATCATGCCCAACTTGCTTATGAGTCCCTCGAACACTGCTTTGAATAGTCCCTTTGTAAAGATATCTGCAGTTTGTTCTTTTGTCGGAATGTAGGGGATACAGATGGTACCGGCATCCAGTTTTTCCTTGATGAAGTGGCGGTCGACTTCAACATGCTTCGTTCTGTCATGCTGTACGGGGTTATGTGCTATGCTAATGGCAGCTTTGTTGTCGCGGTATAGTTTTAGTGGCTGAGTTATAGACTGTTTTATTTCCTGTAGTACCCTGTTCCCGCCAAAAACAATTTGCGCAAAAGAGCCTAAGGTATCTAATGGCAGCGATACATTTAAGAAAATGTGAATCAGTATTTTCCGGACTGTATTTTGACAAACTCCCGAATGAGAAACAGCTAAATTCTGATGGTATCGAAAGCGTCTCGAAAAATCCATCGATTTGATATATTATGGGCCTCATAATTCATCCGGGATCAAAAATTATGAGGCATCACGTGCGCACACGTGATCGGGGGTCACGTGCCGACACGTGATGGCTTCGTGAAGGCTCTGAAATGATAAGAATTGAATCTTAATCAAATGGGTGACATGCCCACACGTGATGGGTCTTTAAACCCACTGAAAGAATTAAAGGTATAATAAAATAACAAGGAAAAACCCAATAGGGCATCACGTGCCAACACGTGACCAAGGGTCACGTGCTGACACGTGATAATTCATGAGTTCTTTAAAAACAACAGAATTAAATTCTGGTAAAATGCTTAATCAGGGGGTCACGTGCCAACACGTGATGGGTCCTAAAGATCTATAAATTAATAAAATTAAATTCTAAAAAAGGGAAATCAAAGATCCTAACTGAGAAAGTATTTCTTTAAATCTTTCCAAACAAAAGAGAATTATGCTCTGTAAAGTGGAGCACCGTTGGATTAAAAATCCAATGGTGATTAAAAATCACCAATTTATGGAAAGATTTTATACAAGAAAAGATTTCCCTAAAATTTACCAAGAATAACAAACAGAATATCTTTTGGATTAAAAATCCAATGATAAATAAAATTCACTGAGTGATCTAAAAAGATCACATTAGTTACGAAAAACAAACAAAATCTTTCAATGAGAGATTTACTAAACAAATTGATTCTTTTCCTTCTCCTATAAATAGAAGCCAAGAGGAGAAGAAACATAGAGAATTTTGGGGAGATAGAATTTTGAGATCTTGAAATTTTCTAAAGGAAAATAGCAGAGAGAAAAGAAAGGAGAATTTAATTCTCAAGAAAGAAACCCTAGGTGAGAAAGAGGAAAGGAATCAAAACTTCAAAAAAGAGAATTTAATTCTCAAATCTAAGAGTTTAACTCTTCTACAAAAAAACTTAGTTCTTCTTCTGGTTGAAGATCTGCAGAAGCAAATCTCCCCATAGGTTGAGAATTTAAATTCTCATCGGGTTGAGATTCTACCATGCAGATCCAAAACTTAGAGGGAGAATTGAGTTTAGAGAATTTAATTCTCCCAAATTCACAGGAATTCAATTCCTCCAAAATAAAACTAGGGTTTAACCCTATATGAGAATTTAATTCTCCTAAATTTATAGGAATTTAATTCCTTCAGGACAAACAAAATCAGGGTTTAACCCTACTTGAGAATTTAATTCTCTAAAATTCACAGGAATTTAATTCCTCCTAAAAATAAATTAGGGTTTCACCCTACATAAGAATTTAATTCTTTCATATATACGGGAATTTAATTCCCCTAAAACATAATTAGGGTTTAACCTTACAAAGAATTTAATTCTTAAAAATATAAGAGACTTGAAAGATCTCCATCACGTGTCCCCATGTGACCTCTAAACAGATCCCCAAAAATGAAAAGAAAAAGCTTTGAGGCAATGCCTCACGTGCTCCCACGTGACCTCCAAAACAAAAAGAATAAAAGCAAAGGAAATACTGGATTTGGGCGCTCTCACATGTTACCACGTGACCCCTTGATAAATGCTTCAATAATCAGCGCTCAAATCTCCATCACGTGCCAACACGTGATGGCCAGAAAGTCAAAAAGTGTTTAACACTTATTCGCAGAACTAAGTTGAGGTGATCTGGCCCCACCTTTGGGTGCCCCCACGTGTATCCACGTGATCCCTTCCTTTCTATGTTTAACACTGATTTAAGAGTTTCATTTTCAGTGTTTAACACTGTTGTTCTCTAGTGTTTAAACACTATTTCTAGCCAAATTGGCTAATTTTCCAGAGGCAAAAAGCCTCCCCTTCAACTGAAGCTCAAAATTGAGTAAAATTCAGAGCTATAATGTTTAATGCCCATTCAAAGATAAAAAGTTATCAGAGCCCCTCAAATTCTTGTTTAGCATTGCTGAATGATGAGGGGTTGAACCCATACAAATGTCTTATGGTCCAAAGGGCCAATATTTCAAACTTGATTGGACTTAGCCCAAGTTGGCCATAAGTCCTCAATTCAGACTTAACTGAGCCAATGTGCTCATAATCTAATTAATGGATCTTAGTTCCAAATTGGACTACAGATCAGCCAATCAACTCTGGTTCAACGGTACATCTCTTCACTCCTTTGATATTTGTCGTTGTAATTCCTCAACGTCTTCAAAGAGGTGACAGGTCCCGACAACCACACATTTCATAGACTATGACGTCTCTAAACTACGGACTGTGGGGTCCTTAAACCCATGGACTATGATGTCCTTAACCTCGACCGTGATGTCTTTAAACTAATATCGGATTGTGGGGTCCTTAAACCCATGGACTATAATGTCCTTAACCTCGACCGTGATGTTTTTAAACTAACATCGGACTGTGGGGTCCTTAAACCCACGGACTATGATGTCCTTAACCTCGACCGCGATGTCTTTAAACTAACAATGGACCGAGATGTCCTTAAACTAACAATGGACCACCATGTCCTTAAACTGGTAATCGACCGCAATGTCCCTAAACTAAACAATAGAGTCCAATTGCTCTCTTGTTGGATCTAAACGATCCCGTTAAGCTGATCTTAGTCTAAAATGAGACTAACGTATCCTTAACAAATGTTTAAGTTGATCTTATTCTCAAATGAGGCCAACGTATCCTTAAATTCAACCCCCAAACCCAAATCTAAGAAAGATACGGATTTGGACTAGTCCACGTCCTACGGGCGACAACATAAATTAGTCTCCGTATACAATCCACGGGCAACCAAACACAAAACAAACACCCACGACACGAAGTGACCATATGGAGAAGGAGAAAGTTGTTACCGCGATGCGGTAGCGTAATTAACTGCAGGGGCTTGCGCCTGCAGGGAAGAGCGTCCCCACAATCAAAAACCCCTCAAACGAGGGGGATCTGACGAAGTCTGCTATATCGGCCGCATCCGTTTAAACCTTCGATACATGGTGCCATAAATCAACTTGGCATCTTCGGAGAGGTGGACGGATAGCACCAATTAGCATCTGCCCCGAAATTCAGGCGAGACGTTTATCGCGTCTCCGCGTTTCGGAGGGGAACATACCCGTTAAACCCACAGAACTTCACAAATACCATTGGCCATGGCTCGAAATTCTGCCTCCGCACTACTCCTTGCCACGACACTTTGTTTCTTGCTCCGCCATGTAACTAGATTGCCCCACACGTACGTACAATACCCTGAAGTTGACTTCCTGTCTACGATGGAACCTGCCCAATCCGCGTCAGTGAATACTTCGACGCTGCGAGTCTCACCTTTTTTGAAGAATAAACCTCTTCCTGGTGCGCCATTTAAATACTTTAAAACTTTATATGCTGCATCAAGATGCTCTTCTTGAGGTGAGTGCATAAATTGGCTTATCATACTCACTGCAAAGGTGATATCGGGACGTGTGTGTGAGAGATAGATCAATTTTCCCACTAACCTCTGGTATTGTGGAATGTCCACTGGCAGGCTCCGTGTAAATTCTCCGAGCTTTTTATTCGGATCTATCGGTGTCTCCGCAGGTTTGCAGTTTGTCATCCCTATTTCTTTGAGAAGATCGAGAACATACTTCCGTTGAGACACGACAATGCCTTTCTTACTTCAAGCAATTTCCATACCCAAGAAATACTTCAATTCTCCCAAGTCTTTTACTTCGAACTCCTTGGCGAGACTTTCTTTTAACTGGTTGACCTCTTCCTCGTCATCTCCTGTAACAATGATGTCATCAACGTAAACAATTAGTATTGCAATTTTTCCATATCTCGAGACTCTGTAGAACACGGTGTGATCTGTCTGAGCCTGATTGTATCCTTTCCCTTTTACAAACTGATGGAAACGTTCGAACCAAGCTCGTGGAGATTGTTTAAGACCGTAAAGTGATCTTTTCAATCTGCACACTTTGGAGCCGAACCCTTTTTCAAACCCCGGCGGAGGTTCCATGTACACTTTTTCGTCCAGGTCTCCATTTAAAAACATGTTCTTCACATCTAGTTGTTGAAGTCGCCAATCGAGGTTTACTGCAACTGACAGCAAGATCAGGATTATGTTTAGCTTAGCCACAAGTGCAAAAGTCTTCGTGTAGTCGATCCCGTATGTTTGAGTGAACTCTTTAGCAACGAGCCTCGCCTTATATCGTTCTAGGGTTCCATCTGCACGAAACTTTGGTGTGAATACCCATTTGCATCCTACAGTCTTCTTTCCTCTCGGCAGGTCCTCCATGTTCCAAGTCTGATTTTTCTCAAGTGCATTCATCTCCTCGAAAACCGCCTTTCTCCACTTTGGAGCTCTCAGAGCATCCTGTACAGTTTTTGGAATCTCCACAGCAGACACATTAGAGGTAAAAGCTGAAAAACTGGGTGAGAGATTATTTGAGGACACAAATTTTGACATTATATACAAGGGACGACTGGTACATGACCTTGTGGACTTTCAGAGGGCTATAGGAAGATCCAGCTCACTGTGATCCGGTTCTGTTCTCGAGTCGGATTCTTGGTGGGGCTGGAAAGAGTCGGCCTCTGCTTCTGGAGAAGGATATATCTTAATTAAATGCTCCTGTTGCGTTTTTTCCAGACCTGTTTCACGTTGTTTCCTTTTATATGTTTTAATTTCCACATCAGCTTCTGGTGGATTTAAATCCACGGGGCAAGTTGTTTTAGGAGTCGGTGGTGTGTTCCTATTTTTATGGGATTTTTCCGGATTTTCTAATAAAGGAACTGAGTTTTCAACAGACATATTTTCTGAGTTTTCAAGGACCTTTTGTTGAGTGTCCAGTGAATTTTCACTGTTTTGGTTTGCCAGGTGTTCAAAAGACTGGTCTAAAATGTCTTGATTTAAAAAATCTAGATCTTGTGAATTTGTATGTGGGATTAAGTTGGGTATTTTTGGGAAACTATTTTTATGGAAACCGAGTCTTCACTATTTGTCTCCCCCTGAAGAGGAGGCTTAAAAAAAGATTTATTTTCAAAAAACAACACATCCATTGTGATAAATATTTTATTTGATAAAGGATCAAAACATTTATACCCTCTTTGATTCGTGGCGTAGCCAATGAAAACCCATTTTTTCGATTTTGGATCAAGTTTACCCCCAGTGGGGTTGTGATCGTGAACAAACACGGTACAACCAAAAAATTGCAACGGCGGATCCGAGATTGCAAGGCGGCTTTGAGGGTAAAGGGATTTTAACAAGCCAACGGGTTTTTTTAAATTGAGAATTTTCGAGGGCATTCTATTAATAAGATAGGTTGCTATTAAAATTGCTTCATTCCATAATGTTTTTGGAACATGGTTGGTGAATAATAATGCCCTAGCAATTTCAAGAATGTGTTTATTTTTTCTTTCAGCCACACCGTTTTGTTGTGGCGTGTTAATGCAAGAACTTTGGTGAATGATGCCTTTCTTTGCAAAAAAATCTCCCAAGGTTTCGTTAAAAAATTCTCGTCTATTGTCACTTCGAAAATTCTGAATTTTTGTGTTAAACTGTGTTTCAACCATGGCATAAAAGGTTTTGAAAACTTGTTCAACTTCTGATTTCTTCTTTAGTAAAAACACCCAAAGGACTCTAATATGATCATCAATAAACGAAACAAACCATTTTTTTCCGAAGACAGATAAAACGCGGGATGGTCCCCAAATGTCACTATGGATTAAGGCAAACAGTGCTGAAGGTTTATAGGGTCGAGGTGGATAAATTGCCCTTTTATGTTTGGCAAAAGCACATACTACACATTGAAATTGAGAAGGATTTTTATTCCGAAACAATTTTGGAAACAAATACTGCATATAATGGAAACTAGGATGACCTAGACAAAAATGTAACATAATTAATTCATTGTCATGAGAAACAAACATGGACTGAAAACACAAACTAGATGCAGACTTATTGAGATGCGATCCTTCTTCAAGCAAGTAGAGACCTCCACTGGTCCTAGCATTGCCAATCATCGTCCCCAAGTCCAGAACCTGAATTTCACAATGAGAGGACATGAATTTAACTTGACACTTAAGGTCTTGAGTTAGCTTTATAATGGAATCAGATTGCAGGAAAGCATTTGAACATGTAAAACATTAAGAGGGGTTAAGGAAGGAGAGATTTTGATGGTTCCTTGGCCGGCTATGGCAGAATACGAACCATCTGCAATTTTGACTCTTTTGTTTCCTGCACAGGGTGTGTAGGTTGAAAATAATGTGAAGCAACTGGCCATGTGATCAGTTACTCCAGAGTCAAGAATCCAAGGAAGTTGATTGATACATGAAAAAGAGATAGGATGATTGTTATCGATTTGGGCTAAAGAACATGAGGGTTGTGTTGACGGGTCTGCGTTGGAGTTAAAGAACTTGTACAGGTGCTCATTTGTGAATAGAGGCAATCCTGAGTTGATTCTTGACTCCTGAGAACCATCGGATTCGATCTGCAAAGCCTGTTTTTGTAAAGGACTCTGGCTGGTATTCCGATCCCCTTTGTGAATGGAGGAGACTTCAGTCTCTATGGTGGAGGACATTATAGCTGGGAAAAAAAGAGGAACTGAGATTTCTTTTGATTGAGAAAAAATGGTGATTTTTTTTGGAGAAAGTTTTACCGCTCTGATACCATATAAGCGAATCGAACTTTCTTTCACAAAAAATTCAGTATACAGATAGGCTCTTTTTATAGCCTTGTTGCACAAGTATAGGAAGATATGAGGAAAACAATAAAATAAAGAAATTACAAACAGATTCTGTTACAAACAGATTCTAACTAAATATGAACAGATTTTGTTTCAAACAGATTCTAACTAATCTGAGAAATATCTTACTGTTGATTATTTCCAACATATAGGTAATGCGGATATTTCTTCTTATTCTTTTTTATCTTTTACAGAACTCTTTTTGACAAGTCATTCGTATAAAATAAAGGAGCGAGAAGTTTTTTGCCCCGGTTCAAGGCAAGAAATTTTATTTTTCTATGTTTCCCAAACATGTATAAATAGCTATTTCATTGTTATAAATGATATAATTGATGGTGTCTATAGTATTTAAAATTTTAAAAAATAATAGAAAGAAGAAAATTGATATTGTTTTGTTTTTCTTACATTTTTAAATAAAACTTCTTATTCAATGTTATTTTAAATGATTAGGAAATTCGATTTTGGATACTGTACAAGAGGAAGATGATGTCGAAGATCGTATTCATTAAGAGGGCCAAGTCAGCAGTCGAATTATGAATTCCCAATAACAAAAATCGCCAATGTCAATAGACGGTTTATCTTCGATTGGTTTAAGAAGTACAGTGGTTAGCTAGAATATAGCATAAAAAAATATGCTGCTTTTTGTTTATTTTGTCTTTTTAAACCTGGCCAAGGGGATCAAGAAGGAGGTGATTATTTCGTAACCAAATGATGGAGGAATTGGAAACGAAGAAAACAATTGGATGTTCATGTTGGAGATCACAACAGCTTACACAATCAAACACATCGTAAACGTGAAGATTTGATGAATTCAAGACAAGCTGATAATCTTCTCAATAAAAGATCTGTACGTGCCAAGAGTGACTACAAGATCCGTTTGAAGGCTTCTATGGATTGTATTCGATTCTTACAACAAGGATTGGCATTTCAAGGACATGATGAATTTGAAGAATAGCACAACCGGGGTAATTATATAGAACTCATGCGGTTTCTTGCTGATCGCAACAAGGAAATTGATGCCGAAGTTTTATTCTAATGATGCCGGAGAAATCTCAAATTTGTATTCTTACCGCGTTGAATTATTTTTCACCATTGTTGATATGCAGCTTTTAGAACTAAATAACAGATTTCCAGAGACGATCACCGATCTTTTACGTTGAATAGTATGTATGAATCCAAAAGATTCATTCTCTACTTTTAATAAAGAGGACATACTCAAGCATGCTAAGTTTTATTCTAATGATTTCTCATCGACACAATTGATGGTTCTTGATGATCAACTTCAAACGCATATCATTGATATGCTGAGGAATGCTCGATTTTCAAACTTAAATAGTATTAAAAACCCGCTAAAAAGATGGAGTTAAAAAAGATTGATACTTTTCCTTTAGTGTACTTACTTCTAACACTTACGCTCACGTTGTGAAACATTTCAGGAAAATAAAATATTGATTTTGGGAATTTAAATAAATAAAATAATAAATTTTATGAATATTATTAAAGTATGGGAATTAGTTTTAATATAATGGTATAATTATATACCGATAGTTTGGAAAATTAATATGAATTATTGATTTCGAAAGAATTTATGTGATTTGAGTATTTTACAAATTAGTATACAATTAATTGTATATAAGTTAATGTTAAACTTGATTAATATTTCGCTAATTATGCATTAATCTTGTTTATATTCATGGCATGCAACCAAACATGTTGCAAAATACTTGTTACATATTTTTGAAACATGCTTCATTTGTATTTATATTGCTTTTGTTTTAAAAATAGAAAGAAAAGAAAAATAGAGGATATTTTGGAGAGAGGGGGGACCATGTGACATGGAGTTATGGCTAGTGAGAGAAAGGAAGAGGGAGAGCGGAGAACCTTCTACACATGGCTCATTTTCTTGCCATCCCTTATTTTCTCATCTTCATCTTCTTCATTCTTCTATCTCCCTCTTCCTCCACCTCCTCATCCACCATGCAACACCCCCAAATCCACACTAAAATACCACTCCCTTCTCAAATTTTGATCACAGGCTTACTACAAACACCATGGATCAATCAAGTAGAAACTTTGAACACTTTGGGCAACCCTGGAATTTTCCCTAGTTGCTACATGAGGTAAAGCATACACCCTTAGTTAAGTTTTTGAAATTCCTTACCTCCTATTATAGTTTAGAGCACAACTAATGAGGTTTGGTGATCTTGGAAAAATCCTAGATGAGTGTTGGGAGTTTTATGACTTATGAAGGTGCAAATGAGGTTTACTTGTGATCACAAACCCCTGTAGTGATAAAAATCCTGACCAAAACCTGAGACTAAACCCCAAACCATGACTTGGAAATCTCCGATATCGGGTTTTTTTGGATATTATGATGATATTATAGGATCTGTTGCAACTAGGGAAACCTGAAAAATATTTAGCGATGATAGTGAGATGTGCAGGTGACTAGAAGGCTATCCTGAAACCAGAGACCCCCGTTCCTTTCTTTGGCCACAAATTTACTCATTCTGGCAGCAAATTGCGGCCTGGGTACGAGGCTTTGGCTTCGTGCTTGGTGCATGTCTCCTTTGTGCAGTAATTTGACCTATCCTATATGCAAAATTACCTAATTCAACCTAGGGTAAAATCTGGAGGTGTTTTTCTTGAGTTTCTGTTTTCTTTTTGCTACTTTTCATGATTTGAATTTTGGTATTTGAGGTTTTGACTCGGTCGTTTGACGTTTGTACGTCGATATCGAGAGTTGTTTGGTTATTCTTGCATGCGTGGACCATATGTTCTAACCTATGTGTGTTTCGTGTGCCGCTTTGGTTTTCGTATTCGATTCGTGTTTACAATACGACGTGTTTAAACTATAGGTACATTCGCGTGGACTTCGGGACGGCAAGGAAGAGCAAGGCGTCATCGACTTGGCAGGCGAGGATCTAAGGTGGGTAGATATATACTACGGGGGAAGTCGGGTGGATGGCGTATAACACCCCGCAACCGTAAAGTAGGATATCTATATATATATGCAAGATGGATACTTAGCAAATAGGATTTCTAGGAGACTATAGATTAGATTAAGCGTACTTGTAGAATGGTTTACTTTTAGTTTATTTCCTTAGTCGTGAGCCGTTAGTTTTATATTGTCGCACAAACACACGCACACACTTGGTTTGATGTGGGTATATGTATATATGTGTATATATATAGAGAATAATGGAGGAAAGAGGCCATAGGAGGAACGTCAAAAAAACACACCCTCCATCGTGTTTTCCGACGATCGGAATGCATCATCTTCATCGTTATCATCTAAGATGTGGGTACACCAAATTTCATGTGATTCTACAACTTTTTCACCGTTGATTTAGCAATGTAAAAAGTTCTATTGTCGGTAAACCGTTAATTTTGAACCCACTAATTCAACGGTGAAAAAGTTGTAGAATCACATGAAATTTGGTGTACCTATATCTTAGATGACAACGATAAAGATGATACATTCCGATCGTCAGAAAACACGATGGAGAGTGTGTTTTTTCGACTCCATAGGAGGAAATTCCCTCCTATGGCATCTTTCCTCCATTATTCTCATATATATATATATATATATATATATATGGATGTGTTGATATATATATAGTATACATATACGTGTAAGATGAGAATATGATATATTATATGTTTTTGAGTCGATAAGATCGAGCTGGATGTCAAGAGACTTTGATATATGATTTGAGATGAGACATCGTATATGATGCGATATATTAAAGGATCGTTGAGCGTTATATACATAACATGCGATAACATGTGACTTGATAACATAATAGAATGTACGTAACCTTAGATCCGTACCCTTGATTATAATATTGTACAACGAATGATACTGTACGAACTATATGATATATATGATATTTGACCCGTACCCTCGATTTTGAGGATATCGTACGATGGACTATCCCGTACGAGATATTTATATATGATGATTGATCCATACTCTTAACTTAAGAATGTCGTACGATAGCTATTACCGTACGTGATGCTATGAGGCTGGATCGCCGATTACTAGATATATTGACTCGGATATGATTTCAATTCTTATTTACTTTCGACTCGGATCTTAGTTTAGTCTTTTAGTTGCTTAGATAAATATTAGATTAGGCTCGAGTCATACATATTTCCCAAACTAACGAATCGTATGTATTTCAAAAGACAATCTGAGAGACACTGCGGATTTTCAAAAAGATATATCTTTTCTCAAAAACACAGTAGCCCCTACTTTTCTAAAAATAACGATTCGTGCTATTTTAAATACGATAATTGTATGGCTCGTATATCGATGTATATTTTACCTTGTTGCGTTTACTATTTACCTTTCTGCTGCGTTCATATTATTCTCATTGCATTTTATATATATACATGTGCTTTCATTAGTTATGATCTCGTCTGCTATGAAACATGCACCATTACCGATAATGCGTATGTTGCATGTACACTTGCTTGCCGGCTCACACACATCAGCATCGGTAATTGTCATGTCACGTACACTTTAGTAACCGTTACTTCATTGGTATACCCTGATAAATTGTAGCTTAGTAGCATGGTTTAGCATTCATGATCTCTCATGCTAGTTTAGACATTGCATTCTTACTTAGATGCCACATGCATTTACATACTTACATTCTGGTTATGCATTGTAGATTAGCTATATGCCGGTATTCATTACCTCCGTATTGACTCATGATTATGCGATTTTCGGTTTTCATGAGATTTCTGGATTTGAGAAACCACATGTGAATTTGAAAACATATGCTCATTTTAAAAGAAAATTGCGGTTTCTCGTGATATGATGTATGGCGTCCACCATGAGATTTCTCGATTCTGAGCATATATGTTTACCCGATTCAAGGAGCGAGGAGACACCGTCTGCGGGTACATAGTGGACCCGGTGCGGTATCCCGGGGCAAGAAGGCCGTATAGAGATTGAGACGTTGAGCCCGGCAGGGGAGCACTACCGACCGGTGATATTTGGCATGGCGGACATCCGAAGGATACCGACCGTAGTCATGAGATCAAGTGATATAGGCCGATCCGGACTGACGGAGCCCGAGATATACAAGGATTATATGTCACTGCTGGACACGGTTTTCATGATGTTTTCGAGTGTCGATATTGGATACTCAAGTTTTATCATGATTTAGTGTGTCGTTGCTGGGCACACATTGGATAATGCATTCATACATTATACATGACATGTTACTATTTTATGACACGGACACGAGTACTTGATATTACACATATGCTTATTTTATTACCTTTATTGTTACTCGATGTTATCGTGTTATTATTATTGTACCGTACTGTATGATCTAGGAGATAGTCATACATTCGGTTTTTACTCGGTGATGTCTTCTACTCACGAGTTGGCAACTCACCCCCGTTGTGCCACAGTTTCTTGCAGGTTTGACCGCAAAGGTTTTCGTAGCTGCTTTGCGGGCACACTGCTTTGCTTCCGAGTGATTTGCTTTGGTACGTGGAGTTCACTTGCATCGTGACCACCATTGTACTTGTATATTTATTTCAGTTGTATCTAATTAAAATCCCCATCAACCAGACTATATATATTCGTAGACTCAGAGATCTTTGTTATATATTCTTTCGGACATGAAGTCACGCTCATGTATTTATTCTTATTCTGGTTTCTTGATGATGCTTGGTTTCTTTATTTTCTTTCTGGGTTTTTGATCTTCACCTCAGGACGTCGTATATTATATCGTTGCGTGGTTGTTTCCACCATTGGCGAAGAGCTAGCCCCCGCTTGGAGATGCTTATATTTATTATTGCTTTCGGATTAAGATTTATAAAGGAGGTGCTGCCTAAACTTCCAACGACGAAAAATGTTTTCAAGATAGATATAAAGTATTGCATTTTCATAAGATATAACTTATGTTTTAAAGAAAAATCTTGATTTCATTATGCCGTTATTTCAAAACTTCAACTCCATTATTTTTTCCCTAAAAAGGTTTAAATTTCTAGGCTTTTGGCTAACTTGAATTAGGTGGAGTCCTATAGATTTCACATGATTCAAGTGCCAGTCACGTACCTTTTCCGGATCGTGACAAAGTTAGTATCAGAGCGTTGGGTTTAACCTTGGTTCGAGTCTAAATTTGACTATGTGAGGTCTATGGCGTATATATATTTCGGAACCTAGGCTTGACCTTACGAAACTTAGACTTGGCTGAGGGGTATTAGACCCGAACTTTCTTCGTGTAGGTTGACCTTGGTTGATCGAGTAGGTGACTTAAGTCGAGTGACGTACCGTGTGTATGTTCCGCGGCATACTTACGATACGCTATTTCGCTTAAGTAGCCTTAGGATGTACATTTCTTATGCACTATATTTCTATTCGTTCCTATAATCTATCCTCATCGATATCGGATTGTAGTTTCCGTTACCTTGGCTATACGAGCAGAAAAGGCTGCAACTAGATATGCGATTAGCACGAGCTCGTCAGGGACGAGAACTGATCAGGATGTATTCCGGTGACACACGAACGCATTGCTATATTGTTTTACTAGGATTTTCCGTTAACACGAGCGTTCGAGATCTGTATTGGATGATCGGGCCATTGCTAGAGGCCGGCCAGATTGTGAGCCATTGCTAGAGACCAGCCAAACTGTGAAGACTATTGACGTACTGTCTACTCCAAATGTTTGAGGCGTTGTCTACCTTGCGTACAGACGAGTCAGCTGTTGCTGAGTTTGACGAATATCGCCCCCAGACCGTTGAAGCTAATGCAGCATGAGTTTATACACGGAGATGTGATAGAAGATCACTAGTCACCCTTGGATAAGTGACTAGGACAGTTTGTTTATTTGGATGCTCCGATGCGAGGTTATTAACTTGACTAGTTTCAGCTAGAAGAGGACCTCACACAGACGTGTTGTGAGTCGATCGAGAAAGGGCGAGCAAAAGCACATCACTCCGATGATTTGGATGAGTTCCCGAGGACATAATTGACCAGATGCCTTCTACAGGGTATTAGAGATGCCGAGTGCGTAGCTTCGAAAGAGACTCTAGATATGAGTACCGCCAATTGAAGCGCGGTACACACAGCTACGAAAAGATGATTCCGAATTGGTCTATACTGTAGGGAATCAGAGTAAGAAGTCCGTGCGAGCTTTTCAAAAGTTGTCGTTCCACTCCGTTGATGTCAGAGAGTTACTACGCATGCAAAGGCGTTGGATGCAGCCATAATTTCTTGAGGAAAGTCGTGATGAGAATGCAACTGTCCCGGAACAAGAAACGGATTAAGTAAAGAGTGCCAACTTCCGGACAGTCCTGCAGAGATGAGATTGGGAAAAGACCCTGACAGGATCTTTCGGGAGTACTTCATGATGAAGACTTGAATCAGGATCGATTGTATCGAGCGCACTCAGTGGGCAAGAGATCGCCATCTTTGACGTGATACATTACGAGTGGCCATGTGAATTGGTCAGGAGATCTTCAGATAAGCGCCAAAACGGGACGGTTTCCGTCATTACTCCGAATCGGGCTGTCAAGCCGAGTCATGTAACCGGCAATCCGCAGAAGGGAACGAAGACCTAAAAACAGAAGACGCCTGACCGTGGGCAAGAGGCAAGTAGATATTCTTGCTCTGCCAGCCTTGGATGCACCGGCACCTTTCGACGATGGGGCACCTCGACGGCAGTTAATGTGGATTTCGTCTCGGTGATATATATATCACGTTTCCATTGTTTTGATCCTAGTAATTTTACGGTTTATTTTATGATTGATATTTCTTATATGCACCACAATTGCACTTGATTCGCATTTTTTATATATCAGTTGTACTGATTTTCATTTTGTGCATACCCATTTGCACTCGATTTTGATTTCGTATGCTCCGATATATTTGATTTGATTTCGTGCATATGGTATGCACATGATTTTGATTTATGCATTCGGTGTAGTTTACACCTACTTTTGGTACTTGATATATGATTTTGTGCACGCAATTGCACACGTTTATGAGTTTATATACCACGGTATACTTGAGTTTGATTTGATGTATGCCGTATACCGTTGGTTTCGATCTTGATACTCGATATTTGTTTTCATACACCCTAGTGCACTGGATTTATGTTTTCGTGCACCTTGTGCACTTGATTGGGATTCTTGCGCACACATGGCGCAATAGATGCGATTTTATGCACACCAGATGCACTAAATCGAGATTCTCCGTGCATATCAGATGCACCTGATATTGTTGTCGTGCACGCCCATTGCACTTGACAAATACTTTCGTGCATACCCGTTGTACTTAGTTTTGTTTCTGTGCACATTCGTGGCACCTGTGTTTGATTTCGATTTCCGTACGCACCAGACGCACGTGGCAATCCTTGTATACATTTTTGGGACTGATTTCTTTCGAGCCGCATGATTTTATGATATATACTATATTATATAGTAACTGAGCAGGACTGGTCTGAGCACAGTACCTGAGTATTTTTTGCATGCACCAATATTTACGGAAGGGATTTCAAAGGAGTATACTCAATATTTTCCTACGTGTCCATGATGACACAAAACTTTACGAAGAAAACCTTTCTAAAACATTTTCAAAAAGCGGGACGTGTATGTACAAAGGATATATATAGCTATTTTCTTTATAAATTAATGTCCGCTACTTGTGCCGTGATATACGCATCGCACTGCGATTTGAAAGGGATTTTGCATACACTTTTATTCAGTTGTTTTGACGATTTCACAAAGATGCGTATTACATATATGTTATAGACCTAATTATATCATATTTGATTTTCGTAATGGATTTGACATTTGTATTTTCGTCATAACTCCGATGATTGCGTGGCGCTTGACGGAGTTTTGATTTTGAGTTTTACACTCGTTTTCATGCGCACGCGTTGCGCTAGGATATGTTTTATGTATTCATGATTTCGGAGCCCCGACGACTTGATTGTTTTGCTGAAATGTTTTAGTAATTGGGGGTTTAAATTTAAATTCGGGGACCGAATTTATTTAAGGGGGAAGATTGTAACATTTAAGGAAAATAAAATATTATTTTTGGGAATTTAAATAAATAAAATAATAAATTTTATGAATATTATTAAAGTATGGGAATTAGTTTTAATAGAATGGTATAATTATATACCGATAGTTTGGAAAATTAATATGAATTATTGATTTCGAAAGAATTTATGTGATATAGACATTTTACAAATTAGTATACAATTAATTGTATATGAGTTAATATTAAACTTGATTAATATTTCACTAATTATGCAATAATCATGTTTATGTTCATGGCATGCAACCAAACATGTTGCAAAACACTTGTTACATATTTTTGAAACATGCTTCATTTGTATTTATATTGCTTTTGTTTTAAAAATAGAAAGAAAAGAAAAATAGAAGATATTTTGGAAAGAGGGGGACCATGTGACATGGAGTTATGGATAGTGAGAGAGAGGGAGAGAGGAGAACCTTCGACACATGGCTCATTTTCTTGCCATCCCTTATTTCCTCATCTTCTTCATTCTTCTCATCTCCCTCTTCCTCCACCTCCTCATCCACCATGCAACACCCCCAAATCCACACTAAAATACCACTCCCTTCACAAATTTTGATCACAAGCTCACTACAAACACCATGGATCAATCAGGTGGAGACTTTGAACACTTTGGGCAACCCTAGAATTTTCCCTAGTTGCTGAATCCTAAACCCTTAGTTAAGTTTTTGAGTTTCCTTACCTCCAATTGCAGTTTAGAGCACAACTAATGAGGTTTAGTGATCTTGGAAAATTCCTAAACGGGTGTTAGGAGTTTTTATGACTTGTGAAGGTGCAAATGAGGTTTAGTTATGATCACAAACCTCTGTAGTGATAGAAATCCTGACCAAAACCTGAGACTAAACCCCAAACCATGACTTGGAAATCTCCGATATCAGGTTTTTGTGGATATTATGATGATATTATAGGATCTGCTGCAACTAGGGAAACCTGAAAAAATATTTAGCGATGACAGTGACATGTGCAGGTAACTAGGAGGCTACCCCTGAAGCCAGAGACCTCCATTCCTTTCTTTGGCTGCAAATTTACCCATTCTGGCCGCAAATTGCGGCCTGCGTACGAGGCTTTGGCTTCGTGCTTGGTCCATGTCTCCTTTGTGCAGGAATTTGACCTATCCTATATGCAAAATTGCCTAATTCAACCTAGGGTAAAATCTGGAGGTGTTTTCTTGAGTTTCTGTTTTCGTTTTGCCACTCTTCATGACTTGAGTTTTGGTATTTAAGGTTTTGACTCGATCGTTTGACGTTTGTACGTCGATGTCGAGAGTTGTTTGGTTATTCTTGCATGCGTTGACCATAGGTTCTAGCCTATGTGTGTTTCGTGTGCCGCTTTGGTTTTCGTATTCGATTCGTGTTTACGATACGACGTGTTTAAACTGTAGGTACCTTCGTGTGAACTTCGGGACGGCAAGAGAGAGCAAGGCGTCATCAACTTCGGCAAGCGAGGATCGAAGGTGGGTAGATGTATATCTACAGGGAAAGTCGGGTGGATGGCGTATAGCACCCCCGCAACCGTAAAGTAGGATATCTATATATATATGCGAGATGGATACTTAGCAAATAGGATTTCTAGGAGACTAAGATTAGATTAAGCGTACTTGTAGGATTGTTTACTTTTAGTTTATTTCCTTAGTTGTGAGCCGTTAGTTTTATATTATCGCACACACGCGCACACACTTGGTTTGATATGTGGGTATATGTATATATGTGTATATATATATATATATGGATGTGTTGATATATATATAGTATACATATACGTGTAAGATGAGGATATGACATATTATATGATTTTGATTCGATACGATCGAGCTGGATGTCAAGAGACTTTGATATATGATTTGAGATGAGACATCATATATGATGCGATATATTAAAGGATCGTTGGGCGTTATATACATAACATGTGATAACATGTGACTTGATGATATAATAGAATGTACGTGATCTTAGATCCGTACCCTTGATTATAATATTGTACGACGAGTGATACCTTACGAACTATATGATATATATGATATTTGACCCGTATCCTCGATTTTGAGAATGGCGTACGACGAACTATACCGTACGAGATATTTATATATTTATATATGACGATTGGTCCGCACTCTTGACTCGAGGATGCCGTACGATGGATATTACCGTACGTGATGCTATAAAGCTGGATCGCCGACTACTAGATATATCGACTCGGATATGCTTTCGATTCCTATTTACTTTCGACTCGGTTCTTAGTTTAGTCTTTTAGTTGCTTAGATAGATATTAAATTAGGCTCGAGTCATACATATTTCCAAAACAAACGAATTATATGTCTTTCAAAAGACGATCCGAGGGACGCTACGGATTTTCAAAAAGATATATCTTTTCTCGAAAACATTGTAGCCCCTACTTTTCTAAAAATAACGATTCGTGCTATTTTAAATACGATAATTGTATAGCTCGTATATCGATGTATATCCTATCTTGTTCCGTTTACTATTTACCTTTCTGCAACGTTCATATTATTCTCATTGCATTTTATATATGAGAATAATGGAGGAAAGAGGCCATAGGAGGGAATTTCCTCCTATGGCGTCGAAAAAATACGTCCATCGTGTTTCCCGACGATCGGAATCCATCATCTTCATCGTTATCTAAGATGTGGGTATGCCAAATTTCATGTGATTCTACAACTTTTTCACCGTTGATTTAGCAATGTAAAAAGTTCTACTGTCGGTAAACCGTTAATTTTGAACCCACTAATTCAACGGTGAAAAAGTTGTAGAATCACATAAAATTTGGTGTACCCATATCGATGATAACGATGAAGATGACGGGTGTCGATCGTCGGAAAATACGATGGAGATTGTATTTTTTCGACGCCATAGGAGGAAATTCCCTCCTATAGCCACTTTCTTCCATTATTCTCTTTATATATACATGTGATTTCATTAGTTGTTATGATCTCGTCTGCTAGGACACATGCACCATTACCGATGATGCGTATATTGCATACACTTGCTTGCCGGCTCACACACATCAGCATTGATAATTGCCATGTCATGTACACTTTAGTAACCGTTACTTCATTGGTATACCCTGATAAATTGTAGCTTAGTAGCATGGTTTAGCATTCATGATCTCTCATGCTAGTTTAGACATTACATTCTTACTTAGATACCACATGCATTTATATACATACATTCTGGTTATGCATTGTAGATTAACTATATGCCAGTATTCATTACCTCCGTATTGACTCATGATTATGCGATTTTCGGTTTTGCATGAGATTTCTGGATTTGGGAAACCGCATATGAATTTGAAAACATATGCTCATTTTAAAAGAAAAATGCGGTTTCTCGTGATATGATGTGCGGCGTCCACCATGAGATTTCTCGATTCTGAGCATATATGTTTACCCGATTCGAGGAGCGAGGAGACACCGTCTGCGGGTACATGGTGGACCCGGTGCGGTACCCGGAGCAAGAAGGCCTTATAGAGATTGAGACGTTGAGCCCGGCAGGGGAGCACTACCGACGATGATATTTGTCGCAGCGGACATCCGGAGGATACCGACCATAGTCGTGAGATCAGATGATATGGGCCGATCCGGACTGACGGAGCCCGAGATATACGAGGATTATCTGTCACTGTTGGACACGGTTTTCATGATGTTTTCGAGTATCGATGTTGGGCACTCAGGTTTTATCACGATTTGGTGTGTCATTGCTGGGCACATTGTATGATGCATTCATACATTATACATATGACATGTTACTATTTTATGACATGGACACGAGTACTTGATATTACACATATGCTTATTTTATTACCTTTGTTGTTACTCGATGTTATCGTGATATTATTATTGTACCGTACTGTATGATCTAGGAGATAGTCATACATTCGGTTTCTACTCGGTGATGTCTTCTACTCACGAGTTGGCAACTCACCCCGTTGTGCCACAGTTTTTTACAGGTTTGACCGCACAGGTTTTCGTAGCGGATTTGCTGGCACACTACTTTGCTTCTGGATGATTTGCTTTGATAGATGGGGTTCACTTGCATCGTAACCATCATTGTACTTGTATATTTATTTCAGTTGTATCTAGTTAAAAGCTCCATCAACCAAACTATGTATATTCGTAGACTTAGAGATCTTTGTTGTATATTCTTTCGGACTTAGAGTCACAGTCATGTATTTATTTTTATTCTGGTTTCTTGATGATGTTGGGTTTCTTTATTTTCTTTCTGGGTTTTTTATCTTCGCCTCAGGGCGTCGTAAATTTATATATCTTTGGGTGGTTGTTTCCGCCAATTGGCGAAGAGCTAGCTCCCGCTTGGGGATGCCTATATTTATTATTGCTTGTATTGCTTTCGGGTTAAGATTTATAAAGGAGATGTTGCCCAAATTTTAAACGACGAAAATTGTTTTCAAGATAGATATAAAGTATTGCATTTTCATAAGATATAACTTTTGTTTTAAAAAAAGATCTTGATTTTATTATGTCGTTATTTCAAAACTTCACCTCCATTATTTTTCCCTAAAAAAGTTTAGATTTCTGGGCTTTTGGCTTACTTGAATTAGATGGGGTCCTATAGATTTCACATGATTTAAATGCCAGTCACGTGTCTTTTTCGGGTTGTGAAGCGTTGCCTGTTGCAACCACAACCGTTGAGAGAGCTTTTTCTGCTATGGGAATTGTAAAAACCCGGCTTCGCAACTCCATCGAGGATAAATGGATGAATGATAACTTACTTATATTGAAAAGGATATAGCGAAATAAATTGATGATAAGTTGATTCTGCAACATTTTTAGAAGATGAAGACTCGACGTCTAAAGTTAGATTGATTGATAAGATATTCGCACATTTTTGTTTAGATGTATTTTCATTGATGAATATATTTAAGTAATAAACTGACCTCTTTATCACATTTTTATCCTGTTATATTTTAGCATTTTAATTACAGTTATATATCCATATGTATTAAAAAATATTGGTGCAAAATTTTGCCCAATCTGATTAGACGTCCAGGATTCACTACTGAAACCAAATTATTTTTTCCAAATGATTAATAGATAAAGTAGTTCATTTTAAATATATATGCCAATCTCTATCGTTTTAGTGTGTCTACAGTGGTTCGTCATTTTGAAATTGCAAGTGGCATCCTATATGTTCTTTTCTATGTTATAATTAGATATCATATGACATTCATTAGAGATAATTTCATTGACGATCTCTTCAATATATAAGTTCCTAATAAAAATACAAAAGAAGCATACCGAAAAAATATGTATTTTTCTATTTAAGACATACTAAAAATTGTTGAAGGTTGTGGACGTATAATAATCGTGTGTGGCATGTGCACATAACTAGTGAACGCATAAACCGGTTTTGTCTCCACAGCATTAGGCAATATTTGGATAGTTAGGAAAATAATGTTGGGATTTTATTTGGGAAAAGGTCCCGAATTCCAAGTGTACTTTCAATAGAAAACTTTCCAGAATCATTATTCGAAACGTGTTTGGATAATATAGGACAAGTTTTTAGGATATATATTTTATTATTAAATTATACATAAAAAAACATAAGTATATAGAAAAATATTATCTAATTCCAAATTAATTTATATATATAATAAGATTTAACATAAAAGATATACTTATTTGGGAGGGGTTTACTTGTAGCCCCAAAGCATAGCAAATTCCTTTCAACCCTAAAAACTTGGTATTTACTTTTTACCCTCAAAACTAATAAGATACATCATTTTATCCTTATTCACGATTTCCGTCGACTATTAACGGTATAATATCATGTTTTTCTTCAAAATATCCCAACATCTTCTTTGGAAATACTCAATTTCTTTCCCAAATTAAAATTAAGATTTAGGTTTTTGCAGCACCTTTTCTTAAAATTGGCCATGAATTCAGGAATATCTTCAATATCCTTCTCTAGTTATGAAGAAGTTGAATACTTCTGATGTCTTACTTGTTGTCTTCAGGTAAATGGTAAACCTAAAATCTATGGAGAAAAATTAAAGTTAAAGTTAACGATATTTTTTCTAATGAAAATCATAAAGGGGGATAAAATGATGTATTTTATTAGTTTTAGGGGGTAAAAAGTAAATACCAAGTTTTGGAGGGTTAGAAAGGAATTTTCTATGTTTTAGGGGCTACAAGTAAAAACCCCATTTATTTTATAATTCCATAACAAATGTTCTTTCTCAACTTTCTTCCGAATTTCCACGAACTACCATCATCCTTCTCTAAATTTATCTTTAATATTACAACCCATAATTTCTTTCTCAGCTTCTTTTAATTTCAAAATCCATTATCTTCTATCTCAAATTACTTATTTTTTACTAGTTACACAACCCATCCTTTCCATATCCCTCCCTCTTGTTCGATCATACTCATCAATGGCACTCAGTTCATATATGTAAGTTCGATCATCGATAAGGTTCAAGTATTTTCAAGCAGAGCACCAGTCAAAAGAAATAGAGGCCTATAAACGTGACGTTTTCACTTAAGAAAGATGGTGCCTTTGCGAGGATGTCTTTAATCATCCAATGCCAAGAGCCCGGTTGATTCGGTTCAGACAAAGTTGACTTGACTGATTTCATCGAGCAACTTGACAAAGATCTTTTGTCTATTCCTTTTGTTTAATATCTTTTCTCAAATTATTTTTCTTTTTAATTTCATAAGTCATAATCTCCTTTACTCAAAGTACTTCTTTCATTATATTTGATAGCCCATAATCTCCTTTGTCAAATTACTTTTTTCTTTAATTCCATAACACATCCTCTTCTTCATATCAAATTTCTACTTAAGTCCATATTGAAAATAAGGACCAAACGTAGTTTGATACGAATACGGTCGGGGGTATTTTTCTACCCGTAGCAAGCTTACAACTCATCCATGTGTTTATGTTTTGGGCTCTTGGAAGAATTTCATCAAGCATTCAAAATAGCTTGATTCCAACTCAACATCATTTGTTTCTAATTTCACAAACCCATCTTTTTCTTTTTTTCAATTTCTTCTCTAATTTCACAAACTTATCTTCTTCTTCAAACTTTTTTCCAACTTCATCAAATTTCACAACCGGCCATCTTGCTAGCCCATGACATAATCCGACCATCCTCCACTGTTGGCGGTGGTCTGACGAGGAGATTAAATGATTATAAATTAGTGGTAAAAGAGAGATGTTTAGGGGGGTGAGTGAAAGATATGGGGTTGTGTGTGTGAGAGAGAGAGAGAGCCAAGGATTAAAAGAATTGGGTCTGACCTAATCTTTTTATCCTGAGAATTAGGCCATTTTGAGAGGTTATGGGCCTCGGGGTTTATTGGCCAAAACCCAATCCAAAAATACAATTTTGCAGGATTGCGACATTCCAAGGGGTTAAAACCAATCTGGCTCGGAATATGCATATCCAAATATGCCCTTAACTTATTTAAAATGTATTATCAGCTAACAATAGCATCTATAGAACACCACGGTTGAATAACCTCGATAACAATTGTCAAATAAAAATAAAGAAAAGTAGGAAAATGTGCGATAATGGGTTCACACTGTTACAAGAACGGAATGACAATTGATGTTGCATCCATATTTTAGACAATCTAGTTCTTTGCTGCTTATGTGCATCGAATAATAATTAATTCAAATATGTATAAGGCCAACTCATAAATCAAATCTTTTGTGCAACGATTTCTTGATGCACAAGCAGTTACCTGTAAATGATCATAGAATGTACGAATTACTGGCCGCATTGGCCCATCTCCTGCATTTGGAAGCATCATTTGCTTGATTTTTGAAACCTGCAAGATGTAGTGAACATCAGGAAGTCAGTTACCAGGATATAATTAGTTAATAGTCTAGTAAGCAATGGACAACCTCAAATAACTTAATTGATGTGTCTGAACTCCCAGTTGCAATGAACCGCCCATCAGGACTAAATCTTCCACATCTAGCAACATTCTAGAAGACCACGATTATTCCAAAAAGAAAGTCATTCATAAGTTTAAGGTTGAACATAAATATAAAACACACAGAAATTTTTTTAAATGCAAGATTAGATGCCAGGTAACTATTTGGGGAGTACTTCATGTGTATAAAATTTAGTAGTTATTTTATCCACTACTATAATAATATTGTACTTAAGTAGAGAAGCTATACTATAAGATGGATAAAGTTCCATGACCAATATCGATATGTTGCCAAATGTACTTTTAACTACCACCTTCAGTTAACCAATAATTCACATGCAAAAGCAGAATTCAAATTCCCAGAATAAGGTGTTCGCTCTCGTGCTTGCTTACACTAAGGTTCCCATAAGACATGGAAGTTGGGTTAAAGTATACTACATCCTAACGCTCCAAACAACATGCAACTCCCCCCTCATAATAACAATAGAGTTACCGTTTTAAAAAATTTCATTTTCAGAATAAAAAAACAAAGAAAACTTCTTCATCCAAAAGAGAGGGTGTTTATAGCTACATTTGTTATGGATCTGGAATTTCTCTAACCCTTGATTTGATTGGCACACCACCATTTCTTCCACCCAAAAATTATAGCACCCAACCCCTGTCACTCCCTTAACCAAGAGGTGTCTAAATGTAGGGAACTAACAATCAGCACAGCAGGTAAAATACTGTCCACCGGAACACAAGGCCTATAAAAATATTTTATGTTCTGATTGCTACAACCAGTCAGTTTGATACAAAACTTATTACCGAAAGGTCATGGGATACAATTCAATTGTAGGATGGTTTCTAGGTTGTTTCTAAAAGGAAGAGACAAGATTTACGGCCACTCCATTGGAATTTTAAAGTTGGATGCAAAGGCATTCTGGTGTTGATTGATGTATCTTGGTTGCTGCTGTCACCTGGTAGAAGGAAATGAGGTGAATGAGAGGAGACAGCATTGTGTAAGTTTTCTAATATGGGCACAATGCATTGTATAAAACATGCACATTATGCATGAATCTACTCTAGGTTGCATATATATTATCATATCATGATAACGTTTTTGCACGAAGAAGGTGAAACGGTATCCTTAACTTACAAAGGAAAATATGCCATGGGCCTCTTGGTGGCATTGATCCATACAGCTACAATTTTAACTAGATTCAAAATGAAGACTAAGCATTCATCATACATATGCTTATGTGACTTCTTACAAATATATATAAGAAACTATACGTGAAGCAAATGAGTAAATTTCTCCTTATAAGGTATTAAATAAATGAGCAAATATGGGCTAAAATATATGGAATTAAGTTTGGTTTTATAAAATATTGCTAGTCCTATATAAAGAAAAATATGTGATCAGTGGTTACACTATATGCATACAAATGTCAGAGAAATTAAACAAGGACATAAATAAAAAGAGAAGTTAGAAACTGCATGATCAACATCAACTTTGCTATCCATTTGGTGGACTGCATGATCAACATCCTCTGCATGGTATAGTTTGTTAATTTAATAATCAATACATCCAGGTTGTAGTATTTGTGTCTAATCGATCCATCAACCACTACTGCTTACAGCGTGATCTAAAATAATCATGAACTATTGAAACAAAATATAATTGCATACCTTATGCTCTGAAACATGTCGAGTCTCATGCTTTGGAAAAGTCTTGGATGAACCTTTAGTGTCCTGTATGGCACTGACTTGCAAAACCAAACAAGAGAAGTAGTATTAGCCACACCCGAGTATGTTAGCAAATACTACCCTAAACAATATTTTAAATCTATACAAAATATTTATAATAAATGAATCATTATTGGCAGTTCATGCTAGAGTCACTAGACGTAAAGCAAATTGAATCCTCATCAAAATGTGGATGACAAATGCACACCTAAAGACGCCAAGAGAAGTCCACAAACCATCCCCAAATTTAACATTTGCAATATCCACTAGAGAGTATACACCAATTTAGTCTCTACTATTTTAACTCAAAAGGGGATGGGTCTCAAATTGAAATTTCAACTAGATGCTTACCATGACAGGTGGCTAGAAATCATATTTATTTTATCCGTTGAGCAAAAATTTTTAAAAATTTTTTATCCGTTCAAATCTTGCAGAATCTCTTGTACATATATATAAGAATCATATTTATTTTAATCAAAAGTCTTTAGAAATCACCACCATTTTAACAAAAAAAATAAACTTTAAGAATCTCCCTACTTCTTTTTTCTTCATAATGTCTAGCATATCCATACATGCATCACGCATGGAAAATAACTACTCATATCATATATATAATTTCACACGAAGACGCAAAAGTGCAAATAAGGCCACTAAATTCTAATCACCTGAAATCTATGGCATGGGTAGGAACAGGCACCGACCCATATCCAATGGGGATACCTGCAGCAGAATCTAATGAAGCCACAACAGAAGAAACTCCTTTCGCCGCCTCATCTTTCTCCATTACAAGACCCTGTACAAAAATCACATTCCCATAAAATTAATTTCACAATAACAATAAAAATTCCAATTTACACAAAAAGATTGAAACTTTACCTTGGCAACGAGTTCAAGAAGCCTGTTTGGAGGCGCCTCAGTGTTCAATGGTGTCATTGTCCCTGTGGCAACTGCAGTTGCAGCCTGTATTCTGAAAATTAGGGCAATATTCGTCGAAATTAATAGAGAAAATAAACAGGGGAAAGAAGGAAGAACAGATTATTGCCTGATTGAGGTTGTTATCACGAAGATGAGCAACAATCAATGCATGAACTTGTCGAAGGAGCCTCCCTTCTTCAAGGGTTTGTTCCAAATTCGACTCCATTGCCATGGTGATCGAGACCCAATTCGTCTATAAAGCTAAATACTTTGACTGATATCTCGCCCCAAAACTGAATTTTGTTATCACAGTATTAATAGAGGCAGCATGCGGTTAGGGTTTTGGTTCCAACGATAGCAACCTAGAAGTCGACAAAATTCTGGATTAGGCACTTTTTCCAAACCAACTGGGAATTTAGAAACCTTTAAAATCTATTTAGAGAATTAGCACTGTCGAGTTATATCAATTCCAAATAAGCGCCACAAAGAAATGAATGTTGGGATTTTGTTGAAATTTTATTCCGCACTTTGCAAGTGCGGAATAGGTTTTGGACTCAGCTAGAGAGCCAAGCATGAAGACTTGGCTCTTTTGGACGAGTGCGGGTTTTATTCCACATTTTGCAGGTGCGGAATAAAACTAACCCCCACCCCACAGCAAGCCAAGCATCAAGACTTGGTTCTCAAGGTGAGTGAAGTCTTATTCCGCATTTTGTAAGTGTGGAATAAGACTTGCCCCAACCGCTACTCCTATATGGCGCCCATGCGGCATTGATGTGACCCGATTGTGCTAATACTCTAAATAGTATTAAAAAGTGTCTAAATCCCTAATTAGTTTCGAAAAAGCGTCTAATCCCAAATTTTGTCCACCTAGAAGTAGAACCCGCCATCGAACCCTTCACAAAACCCTTTGTTTCCTGCTTTCCTTGTAAACTTGTGGATTTGGAGAGCAATTACGTCCACATGACCCAATAACGTGATCGGAGGGACCGAGTCCGCCCCGAAACCAAAAGTTGTGGGACCCACAAAATTTATGGAGCTGCGTATAGGGCTAGATGTGGCCGTGCACGATTATAGCTGAATAAATACAGTTCGACGCGACTAACAGGATGTCTCTACTATTAAATTTAGTGGAGACACCACTCCCTTTAATCTCACCATCCCTTTATGAAGGGATGGTGTTCATCTCACCATCCATTCACCAACGGACGGTAAGATCATGTGTAGTGGTGTTTACACTATATTTAATAGTGAAGACACCCCTTCGATGCAGCCAATCAGAAAGAAACAAGGAAGGCCGAGTCTCATAGGGTATTAAACGGGATGAAACCTAGCCTTGTTTGTCGTTTTGTTGCTCGTAACGAATTTGTTGCACACGGACAAAACCTCATTAAATTCTTGCATATTGCCATTTCCTTTTTTTTCTACTTTCCATAATTGCTTGTATATTTGATGTTAAAACCCTGCTAGTGATTTAGTATGGAATAGTCTAATTATGTGTATAAACCTCGATAAATTACATTGCTTTTGCTGGAAAAAATCATTTATTAGACTCTTATGTGAGATAGTGCCATGTAGATATATCATTTAAAGAGACTTATAATGTCTTTTCCGTGTAGTTTACTACACAAACTTATTAATGTTCACTTTTTGGATTACAGATGAATTTAAAAGAGAATAATTGTATGTGCGAGCGTCACCGTAGGAGAGATGTAATACCTCTTACCATCATGTTTCGGTTTTTTATCCCTAGTGAAGCTTGATGCAAACGGCCACAATTTTATTCAAAGAAAAAGGGAAGGGGAAAAAAGCCTCTTGCTATCAAGCAAGAGGTTTGGTGTTCATATCCCACTATCTAGTCTAGAAAAGAAATCAAATGAAACCCGGCTCTAGTTCCATTTGGAGTGCTGGGCCTTGGATACATATATGTCAATCTTTATAACCAGTTGTCCAGAAAATATATGATAAATATAGCAAAATAATATGAATCATTAAGTGTCAATTCACCATTTTCATTGTTGGGACTTTGTTTTTTTTTTTTGACGCAGTTGTAAATTGCACACCAAAAAGAAATATACTCATTCACGGGTTTATATTTTTTTATGGCGTGGTTTGCAGGTACGCCCCAAAAAGAAACACAATTATTCACCAGTATGTGTTTTTCTGGAGCGCGGTTGCCAACTGCGTCCGAAAAAAACGTATACCTGTGAATGGTTATGTTCCTTATATGAAGAGTTCAATCACTTTCACTCTATCTCAAATCTCACTCTTTGGGCCAAGCCCTCTCACACTCTCTCGGATCTCATCGTCATCACCATCTCTATCTTTATCCCTCTCAGTTCTCAGTCTCGCTCTCTCTCAATGTCGGGATCTTCATCTGCAGGATTGCCATCAATCAATAAAATTAAAAGGCGCACTACTTACACCGTCATGAAATCTGTATACAGGAGGATATACTACTCCAATTATGAAGTTATTCTTTATCGATTACGGGGATATGAACTAGACGATGAAGATCGATCGTGAAATCTCGTGACTCTTTCACTTACCCATATTGGATAACCTCCCGTCTTCCCCTGAAGAAGTAACCCATGACCACCGTGGGGAAAAAATCGTCGTCTCCACTTCTTTCATTCTATGGGTCTTCTTTCTGGTGGCAATATCGAGTACTCTGTAAGTTCTCTCTACCATATCTTTATGCACCGTCAGACTTTGAATCATCTCGAACTCACTCGAGATTTCGCGGTAGGTGATGAGGCCATTGATGTAATTACAAAGCGGATCAATTCTGTTGCTGTGGAGCTCAGTAACAAAGATGATTTATTTCTAAAATTTTAGTGATGGATTACGATGTTGTTACTGTTCTTGCTATCTGTAACGCCTTAGATTTCGGTTAGTGTTAAGTTAGACGTTAATGCGGGTGTTTGGTAAAAAGTTTACCAATTTGGGTTCCTCACATTTTATAACATTTAATTAATAATTTATTATTATTTGTTATGGCATGCACGCATGTATGCATGTTAATGTGAGGGTTTGTTTTGTGTTAATCTAGATTAGTGACCATGACAACTTAACCTAATCTAATCTTTTGCTTTATCATAATCCTTGTTTTAATCAAATTCTTAACCTAACCTCTTGATATTTGTGTGAGAAGAGAGAGATATTTCTTTTGGATGTGAGGAGCTGGCAATGGTGGTGTGAATGCATTTATGTGAGAGTTAATGTTGTGGTGCACTCACCCTTAATCTCACCTCTCTCTCTTTTCTTCATAATCTCTCTCACTCTCTCTCACACTCATTTCCTTCTCATTTTCTTCATTTCTCATTTCCTAAACTGAACACTTCATCGTTCCATCACAAATCCATCTCAAAACTTCATCCAAACTCACAAAAATCACATGTTTTGCTTGGTTTTGCCTCTTGGATGCCTTGGAGCTTGGGAAGCTTGGATTTTTGAGTTCCTTTGGTTAGGTAATGATCTCTTTCTGTTAAGTAGGTGTTTATTGTGTAACGTAGCTTAGTCGTTTCAGTTTAGATAGCGTTATGTATCGTTTTGGGTAAATATCGTTTTCTTAGTGTGTTTTGGGGTCTCGGATGATCTGCTATCAAACCAGGTAATTGTTGCAAAAGTTCCCATCACAGTGACCTAGTGTAGTGATCTAGAACCTACCCTCAATGTACGAACCCATTTCCTTCTTGGATGGCCGCAAATTTATTACTTCTGGCCCAAATTGCGGCCAGACTAGGGACTTAGGGTTTGGGTTTTGGTGTAGGGGTTTCTGGGGTTGTATGTGGTCTCATGGTACTTGCAACTTTTACAGATTGTTAGTATAGCAAAATCTAAGATCACTTTGCGTATTTCTTATGTTTCGTTTCACGCGTTACGTTATCCGATACGGTTCGTGTTCTATGTCCTGTTGCTCTTGAGTTGGTTTCGTAGTGTCGCTATGCACGTTAGCTACAATACGAACACTTAAGAGTACGTTTGTGTTGTCGCGTTGGTCAGTGTAGTTTGTACGTGTTTTGGGTCTATTGCTAATATATACTTGTTTTGTTGTGTTATGCTTTAGGCTCGCAGGCGGGGACTTCGGGCACTGCGAAGAAGGGGAAACAGGTGGTAGGCTTTACTTAGCCAGGAGCGTTGGTGAGTAGATTTAACATCTACAGGGGAATCGCCCGCATGGCGTTATGCGTCTGGGCTAGAGATGTTAATATTGTCGCATATTCTATTTCATATATAGAGTTGCGCATACACCTTATTGCTTAGTTATTGTTGTGCTTGGACTAGTACCCTTAGGACACTGCACTCTTTTTGACGGCTCATGTTGCACGAGCACTGATTGTATGCCACACACACCGTCAATAATTGCCATGACGCGCACAACACCCATACTTATATGATATTGTTTGGTTAGGGACATTGAGACATTGATTCATATTCTTTTATACATATGACATATAGCATACCTGTATACCTACATGCTTACACATAAGCCTTGATATACTTACATGCTAGTTACCTGTATACCTATATGGTATTGTACCTTTAGTGATACGTATATTTTACACATAATGACATAGCTATATGTATACCTTGCATACACACTTCACTTCTACCCGGAGGGTATATTACATCATTACTGATAGGTAGATACATATACCTTGCTATACCTTTATGTTTACACATATATCTGGCTATAGCTACATGTTTACCTTTATTTGATATTATATAGACTTGGAGAAATTAGGAACCACATGATATATACTTTAACTTGTTGCAGTTAAATAGCGGCTTTTCCTTTATATGCTTACATTAAAGTTTTATGTTGCATATATTATATTCATGGATTTTCGCATCGAGATATGGATTTTTCATGATGTTTTCTGAATTTGAGGACCGTGGTAGTTTCATGAAATTATGCATTATTTGAAAAACCCGGTTTCTCTTGATATGATATTTCAGCATCCACCATGAGTTTTATCGGTTCTGATATATATACCCTATGCGAGGAGGAGTCGGGGGCTGTATGAGGGTACATGGTGGGGCCCGGAGGTACCCCAGGGCAAGAAAGGGATTTTTGATGTAACATGCCAATGAGGCCTGACAGGGGAACCATACCTTCCGGTGACAGTACCTTTGACTCGACGGGTATCTTGGAGATACAGGCCGGGGTCATGTACGTATGGATACGTCGAAAGACGAGGGTAGAAGCTAGGCACTCGGGTTTTCGGAATAGCGTATGCTACGTACCTATCAGGGGCCAGTTCTGGTGACAACACATGATAGATCAGTATTTTTGTGTCGATACTTGACGCATTGGTTTCATGATATTTTTAATTCCATGTATATATATTAGTGGAATGAGACGCTAATATATATGTATACATATCAATTCATATACATCATCGTAATTATTCATGCAAATATACTTAGGATATTTGAGATTCACTTGATATTGTATTTAGGATATTTGAGATTCATTTGACATTGGATTCAGGATATTTGAGATTCACTTGATATCGGATACAGGATATATGAGATTTACTTGATATTGTACATTCAGGATTTATGAGATTTACATGATATGAGAGCCAATTTGGGGGCTGATTTGAGGAAATTGGGATTTGGATTGTCTTGATGGACTTTGGTCCTACCACGATATCAGGATTCCGTGGAAATGACATGTTTCATCCCATACTTCGCATTTATTGTTTATACACTGTTTCATGTATTAGTAGTACCTGATAGAGTACCTTCCATGACTGTTGCATTTACATACTTTTATTTTATATGCATTGCTTCATTTATTAGTTGTACCTGTTAGAATACCTTTCATGACTGTTGTATATATACATTGTCATATCATTGCTTCATGTATTGGTAGTATCTGATGGAGTACCTTACATGATTGTTGCATACAGATTGTCATATTATTGCTTCATGTATTAGTTATACCTACTAGTGTCCCTTTCATGACTATTGCATACATATGATCATTTATTGCTATTAGCTTGTATATGTTAGATTCGCGCTCTACGTGCATACTTGCGATTACCTGCATATGTTATTTACTATTCATGAGTTGGCAACTCACCCCCGTTGTGTCACAGTGTTTTGCAGGTTGTTCCCCAGAGCAGTCGAGGCAGGCTATTTATCTATCTTATCATCTTTTGCTGCGGATACCGCTTCGGCTTATAGTGTGCAGTTTTGCTTAGGTGGGTTTTGCGGTTATCCGATATTGTTCATGTTTTGTATATTCGTTGTACCCTGTACTCTCCATCTACCATTATCTTGTATGACTTAGAGACTTGATGTGAGGACGATATTGTATATTATTTGTGACTTGGAGGTCTTTTATGCAGTTTTACTTCTATCGTCTTTTATTTCTTCGCTACGGCGTCGTATATCTATTGTGGTGGTTGTTTTCCATCTTTGGGCGTGTTTTTGCTCCAGTTTGGGGATGCTTTACTTATATCTTTGTTGTACCGATTTTTGGGGTTGATTTTTACAAAGGAGGTGCTGCCAAAATTTTAAAGGAAATAAAGTTGAACTTTTAAAGAATTTGGGTCGAGATTTCAAAGGTTTAAAAATTGATCTTATTTGTTACTACTTTTGATGGTTTAGATTGCTGGGTTTTCGGCTTACTTAAATTGCGTTACGCCTGTAGACGTTGCGTAGTTTAAGGGCCGTCACGTGCCAATTTCGGGTCATGACAAAGTTGGTATCAGAGCGCTAGGTTTTACCTTTTGGAGTGTTGGATGACCTTGGTTGTAACGTTTTGAAAATCGTTTGGGTGAAATTTCGGAAAATCGGTAAAATAAGGGGGTTTTCCGTAAAAAGTCAAAATATAAATATCTATTAATATAAAATTAAATATACATATTCTAGCTATATAATTGCTAGTATTTGGTGTTCATTGAGCCACTGGTAAAATTTCTAATTTTCTGAAATATTTTCCGAAATTAATTATTTTAATATTATTTTAAGCCGTCACTAATACATTTAATTAGGGAAAATTATAAATTGGAATGGGTTGATACAAATTTTTTGCATCATGACACACTAAAAAAAATGTAACATGTTGCTTTGAAATGAATTGGAGTTGTCATGAGGGTTCTAGAAATTTAGGAATGAGTTATTAGAAAATAAAAGAAAACTAAATAATTAATAAAAGACTCAGTGAATGTGAATTTTGGAGAAGTTCCTACACTAACCCACACACCCACCCAACATTGCCGAACCCATGGGCTGCCCCCAAATCCACAACTCCCCATTTCATTTCCTTTTCAAATCAAATAGAAAAGAAATTAGAAAGAAACTAATAAAAAATGAGGAATGGGCACACTTGAGGTATGGATTAGTTGTGCTTTGACTTAGAATTCCGCCCCCCCCACTCACACACAACTCACTCCCCTCCCTCCACTGCTGAATCTGCATCCCCATCTCCCCCCCCCCCCCCAATTTCCACTTCATTTCATCTCATAAGATCCACAACTTAACATAAAAAATTCACTCAAAATCAACACAAAACCTTACAAATCATTAATCAAACCTTTACCCATTAATTCTTTGCATAAGCTAGCATGAATCATAGAGCAAGGTGGCATTTTGGAGACATGTTGCATGTGGGATCTCATGACCTTGGAGGTATAATCCTAACCCCATATTTAATGAGTTGCTAATTACTTCAATTTATCTAATTTTGATGTTTAATTTGGGTTCTAACTTCAAACTTGAAATTCAAGAAAAAGGGAATTGTTACCAAGTGAGGGTTTTTATCATTGATCTTGGTTTAATGGTGTAGTTATCATGCTAAGCCATAGAAAAATTAATCTAGTTGCTAATTTCCAAATTGTAACATTTAAAATGTCCAAATTAAGCTTTTTTTTATAAACTAGGTTTTTGTAAACTATGAATATAATTATGAGAAAAATCTAATTAGGTTATTCATGACATTATTAACATTTTAAATTATAGTTTAATACTTTAGATCATGTAAATCCAAGCTAAATTGTTGCTTGTGCATTTTTGCTATAAAATTGTTAAAATTGGATAAATTGTAAACTAGAATTTTGGGGTTAATGAAATTTAATGAGATTAAATTGTGGAAATGGTTTGTATGGCTTATTTAAGATGTTTAATAAGTATTATGGCCATTAGAATTATTAAAATATCAAGTGTTGTACTAAAACGGTAAATTTTGCTTGCTAGGTTTTCGGAAAATATGCTTTTAAAGTGAGTTTGGGTTTTTTTTTTTTGTGAATTCTAACCTATTTCATATTATAATTAGTGGTTGTGAACGTGCAAACGGGTGCGTTTGGGTTTTTCTCGATGGGTTGATATTTGTACATCGACATCGAGAATTGGTTTGGCTATTCTTGCATGCGTAGGCGATAGGTTTTGACCTATACGTGATACGCGTGCCGATTTGGTTTTCGTATGCCGTTTCGATTTCGAATTGTGTTTTTATGCGATTCGATACGTTGTGATATGTAGGTACCCCCATGTGGACTTCGAGACGACAAGCAAGCGCGTGGCAACGTCGGCACCGGCGAGCGAAGATCAGGTGAGTAGATTTATATCTACGGGGAGAAGTCGGGTGGATGACGTATAGCACCCCCGCAAAGTTATAAGGAATAAGGTGATATGCTAACGATATACTTTTATATGTTATTTTGTGATATGAACACCTAGTAAGAGAAGCCTTAGGAGCTTATGGGTTTAGAGTTAGCGAGAATTTCAGAAAGGATTTCAGCGGATTTCTTAGTCACGAAACCCTAGAGTAAGGATTTGCATACACGCACACATATACACTTGCATATATCATTTTCTTGTGCGTATATGGGAATGTGTATATATGTATACACGCATGGGTATGGGACTATGCATATATACATTCATATACACATGCATGAATGTTGAGGATATTGTAAGATATTTGGAGATGAGTCGATGAGATTGGGCTTGAGGCCATGAGATCGGTGATGTGATATGGTTCGTGTTTGAGACACGACATGATATTTTAGCGGGTTCTTTAGGCGTGGTGTTTTCATACACACGCATGCATTTCATAGATGGTATCAGTATTGTACTAGACGTAGATCAGTACCCCGATCATGATATTTGATAAAGAGGATATCAGATGATTAATGCGATAGATGTAACATCTGACCCGTACCCAGATTTGGGAGGCCGTACGACGGATTTACCGTACGAGCTATATATTGACGATAGATCCTCACTCTTGATTCGAGAATGTTATATGATACGTTGTATCGTACACGATATTATTGAGGCGGGATCACTGACTATTATGCATATATATATATATATATATATATATATATATTTCGACTCAGATTTAGGTGGTTTCCATATCCCTTTCGATTGGTTGTTAGTTAGACCTGTAGTTTACCTAGTAGATGTTAGACTGGACCCGAGTCATACCTATTTCCAAAACTGACGAATCGTGAGAATTTTAAAGACATACCAAGGGATACTACGGATATTTTAAAATACGTATCTTTTCTTAAAAACACCGTAGTCCTTATTTTCAAACACCACGATTCGTACTATTTCAACGACAAAACAGTATAACACATGTATAGTAAGGTAGATTTCTTATTGTTACGTTATTATTCATATTCCGCATATTATTGTTGTATTTGCTATTCATTTTCCTTATTATGTTGTTATCGCCTCATTGCATGTTATTGTGTACGTAGTAATTATGAAACCATGCTGTCAGGACACCAGCACCATTACCGATGACGCGTATGCTCCACGTACACTCGCTTGCCGGCTCACACACATCTTCATCGGTAATTGCCATGTCACGTACACTTTAGAAAATACTATTTCAGTGACATAGCGTGCTAGTTGATAGTTGTAATATGTTATAGTTTCCATATGCTAGTTTAATTATTGCATTCATTGCATGATATCAGATGCATCCATATAGTCATTGGTTATGCAGTATTATGGAGATTTATGCCGGTATTTACTGTTTATTGATATCATGATTTTGATGATTTCGGATTTACATGAGATTTCTGGATTTGGGGGAAAACCGCAAGAATTTAATAAAAGCTTAGTATCATCATTTTAAAATGCAAATTGCAATTTTCTCGTGATGTATGAGTGTCCACCATGATGTTTTCTCGGTTCTGAGATGGTTTTCGAGACCCGATTCGAGAAGTTGGATGAACCGTCTGCGGGTACATGGTGGACCCGGTATGGTACCCCGGGGCAAGAAGTTCGAGGAGTAGACGATGGGCCTGGCAGGGGCAGACTACCTACCTGTGATTTTACCTGGTGCGGCGGATATCCGGAGGATACCGTTCGTGGCCATGAGATTGATGTTATGGGCTGATCCGTTCTGCCGGAGCCCGAGGGCCGATCCCGCAGTTGATACGGATGCCTGAGATATTGAAAATTGAGATTTGAGATTTGAGATATTGATGATTTGATATTGAGATACTGAGACTTATGTTTTGTGTCGATGCTTGACACTGATTTCTCTGTTGCGTTCATTGATGATACGTGATTGACATACATATAGAAATCTCATTGATTAAAGAAAACAGTTGTCTCACTCATGATATATTCTGTTTAAATTCGTAATGCATTCATACATCATATATCTGATATGTTACTATCTGAGGCACTGACATGAGCATGTAGTATTACGGTATACATAGCTGGACCAGGATTTTATTGAGGATATTACCTAAGATGACCTAGGATAGCGTTATGCATGCGATTTCTACTCGTAGATGTTTTCTACTCACGAGTTGGCAACTCACCCCCGTTGTGCCACAGTTCCTTGCAGGTTTTGCCGTACAGGTTCTTTGCGGTTTTGCTGGCACACTGTTCTTTCCGGGTGATTGCTTTGGCAGGTGGGTTCTTTGCTTCAGGACCACCATTGTTTATTATTATTTCAGTTGTATCTAGAAACTCCATCAACCAAATTGTATATTTGAGAGAGATAGAAAACCAGGCCTATTATTCTTTCGACCTTAGAGTCGCGCGTTGTATTATTATGGTTTTCATGCTAATTTGAGTTTTCTTTTGAGTTTTGATCCTCGTCCTTCGGCGTTGTATATTATATTGCTTGCGTGGTTGTGACCGTCGATTGACGAAGAGCTAGCTCCCGCTTGGGGATGCCTTTTTGTTCATTTCGTATACTATTCATGTTGTATCCCGTTTGGGGCCAGTATTTACAAAGGAGACTCTGCCGAAATTTTCAGAAAATACTTGAGATTTTAAGAATACATACTTCGGCCTATGTTGATTAAAACTACTTGCTTAAAATTGGTTTTTCCTTCACTCTACTGCTTCTTTGGTTTTGATTTCTGGGTTTTGGCTTACTTAGATTACGTACGCCTCGAGACGTTTCGTAATTTAAGTGCCGGTCATGTTCCGTACTTTTTCGGGTCGTGACAAAGTTGGTATCAGAGCGTTAGGTTTTACCTTCGGAGTGTAGGATGACCCTTGGTTGATGGAGTAGGTAGCTTGAGTAGAGTGACGTACCGTACGTATGTTCCGCAGCATATTTACGATACGATACTCCGCTTAAGAAGCCTTAGGATATACATTTCCTTGCACAGCATTATATTCCTTCCTGTGATCTAGCCTCATCAGTACCAGTTTATGGTTTTGTTATCACTGTTGTATGGGCGTGGAGAGCTATGGATAGAATTGCGGTCAGCATGAGCTCGTCATGGACGGGGACTGACCAGGGCGTGATTTCAGGGACATACGATTATATAGAGGCGTCGTTTCATTGTGTTTTCGCGCCACGAGCGTTTGATGGATCGCTTTTACGAGATTTCTCGGGCGTGCAGATCAGCACCAGAGGATTGAGCCACTGATAGAGGCCAGCCAGACTGTGATGACCGTTAATGCACCGTATTTTGAGGATTTAGGCACTGTTCAGTGTGCGTACGGGAGATTCAGTTGTTGCTGCGACTGACGAGATATCGCCCCAGAGGTTTGAGGCCAATGCCGCACGAGTTATACTTCGAGATATGATAGAGGATCGCTAGTCAGCAGATATGAAAGACTAGGACATATGATTCATTGCATATCCCGATGCGAGGTCATCAGATTGATTGATTCCAGCTAGGGACGACTTCACGCGGATATGTTGAGAGTCGATAGAGACGATCGAATGTCAGGAACCCATTTTCCAAGTTTAAAGTATTCGGAAAACAATGCAAGCAATTCTACGGACCTTCTAGAAGAATAAAACCCTAACTCGATTTAATGACCATGGAATGCCGGTGAACCTTAGGGTTTGCGGCAGTTTAGCGGTGCCATTAGTAGGCTTGGGTTTGCCCTTCTACGGTTGGTCCATAGGTGCTGTGGCATATATTCGATACTATTAAACTGTACCCAAGATGTTGAGCTCTTGGGGGATTATGAGGTTTTGACAAATCGATCGGATGATTTGACTTCATTCGGATATCAGGTGATGAGATGCCTTGCTTGGGAGACTCCAGATACGAGAATAGCCGTTGGAGCGCAGTCCATGCAGTCACGAAGAGACAAGTTCGAAGCAATCAATATTAGAGAAAAGTGGAGTAAGAGGTTCGTACGAGATCTTGATGAGATGACATTCCACTCCGCCGACATCAGAGATGTGATACGCCAGCAAAAGCGTTGACTATGGTTATATCTTCCAAGAGGAGTTGTGATGAGTATGCAGCCGTTCCGGAATAAGAAACAGATACAGATTTAGTAAGAGATGATAACTTCCGGGCAGTTCAGCAGAAACGGGGTTTGGGGAGAGACCTCGACGGGACCTTTCTGGAATGCTATACGAGAAGATTTGGACCCAGGATCGGTCATATTGCACACACCCAGCAGGCCAGAGTTCACCATCGTCGACGAGACATGTTATGAGTAACCATGATAGTTGGCCAGAGATCTTTAGAGGATGTGTTAGAACGGACTGCTTCCATTATCGTTTCCATATTGGAGCGTTGAGCCGAGGAGCTATGTACTTAGCAATCTGCAGTGAGAGACGAGAGCCTAAGGGTACTAGGCGACAGGCCATGACCAGGAGGCAAGTAGATACCTTGCTCTGCTAGCATTGGATGCACCGACACCTTGCTCTGCTAGCATTGGATGCACCGACACCTTCTTGACCTGGAAGGACGGACATGTCGACGACATCATTTATGATTTCGTGATTGACTATCACGTATCTGTCACATTGGATTTCAGTATTTTTGGGTGATTTATTTCATGAATGAGTTTTGATGACCGAGTTTCATAATATTTGATTTCATGCCTAGGGCATGCGTATGATTTGACTTATGCTTTCGGCATAGTTCTCATGCACTTTTAGTATTTTGATTTGCTTTTGTGCACGCCGATACACAGGATGGTGAGATTTTATACCACGGTATACCTGATTAGGATGTTTGATTGAAATGTGTTGTATACCTTCAATTTCGATTTTGATATTCGATATTTGTTTTCGTGCACCTTGTGCACTTGACTTGGATTTTGCGCATACTTAAGGCGCTTGATGCGATTTAGGTGCACACTAGATGCACTAAATCGAGATTCTTCATGCATATCAGATGCACATAGTTTTGCTGTCAGGCACACACGTTGTCTCTGACAGGTGTTTTCGTGCACACCCGTTGCACTTAGATGTTGTTTTTGTGCACATGTATGGCACATTCATGGATTTCGATTTCCGTGCGCACCAGACGCACGTGGCATTCATATATATTTGGGATTGATTTCTTTTGGAGCAGTATATTTTATGATACTTGCTATTTGGTTTAGTACCGAGCAGGACTAGTCAGAGACCAGTACCTGAGTATATTTTGCATGCATTGGTAGTTATTGAAGGGATTTCTAAGGGGGAGCTATAGTCTCAGTATTTACCTACGTGTCAAAGATGACACGAAACAGTTTAAAAGGGAAACCCTTCTAAATTGTTTTCAAAATGACGGGACGCGTATATTAAACAAAGGATATATATATATATCAATATAGTTATTTTTTTCATAATGGACGTCCGCCACTGTGCAGTGATACACACATCGCACAGCGATTTGAAAAAGGTTTGGTATGCATTGCTTCCAAATGTTTTAATGATGTTTACATGTATAGTTGATTTATATCATATTGATTTTCATTTTCGATTTAGACATTGATGTCTTCCCTATGACTCCGATGATTGCGGTATGCTGGATGGAGTTTTGGATCTTGAGTTATATGCCCATTTTTCATGCGCATGCGTTGCGCTACGATTTGTTTTATGTATTTATGATTTCGGAGCCCCGACGACTTGATGGTTTCGCTGAAATGTTTTAGTATTTGGGGGAAGTTTTAATTTAAATTCGGGAACCGAATTTTTTTAAGGGGGGAAGATTGTAACGTTTTGAAAATCGTTTGGGTGAAATTTCGGAAAATCGGTAAAATAAGGGGGTTTTCAGTAAAAAGTCAAAATATAAATATCTTTTAATATAAAATTAAATATACATATTCTAGCTATATAATTGCTAGTTTTTGGTGTTTATTGAGCCACTGGTAAAATTTCTAATTTTCTGAAAAATTTTCCGAAATTAATTATTTTAATATTATTTTAAGCCGTCACTAATACATTTAATTAGGGAAAATTATAAATTGGAATGGGTTGATACAAATTTTTTGCATCATGACACACTAAAAAAAATGTAACATGTTGCTTTGAAATGATACGGAGTTGTCATGAGGGTTCTAGAAATTTAGGAATGAGTTATTAGAAAATAAAAGAAAACTAAATAATTAATAAAAGACTTAGTGAATGTGAATTTTGGAGAAGTTCCTACACTAACCCACACACCCACCCAACATGGCCGAACCCATGGGCTGCCCCCAAATCCATAACTCCCCATTTCATTTCCTTTTCAAATCAAATAGAAAAGAAATTAGAAAGAAACTAATAAAAAATGAGGTATGGGCACACTTGAGGTATGGATTAATTGTGCTTTGACTTAGAATTTCCCCCCCACTCACACACAACTCACTCCCCTCCCTCCACTGCCGAATCTGCATCCCCATCTCCCCCCCAATTTCCACTTCATTTCATCTCATAAGATCCACAACTTAGCATAAAAAATTCACTCAAAATCAACACAAAACCTCACAAATCATTAATCAAACCTTTACCCATTAATTCTTTGCCCAAGCTAGCATGAATCATGGAGCAAGGTGGCATTTTGGAGATATGTTGCATGTGGGATCTCATGATCTTGGAGGTATAATCCTAACCCCATGTTTAATGAGTTGCTAATTACTTCAATTTATCTAATTTTGATGTTTAATTTGGGTTCTAACTTCAAACTTGAAATTCAAGAAAAAGGGAATTGTTACCAAGTGAGGGTTTTTATCATTGATCATGGTTTAATGGTGTAGTTATCATTCTAAGCCATAGAAAAATTAATCTAGTTGCTAATTTCCAAATTGTAACATTTAAAATGTCCAAAGTTTTTTTTATAAACTAGGTTTTTGTAAACTATGAATATAATTATGAGAAAAATCTAATTAGGTTATTTATGACATTATTAACATTTTAAATTGTATTTTAATACTTTAGATCATGTAAATCCAAGCTAAATTGTTGCTTGTGCATTTTTGCTATAAAATTGTTAAGATTGGATAAATTGGAAACTAGAATTTTGGGGTTAATGAAATTTAATGAGATTAAATTGTGGAAATGGTTTGTATGGCTTATTTAAGATGTTTAATAAGTATTATGGCCATTAGAATTATTAAAACATCAAGTGTTGTACTAAAACGGTAAATTTTGCTTGCTAGGTTTTCAGAAAATATGCTTTTAAAGTGAGTTTGGGTTTTTTTTGTGAATTCTAACCTAATTCATATTATAATTAGTGGTTGTGAACGTGCAAACGGGTGCGTTTGGGTTTTTATCGATGGGTTGATGTTTGTATATCGATATCGAGGGTTGGTTTGGCTATTCTTGCATGCGTAGGCGATAGGTTTTGACCTATACGTGATACTCGTGCCGATTTGGTTTTCGTATGCCGTTTCGATTTCGAATTGGGTTTTTATGTGATTCGATACGTTGTGACATGTAGGTACCCCCATGTGGATTTCGAGACGACAAGTAAGCGCGTGGCGACGTCGGCACCGGCGAGCGAAGATCAGGTGAGTAGATTTATATCTACGGGGAGAAGTCGGGTGGATGGCGTATAGCACCCCGCAAAGTTGTGAGGAATGAGGTGATATGGTAACGATATACTTTTATATGTTATTTTGTGATATGAACACCTAGTAAGAGAAGCCTTAGGAGCTTATGGGTTTAGGGTTAGCGAGAATTGAAGAAAGAATTTTAGCGGATTTCTTAGTTACGAAACCCATGAGTAAGGATTTGCATACACGCACACATATACACTTGCATATATCATTTTCTTGTGCGTATATGGGAATGTGTATATATGTATATACGCATGGGTATGGGACTATGCATATATACATTCATATACACATGCATGAATGTTGAGGATATTGTATGATATTTGGAGATGAGTCGATGAGATTGGGCTTGAGGCCATGAGATCAGTGATGTGATATGGTCCGTATTTGAGATACGACATGATATTTTAGCGGGTTCTTTAGGCGTGGTGTTTTCATACACACGCATGCATTTCATGGATGGTATCAGTATTGTACTGGACGTAGATCAGTACCCCGATCATGATATTTGATAAAGAGGATATCAGATGATTAATGTGATAGATGTGACTTTTGACCCGTACCCATTGGGAGGCCGTACGATGGATTTACCGTACGAGCTATATATTGACGATAGATCCGCACTCTTGATTCGAGGATGTCATATGATATGTTGTATCGTACACGATATTATTGCGGCGGGATCGCCGACTATTATGCATATATATATATATATATATATATATATATATATATATATATCGACTCAGATTTAGGTGGTTTCCATATCCCTTTCGATTGGTTGTTAGTTAGACCTGTAGTTTACCTAGTAGATGTTAGACTGGACCCGAGTCATACCTATTTCCAAAACTGACGAATCGTGAGAATTTTAAAGACATACCAAGGGATACTACGGATATTTTAAAAGACCTATCTTTTCTTAAAAACACCGTAGTCCTTATTTTCAAACACCACGATTCGTACTATTTCAAACGGCAAAACAGTATAACACTTGTATGGTAAGGTAGATTCCTTGTTGTTACGTTATTATTCATGTTCCGTATATTATTGTTGTATTTGCTATTCATTTTCCTTATTTTGTTGTTATCGCCTCATTGCATGTTATTGTGTACGTAGTAATTATGAAACCATGCTGTCAGGACACCAGCACCATTACCGATGACGCGCATGCTCCACATACACTCGCTTGCCGGCTCACACACATCTTCATCGGTAATTGCTATGTCATGTACACTTTAGAAAATACTATTTCAGTGACATAGTGTGCTAGCTGATAGTTGTAATATGTTATAGTTTCCATATGCTAGTTTAATTATTGCATTCATTGCATGATATCAGATGCATCCATATAGTCATTGGTTATGCAGTATTATGGAGATTTATGCCGGTATTTACTGTTTATTGATATCATGATTTTGATGATTTCGGATTTACATGAGATTTCTGGATTTGGGGGAAAACAGCAAGAATTTAATAAAAGCTTAGTGTCATCATTTTAAAATGCAAATTGCAGTTTTTTCGTAATGTATGAGTGTCCACCATGATGTTTTCTCGGTTCTAAGATGGTTTTCGAGACCCGATTCGAGGAGTTGGATGAACCGTCTGCGGGTACATGGTGGACCCGGTATGGTACCCCGGGAAACAAAGTTCGGGGAGTAGACGATGAGCCTGGCAGGGGCAGACTACTTACCGGTGATTTTACCTGGCGTGGCGGATATCCGGAGGATACCATTCGTGGCCGTGAGATTGATGTTATGGGCTGATCCATTCTGCCGGAGCTCGAGGGTCGATCCCGCAGATGATACGGATGCCTGAGATATTGAAAATTGAGATTTGAGATTTGAGATATTGATGATTTGATATTGAGATACTGAGACTTATGTTTTGTGTCGATGCTTGACACTGATTTCTCTGTTGCGTTCATTGATGATACGTGATTGACATACATATAGAAATCTCATTGATTAAAGAAAACAGTTGTCTCACTCATGATATATTCTGTTTAAATTCGTAATGCATTCATACATCATATATCTGATATATTGCTATCTGAGGCACTGACACGAGCATGTAGTATTACAGTATACATAGCTGGACCAGGATTTTATTGAGGATATTACCTAAGATGACCTAGGATAGCGTTATGCATGCGATTTCTACTCGTAGATGTTTTCTACTCACGAGTTGGCAACTCACCCCCGTTGTGCCACATTTCCTTGCGAGTTTTGCCGTACAGGTTCTTTGCGGCTTTGCTGGCACACTGTTCTTTCCGGGTGATTGCTTTGGCAGGTGGGTTCTTTGCTTTAGGACCACCATTGTTTATTATTATTTCAGTTGTATCTAGAAACTCCATCAACCAGATTGTATATTTGAGAGAGATAGAAAACCAGGCCTGTTATTCTTTCGACCTTAGAGTCGCGCGTTGTATTATTATGGTTTGCATGCTGATTTGAGTTTTCTTTTGAGTTTTGATCCTCGCTCTTCGGCGTTGTATATTATATTGCTTGCGTGGTTGCGACCGTCGATTGACAAAGAGCTAGCTCTCGCTTGGGGATGTCTTTTTGTTCATTTCGTATACTATTCATGTTGTATCCCATTTGGGGCCAGTATTTACAAAGGAGACTCTGCCGAAATTTTCAGAAAATACTTGAGATTTTAAGAATACATACTTCGGCCTATGTTGATTAAAACTACTTGCTTAAAATTGGGTTTTTCCTTCACTCTACTGCTTCTTTGGTTTTGATTTCTGGGTTTTGGCTTACTTAGATTACGTACGCCTCGAGACGTTTCGTAATTTAAGTGCCGGTCATGTTCCGTACTTTTTCGGGTCGTGACATTGGTATGATGGAGTAGGTAACTTAAGCAGAGTAACGTAGTGTGTGTATGTCCGCGGCATACTCACGACGCAGTACTCCGCCTAAAATGACCTAAGTACAAATTGCTTGAAATTCCTTTCTTGATGATACATATCCTTGTGATTCGATTTCCGTGTTCATATCGAATCCTATTTCTATTTATAGCCTTTGCCGCCGATGACTATGGGGACTCAGAGAGGTGCAGCGAGAGTCAAGCTCAGAATTGACTCGTGTGGGACGAGGTTTGACCAGGATGGTACGCTCGTTCCACAGGAGCAGATGGATCCGCCTTCGACAGATCGTATCGCTAGGCTTGTGGCAGAGATGCAGGATTTGCGCCTGACGATGAGTTCATTTGTTGAGGCCATTCGAGCGCAGCGGCAGGAGGTTGTCACCCCTGTTACCCAGTTGTTCCTTACGATCAGAACACAGCATTTCGTCACCTACACAGCACTAGTGGATGCAGCCCTAGTTGACGAGGCATGTCTTCCAGAGACCTTGGGAGTTCGAGGACTGTGGAGGACTCGTACCGGTGTACCAGCCCAGAGACAGAAGTGTAGTTGTCGAGACAGATTTCGTGACCGTCGCGGGAGCAGCAGAGGCTTAGGACGAGGACAGTCGTTCAGCTCTCATCCCCAGGAGGGTCAGCAGTCGTCGCGTGGATGTTTCTGGTGCGGGAGCCTTCATCGCCTCATCGGGAATTGTTCCTTAGCACCGTGTCAGACTCGTGTTTGGAAAGGTCGTGGTCGCGGAGGATTCGCTCAGAGTGGACAGGTTGGCAGAGGAGGAGTTCAGCCAGTTGCGGGTAGGGGGCAGACACGAGAGTTTACTTCTACTCATCGGGACACGCGGGCCTCCAATGTAGAGTTTTCAGGTATTCTTAATTCGTATGTTCTTTTGATGCACTTGTTTATTTTACACGCTTTGCGCCGTGGTTGGGCCGAGAGTCGGTTAGCTTGATCAGCCATTTTTTGTGTTAACTTCTATCAGCGATTCTTTAGTTGCGTGACACGTGTTTCGGTCGTGTGCCAATCGGATAGGAGATAGAGATTCGTCCGTCATTTTGATGCTTCTAGAGATGTTGGATTTGACGTTCTCCTGGGCACGGACTGGTTAGCTACGTGCTTGGCGTCTGTGGACTGCCACAAGAAAACAGTCAGGTTTTGTTTTCCCGGCCATTCAGTTCTCGTTGTGCAGGGGGACAGTGGTGCCGCCTCTCACAGCTTGAATTCAGCCTTTTTCGCTAGTCGGCTTTTGAGGAGAGGATGTCGAGGATTCTTGGCGTTCATTCATGATACCGGAGCCACAGTGGGTTTGTTGGACTGGCTTTCCATCGTGCGAAAGTTTTCCGACGTTGTTCCTGTAGGGTTCCTAGGCACTCAAGTGAGGTCTCCCAAGCCATCAACCATGGCAATTTCAAAAATTATGGTGCCTACAAACCCTAAACTACGGATCGATAACTAGATGTCTAAGCGAACATTGAACTAGTTAACACTTAACTACAGAGTAACGGAAATACAACCTTTGTAGATCCGGTCCTCCACCTCCACGGCTCCGCAACGAGGTCGTCTCCGCTGTCCAAATCAAATTTGGGCTCTAGGATCGGCTTCGTCGGAGAATGGGCAAGCTAGGTCGTCGATGTCCATGCCGAAGATGATCTACGTCGAAGCATCGCAAGATCAAGCTCCACCTTCACCAAACCATGATGACTTGTGAAGGAAACACACTCTACTACTTGGCAAGAGGTAGAGGATGAAGAAATAGGAAGTGGGTAGACTTTAGAATTGGATTTCTCACTCATATACATCAATCACCATTGATGGAGGTGAAGCTTTTCTTCTTCAAGTCAAGGAAGAAGAAGAAGAAGCTTATATGATAAGTTTTTTAAAAATAATAGAAAAACAATACTTATCATATATTCAACCTTAGTTAAGTGTAGAGATAAGACCATGGTTAATAGAATGGTTAGGGTTAAGGATAAGAACAAAATGGTCACTAGGTCAAAGTCTTCATGAAGCTTCAATATGAAACAAAATTAGCCACCATTTTCTTTTTATACCTTTTCTAATTATTTCCAAAATGAATAAATAGATAAATAAATAAGAAAAGGAAATAAAACCCTAATCATATAAATAACCATGGTTTATTCTTAACATACACTTAATCAATCATGTATCATCAAACATGATACAAGCAAATGTACAAATGTATATCACATATACAATGTGCACAATACAAGTGAGAAAATCCATATAAAGTGAACCAATACTAGTTAACGCAAAGTAATATATCAAATATATAATTATGCATTAAATCATTAAATCAACACTTGATTTAACGATCCGGTCATATCGCATATAACCGACTAATATCAACAGTAACAACTTATCGAATCAACACTTGATCCGATAATCCGGCTACATCGCATATAACCGATCAATGTCACATCGCGAGAATCGAATACAGTATCACATACCGTATTATTCTCGGTCCCGCACATATCTCATATGCGCTCCTATTTCGTTTCGCTTGAGCCAGGAAACCTCTGTGTAGGACTCTAAAGACTCGTCAATACGCCGGCAGCAGGTGATGATCATATCAAGCACCCACAAGCCGCAAGCGGTCTGCTAAACGTAACGGCCACCCGGGTATTGAGCGATCTGAAGATCGACGAGCAAGCCCGCTCACACTCCAGTGAATCCGACCAGTAACACTACCGTACAGTCCGGTCTGATCGTCTGATATGTCGTATATCTCGCCTAGGGGTGGTATACGTCAGACCCCAGTAGCTCGATAAGTCGTGTCGATATGAGGTCTATAACTATTCGAGAAACTACTGGTAACACTTACCAGTAAATCTCAGCAACCCTGGCAGGGATTTCCTGTTATAGCCAATCGAACACAGCGCAACATCAACCCCCTATACCGGGAGAGACGAATCCCCTCCTATCGCTCATTGCCTTCATGTGACTCGGGACTGTACCCAAAAACCACCGTTTTGCACGCCCTCTTGGACGTGGTAAGATGGAAATCAAAGCACAGTAGGAGCCACACAAGACTCTATGACGATCTCGGGTCAACAGACTACTCTGTACCAGTGTCACCAGAGAACTGCCATCTGACGTGAGGTATAATACCATCTGGGAGTTCTCGGCGAGTCCGTCCAGTGTACCCAGTCTCAACTGAGCACCCGTATATCATCTCTGATGTCAAACACCAATGGATATGGGATCATCCATCGCCCATCTGTATGGGTCGAGAAGGTATACGCTAGTCTACTCTGGTATATCGATGCTCCGTCTCGATACACCCACGACTAGGGACTGTGAAGGATGTACTTATGGACTACCATGTCCCCACTAGTATGATCCGCATCATAGTCCAGGTAGTCAAGTACAGATCCTAAGGGCTTTACCAACATGTAACAGAGAGACAATCAGCATACACGTTAAGGTAAAGGGTAACCAGATAGCATACTATCATGTCGAGCAAGAAAGTCCTCCCTATATATGTCCCAGCATCCACTACAATATACATCCTATGTACAGTAATGGCCTCTAGGGCATACATATAACTAACAATCTCCCACTTGCACTAGGGCCATCTGTAGCAGTGGTTGCAGTATCTCATACTCAACCATCCCATAAAAGTCTCTCTCTGGGAACAGGCCTTTGTGAGTGGATCCGCTGTGTTGTCCTCTGAGTCTACTCTCCTAACCTCGATCTCCCTGGAGATCAACCATCTCCATGATCAAGTGATACTGCCTTAGAATATGTCTGGATCACTGATGGGACCGGCGTTCCTTGGCATAAGCCACAATTCCATTGTCTCACAATGGTAGGAACGTAGTTCATCTCATGAACTAATATACACCCAAACATCCTCTTTGGTAGCATCTTAAGTAGCGATGTATCCTGCCTTTATCGTCTAGTATGTCACGGTATCTAGCTTGGAACTCTTCCAACATACCGTCCCTTTACTGAGGGTAAAGACAATGCCTGTGACTGACATTCAGTCGTCTTTATCATCCTGGAACCCTTCCAGTGATTCTCCCAAGGATCGATTGATACCGTCTCACTACATCTAGTGAGAGTCCTAACATCCAATTAAATCTATCTCATAGATCCAAAATCCAGGATTTAGTAGATATCACTTTGATCCTATTTGGAGAATTATAGTGATAAGCGGAGATTGATCGAGCGTAGCATAGGAAACTCCTTCCCTATCAAGAGTATGTCATCCACGTACTCTACGAGGATCACCACCATACTCCCTACTACCTTTTTGTTTATACAAGGTTCATCTACCATTTTGATGATGTCAAACTCTTTGACTAATCCATCAAAACAGATGTTCCAACTCCGCGATGCCTGCTTTATCATATAAAACATCTTGCACACGTTTCCGCTGCTCCCACTGTCTACGAGGCCCTCTGGCTGTGTACTTATAGACGCTCTCTTCTAAATCATCATTTAGAAAAGCAGTCAAGACACCCAACCACCAGATATCGCAGTCATGGTATGTAGCCGTGACAAGTAGGATCTGGATGGACTTAAGCATAGCCACTGGAAAAGGTTTCATCATTATCCACGCCTGGTCGATGATGAAAACCTTTAACAAGTCTAGCTTTGAAAGTCTCAACTTTTCCATGTACACCAAGTAATCTTCTCAAGATATACTTGCTCCTGATGGGGATTTAACCCTTCAGATATAGCAACCAAAGTCCATACTTTGTTGGTGTATAAGGATTCCATCTCAGATCGCTAAACATCCAGCCATTCTTACAGAGTCTTACTCTCGATGGCCAGCTCGAAACTAGTTGGGTCATCATCTCATGATGTAATCCCCGCTCCCACTGTCATAGAGAAACAGAAGTATCTCTCAAGTGGGTGAGGAACCCTACTAGATCGGCGGAGAGGCTGAGGTTCGTTGGTAACTACTGAATCCTTTGGTTCTATCAAATCATCAGCTGTAGCTTGTATAGCTGGAACTATTCCAGTTGTACATTATAGACCTTGCCTCGAGCTTGTCCGGATTTTGCTTTCAGACATAGGCCGGACAACTCCAAATCTTAACTAACTTAAGACATGGGTTCTTCCCATTCCATATCACATATGAAGCGGTAGGCAACTGATTTGATTAGAACCCTATTCAATAGGTATGCAGCTTCTCAAGTGCATAACACCCAAAAAGGAAATAGGTAACTCAGTAGTACTCATCATAGAGCACACCTTATCACATAGGGTGTAATTGCTCCACCCCGATATACCATCGTGCTATGGTGTATACGAAGGAGTAATGCTGAGAGAGAATCTCATTCTCCTTTAGAATAGTCCAGGAATTCCGTGCTCAAGTATTCTCCTCCTCGATCACATCAAAGGACATAATACTTATACCCGTATTTTGGTTCTCTACTTCTAACTTATATTCTGTGAATATCTCAAAAGGTTCGGACTTGTGTTTCAACAGGAACATATGTCTGAATCTCGAGAGATTATCAGAGAATGTAATGAAGTACAAAGAACCGGTCTTGGTATGTGTAGACTGGGGACCTACATACATCAACATGTATCATCCCAAGAGTTTACTAACTCTTTCTCTGTTTCCAATAAACGGAGCTATGGTCATCTTATCTTTGTGACATGACTGGCGAGTTTCACAAGATGTAAATTCAAACTGATTTAAATATACATCTAAATGTAACTCTAGCTAGTCGGGTCGCATTGATATGACCTAGTCTACAATACCTCAAGAAGGATTCGTTCATTTCTGAACTCTTCCTCTTGTGTGTGTTCCGTATGCTAAGAACTGTAGTTTGATTTAGAACATTAATGCTTTTAGATAACGTGCCTGAACTGATCAACTTTTGATATAGGAAATGTTCAAAACATTATCCAACAATACAAAATTTTATCATTTCTTTACCAATAAAGAGACTGATATGATTTTGTATATCAGGTTCGGTATCTAACAACATTCGTTCAGAATCAATGTATTGGTAATACAGGGTGACAGTGACCGACAGACTTGGCTGCAACTCTTGCCCCGTTTTCTGCCTCATGAAACTTATCACCCGTTCTCAGTTCTCTACTTTTCTGTAGCCCTATGTAACAGATTACATATCTGGGATCCTGATCCGGTATCATATACCCAGGACGTAAAGTATACTGAGAAACAGTTCTGTATAATGAACACACCCGAAGATGATGCATCATCATGCACTCTCCTCGTTTGGGCGGCATGGGAAATCTGGTATTCCCCAATTTCCTGCTCTGTCTTATAACAATTATAAGTTGGAGCGGGACCAACGTTCCCCAGCTCAGTATAACAAGCGGGTTCGGTCAATATTCCGTATTATTATCTTGATTAAGGCGTGATATGGTCGCTACCTGGAGAGAGAGAGAAGAAAACACTCAGCGTGCGCTCTGTCAAGAATAGATTGGTTATTATTTTATCTAATCAGGATGGCTCCCACTGCTTTTTATCAAATCTTCCTTCAAACCCTAAAAGGAAAGACTAGCCGGGATTAATTACACACTACAAGTTCGCCATTCTTTCAGCCAGGCCAGTGTCGGTACTTTGAGGGAGGTCCCCCGTGCTTTCGCACGAACCTAATTACTGTAAACCTCGTTTTCGCAGAGGCATAACCCCGTTGACACCTTTCTAGACACCTACTTGATCGGCTAATTGTAATGTATAAAACTCTCCCAGGAGTAACTCTTACTCGCAGCGGGTATCGGGATCCAACTATCTCATAGAAGGTATGCAATCTCATTGCAAATTTCAACACTTGAAATTCCCGATAATATTTTGCCCCTAGCACCCTATGGCCTTGACGGAGGCCAACAAACCATAGGCTACTAGTCAAGTTCAACCCGTCATTTCTTGATCGAATCAAACCCACCCGCACGACCCTTGACGGAGGCCAACAAGGTCGCACGACTACCCTAACTCAATCTGCATCATATGTATAAGCAGATAAATACTGGTTAGCTACCGCACACTGCGCCTTGACGGAGGCCAACAAACGCAGCACGAATACTAAACAGCACTTATCTGAAATGACGGAGGGCTACGACAGGTTTTTCTGAAAACCTATTGCGTAATGAACTTGATATCGTTGTAGAATCAAATGAATTTTGAAATGGAGTGTTTTTGAGGCTTTTCTAGTTTTGCTAAAGGAGTCACTCCCGGTGAAGGGATCGTCGGTCCTTTCCTCGTCGAATGAGGTGCGGGATATATCATATATATCACTGTGCAAAGCAAAAACTCTTAAAAGCAATCAAAAGACAAACCGAGGGTGTAGCATCTGCCAGTTATTGCTAAAGGAGTCACTCCCGGTGAAGGGATCTCGGTCCTTTCCTCGTCGGATGAGGTGCAGGATATATCACATATACCGCTGTGCAAAGCAAGAACTGTAGCTACCTGTTTTATTTTGAAATTCGATTCTACAACATCTTAGGTTTCTCTTAATTTCATTAATCACATTAATGAAGTCCCATCAATTATGTACCTAAACATCACAGATAAATACGACGTACACTTATGTCATCCACATTCGCCTCGATGTCCCCTCGTGCACCGTTAGGTTAGGTAACTAACGGCAGAGCGGGGCAGGGCTAGCGCGGGTGCAAAACATAAGTAACGTCTATATAATATATCATATATACTATATATGTATCTATCACAGAACATCACATGATCACATCACAGATATCGCAGCAGAAGAATCATATGAAATATTGGATATACTAGGACGTCCGTGTTTTCAATACGAGCCAGTATAAAACACGGATTCCACGGTCGTGATGAATAGCCAAACCCACACCCCTAGACCCCTACGAGAGCGGCAAGCAACCCTGCCAATTCTAGGGTTAGGAGACCCGGACTCGACTCCTCGAGTTGGTCTCCCACTGGACCCCAGAACCCGGTTACTTGTGCCCTCCTCCTTGGGTCTATCCTAGTGCGGAAAAGTAAATAATATACAAAGGGTGACATCTTCCGCAACCTGGAAGCGCCCCAATAAAAGAATATTACATACAAGTTTTTACGTGAATGAAAATGAAAAACACTCATCTCACATAAAAACCCCCGGCTATTCAAACACGACGATCCAATATAACATATCCAGCAACACATAACATCACATGTCATCAACGTAAGTAAATATGCGTATCCCAATTGTCGTTGACATATAGCAACGAAACCGGCGATATCACATATTACACTTACGGTCACAGAAAAGAAAGTGTAAAACTACAACAGTTGGAATCCGCAACCAACTCAGACATCGCATGCCTGACCAAATGAATTACTTAGACATCGCATGCCTAACAATTATAAACCCCGCATGTTAGTCTCAAAATCGAAAACACTTTTCAATATCAAATCGGGTAATTCAACAAGATTCCCGACATCCTGATCGAATACTCGTCGCAAACTTCAGTAGGCGGCCGCACCCCCGATACCGTCGACAAAGTGCACCAAGGCAGAACACCGCTGCCGCGAGCACCCGGACGGATGCTTTCGGCAACGGGGTTCTCCTACAGTCACTTGGTCGGGGCTGTGGAGTGTGGCTGTCTATTAAGTTTACCCGGCGAGTATCCGCGTACGCTACGTGATTGCGACGGACTTTTGATCACATCAAAATTCCGTGGCAACCGATCAAGTGAGACTAAACTGCTACATTTATAACATTCATTTAGTTATCTCATAACTTCTTGTGAATTCCAATTATTGTATCCCATTCCGGATAAATAGAAAATGTTAAACTTTCCGATAGAACATTCTAACACCCAAGTTTTCCCGATACAGATCAACACATGAAACTAGTCTAACAACATTCAGTTCGTACCTCAGTACCAACGGTCCAGCCGTAGAAGGGTCAAGCCAACGCCTCACATGTGGCACGCCGTACAGCCCCAAACCCGAAGGTTCAAAGGGCAGTTCAAGACGGTCACATAATCGAGTTAAGGTTTGTGTCTTCTAGAGGGACCATCGCGTTACTTGCACTACTTAGAACGTCGTTAAACTACGGAAAAATCCAACTCTTGGAAATTTCCCGACAGGGGAAAAATTGGGTATTTATATCCGGTCGAACTTTTTAACATATTCTAAGATTTATCCGGAAAGCCACACAGACAAAATTCGATACCCCGATCGAAACACCGAATCCCCAAAACAACTGCAGAAATTCAACTCTTGAAAAACAATTAAAAATTCCCAGGAAAACCAGCATAGCAAAAGTGGAATTACTGTAGAAAATATAATGCGCAAAACGACAAAATGGCCGCGCTTCCGCCGCACGAGCCATGCTCGTGCCGCGGAAACGCGGCGCACTGTTGGAATTAGCCGTACGAAATTTACAGTATGCCTTAGAATTGCCTGCTGATGTTTCTGCATATTTTTAATGTGGAAAAAGACCAGATTTTAAAAAATGGACAGAGAGCATGTTTGAATCGGGGTTTCGGGTTCGTTCGGAGTTCAATTTCCGTCTAGACTTCGCCTAAGGCTCTAGCTAGGCTCTGATACCACTGTAGGGTTCCTAGGCACTCAAGTGAGGTCTCCCAAGCCATCAACCATGGCAATTTCAAAAATTATGGTGCCTACAAACCCTAAACTACGGATCGATAACTAGATGTCTAGGCGAACATTGAACTAGTTAACACTTAACTACAGAGTAACGGAAATACAACCTTTGTAGATCCGGTCCTCCACCTCCACGGCTCCGCAACGAGGTCGTCTCCGCTGTCCAAATCAAATTCGGGCTCTAGGATCGGCTTCGTCGGAGAATGGGCAAGCTAGGTCGTCGATGTCCATGCCGAAGATGATCTACGTCGAAGCATCGCAAGATCAAGCTCCACCTTCACCAAACCATGATGACTTGTGAAGGAAACACACTCTACTACTTGGCAAGAGGTAGAGGATGAAGAAATAGGATGTGGGTAGACTTTAGAATTGGATTTCTCACTCATATACATCAATCACCATTGATGGAGGTGAAGCTTTTCTTCTTCAAGTCAAGGAAGAAGAAGAAAAAGCTTATATGATAAGTTTTTTAAAAATAATAGAAAAACAATACTTATCATATATTCAACCTTAGTTAAGTGTAGAGATAAGACCATGGTTAATAGAATGGTTAGGGTTAAGGATAAGAACAAAATGGTCATTAGGTCAAAGTCTTCATGAAGCTTCAATATGAAACAAAATTAGCCACCATTTTCTTTTTATACCTTTTCTAATTATTTCCAAAATGAATAAATAGATAAATAAATAAGAAAAGGAAATAAAACCCTAATCATATAAATAACCATGGTTTATTCTTAACATACACTTAATCAATCATGTATCATCAAACATGATACAAGCAAATGTACAAATGTATATCACATATACAATGTGCACAATACAAGTGAGAAAATCCATATAAAGTGAACCAATACTAGTTAACGCAAAGTAATATATCAAATATATAATTATGCATTAAATCATTAAATCAACACTTGATTTAACGATCCGGTCATATCGCATATAACCGACTAATATCAACAGTAACAACTTATCGAATCAACACTTGATCCGATAATCCGGCTACATCGCATATAACCGATCAATGTCACATCGCGAGAATCGAATACAGTATCACATACCGTATTATTCTCGGTCCCGCACATATCTCATATGCGCTCCTATTTCGTTTCGCTTGAGCCAGGAAACCTCTGTGTAGGACTCTAAAGACTCGTCAATACGCCGGCAGCAGGTGATGATCATATCAAGCACCCACAAGCCGCAAGCGGTCTGCTAAACGTAACGGCCACCCGGGTATTGAGCGATCTGAAGATCGACGAGCAAGCCCGCTCACACTCCAGTGAATCCGACCTGTAACACTACCGTACAGTCCGGTCTGATCGTCTGATATGTCACATATCTCGCCTAGGGGTAGTATACGTCAGACCCCAGTAGCTCGATAAGTCGTGTCGATATGAGGTCTATAACTATTCGAGAAACTACTGGTAACACTTACCAGTAAATCTCAGCAACCCTGGCAGCGATTTCCTGTTATAGCCAATCGAACACAGCGCAACATCAACCCCCTATACCGGGAGAGACGAATCCCCTCCTATCGCTCATTGCCTCCATGTGACTCGGGACTGTACCCAAAAACCACCGTTTTGCACGCCCTCTTGGACGTGGTAAGATGGAAATCAAAGCACAGTGGGAGCCACACAAGACTCTATGACGATCTCGGGTCAACAGACTACTCTGTACCAGTGTCACCAGAGAACTGCCATCTGACGTGAGGTATAATACCATCTGGGAGTTCTCGGCGAGTCCGTCCAGTGTACCCAGTCTCTACTGAGCACCCGTATATCATCTCTGATGTCAAACACCAATGGATATGGGATCATCCATCGCCCATCTGTATGGGTCGAGAAGGTATACGCTAGTCTACTCTGGTATATCGATGCCCCGTCTCGATACACCCACGACTAGGGACTGTGAAGGATGTACTTATGGACTACCATGTCCCCACTAGTATGATCCGCATCATAGTCCAGGTAGTCAAGTACAGATCCTAAGGGCTTTACCAACATGTAACAGAGAGACAATCAGCATACACGTTAAGGTAAAGGGTAACCAGATAGCATACTATCATGTCGAGCAAGAAAGTCCTCCCTATATATGTCCCAGCATCCACTACAATATACATCCTATGTACAGTAATGGCCTCTAGGGCATACATATAACTAACAGTTCCAGATGAGCCGGCGGAGCTTAAGAAGCTTAAGGATCAGCTGAGAGTTGTTTGTTGGGGGGCTTGTGCGTCTGAGTGTTTCGCTTTTGGGAGCTCCTATTCTGTTCGTTAGGAGAAGGACGGCAGTTGAGGTTGTGTATTGATGGTTCGTCAATTGAACCGGGTTATGGTGCGGATAGGTATCCTTTACCTTGCATTGGCGATTTCTTGATCAGCTCCAGAGTGCGAGACATTTTTCTAAGTTATTTGGGATCAGGTCATCATTGTTGCGGGTTCGGAGTGATGTCATTCCGAAGTCTGCTTTTGTGCGCGCTACGGGCTTTATGTGTTTTGGTGGTGTCATTGGACTCACCAATGCCCTAGCAGCATTCGTGGATATAATGAACCAGATTTCTTCAGGTCGTTCCTCGACCAGTTTATTATTGTGTCATTGATGACATTATGGTCTTTTCCAAGAGTCGTGAGGAACTAGGGCAGCACTTGAGAATTTGTTTTGCAGACATTGGGAAAGCACCAGCTGTTTGTTAAATTCCCGGAGTGTTCCTTCAGGCTTGTTTGTGTTGACTCCTTAGTCTTGTAGTTATGGGAGACGGTTTTCGTATGGTCCCGAGGAAGATCGAGGCCGTACAGCTTTGGCCCATACTTATATCCGGGACTGAGGTCCGCAGATCTTTGGGCTTAGTAGTTTTTACCGCCATTTCGTGCAGGATTGTTTGTGTATCGCTGCACCGTTGACTGAACTAACCGGAAAGGAGGTTCCTTTTCTTTGGAACGAGGGATGTGTGCGGAGTTTTTCAGCAGTTGAAGACTCGGTTGACAACTACACCAGTTCTTTCTTTGCTTTCTGGTTCGGGCGACTTTGTTGTTTAACTGTGATGTTTCACGAGTGGGGCTCGATTTTTGTGTTGATGTGGCATTATAGAGTTATCGCTTTTGCTTCCCGACAGTTGGAGGAAGTACGGGCAGGATATCCTACTCATGATCTGGAGATGGCCGCGATGGTCGTGCGTTGGAGATTTGGAGACACTACTTGTTCGGAGAGTTGTGTCAGATTTTCACGGACCACCATAGCTTAATGTACAACTTCCTGCAGCGGGTTTTGATTGTTAAGACAGCGCCGTTGGGATGGAGCTTGTGGAGGATTGTGTTTGTGAGATCCTTTATTACCCGTGGCAAGGCGATTGTGGTAGCTAATGCTGGAGTCATAGGCCCGGGGTTAGCTTGTCCCAGTTGTGCATAGTTCTGAGACAGTCTTCTACAGATTTACAGTTCTTGTGCGATCGTTGAGTACAGCTTAAGTTCGCCACTACTGAGGGGACAGCTTGCTCAGGTCCGTGCCCGTCCACTTTCCCTTAATCGTTTTCGCGAGGCACAGCCCGCCGATGCTCGTTCGTCTGAGATTCTTGAGCATACTTGGCTGGGTAAAGATTTGGAGTCCTTGATTTGTGACCAGGGTGTGCTATGTTTAAGGACGTGTTTGTGTATACTTGATACTGTTGGGTAGAGACGCGAAAGCATAGAGCAGACACATCGGTCAGCTTTCTGTGTTCATTCAAGTTCCACCAACATTTGACGTGACTTGTAAGATAGTTACGGGTGGGCAGGGATGAAGAGTGTAGTTTCGGATTTCGTTTCGAGGTGTCTGTCTTGTTATAAGCTAAGGTTGAGCATCTGAGACCGGCTGGAGAGTTGCAACCTTTAACCGTTCCGGAGTGGGAATGGGAGCAGATCTCCATGAATTTTCGTTGTGGTGTCTACCCCGTTCTAGACAGGGTGTGACTCTATTTGGTTGTTTGTTGTCCGGTTATGCTCAGTTGTTCTTTATTAAGTTTGTGCGTTTGCACGGAGTTCCTTCATGCGTTGTATCCAATAGGGGCACCCTTTTCGCTTGCTGTCTTGGACAGGAGCTTCAGGAAGCCTTGGGTACTGGTTGAGCTTTAGCTCCGTTTTTCCATCCGCAGGATGATGGTTTTGTGAGAGCGGGCTATACCGACTCTGGAGGATATGCTTATGCGTACGTACTAGTTGTTGTTGGCAGTTGGGATCGTCACTTGCCATTGTTAGGATTCTCCTTCGATAGCAGTTATCAGGAGACATTCCAATTGGCAACCTTTAGGTTTTGTTTGGTAGGTCATGTCGATCGCCAGTCTGTTTTTCTGACTCTGCGTAAGTAGGATTTTTGGACCCCAGCTAGTCTAGAGACTTCGGAGATGATCCAGTTGGTTCAGGTCAGGATGAGAGTAGCCCAGTGCAGACAGAGGTCTTATGCCGACCGTGGTGGTCGCAGACTTGAGTTCGCAATGGGAGATCATGTATTCCTACGGATTTTCTGATGAATGACGTGTTGAGTTTTGGGAAGCTTATCCCAGGATTGTAGGTCTTTTTGAGATCCTTAAAGCGAGTTAGCTCCGTTGCCTATAATTTGGCATTTCCGCCCAGATAATTGAGTATTCACCCCGTATTCCTTGTGTTGATACTTTGCAACTACCTTCATGTTGGAGATAGTGCCCTCAAAGTCAATTATTGGATCGCAGGTACGTGATTGCAATGATTGAGGCAGGACCTATACTGATATGACAGTCTTGCTCGAGATGATAGTATGCTATCTGGTTTGTCTTTATCATCGTATACATGCTTTAGTTCACTATTGCATGATGATAGACAGTATGATGGCGATCATATACGTGGGAGCTGGGGTCTGTAAGCACATCCTTAAACGTGTCCCTAGTCGTGGGAGTTTCGAGACAGGGCATCGATACTCCAGAATAGACTAGTGTATACAGTCGAGACCCCGACGAGGGGCGATGGCCGGTCTCACAAGCCATTGGTGTTAGTTGGTTCACCTAAGATGTATACAGGTGCTCATTAGGTTATGAGTACACCGGACAGGACTCGCCGGGAATCTGCTAGTTGGTATTATACATATCGTTAGATAGCAATTCCTTGGTGACATGTGTATAGGTTAGTTCATCGACCTGAGATCGTCATTTGTCTCGTGTGAGTTCCCACTGTGCTTAGATTACTACCCTACCACGCTCAAAGGAGTTGTGCAAACAGGTTTTAGTTGGGTACAGTCCCGAGCCACATTGGAGGCAAGTGAGCGGATCGTCGGGGATTCGTCTCTCCCGGTATTGGGGGTTGATGTCGCGCAGTGCACGGGTGGCCATCACTAGGAATCCTCGGCCGAGGTAGTGGAGAATTACTGATTTGGATCAGTAGTTTCTCAGGTGGTGATGGGCTTCATACCGACACGATTTATCGCGTTATTAGGGGTCTGACTTTATCCACCCCCCTAGATTCGATATGCGATACTCTTTAGACGAATGGACCGGACTGTATGTACATTGTCACTGTCTTGCTCAGTAGGGTTTATAGATAAGTTCGCTCGTCAGCTTCCCTTCCAATCAATACATAGGCAAACCGTTACGTACAGCTTGTACCTCTGACGTGCTAGTGGTTATACCCAGTGCCGATGTGTTGATGAGTCATTAGAGTCTCCCACAGACACTTTCCCAAGTTCGGGCGAAACGTTGTAGAGGGCGTATGGTGATATGGCAAGGTTCGGAAAAAACACGTGCGTTTTCGCACGTGTCGTTTTTCGGGCAGATAATACTGGTAGGCTTTGGTTTAAGCCGGAACCCAGTATTATACCGTGTAGATATAATATCTTTGTCTCAGTTGCATTTGTATTCGGTCGTAATACAAATGCGGGTATGTTTATACTGATACGGGGTTATCCTGAAATTCGTTTCAGGATCACTTTTGGAAGTTGCCAGTTTCCAGTTTTGTATCAGCCGTATTTGACAGTCGGTTAAATACGGACTTATCTTTTCTTTGGATGAGTGTAGAAGTTTCTAGAAGCTTCTAGAAGGTGGTGACAAGGCTTGATGATTCATTGTTAGCATTAATTGTTCCATTAATGTTTTGATGACTAAGGTTAATGAGTCATGCTTTATATTATTATGTTCATACTAGGTTTTATGATAAGTTTGTGCTTATGGTCACCTCCCCTCTCCTACACTCACCCCCACCTCCTTTTATAGTGGCCGGCCACACCCTTGAGGAGAGATGATGGTTGTTGCTTTAAAAGATTAGGTTTTTGGCTTCATGGAAATTAAAAGATATTCATTTCTCATTTCAGTTGAATCCAAAAGGCAACTTCATTAACCGTTCGTCTATAGTCTTGGACCTAACGAGACAACGTGTTCTACTCATTCTCTACTTCATCTTGGTCGTCTCTTTTAGCAAACTTGACGATCGAGTTGCCTCGGTTCAGAAGCGGGAGCCCGTTTAAAGATCCGTCGATGTGGTGCCACCTGGACGAGAAGATTGGAGTTTCAGGAGATCGGAGCAGCTGCAACAAAGCGTGGGATGATGGTTGAAGACCGAAGGACTCGGATCATTCGGTATAACGTTTCTACCCATTTGTAATTTGTTAGTTTAGCTTTAATGGCAGATCCGGGTTACGGTACGCGATAGCGCCAGTTGTAAAAAGTTTTTGTTCCGCATTTGGCGTCTGTTAGACGGCCGGGGCGCTACCGTGGATTTACAGTGGTATCAGAGCCTTTCCATTAAGCTATACTAACTTGTGCTAACACGTTTAAAACATTGATCGAACGGATTTTCGAAAACCGCAAAATTCCATGTTCACAGTTTCTGTCGATTTTAAATCAGGTCTAAAAATTATTTGACATATCACAGAAAACTAAGCAGGCAATTCTAAGCAAACTGGTGAAATTTGGTCACCTGATCCCACAGAACGGCCGCGGGTCAGCGGCCCAAACCAGGGTTTGGCTGCTGATCCACCGCGCTTTTGTGGGAACAGTGCCCCAAATTTTTCCAGTGAGTTTAACATGGGAAATTGTGGTTTTTGGTATATGTTTTTGGCCCAAATTTTGTTACTGTACACCAGATGTACATGGGGCCCACTTCGGGAAATTTAGTCGATCGAAATTTTAAACTTGTTAGTATGCAGTATTTATATTATATCTCCGACCGGGAATGTCATTTGATCGGTAAACCGTGTCTGATTGCTATAGTTCTTTTAGACGGGTTTGCGAACGTGACATTCGCGTTGATGTTTTGTGTTGTGCTGTGATGTTGCGGATATGTCGTGGTGGATAGCAGGGTGCAATGATAGTGCAGTTTGGATTTATTTGTACATTTGATATTGCGGGGCGAGCGTCCAATATGTGGACTGTCGTCACTATCTGTTTGTATAATATTCTTTTGGGGCACGACCGGGTCGAGGTCGATGTACCCGTTGTACATATTTTATTTTCTGTACTAGATTTATCCCGCGAAGGAGTGCACGGATAGCTGGGTTCTGGAGGGCAACGGGTCCGTATCTCATGGCTTTGAGAGGCAAAGGGACCTCACTCTAGAATTGGCAGACTATTCGCCGCACTCGTAGGGGGTACAGGTTGACCTAAGGAGGGGTGCTCAAGTTACCAGATTCCGTGAAGTGCCGGGTGTTCCATTCATTATGCTGTGGGGGACTACCTCGCTTCAGGTTTTGGCGGGTAACTTGCCGCACCCGTAGGGGTCTAGTTTCATTGCACAGGCTATCCACACGACCAGGGAAACGTCGGGTTTCAGCAGCGGCTCTGTGAAACCTGGGGATCCCAGATTATCTGTATTGTTCTGTGATGCTTATTACTTTTCTGTAATGTTGCATATTATCACGCCTGGAGCGATTATTGTATATTGGTATATATACTATTAGATGTTGTATATATTTTACACCCGTGCTAGTCCAGCCCCCGCTCTGTCGTTAGTTAAGTAACCTAACGGGTGATGACGGGACCCAGTGGCGAATGCGGATGGCATATACGTACATTTTATTTTCGTTCTTTTCTGGTGTGATTGATTGATGGGACTGCATTGATTCTAATCAATGCAAGGATAAAACAAACCTATATTTGATGTTGTTGGAACAAATTTTAAAAAGTGTTATTACAAAGATATTTCCTTTTGTTTTGCATAGCGGTATTCGGTCAGAATATCCTGCACCTCATTCGACGAGGCAAGGGCCGAGATCCCTTCACCGGGAGTGACCCCTTGGGCAGAAGTTTACGTCAGGGTAATAACTTCAATATAGTCGATTACAAGTTGCTTTGCATCACGGTATTCAGTTGGAATATCCTGCACCTCATTCCACGAGGAAAGAGCCGAGATCCCTTCACCGGGAGTGACCTCTTTAGCAAAACGTTTTCACCACTATATTTTATAAAAAGCTATCAGTTTCCTTCAACGAGATCAAGTTCATTACGTTAAAGGTTTTTCGCCAAAAACCAGCCGTAGCCCTCCGTCATTTCTTATGGATGGTCAGTAGTATCAAGCTATGTATTTTGACCTAACGCCAAGGCATAGTGATTGGTAGCTGCTGGGTATTTATTTGTTGCATAGATAGATGCGTTGGTTTGGGACAGTCGTTCTGTCATACTTGGCCCTTCGTCAAGGGCATGTGCGGGTGGGTTCAAATTAACTTGGATAATGACGGATAGAACTTGACATGTGATTTATGATATTTTGACCTAACGCCAAGGTCATAAGAGCATGGGGCAAAAATAAACATCGAGAGTTTCTAAAGAAACTGAAACTTGCCAAGTTTGCGCATACCTTCTGGAGTATGATAACTTGAGTGACTTCCATCAAGTTATCATGCGATGAGAGTTGGATCCTGATTCTCGCTGATGAGTTAGTTTACTCTTCGGGTGATCCCGACTAATTCTTCTTTCAGGTTTAGAGGAGAATTTGAGATTACAGTGGGAGGTTTCCTGATTAGATAAATTGATAACCATTCTGATCTAGGTAAGAATGCACGCAGAGTGTTTCTTTTCTCTCTCTTTTTGGCAGCGACCTTTGACCGCCCCTAGACTATGACTCAGTGACCAAGTTGACCGAACCTTCTTAAAATACCGACTTTTGGATTGTCTGAGTTGCATAAGTCATTGCCGCTCCTTCTTTTACCCTTTGTATTTCTCAGAATACCCCGTATTATTACGGACATCCACTTCCATTGGATGGATCCATCGTATGGTTATATACGAACTCGAAGGGACTTCTTCGAGGATGGATCCAGGTTCAGGAGAAATAGAATTGTATTATTCAGTTGTCTTTTATTATCACCTTCTCTCAGGATGCGAGAGCTCCTTAGTTTAGGAGAGTACACCTATTACGCTTATTGGATAGTCTTATTCCAAACCATAGGCAGGTGCCGAAAGGTAGGGAATGAAGAAAACCAATTAGCCTAAATAGGGTGTGCAGAAGGTAATATGTAAAGACAAGATAAAGGGATTAGAAAGAGGGCAAAGTAAATTGCGACTGTTATCATTCACGACCAAACCGCGTACTTCATCGCCACTCCTATTTCACCTTTAATAGAATAAGGTATTATTCAGTTATCTTTTATCATCACCTTCTCTCAAGTTGCGAGTACTTCTAGGATTAGGAGGGTACATCTATTATGCTTACTGGATGGTCTTCTTCCAAACCATAGGCTGGTGCCGAGCGGTAGGGAAGGAAGAAAACCATTTAGCCTAACGAAGGTGTACAGAAGGTAACGACTAAAGACAAACAAAGGGATTTGGAGAGATGGCAAAGGAAATATACGGTCACAGTCATGAATTGGATTATGGAAGAGGCATTACTAGGAATACCAGAATACCCCTACGAAACTTTTTCATGTTTCACTGCATTGTTAAAAGAAAACTGATTTTCCGATTAGATACTTACTCCAGGGTATGTATTTACCAGGTTTCATATCTGTATGGTTTTTACAGATGATGAGTAGGAGTAAGTTATTGGGAATTAGGTGATCATTCTCATTATATCGGAATTCTTTGTAATTGGTGATATTTGAGGAAATCGCGTAGGTATAGTTTTCAACCTACGATGCACAGGTTTTGAGTTATTTAACTCAGCGGACTTATACAGAGTATTGTATGTTGTCCAGTGTCCGTCAGGACAAAGGGGTAGGTCCTCGTACTATGTTCTGATTACTTGTGACTTCTCTAGTTTTTTAGACAAGTGTTTCGTAGAAATACAATGTCTAAGTTTTGAGAAGTTTTGGGTATAAGAATAAAGTAGAGAACCAAGTATCACAAGTATCGGGATTCTTCAAAGAGATCGAAGATGTAGATTCTTGTGATGGGTATTCAGTTGATAGTAATGGTTCTGAGAAACTCGTTTCTCTTTCAGGTTACTCATAATTGGATGGATTCCTAAGTTGAGTAATGCTGATTAGTTTTTCTCCATTAAGTTGATATGCACTGGAGACAGCTGCATGATTTGAATCTGGTTCCAATTAGATTAGTGCCTCTGTTTCTATATTGGATATAGAATGGTTCATATCTTAACGATGTTAAGGTACGGGGAGTTGTCCATCTTATGCTTAAAACCAGACACTGGATAACTCAAGGCACGTTTTTGTAATGGCAGTTTGTGGGTTGACCCTGGCTTTGACGAGGGTTGACATTTCTACCATCTGGAAGATCAATAGTGATATTGTTCTTCACTCGCCACAGTTTTAGTAAAATGGATTTTTCAGAAAAACAGTAGTGGGAGTATGGTAGAACTGGAAGTGATTCCAGAACCGCAAACGATTACGGAAAATTTAATAGGACCTATATATTTAATCAGGTTTGACATTCCAATAGCCACTCCGCAGATATGGTGGGTAACCTCAGACACCCGAGAGGTACTCAGGTAGCCTCAAAGACGGTGACAGGGAGGTTCTTGTTTACCCAGACTTGACACTACTGTTGTTCCAGACTGTGAGACCCGGCAGGAGGATAAGTATAGCGTCGTTCTAAACTAGCTTTAGAAGTGTACGTAGATATTATTCTGCCAGAGGGTTGTCGTAGTCAGTGAGAGCAGCGGAAGCATAATGAACAAGATGCTTATGTCTATTTATAGGCTTGAGCAGATATAGCGGAGATAAGATTATCTAATTTTGATGTGACAGTCATGGGTTGACTTCATCAGAATAGGGGATGGATCTGTCGAGAAGGTAGAAGGGTGTGATGTCCTGGTATTTGGATGACATACACAGAGTAGGAAGAAAAATTCCTATACTACGATCGGTTGTACTTTGGTCGTCACACAGTTGTTTCTCCACAAAGGACATGGATATAATATCAGACATTCTGGTTACTAGATCTATGGTTTTAGATCTAGATTTGGGTAGTTTCCCAATGTGGGTACTTTGACAGTATTCTAATGGTTTTTAGAATTGATGACTCCTGGTATGGTGGTGTACATGCAGATGATGGAGTCACCCTCTCTAAAGGTGTCTTAGAGACTAAAGGAGAGAGGGATGTGCATGATTGGCAGATCACTTGCTTAGGCAATTGAGTCAATCGTGAGATGTCAAGTACCACACCAGATGTTATTTTTGCACCAGATGCAATATGTAACATTTCCAAAATAATAAAATATTATTTTCGGGAATTTTTATAATTTAATATTATTTTAATGAATATTTTAATATTCGGGTGGAATTAAATACAAATAAATAGGGAAAAATTTTGGAAAATTCTAAAATGAGGTATTTTATGGAATTATGCCATTTTAAAGTATTTAAGATTAGTTATATGCTAATTTAGTGCTAATCGCGATTAAAAATCGCTAATTGGATTTTTAGCTTTTTGTGCAAAAATGTGCACATATCATTTTCTACACTTGTGTTGCTTGTGCATTTCTACCATGGCTTTCTTTTGGGTCTACTATTCAAGTGAGAAGAGTTTGGTGGAGAAAAGAAAAGAAAAGAAAAGGAAAGAGTAGGTGATGATGAGAGAGAGAGAGAGAGAACAAGTCAACCCCACCTTTTTGAACCATGCCTCCATCATTTCCCTTCTCATTTTTCTCTCCCCTCTTCTTCTAGAGCTGCTGCTGCTCCTACTCCCTCATATTTCCCTCCCCTTCACTTCATATATCCATAATGAAATCCAAGCCAAAACCTTATTCCCACTTCACAAAAAGTGTTCCCGAGCTCACTAGCTTCACATTGAACCTAGCAAGATTGGATTTGGAGGACCTTGAGCAACTCAAGAATTTTCTTGAGTTGCCAAAGGAGGTAATTCCTGCACCTATTAGAGTAGCATTTCAATTACTTGTGCATCTAATCTAGTTTTGTATCGATATGGTGTTGTTTGGTGGATTTGTGAAACATCAAGTTAGGGTTTAGGGTAAAACTGAAACTTAAGATGAAATTGAGGATTGAGGTGACCTTAGAATCCCTTGTGTGATGCTAATTTGAACCCAAACCTGAACTTGAAAACAGAATACGGAATTACGGAATCGATATCGGAGAAAAACTGGAAATCTGGGACTGTTTTATGGAATCTGTTATCACCCCGAGATCCCAAAAATGAAATTGAGTTGACAGTGAGATGTCCAGACACCAATGAACCATCACCCCAAACCCTAGCCCCCAACTCCAAACTGAGGCCACCAATTATTCCATTCTGGCCGCAATTTGCGGCCAGAGCAGGGCGGATTTGCCTCGTTTTCTGTGCATGGCCCCATTTCCTCTAGTTTTGACCCTGGTATGTCTAGTTTTGACTGATTCCATCTAGGGTGAAATCTGGGTTGATTTTCCTATGTTGGTGCATGGTTTACGACATGATTTAGCATGGATTTTGGTATTTGGTGATTCATTCCTGTCGGGTGGTGTTTGGACGTCAACGACAAGTGGATATTGATCGTGTTTACATGCGAGTCGATAGGTTTTTACCTATGCGGGTAGCGTGTGCTATTTTGGTTTCCGATGTGATTTTCATGTGCTTTAGCATTGTGATATACTTGTAGGTACCCTACGAGATGTGAGGCAAAGAAGATGAAGATGGCGACATCGACACCGACACATGAGGAGCAAGGTGAGTAGATTTATATCTACGGGGAGAAGTCGGGTGGATGGCGTATAGCACCCCCGCAGTCCGTGGTGATGTATACGAATACGTATACACACGTATATTTATTATGTGTTGTTTAGGATCATTGATAGTAATAATGGTATTTTGATGATAAGAAAATATTGGTTTAGTATAGTGCGAACCCTAGAGTAGCGGTTGCACTCACACATACACTTACACACATACTTGCATTCATTCTTTCATTTATTAGTGTGCATATGATGGTGCGTATATCTACACGTAGGTATGGGACTATGTGTTTGTATACGGGATTTGAGGATGATACGTGGGTTTGAGATGATACTTGATGTGAGGCCGTAAGATCGGCGATGTGACATAGTTGTCTTTGAGGTGCGATATGATAGTTTTAGCGGGCCTTTGGACATGTGCTTTACCCGCATTCATATTTTTATAGATGGTATCGATTTGTACTAGACTTAGAATAGTACCCCAGATTGTGCGATCTGATGATAAGCGATACCTGACATGTGATGAGATAGTGTGATATCGACCCCTACCCAGCTATTGGGATACCGTACGACGATCTACCGTACGAGCTGATATTGATGATAGATCCGCACTCATAACTCGAGGATATCTTATGATATGTTATTGAGGCGAGATCACCGACTATCATATCTATATACATTGACTCAGATTAGGTAGTTTCATACCCCTCCTGTCTAGATTACTTGGTAGACATTAGACTAGACCGAGTCATACCTATTTCAACTAACGAGTCGGGGATATTTTAAAGATAGGCAGAAGGGTTATACGGATATTTTCAAATGATGCATCTTTTCTTAAAACACCGTAGCCCTTACCTTACCAAAAACCCTGATTCGTTTTATTTCAAAAGGCAAGGTTGCATGACATATCTATTGGGGCAGGTTCTGTACTTTTGCGTTGATTATTCGTTTCCGCATATTCCTGCTATTTGCATTGCATCGCTTGTACTGTGGTTATATTTCAGTCATGCTGCTAGGACACCAGCACCATTATCGATGATGCATATGTTCCACGTACACTTGTTGCCGGCTCACACACTCATCATCGATAATTGCCATGTCACTACACTGTAGTACTATTGCATTCAGTATATGATCCTTGCATGACATAATGATATGCTTACATTTCTTTTACATGTCGCATACATCATGCTTTCTGATTAGACGCATTGAGATATGTTGTTTCTATGATATTTCTGGATTGGGAACCGTGGATGTTTCAAAAAGAGAATATGTCATTGCTTTAAAAACCCGGTTACCCTTGATATGATATTTCAGTGCGTCCACCATGTGTTTTCTCGGTGCTGAGAGCGACATGTGAAACCCGAATCGAGGAGTGGACGAGCCGATTGCGGGTACATGGTGGACCCGGTATGGTTCCCCTCGGCAAGATGATCGATGAGCTTTGCCGATTGAGCCTGGAGGCGGGCGAGTACCTACCGGTGATTGGTTGGACCTGGCGGTTATCCGGAGGATACCGACCAGAGTCGATAGATGGTTTGGGCATACTGCCGGGGCCGAGGGCCGATACCGCAGACAGAGCCCGAGGGCCGATCCGGACTGACGGAGCCCGATATATGAGGATTTACGTGCCGATGCTGGGCACCGTTTTCATGATGTTTTCGAGTGCCGATGCTGGGCACTCTGGTTCCATGATTTTGACGTGTCGCGAGGGACATAGTTGGTTATATCCTCATATTATTCCCATGCACATGATTCATGATATGTGGTTATCGTCAGTGGGTGACGAGTGGACGGGATCCACATGTGTGCAGATTTGAGTACATTGATTATACCTCATATTCATGACATGCTATTACCTGAGGCATTAGCACGAGCACTTGGCACTACACTCATGTATAGAGATTACATTGCCAGTTTAGCATGCTTCAGCTTTATTCATATTGAGGTTTATTTACATCTGATCGTATTGACCTAGGATAGGTCATGCATTCGATCTCTGCTTGTAGATATTTTCTATTCACGAGTTGGCAACTCACCCCCGTTGTGCCCCAGTTCTTGCAGGTTTGCCGTACAGATTCCATAGCGGCATTTCTGGCACACTGCTTCCTTATGGGTGACTTGCTTGGTTAGGTGGGTTCTTTTGTATCAGAACCGCCATTGTTCATGTATTATTTATTGTATCTAGAATTTCCATCAACCAAAATTTGTATATTGCTTCAGACTTAGTCAGCAGTGTTGTATTATTTCGACCTTAGAGTCGCGCTTGTAGTATTGCGGTTTTCTGGCTGTTTTTGAGTTTCTTTTCAAGTTTAGATCCTCGCCCTTTGGCGTTGTATATTATTATTGCTTGCGTGGTTGTGACCGTCGATTGACGAAGAGCTAGCTCCCGCTTGGGGATTCCTTTTATCATGTTATATATATTATTCTTGTTGTACCCTGTTTGGGGTCAGTTTTTACAAAGGAAACTCTGCCGAAATTTTCAGGAAAAATTACACAATTTAAAAATACTTTTTCGGCTTAGTTATTTAAAAACTTGATTTTCAAAACATGACTTCTTTACCTCCTAAAACTAGTTTTTCCTTATTTACTCCTTAAATGGTTTTAGATTTCTGTGCTTTTGGCTTACTTGGATTAGATGGAGTCCGGTAGACTTCATAGGATTCAAGGGCCAGTCACGTGCTCTTTCGGGTCGTGACAAAGTTGGTATCAGAGCGCTAGGTTGACCTTGGTTCGAGTCTAAGTTTGACTATGTGGAGCCTAGGGCGTTATCTATATACGGAACTTAGGCTTGACCTTACGGAAGTTAGACTTAGTCGAGGGGGTATTAGACCCGAACTTTCTTCACGTAGGATGACTCTTGGTTGATGGAATAGGTGACTAAAATAGAGTGACGTACCGTTGGTATGTTCCGCGGCATACTTACGACACGCCACTCCGCTTAAGAAACCTTAGGTTGTACATTTCCTTGCACTGTATTATATTCCTTCCTATGATCTATCTTCATCGATACTGGTTATGGTTTTGCTTCCGCGATTGCACGGGCAGAGTGAGCTACGGCTCGAGTTGTGTCAGCATGAGCTCGTCGGGGACGAGGACTGACCAGGGCGTGATTCCCGAGGCATACGATTGCATATTGAGGCGTCGTCTTATTGTGTTTCCGCACTTTGGGCGTTTGACAGATCGCTGTTGCGAGATTTCTAGGACGTACCGGTCGGTACCAGAGGATTGAGCCACTGATAGAGGCCAGCCAGGGTGTGATGACCGTTGATATTATCGTTTATCCAGGGTGATTGAGGCGCTATTCAGCGTATAGACGAAGGAGCCAGTTGTTGCTGCTAATGATGAGATATCGCCCAGATGATTGGAGCTACTGCAGCATGAGCATATCCTTAGAGATATGATAGTGAGTCGCTAGTCACCGAAGATGAATGACTAGGACATGTGGTTCGTTCGCTTACCCCGATGCGAGGTCATCAGGTAGATTGATTCCAGCTAGAGGCGACTTCACGCAGGTTCGTTGAGAGTCGATTGAGACGATCGAATGTCAGGAGCCTATTTTCCAAGTTTAAAGTATACGGAAGGACATGCAGGTGATTCTATGGACCCTCTAGAAGAATGAAACCCTAACTCGACTTAATGACCGTGTGAAAGCCTTTGAACCTTAGGGTTTGCGGCGGTTCCGCGGCGCCATTAGTGAGGCTTGGGTTTGCCCTTCTACGGCTGGACCACCGACGCTGTGGCATGTACTCGATACTATTAACTGTACCCGAGATGTTGATCTCTTGGGGGATTGTGAGGTTCTGACGAGCCGATCGGACGATTTGACATCATTCGGATATCGTGTGATGGGACACTGCTTGGGAGACTCCAGATACGAGCTTAGCCATTGGAGCGCAGTCTGTGTAGCCACGATGAGATGAGTCCAAATCAGTTGATATTGGAGCAAGGTGGAGTAAAGAGTTTGCACGAGATTTCGACGAGATGACGTTCCACTCCGCTGACATCAGTGATGTGACATGCACGCTGAGGACGTGTTCGGCTAGATATCTTCTACTAGGTCAGGAAGATACCGAGTTATGATTTCGAGTCCGCGTGAGGGACTTCGGATGGACCGTAGCCGAAGGCATTGCAGTGCGCAGATAGAGATGCGATGTCGAAATGGACGATAATACAGACAAGCGAGACAAGAGGTTCGTGCGAGACGCTTATGAGCTGTCATTACCTCCAGTCGAGACCAGAGGCCTGATATGCTTACAGAGGCGTTGGGATACTACCAATTCCCGAGGAAATGATGTGCCGAGGACACAGATGTCTATTGAACGAGAAAAGACTATGCAAGAGTACCAGCCTCCGTACAGATCGGCATAGGCAAGATCGGCAGAGACTTTGAGCAGGATTCCTTCCAGGACACCGCTGTAAGGGTGTTGCACCCAGGATCAGACGTGGGATGTGCATTCAGAGAGCCGAAGGCCGACGCCAGTGACATATTGCTTTACGAGCAGTCGTGAGGATTGACCGAGAGATTACCAAGGGAGTGCCAGAACGGAATCGTTCCTGTCAGCTCTCCTGACCGGGCCGGTGAGCCGATGGATTGCGAGATTGGTAATCCACAGGGAAGATAAGGAACCAGAGGCAGAGGACGCCAGCCGCGAGCAAGAGGCAAGTAGAGATCTTGCGCCGCTAGAATTGGATGTACCGGCACCTTCTCGACTTCGAGAGAGGATATACCGATGACGGTATTTATGATTTATGATGTGTGGTTTTGTGATTTGATTATCATGTATCCATCATCTTGGATTTCGGTATTTTGGCGATCCATTTGCATGATTGGTTTTGATGACTGAGTTCCATGATTTCTGTTTTCGTGCACCATGGTTGCACTTGTTGGGCATTTATACCTGGCGCATCATTATTATTCTTAAGGTATTGATTGTGAGTTCGTGCCTATCTTATGCCGGTGATTTGATTTACGCTTCCAGCATGGTTTCATGTACTTTTGGTATTTCGATTTTGCACTCGGTATAGCTTATATGTGCTCGTAGTGCATTGATATGTGTTTGGTGCACGTAGTTGCACACGTTTATGATTTTCTTCATATTTGGGTACACTTAGTGTTGCTGCTTACGTATTTGAGATTATTGCTTGGTATTTGTGCATGGGATGCACCAGTTCTATACTTCGTGCATTTGTCGCACCAGTTTTATGTTTCTTGCGTTTACCGCATCAGATTTATATTCGTGCCTTTGTTGCACCGGATTTATATTTTGTGCATTACGGTTGCACCTGACTTCGATTTGATGCCTTTCGGTATGTCGATTCTGATTGTGATATTGATGTGGATTCTTGCACTCCGTGTGTTTGACTGGACTTACGCATATTCGGCGTTGCTATTGGATTTTTGTGATTCCGTGCATATTGAGTGCGCAGGGTTTAGATTTTCATTCGTGCACGATGGATGCACCGATTTGGATATTCGCGCATGTTGGGCGCATGTTTTGAGATGCGATTTTGGTGCACACCTGATGCACTAAATCGAGATTCTTCGTGCATATCAGATGCACCGGATTTTTGGCTGTCAGGCACACACGTTGCCGATGACAGATGCTTCGTGCACACCCGTTGCACCTGGATGTGGTTTTGTGCACCTGTTTAGCACATATATGGATTTTGATTTCCGTGCGCACCAGACGCACAGGGTGGTGTTATGTGTATTTTTGGGATTTATTCTCTTTGGAGCAGTACTTTTTTTTATGATATTGGATATTTATTTCATATTGAGCAGGACTAGTCAGAGGACAGTACCTGGATATGTTTTGTGCATGAATTTGATAGTCGAAGGGACTTCCAAAGAGCGAGCTATAGTCTCAGTATATACCTACGTGTCCGATATGACACGAAACGTTTTAAAAACAAGGAAACCCTTTTGATTGTTTTCAAAAACGGCGGAACATGCTTATTAAACCAGGATATATATATACATATATAGTTATTTTTCTTATGAAAAACGTCCTCCACTGTGCAGTGTTGGGCGGATCGCACAGCGACTTAAAAAGATTTGGCATGCTATTACATCAGCTATTTACATGTATAGATTGGATGTCTACATGTATAGTTCTGATCCATATCATATTGGTTTGTATTGGATTTGACATTTGTGTAATTACCTTGACTCCGATGATTGCGAGATGCTTGACGGAGTTCCGATTTTGAGTTATCTGCTCATTACTCCCGCGCATGCATTGCGCTGTGACGTTTTATGTATTGATGATTTCGGAGCCCCGACGACTTGAAATTTGTATCGAAATGTTTTAGTAATTGGGGGTTTTAAATTTAAATTCGGGGACCGAATTTCTTTAAGGGGGGTAGATTGTAACATTTCCAAAATAATAAAATATTATTTTCGGGAATTTTTATAATTTAATATTATTTTAATGAATATTTTAATATTCGGGTGGAATTAAATACAAATAAATAGGGAAAAATTTTGGAAAATTCTAAAATGAGGTATTTTATGGAATTATGCCATTTTAAAGTATTTAAGATTAGTTATATGCTAATTTAGTGCTAATCGCGATTAAAAATTGCTAATTGGATTTTTAGCTTTTTTGTGCAAAAATGTGCACATATCATTTTCTACACTTGTGTTGCTTGTGCATTTCTACCATGGCTTTCTTTTGGGTCTACTATTCAAGTGAGAAGAGTTTGGTGGAGAAAAGAAAAGAAAAGAAAAGGAAAGAGTAGGTGATGATGAGAGAGAGAGAGAGAGAACAAGTCAACCCCACCTTTTTGAACCATGCCTCCATCATTTCCCTTCTCATTTTTCTCTCCCCTCTTCTTCTAGAGCTGCGGCTGCTCCTACTCCCTCATATTTCCCTCCCCTTCACTTCATATATCCACAATGAAATCCAAGCCAAAACCTTATTCCCACTTCACAAAAAGTGTTCCCGAGCTCATTAGCTTCACATTGAACCTAGCAAGATTGGATTTGGAGGACCTTGAGCAACTCAAGAATTTTCTTGAGTTGCCAAAGGAGGTAATTCCTGCACCTATTAGAGTAGCATTTCAATTACTTGTGCATCTAATCTAGTTTTGTATCGATATGGTGTTGTTTGGTGGATTTGTGAAACATCAAGTTAGGGTTTAGGGTAAAACTGAAACTTAAGATGAAATTGAGGATTGAGGTGACCTTAGAATCCCTTGTGTGATGCTAATTTGAACCCAAACCTGAACTTGAAAACAGAATACGGAATTACGGAATCGATATCGGGGAAAAACTGAAAATCTGGGACTGTTTTATGGAATCTGCTATCACCCCGAGATCCCAAAAATGAAATTGAGTTGACAGTGAGATGTCCAGGCACCAATGAACCATCACCCCAAACCCTAGCCCCCAACTCCAAACTGAGGCCGCCAATTATTCCATTCTGGCCGCAATTTGCGGCCAGAGCAGGGCGGATTTGCCTCGTTTTCTGTGCATGTCCCCATTTCCTCTAGTTTTGACCCTGGGTATGTCTAGTTTTGACTGATTCCATCTAGGGTGAAATCTGGGTTGATTTTCCTATGTTGGTGCATGGTTTACGACATGATTTAGCATGGATTTTGGTATTTGGTGATTCATTCCTGTCGGGTGGCGTTTGGACGTCAACGACAAGTGGATATTGATCGTGTTTACATGCGAGTCGATAGGTTTTTACCTATGCGGGTAGCGTGTGCTATTTTGGTTTCCGATGTGATTTTCATGTGCTTTAGCGTTGTGATATACTTGTAGGTACCCTACGAGATGTGAGGCAAAGAAGATGAAGATGGCGACATCGACACCGACACATGAGGAGCAAGGTGAGTAGATTTATATCTACGGGGAGAAATCGGGTGGATGGCGTATAGCACCCCCGCAGTCCGTGGTGATGTATACGAATACGTATACACACGTATATTTATTATGTGTTGTTTAGGATCATTGATAGTAATAATGGTATTTTGATGATAAGAAAATATTGGTTTAGTATAGTGCGAACCCTAGAGTAGCGGTTGCACTCACACATACACTTACACACATACTTGCATTCATTCTTTCATTTATTAGTGTGCATATGATGGTGCGTATATCTACACGTAGGTATGGGACTATGTGTTTGTATACGGGATTTGAGGATGATACGTGGGTTTGAGATGATACTTGATGTGAGGCCATAAGATCGGCGATGTGACATAGTTGTCTTTGAGGTGCGATATGATAGTTTTAGCGGGCCTTTGGACATGTGCTTTACCCGCATTCATATTTTTATAGATGGTATCGATTTGTACTAGACTTAGAATAGTACCCCAGATTGTGCGATCTGATGATAACCGATACCTGACATGTGATGAGATAGTGTGATATCGACCCCTACCCAGCTATTGGGATACCGTACGACGATCTACCGTACGAGCTGATATTGATGATAGATCCGCACTCATAACTCGAGGATATCTTACGATATGTTATTGAGGCGAGATCACCGACTATCATATCTATATACATTGACTCAGATTAGGTGGTTTCATACCCCTCCTGTCTAGATTACTTGGTAGACATTAGACTAGACCGAGTCATACCTATTTCAACTAACGAGTCGGGGATATTTTAAAGATAGGCAGAAGGGTTATACGGATATTTTCAAATGATGCATCTTTTCTTAAAACACCGTAGCCCTTACCTTACCAAAAACCCTGATTCGTTTTATTTCAAAAGGCAAGGTTGCATGACATATCTATTGGGGCAGGTTCTGTACTTTTGCGTTGATTATTCGTTTCCGCATATTCCTGCTATTTGCATTGCATCGCTTGTACTGTGGTTATATTTCAGTCATGCTGCTAGGATACCAGCACCATTATCGATGATGCATATGTTCCACGTACACTTGTTGCCGGCTCACACACTCATCATCGATAATTGCCATGTCACTACACTGTAGTACTATTGCATTCAGTATATGATCCTTGCATGACATAATGATATGCTTACATTTCTTTTACATGTCGCATACATCATGCTTTCTGATTAGACGCATTGAGATATGTTGTTTCTATGATATTTCTGGATTGGGAACCGTGGATGTTTCAAAAAGAGAATATGTCATTGCTTTAAAAACCCGGTTACCCTTGATATGATATTTCAGTGCATCCACCATGTGTTTTCTCGGTGCTGAAAGCGACATGTGAAACCCGAATCGAGGAGTGGACGAGCCGATTGCGGGTACATGGTGGACCCGGTATGGTTCCCCTCGGCAAGATGATCGATGAGCTTTGCCGATTGAGCCTGGAGGCGGGCGAGTACCTACCGGTGATTGGTTGGACCTGGCGGTTATCCGGAGGATACCGACCAGAGTCGATAGATGGTTTGGGCATACTGCCGGGGCCGAGGGCCGATACCGCAGACAGAGCCCGAGGGCCGATCCGGACTGACGGAGCCCGATATATGAGGATTTACGTGCCGATGCTGGGCACCGTTTTCATGATGTTTTCGAGTGCCGATGCTGGGCACTCTGGTTCCATGATTTTGACGTGTCGCGAGGGACATAGTTGGTTATATCCTCATATTATTCCCATGCACATGATTCATGATATGTACATGCATGGTGGTTATCGTCAGTGGGTGACGAGTGGACGGGATCCACATGTGTGCAGATTTGAGTACATTGATTATACCTCATATTCATGACATGCTATTACCTGAGGCACTAGCACGAGCACTTGGCACTACACTCATGTATAGAGATTATATTGCCAGTTTAGCATGCTTCAGCTTTATTCATATTGAGGTTTATTTACATCTGATCGTATTGACCTAGGATAGGTCATGCATTCGATCTCTGCTTGTAGATATTTTCTATTCACGAGTTGGCAACTCACCCCCGTTGTGCCCCAGTTCTTGCAGGTTTGCCGTACAGATTCCATAGCGGCATTTCTGGCACACTGCTTCCTTATGGGTGACTTGCTTGGTTAGGTGGGTTCTTTTGTATCAGAACCGCCATTGTTCATGTATTATTTATTGTATCTAGAATTTCCATCAACCAAAATTTGTATATTGCTTCAGACTTAGTCAGCAGTGTTGTATTATTTCGACTTTAGAGTCGCGCTTGTAGTATTGCGGTTTTCTGGCTGTTTTTGAGTTTCTTTTCAAGTTTAGATCCTCGCCCTTTGGCGTTGTATATTATTATTGCTTGCGTGGTTGTGACCGTCGATTGACGAAGAGCTAGCTCCCGCTTGGGGATGCCTTTTATCATGTTATATATATTATTCTTGTTGTACCCCGTTCGGGGTCAGTTTTTACAAAGGAAACTGCCGAAATTTTCAGGAAAAATTACACAATTTAAAAATACTTTTTCGGCTTAGTTATTTAAAAACTTGATTTTCAAAACATGACTTCTTTACCTCCTAAAACTAGTTTTTCCTTATTTACTCCTTAAATGGTTTTAGATTTCTGGGCTTTTGGCTTACTTGGATCAGATGGAGTCCTGTAGACTTCATAGGATTCAAGGGCCAGTCACGTGCTTTTTCGGGTCGTGACATAATAAGTTTATATTAATCCAATCCTGAAGAAACATAAGGAAGCAGTTTTAGAACATAAGTGCATGTTCTACGGATTTGATGACGACAGCCTCCTTCGGGAGACGGTTATCATTCCATGCTTCAAAGGTGACATATATGACAGAGTGATTGCCAGAGTTATAGTTTTCCCTATGCTGATGGACATATTATAGACAGGTGGTCCAAGAGGATACTGTGGGATGCATGGTGCTGGATACTGATTAGGTGCAGTTATCGATACGGTCTAAGAAGTTTGGATTTGGAGTTCATTTATGAACTAGGTCCCATCATTTATGAACTAGGTCCCATCAGATATCCAGACATATTCTAAGACAGGTATTACTCGATTCGGGAGATGGCTTTCTCCGTGAACTTGAGATTTAGAGAGATATAGAAAGAAACATCAGGGCGGATCCACTCACTGAGGCTATTTCTCGAACACAAGAGTTTTACAAACTAGCTTTGTCAAACTGATTAGTAGAGGAGTTAGATGTTCGGTATCACACAGGCTGTGAGTATGCGACATCGCAATAATTAGCCTTAAGTGCAAGTGGGAGATTGTTGGAGATAGTGCCCTCAAAGTCAATTATTGGATCGCAGGTACGTGATTGCAATGATTGAGGCAGGACCTATACCGATATGACAGTCTTGCTCGAGATGATAGTATGCTATCTGGTTTGTCTTTATCATCGTATACATGCTTTAGTTCACTATTGCATGATGATAGAGCCCATAGGATTCTTGCTTGACTACCAGCAGTATGATGGCGATCATATACGTGGGAGCTGGGGTCTGTAAGCACATCCTTAAACGTGTCCCTAGTCGTGGGAGTTTCGAGACAGGGCATCGATACTCCAGAGTAGACTAGTGTATACAGTCGAGACCCCGATGAGGGGCGATGGCCGGTCTCACAAGCCATTGGTGTTAGTTGGTTCACCTAAGATGTATACAGGTGCTCATTAGGTTATGAATACACCGGACAGGACTCGCCGGGAATCTGCTAGTTGGTATTATACATATCGTCAGATAGCAATTCCCTGGTGACATGTGTACAGGTTAGTTCATCGACCTGAGATCATCATTTGTCTCGTGTGAGTTCCCACTGTGCTTACATTACTACCCTACCACGCTCAAAGGAGTTGTGCAAACAGGTTTTAGTTGGGTACAGTCCCGAGCCACATTGGAGGCAAGTGAGCGGATCGTCGGGGATTCGTCTCTCCCGGTATTGGGGGTTGATGTCGCGCAGTGCATGGGTGGCCATCACTAGGAATCCTCGGCCGAGGTAGTGGAGAATTACTGATTTGGATCAGTAGTTTCTCAGGTGGTGATGAGCTTCATACCGACACGATTTATCGCGTTATTAGGGGTCTGACTTTATCCACCCACCTAGACTCGATATGCGATACTTTTTAGATGAATGGACCGGACTGTATGTACATTGTCACTGTCAGGCTCAGTAGGGTTTATAGATGAGTTCGCTCGTCATCTTCCCTTCCAATCAATACATAGGCAAACCGTTACGTACAGCTCGTACCTCTGACGTGCTAGTGGTTATACCCAGTGCCGATGTGTTGATGAGTCATTAGAGTCCCCCACAGACACTTTCCCAAGTTCGGGAGAAACGTTGTAGAGGCCGTATGGTGATATGGCAAGGTTCGGAAAAAACACGTGCGTTTTCGCACGTGTCGTTTTTCGGGCAGATAATACTGGTAGGCTTTGGTTTAAGCCGAAACCCAGTATTATACCGTGTAGATATAATATCTTTGTCTCAGTTGCATTTGTATTCGGTCGTAATACAAATGCGGGTATGTTTATACTGATACGGGGTTATCCTGAAATTCGTTTCAGGATCACTTTTGGAAGTTGCCAGTTTCCAGTTTTGTATCAGCCGTATTTGACAGTCGGTTAAATACGGACTTATCTTTTCTTTGGATGAGTGTAGAAGTTTCTAGAAACTTCTAGAAGGTGGTGACAAGGCTTGATGATTCATTGTTAGCATTAATTGTTCCATTAGTTTTGATGACTAAGGTTAATGAGTCATGCTTTATATTATTGTGTTCATACTAGGTGTTATGATAAGTTTGTGCTTATGGTCACCTCCCCCTCTCTTACACTCACCCCCACCTCCTTTTATAGTGGCCGGCCACACCCTTGAGGAGAGATGATGGTTGTTGCTTTAAAAGATTAGGTTTTTGGCTTCATGGAAATTAAAAGATATTCATTTCTCATTTCAGTTGAATCCAAAAGGCAACTTCATTAACCGTTCGTCCATAGTCTTGGACGTAACGAGACAACGTGTTCTACTTATTCTCTACTTCATCTTGGTCGTCTCTTTTAGCAAACTTGACGATCGAGTTGCCTCGGTTCAGAGGCGGGAGCCCGTTTAAAGATCCGTCGATGTGGTGCCACCTGGATGAGAAGATCGGAGTTTCAGGAGATCGGAGCAGCTGCAACAAAGCGTGGGATGATGGTTGAAGACCGAAGGACTCGGATCATTCGGTATAACGTTTCTACCCATTTGTAATTTGTTAGTTTAGCTTTAATGGCAGATCCGGGTTACGGTACGCGATAGCGCCAGTTGTAAAAAGTTTTTGTTCCGCATTTGGCGTCTGTTAGACGGCCGGGGCGCTACCATGGACTTACACTTCATGACCTTTCTCACATGATTCAGCACCAGACCATTTAGCTTGGACGCGATCTTTTCGTTTACCGGCAGCCATTTGTGTTAGTGGTTCGGCAGGTGGAGAAATTTCGGTCAAAGGTCTTGCCATCTGTGGAAGGTTTTCTTGGACGTAGGCGTATAGTAAGGTGATCACTTGGGAGACTGCGAGCGAGATTTGAGAGTTTTGTACTCTTCTTTTTGAAGGTATGCTTAGTGAGAATTTTAAATTCGGGGACGAATTTTTATAAGGGGGGAGATTGTAACGCCTTAGATTTCGGTTAGTGTTAGTTTAGACGTTAATACGGGTTTTTGGTAAAAAATTTACCAATTTGGATTCCTTACATTTTATAACATTTAATTAATAATTTATTATTATTTGTTATGGCATGCACACACGTATGCACGTTAACATGAGGGTTTGTTTTGTGTTAATCTAGATTAGTGACCATGACAACTTTACCTAATCTAATCCTTTGCTTTATCCTAATCCTTGTTTTAATCAAATCCTTAACCTAACCTCTTGATATTTGTGTGAGAAGAGAGAGATATTTCTTTTGGATGTGAGGAGGTGGCAATGGTGGTGTGAATGCATTTTTGTGAGAGTTAATGTTGTGGTGCACTCACCCTTAACCTCATCTCTCTCTCTCTTTTCTTCATACTCTCTCTCACACTCATTTCCTTCTCATTTTCTTCATCTCTCATTTCCTAAACTGAACACTTCATCATTCAATCACAAATCCATCTCAAAACTTCATCCAAACTCACAAAAATCACATCTTTTGCTTGGTTTTGCCTCTTGGATGCCTTGGAGCTTGGGAAGTTTGGATCTTTGAGTTCCTTTGGTTAGGTAATGATCTCTTTCTGTTATGTAGTGTTTATTGTGTAGCGTAGCTTAGTCGTTTCAGTTTAGATAGTGTTATGTACCGTTTTGGGTAAATATTGTATTTTTAGTGTGTTTTGGGGTCTAAGATGATCTGCTATCAAACGAGGTAATTGTTGCAAAAGTTCCCATCACAGTAACCTAGTGTAGTGACCTAGAACCTACCCTCAATGTACGAACCCATTTCCTTCTTGGACGGCCGCAAATTTATTGCTTCTGGCCGCAAATTGCGGCCAGACTAGGGACTTAGGGTTTGGGTTTTGGTGTAGGGGTCTCTGGGGTTGTATGTGGTCTCATGGTACTTGCAACTTTTACAGATTGTTAGTATAGAAAAATCTGAGATCACTTTGAGTATTTCTTGTGTTTCGTTTCACGCGTTACGTTATCCGATACGGTTTGTGTTCTGTGTTCTGTTGCTCTTGAGTTGGTTTCGTAGTGTCGCTATGCACGTTAGCTACAATACGAACACTTGAGAGTACGTTTGTGTTGTCGCGTTAGTCAGTGAAGTTTGTACGTGTTTTGGGTCTATTGCTAATATATACTTGTTTTGTTGTGTTGTACTTTACGTTCGCAGGCAGGGACTTCGGGCGCTGCGAAGAGGGGGAAACAGATGGTAGGCTTTACTTAGCCAGGAGCGTTGGTGAGTAGATTTAACATCTACAGAGGAATCGCCCGCATAGCGTTATGCGTCTGGGCTAGAGATGTTAATATTTTTGCATATTCTATTTCATATATAGAGTTACGCATACACCTTATTGCTTAGTTATTGTTGTGGTTGGACTAGTACCCTTAGGACACTGCACTATTATTGACGGCTCATGTTGCACGAGCACTGATTGTATACCACACACACCGTCAATAATTGCCATGACACGCACAACACCCATACTTATATGATATTGTTTGGTTAGGGACATTGAGATATTGATTCATATTCCTTTATGCATATGACATATAGCATACCTATATAACTACATGCTTATATATATGCCTTGACATGCTTACATGCTAGTTACCTGTATACCTATATGGTATTGTACCTTTAGTGATAGGTATATTTTACACATAATGATATAGCTACATGTATACCTTGCATACATACTTCACTTATACCCGGAGGGTATATTATATTATTACTGATACGTAGATACATATACCTTGCTATATCTTTATGTTTACACATATATCTGGTTATAACTACATGTTTACCTTTATTTGATATTATATAGACTTGGAGAAATTAGGAACCGCATGATATATACTTTAACTTAATGCAGTTAAATAGCGGCTTTTCCTTTATATGTTTACATTACAGTTTTATGTTGCATATATTATATTCATGGATTTTCGCATTGAGATATGGATTTTTCATGATATTTTCTGGATTTGAGGACCGTGGTAGTTTCATGAAATTATGCATTATTTGAAAAACCCGGTTTCTTTTAATATGATATTTCAGCATCCACCATAAGTTTTATCGGTTCTGATATATATACCCCATGCGAGGAGGAGTCGGGGGCCGTAAGAGGGTACATGGTGGGGCCCGGAGGTACCCGGGGCAAGAAAGGGATTTTGATGTAACATGCCGATGGGGCCTGACAGGGGAACCATACCTTCCGGTGACAGTACCTTTGACTCGACGGGTATCGTGGGGATACAGGCCGGGGTCATGTACGTATGAATACGTCGAAAGACGAGGGTCGAAGCCGGGCACTCGGGTTTTCGGAACAACGTATGCTACGTACCTATCAGGGGCCAGTTCTGGTGACAGCACCTGATAGATCAGTATTTTTGTGTCGATGCTTGACACATTGGTTTCATGATATTTTTACTTCCATGTATATATATTAGTGGAATGAGATGCTTATATATATGTATACATATCAATTCATATACATCATCATAATTATTTATGCAAATATACTTAGGATATTTGAGATTCACTTGACATTGGATTCAGGATATTTGAGATTCACTTGATATCGGATACAGGATATATGAGATTTACTTGATATTGTACATTCAGGATTTATGAGATTTATATGATATGAGAGCTAATTTGGGGGCGGATTTGAGGAAATTGGGATTTGGATTGTCTTGATGGAGTTTGGTCCTACCACGATGTTAGGATTCCGTGGAAATGACTTAATTCATCCCATACTTCGCATTTATTGTTTATGCACTCCTTCATGTATTAGTAGTACCTGATAGAGTACTTTCCTTGACTGTTGCATTTACATACTTTTATTTTATATGCATTGCTTCATGTATTAGTTGTACCTGCTAGAGTACCTTTCATGACTGTTGCATATATATATTGTCATATCATTGCTTCATGTATTAGTAGTATCTGATGGAGTACCTTACATGATTATTGCATACAGATTGTCATATTATTGCTTCATGTATTAGTTATACCTGCTAGTGTACCTTTCATGACTATTGCATACATATGACCATTTATTGCTATTAGCTTGTATATGTTAGATTCGCGCTGTACGTGCATACTTGCGATTACTTGCATATGTTATTTACTATTCACGAGTTGGCAACTCACCCCCGTTGTGCTACAGTGTTTTGCAGGTTGTTCCCCAGAGCAGTCGAGGCAGGCTATTCATCTATCTTATCATCTTTTGCTGCGGATACCGCTTCGGCTCATAGTGTGCAGTTTTGCTTAGGTGGGTTTTGCGGTTATCCGATGTTGTTCATGTTTTGTATATTCGTTGTACCCTGTACTCTCCATCTACCATTATCTTGTATGACTTAGAGACTTGATGTGAGGACGATATTGTATATTATTTTGTGAATTGGAGGTCTTTTATGCAGTTTTACTTCTATCGTCTTTTATTTCTTCGCTACGGCGTCGTATATCTGTTGTGGTGGTTGTTTTTCGCCTTTGGGCGTGTTTTTACTCCCGTTTGGGGATGCTTTACTTATATTTTTGTTGTATCCATTTTTGGGGTCGGTTTTTACAATGGAGGTGCTGCCAAAATTTTAAAGGAAATAAAGTTGGACTTTTAAAGAATTTGGGTTGAGATTTCAAAGGTTTTAAAATTGTTCTTATTTCTTACTATTTTTGATGGTTTAGATTGCTGGGTTTTCGGCTTACTTAAATTGCGTTACGCCTGTAGACGTTGCATAGTTTAAGGGCCGTCACGTCCCAATTTCGGGTCGTGACACTATCTATTTTGTTTGTGTCATTCTCGTGTATGTTGTGGATGTGTGTACCATGTGTGTGTAATATATTGTGTATGAACATGTGTTTGCGTGAGAGAGAATCAACGTTTGAATTAAAATGAATTAAAGTGTTTTTGTAAAGAATTAATGTTCGAAAATCGTGTTGGATGTATATGCCCTAAAGACCATTATTGTATAGTACAAGATTGTATATTACATGTGGATACTTAGGATATACATGTACAGGACAATCTTGCTCGATATGATAGTATGCTATCTGGTTTTTCTTTACCTCAATATGTGTATATGTTCTATTTTATATTACGCATCTCGATTATATGTTGGTAAAGCCAGTAGGATCTTTGCTTGACTATTAGAGTTGTGATGGCGATCATGCTCGTGGGGTCTAGAATTGACGGGTAGCTTGCTGCGCTTGTTGGGGTCTTTGCTTTAGGCGATGTTCGAGCTATCCACACGACTGGGGAATGTTGCTTAGTTTGTGGCTTAAACGAAACACGTGACTCCTAGTTTATCCACTAATTCCATTTTGTTTATCGCATGCCTGTGATGATATATATAAATGTTGTATATATTTTGCACCCGCGCTAGACCTGCCCATGCACTCCGTAAGTTAAGTAACCTTACAGTGAAGTCCCTGGACCCCATGGCGAATGCGGGTGGCATATATGTACATTCTATTTTGGTTGTTTTCTGTGATGCTTAGGCTTAATTGTGTTGGATATAGTGCCCTCAAGGCAATTATTGTAATTGCAGGCACGCGATTATGATAATTGAGGGAGGACCTATATAGGTAGAACAATCTTACTCGAAATGATAGTATACTATCTGGTTTGTCTTTATCATTGATGTGTACATGTTTTACTTGTTATTACGTGTAGCTAATACATAATGATGAAGCTCGTAGGATTCTTGCTTGACTACCAGTATTATGATGGCGATTATATACGTGAAAGCTGGGTGGTCTATAAGCACATCCTTAAATGTCCCTAGTTATGGGAGTATCGAGACTGGGCATCGATATTCCAGAGTAGTCTAGTGTATATGCTTTGAGACCCCGACGAGGGACGGTGGCCGGTCTCACAAACCATTGGTGTTGTATCACCTAAGATAGTATACAGGTGCTCACTGGAGGTGGGTACACTGGACGGACTCGCCGAGAACTTTTAGATAGTATTATACCTATCGTTAGATGGAAGTTCTCAGGTGGCATGAGTATAAATTAGCCATTTGACCTGAAGTCGTCATTTGTCTCGTGTGAGTTCCCACTGTACTTTGATTACTATCCTACCACGGCTCAAAGGAGCGTGCAAACAGGTTTTAGTTGGGTACAGTCCTAAGCTATATGGAGGTAGTGGTCGACTGTCAGGGATTCGTCTCTCCTGGTATTAGGAGTCGATGTCGTGCTGTGTTCGGTTGGCTATCACCAGAAATCCGTGGCCACGGTAGGGGTGATTTACTGATAGTTGATCAATAGTATCTCAGTTGGTGATGAGCTTGACTCAGACATGACTTATCGGGTTAGTAGGGGTCTGACGTTATCCACCCCTAGACCCGATATGCGATACTCTTTGACGAAGAGACCGGACTGTACGGAGATTGTCACATTCAAGCTCAGTAGGGTAAGGACGCACTTGATTGTCGACCCCCCTTTCGATAAGTACCTGGGTAGCCGTTACGTATAGCTAGTGCCCCTGACGTGCTTGTGGTTAAACCCACTGCCAGCGTATTGTTGAGTCTTTAGAATCCCACAAAGAGGGTTTTACCGGTTCAGGCGACTGATGTAGGAGCCGTACGGTGGTACATGTAGGGGGTCCGATTAAATACGTGTATGCGATACATGGACTTTAATCGTTAAATCAGGTTTTGATTTAATAATTTATATAGGTATTTCAATACATATATTTTAGTATTATTGTTCACTATTCATTTTCTCTCTTTAGTGCTATCCGTATTTTCATACAGATACGAGTATATGTAGCGATACATATACCGGGTGAAGTATTCCGTATTTATACGGGAATCCTTCTAGAAGAAGGACACCTCATATTTAATTTTCTATTTAGAAAATTAAAAAGGGAAATGAGGTGTAAAGTTAGAGACAATCAAGCATGGTGCAAACACTATGTAGAGAAGCATGGCTTTATTTTAAATGATTATTTTCATTTGGATACACTATTGCATCATGGTTGTTTTTGTAGCCATTCTTTTTCTACGAGTTAACTTGATGATTTTTCTTGCTCTCCTCCACCATGCTCCATGCTTCATCTTCTCCACCTCCTTCTTCTTCTTGCTCTCATTTTTTAGCATGATTCTTGAGAGAAAATTTAGTGGAGTATTCCTACATCATTGGCCATCCAAACCCAGCAACTTTGGACCGTCGGTTAGAGCCTCCTCCGTGTTCCCTTAGGTGGATCATCTTCGGCAAAGGGTAGTCGATGCTCAAGCGTGATCCCAGCGGCTACGAGCTTGGAGGGGTCTTCCACAATTGGGTGGACACGCGACAAAGGTTGTATTTCTCAAACCTTGTATGTTCTAGTATTCTAGTTTAGGGTGTTTGGATCGAATCCTCGGGTTCGGGCCGAATCCTCGGGTTCGGGCGTTCGGTGCCCGCAAAAAGTTTTTGTTTTCTCTTCCGCCTCGCCCGCGGCCTCCGCGGTGTGAGTGCCGAATCCCAACATGGTATCAGAGACACCCAAACACCATAAACTAGTGTTTGACGATGCTTAAGTTTCAAAACCGAAAACACCGATTTTAAAACCCAGTTTCTGTCCAGAAATTTTTTGGTTTCTAAATTTTTTTAAACAAGTGCAGAAGCTTTATCTAGACTAGATTAAGACACACAATGAAAACGAGAAGATTCCATCATGATTGGCCCAGCGAGACTGGGTTTTTGGCCGGCAACGTCAGTTCACTGTTCACCAATGGAGCTCGTTTTCATTCTGTGTCTTGGGTTTTGTAAAATGGTATTTTTGGTATTGTTTGATTTGTCCCAGATTTCACTTTGAGTCATCTTTGCTTTGAGACAACTTGGGAGTGTTTAAAAAACTCGAAACTTTTGCATCGTCAGTATCTGTGATGTTGTATATGTGTTGCCGAACGTCGTCTAATTGCTATATGTTCATTTAGACTGGGTTGCACACATTCTGGTGTTGCTTGCTTCTGCGGTTATATATATATATATATCTGGTTATGTTTTGTGTGGATTGTCGTGATGGATAGCCATGTGTGCAATGTTAGATGTACAGTTTAGATTCATTTGTATATTCATTATTGCAGGGCAAGCGTCCGACATGTGGACTGCCGTCACTGCCAGTTTGAATATTCATTTGTTGGGGCACGACCGGGTTGAGGTTGATGTCGCAGTTGTATATAAATTTTATTTTCTGTACTAGGATTACCCCGCGGAGGAGTGCTCGAATAGCCGGATTCTAGAGGGCAACGGTGTTGGGTTATGCCAGCGCCCTGGCCATCTACCGTGACCGTTTATGGAACAAAATTTTTATAAACTGGTTCTAGAACAACCCGATAACCCAGATCTACCATAAACCTATAAGCTAGCAAACTAAAGAGGAGTTAGAATGGTTATACCGAATGATCCGAGTCCTTCAGCTTCTGCTATCTTTCTAAGCTCCTAGAGGTGTCATGGATCGAGTTTGGCCTTTTGTCTTCCTCCATCGAAGATGATCCACCTAAGGATTTGTAGTTCGAGCTCCAACCTCATAGCCGAGGTAACTAGGGTACTTAGTTCGCTAAACTAGATAGCCTAGAGGATGTAGAGTCTAATGATGGATTAATATGTCTCATGACTCCCTAGGTTTCTCAACACATGGGATTTTTAGGGTGGAGGTAGAAGAAGGAAGCAAGAGTGGATGAGAGTGTTGTGTGAAGCAATCAAAGAAAAAATGGCTAAGTGCTGTGAAAGATCAAAAGAATCAAGCATCCAAAAATATCTCACAACACGAGAATAAATCAAGCATGCTAGAATAGTAAACCATGAGTTACACCATGAGTCTGTTGGATATATGTATGCCCTAGAGGCCATTATATGTATAGTGGATGCTTGGACATATATATATGTATATTTTGATATATGACTTTCTTGCTCGACATGATAGTATGCTATCTGGTTTTACTTTATCTGACATGTTTGCTTGATACTGTTCATTTAATACATGTTGATAAAGCCATGAGGATATATGCTTAAATTCCATGGCTATGATGGAGATCATACTAGTGGGGCATGTGCAGTCTATAAGCATATCCTTGAATGTTCCTAGTCGTAGGTATATCGAGACAGGGCATCGATATTCCAGAGTAGACTAGCGTATACGTTTCTTGACCCATATGATGGGCGATGGATGATCCCATATCCATTGGTGTTGTGACATCAAAGATTGTATACGGGTGCTCAGTGGAGACAGGGTACACTGTAACGTTTCAAAATAATAAAATATTATTTTTTGGGAATTTTTATAATTTAATATTATTTTATTGAATATTTTAATATTTCGGTATTATTAAATACAAGTAAATGGGAAAAATTTTGGAAAAATTATGGAAAATTATAAAATAGGGTATTTTATAGAATTATGCCATTTTAAAGTTTTTATGATTAGTTATATGCTAATTTAGTGCTAATCGCGATTAAAAATCGCTAATCGGTTTTTTAGCATTTTTGTGCAAAACATGCACATATCACTTTTTTCACACTTGTGCATTTTCATGCCATGGTTCACTTTGGGTTTACTATTCTTGGGAGAAGGATTTTAAGAGAATAAGAAAAAGAAAAGACAAAGAAAAGAGAAAAGAATAAAGAATGAGGTTTGGTGAGAGAGAGAGGTATGGGCTTCTTTGACCAAACACTTAGCCATTTTCCTCCCCTCATTTCCCTCCCTCTCCCTCCATTGCTGCTGCTGCTCCTGCACCTCACCTCCCTCCCCTCTTCAAGCCCTCTAAACACCTCTAAAACAACTCCAAAACCCCACTCTCATTTCATTAAAAGTGTGCACAAGCTCAAGATCCACATATTGGACCAAGAAAGCAAGGATTTTGGCCACTAGGGGCAACTCAAGAAAATTCTTGAGTTGCCAAATGAGGTATTTTCTGGATCATTAACTTAGTTTTAGCATTTCCTTTACCCCCATGTTATGATTGAACTGATATTGTGTGATTTTAATGACTTGAGGAAAAACCTAGTTAGGGTTGTGAAGAATTTTGTGTTGTATTGTGAAACTGAGCTCAATAGAGATTATACTATCATCCTAGTGCATGAATTAAGACCCTAACCTGAGAGTTGAAACCCGAAATACGGATTTAGAAACCGATATCGGAGAAATTGTGGAATTTGTGAAGGGTATATTGAATCTGCTATCACCAGAGACATCCTAAATTAAAATTGATTGGACAGTGACATGTGCAGGCACCCAGGAAGCTACCACCAAGACCCCAACCCCTAACTCATCAACCCAGCCGCAGATTTATTCCAATTGGCCGCAATTTGCGGCCATACCTGCCCCATTTTTCCTCGTTTTGGTTCTGCTGCTCTTACATGTATAGATTAGACCCCTGGTATATATAGATTTGTCTAATTTGACCTAGGGTGAAATCTGGAGCATATTTCCTTAGTTGCTGTTTTGGATTCGTGTTTCCGTATTCCGTATTTTTAATTCTGAATTTGTGTCTTGTGTTTTACCTTGACTATTTGGCGTTTATATGACGATATAGAGGATTTATTGATGGTTTTGAAGGCGTGCCATAGGTTCTAACCTATATGCCCCTTATCGTATCGTTTTGGGATTCGTATGCCGTTTTAGCTTTGAATCGGTTTTAATGCGCATATACGATACTTTGATGTGTAGGTACCCCATGAAGACTTCGGGACGACAAGCAAACGCGTGGTGACATCGACAGATAAAGACGCAAGGTGAGTAGATTATATCTACAGGGGGAAGTCGGGTGGATGGCGTATAGCACCCCCGCAGTCCGTAGTTGGTATACCTTATGTGTTTATATATGATAGTATAGTGTCGTGGATTATTTGAGATGTGTTAGATGTGATATGGTTAGAAGTAAACTAGAATATTTCCTAGTTGCGAACCCTAGGATAAGTTTACACCCACACGCACACACATGTTGATTTGCTATACTTATACTGTGATGATGATGGATAGTGGACGACATTGGAGATGAGTCGATGTTATTGGGCTTTGTGCCGCGAGATCGATGATTTGATATGATTCGTATTTGGGATACGACATGTGATCTCTAGCGGGCCTTTGGACGTGTGTTTACATACGCAGTCATGTTGATGGTATCAGTTGTACTAGACTTAGATCAGTACCCCAGATTATGTGATATGGTGATGAGGATACCAAATAATTGATGAGCTGATTGTGATATTGACCCATACCTAGCTATTGGGATGCCGTACGACGATTTACCGTACGAGCTTTATATTGATGATAGATCCGCGCTCATGACCTGAGGATGTCAGATGATATACTGTATCGTACACGATACTATTGAGGCGGGATCACCGACTATTATATTATTTATATATATCGACTCAGATTTAGGTGGTTTCCATGCCTCTCCTGATGGACTTGGCTTAGTAGATGTTAGACTAGACCCGAGTCATACCTATTTCAAAACTAACGAATCGGGAATATCTTAAGGACAAGTAAAAGGATCCTACGGTTATTTTCAAAAGACGTATCTATTCTTAAAAACACCGTAACCCTTATTTTATCAAAACCCCGATTCGTCTTATTTCAGATGGCACTACTGCAGGACATGTATATATTGGTGTAGATTCTTCACTGTTGCATTGATTATTCGATTCCGCATCGCATTGCATGTGTTATTTCTATATTGCAATCATGCTGTTAGGACACCAGCACCATTATCGATGATGCATATGTTCCACGTACACTTGCTTGCCGGCTCACACACTTCATCATCGATAATTGTCATGTCACTACACAGTAGTATTATTGCATCATGATATGACATTGTATGTGCATACTATTATTCTATGTCACATTCATCATGCTTTTTGATTATACGCATTGAGATATTCGTTTTCATGATATTTCTGGATTTGGGAACCGTGGATAGTTTCAAAGGAGAGTATGTACTTATTTGAAATACCCGGTTTCCTTGATATGATATTTGCGCAGCCACCATGAGATTTATCGGTTCTGACTATATACCCCATACGAGGAGTGTGTGCCGTATGAGGGTACATGGTAGGGCCCGGTATGGTTTCCCTCGGCAAGAAGATCGAATGATTATGCCGATTGAGCCTGGAGGTGGGCGAGTACCTACCGGTGATTGTATTTGAGCTCGGCGGATATCCAGAGGATACCGACCGGAGTTGAGAGATGGACATGGGTTGACTCGTGCTGCCGGGGCCGAGGGCCGATACTGCAGACGGAGCCCCATATGGACGAGGATTTACGTGCCGATGCTAGGCACAGGTTTCATGATGTTTCTATGATTTTGATTATATGCTCACATTTACATGCATGATGCTCATTGTCATTGGGGTGACAGGTGGACGGGATCCACATTTATACAGACTATTATTACATTGATCATACTTCATTTGTATATATAACAGGGTATGAGTGCGCTGTTATATATACCCTTACACCAATATTAGTGGAATGGGACGCTAATATATGTGTATTGATATTCATTTGATACTTCATCATATTTACCTCATGCAGACATACCTTATGTTTATGACATGTTATTACCTGAGGCACTGACACGAGTATTTGGCACTACCTACATGTTTAGATGTTACATTGCCACCTTTTCATGCTTCAGGCTTATTCTTTGAGGTTTATATATCTGATTGTTTGACCTAGGATTATGTCATGCATTCGGTTTCTGCTTGTAGATGTTTTCTATTCACGAGTTGGCAACTCACCCCCGTTGTGCCACAGTTCTTGCAGGTTTTGCCGTACAGGTTCCATAGCGGCATTTCTGGCACACTGCTTACATTGCGGGTGATTTTCTTGGTAGGTGGATTCTTTTGCATCAAGAACCACCATTGTACTTGTATTATTCCTTTGTATCTAGAATTCCATCAACCAAAACTTGTATATTGTTTCGACCTTAGAGTCGCGCTTAGCAGTATTACGGTTTTCATGTTATTATGAGTTTTCTTTTGAGTTTTGATCCTTCCCATTCGGCGTTGTATATTATATTGCTTGTGTGGTTGTGACCGTCGATTGACGAAGAGCTAGCTCCCGCTTGGGAATGCCTTTTATCATTGCACAAATATTGTTCTTGTTGTACCCCGTTCGGGGCCAGTTTTTACAAAAGAAACTCTGCCGAAATTTTTAGAAAAGACTTACATTTTAAAAATGCATATTCGGCTTAGTTATTTAAAAACCTTGACTTCAAACATGTTTTCCTTCACTTCTTTAAACCAGTTTTCTTTACTTACTCTTAAAATGGTTTTAGATTTCTGGGCTTTTGGCTTACTTGGATCAGATGGAGTCCTATAGACTTCATATGGTTCAAGGGCCAGTCACGTGCTCTTTCGGGTCGTGACATACACTGAACGGACTCACAGAGAATTCCTATATGGTATTATATCTATCGTCGGATAGCAGTTCTCTGGTGATACTGGTACAGGTTAGTTTGTAGACCCAAGATCGTCATAAAGTCTTGTGTGTTCTCCAACTATACTTTGATTTCCACCCTACCACGGCTCTACTGAGTCGTGCAAACAGGTGGCTTTTGGGTATAGTTTCGAGACACATAGAGACAATGAGCGATAGGAGGGGTTTCGTCTCTCCCGGTATTGGGAGTTGATGTTGTGCTATGTGCGATTGGCTCTGACTTGAAGTTCATGGCCAGGGCTGATGAGATTTGCTGATAAGTGTTATCAGTAGTTTCTCGACCGGTCATAGTCCATATCGACATGACCAATTGAGTTGTTAGGGCTCGACGATTCCATCCCTAGACTTGATATGCAGCATATCAGACGAAGAGACCGGACTGTACGGTAAGTGTTGCCAATGGCTCGACGGGAGTTTTGACGGGTTCGCTTGTTTTTCTTCTGATCGCTCAATACCCGGGTGGCCGTTACGTTTAGTTGACCGCTTGCGGCTTGTAGGTGTTTTGATATGATCATCACCCACTGCCGGCGTATTGACGAGTCTTAGAGTCCCACACATGATTTTTTTAGCTCAGGCGAAATGATGTGGTGTGCATATGAGATATGCGCAGGAGCTCGATTAAATAAGAATATGTGATATCGTATTTTAATCGGACGTTCAATAATGGTCGGGTCGCATTTGATGTAACCGATTTATTAAATCAAGTGTCGATTTAATATTATCTTTTGGCTCACTTTTAATTAATCCTTTTTCTTTTGGATGTATGCATGTATGTTCACACATACACATAATGATGTGCATGCACACATACATACATACATATGTGTCATGGTTGATGATACAAAGGAGATGGCAATACAAGACTCACATGGTTGATAAATATCTAGATTTTTGTTAATGGATTAAAGGAAAAAGGAAATTAGCATAATGACTCATTTTCTACACACTTCTTCTTTGACCATTGACTTTAACCATGGTTTAATTTCCTTTTGTTCTTTAACCCATCCAAATAATATCTAGATATTTAGCCAACCATGGTTATATGTGAGAGTGTGTCATATATAATATATTCATTTTCATTTTTGAAAATAACTTTTCATTTTTTACACAAAAGCTTTTGCCATCTTCACCTTCCTCCTTTTCCAAGCTCTCTTGAGTTTTTTTTTGAGTGAGGAAATTAAAAAGAAAGGGTTTTTAAGTGAGTTTACAAACCACACAACCATTCTACACTATCCTAGCCCTTTAGAGTAGAGTGTTTGCTTCATTTTGTGAAGCTAAGAGCTTGTTCTAGGAATCTCCGGGTGGATCATCGTAGACGACGAAGGACCTCGAGCGGAGTCATTCCAAATCTTGTGCAAAGCCGTAGGAGTCCTAAAGACCGAAGGAGTTGGCTACAAAGGTTGTATTCCCTATTCGTTTAGTTTAGACTTCATATAATGATGTTATTACCTTAATCTCTAGTTACGATTCGTAGTTTGTTTGTAATAGCCCTCTTTAAAATGAAAGTTCACTACTTTATGATGTTACAACCTTTCTAGAGGCGCTACTACACACCACATGGTATTAGAGCCTAGCTAGAGCTTTAGGGTAAGCCGGACGACGTTTAAAAACTCAATCGAACATGAAAAATGCGATTTTTACATGCTCACTGGAATTTTTTTCAAAAGTTGGAATTTTTGTAATTAAAAATATGCAGAAAATAGAGCGGGCTTTTCTATGGATCCCCAAGAAAAACGAGCGCCTAACTCGACACAACGACTGTGGAACCGCGGCCAAATAGGTGTATTTGCGGCGGTTCCGTGGCGCCGTTGGTGAGGCTTGGACCGTGCGCTTTTGCGTTAATCCGTAGGTACCATATATGCTCTCTGGGAATTTTTTATGCAGGTTCAAGTGTTGAGATCTGTTACGACAGTGGGTATGTTGATGTGTTGATTGATATATTTTAACGTTGTCTATGCTTTTCAATTGTTGATGTGATATGATATATAGGATCGTCGTGATTGAATGTTCGGGGGTTTTATATGAGACGAGAGTTTATCTTTTCATTCATGTAAAATTCATTGTATATATTATTCTTTTATTGGGGCACATCCGGGTTGAGGATGATGTCTCCATTGATGTATATTTTACTTTTCCGCATTAGGATAGACCCAAGGAGGGGAGCATGAATGACCGGGTTCTGGAGTTCAGTGGGAGGCCATCTTGAGGAGTCGAGACCGGGTCTCCTAAACTCCAAAATTGGAAGGGTCACTTGCCGCTCTCATAGGGGTCTAAGGGTGTGGGCTTGGCTATTCATCACGACCGTGGAATCCGTATTTTCTATCGTAGGCTAAATAGAAAATACGGAGTTCCTAGTATATCCTATATTTTCATATATCTGTTTCTGCTGCTGATTATTCTGTGATGTGATTGCACAATATCTGAGACGAATGTGATATTGTTATATATGTGATATGTAATACTGTTTTTCGTTTCTTTATGTAATGGCTTAGGAAATTAAATGATGGGAATACATTAATGAGATTAATGTAAAAGAAAAGAAACCTAAAGATGTTGTAGAATCGGATTTGAAACACACTCGGCTCTTTTATGAAAAAGCAAGTTTCAAAAGATGCGGAGCTTAAGCCACTCCTCTTCTAAAAACAATTTAGATTCTACAACGAAATCAAGTTCAAAGCGTTAAAGGTTTCATAAAAACCATCCGCAACCCTCCGTCATTTTAGGAACCAGAGTACTTAGTATTCGTGCTACGTATGTTGATTATAGTCAAGACGTAGTGTACGGTAGCTAAGTGATGTCTTCCTGCAAAGCATATGATGCGATCAGTTAGGACATTCTTGTGATTATGTTGATCATAGTCAAGGGTCATATGGGTGGGTCTAGTTAATCTCGAAATGACGGGTGGAACTTGACTAGTGCTTATGATATGTTGACCATAGCCAAGGTCATAAGCATCTAGGGGTAAAAACCATATCGGGAGTTTCAAGAGTTGAGATTTCCAATGAGATTGCATACCATCTATATGATATTTGGATCCCGATCCCACTGTGAGTAAGAGTTACTCCCGGGAGAATTTTGCAATTTACAATTAGCTAATCCAGTAGGTGTCAAGAAAGGTCTTAACGGGGTTTGACCTCTGGGAAAAACGAGGTTTATTTTAATTAGGTCCATGCGTAAGCACGGGGAACCTCCCTCAAAGTACCGACACTGGCCTGGCTGAACGGTTAGCGAAACTGTAGAATGCAATTAATCCGGGCTAGTTTTCTTTTCAGGTTTGAAAGAAAATTTGATAAAAGCAGTGGGAGACATCGATTAGATAAGATAATAACCAATCTGATCTTTGCAAGATCATTTCGCTGAGTGTATTCTTTTCTCTCTCCTAATGGCAGATACCGATGACGGGACTTAAGCTTCTTTTAGAGAAAAATAAACTGACTGGACCAAATTATAAAGAATGGTTGAGGAACTTGAACATTGCACTCACATATGATAAAGTATCATATGTCCTCACTACCAAAGCCCCACCCGTCCCAGGACCTGAATCATCTGTTCCGGATAAGGAGATCCGAAAAACATGGAATATTGATTGCAACACGGTCACGTGCCTCGCGCTTGCTTTTATGGACAGTATCCATCAGAAACAGCATGAGAAGATGGATATACAATCCATCTTTCTTCATACAAAGGAGTTGTATGAAGAGCAATCTCGTACTTTACGCTACGACGTATCTCGAAAGCTGTTTCAGATGCGGTTGGCCCCCGGTGCATCAGTAGGAGACCATGTTCTGATGATAATTGGTCTTATAGAAGAACTTGAGGAACTGGGATGGACTATGGATAATGAGCAATATACAGATATTGTTCTACAGTCTCTCTCCCCCGCCTTTGCTATGTTCATAGTGAATTTCAATATGAACGATTTGGAGAAATCATTGCCTGAAATTCTCAATATGTTGAGAAATGCAGAGAGCATGCTTAAGACAGCGAAAACTCCCGCTCTGCTTTATGGGCCATCTTCCTCTTCAGTCCTAAAAGCCAAGGCCAAGGGAAAGAAGAAGAAGAATCCCACCAAGCCGAGATGTGGAGTTGAAAAGGCGAAGGGGAAAGACAAATCTGGGACCGCGGGAAATGGGAAAGGAGAATGTTTTTACTGCCACAAGTCGGGACACTGGAAACGCAATTGTGCTTTGTACCTTGTAGATCTCAAGAAGAAGAAGCATGTTGATGCTTCCGCTTCAGGTGTGTTTGTAACTGAAAACTGTTTTTCATTAAACTCTACATCTTGGGTATTAGATACCGGTTCTGGTTCTCACATCTGTAATTGTATGCAGGGATTGAGAAACAGTAGAGTTTTGAAGACTGGGGACCACACTCTACGGGTTGGAAATGGTTCCAATGTACATGCTGTATCCGTAGGAGAGTATCATCTGGGGTTGCTTTCAGGATGTATTTTGGTTTTGAACCCTTGTTATTTTGTACCTGGTATGCTCTGTAATATAATATTCGTATCTTTGTTGGACAATGAAGGATATCATTTTGTGTTGCAAAATAATGTTATGAACATTAACTTGAATCAACAGTTGATTGGTTATGGTACACTAAGTAACGGAATTTACGTCCTAAACCAACACACGGTTTTCAATATACAACATACAAATAAAAGAAAGATTTCAGATATAAATGAATCTTTTTTTTGGCATTGTAGATTTGGTCATATTAATGAAACAAGACTAAACAAGCTATATAAATGTCACGACCGAAAGTACGGAACGCGACTGGCACTTAGATTACGAGACGTCTAAAAGCGTACCGTAACCTAAGTTAGCCAAAACCCAGAAGAATCTAAACCAAAATCAAGAGAGAGTGAAGGAAAAACCTTAAATGAAAACGGTTTTTAAATCAAATAAGTTGCATAGAATCCCTTAAAAAAACATCAAAAATTTCCGAAAATTTCGGCAGAGTCTTCCCTGTATTTTCTATCCCCCAAAATGAGTACAACAAGATAATAAACCTGTAATCATAAAATGGCATCCCCAAGGGGGAGCTAGCTCTTCGCCCAAGGCGGATCACAACCACATGCAATATAATAGCAATATCAAGAAAAGAGCATAAAAGAAATGCAAAATATCAGAAAACACAACGCCGGCTCAAGTGAGCTCGACCCAAAAGAAACCACAAATATACAATCTCTCAGTCTCATCACTAGGTCGCATATACAAGATAAAGTGGTAGATGGAGAATACTAGATACAATGATAAAGCAAAAGAAATAAAGTGTGCTCGCAACCCACCTACGGGCGATGTCGCGAGTCTGAGCAAAAGGAGCTGATGATAAGATAGCCGCCGCTACAAGACTGATGAGTCCGACCTGCAAGACACTGTGGCACAACGGGGGTGAGTTGCCAGCTCGTGAGTAAATATAACATCTAATAAGGCAATCATAAGAATGCACGCAATGCACCACAACATGCATGTCCACATGTGATATAATAGCTCTAGTATGCATGCACATGTATGCAATGTCATTTCTAACTCTTTAAGTATTTTAAATGCTAAGGGTACTGCATTCTTAACTTTTAGAAAATGAATATCTGTATAATAGCTAAGTACCATCAAGAAATCATCTGAAAACCCGTGTCAAGCATCGACACCAAATAGGAATCATATCTGTCTCAATATCGGGCTCCGTCAGTCCGGATCGGCCCATATCATAAATCTCACGACAACGGTCGGTATCCTCCGGATATCCGCCGCGCCAGACATCACCGGTAGGTAGTCTTCCCCTGCCAGGCTCATCGTCTACAACTCGATCTTCTTGCCCCGGGGTACCATACCGGGCCCACCATGTACCCGAGACGGTTCATCCACTCCTCGAATCGGGTCTCGAAATCCAACAGAAAACATGGAAACTCATGGTGGACGACACATACATCACGAGAAAACCGCAACTTTGTTTTAAAAATGATAAATATAAGCTTTTGTTAAATTCTTGCGGTTTTCCCCAAAAATCCAGAAATCGCAGCAATACTGAAATCCTCAAGAAAATCAAAATGTTCACATGCTATATATGCTAAATGTCTATGATATCAATGTATATGATGTGAATTTTGGCTAGAAATCTATGTAGATATGATGGTAATGCGAGGTATATGCATGCTATGCAATTCCATATATCGTGTATGAATGCAAATGGCGTTATTAAGTTAAACAGGTTCTATAGTGCACGTGGCATGGCAATTACCAAAGGCGTGTGTGTCACATGAATAGTGCGCGTGCAACAGATGCCAATGGTAATGGTGTTCATGTCCTACGAAGTGATATCGCATAAGTATAGATGAATGTCCATGCAATCTAATATACTGTTTGCTATAAGGGTATGCAGTGTACATGAATGTATAAGCTAGCTAACAATATAAATCTTGCAAAAAGTAGGGTAATCCTAACTAGGGGGCGCCTCGTGCCATTCAGATGATTCCCCCATAGATGAATACATCTACTCACCTGAAATCCCCGCTAATCCGATCCGACCACCGCCTTGCCTTTACGTGCCGTGTCTGATGTTTCCCCGACCGATCCTATATTTGCACAACACCAAGTATAAGATTACAAAACCTAAAACGATGCAAGTCACAATATACAATTATCGACGCTCTCGAATTAAACATAACATACACTCGGTGCGCGGGAAAACGCACGAAAATCGCTAATCGTTAACTAGAATCGTCATTTCGGGGAAATCGACAAAACTAAAACCCGACTAGACAAAACCCCGCGTTCGTGCACTCTAATAGTCCTATACGAAGCTAATTATATTGCTAACATAACGCAATTTGATCGCATTCTAATTTTTGTAAAAATCTAGTAAGCAAATTTCAAACCGATTCGATGCAAACGTCGCAATTTAACGATTTAGCGAGCATAACCTTACGTAATTAACCACTCTAATCAAATAGGTAACCAAAGCCCTAACTTAACTCTAACAACCATGCTTCAAACCCTAGTTCAACATCAAATCCCATTCTTGATTTTCTTGAACAAGAATTTACAACTAAATTAATGCTTCAAAATTGAATTTTAGCACACATAAACTACAAGTTAACAAACTAGTTTAGAATTTCACCTCACAAATGGAACCCTAGCATGATCAAGCCACCAAAGAAGCCTCCTTTCTTCAAGTTTTGAACTAATATGGCTTGAGGAGAGAGTGGATTAGGGTTTTGCTTTGAATTGAGATGGAAATTTGTGAATTTTCTATGAATTCTAACATGAAAAATGAAGCAAAATGAAGTGAGAAGATGAGGGAATTTCTGCAAGGAGGTTCGGCCAGCAGGTAGAGAAGAGGGTGTGGGATTTTTGGAGAAGTTTCTAGGTCAAAAATATCCCTCACATCTCATTTAATGCATTTCACATCAACTTTTTACAAAAAAACCCCTTTTTACATCATTTTTTCATAATTTTCACACCATAAAACTAAAATGTTGCAAGTCATGATACAATTTTATTAAAACCATATTTTAGCTTATAAAGATTCCTAATTATGAAATTTACCTAATTAAATTTGTATTTATCACTAATTTAATGTATTTTTAAAAGCTTAAAATAATAAAAAAAATAATTAATTACGAATTTTTTTTTATTTAACTAGAAAATTATAAGTGACATTTTAGTGACAAAATTATAGTAATATCTTATCTAAATTTTGTATAATTAGGTCTGAAAAATACCTATTTTGACTTTTTACGGAAAAAGCCGAAAATTTAGCCGATTACCGAAAAACTGCCTAAACGATTTTCGAAGGGTTACAATAAATATGGATATTTAAAACCTTTTGAATATAAATCTTTTGCAACTTTCCAGTCTTGTATCAAAGGTAAAATGACCAAAACTCCGTTTATAGGACACGGAGAGAGAGCTACAGAACTCTTAAGCCTCATACATAGTGATGTATGCGGACCAATGTCTACACATGCTAGAGGCGGTTTTTCATACTTCATCACTTTTACTGATGATTTCTCAAGATTCGGACACGTGTTTTTATTGAAGCATAAATCCGAAGCCTTCGAGAAATTCAAGGAGTACAAACTTGAAGTAGAAAAACAAACTGGCTAGAGTATCAAGAAACTTCGATCAGATCGAGGTGGAGAGTATTTAAGCACTGAGTTTTCAGACTTCTTAAAAGAGAATGAGATTCTCTCTCAGCTCACTCTTCCGTACACACCACAGCACAACGGTGTGTCAGAACGGAGGAATCGTACCCTATTAGATATGGTACGGTCCATGATGAGTGATGCTGAGTTACCACTTTCCTTTTGGGGACATGCATTAGAGACAACAATTTATCTATTGAACAGGGTTCCATCAAAGACCGTGTCTACCACTCCATATGAGATATGGTGTGGAAGGAGACCATCTCTTAAAAGAGTTAGGATTTGGGGTTGTCCGGCTTATGTCAAAAAGCAGAATCCGGATAAACTCGAGACATGATCGGTCATGTGTAAATTTGTGGGATATCCTAAACACTCGTATGGATATCTATTCTACCACAAGGAGGAACAAAAGGTGTTTGTTTCTCAACATGCCACATTTTTGAAAAATGAAATCTTTACAGACAGTACTGATGGCAAAGTGGTAGAACTAGAAGAGGTTCTAGAGACACAAATTACTCATGACGAATTGGTTGAAACTGATGTTGCAGTAGAACTTCAAGAACCTCAGCCGCTCCGGAGATCTAGTAGAACTTCTCGCCCGCCGAAGAGATACTATGGGTTTCTCATTGATGGTGATAGAGAAGATTGCATCATAGATGATGATGACCCTACTAGTTTTCAGCAAGCTATCACGAGTGGTGACTCAGTGAAGTGGCTGGATGCCATAAGATCCAAAATGGAGTCCATGTACACCAACAAAGTATGGACTTTGGATGTTGCACCTCCTGGGATAAAACCCGTTGGGTGCAAATGGATCTTTAAGAGAAAGATTGGTGTTGATGGACATGTAGAGACTTATAAAGCAAGGCTTGTAGCGAAAGATTTTCGTCAAAGACCAGGACTGGACTATGATGAAACTTTCTCTCCAGTAGCAATGCTTAAATCCATTCGGATCCTATTTGCTATTGCCGCTCATTACGACTATGAAATCTGGCAGATGGACGTTAAAACTGCATTTCTAAATGGTGATTTAGAGGAATGCTGTTTCCTGATTTAAAATCGGGAAAGTTTACGGAGGAGGCATCACGTGCTACCACGTGACCAGCAGTCACGTGTTGGCACGTGACAATTAAAAGCAGCGGCAAAGGGAAATTCGGTTAAATCAAAGAAAAGGCTTCAGAAAGGGTCACGTGCTCACACGTGACCAGAGGTCATGTGCTGACACGTGACGGTCGAACAGCGGCTAGAAGATAGAGCGCAGAAGGGAGAAGAAAGTTCGCTCCAGGGGGGTCACGTGCCCACACGTGACCAGGGGTCACGTGCCCACACGTGACCAAGTGTCACGTGGCCACACGTGACCGGCTTTCAAAGCCTATCTATTTAACAGAATTAAATTCTGAACAGCATTCAAATCTTTCCAATGGGGAATGATTATTTGAAACCGATTGGATTAAAGATTTAAAGGTGATTAAATATCACCTATCTATGGAAAAGTCTTGAACTTGGAAATATTTCCCCTTAAAATCTAACCGAAATAACAAAGGAATATTTTTGGATTTAAAATCCAATGGTGAATAAAATTCACCTAATAATCCAAAGGTCCAAATGAATGATGAATGCAAATCAAATCTCTAATGAATACAAATCAGATCCCTCAATGAATGATTCATCGAAACTAATTGATTCTTCTCCTTCTCTTATAAATAGGAGCCAAGGGAAATAGAGAGAGATGGATAGAGAGACATAGAGAGAGAGAAAAATAGAGCCTTGAGACTTTGGAGGAATTTGGATCTTCTGTAAAAGAAAACCTTAGGTAAGAAAGGGGAGGCTTTAAAAAAAAAGAGAATTTAATTCTTAAAAGAGTTTAACTCTGATATTAAAAAGAAGAACTTAGTTCTCTCTTTAGCAGAGGATCTGCAAAGTGCACATCTCCCCATGAATTGAGAATTTAATTCTCATTGGGTTGAGATCCTGCCATGCAGATCCAAAGCATAGAGAGGGAATGGAAGTTTGAGAATTTAATTCTCATAGAATTATAGGAATTTAATTCCTTCGAATTAAAATTAGGGTTTAACCCTATGTTGAAGGAATTTAATTCCTTCAAAATGAACAGAACCAGGGTTTAACCCTAGTTAAGAACTTAATTCTCTCAAAATAACTGGAATTTAATTCCCTTAAGAAAGAAGAAATTAGGGTTTAACCCTATGATAGAATTCAGTTCTTCACATACATCAGGAATTTAATTCTTACAGAAGAAAAGCCGGGGTTTAACTCCATCTAAGAATATAATCCTTCAAAAAGAAAAGTGGGAATTTAATTCCTCTAAAGTTATAGCTAGGGTTTAACCCTATGAAGAATTTAATTCTTAAAAAGATAAACACATCTTCAAACAGGAAAAGAAGCAGGGTCACGTGTCACTACATGACCCCTGAAAAGTTCCACAGAGAAGGGCTTTGAGGCAATGCCTCACATGCCCCACGTGACTCCTTGGCAGAAGCTCTAACAGACAAACATTTAAATGCCCGTCACGTGACAGCACGTGATGCTCCAAAGTATTCAATACTTTTGGCAGAATAAAATAAATTGAGGGCGCTCTCACGTGCTACCACGTGACCCCTCTTGCCTTAGTGTTTAACACTAAAGTTGAAACATCTATATCCAGTGTTCAACACTGATTTTCTTAGTGTTTAAACACTAATTTGGAAAACTCTATTTACAGTGTTTAACACCGACTTTCTTAGTGTTGAACACCAACCTGGAAAACCCTGTTTTCAGTATTTAACATTGATCTGCCTTAGTGTTAAACACTAATTTGAAATCTCCACTGCCAGTGTTTAACACCGATTTGTTTTAGTGTATAAACACTAATTTGAAAGTCCTGTTGCTGGTGTTTAACACTAACTATCTTTTAGTGTTAAACGCTAACTTGTCAATCCCATTCTCAGTGTTCAACACTGATTGATCTTTAGTGTTTAACACTAACTTTAGCCCCATTGGCTAAGTGTCTAGAGGCAAAACCTCTCCTCTAATGGACCAACAGAGGGCCAATATCCTAAACATGATTGGACTTAGCCCAAGCTGGCCATAAGTCCTCAATTCAAATTCAACTGAGCCAATGGGCTCATAATATAATTAATTGGTCTTGGTTCCAAATTGGGCCAAAGATTATTTAATCTACCTCGGTTTAAGGGTACATCTCTTCACTCCTTTGATACTTGGCATTGTAATTCCTCAACGTCTTCAAAGAGGTGACGGGTCCCGATGACCATATATTGAGACGGAATGTGGGGTCTTTAAACCCATGGACTATGAGGTCCTTAACCTTGACGGGGATGTCTTAAAACTAACGCCGGACTGTGGAGTCCTTAAATCCATGGACTATGACGTCCTTAACCTTGACCGTGATGTCTTAAAACTAATATTGGACTGTGGAGTCCTTAAACCCACGAACTATGAGGTCCTTAACCTTGACCGCAATGTCTTAAAACTAACATTGGACCGCAATGTCCTTAAACTACCTATTGACCGCAATGTCGCTAAACTAAACAATAGGGCTCCCTTAATTGCTCTATTGTTGGATCTAAACGATCCCGTTAAGTCGATCTTAGTCTAAAAAAAACTAGGCTAACGTATCCTTAACAAACGTTTAAGTTGATCTTAGTCCTCAATAAGGCTAACGTATCCTTAAACCCAAACCCCCAAACCCAAATCTAAGATAATACGGATTTGGACTAGTCCACGCCCTACGGGCGACGACATAACTCAGTCTCCGTATACAATCCACGGGCAACTAAACACAAAATAAACACACACGACACGAAGTGACCATCTGGAGAAGGAGAAAGTGGTTACCGCAGTGCGGTAGCGTAATTAACTGCAGGGGCTTGCGCCTGCAGGGAAGAGCGTCCCCACAATTAAAAACCCCTCAAGCGAGGGGGAATCTGAAGAAGTCTGCTACATCGGACGCATCCGTTTAAACCTTCGATGTACGGCGCCATAAACCAACTTGGCATCTTCGGAGAGGTAGACGGATAGCACCAATTAGCATCTGCCCCGAATCTCAGGCAGGACGTCCATGTCCTGGCCGCCGTTTGGAGGGGAACAAATGCGTTTCTATGGATAAGCCCGAGGGCTTCATTGACAGTGGGAGCAGCGAAAAAGCGTGTAGGTTGCTTAAATCCATTTATGGATTAAAGCAGGAATCTCGGAGCTGGAACATCTATTTTGATGATACAATCAAAGAGTTTGATTTTATCAAAAATATAGATGAGCCATACATTTATAAGAAGATTGTAGGGAGTACTGTCACTTTCCTCGTATTGTACGTAGATGACATTCTCTTGATAGGAAATGATATTCCTATGCTACAACCGGTCAAATTATTCTTATCACAAAGGTTCTCCATGAAGGACGCGGGTGATGCCTCATGCATTTTGGGCATAAGGATCTATAGAGATAGATCCAAAAGGTTATTGGGATTATCCCAATCAAAGTATATTGATACCATCCTAAAAAGGTTTAGTATGGAAGATTCCAAGCGTGGTGCCTTGCCCGCTTGCCATGGAATCACTCTCTCCAAGGACTTCTGTCCAAAGACTGATAAAGAGAGAGCTCGCATGAGCTTTATACCCTACGCTTCAGCCGTAGGATCTATAATGTATGCGATGATATGTACTCACCCTGATGTAGCTTATGCACTAGCTGTAGTAAGCAGGTATCAATCCAACCCAGGGGAGCAACACTGGATAGCCGTGAAGAACATTCTTAAGTACTTGCGAAGGACTAAAGAATTGTTCTTGGTGTATGGTAATGGGGATCTCCAAATGGAGGCCTTTACCGATTCTAGCTTCCAAAGTGATAAGGATGACAGTAAATCTATCTCAGGGTTTGTATTTACCCTCAATGGAGGGGCGGTATGTTGGAAGAGTTCCAAACAGGATACCGTTGCAGACTCCACGATGGAAGCTGAGTATATTGCTGCAAATGATGCTGCCAAGGAAGCCGTCTGGATGAGGAAGTTCGTTGCGGAGATAGGAGTAGTTCCAACCATTATTAATCCAATACCATTGTATTGTGATAATAATGGAGCTATGGCGTTGGCCAAAGAACCCAGATCCTATCAAAAGTCCAGACATATCCTCAGACGATATCATTTGATTCGGGAGATAGTTGATCGCCATGAGATCGAGATTCGGAGAGTAGATACAAAGGATAACACCGCAGATCCACTCACCAAGGCACTTCCACAGCCGCAACATGAGCGACTTTTTGAGACGTTGGGTATGAGATACGCCAATAATTGGCCTTAGTGTAAGTGGGAGACTGTTGGATATATGTATGCCCTAGAGACCATTATATGTATAGTGGATGCTTGGACATATATATATGTATATTTTGATATATGACTTTCTTGCTCGACATGATAGTATGCTATCTGGTTTTACTTTATCTGACATGTTTGCTTGATACTGTTCATTTAATACATGTTGATAAAGCCCTGAGGATATATGCTTAACTTCCATGGCTATGATGGAGATCATACTAGTGGGGCATGTGCAGTCTATAAGCATATCCTTGAATGTTCCTAGTCGTAGGTATATCGAGACAGGGCATCGATATTCCAGAGTAGACTAGCGTATACGTTTCTTGACCCATATGATGGGCGATGGATGATCCCATATCCATTGGTGTTGTGACATCGAAGATTGCATACGGGTGCTCAGTGGAGACTGGGTACACTGAACGGACTCACAGAGAATTCCTATATGGTATTATATCTATCGTCGGATAGCAGTTCTCTGGTGACACTGGTACAGGTTAGTCTGAAGACCCGAGATCGTCATAGAGTCTTGTGTGTTCTCCAACTGTACTTTGATTTCCACCCTACCATAGCTCTACTGAGTCGTGCAAACAGGTGGCTTTTGGGTATAGTCCCGAGAAACATGGAGACAATGAGCGATAGGAGGGGTTTCGTCTCTCCTGGTATTGGGAGTTGATGTTGTGCTATGTGCGATTGGCTTTGACTTGAAGTCCCTGGCCAGGGCTGATGAGATTTGCTGATAAGTGTTATCAGTAGTTTCTCAATCGGTCATAGACCATATCGACATGACCTATTGAGTTGTTAGGGCTCGACGATTCCATCCCTAGACTTGATATGCAGCATATCAGACGAAGAGACCGGACTGTACGTTAAGTGTTTCCAATGGCTCGACGGGAGTTTTGACGGGTTCGCTTGTTTTTCTTCTGATCGCTCAATACCCGGGTGTTGGATATAGTGCCCTCAGAGTCAATTATTGAATCACATGCATGTGATTGCAATGATTGAGGGAGGACCTATACCGGTAGGATAGTCTTGCTCGAGATGATAGTATGCTATCAGGTTTACCTTTATCATCGTGTACATGTTTTAGGTGATATTACAGATCACTATTACACGTTGATGGAGCCCATAGGATTCTTGCTTGACTGTCGGCAGTGTGATGGCAATCATATACATGGGAGATGGGGTCTACAAGCACATCCTTAAAGTGGTCCCTAGTCGTGGGAGTTTCGAGACTGGGCATCGATACTCCATTAGTAGACTAGTGTATACAGTCGAGACCCCGACGAGGGGCGGTGGCCGGTCTCACAAGCCATTGGTGTTAGTTGGTTCACCTAAGATGTATACAGGTGCTCATTGGGTTATGAGTACACCGGACAGGACTCGCCGGGAACATGATAGTTGGTTTTATACCTGACGTCAGATAGCAGTTCCCTGGTGACATGTGTACAGGTTAGTTTATCGACCTGAGATCGTCATTTGTCTCGTGTGAGTTCCCACTGTGCTTTGATTCCTACCCTACCACGGCTCAAAGGTGTCGTGCAAACAGGTATTAGTTGGGTACAGTCCCGAGCCACATGGAGGCAGTGAGCGGATCAGCAGGGGTTTCGTCTCTCCCAGTATTGGGGGTGAGATCGCGCTGTGTCTAGGAGAGCCCTTACACGAAGTCCTTGGCCAAGGCAGAAGATTTACTGGTAGGTATTCCAGTAGTATCTCAGGGTGTTCTGGGCTATACTCCGACACGACTTGTACCGCTTTTGGGGGTCTGACTTTTACCAACCCCCTAGGCTCGACATGCAATACTCATAGACGAACGGACCGGACTGTATGGATATTGTCACTGACAGGCTCAGTAGGGTGTCAGGATGAGTTCGCTCATTGACTTCCCTTTTGGTCAATACTTGGCAGCCCGTTATGTACGGCTAGTACCATTGACGTGCTAGTGGTTAAATCCACAGCCAAAGTATTGACGAGTCTTTAGAGTCCCCCACAGACAGTTTCTCAAGTTTCGGGCGAAACGTTGTAGAGGCCGTATGGTATTATGGCAGGGTTTGATCATATACGTGCAGTAGTGCACAGATCATGATCGGACGGATCATACTAGTGGGCTTTGGTTTAAGCCGGATCCTAGTATTAGATTTGTTGGATAACTTTAGTTTCATTGCATTCGCATTCAGTCGGAATGCGGATGCAGGTATGTATATACAGGTGAGGGGTATCCTTGTGATCCGTCACGAGTTTACTTTAGATGATGCGGTTCTTTTTATTGTCATAAACATTTGGGTTAATGTTTATTTTGGTCGAAAATGTGAGTGGATTTCATGATGAGGTGCATTTAATGTGACATGGACATGCTTAGTGACCCATGGTCTCTTTTCTTGTGCTAATGTCACATTAGGATTGATTTATGTATTGAAATGATAAGAGGAGAGAGAGAGAGGGCAGCCATATGGCTTGAGTTTGCTCTTGTGTTTATTGCTTCTTACTCTTATTTTATCATAGCAACACATAAGAAAAAGAAAGGCACTTCTTCTTCTTCCTCCTCTTGCTTCTTGAGCTCACCATTTCCACCAATGGTATCACCTTCAACCTCCATCCATACACTCTCATGTGATGAGAATCAATGGATGCTTGAGAAAAAGTTATCACACGCATTCTCTACATCGCCTTGGACACGTCGGCTAGCGAACTTCGTGCCCAAGTTGCTTCGGATGAAGCGGGAGCCCGTAAAAAGACTCATTGATGTGGTGCCCTTCCGACGAGAAGACCGGAGATCGGAGATGCCGCGAGGAGCATGGGTTGGTGGCCAAAGACCGAAGGACACGGATCGATCGGTATAGCTTTTCTAACCCTTCTCTAGTTTGCTAGTTATAGGTTAATGGTTCGATCCGGGATTAAAGTCTGCGATAGCGTCGGTTTCAAGTTTTGAAAAAGTTTTCGTTTCCGCATTTTGGTCTCGGACAGACGGCCGGGGCGCTATCGTAGACTTACATCGGGTGGCCGTTACGTTTAGCTGATCGCTTGCGGCTTGTAGGTGTTTTGATATGATCATCACCTACTGCCGGCGTATTGACGAGTCTTAGAGTCCCACACAGGATTTTTCTAGCTCAGGTATAGCATTCTGAAATTTTTAGAAATAAATAAAATTAATTAATTAAATAATAAAGTGTTAAATTAAAAAAAAAGTTATTAAAACCAAATTAGACAATTTCATAAGATGTGTGTAAAATAAATTAAATTAAAATTCTTATATGTAACATAAATAAGTTATAAGGGTTTTAGTGATAATTTTAGCTTCATTTTAATAAAAAGAGTGTTATATAATAACATAAGTTGTGAGGGGTTTTTATACAAGTTTAGGAAAATTATGCAAATTTGGTTTTGTGAGGGTGTAAGTGGAAAATGGGTAGAATATGTTTTAGTTCAGAAGTTAAATTTAATTAAATCATTTTGGGAAAGGTTAGTGTGTTGACACCACATACACTCATGCATACACACACACCAACACCTCCTCCTTGCATGAAATCACTACACCTTGCTTGATGACACCTCCTCCTTCACCTTATCCCTTCTTTTTAACATATATAATTAATGTTCAGATCATTTACCTAATTTAAAATCTGAAAATTTCTGAAAGAAAAACAAAAATTTAAGAAAACAAAGAAGAACAAGAGAAAGAAGAAGGAAGGAGCTAAATCTAAGGTTTTCATCATCATCAAGCTAGGACAAGGGGCTTAACATCTTGGAGAGTGTTATTCCTACAAATTATTATAGGTAAATTCTTAACCACAGTAGTAATTGAGATTCTGTAATTAGTTTAGCTTGAAATGATCAAGTTCTATAATATCGTATTTTAAGTACAACTAAATTCTGTTTGAATCTGCTATTGTTTAGATAACAATTAACCCAACTAAACAAGACCTACATGATGTATGTAACACGTATAGCAAACCATAGGAGCACGAACCAGAGGGCTCGGAATTGGGCCGGCGACCAAAGGGAAAAATTCGGCGTCGCCGGTTTTGTAGGAAGCTAGGGTATTTTGGTTTGTTGGGTAGGGTTCTGTGTATAATTGTGGCAATTTTGGTGTTATTTAATTAAATTAATTCAGCCGTATATGAAATCTGGAAGTTAATATCGGAAAATATCTCTAAGAAACCGAAATACGACATGGTTAAAGCGTATCGCAATCTGTTTTCTGTCGCGATGCAGAGTAGGGTTAAAATCCAGTAAGGTTAAGTGTTAAATAGTTTGGTATAGTCGTATACAATATAACTAGTACGTGGGAATGGGTGTTTTTCATTTCCGTCATGTCGGGGTAGCCATTTCCTTATATAAGTTAAATTGTGATGTTAGATTCAAATACGGGATTTTCGGAGGCAACGAGGAAAGGAAAATGATTGGCAATTCCTGAGTAGATACGACGTTTTTCGGTGAGTAGACTAAACATCTACCGGGGAATTTTGTAAATATGACGTGTTACGCCCGTAGTTTTATTTAAATAAATGCTTTATTTTGTTATGCTAAATTGACAATATGCATTCATAATTCATATATATTTTGCTTAGTTGCTAGTACACTGCATAAGTATCGACGAGTTATGCCACGTGCACATCTTACATGTTACACACACCTCGTCGATATTACCATGTCACTTTTACAATTAGTAAATTTCTTGTTAAAAATGATTCATATCATATCTTAAACACCAATAACGGTAGTGAAGTGCATCACTAACATCATGTTTAGTATTTGAGTATTTTATGTTGATATAAGAGGAAATTGTATTATTGAGGATTTATGGTTTTGAGTTTTGAGTACTATTACATAAATCCAGTGATTTTCATGATTAATGCGTCATGTCCACCATGAGATGTTTTATGATTTGGTTTTATTCCGGACTGAGTGGGGGAGATATACGGTCGTGGATTTTACGTTATCCATACTGAGTCGGAGAGATATACAGTTGGATACATGGTGGACCCGGTCGAGACCGAGGGGCAGGATAGCCGCATTGAGGCGGGGGAGCATAGCGAGGTTACTCGATACCGGAGTTAGTGGTAAGATATGGCGGATATCTAGATGATACCGACCGATATCTGATTTCAGGATCATTCGAAGAATGATGCCTGAGAGAAATGGAAGTTTTGTGTCGATGATGGACAAGGAAAGATGAAATTTATTGGGATAAATGATGAGATTGCAGTTTTGGGTTATGTGATTTATAGTATTGATTTATGCTTTCCATACGCTATCGTGCATCATACTTGCTCTCATTTCAGTTAGTTATGATCGACATATTTATATTATTAACCATTATATATTAGTTATATTCACTGAGTTGGCAACTCACCCCGTTGTGCCACAGTTCCTTGCAGGGGTAGAGTGGACGGTCAGTAGCAGTACAGCCCCACTTTTTGCAGCTTTTTCACATCTTTTACTAGGTGGGTTACATATGTAGTAACCTTCTCTTTTGGTATTGTATTTTGTATCTAGAAAATCTCCATCAGACCTATATATGACTTAGAGTAAGAGATGGTTATATGTATATTATTGGACAGAGGAGATGATTTAGTTCTATAAATTGTATTTCTTTTACTTATCTGAAAATTTGTTAATGTCTTAAATTGCTGATACTTGTCTCCACTATTGATATTGTTGATCCCAACTAGGGATGCAACCAAACCTAACATCTTATACTTGTTAGTATCTAATTTATACAAACTGTGATTTCTACTTAAAAACTAAAATTTTATAAAGAATTCCGCAAAAAGGATTTTGATCTTGGTTTTCGGCTTACTTGGACGGTATGCATATCTTTAGATATTATACATTCTAAGTGCCGGTCACATCCAAACTTTGGGTCGTGACAAAGTTGGTATCAGAGCCTAGGACTGACCTTAAGGAATCGAGTAGTGATTTAAGATAAGTTGACGTGAGTCCGTGATTTAGGGTGACCTTTGGTTTGATGGAGTAGGTGAATTGGGATGCGTGTAGTACCGTACGTATGTTCCGCAGCATATTTACGTTACCACACTCAGCCTAATTAACCTTAGGATGTATGTCTTGAATTTTCCTTCCTTTGATTCTCCGTTATTGATTGATCCTATTCATAAGCCTTATCAACTCTTTTTTTTGTTCCAGTTGCTATGGCCACGCGAGCTAGGCGATCCGCAGCCAGAGATGCAGCTAGGACGAATCCTCCTGTGACGACGACTGGTACACTGGACGTTCCGGCGGTGCATGAGCATGTTGATCCTCCTCCTCCAGATCGCATGACTAGGATAGAGGAGGGCATGTTAGGATTGCAGCGAGTGGTAGGCCAGTTAGTTGAGACCACTCGAGTACTGAGACAGGATCCGACACCGACCGTGGTAGAGTCCGAGGTACAGCCTACGCAGACGGTAGCACTTGTAGATACGAGAGTGATGGAGGTATCGCTTGCGGAGTTTATGAGGTTGAGACCTCCGGTATTTACATGGACCGATGTAGCGGAGGATCCTTAATCCTTTCTTGATAGGATGGCGAGGATTGGTAGATCATTGCGATGTTCTGATGCGAGGTCAATTGAGCTAACTAGTTTTCGTTTGGAAGGACTTGCACAGGAGTGGTGTGAGTCGATGAAGAGAGGGCGAGCTACGGGTCTTCCTCCGATGTTGTGGGCTGAGTTTTCCGATGTCTTTCTTGCCAGATTTCTTCCACAGAGTGTGAGGGACGCTAGAGCTAGCAGTTTTGAAGCGTTGCGGAAATCGGCAAGTATTCCAGTGGCAGATTATGATTTACGATTCACCCAGTTGTCGCGCTATGCTCCATACTTAGTACCTACGGAGGAACTTCGGGTGAAGAGGTTCCTAAGGAGTTTGGACACGCAGTTGTATTTAGCTATAGGCTCCCAGTATTTTGATACGTATGCGCTGGCCATGGATACAGCGATACGAGTAGAGGAGCGTTTGAGTGAGACAGTGGTTGTTCCAGAGCTAAAAAGGAGTAGACCGATTGGGCCAATGGATAGACAGTTTGGTAGAGGTAGAGGCCGATATACTCCAGGACGCAGTTTTGGACGAGGCTGGACTCAGGGCCAGATGTTCAGTTCTTATTCCGAAGATCAGAGGGCCCTATCTACATGTTTTAGTTGCGGACTTCCCGGACATTTTGCGCGGGATTGTAGATCCCAGAGAGGGACCGTTGTTCCACAGGCTGCTTTACCCCCTCCACCTTCTACATCGATGGCTTTACTTCCTTTGTTACAGAGAACTGTTTTTCCATTTGCTCCACGTCCTGGGTATTAGATACCGGGTCAGGATCCCATATATGTAATCAGTTACATGGGCTTAGGAAAGGTAGAGAACTTGGAGAAGGTGATAAAGACATTAGAGTTGGAAATGGTGCAATTGTTGCAGCTAAGACTGTCGGGGAATATCACCTTGCATTACCAACTGGTAATACATTGGTTCTGAACGAATGCTATTACATGCCGAACCTGATATGCAACATTATATCGGTTTCTTTATTGAGTAAAGAGGGATATAATTTTGTATTACAGGATAATGTTATGAACATTTTCCGTAACCAAAAGTTGGTTGGATCAGGCACGTTGTGCAATGGCATTTATGTTCTAAACCAATCTGTTGGAGATAGTGCCCTCAGAGTCAATTATTGGATCACAGGCACGTGATTGCAATGATTGAGAGAGGACCTATCCCGGTAGGACAGTCTTACTCGAGATGATAGTATGCTATCTGGTTTATCTTTATCATCGTGTACTGCTTTAGGTGACCTGACATGTCGCTATTACACGTTGATAGAGCCCCTAGGATTCTTGCTTGACGACCAGCAGTATGATGGCGATCATATACGTGGGAGCTGGTAGTCTATAAGCACATCCTTAAAAGGTCCCTAGTCGTAGGAGTTTCGAGACAGGGCATCGATACTCCATTAGTAGACTAGTGTATACAGTCGAGACCCCGACGAGGGGCGGTGGCCGGTCTCACAAGCCACTGGTGTCAGTTGGTTCACCTAAGATGTATACAGGTGCTCATTGGGTTATGAGTACACCGGACAGGACTCGCCGGGAACCTGCTAGTTGGTCTTGTACCAGATGTCGGATAGCAGTTCCCAGGTGACATGTGTACAGGTTAGTTCATCGACCTGAGATCGTCATTTGTCTCGTGTGAGTTCCCACTGTGCTTTGATTACTACCCTACCACGGCTCAAAGGAGTCGTGCAAACAGGTTTTAGTTGGGTACAGTCCCGAGCCACATGGAGGCAGTGAGCGGATCTGCAGGGGTTCGTCTCTCCCGGTATTGGGGGTGAGGTCGCGCTGTGTCTAGGAGAGCCATTACGCATAGCCCTCGGCCGAGGCAGGAGATTTACTGGTAGGTATTCCAGTAGTATCTCAGGGCGTTCTGGGCTACGCTCCGACACGACTTGTACCGCTTTTGGGGGTCTGACTTTTACCAACCCCCTAGGCCCGCCATGCGATACTCATAGACGAACGGACCGGACTGTACGGATATTGTCACTGACAGGCTCAGTTGGGTGTCGGGGTGAGCTTCCTCATCGACGTCCCTTTTGGTCAATAGCTGGTGGCCCGTCACGTATTGGCTTATACCTCTGACGTGCCAGTGGTTAAATCCACAGCCATAGTATTGACGAGTCTTTAGAGTCCACCACACTTTCAGTTACTCAGCTTTCGGGCGAAACGCTGTAGAGGCCGTATGGAGATATGGCTGGGTCCGATCAGATACGTGCGGTATTGCACGTGTCAGGATCGGACAGTTTTGTACTAGTGGCCGTATAGTTATATGGCAGGGTTTGATCTGATACGTGCGGTATTGCACGCATCAGGATCGAACGGATTTTACTAGCCGGCTTTGGCTTAAGCCGGTCCTAGTCTAGTACAGTGTAGATTTTGTCTCATTGCATTTGTATCCGGTCGGAATACAGATGCGGGTGTGTATGCACAGTGTCGGGGTTTTCCTGTAATTTATTACGGGACCAGTTTTCTGGAGTTGCCAGTTTGCATTCCGTTCCGGCCGGTTTTCCTTTGTTCTTTCCCGGCCAGACTTTTCCGATGGAGGGGGTAATTTGCAGTTTTGCAAATTACACTTTGTGGGGGGGTTTCTTGCATAAAGTTTGATTATGATAGATATCATTTCTTTCCTCCATGCTTGCTTTGATGGTGAGATGAAAGGTTATGGGTTGAATAGGAAAAAAGGCATGGTTGATGTTTTGTTGACCTTGGATGTGGTCACCCCTCTCTTGCTCCTACACTCACCTCCCTTCATGTTGATGTTATGATATATTCCTCCACCACTTGATCATTCTCACTTGATGAAAAGAAGAAGAAAAGAGAGAAAGAAAAAAAAGAAGAAGAGAGAGCTTCATTCTTGAGAGTTTCTTTCTTGATCTCTTTTTCATACTAGAAAAATGCAAGCACCATTTTTCTAATCCTTGTTTCCTCCATCATCTTCAAATGGCAACAAAAACCCAAGCGAGACAATCTACACTACATTCTACAGCACTTCTTGGGCATGTCGAGTTGCCGGCTTCATGCTCGAGTTGCCTCGGTATTGAGGCGGGAGCCCGTAAAAGACGAAGGCGATGTGGTGCCCTTTCCGGCGAGGAGGCGACGATGTGGAGCAAAGACTTTCCGCGGGAGATCGGGATGATGAAGAGAAGACCGGAGGACTCGGATCACTCGGTATACTTCTCACCCCATCTCTTGTTAGCTAGCGTAGGTTAATGGTAAACGATCCGGGTTTTCTTTGTCCGCGGTAGCGCCGGTTTCCGAGTAAGGAAAAATTTTGATTCCGCAATTTGGCCTCGAGTAAGACGGCCGGGGCGCTCCCGTGGCGCAACATGGTATCAGAGCCACGCCATTAACCTTACCTAGCTTGTGCTAACGTGTTTAGAACTCGATCGAACAAAAAATTGCAAAAACCGCATTTTTCTTCACATCAGTTTCTGTCGAAATTTTTTGAAGTCCAAAAATTTTTCAGGATGTTTCAGAATGATGTGTAGGACATTATAAGAGATCTGCAAAAATTTGGAATCGTGAACAGTAAGAATCGCCGCGGAAGCGCGGCCAAAGCCATGCTTTGGCCGCTCTTCCGCCGCGGGTTAGACTGTTCAGTCACCCAAATTTTTGTAGTATGTTTCTGTGTTGAAAATGTGGTTTCTGGAATGTTAAGTTTGGGCCCAGAATTTCTGTGAGTGCTACAGTTTTGATTGGGGGCCCACTTGTTAATTTTTGGTCAATCGGAAAATTTTAAACACATTATTTCACAGTGTTTACATTATATCTGCGACCGTGAATGTCACTCGATCGGTAAATCCGGTCTAACTGCTATAGCCCGGTTAGACGGATTTGCGAACGTAACTTTCACGTTGATGTTCTATGTTTATGCTGTGATGTTGCGGATCGGTCGTGGGGGATAGCCTGGATGCAATGCTAGTACTGTTTTGTTGTATTATGTACATTTGATATTGCGGGGCGAGCGTCCGACATGTGGACTGCCGTCACTGCCTGTTTGTATTATTCTTTTGGGGCACGACCTGGTTGCGGTCGATGTACCCGGTGTATGTATATTTTACTTTCTGTACTAGGGTTGCCCCGCGGTGGGGTGCACGGATAGCCGGGTTCTGGAGGGCAACGGGCCCGCATCTCAGGGCATTGAGACGGAGGGGGCTTCAGTCCAGGATTGGCGGGCTATTCGCCGCACTCGTAGGGGGTACAGGTTGACCCAGGAGGGGTGCCCAAGTTACCGGATTCCGTGAAGTGCTGGGTGGTCCATTCACGGTACTGAAGGGGGCTGCCTCGCTTCAGGTTTTGGCGGGTGACTTGCCGCGCCCGTAGGGGTCTAGGGTTTTTCATTGCACAGGCTATCCACACGACCAGGGGAACGTCGGGTTTCAGCAGCGGCTCTGTGAAACCCGGGGCTTCCAGATATCTGTATTGTTCTGTGATGCTGTACATTTCTGTGATGTTGCATTTTATTCACGCCTTGAGCGAAATACTATATATTGGTATATATATTAGTAGATGTTGTATATGTTTTTCATCCGCGCTAGTCCAGTCCCCGCTCTGCCGTTAGTTAGCTAACCTAACGGGTGATGACGGGACCCAGTGGCAAATGCGGATGGCATATACGTACGTCAGTATATTTTCGTTCTTTGTGGTGTGATCAATTGATGGGACTGCGTTGATTCGGATCAATGCAAGTTTAAACAAACCTAATCTGATGTTGTTGGAACATTTTTCAAAAAAAGCTGTTATTGCAAGGACGTTCGCTTTTGTTTTGCATCGTGGTATTCATTTGGAATATCCTGCTCCTCAGTCGACGAGGCAAGGGCCGAGATCCCTTCACCGGGAGTGACCCCTTGGACAGAAGTTTGCGTCAGGGCATTAACTTCACTATAGCCGATTACTTTTGCTATGCATCGTGGTATTCAGTTGGAATATCCTGCACCTCATCCTACGGGGAAAGAGCCGAGATCCCTTCACCGGGAGTGACCTCTTTAGTAAAGGTTTTCGTCACTATATTTTCTAAAAAGTTGTGCGGTTCCTTCAACGATATCAAGTTCGTTACGTTAAAGGTTTTTCGCCAAAAACCAGTCGTAGCCCTCCGTCATTTCAGATTAGTATTACTTAGTATTCGTGCTGCGTATGTCGTGCTCAGCCGAGGCGTAGTGTTCGGTAGCTATGTAGTGCTTTTCTGTTGCATGGATATGTGATTGGTTAGGACAGTCGTACGGTCATTTTGGCTCAGTCAAGGACTCGTGCGGGTGGGTCTAATGCAATCAAGATAATGACGGGTTGAACTTGACTAGGATCCTTTGATATGTTGGCTCAGTCAAGGTCACTTGGGTCCTAGGGGTAAAAATCACATCGGGAGTTTCAAAAGAACTGAAACTTGCCAGGCATGCGCATACCTTCTGGAGTGTGGTGACTTGAGTGGATTCCGTCAAGTTATCATGCGATGATAGTTGGATCCCGATTTCCACTGATGAGTTAGTTTACTCCTCGGGTGATCCCGACTAATTCTTCTTTCAGGTTTGGAGGAGAATTTGAGGTACAGTGGGAGGTTTCCAGATTAGACAAAGTGGTAACCATTCTGATCTAGGTTAGAGTGCACGCTGAGTGTTTCTTTTCTCTCTCTCTGGCAGCGACCATTGACCCGACCCTGGACTTTGACTCAGTGACCAAGTTGACCGAACCTTCTTAACACTGGCTTTTGGATTGTCAGAGTTGCAGACCTCATTGCCACTCCTACTTTTACCCTTTTCTCCAGGACACCCCGTATTACTACGAACGTCCACTTCCATTGGACAAAACCATCGTATGGTTATATACGAACTCGAAGGACTTCGAGGATGGTTTCTGGTTCTGGAGAAAACGGATAGGATTATTCAGTTGTCTTTTCTTTTCACCTTCTCTCAGGTTGCGAGTACTCCTTAGTTTAGGAGTAGTACACCTATTACGCAAATTGGATAGTCTTCTTCCAAACCATAGGCTGGTGCCGACCGGTAGGGAATGAAGAAAACCAGTTAGCCTAAAACGGTGTACAGAAGGTATTAAGTTCAGACAAAGCAAGGGATTAGTAAGAGGGCAAAGTAAATTGCGACTGATATTCACGACCAAACCAAGTATTTCTTCGCCAATCCTAAATCACCTTTGTATTTCTCCAGGACACTCCGTATCACTACGAAGATCCCATTTTATTGGATACTCCATCGTATGGTTATATACGAACTCGAAAGGAACTAGTTCCAGTTCGGGGATGGATTCTGGTTCAGGAGAAATAGGAATAAAGTACATTCAGGTGTCTTTTATCTTCACCTTCTCTCGCATTGCGAGTGCTCCTAAGATTAGGACAGTACACCCTTTATGCTTATTGGATAGTCTTCTTCCAAACCATAGGCTGGTGCCGAACGGTAGGGAAGGAAGAAAACCAATTGGCCTAAAGGGGTGTGCAGACGGTAATGACTAAAGACATATAAAGGGATTTGGACAGATGGCAAAGAGATATACGGTTACAGTTGTGAATCTGGATAATGGTAGAGGCATTACTAGGAATACCAGGATACCCCATCGAAACATTTCAATGTTTCAGTTTCACTGTGTACTGTTAAAAGAAAACTGATTTCCCGATTGGACACTTGCTCCAGGGTATGTATTTACCAGGTTTGATTCTCACATCTGTATGGTTTTACAGATGATGAGTGGGAGTAAGTTATTGGGAATTGGGTGATCGTCCTCATTATATCGGGATTCGTTGTAATCGGTGATATTTGAGGAGATCACCTGGGATGTTTGCCGGTCGGCAAATATTTGGTTTTGAATATCCGCTGTTGTGCACCAATTTCAAATTGATATATCTGTACGTCTATTTTCATAGAGTGAGATATACCTTTTGATATTATGTCGATGACATTTACCTATATCAGTGGATGGTTAGGTAAGGAGCATTAAACAGCGGTGTAATTCTTCTTAACCATAAGTACAGTTTTCAACCTGCGACGCACAGTGAAAGAGTTGTTAGACTCAGTGGACTTATACAGAGTATTGTATGTTGTCCAGTGTCCATCAGGACAGAGGGGTTGGTCCTCGTACTATATTCGGTTTACTTATGACTTCTCTAGATTTTAGACAGCTGTTTCGTGGAAACACAGGGTCTAAGTTTTGAGGAGTTATAGGTATTTGAATAGAGTAGAGAACCAGGTGTAGCAAGTATCGGGATTCTTCAAACAGATCGAAGATGTAGATACTTGTGTATGGTATTCAGTTGATAGTAATGATGAAGACAGATTGCTTCTCTTTCAGGTTACTCATAATTGGAAGCATTCCTAAGTTGACTAACGCTGATCGGCCTCCTTCCATTTAGTTGACATGCACTGGAGACAGCTGCATGATTTGAATCTGGTTCAATTAAATCAGTGCCTCTGGTTCTATATTGGATATAGAACAGTTCATATCTTAACGATGTTAAGGTACGGGGAGTTGTCCGGCTTATGCTTAAACCCAGACTCCGGATAGCTCAAGGCACGCTTCTGTAATGGCTGTTTGTGGGTTGACCCAGGCTATGACGAGGGTTGATTTTCTACCATCTGGCAGATCAATAGAAATATTGTTCTAGACTCGCCACAGTTTTATTAAAAATGGATTTTTTCAAAAACGGCAGTGGGAGTATGGTAGAACTGGAAGTGATTCCAGAACCGCAAACGATTACTGAAGATTTAATAAGGAACCTAAAGATTCAATCTGATTTGACATTCCATTGGCCACTCCGCAGATAAGGTGGGTAACTTCAGGCACCCGAGAGGTACTCCGGTAGCCTCAATGACGGTGACAGGGAAGTTCTTGTTTACCCACACTTGCCATTGTTGTTGTTCCAGGCTGCGAGACCCGGCAGGAGGATGAGTATAGCGTCGTTCTAAACTAGCTTTAGAAGTGCACGTCTATATGACTCTGCCAGAGGGTTGTCGTAGTCAGTGGGAGCAGCGGAAGCATTGGTGGACATCAGGCTTATGTCTATTTATAGACTAAAGCAGATGTAGCGGAGATAGATCGTCTATTTCTGATGTGACAGTCATAGGTTTGACGTCATCAGAATAGGGGATGGATCTGTTGAGAAGGTAGTAGGAAGTGATATTCCTATACTACGATCGGTTATACTTTGGTCGTCACACAGTGTTTTCTCCACATGGGACTTGGATATTATATCAGACATACTGGTTACTAGACCTATGGTTTTAGATCTAGATTTGGGTGGTTTCCCAATCAGGGTACCTTGACAGCATTCTAAGAGTATTTAGAATGGAAGACTCCTGGCATGGTAGTGTACCTGCAGGTAATGGAGTCACCCTCTCTAAAGGTGTCTTACAGACTAAAGGGGAGAAGAATACGCATGATTGACAGATCACTTGCTTAGGCAATTGAGTCAATCATGAGATGTCAAGTACCACACCAGATGTTGTTCTTGCACTAGATGCAATAAGTTGATATTGATCCAATCCTGGAGGAACAGTTGGAAGCAGTTTTAGAACATAAGTGAATGTTCTAGGGATATGATAACGGCTGCCTCCTTGAGGAGACGGTTATCACTCCAGGCTTCCAAGGTGACATAGACGACAAGGAGGTCGTCAGAGTTATAGTTCTCCCTCTGACGAGGGACAGTATTTTGGACAGATGGTCCAAGGCAATACTGAGAGAGGCATGGCGCAGGATACTGATTAAGTTCAGTTGATGATACAGTCTAAGAAGTTTGGATTTGGAGTTCGTTTATGAGCTAGGTCCCATCAGACATCCAGACATTCTAAGACAGGTATTGCTCATTTCGGGAGATGGCTTTCTCCGCGAACTTGAGATATAGAGAGACATAGAAAGAAACTTCACAGTGGATCCACTCGCTGAGGCTATTCCTCGAACGCAATAGTTTCACAAAAGAGCTTTGTGAGACTGACTGGTAGAGGAGTTGGGTGTTCGGTATCACACGGGCTGTGAGTATGCGACATCGCAATAATTAGCCTTGAGTGCAAGTGGGAGATTGTTGGAGATAGTGCCCTCAGAGTCAATTATTGGATCACAGGCACGTGATTGCAATGATTGAGAGAGGACCTATCCCGGTAGGACAGTCTTACTCGAGATGATAGTATGCTATCTGGTTTATCTTTATCATCGTGTACTGCTTTAGGTGACCTGACATGTCGCTATTACACGTTGATAGAGCCCCTAGGATTCTTGCTTGACGACCAGCAGTATGATGGCGATCATATACGTGGGATCTGGTAGTCTATAAGCACATCCTTAAAAGGTCCCTAGTCGTAGGAGTTTCGAGACAGGGCATCGATACTCCATTAGTAGACTAGTGTATACAGTCGAGACCCCGACGAGGGGCGGTGGCCGGTCTCACAAGCCACTGGTGTCAGTTGGTTCACCTAAGATGTATACAGGTGCTCATTGGGTTATGAGTACACCGGACAGGACTCGCCGGGAACCTGCTAGTTGGTCTTGTACCAGATGTCGGATAGCAGTTCCCAGGTGACATGTGTACAGGTTAGTTCATCGACCTGAGATCGTCATTTGTCTCGTGTGAGTTCCCACTGTGCTTTGATTACTACCCTACCACGGCTCAAAGGAGTCGTGCAAACAGGTTTTAGTTGGGTACAGTCCCGAGCCACATGGAGGCAGTGAGCGGATCTGCAGGGGTTCGTCTCTTCCGGTATTGGGGGTGAGGTCGCGCTGTGTCTAGGAGAGCCATTACGCATAGCCCTCGGCCGAGGCAGGAGATTTACTGGTAGGTATTCCAGTAGTATCTCAGGGCGTTCTGGGCTACGCTCCGACACGACTTGTACCGCTTTTGGGGGTCTGACTTTTACCAACCCCCTAGGCCCGCCATGCGATACTCATAGACGAACGGACCGGACTGTACGGATATTGTCACTGACAGGCTCAGTTGGGTGTCGGGGTGAGCTTCCTCATCGACGTCCCTTTTGGTCAATAGCTGGTGGCCCGTCACGTATTGGCTTATACCTCTGACGTGCCAGTGGTTAAATCCACAGCCATAGTATTGACGAGTCTTTAGAGTCCACCACACTTTCAGTTACTCAGCTTTCGGGCGAAACGCTGTAGAGGCCGTATGGAGATATGGCTGGGTCCGATCAGATACGTGCGGTATTGCACGTGTCAGGATCGGACAGTTTTGTACTAGTGGCCGTATAGTTATATGGCAGGGTTTGATCTGATACGTGCGGTATTGCACGCATCAGGATCGAACGGATTTTACTAGCCGGCTTTGGCTTAAGCCGGTCCTAGTCTAGTACAGTGTAGATTTTGTCTCATTGCATTTGTATCCGGTCGGAATACAGATGCGGGTGTGTATGCACAGTGTCGGGGTTTTCCTGTAATTTATTACGGGACCAGTTTTCTGGAGTTGCCAGTTTGCATTCCGTTCCGGCCGGTTTTCCTTTGTTCTTTCCCGGCCGGACTTTTCCGATGGAGGGGGTAATTTGCAGTTTTGCAAATTACACTTTGTGGAGGGGTTTCTTGCATAAAGTTTGATTATGATAGATATCATTTCTTTCCTCCATGCTTGCTTTGATGGTGAGATGAAAGGTTATGGGTTGAATAGGAAAAAAGGCATGGTTGATGTTTTGTTGACCTTGGATGTGGTCACCCCTCTCTTGCTCCTACACTCACCTCCCTTCATGTTGATGTTATGATATATTCCTCCACCACTTGATCATTCTCACTTGATGAAAAGAAGAAGAAAAGAGAGAAAGAAAAAAAAGAAGAAGAGAGAGCTTCATTCTTGAGAGTTTCTTTCTTGATCTCTTTTTCATACTAGAAAAATGCAAGCACCATTTTTCTAATCCTTGTTTCCTCCATCATCTTCAAATGGCAACAAAAACCCAAGCGAGACAATCTACACTACATTCTACAGCACTTCTTGGGCATGTCGAGTTGCCGGCTTCATGCTCGAGTTGCCTCGGTATTGAGGCGGGAGCCCGTAAAAGACGAAGGCGATGTGGTGCCCTTTCCGGCGAGGAGGCGACGATGTGGAGCAAAGACTTTCCGCGGGAGATCGGGATGATGAAGAGAAGACCGGAGGACTCGGATCACTCGGTATACTTCTCACCCCATCTCTTGTTAGCTAGCGTAGGTTAATGGTAAACGATCCGGGTTTTCTTTGTCCGCGGTAGCGCCGGTTTCCGAGTAAGGAAAAATTTTGATTCCGCAATTTGGCCTCGAGTAAGACGGCCGGGGCGCTCCCGTGGCGCAACACAATCAACAGTTCTGAGCATAACAAACACACACAAGAGGAAGAGTTCTGAACTGAACGAATCCTTCTTGTGGCATTGTAGACTGGGTCACATCAATGCGACACGACTGGCTAAGTTGCATAAGGATGGATATTTAAATCCGTTTGAATTTTCATCCTATGACACTTGCCAGTCATGTCTCAAAGGCAAGATGACCAAAGCTCCGTTTACGGGACACGGAGAAAGAGTTACTGAACTCTTAGGACTGATACATAGTGATGTATGCGGTCCCATATCTACACATGCCAGGGATGGTTCTTCGTACTTCATTACATTCACTGACGATCTCTCTAGATTCGGATATGTGTTCCTGATGAAACACAAATCAGAAGCTTTTGAGAAATTTAGAGAATATAAACAAGAAGTCGAGAACCAAACCGGAAAAAGTATTAAAATCCTACGATCTGATCAAGGAGGGGAATACTTGAGCAATGAATTCCTGGACTTCCTAAAAGAGAATGGGATTCTCTCTCAGCTGACTCCTCCATATACACCACAGCACAACGGTGTATCTGAACGGAGAAACCGCACCCTATTAGATATGGTGCGCTCAATGATGAGTACAGCTGAGTTACCTATTTCCTTCTGGGGATATGCGCTTGAGACAGCCATGGACCTATTGAATAGAGTTCCTACCAAATCAGTGCCTACCACTCCATATGAGATATGGAAAGGGAAGAGACCACATCTTAATTATATTAAGATATGGGGTTGTCCAGCCTATGTCAAAAGACAAAATCCGGACAAACTCGAGGCAAGATTTGTCTTATGTAAGTTTGTAGGATATCCTAAAAATTCACAAGGGTATATCTTCTACCACCCCGAGGAACAAAAGGTGTTTGTTTCTCGACATGCCACTTTCTTAGAAAAAAGTTTTCTTATGAAACAGATAAGTGGCATTGAGGTAGAACTGGAAGAGGTTCCAGCGACACAAACTACAACAGAAGATTTAGTTGAACCAGAGGATTCCGTAGTTCCCGATGAACCCCAGCTACTCCGCCGATCTAGTAGGGTTCCTCGCCAACCTGAGAGATACTACGGTTTTCTCATGGATGGAGGGAGCGAGGATTGCATCATGGAGGATGATGACCCAACTAGCTTCGAGCAGGCCATCACGAGTAGGGACTCAGTGAAATGGCTGGATGCTATGCGGTCCGAGATGGAATCCATGTACACCAACAAAGTATGGACTTTGGAAGTTGCTCCTGAAGGGGTAAAACCCATTGGGAGCAAGTGGATCTTCAAGAAGAAACTTGGTGTAGATGGGAAAGTGGAGACTTTCAAAGCTAGACTTGTAGCAAAGGGTTTTCGTCAAAGACCAGGTGTGGACTATGACGAAACCTTTTCTCCAGTGGCTATGCTTAAATCCATCCGGATCATGCTTGCCATTGCTGCCTTTCATGACTACGAAATCTGGCAAATGGATTTTAAGACCGCCTTTCTAAATGGTGATTTAGAAGAGTGCGTGTACATGACTCAGCCAGAGGGCTTCGTAGACAGTGGGAGCAGCGGGAAGGTGTGCAAGCTGCTTAAATCCATTTATGGATTAAAGCAAGCATCACGGAGTTGGAACATCTGCTTTGATGTCGTTATCAAAGAGTTTGATTTCGTCAAAAACCCAGATGAACCTTGTATCTACAAGAAGGTGGCAGGAAGTAAGGTTGTCTTCCTCGTATTGTACGTGGACGACATACTCTTGATAGGAAATGATATTCCTATGCTGCAATCGGTTAAGCTCTTCTTATCACAGAGATTCTCAATGAAAGATCTTGGTGATGCCTCCTGCATATTGGGAATCAGGATCTATAGAGATAGATCCAAACGGATATTGGGATTGTCCCAATCCAGGTACATTGACACCATACTAAAGAGGTTTAGTATGGAAGAATCCAAGCGTGGGAACTTACCCACGATCTCTGGAGTCACTCTCTCCAAAGAGATGTCTCCTAAGACTGATTTGGAGAGAGCTCGCATGCAAGGGATACCCTATGCTTCGGCTGTAGGCTCTATCATGTATGCGATGCTGTGTACCAGACCCGATGTTGCATACTCACTAAGTGTAGTGAGCAGGTATCAAGCTGATCCTGGAGAGAGTCACTGGATAGCTGTGAAGAGCATTCTCAAGTACTTACGAAGGACTAAAGAGATGCTCTTGGTGTATGGTAATGGAGAACTCCAAGTGGAGTGCTTTACCGATTCCAGCTTCCAGAGTGATAAGGACGACTCTAAGTCGCAGTCGGGTTTTGTCTTTACCCTTTACGGAGGGGCGGTTAGCTGGAAGAGTTCCAAGCAGGAAACCGTGGCAGACTCGACGATGGAGGCTGAATACATCGCTGCCAACGATGCTGCTAAAGAAGCTGTTTGGATCAAGAAGTTCATTACTGAACTTGGAGTGGTTCCATCCATTGAACATCCAATACCTTTGTATTGCGATAACAATGGAGCAGTGGCTTTGGCCAAGGAACCCAGGTCCCATCAGAGATCCAGGCATATTCTGAGGCGGTATCACCTGATCCGGGAGATAGTTGATCGCCTGGAGATCGAGGTCAGGAGGGTTGACACGAAGAACAACACGGCGGATCCACTCACGAAGGCCATTCCCCAGATACAGTTTGAGAGACTCTTCGGGATGCTCGGTATGAGATACTACAGCAGCTGGCCCTAGTGCAAGTGGGAGATTGTTAGTTGTATGTATGCCCTAGAGGCCAGTATTGTACAGATTATGTATATTATATTGGATGCTTGGACATATATAGAGATGACTTTCTTGCTCGACATGATAGTATGCTATCTGGTTGCTCTTTATCTTAACATGTACACTAGTCTCTTTATACTGTCTTATAGTTACATGTTGGTAAAGCCCTTAGGATATGTACTTGAATACCTGGACTATGATGCAGATCATACTAGTGGGGACATGGTAGTCTATAAGTACATCCTTCAAGGTCCCTAGTCGTGGGTGTATCGAGACGGGGCATCGATATACCAGAGTAGACTAGCGTATACGCTTCTCGACCCATGTGATGGGCGATGGATGATCCCATATCCATTGGTGTTTGACATCAGAGATGGTATACGGGTGCTCAGTGGAGACTGGATACACTGGAAGGACTCGCCGAGAACTGCCAGATGGTATTATACCTCACGTCAGATGGCAGTTCTCAGGTGACACTTGTACAGGTTAGTCTGCAGACCCGAGATGGTCATAGAGTCTTGTGTGATTCCCACTGTGCTTTGATCTCCACCTTACCACGTCCATGAGGGCGTGCAAAACGGTGGTCTTTGGGCACAGTCCCGAGTCACATGGAGGCAATGAGCGATAGGAGGGGTTTCGTCTCTCCCGGTATTGGGGGTTGATGTTGCGCAGTGCTCGATTGGCCGTAGCAGGGAAGTCCCTGGCCAGGGCTGATAAGAGATTTGCTGGTAAGTGTTACCAGTAGTTTCTCGACCCGTTATGAGCCTCACATCGGCGCGACTTATCGGGTTATTGGGGTCTGACGTTTACCACCCCTAGACTTGATATGCGACATATCAGACGAAGAGACCGGACTGTATGGTAAGTGTTACTGGTCGGATTCGCAGGAGTGTGAGCGGGCTAGCTCGTCGATCTTCTGATCGCTCAATACTCGGGTGGCCGTTACGTTTAGCAGACCGCTTGCGGCTTGTGGGTGCTTGATATGATCATCATCTGCTACCGGCGTATTGACGAGTCTTTGGAGTCCTACACAGAGGTTTCCTGGTTCAAGCGAAATGAAATAGGAGCGCATATGAGATGTGTGCAGGACCGAGAATAATGCGTATATGTGATACCGCATTTCATTCTCGCGATATATGTTTCGATTGGTTATATTCGATATGACCTAGTTATCGAATCATTGATTCGATGAATCGATACATTGAATACTAGTCGGTTATGTGCGACATGACCGGATCATTGAATCAAATGTTGATTTAATGATTTAATGTATAATTATATATTTGATATATTACTTTGCATTAACTAGTATTGGTTCACTTTAAACGGATTTTTCTCACTTGGTGTGCACATTGTATATGTGATATGTTTTGTGTACACTTGTTTGTATCATGATTGATGATGCATAATAACTTGGCTTTGTGTGAAGAATTGAACCATGGTTATGATAAGGGTTAGGGTTTTTGATTATTCACTTAATTATTTATCCATTATTTATTCATTTAATTAGGTGAAAGAAAACAAAAAGGGTTTCTTTTCTTTATGAAGCTTATTGAAGCTTCATGAAACTTTGACCAAAGTCATCCCTTTTGTCTTCATCCTTAACCCTAACCACTAATCTAACCTTGGTCAATTCTCTACACATAACCATGGTTTACTTTATGATAAGTATTGATTTTCCTTTTTATTTCAATAACTTATCATAACATTATCATCATCTTCATCATCTTCTTCTTCTTCTTCTTCAAGCTTGCTACATCAATGGCAACTTGAGTTTTAGTGAGAGAAATCCAAATCTAAAGTGAACCCATCTCCTATTTCTTCATCCTCTACCTCTTGCCAAGTGGTTTTGGGTGTTTTCTTCACAAGTTTCACAAGTTTGTGAAGTCGGAGCTTGAGCTAGTGCAATCTCGACGTAGATCGTCTTTGACACGAAGCCGACGACCTTGCTCGCCCGATTTTCCGATGAAGCCGACGAATGAGTCGAGGATTCATGATGGACAGCGAGAGCATGACCACGTGGAGCTAAGGAGGTGGAAATCCGGATCTACAAAGGTTGTAGCATCTAACCTATAGTTAAATAGTTAACTAGTTTTCCGTTTCGCCTAAATATCTAGTAAACGATTCGTGTTAGGGTTTCTCGGCTTCCATAATTTTTGAAATTGGCATGGTTGATACCTTGTGAGACTTCATTAGGATGCCTAGGAACCCTACAGTGGTATCAGAGCCTAGCTAGAGCCTTAGGCGAAGTCTAGACGGAGTTTGAAGTCCGAACGAACCCGAAACCCCGATGCCCAAGAGCTCTCTGGACATTCTCTGAAATCTGGGAATTTTTGATATTAAAAAGGCTTAAAAAATTCACCAAAGAATTCTAAGAATTACTGTGTAAAACGTTTCCCATGAACCGTTCAATGAGCCGCGGAAGCGCGGCAGAAGCATGGCTTCTGCCGCGGTTCCGCGGCCATATAGTGACGTCAGCCATGTTTCACTGCACAGTAATACCTGATAAATTCTGGTGAGTTTTCTGGGTATTTTTAAATTGATTTAAGGGTTGAGTGCTCTGGGGTTATATTGGGAATCGACGATTCGATCGGAATATCAAACTTTGTCTAAGTGTTTTTCCAGATAACTGTAGAATATGTTAAAAAGTTTGACCGGATACAAATACCCAACTTTTCCCCTGCCCGAAAAATTCCAAGTGTTGGATTTTTCCGTAGTTTAACGACGTTCTAAGTAGTGCAAGTAACGCGATGGACCCTCTAGAAGACAACAAACCTTAACTCGATTATGTGACCGTCTTGAACTGCCCTTTGAACCTTCGGGTTTGGGGCAGTACGGCGTGCCACATATGAGGCGTTGGCTTGACCCTTCTACGGCTGGACCGTCGGTACTGAGGCACGAACTGAATGTTGTTAGACTTATTTCATGTGTTGGACTGTATCGGGAAAACTTGGGTATTCGACTGTTCGATCGGAAAGTTTAACATTTTCTGTTTATCTGGAATGTGATACAATAATTGGAATTCACAAACAGTTATGTGATAACTGAATGAATGTTATAAATCTAGAGGTTTAGTCCCACTTGATATTGAAAAGAGTTTTCGATAATGAGACTAAAATGCGGGATTTATATCTGTTAGGCATGCGATGTCTAAAGAGGTTGCGGATTCCAACTGTTGTAGTTTTACACTTTCTTTTCTGTGACCGTAAGTGTAGTATGTTCATATCGCCGGTTTCGTTGCTATACGTCAACGACAATTGGGGTATGCATACTTACTTACGTTGATGACATGTGATGTTATGTGTTGCTGGATATGTTATATTGGATCGTCATGTTCGAATAGCCGGGGGTTTTTATGTGAGATGAGTGTTTTTCATTTTCATTCATGTAAAAACTTGTATGTAATATTCTTTCATTTGGGGCACTTCCAGGTAGCGGAAGTTGTCACCCTTTGTATATTATTTACTTTTCCGCATTAGGATAGACCAAGGAGGGGAGCACAAGTAATCGGGTTCTGGGGTCCAGTGGGAGACCAACTCGAGGAGTCGAGTCCGGGTCTCCTAACCCTAGAATTGGCAGGGTTGCTTGCCGCTCTCGTAGGGGTCTAGGGGTGTGGGATTGGCTATTCATCACGACCGTGGAATCCGTGTTTTATACTGGCTCGTATTAAAAACACGGACGTCCTAGTATATCCAATATTTCATATGTTTATTCTGCTGCGATATCTGTGTTGTGACTCTGTGATAGATATAGTATATAGTATATATGATATATTATATAGACGTTACTTATGTTTTACACCCGCGCTAGCCCTGCCCTGCTCTGTCGTTAGTTACCTAACCTAACGGTGCACGAGGGGACATCGAGGCGAATGCGGATGGCATAAGTGTACGTCATATCTATCTGTGATGTTTAGGTATTTAAATGATGGGACTTCATTAATGTGATTAATGAAAGAAAAGAAACCTAAGATGTTGTAGAATCAAATTTTAAAATAAAACAGGTAGCTACAGTTCTTGCTTTGCATAGCGGTATATATATGATATACCCTGCACCTTATTCGATGAGGAAAGGACCGAGATCCCTTCACCGGGAGTGACTCCTTTAGCAATAACTGGCAGATGCTACACACTCGGTTTGCTTTTGACTGCTTTTGGGTTTTTGCTTTGCACAGCGATATATATGATATATCCCGCACATCATTCGACGAGGAAAGGGCCGACGATCCCTTCACCGGGAGTGACCCCTTTAGCAAGACTAGAAAAGCCTCAAAATCACTCCATTTCAAAACTCCATTTGATTCTACAACGATATCAAGTTCATTACGCAATAGGTATTCAGAAAAACCTGTCATAGCCCTCCGTCATTTCAGATAAGTACTATTTAGTATTCGTGCTGCGGTTGTTTGGCATGCGTCAAGGCGTAGTGTACGGTAGCTAACTAGTATTTATCTGCTTATGCATATGATGCAGATTGGATTAGGGTATTCGCACGGCGTTATTTGGCATGCGTCAAGGGTCGTGCGGGTGGGTTTAATTCAATCAGGAAATGACGGGTTGAACTTGACTAGCGGACTATGGGTTGTTTGGCATGCGTCAAGGTCATAGCACGCTAGGGGCAAAAGATTATCGGGAATTTCAAGTGTTGAAATTTGCAATGAGATTGCATACCTTCTATGAGATAGTTGGATCCCGATACCCACTGCGAGTAAGAGTTACTCCTGGAGAGTTTTACACATTACAATTAGCCGATCAAGTAGGTGTCTAGAAAGGTGTTAACGAGGTTACGCCTCTGAGAAAACGAGGTTTACATTAATTAGGTTCGTGCGAAAGCACGGGGGACCTCCCTCAAAGTACCGACACTGGCCTGGCTGAAAGATTGGCGAACTTGTAGTGTGTAATTAATCCCGGCTAGTCTTTCCTTTTAGGGTTTGAAGGAAGATTTGATAAAAAGCAGTGGGAGCCATCCTGATTAGATAAGATAATAACCAATCTGATCTTGCACGAGCTTACGCTAAAGTGTTTTCTTCTCTCTCTCTTCAGGTAGCGACCATTTCATGCCTTAATCAAGATAATAATATGGATGTATTGACCGAACCCGCATGTTATACTGTGCTGGGGAACGTTGGTTCCGTTCCTTCTTATAAGAGTTATAGGAATGAACAGGAAATAGGGGAATACCAGGATTCCCATGCCACCCGAATGAAGAAAGTACATGTTGATGCATTTTCTTCGGGTGTGTTCATTACAGAGAACTGTTTCTCCATTTGCTCCACGTCCTGGGTATTAGATACCGGGTCAGGATCCCATATATGTAATCAGTTACATGGGCTTAGGAAAGGTAGAGAACTTGGAGAAGGTGATAAAGACATTAGAGTTGGAAATGGTGCAATTGTTGCAGCTAAGACTGTCGGGGAATATCACCTTGCATTACCAACTGGTAATACATTGGTTCTGAACGAATGCTATTACATGCCGAACCTGATATGCAACATTATATCGGTTTCTTTATTGAGTAAAGAGGGATATAATTTTGTATTACAGGATAATGTTATGAACATTTTCCGTAACCAAAAGTTGGTTGGATCAGGCACGTTGTGCAATGGCATTTATGTTCTAAACCAATCAACAGTTTTGAGCATAACAAACACACACAAGAGGAAGAGTTCTGACCTGAACGAATCCTTCTTGTGGCATTGTAGACTGGGTCACATCAATGCGACACGACTGGCTAAGTTGCATAAGGATGGATATTTAAATCCGTTTGAATTTTCATCCTCTGACACTTGCCAGTCATGTCTCAAAGGCAAGATGACCAAAGCTCCGTTTACGGGACACGGAGAAAGAGTTACTGAACTCTTAGGACTGATACATAGTGATGTATGCGGTCCCATGTCTACATATGCCAGGGATGGTTCTTCGTACTTCATTACATTCACTGACGATCTCTCTAGATTCGGATATGTGTTCTTGATGAAACACAAATCAGAAGCTTTTGAGAAATTTAGAGAATATAAACAAGAAGTCGAGAACCAAACCGGAAAAAGTATTAAAATCCTACGATCTGATCGAGGAGGGGAATAATTGAGCAATGAATTCCTGGACTTCCTAAAAGAGAATGGGATTCTCTCTCAGCTGACTCCTCTATATACACCACAGCACAACGGTGTATCTGAACGGAGAAACCGCACCCTATTAGATATGGTGCGCTCAATGATGAGTACAGCTGAGTTACCTATTTCCTTCTGGGGATATGCGCTTGAGACAGCCATGGACCTATTGAATAGAGTTCCTACCAAATCAGTGCCTACCACTCCATATGAGATATGGAAAGGGAAGAGACCACATCTTAATTATATTAAGATATGGGGTTGTCCAGCCTATGTCAAAAGACAAAATCCGGACAAACTCGAGGCAAGATTTGTCTTATGTAAGTTTGTAGGATATCCCAAAAATTCACAAGGGTATATCTTCTACCACCCCGAGGAACAAAAGGTGTTTGTTTCTCGACATGCCACTTTCTTAGAAAAAAGTTTTCTTATGAAACAGATAAGTGGCATTGAGGTAGAACTGGAAGAGGTTCCAGCGACACAAACTACAACAGAAGATTTGGTTGAACCAGAGGATTCCGTAGTTCCCGATGAACCCCAGCTACTCCGCCGATCTAGTAGGGTTCCTCGCCAACCTGAGAGATACTACGGTTTTCTCATGGATGGAGGGAGCGAGGATTGCATCATGGAGGATGATGACCCAACTAGCTTCGAGCAGGCCATCACGAGTAGGGACTCAGTGAAATGGCTGGATGCTATGCGGTCCGAGATGGAATCCATGTACACCAACAAAGTATGGACTTTGGAAGTTGCTCCTGAAGGGGTAAAACCTATTGGGAGCAAGTGGATCTTCAAGAAGAAACTTGGTGTAGATGGGAAAGTGGAGACTTTCAAAGCTAGACTTGTAGCAAAGGGTTTTCGTCAAAGACCAGGTGTGGACTATGATGAAACCTTTTCTCCAGTGGCTATGCTTAAATCCATCCGGATCATGCTTGCCATTGCTGCCTTTCATGACTACGAAATCTGGCAAATGGATGTTAAGACCGCCTTTCTAAATGGTGATTTAGAAGAGTGCGTGTACATGACTCAGCCAGAGGGCTTCGTAGACAGTGGGAGCAGCGGGAAGGTGTGCAAGCTGCTTAAATCCATTTATGGATTAAAGCAAGCATCACGGAGTTGGAACATCTGCTTTGATGTCGTTATCAAAGAGTTTGATTTCGTCAAAAACCCAGATGAACCTTGTATCTACAAGAAGGTGGCAGGGAGTAAGGTTGTCTTCCTTGTATTGTACGTGGACGACATACTCTTGATAGGAAATGATATTCCTATGCTGCAATCGGTTAAGCTCTTCTTATCACAGAGATTCTCAATGAAAGATCTTGGTGATGCCTCCTACATATTGGGAATCAGGATCTATAGAGATAGATCCAAACGGATATTGGGATTGTCCCAATCCAGGTACATTGACACCATACTAAAGAGGTTTAGTATGGAAGAATCCAAGCGTGGGAACTTACCCACGATCTCTGGAGTCACTCTCTCCAAAAAGATGTCTCCTAAGACTGATTTGGAGAGAGCTCGCATGCAAGGGATACCCTATGCTTCGGCTGTAGGCTCTATCATGTATGCGATGCTGTGTACCAGACCCGATGTTGCATACTCACTAAGTGTAGTGAGCAGGTATCAAGCTGATCCTGGAGAGAGTCACTGGACAGCTGTGAAGAGCATTCTCAAGTACTTACGAAGGACTAAAGAGATGCTCTTGGTGTATGGTAATGGAGAACTCCAAGTGGAGTGCTTTACCGATTCCAGCTTCCAGAGTGATAAGGATGACTCTAAGTCGCAGTCGGGTTTTGTCTTTACCCTTTACGGAGGGGCGGTTAGCTGGAAGAGTTCCAAGCAGGAAACCGTGGCAGACTCGACGATGGAGGCTGAATACATCGCTGCCAACGATGCTGCTAAAGAAGCTGTTTGGATCAAGAAGTTCATTACTGAACTTGGAGTGGTTCCATCCATTGAACATCCAATACCTTTGTATTGCGATAACAATGGAGCAGTGGCTTTGGCCAAGGAACCCAGGTCCCATCAGAGATCCAGGCATATTCTAAGGCGGTATCACCTGATCCGGGAGATAGTTGATCGCCGGGAGATCGAGGTCAGGAGGGTTGACACGAAGAACAACACGGCGGATCCACTCACGAAGGCCATTCCCCAGATACAGTTTGTGTAAGTGCACGGCGGCGCCCCGGTCGTCAATCCGACGACCAAATGCGGAAACGGTGATAAACTTTAATTTTGCGAACTTTGCAAACCGGCACCACCGCGCACTAAACCCCGGATCGGGCCATTAAACTAGATCTAGCAAAGTACAAGAAGGGGAAGAGATGTACGGACTGATCCGAGTCCTCCGGTCTTCATCTCCACTCCGATCTCCTCGCGGGATCTCCGTCCGTCTCCTCCTCGTCGAAAAGGGCACCTCGAAGCCGGGTACTTTTACGGGCTCCCACCTCATTACCGAGGCAACTCGGGCGCGAAGTAGGCTAGCCGACGCGTCCAAGAAATGCTGTAGAACAAATGTAGAACATGTCTCTTTGGGGTTGGTTGCCATAGATGGAGGAATGGTATAAAGAAAATTGGAGCTTTCAATTTTCTAGCAATGAAAATGAGATGAACAAAATGCAACACCAAATGAACCAAACTCTCTCATGAAATGAACTCTCTCCTTCTCTCAAAAATTTGGCCGGCCACTACAAAATGAGAATGGTGGAGCAATCAATCAAAAAGCATGAAGGGAGGTTATTGTAGGAGATTCAAAAGGGGTGACCATAAACAAACACCATCATCACAAAACCCATCCCCATTCTATCAAATCTCATTAATGCACAACATGGATGAAAAAGCAAAGATGCTTATCATATCAATACTTATGCAAGAAAACCCTCCACAATGTGTTATTTGCAAACTTGCAAATAACACCCTCCATCGGAAAAGTCCGGCCGGGAAAGAACAAACGAAAACCGGCCGGAACGGAATGCAAACTGGCAACTCCAGAAAACTGGTCCCGTAATAAATTACAGGAAAACCCCGATACTGTGCATACACACCCGCATCTGTATTCCGTCCGGATACAAATGCAAAGAGACAAAATCTACACTGTACTAAACTAGGATCCGGCTTAAACCAAAGCCGGCTAGTAATGTTCGTCCGATCCTGATGCGTGCAATACCGCACGTATCTGACCGAACCCTGCCATATATCTATACGGCCTCTAGTACAAACCGTCCGATCCTGATCCGTGCAATACCGCACGTATCTGATCGGACCCTGCCATATCTCCATACGGCCTCTACAGCGTTTCGTCCGAAAGCTTGAGTAACTGTAAGTGTGGTGGACTCTAAAGACTCGTCAATACTATGGTTGTGGATTTAACCACTAGCACGTCAGAGGTATAAACCAATACGTGACGGGCCACCAGCTATTGACTAAAAGGGACGTCGATGAGCGAACTCATCCTGACACCCTACTGAGCCTGTCAGTGACAATATCCGTACAGTCCGGTCCGTTCGTCTATGAGCATCGCATGTCGGGCCTAGGGGTTGGGTAAAAGTCAGACCCCCAAAAGCGGTACAAGTCGTGTCGGAGTGTAGCCCAGAACACCCTGAGATACTACTGGAATACCTACCAGTAAATCTCCTGCCTTGGCCAAGGACTTCGTGTAATGGCTCTCCTAGACACAGCGCGACCTCACCCCCAATACCGGGAGAGACGAACCCCTAAAGATCCGCTCACTGCCTCCATGTGGCTCGGGACTGTACCCAACTAAAACCTGTTTGCACGACTCCTTTGAGCCGTGGTAGGGTAGTAATCAAAGTACAGTGGGAACTCACACGAGACAAATGACGATCCCCAGGTCGATGAACTAACCTGTACACATGTCACCAGGGAACTGCTATCTGACGTCAGGTATAAGACCAACTAGCATGTTCCCGGCGAGTCCTGTCCGGTGTACTCATAACCCAATGAGCACCTGTATACATCTTAGGTGAACCAACTGACACCAGTGGCCTGTGAGACCAGCCACCGCCCCTCGTCGGGGTCTCGACTGTATACACTAGTCTACTCTGGAGAATCGATGCCCTGTCTCGAATCTCCCACGACTAGGGACCTTTTAAGGATGTGCTTATAGACCCCAGCTCCCACTTATATGGTCGCCCTCATACTGCTGGTGGTCAAGCAAGAATCCTAGGGGCTCTACCAACGTGCAATAGCGACTTGTCAGGTTACCTGAAGCAGTACACGATGATAAAGGTAAACCAGATAGCAAACTATCATCTCGAGTAAGATTGTCGTACCGGGATAGGTCCTCCCTCAATCATTGCAATCACGTGCCTGTGATCCAATAATTGACTCTGAGGGCACTATCTCCAACAATCTCCCACTTGCACTCAAGGCTAATAATTGCGATGTCGCATACTCACAGCCCGTGTGATACCGAACACCCAACTCCTCTACTAGTCAGTCTCACAAAGCCTGTTTGCGAAACTCTTGCGTTCGAGGAATAGCCTCAGCGAGTGGATCCGCTCTGAAGTTTCTTTCTATGTCTCTCTCTATATCTCAAGTTCGCGGAGAAAGCCATCTCCCGAAATGAGCAATACTTGTCTTAGAATGTCTGGATGTCTGATGGGAACTAGCTCATAAATGAACTCCAAATCCAAACTTCTTAGACTGTATCGTCAACTGAACTTAATCAGTATCCTGCGCCATGCCACCCTCAGTATTTCCTTGGACCACCTGTCCAAAATACTGCCCCTCGTCAGAGGGAAAACTATAACTCTGACAACCTCCTTGTCGTCCATGTCACCTTGGAAGCCTGGAATGATAACTGTCTCCCAAATGAGGCTGTCGTTATCATATCCCTAGAACATTCACTTATGTTCTAAAATTGCTTCCGACTGTTTCTCCAGGATTGGATCAATGTCAACTTATTGCATCTTGTGCAAGAATAACATCTGGTGTGGTACTTGACATCACATGATTGACTCAATTGCCTAAGCAAGTGATCTGCCAATCATGCACATCCCTCTCTACTTTAGTCTATAAGACACCTTTAGAGAGGGTGACTCCATCACCTGCAGGTACACTACCGTGCCAGGAGTCTTCCATTCTAAATACTCTTAGAATATTGTCGAAGTACCCTGATTGGGAAACCACCCAAATCTAGATCTAAAACCATAGATCTAGTAACCAGTATGTCTGATATAATGTCCAAGTCCCATGCGGAGAAAACACTGTGTGACGACCAAAGTATAACCGATCGTAGTATAGGAATATCACTTCCTACTACCTACTCAACAGATCCATCCCCTATTCTGATGAAGTCAAACCTATGACTGTCACATCAGAAATAGATGATCTATCTCCGCTACATCTGCTTTAGTCTATAAATAGACATAAGCCTGATGTCCACCAATGCTTCCGCTGCTCCCACTGACTACGACAACCCTCTGGTAGAGTCATATAGATGTGCACTTCTAAAGCTAGTTTAGAACGACGCTATACTCATCCTCCTGCCGGGTCTCGCAGTCTGGAACAACAACAATGGCAAGTGTGGGTAAACAAGAACTTCCCTGTCACCGTCCCTGAGGCTACCGTAGTACCTCTCGGGTGCCTGAAGTTACCCACCTTATCTGCGGAGTGGCCAATGGAATGTCAAATCAGATTGAATCTTTAGGTTCCTTATCAAATCTCCAGTAATCGTTTGCGGTTCTGGAATCGCTTCCAGTTCTACCATACTACCACTACTGTTTTCTGAAAAATAACCATTTCTTTTTAAAATGTGGCGAGTTAAGAACAATATCACTATTGATCTTCCAGATGGTAGAAAGTCAACCCTCGTCATAGCCTGGGTCAACCCACAAACAGCCATTACAGAAACGTGCCTTGAGTTGTCCAGTGTCTGGTTTTAATCATAAGCCGGACAACTCCCCGTATCTTAACAATGTTAAGATATGAACTGTACTATATCCAATATAGAACCAGAGGCACTGATTTAATTTAACCAGATTCAAATCATGCAGCTATCTGCAGTGCATGTCAACTAAATGGAAGGAGGCCGATCAGCGTTACTCAACTTAGGAATGCTTCCAATTATGAGTAACCTGAAAGAGAAGCAATTTCTCTTTATCATTACTATCAACTGAATACCATACACAAGTATCTACATCTTCGATCACTTTGAAGAATCCCGATACTTGCTACACTTGGTTCTCTACTCTATTCAAATACTTATAACTCCTCAAAACTTAGACCCTGTGTTTCTACGAAACACATGTCTAAGAACTAGAGAAGTTAAAAGTAAACAGAATATAGTATGAGGAACAACCCCTTTGTCCTAATGGACACTGGACAACATACATTACTCTGTATAAGTCCGCTGAGTCTAACAACTCTTTCACTGTGCGTCGTAGGTTGAAAACTGTACTTATGGTTAAGAAGAATTACACCGCTGTTTAATGCTCCTTACCTAACCATCCACTGATATAGGTAAATGTCATCGACATAATATCAAAAGGTATATCTCACTCTATGAAAATAGACGTATAGATATATCAATTTGAAATTGGTGCATAAAAGCGGATATTCAAAACCAAATATTTGCCGACCGGCAAACAGCCCAGGTGATTTCCTCAAATATCACCGATTACAACGAATCCCGATATAATGAGGATGATCACCCAATTCCCAATAACTTACTCCCACCCATCATCTGTAAAACCATACAGATGTGAGAATCATACCTGGTAAATACATACCCTGGAGTAAGTATCTAATCGGGAAATCAGTTTTCTTTTAACAGTACACAGTGAACTGAAACATTGAAATGTTTCGATGGGGTATCCTGGTATTTCTAGTAATGCCTCTACCATTATCCAGATTCACAACTATAACCGCATAATTCTTTGCCACCTCTCCAAATCCCTTTATATGTCTTTAGTCGTTACCTTCTGCACACCCCTTAGGCCAAATGGTTTTCTTCCTTCCCTACCGTTCGGCACCAGCCTGTGGTTTGGAAGAAGACTATCCAATAAGCATAATGGGTGTACTGTCCTAGTCCTAGGAGCACTCGCAATGCGAGAGAAGGTGAAGATAAAAGACAACCGAATAAACCTTATTCCTATTTCTCCTGGACCAGAATCCATCCCCGAACTGGAACAAGTTCCTTTCGAGTTCGTATATAACCATACGATGGAGTATCCAATAAACTGTGGATCTTCGTAGTGATACGGAGTGTCTTGGAGAAATACAAAGGTGATTTAGGATTGGCGAAGAAAAACTTGGTTTGGTCGTGAATATCAGTCGCAATTTACTTTGCCCTCTTACTAATCCCTTGCTTTGTCTGAACTTAATACCTTCTGCACACCATCGTTATGCTAATTAGTTTTCTTCATTCCCTACCGGTCGGCACCTGCCTATGGTTTGAAAGAAGACTATCCAATTTGCATAATAGGTGTACTACCCCTAAACCAAGGAGTACTCGCAAGCTGAGAGAAGGTAGAAGGAAAAGACAACTGAATAGTCCTATTCGTTTTCTCCAGAATCGGAAACCATCCTCGAATTCCTTCGAGTTCGTATCTAACCACACGATGGCTTTGTCCAATGGAAGTGGACGTTCGCAGTAATACGGGGTGTCCTGGAGAAAAGGGTAAAAGTAGGAGTGGCAATGAGGTCTGCAACTCTGACAATCCAAAAGCCAGTGTTATAGAAGGTTCGGTCAACTTGGTCTCTGAGTCATAGTCTAGGGTCGGGTCAATGGTCGCTACCAGAGAGAGAGAGAGAAAAGAAACACTCAGCATGCACTCTAACCTAGATCAGAATAGTTACCAATTTATCCAATCAAGAAACCTCCCACTGTACCTCAAATTCTCCTCTAAACCTGAAAGAAGAATTAGTCGGGGTCACCCGAGGAGTATACCAACTCATCAGTGGGAATCGGGATCCAACTCTCATCGTATGATAACGTGACGGAATCCGCTCACGGTATCACACTCCAGAAGGTATGCGCATATCTGGCAAGTTTCAGTTCTTTTGAAACTCCCGATGTGATTTCTGCCCCATGCTCTTATGACCTTGACGAAGGTCAACAAATCATAAGTCACATGTCAAGTTCCACCCGTCATTGTCCAGGTTAATTTGAACCCACACGTACAAGCCCTTGACGAAGTCAACAAGGCTATACGACTGTCCCAAACCAACACATCTATCTATGCAGCAGAAAAGCAACAAGCAGCTACCATGCACTATGCCTTGACGAAGGTCAACAAACATAGCATGAATACTACGTGCTACCTGTCTGAAACGACGGAGGGCTACGAATGGTTTCTGGCGAAAACCTTTAACGTAATGAACTTGATATCGTTGAAGGAACAGATAGCTTTTTAGAAAATATAGTGACGAAAACCTTTACTAAAGAGGTCACTCCCGGTGAAGGGATCTCAGCTCTTTCCCCGTAGAATGGGGTGCAGGATATTCCAAATGAATACCACGGTGCAAAGCAAAAGTAATCGGCTATAGTGAAGTTAATGCCCTGATGCAAACTTCTGTCCAAGGGGTCACTCCCGGTGAAGGGATCTAGGCCCTTGCCTCGTCGACTGAGGAGCAGGATATTCCAAATGAATACCACGATGCAAAACAAAAGTGAACGTCCTTGCAATAACAGCTTTTTGAAAAGTGTTCCAACAACATCAGAATAGGTTTGTTTTAACTTGCATTGATCCGAATCAACGCAGTCCCATCAATTGATCACACCACAAAGAACGAAAATATACTGACGTACGTATATGCCATCCGCATTCGCTACTGGGTCCCGTCATCACCCGTTAGGTTAGCTAACTAACGGCAGAGCGGGGACTGGACTAGCGCGGATGAAAAACATATACAACATCTACTAATATATATACCAATACATTATTTCGCTCAAGGCGTGAATAAAATGCAACATCACAGAAATGTACAGCATCACAGAATAATACAGATATCTGGGATCCCCGGGTTTCACAGAGCCACTACTGAAACCCGACGTTCCCCTGGTCGTGTGGATAGCCTGTGCAATGAAATCCTAGACCCCTACGGGCGCGGCAAGTTACCCGCCAAAACCTGAAGCGAGGCAGCCCCCTTCAGCACCGTGAATGGACCACCCAGCACTTCACGGAATCCGGTAACTTGGGCATCCCTCCTGGGTCAACCTGTACCCCCTACGAGTGTGGCGAATAGCCCGCCAATTCTAGAGCGAAGCCCCCTCCGTCCCAATGCCATGAGATGCGTGCTTGTTGCCCTCCAGAACCCGGCTATCCGTGCACCCCACCGCGGGGTAACCCTAGTACAGAAAGTAAAATATACATACAACGGGTACATCGACCGCAACCAGGTCGTGCCCCAAAAGAATAATACAATCAGGCAGTGACGGCAGTCCACATGTCGGACGCTCGCCCCGCAAAAACAAATGTACATAATACAACCACAACTGTACTAGCATTGCAACCAGGCTATCCTCCACGACCGATCCGCAACATCACAGCAAAATCACAAGACATCAACGTGAAAGTCACGTTCGCAAATCCGTCTAACCGGGCTATAGCAGTTAGACGGGATTTACCGATCGAGTGACATTCACGGTCGCAGATATAATGTAAATACTGTGAAAAATGTGTTTAAAATTTTTCCGATTGACCAAAAATTAACAAGTGGGCCTCCAAGCAATACTGTAGCACTCACAGAAATAATTGGCCCAATTTTAATATTCCAAAACCCCCAAAATAAGCCCAGAAAGAAACTGAAGAAATATGATAAATTGATCTCGCTACAGTGCGGCGGAACCGCGGCCCAATGGGGGTTTTAGCCGCGGTTCCGCGCTCTGACAGAGGAATCAGTTTATCGTATTTTTGCAGAATTCTTATATCTTTTGGTAGATCACTTTTCTGTCACCTGAAAAATTTTTGGACACCAAAAAATCTTAACAGAAAACTGATGTGCACTAAAATTGGGTTTTTGGAATTTTGGTCGATCGGAACTGAAAAACACATCAAACAAAGCTAGACGAAGTTAATGGCGAGGCTCTGATACCACTGTAAGTGCACGGCGGCGCCCCGGTCGTCAATCCGACGGCCAAATGTGGAAACGGTGATAAACTTTAATTTTGCGAACTTTGCAAACCGGCACCACCGCGCACTAAACCCCGGATCGGGCCATTAAACTAGATCTAGCAAAGTACAAGAAGGGGAAGAGATGTACCGACTGATCCGAGTCCTCCGGTCTTCATCTCCACTCCGATCTCCTCGCGGGATCTCCGTCCGTCTCCTCCTCGTCGAAAAGGGCACCACGAAGCCGGGTACTTTTACGGGCTCCCACCTCAATACCGAGGCAACTCGGGCGCGAAGTAGGCTAGCCGACGCGTCCAAGAAATGCTGTAGAACAAATGTAGAACATGTCTCTTTGGGGTTGGTTGCCATAGATGGAGGAATGGTATAAAGAAAATTGGTGCTTTCAATTTTCTAGCAATGAAAATGAGATGAACAAAATGCAACACCAAATGAACCAAACTCTCTCATGAAATGAACTCTCTCCCTCTCTCAAAAATTTGGCCGGCCACTACAAAATGAGAATGGTGGAGCAATCAATCAAAAAGCATGAAGGGAGGTTATTGTAGGAGATTCAAAAGGGGTGACCATAAACAAACACCATCATCACAAAACCCATCCCCATTCTATCAAATCTCATTAATACACAACATGGATGAAAAAGCAAAGATGCTTATCATATCAATACTTATGCAAGAAAACCCTCCACAATGTGTTATTTGCAAACTTGCAAATAACACCCTCCATCGGAAAAGTCCGGCCGGGAAAGAACAAACGAAAACCGGCCGGAACGGAATGCAAACTGGCAACTCCAGAAAACTGGTCCCGTAATAAATTACAGGAAAACCCCGATACTGTACATACACACCCGCATCTGTATTCCGTCCGGATACAAATGCAAAGAGACAAAATCTACACTGTACTAAACTAGGATCCGGCTTAAACCAAAGCCGGCTAGTAATGTTCGTCCGATCCTGATGCGTGCAATACCGCACGTATCTGACCGAACCCTGCCATATATCTATACGGCCTCTAGTACAAACCGTCCGATCCTGATCCGTGCAATACCGCACGTATCTGATCGGACCCTACCATATCTCCATACGGCCTCTACAGCATTTCGCCCGAAAGCTTGAGTAACTGTAAGTGTGGTGGACTCTAAAGACTCGTCAATACTATGGTTGTGGATTTAACCACTAGCACGTCAGAGGTATAAGCCAATACGTGACGGGCCACCAGCTATTGACTAAAAGGGACGTCGATGAGCGAACTCATCCTGACACCCTACTGAGCCTGTCAGTGACAATATCCGTACAGTCCGGTCCGTTCGTCTATGAGCATCGCATGTCGGGCCTAGGGGTTGGGTAAAAGTCAGACCCCCAAAAGCGGTACAAGTCGTGTCGGAGTGTAGCCCAGAACACCCTGAGATACTACTGGAATACCTACCAGTAAATCTCCTGCCTTGGCCAAGGACTTCGTGTAATGGCTCTCCTAGACACAGCGCGACCTCACCCCCAATACCGGGAGAGACGAACCCCTAAAGATCCGCTCACTGCCTCCATGTGGCTCGGGACTGTACCCAACTAAAACTTGTTTGTACGACTCCTTTGAGCCGTGGTAGGGTAGTAATCAAAGTACAGTGGGAACTCACACGAGACAAATGACGATCCCCAGGTCGATGAACTAACCTGTACACATGTCACCAGGGAACTGCTATCTGACGTCAGGTATAAGACCAACTAGCATGTTCCCGGCGAGTCCTGTCCGGTGTACTCATAACCCAATGAGCACCTGTATACATCTTAGGTGAACCAACTGACACCAGTGGCCTGTGAGACCGGCCACCGCCCCTCGTCGGGGTTTCGACTGTATACACTAGTCTACTCTGGAGAATCGATGCCCTGTCTCGAATCTCCCACGACTAGGGACCTTTTAAGGATGTGCTTATAGACCCCAGCTCCCACTTATATGATCGCCCTCATACTGCTGGTGGTCAAGCAAGAATCCTAGGGGCTCTACCAACGTGCAATAGCGACTTGTCAGGTCACCTAAAGCAGTACACGATGATAAAGGTAAACCAGATAGCAGACTATCATCTCGAGTAAGACTGTCGTACCGGGATAGGTCCTCCCTCAATCATTGCAATCACGTGCCTGTGATCCAATAATTGAGTCTGAGGGCACTATCTCCAACAGTTTGAGAGACTCTTCGGATGCTCGGTATGAGATACTACAGCAGCTGGCCCTAGTGCAAGTGGGAGATTGTTAGTTGTATGTATGCCCTAGAGGCCAGTATTGTACAGATTATGTATATTATATTGGATGCTTGGACATATATAGAGATGACTTTCTTGCTCGACATGATAGTATGCTATCTGGTTGCTCTTTATCTTAACATGTACACTAGTCTCTTTATACTGTCTTATAGTTACATGTTGGTAAAGCCCTTAGGATATGTACTTGACTACCTGGACTATGATGCAGATCATACTAGTGGGGACATGGTAGTCTATAAGTACATCCTTCAAGGTCCCTAGTCGTGGGTGTATCGAGACGGGGCATCGATATACCAGAGTAGACTAGCGTATACGCTTCTCGACCCATGTGATGGGCGATGGATGATCCCATATCCATTGGTGTTTGACATCAGAGATGGTATACGGGTGCTCAGTGGAGACTGGGTACACTGGACGGACTTGCCGAGAACTCCCAGATGGTATTATACCTCACGTCAGATGGCAGTTCTCAGGTGACACTTGTACAGGTTAGTCTGCAGACCCGAGATCGTCATAGAGTCTTGTGTGATTCCCACTGTGCTTTGATCTCCACCTTACCACGTCCATGAGGGCGTGCAAAACGGTGGTATTTGGGCACAGTCCCGAGTCACATGGAGGCAATGAGCGATAGGAGGGGTTTCGTCTCTCCCGGTATTGGGGGTTGATGTTGCGCAGTGCTCGATTGGCCGTAGCAGGGAAGTCCCTGACCAGGGCTGATAAGAGATTTGCTGGTAAGTGTTACCAGTAGTTTCTCGACCCGTTATGAGCTCACATCGGCGCGACTTATCGGGTTATTGGGGTCTGACGTTTACCACCCCTAGACTTGATATGCGACATATCAGACGAAGAGACCGGACTGTATGGTAAGTGTTACTGGTCGGATTCGCAGGAGTGTGAGCGGGCTAGCTCGTCGATCTTCTGATCGCTCAATACCCTGGTGGCCGTTACGTTTAGCAGACCGCTTGCGGCTTGTGGGTGCTTGATATGATCATCATCTGCTACCGGCGTATTGACGAGTCTTTAGAGTCCTACACAGAGGTTTCCTGGTTCAAGCGAAACGAAATAGGAGCGCATATGAGATGTGTGCAGGACCGAGAATAATGCGTGTATGTGATACCGCATTTCATTCTTGCGATATATGTTTCGATTGGTTATATTCGATATGACCTAGTTATCGAATCATTGATTCGATGAATCGATACATTGAATACTAGTCGGTTATGTGCGACATGACCGGATCATTGAATCAAATGTTGATTTAATGATTTAATGTATAATTATATATTTGATATATTACTTTGCATTAACTAGTATTGGTTCACTTTAAACGGATTTTTCTCACTTGGTGTGCACATTGTATATGTGATATATTTTGTGTACACTTGTTTGTATCATGATTGATGATGCATAATAACTTGGCTTTGTGTGAAGAATTGAACCATGGTTATGATAAGGGTTAGGGTTTTTTATTATTCACTTAATTATTTATCCATTATTTATTCATTTAATTAGGTGAAAGAAAACAAAAAGGGTTTCTTTTCTTCATGAAGCTTATTGAAGCTTCATGAAACTTTGACCAAAGTCATCCCTTTTGTCTTCATCCTTAACCCTAACCACTAATCTAACCTTGGTCAATTCTCTACACATAACCATGGTTTACTTTATGATAAGTATTGATTTTCCTTTTTATTTCAATAACTTATCATAACATTATCATCATCTTCATCATCTTCTTCTTCTTCTTCAAGCTTGCTACATCAATGTCAACTTGAGTTTTAGTGAGAGAAATCCAAATCTAAAGTGAACCCATCTCCTATTTCTTCATCCTCTACCTCTTGCCAAGTGGTTTTGGGTGTTTTCTTCACAAGTTTCACAAGTTTGTGAAGTCGGAGCTTGAACTAGTGTAACCTCGACGTAGATCGTCTTTGACACGAAGCCGACGACCTTGCTCGCCCGATTTTCCGATGAAGCCGACGAATGAGTCGAGGATTCATGATGGACAGCGAGAGCATGACCACGTGGAGCTAAGGAGGTGGAAATCCGGATCTACAAAGGTTGTAGCATCTAACCTATAGTTAAATAGTTAACTAGTTTTCCGTTTCGCCTAAATATCTAGTAAACGATCCGTGTTAGGGTTTCTCGGCTTCCATAATTTTTGAAATTGGTATGGTTGATGCCTTGTGAGACTTCATTAGGATGCCTAGGAACCCTACATCCTTGATATGATATTTGCGCATCCACCATGAGCTTTATCGGTGCTGATTATATATACCCCTACGAGGAGGCGTCGAGGCCGCAGAGGGTACATGGTGGGGCCCGGTATGGTTCCCCTCGGCAAGAAGATCGATGGATTTTGCCGATTGAGCCTGGAGGCGGGCTAGTACCTACCGGTGACAGTACTGATGACTCGGCGGGGGTCATAGAGACACCGTTAGGAGTCATGCACGTATGCATACGTCGAAAGGCGAGGGTCAGAGCTAGGCACTCGTGCTTTCGGGACAGCGTATGATACGTACCTATCAGGATTTCTGTGTCGATGCTTGGCACATTGTTTTCATGATATTTCTCTTAAACACCTTTTGTATATATAACAGGGGATTTAGCCGTTGTTATATATACATTTACACCAATATTAATGGAGTGGGACGCTAATATATGTGTATTGCCCCCATCATATTTATTTCTGTCTATATATATACCTTTAGGATGTTAGAAGCTTGCTTGAGATTCGACTAGGGATATAGGTGATTCATTGAGATTGGATATTGGATATGAAAGAGATTGTGGATTTGTACATTCGAGATATAGGAGAGCTACTCGATATCGTACATTGAGATGATGTGAGACCTATGTGATGCGAGAGCCCAATTGGGGGGCTGATTTGAGGATTTGGGATTTGAGTGTCTTGATGGATTGTGATCCTACCACGATGTCAGGTTTCCGTGGAAATGACATATTCCACCCTATACCTCACACTTATTTATTTTATGCACATTTTCACATATTGGTAGTACCTGTTAGTGTACCCTTATGATAGTTGCATATTTATATTCTCATATCCCTATTGCATGGTCATTGCATATTATTGTTATGTTACTGTTGTTTCACATAGTGATTGTACCTGCTTGTGTACTTCCCTTTATTTAGCATTTGCATGACATGTTATTACTGTAATCGCATATCTTAGATTCATGCTGTACGTACATTCCTGCGATTACCTGCATATGTTATCTACTATTCACGAGTTGGCAACTCACCCCCGTTGTGCCACAGGTGTTTCAGGTTGTTCCCCAGAGTAGTCGAGGCAGGCTATTCCTCTATCCAGCTATTCCGCTTTCAGCTATCATCTTTTGCTACAGATACCGCATCAGCTCACAGTACTATTTTGCTTAGGTGGGTTTTGGTGGTTATCTGTATTTTGTATTGTACATTCGTTGTATCTTGTACTCTCCATCTACTATTGTATTGTTGACTTAGAGACTTGGTGAGGACGTTACTGTGTATTATTGTGGATTTGATGTCTTTTATATACAGTTTCCTTTCTACTGTCTCTTATTTCTTCGCTACAGCGTCTTATACTTGTGATGAGATTGTTTTCCGCCTTTGGGCCACTTTTTACAAAAAGGGGGTGTTCTTAAAATTTTAAAGAAAGAAAGTAAGACTTTTTAAAGAATTTGGGTTGTGCTTTCAAATGTTTCAAAAACTTATATTATCTTTTCCGTATTTTCTTGGTTTAGATTTCTGGGTTTTCGGCTTTCTTTTACCGCGTTACGTCTTTAGGCGTTGCGTAGTATTAGGGCCGTCACGGGCTAATTTTGGGTCGTGACAAAGTTGGTATCAGAGCGTTAGGTTTTACCTTTCGGAGTGTAGGATGACCTTAGTATGATAGAGTAGGTAGCTTAAGCAGAGTAACGTAGTGTGTGTATGTCTGTAGCATACCCACGATGCGGTACTTCGCATTAAGTGACCTAAGTACAATTTGCTTGAAATTCCTTCCTTGATGATTCCTACCCTTAAGATTCGATTTCCTTATTCTTATCGAATCTTATCTTATATCTATTTATAGCCTTGCCGCCGGTAACTATGGGGGCTCAGAGTGATGCAGCGAGGGCCGAGGTCAGAGTTGGCTCGGGTGAGACGAGTACTGACCAGAATGGCACTCTAGTTGCACAGGTGCAGACGGATCAGCCTACGATCTATACTATGGATAGACTTTTGGCAGAGATGCAGGACTTCCGCCAGACTATGAGTTCTTTGGTTGATGTCGTTCGGGAGCTACGACAGGAGGTTGTCACCCCTGTTACTCAGCTGTCCCTTACGATCAGCATGCAGCGGTCCGTCACTTACATAGCACCAGCGGTTGCAGCTCTAGTTGACGAGGCGCATATTCCAGAGGTTCAGAGAGTTCCAGGACAGTGGTGGACTCGTACCAGCATACCAGCCCAGAGGCAGAGGTTTGGTCGTCGAGACAGATTTCGTGGCCGCCACGGGAGTAGCAGAGGCTTAGGACGAGGACAGTCGTTCAGCTCTCATCCCCAGGATGGTCAGCAGTCAGCGCGTGGATGTTTCCGATGCGGGAGCCTTCAGCACTTCGTCAGGGATTGTTCCTTAGCACCTCGTCAGAGTCATATTCAGAGAGGCCGTGGACGTGGAAGATTCGCTCAGAGGGCTCAGTCTACCAGAGGAGTTCATCCAGCTGCGAGTAGAGGGCAGACACAGGAGTTTTCTTCTACTCATCGGGACGCGTAGACGTCCAATGTGGAGTTTTCAGGTATCTTTAATTCACTGGTTCTCTTCATGTATTCATTTATTTTTCATGCTTGTACCGTGGTTGGGTAGTTTAGTCGTAGTTGTGTTAACTTCTGTCAGCGATTCTTTTGTTGCGCAACACGTATTCAGTTGTGTGCCAATCGGATAGGAGATAGAGATTCGTCCATCGTTTCGATCCTTCTAGAGATGTTGGATTTGACGTTCTCCTGGGCACGGACTGGTTAACTACGTGCTAGGCGTCTATGGACTACCGTGAGGAAACAGTCAAGTTTGTTTTCCCGGCAAGTCAGTTCTTGTTGTGTAGATGGATAGTTGTGTCGCCTCTCACAGCTTGAATTCAGCCTTTTTCGCTAGTCGGCTACTGAGGAGATGTCGTGGATTCTTGGCGTTCATTCGTGATACCAGGGCCACAGTGGGATTGTTGGACCGGGTTCCTTTCGTGCGAGAGTTTTTCCGACGTTGTTCCGGATGAGCCGGCGAAGCTTGGAGCTTAAGGATCAGCTGCAGAGTTGTGGTTTGGGGAGTTTTGTGTGTCTGAGTGTTTCGCTTTTGGAAGCTCCGATTTCTGTTCGTCAAGGAGGAAGACGGCAGCTTGAGGTTGTGTATCGACGGATCGTCAATTGAACCGGCTTACGGTGCGGATAGGTATCCTTCACCTCGCCGTGACGATTTCTTCGATCAGCTCCAGAGTGCGAGACATTTTCTAAGTTTGTTCAGGATCAGGTCATCATTATTGCGGATTCGGGGTGGTGGCATTCCGAAGACTGCCTTGTGCGTGCGACGGGCTTTGTGTGTTTTTGTGAGTCATTGGATTCACTGATGCCTTAGCAGCATTCGTAGATGTGATGAACCAGATTTCTGCAGGCCGTTCCTCGACCAGTCATTGTTGTGTTATTTACGACATTTTGGTCTACCTAATGTGTCTTGAGGAACAGGAGTAGCACTTGAGGATTTGTTATGCAGATACTGGGAGAGCACCAGCAGTTTGCTAAATTCTCGGAGTGTTTCTTCAGGCTTGTTTTGTGTTGACTCCTAGGTCATGTAGTCACGGGAGACGGTTTCGTATGGTTCCGAGGGAGATCGTGGCTGTGCAGCTTAGATCCAGACATGTGTGCAGGACAGAGATCCGCAGATGGTTGGGCTTAGCAGGTTTTTACTGCCGTTTCGTGCAGGATTGCCAGAGTAGTGCTGCACCGTCGACTGAATGGACCGGAAAGGAGGTTTCTTTTCTTTGGACTGAGGCATGTGTGCGGAGTTTTCAGCAGTTGAAGATTCTGTTAAACAACTGCATCAGTTCTTTCTTTGCCTTTGGTTCGTGCGACCTTGTTGTTTAACTGTAATGTTTCTTGAGTGGGCTCGAGTGTGTACTGAGGTGACACTATAGAGTTATCACTTTTGCTTCCCTACATTGGAGGAAGTACGAGGAGGATATTCCGCTCATGATCTGGAGATGGCCGCGGTGGTTTTGTGTTGGAGTTTGGGGACACTACTTGGTTGAGAGTCGTGTCAGATTTTCCACGGACCACCAGAGCTTAATGTACATCTTCCTGCAGCGGATTTTGATTGTTGTGATAGTCTTCTGCAGATTTACAGTTCTTGTGTGATCGTTGAGTACAGCATAAGTTCGTCTCTACGGAGGGTACAGCTTGCTCATGTCCGCGCCCGACCACTTTCCTTAAATCGTTTTCGCGAGACTCTGCCCGCCTATGCTCGTTCGTCAGTGATACTTGAGCATACTCGGCTGGATAATGATTCGGAGACCCTGATTTGTGACAATGACGTGCTAAGTTAGGGACACGTTTGTGTACCCGACCTCATCGGGTAGAGACGTGTAATCCTAGAACATGCACATCTATCAACTCTCTATATGCATTCAAGTTCCACCAACATTAAGCGTGACTAGTGAGATAGTTACAGGTGGCCAAGGATGTAATGAGAAATTTCAGGTTTCGTTTCAAGGAGTCTGTCTTGTGGTGTGCTTGGGTTGATCATTTGAGGCCGGTTGGAGAATTGCAATCTTTTATCGTTCCGAAGTAGGAGTGGGAGCAGATCTCCACGAATTTCGTTATGGTTTCTACCCAAGGTTAGTCAGGGTGTGACTCCATTCGGATTCTTGTCGTCCGGTTTTACTCAATGTGCTCAGTTGTTTCTTGTTAAGTGGTGTGTTTGTTTTGATTGTTGTCAGCAGTTGGGGATCGTCACTCGCCATCGTTAGGGTTCTCCCTCGATAGCTGTTATCAAGAGAGACTCCAATTGGCCACCTTTAGGTTTAGGGGTTAGGATGTGTCGATCACCAGTCTGTTGTCTTTCTGACTCTGCGTAAGTAGGATTTTGGACCCCAGCTAGTCTAGAGACTTCGGAGATAGTCCAACCGTGTTAGGTCAGGATGGGAATTGTCCATTGCAAACTGAGGTCTTATGCCTACTGTGTTAGCCATAGACTCGAGTTCGTAGGGACAGATCATGTATTCCTGCGGATTTTTCCGATAAAAGACGTGTTGGATTTTAGGAAGCTTATCCCAGAACTTTGGTCCTTCTCAGATCCTATAAGCAAGTTAGTTCGTCGCCTTTAATTTGGCACTTCCGTCCAGATTATTGGATTTTCACCCCGTATTCCTTGTGATGATACTTTACAATTTCCTTCATGACCTTCCTCACATGATCTAGCATCAGACCACTTAACTTGACGCGATCTTTCGTTCGCCAGCAGCCAATTGTGCTAAGGGCTCGGCAGGTGGAGAAACGTTGGTCAAGGGTCTTGCCATCTGTGAAGGGTTTATCTTGGACGTAGCCGTATAGTGAGATAGTCACTTGGGAGGCTGTGAGCGATATTTGAGGATTTTAATCTTCTCTTTGAAGGTATGCGTAACAGTATATTTTTAAATTCGGGGACGAATTTCTTTTAAGGGGGGGGGGGATTGTAACACCTTAGAATGTGTTTTGTAGCTAATTATATTTTAATATATGGTTTTTAATAAAAAGTTTACCAAATTAAGTTTTAAATATTTTATCCTATTTAATGAGTATTTTATTAGAATTTTGTTAGGCACACACTCACTTGTGCCTGATAACTAGGGTTGTTTTTGGGGTTAAACATGATTAACAATCATGGTTAGCTAGCCATTGTCTTAAGTTAGTTTTATGTTTTGTTTAAGTATTATGGTTGTTCTTTTAAAAATGGAAAATGAATTTGCAAAAAGGTTTTTAAATTTGTTTGAATGGGTTGACTTTGAGAGAGAGAGAGAGAGAGAGAGAGGCATGGTGCTACATGGCCAAGCCATGCTTCTTTAATGAAGAAAGAGAAAGAGAAGGGTGTGTGTGTTTGTTGCTCTCATTTTCCTTTCTCACTCTCAATCTCTCATTCTCTCACTCTCAACACATACACACACTCACACACATCAGCAGCAGAAGTAGCAGCAAGCAGCAGTGGCAGCATCATCACCATCAGCAACAACATCATCATCATCAGCAGCAACAGCAACAACAGGCAGCAACAGCAGCAGGAGCTCCAGCGACTTATAGCAGCTCCTTCCACTTCTTCACCTGCCTTCTAGGGTTCATTAGGGTATACTTCTTGAACCCCATTTCGTGGTTTTCTTAAGTTGTGCATCGATTAGCTTCGATTAGTGTTAATTATGAGTTTAGTGCTAGATTATGGTGATTTGTGTGGAATATTGATTAAGTGATGATTGTGTTAGTTAACCTAGCTTATTTTAGTTTAGTTAAGGTCACCTTAACTGAGAATTGACCCAGACTTCACTAAAATACCATAGGGTTTCCTTTTTAGTGAAAATTGGTGTTTTTAAGCGATATTTGTGACATCTGGAATCTGATTTTGACCCGGTGACTTCAGGTTAAAATTGAGAAAACTGGGGCATGCTCACTAGGTCTAGACAACACCACAGGAACACAAACCCACCATTCCCAATGCAGGCCGCCAATTTATTGATTCTGGCCGCAAATTGCGGCCAGGAAGGGGACAGGGGTGTTGGGGTCTTGGCTAGGGTTCTCTGATGTGTATTGTAGTGTTTTGGCATGTCTAGTTTTGTAAGATTTGGCCTGTAGGAAAATCTGGGACTATATATCGTTTTTGGTGTTCGTTGTGTTTGCGCGATACGCACGATACATGAGTGGGTTCTGTGATCCAGCGTATCGCGGCGTGTCGCGATGGTTTTAGACGCGTACACACACATTTTAGCGTATCGTGCACACGTGCGTTTAGTTCGCGACGCGAGTTTCTCGTTTTGGTTCGATATCGCGCTTCGCGGAATATTTGGCTTATATGTGATTTCTATGTCTTATTTGCAGGTTTGCAGGCAGGGACTATGGACACTACTACAGGGGGGAGCAGATGGTAGGATTCACCTAGCGTGGAGCGTAGGTGAGTAGATTTAACATCTACAGGGGAATCGCCCGCATGGCGTTATGCGTCTGGGCTAGGATTCAAATACCTATCGCACATTCTACATCATTGTTAGAATTGCGCCTTTACTTTATTTCCTTGATATAGTTATACTATGACTAGCAGCCGTAGGACACTGCACACATTATTGACGGTTCATGTTGCACGAGCACGGATTGTATGCTACACACACACCGTCAATAATTGCCATATCACACACAACCCCTTATAGATTCTATTGCTTATCACAGATGACATTACCATACCTATATACCTATAGAGTACCGTACCATTAGTGATAGGTACACTTACCCTTTACGATACATCTACATGTATACCTTACTCATATTTTCTTATACCCAGGGGGGTATACGACATCGGTTCTTATAGGTAGATACCTATACATTGCTGCACCTGTATGTTACACACATATTCAGTTGCAGTTACGTATTTACCTTTACTGATGATTACTTAGCTGTACCTTATTGGTTTTGCATACATCTGGTTTCAGCTACATATTCTCATTTATATGCTCGCATTTCAGATATATCGCATATGTTTATTCCTGGATTGCGCATTATTATTTGGATTTTAGATGATGTTTTCTGGATTTGGGAACCGCGGGAGTTCATGAAATTATGCATACATTGAAAAAACCGGTTTCCTTGATATGATATTTGCGCATCCACCATGAGCTTTATCGGTGCTGATTATATATACCCCTACGAGGAGGCGTCGAGGCCGCAGAGGGTACATGGTGGGGCCCGGTATGGTTCCCCTCGGCAAGAAGATCGATGGATTTTGCCGATTGAGCCTGGAGGCGGGCTAGTACCTACTGGTGACAGTACTGATGACTCGGCGGGGGTCATGGAGACACCGTTGGGAGTCATGCACGTATGCATACGTCGAAAGGCGAGGGTCAGAGCTAGGCACTCGTGCTTTCGGGACAGCGTATGATACGTACCTATCAGGATTTCTGTGTCGATGCTTGGCACATTGTTTTCATGATATTTCTCTTAAACACCTTTTGTATATATAACAGGGGATTTAGCCGTTGTTATATATACCTTTACACCAATATTACTGGAGTGGGACGCTAATATATGTGTATTGCCCCCATCATATTTATTTCTGTCTATATATATACCTTTAGGATGTTAGAAGCTTGCTTGAGATTCGACTTGGGATATAGGTGATTCATTGAGATTGGATATTGGATATGAAAGAGATTGTGGATTTGTACATTCGAGATATAGGAGAGCTACTCGATATCGTACATTGAGATGATGTGAGACCTATGTGATGCGAGAGCCCAGTTGGGGGGCTGATTTGAGGATTTGGGATTTGAGTGTCTTGATGGATTGTGATCCTACCACGATGTCAGGTTTCCGTGGAAATGACATATTCCACCCTATACCTCACACTTATTTATTTTATGCACAGATTCACATATTGGTAGTACCTGTTAGTGTACCCTTATGATAGTTGCATATTTACATTCTCATATCCCTATTGCATGGTCATTGCATATTATTGTTATGTTACTGTTGTTTCACACAGTGATTGTACCTGCTAGTGTACTTCCCTTTATTTAGCATTTGCATGACATGTTATTACTGTAATCGCATATCTTAGATTCATGCTGTATGTACATTCCTGCGATTACCTGCATATGTTATCTACTATTCACGAGTTGGCAACTCACCCCCGTTGTGCCACAGGTGTTTCAGGTTGTTCCCCAGAGTAGTCGAGGCAGGCTATTCCTCTATCCAGCTATTCCGCTTTCAGCTATCATCTTTTGCTACAGATACCGCATCAGCTCACAGTACTATTTTGCTTAGGTGGGTTTTGGTGGTTATCTGTATTTTGTATTGTACATTCGTTGTATCTTGTACTCTCCATCTACTATTGTATTGTTGACTTAGAGACTTGGTGAGGACGCTACTGTGTATTATTGTGGATTTGATGTCTTTTATATACAGTTTCCTTTCTACTGTCTCTTATTTCTTCGCTACGGCGTCGTATACTTGTGATGAGATTGTTTTCTGCCTTTGGGCCACTTTTTACGAAAAGGGGGTGTTCTTAAAATTTTAAAGAAAGAAAGTAAGACTTTTTAAAGAATTTGGGTTGTGCTTTCAAATGTTTCAAAAACTTATATTATCTTTTCCGTATTTTCTTGGTTTAGATTTCTGGGTTTTCGGCTTTCTTTTACCGCGTTACGTCTTTAGGCGTTGCGTAGTATTAGGGCCGTCACGGGCCAATTTTGGGTCGTGACAAGATCATATTACTGCCTGAGATGAATGTTTATATTATATATATGAGATATATGTTATATTGCAGATTTCGTTTCAAAAGAGATGCTTGTGAAGCATAATAAAATGGGACTTCATTAATGAGATTAATGAAATAAACGAAACGTAAAGATGTTGTAGAAACTTGTTTAAAAACTGGTAGCTCTAGTTCTTGCTTTGCATAGCGGTGTTCCTTGTAGAACATCCAGCACCTTATTCGATAAGGAAAGAGCCGAGATCCCTTCACCGGGAGTGACCTCTTTAGTGAAACTAGCAGATGCTACAAACTCGGTTTGTCTTTTGATTGCTTCTATAGTTCTTGCTTTGCACAGTGGTATATATGATATACCCTGCACCTTATTCGATGAGGAAAGGGCCGACGATCCCTTCACCGGGAGTGACCCCTTTAGCTAAACTAGAAAAGCCTAAAAAATACTCCATTTAAAAATCACTCGATTCTACAACGATATCAAGTTCATTACGCAAAAGGTTTTCTTAAAAACCTGTCGTAGCCCTCCGTCATTTCAGATAAGTAGTATTTAGTATTCGTGCTGCGTTTGTTGACCTCTGTCAAGGCGTAGTGTGCGGTAGCTGATTAGTGCTTATCTGTATAAACATATGATGTGATTGATTTAGGGTAGTCGTGCGACCTTGTTGACCTCTGTCAAGGATCGTGCGGGTGGGTTTACTTCAATCAGGAAATGACGGGTTGAACTTGACTAGCAGCCTATGGTTTGTTGACCTCTGTCAAGATCATAGGACGCTAGGGGTAAAATATTATTGGGAATTTCAAGTGTTGAAATTTGCAATGAGATTGCATACCTTCTATGAGATAGTTGGATCCCGATACCCGCTGCGAGTAAGAGTTAGAGTTTTACACATTACAATTAGCCGATCAAGTAGGTGTCTAGAAAGGTGTTAACGGGGTTACGCCTATGGGAAAACGAGGTTTACTTTAATTAGGTCCGTGCGAAAGCACGGGGACCTCCCTCAAAGTACCGACACTGGCCTGGCTGAAAGATTGGTGAACTTGTAGCGTGTAATTAATCCCGGCTAGTCTTTCCTTTTAGGGTTTGAAGGAAGATTTGATTAAAACAGTGGGAGACATCCTGATTAGATATATTAGATAACCAATCTAATCTTGCAAGAGCATACGCTGAGTGTTTTCTTCTTTCTCTCTCCAGGTAGCGACCATATCACGCCTTAATCAAGATAATAATACGGATAAATTGACCGAACCCGCTTGTTATACTGAGCTGGGAAACGTTGGTCCCGCTCCAACTTATAATTGTTATAAGACAGAGCAGGAAATTGGGGAATACTAGATTTCCCGTGCCGCCCAAACGAAGAAAGTGCATGTTGATGCATCATCTTCGGGTGTGTTCATTACAGAGAACTGTTTCTCAGTATCCTTTACGTCCTGGGTATGTGATACCGGATCAGGATTCCGCATATGTAATCTGTTACATGGGCTATAGAAAGGTAGAGAACTGAGAACGGGTGATAAGTTTCATGAGATAGAAACGGTGCAAGTGTTGCAGCCAAGTCTGTTGGTCACTATCACCCTATATTACCAGAATACATTGATTCTGAACAAATGTTATTAGATACCGAACCTGATATACAACATCATATCAGTCTCTTTATTAGTAAATAAAGGATATAATTTTGTATTGTTGGATAATGTTTTGAACATTTCCTATATCAAGAGTTGATCGGTTCAGGTACGTTATCTAAAAGCATTGACATTCTAAATCAAACTACAGTTTTTAGTATACAGAATACACACAAGAGGAAGAGTTCAGAAATGAACGAATCCTTCTTGAGACATTGTAGACTAGGTCATTTCAATGCGACCCGACTAGCTGAAGTTACATAAAGATGCATATTAAAATTAGTTTGAATTTACATATTGTGAAACTTGCCAGTCATGTCACAAAGATAAGATGACCACAGCTCTGTTTATTGGAAACAGAGAAAGAGTTAGTGAACTCTTGGGATTGATACATATTGATGTATGAAAGTCCCTTGTCTACACATGCCAAGACCGGTTCTTTGTACTTCATTACATTCTCTGATGATCTCTCAAGATTCAGACATATGTTCCTGTTGAAACACAAGTCCGAAACTTTTGAGATATTCACAGAATATAAGTTAGAAGTAGAGAACCAAAATATGGGTATAAGTATTATGTCCTTTGATGTGATCAGGGAGGAGAATACTTGAGCACGGAATTCCTGGACTATTCTAAAGGAAAATGAGATTCTATCTCAGCATTACTCCTCCGTATACACCATAGCACGATGGTATATCGGGACGGAGCAATAGCACCCTATGTGATATGGTGTGCTCTATGATGAGTACTACTGAGTTTCCTATTTCCTTTTGGGAGTTATGCACTTGAGAAGCTGCATACCTATTGAATAGGGTTCAAATCAAATCAGTTGCCTACCATTTCATATGTGATATGGAAAGGGAAGAGCCCATATCTTAAGTTTGTTAAGATTTGGGGTTGTCCGGACTATGTCTAAAAGCATAATCCGGACAAGCTCGAGGCAAGGTCTGTTATGTAGAACTGGAAAGGTTCCAGCTATATAAACTGCAGCTGATGATTTGGTAGAACCAAAGGATTCAATAGTAACCAACGAACCTCAGCCTCTCCGCCGATCTAGTATGGTTCCTCACGCACCTGAGAGATACTTCGGTTTCTCTATGACAGTGGGAGTGAGGATTGCATCATGAGATGATGACCCAACTAGTTTCGAGCTGGCCGTCAGGAGTGAGACTCTGTAAGAATGGCGGGATGCTTTGTGATCTGAGATGGAATCCTTATACACTAACAAAGTATGGACTTTGGTTGCTTTATCTGAAGGGTTAAATCCTCATCAGGAGCAAGTATATCTTGAGAAGATTACTTGGTGTACATGGAAAAGTTAAGACTTTCAAAGCAATGCTTAAGTCCATCCAGATCCTACTTGCCACGGCTACATACCATGACTACGATATCTGGTGGTTGGGTGTCATGACTGCTTTTCTAAATGATGATTTGGAAGAGAGCGTCTATAAGTACACAGGCAGAGGGCTTCATAGACAGTGGGAGCAGTGGAAACGTGTGCAAGATGTTTTATGTGATAAAACATGCATCGCGGAGTTGGAACATCTATTTTGATGTGGTAGTCAAAGAGTTTGACTTCATCAAAATGGTAGATGAACCTTGTATATACAAAAAGGTAGTAGGGAGTATGGTGGTGATCCTTGTAGAGTATGTGGATGACATACTCTTGATAGGGAAGGAGTTTCCTATGCTGCGGTTGGTCAATCTCCGCTTATCACAAGGATTCTCCATATAGGATCAAAATGATACCTCCTAAATCCTGGGATTTGAATCTATGAGATAGATCTAATTGGATGTTAGGATTCTCACTAGATGTAGTGAGATGATATCAATCGATCCTGGGGAAAATCACTGGAAAAGTTCCAGGGTGATAAGGACGACTGAATGTCAGTCGCAGGCATTGTCTGTACCCTCAGTGGAGGGACGGTAAGTTGGAAGAGTTCCAAGCTAGATACCGTGACTTACTAGATGATTAAAGGCAAGATACATCGTTACCAAAGATGCTACCAAAGAGGCAGTCTGGATATATATATATAAGTTCATGAGATGAACTTCGTTCCTACCATTGTATGACAATGGAGTTGTGGCTTATGCCAAGGAACCCCCGTCCCATCAGAAATCCAGATATAATTCTTAGGCAGTATCACCTGATCATGGAGATGATTGATCTCCAGGGAGATCGAGGTTAGGAGAGTAGACACAGAGGAAAACAGCGCGGATCCACTCACGAAGGCCTTTTTCCCAGTAGAGACTTTTATGGGATGGTTGAGTATGAGATACTTCAACCACAGCTAATTGTTGGGTATGCGATACCATGACAGATGGCCCTAGTGCAAGTGGGAGATTGTTAGTTATATGTATGCCCTAGAGGCCATTACTGTACATATGATGTATATTGTAGTGGATGCTAGGACATATATAGGGAGGACTTTCTTGCTCGACATGATAGTATGCTATCTGGTTACTCTTTACCTTAACGTGTATACTGATTGTCTCACTGTTACATGTTGGTAAAGCCCTTAGGATGTGTACCTGACTGCCTGGACTATGATGAGATCATACTAGTGGGGCCACGGTAGTCGACGAGTACATCCTATAACTGTTCCTAGTCGAGGGTGTATCGAGACAGGGCATCGATACACCAGAGTAGACTAGCGTATACGCATCTTGACCCATATGATGGGCGATGGATGATCCCATATCCATCGGTGTTTGACATCAAGGATGGTGTACGGGTGCTCAGTGGAGACTGGGTACACTGGACGGACTCGCCGAGAACTCCCAGATGGTATTATACCTTATATCAGATGGCAGTTCTCCGGTGACACTGGTACAGAGTAGCCTGTTGACCCGAGATCGTCATAGATTCTTGTGTGATTCCCACTGTGCTTTGATTTTCATCATACCACGTCCAAGAGGGCGTGCAAAAAGGTGGCTTTTGGGTACAGTCTCGAATCACATGGAGGCAATGAGCGATAGGAGGGGATTCGTCTCTCCCGGTATAGGGAGTTGATGTTGCGTTGTGTTCGATTGGCTATAACCGGAAATCCCTGGCCAGGGTTGCTGAGATTTACTGGTAAGTGTTATCAGTAGTTTCTCGAACTGTTATAGACCTCATATCGACACGACTTATCGAGCTACTGGGGTCTGACGTTTACCACCCCTAGGCAAGATATGCGACATATCAGACGACGAGACCGGACTGTACGGGAGTGTTACTGATTTGATTCACAGGAGAATGTACAGGCTTGCTTATTGATCATCTGAGCGCTCAATACCTGGGTGGCTGTTACGTTTAGCTAACCGCTTGCAGCTTGTGGGTGTTTGATATGATCATCACCTACTGCCGGCGTATTGACGATTCTTTAGAGTCCTACACAGAGGTTTCTTGGCTCGGGCAAAATGGAGTAGGAGCACATATGTGATATGTGCGGGACCGAGGATAATGCGGTATGTGATACCGTATTGGATTCTCGCGATATGAGATATCGGCCGGGTATATGTGATATAGCCGGGTCATCGTATTAGTCGGTTATATGCGATATAGCCGGATTGTCGAATCAAGTGTTGATTCGATAATTTAATGTATAATAATATATATGATATATTAAATTACATTAACTAATATTAGCTCGCTAAAAGATTCATTTTCTCACGGGATAATACATTGATATATATGCGATATATGTTAATTGTATTATTTTCTATTGTTACAAAATATATTGTATATGTGATATATAATATTGTAACATGTTAGGGCTATAAATTTAACAATGATTTAGGGTTTAAACTTGGTTAGGGTTTGGATTAGGGTAGGTTTTTGCATGAAGCTTCCATGAAGCTTTGACTTTGTGGTTACTTGATATTTTTGTGAGATATTATGTTAACCTAATCCAAACCATTAACTCTAGTTAACTCTCTATAAGGGTTAACTCTATCATGCTTAACCCTTAGTTAGATTTATAACCACTACAATAATTCATTATTCATCACAAAAGGATTTAGTTATCATCTTCATTCATCTTCTTCTAGCTTGAGTTTCTTCATGAAAAAGCTTTCTTTTGTGATGAAAGTGAGTGAGAAAAAGATTATAAATGGGAGCAAAAATCCTACTTCATCATCCTCATCTATCCTTGCCATTTAGATGAGGGTGTTCACTTCATATTATGAGTGTTAGCTTGTGTTAACGAAACTTCAAGGTAGATCATCTTTGTATCGAAGATCGGAAGCAAAGGTTGCATCATTCTCTTCGTAAAGCCTCTCGAGAGTCCAGAACACGATGATCACAGCGAAGGGACCTCAACATGGAGCTTAAGAAGTGAAGGACCGGATCTACAAAGGTTGTAATCCCTCTCACTTAGTGTTAAAGTGTTTAACATGCATGTTTTCGCCTAAACCCTAGTTTAAAGATCCGGCTTCGGGTTGTTCGGCACGGCTAAAATTTTAATCGGGCATGGTTGATGCCTCGTAGACCCTTGTGCGCGTGCCTAGCAACCCTACAGTAGGCTCATCATTTTCAATGACGCAATCCTCTCGATCCCCGTCTATGAGAAAACCGTAGTATCTCTCATGCAGATGAGACTGCGTACTACTTCTGCGGAGTGGCGCTGGGATGTCCGGTTCTCCTGAAACTTCTGGTTCTACCAAGCTTTCAGTAATAGCTTGTGGTTCTGGAATTTCTTCTAGTTCTACTGCGCTCCCACTTGTATCTTTTTCTAAAAACTGATGTTCCAGAAAGTGGGCATGACGAGAAACAAAAACCTTTTGTTCCTCTGCGTAATAGAAAAGATACCCCCTGGAGTTCTTTGGGTATCCCACAAACTTACACAGTACTGAGCGTGCCTCGAGTTTGTCCGCATGCTGCTTTTTAACAAAAGCTGGACATCCCCATATCTTCAGATATTGAAGATGGGGTTTCTTCCCACACCACATCTAATATGGTGTGGTAGGCACAGTCTTGGAGGGAACCTTGTTCAAATGATATGCAGCTGATTCTAGTGCATAACCCCAGAAAGATCGCGGTAACTCAGCCTTACTCATCATGGAACGAACCATATCCAATAGAATTCGATTCCGCCTTTCCGATACACCGTTGTGTTGTGGTGTGTATGGAGGAGTAAGTTGAGAGAGAATTCCATTCTCTTTTAAGTAGCCCAGAAACTCGGCACTCAAGTATTCACCACCTCGATCAGATCTCAGTGTCTTGATACTTTTGCCTATTTGTTTTCAACTTCATTCTTGTATTCCCGAAATTTCTCAAAGGCTTCGGATTTATGCTTCATCAGGAAGACATGTCCATACCTAGAGAAATCATCCGTAAAAGTAATGAAGTATGAATAACCACTTCGCGCATGTGTAGACATTGGACCACACACGTCACTGTGTATGAGTCCTAAGAGCTCGCTTGCTCTTACTCCGTGTCCAGTAAACGGAGTCTTTATCATCTTTCCCATGAGACAAGATTCATAAGTAGCATAAGACTGATACTCGAACGGATTCAAGTATCCCTCTTTATGTAACTTTGTTAACCGTGTCTCATTAATGTGACCCAGTCTACAATGCCATAAGAAAGCATGATTTAATTCCGGAGACTTTCTTTTAAGTGTGTTCTGGACATTGAAAACCTGAGCTTGATTCAGTACGTATATTCCGTTTTCTAATGTACCCGACCCAATCAGAACTTGATTTAGGTGGATGTGGACCACATCCACTTACAAAAATAAAATCATATCCTTCCTTAGAAAGTAAGTATACAGATATGATATTACAAGACATACTAGGTGTTGGTTGTATGTATGCCCTAGAGGCCAGTATTGTACAGATGATGTATATTATATTGGATGCTTGGACATATATAGAGATGACTTTCTTGCTCGATATGATAGTATGCTATCTGGTTACTCTTTATCTTAACATGTACACTAGTCTCTATAAACTGTCTTACAGTTACATGTTGGTAAAGCCCTTAGGATGTGTACTTGACTACCTGGACTATGATGCAGATCATACTAGTGGGGACATGGTAGTCTATAAGTACATCCTTCAAGGTCCCTAGTCGTGGGTGTATCGAGACAGGGCATCGATATACCAGAGTAGACTAGCGTATATGTTTCTCGACCCATGAGATGGGCGATGGATGATCCCATATCCATTGGTGTTTGACATCAGAGATGGTATACGGGTGCTCAGTGGAGACTGGGTACACTGGACGGACTCGCCGAGAACTCCCAGATGGTATTATACCTCACGTCAGATGGCAGTTCTCAGGTGACACTTGTACAGGTTAGTCTGTAGACCCGAGATCGTCATAGAGTCTTGTGTGATTCCTACTGTGCTTTGATCTCCACCTTACCACGACCATGAGGGCGTGCAAAACGGTGGTCTTTGGGTACATTCCCGAGTCACATGGAGGCAATGAGCGATAGGAGGGGTTTCGTCTCTCCCGGTATTGGGGGTTGATGTTGCGCTGTGCTCGATTGGCCGTAACAGGGAAGTCCCTGGCCAGGGCTGATCAGAGATTTGCTGGTAAGTGTTACCAGTAGTTTCTCGACCCGTTATGAGCCTCATATCGGCATGACTTATCGGTTATTGGGGTCTGACATTTACCACCCCTAGACTTGATATGCGACATATCAGACGAACAGACCGGACTGTACGGTAAGTGTTACTGGTTGGATTCACAGGAGTGTGAGCGGGCTAGCTCGTCGATCTTCTGATCGCTCAATACCCGGATGGCCGTTACGTTTAGCAGACCGCTTGCGGCTTGTGGGTGCTTGATATGATCATCATCTACTACTGGCGTATTGACGAGTCTTTAGAGTCCTACACAGAGGTTTCCTGGCTCAAGCGAAACGAAATAGGAGCGCATATGAGATATGTGTAGGACCGAGAATAATGCGTGTATGTGATACCGCATTTCATTCTCGCGATATATGTTTCGATTGGTTATATTCGATATGACCTAGTTATCGAATCATTGATTCGATAAATCGATACATTGGATTCTAGTCGGTTATGTGCGACATGACCGGATCATTGAATCAAATGTTGATTTAATGATTTAATGTATAATTATATATTTGATATATTGCATTGCATTAACTAGTATTGGTTCACTTTATTTGGATTTTCTCACTTGATGTGCAAGAAGTATATGTGATATACTTTTGTGCACATATTTGTATCATGTTTGATGATACTTGCTCACATGGTTAAGTGTAAAGAATTAAACCATGGTTAAGTAAATAATTAGGGTTTTGATTTATTCTCTCATTTATTTATCCATTCTTTATTTATTTAAATGGATAAATGAAAACATAATGGTTTCTTTTTATCATGAAGCTTGTTGAAGCTTCATGAAGCTTTGACTAAAGAAACCATTTTGTCTTCTAGCTTAACCCTAACCCTTCTCATTTACCATGGTCTTTTCTCTACACTTAACCTTGGTTAAGATATGATAAGTATTGATTTATTTTTCTAAAAAACACAACACTTATCATATTCTAGCTTTATCTTCTTCTTCTTCTTCTTCAAGAAAGAAAACTAGATGCCATCAATGGCAACTTGAGCAAAAGTGAGTGAAATCCAATTCTAAAGTGAACCCACCTCCTATTTCTTCACCCTCTACCTCTTATCAAGTTGTTTTGGGTGTTTTCTTCACAAGTTTCTCAACTTGGTGAAGTTGGAGCTTGAACTTGTGCAACCTCGACGTAGATCATCTTCGGCACGAAGCCGACGACCTATTCTGCTCATTTCTTCGATGAAGCCGATGCGAGAGTCCGAGATCCAACTAGGACAGCGAGAGGACGCCTACGTGGAGCTTAGGAAGTGGAGAAACGGATCTACAAAGGTTGTAGTCTCTCTCCTTTAGTTAATGTGTTAACTAGTTTAATGTTTCGCCTAGAAATCTAGCCGACGATCCGTATTAGGGTTTCTCGGCACCCATAAAATTTTAAATTGGCATGATCGATGCCTTGTGAGACCTCTATAGTGTGCCTAGGAACCCTACAGTGGTATCAGAGCCCAGCTAGAGCCTTAGGCGAAGTCTAGACGGAATTTGAAGTCCGAACGAACCCGAAACCCTAACCCGATAATGCTCTCTGGATTTTTTCCAAATTTCTGGTTTTTTGTCAATTAAAAATGCTTAAAAAATCCAGCAATGAAGTCTAAGAATTACGGTGCAAAAAGTTTCCCATGAACAGTATTTTGTGCGGCGGAACCGCGGCAGAAGCCTAGCTTCTGCAGCGGTTCCGCGGCTATTTGGTGACGTCAGCCCTAAGTGTTTGCACAGTAATTCCTGATTAATTATTCTTAGTTTTCTGGGAATTTTTAAATTGGCTCTTAAGTTGAGTGTTCTGGGGTTAAATTGGGAAACGATGTTTCTGTTGGAGATAGTGCCCTCAGAGTCAATTATTGGATCACAGGCACGTGATTGCAATGATTGAGGGAGGACCTATCCCGGTAGAACAGTCTTACTCGAGATGATAGTATGCTATCAGGTTTACCTTTATCATCGTGTACTGCTTTAGGTGACATGACATGTCACTATTGCACGTTGATAGAGCCCCTGGGATTCTTGCTTGACTACCGGCAGTATGAGGGCGATCATATACGTGGGAGCTGGGGTCTACAAGCACATCCTTAAAAGGTCCCTAGTCGTGGGAGTTTCGAGACAGGGCATCGATTCTCCAGAGTAGACTAGTGTATACAGTCGAGACCCCGACGAGGGGCGGTGGCCGGTCTCACAAGCCACTGGTGTCAGTTGGATCACCTAAGATGTATACAGGTGCTCATTGGGTTATGAGTACACCGGACAGGACTCGCCGGGAACATGCTAGTTGGTCTTATACCTGATGTCAGATAGCAGTTCCCAGGTGACATGTGTACAGGTTAGTTCATCGACCTGGGGATCGTCATTTGTCTCGTGTGAGTTCCCACTGTGCTTTGATTACTACCCTACCACGGCTCAAAGGAGTCGTGTAAACAAGTTTTAGTTGGGTACAGTCCCGAGCCACATGGAGGCAGTGAGCGGATCTTCGGGGGTTTCGTCTCTCCCGGTATTGGGGGTGAGGTCGCGCTGTGTCTAGGAGAGCCATTACACGAAGTCCTTGGCCAAGGCAGGAGATTTACTGGTAGGTATTCCAGTAGTATCTCAGGGTGTTCTGGGCTACACTCCGACATGACTTGTACCGCTTTTGGGGGTCTGACTTTTACCAACCCCCTAGGCCCGCCATGCGATGCTCATAGACGAACGGACCGGACTGTACGGATATTGTCACTGACAGGCTCAGTAGGGTGTCAGGATGAGTTCGCTCATCGACGTCCCTTTTAGTCAATAGCTGGTGGCCCGTTACGTATTGGCTTATACCTCTGACGTGCTAGTGGTTAAATCCACATCCATAGTATTGACGAGTCTTTAGAGTCTACCACATTTTCAGTTACTCAGGTTTCGGGCGAAACGCTGTAGAGGCCGTATGGAGATATGGTAGGGTCCGATCAGATACGTGCGGTATTGCACGGATCAGGATCGGATGGTTTGTACTAGTAGCCGTATAGGTATATGGCAGGGTTCGATCAGATACGTGCGGTATTGCACGGATCAGGATCGAACGAACATTACTAGCCGGCTTTGGTTTAAGCCGGTCCTAGTTTAGTACAGTGTAGATTTTGTCTCTTTGCATTTGTATCCGGTCGGAATACAGATGCGGGTGTGTATGCACAGTATCGAGGTTTTTCCTGTAATTTATTACGGGACCAGTTTTCTGGAGTTGCCAGTTTGCATTCCGTTCCGGCCGGTTTTCCTTTGTTCTTTCCCGGCCGGACTTTTCCGATGGAGGGGGTAATTTGCAGTTTTGCAAATTACTTTTGTGGAGGGGTTTTATTGCATATATATTGATTATGATAGCTTTCTTTTCTTTGCACCATGACTTGCTTTGACTTGTGATTTGATGAGGGTATGGTTTGATTAAAGTGAAGCATGCTTGTATGTTTCTTTGTCCCTTGATGTGGTCACCCCTTCTTCACTCCTACACTCACCTCCCTTCATACTACATATCCATTCTTTCCTCCACCAATTTCCATGATGATTTTGGCCGGCCACTTCATGGTGGAGAGGAAAAATGAGAGGTTCTTTTTGATGCTTCATTTTGTTCATCTCATTTGGCTTGCAAAAATTGGTAGCTTCATTTCCCTCCAAAGTTCAATCTTCATTCCTCCATCCAAAGGCAACAAACCCCAAAGAGACAAGTAGCCTCTACACTACACTTCCTACAGCAAATCTTGGACGCGTCGATTCGCCAGCTTCGCGCCCGAGTTGCCTCGGTATTGAGGTGGGAGCCCGTAAAAGCTACAGGCGATGTGGTGCCCCCTTTCCGACGAGGAGGAGACGGACGGAGATCCCGCGAGGAGATCGGAGTGGAGATGAAGACCGGAGGACTCGGATCAGTCGGTACAACCTTTCTACACTCTTTACTGTTTGTTAGTTTTAGCAATAATGGCAGATCCGGGTTAAAGTATACGATAGCGCCAAGTTAAAAAAGTTTTATTCCGCAATTGGCGTCTGTAGACTGCCGGGGCGCTAACGTAGACTTACAGTGGTATCAGAGCCTCACCATTTTGCTATGCTAACTTGTGCTAACGCGTTTAAAACTTCGATTCGACCGGAAATCGAAAACTGCAAAAATCCAAGCCGACAGTTTCTGTTGTTTTTAAACGGTCTCAAAAATTATTTCTGGATGTCTTAAAAATCAGAGCAGGAACTTTTAAGAGTCACGACAAAATTTGGGGTCGTGATCCCTCCAAGCTGCCGCGGAAGCGCGGCCAAACCCATGGTTTGGCCGCGCAACCGCGGCCACGTGGGGAGCACGTGCTCCCAAATTTTGTCAGTTGGTTCCAAGTGGGATTTTGGGGTTTTTGATATATATCGTTTTTGCCCAGATTTTGTTACTGTTCACCAGTAAGTCGTGGGGCCCACTTATTGATATTTTGTCGATCGAAATTTAAACACGTTAGTTTCACAGTATTTACATTATATCTGCGACCGTGAATGTCACTCGATCGGTAAATCCGGTCTAACTGCTATAGCCCGGTTAGACGGATTTGCGAACGTGACTTTCACGTTGATGTTCTATGTATTTGCTGTGATGTTGCGGATCGGTCGTGGGGGATAGCCTGGATGCAATGCTAGTACAGTGTTGTTGTATTATGTACATTTGATATTGCGGGGCGAGCGTCCGACATGTGGACTGCCGTCACTGCCTGATTGTATTATTCTTTTGGGGCACGACCTGGTTGCGGTCGATGTACCCGGTGTATGTATATTTTACTTTCTGTACTAGGGTTACCCCGCGGAGGGGTGCACGGATAGCCGGGTTCTGGAGGGCAACGGGCCCGCATCTCAGGGCATTGAGACGGAGGGGCTTCAGTCTGGAATTGGCGGGCTATTCGCCGCACTCGTAGGGGGTACAGGTTGACCCAGGAGGGGTGCCCAAGTTACCGGATTCCGTAAAGTGCTGGGTGGTCCATTCACGGCGCTGAAGGGGGGCTGCCTCGCTTCAGGTTTTGACGGGTGACTTGCCGCACCCGTAGGGGTCTAGGTTTTCATTGCACAGGCTATCCACACGACCAGGGGAACGTCGGGTTTCAGCAGTGGCTCTGTGAAACCCGGGGATCCCAGATATCTGTATTGTTCTGTGATGCTGTACATTTCTGTGATGTTGCATTTCTTTTCACGCCTTGAGCGAAATACTATATATTGGTATATATATTAGTAGATGTTGTATATGTTTTTCATCCGCGCTAGTCCAGTCCCCGCTCTGCCGTTAGTTAGCTAACCTAACGGGTGATGACGGGACCCAGTGGCGAATGCGGATGGCATATACGTACGTCAGTATATTTTCGTTCTTTGTGGTGTGATCAATTGATGGGACTGCGTTGATTCGGATCAATGCAAGTTAAACAAACCTATTCTGATGTTGTTGGAACACTTTTCAAAAAGCTGTTATTGCAAGGACGTTCACTTTTGTTTTGCATCGTGGTATTCATTTAGAATATCCTGCTCCTCAGTCGACGAGGCAAGGGCCGAGATCCCTTCACCGGGAGTGACCCCTTGGACAGAAGTTTGCGTCAGGGAATTAACTTCACTATAGCCGATTACTTTTGCTTTGCACAGTGATATTCGGTTATGAATATCCAGCACCCCATCCTACGGGGAAAGAGCCGAGATCCCTTCACCGGGAGTGACCTCTTTAGTAAAGGTTTTCGTCACTATATTTTCTAAAAAGCTATCCGTTCCTTCAACGATATCAAGTTCATTACGTTAAAGGTTTTCGCCAGAAACCATTCGTAGCCCTCCGTCGTTTCATATGGGTAGTCAATAGTATTCAAGCTGTGTTTGTTGGCCAAAGTCAAGGCACAGTGTTTGGTAGCTGTTGGGTATTCATATGCAGCATAGATAGATGCGTTGGTTTGGAACAGTCGTACTGCCTTGTTGGCCAAAGTCAAGGGTATGTACGGGTGGATTCAAATTAACCTGGAGAATGACGGGCAGAACTTGACATGTGACTTATGATTTGTTGGCCAAAGTCAAGGTCATAAGAGCATGGGGTAAAAATCCACATCGGGAGTTTCAAAAGAACTGAAACTTGCCAGATATGCGCATACCTTCTGGAGTGTGATACCGTGAGCGGATTCCGTCACGTTGTCATGCGATGATAGTTGGATCCCGATTCCCACTGATGAGTTGGTTTACTCCTCGGGTGACCCCGACTAATTCTTCTTTCAGGTTTGGAGGAGAATTTGAGGTACAGTGGGAGGTTTCCAGATTAGATAAATTGGTAACCATTCTGATCTTGGTTAGAGTGCACGCTGAGTGTTTCTTTTCTCTCTCTCTGGCAGCGACCATTGACCCGACCCTAAGACTATGACTCAGTGACCAAATTGACCGAACCTTCTTAACACAGGCTTTTGGATTGTCAGAGTTGCAGACCTCATTGCCACTCCTACTTTTACCCTTTTCTCCAGGACACCCCGTATTACTGCGAACGTCCACTTCCATTGGACAAAACCATCGTATGGTTAGATACGAACTCGAAGGGATTCGAGAATGGTTTCTGGTACTGGAGAAAACGGATAGGATTATTCAGTTGTCTTTTCTTTTCACCCTCTCTCAGGTTGCGAGTACTCCTTAGTTTAGGAGTAGTACACCTATTATGCAAATTGGATAGTCTTCTTCCAAACCTTAGGCTGGTGCCGACCGGTAGGGAATGAAGAAAACCAGTTAGCCTAAACGGTGTACAGAAGGTATTAAGATTAAGACAAAGCAAGGGATTAGTAAGAGGGCAAAGTAAATTGCGACTGCTATTCACGACCAAACCAAGTATTTCTTCGCCAATCCTAAATCACCTTTGTATTTCTCCAGGACACTCCGTATCACTACGAAGATCCACAGCTTATTGGATACTCCATCGTATGCTTATATACGAACTCAAAAGGAACTTGTTCCAGTTCGGGGATGGATTCTGGTCCAGGAGAAATAGGAATAAGGTTTATTCGGTTGTCTTTTGTTTTCACCTTCTCTCGCATTGCGAGTGCTCCTAGGACTAGGACAGTACACCCATTATGCTTATTGGATAGTCTTCTTCCAAACCATAGGCTGGTGCCGAACGGTAGGGAAGGAAGAAAACCATTTGGCCTAAGGGGGTGTGCAGAAGGTAATGACTAAAGACATATAAAGGGATTTGGAGAGGTGGCAAAGAATTATACGGTTATAGTTGTGAATCTGGATAATGGTAGAGGCATTACTAGGAATACCAGGATACCCTATCGAAACATTTCAATGTTTCAGTTTCACTGTGTACTGTTAAAAGAAAACTGATTTCCCAATTAACACTTGCTCCAGGGTATGTATTTACCAGGTATGATTCTCACATCTGTATGGTTTTACAGATGATGAGTGGGAGTAAGTTATTGGGAATTGGGTGATCATCCTCATTATATCGGGATTCGTTGTAATCGGTGATATTTGAGGAAATCACCTGGGCTGTTTGCCGGTCGGCAAATATTTGGTTTTGAATATCCGCTGTTATGCACCAATTTCAAATTGATATATCTGTACGTCTATTTTCATAGAGTGAGATATACCTTTTTGATATTATGTCGATCACATTTACCTATATCAGTGGATGGTTGGGTAAGGAGCATTAAACAGCGGTGTAATTCTTCTTGACCATAAGTACAGTTTTCAACCTACAACATACAGTGAAAGAGTTGTTAGACTCGGCGGACTTATACAGAGCATTGTATGTTGTCCAGTGTCCATTAGGACAGAGGGGTTGGTCCTCATAATATATTCTGTTTACTTTTGACTTCTCTAGTTCTTAGACATGTGTTTCGTAGAAACACAGGGTCTAAGTTTTGAGGAGTTATAGGTATTTGAATAGAGTAGAGAACCAGGTATAGCAAGTATCGGGATTCTTCAAAGTGATCGAAGATGTAGATACTTGTGCATGGTATTCAGTTGATAGTAATGATAAAGAGAAATTGCTTCTCTTTCAGGTTACTCATAATTGGAAGCATTCCTAAGTTGAGTAACGCTGATCGGCCTCTCTCCATTTAGTTGACGTGCACTGGAGACAGCTGCATGATTTGAATCTGGTTCAATTAAATCAGTGCCTCTGGTTCTATATTGGATATAGTACAGTTCATATCTTAACATAGTTAAGGTACGGGGAGTTGTCCGGCTTATGATTAAAACCAGACTCTGAATAACTCAAGGCACGTTTCTGTAATGGCTGTTTGTGGGTTGACCCAGGCTATGACGAGGGTTGACTTTCTACCATCTGGAAGATCAATAGTGATATTGTTCTTGACTCGCCACATTTTAAAAGAAATGGTTATTTTTCAGAAAACAGTAGTGGGAGTATGGTAGAACTGGAAGCGATTCCAGAACCGCAAACGATTACTGGAGATTTGATAAGGAACCTAAAGATTCAATCTGATTTGACATTCCATTGGCCACTCCGCAGAAAAGGTGGGTAACTTCAGGCACCCGAGAGGTACTCCAGTAGCCTCAAGGACGGTGACAGGGAAGTTCTTGTTTACCCACACTTGCCATTGTTGTTGTTCCAGGCTGCGAGACCCGGCAGGAGGATGAGTATAGCGTCGTTCTAAACTAGCTTTAGAAGTGCACGTCTATATGACTCTGCCAGAGGGTTGTCGTAGTCAGTGGGAGCAGCGGAAGCATTGGTGGACATCAGGCTTATGTCTTTTTATAGACTAAAGCAGATATAGCGGAGATAGATCATCTAATTCTGATGTGACAGTCATGGGTTTGACGTCATCAGAATAGGGGATGGATCTGTTGAGAAGGTAGTAGGGTGTGATATCCGGGTTTTGGATGACATACACAAAGTAGGAAAAGAAACTCCTATACTACAATCGGTTATTCTTTGGTCGTCACACAGTGGTTTCTCCACAAGGAACTTGGACACAATATCAGACATACTGGTTACTAGATCTATGGTTTTGGATCTAGATTTGGGTGGTTTCCCAATCAGGGTACTTTGACAGCATTCTAAGAGTATTTAGAATGGACGACTCCTGGCACGGTAGTGTACCTGCAGGTAATGGAGTCACCCTCTCTAAATGTGTCTTATAGACTAAAGTAGAGAGGGATGTGCATGATTGGCAGATCACTTGCTTAGGCAATTGAGTCAATCATGAGATGTCAAGTACCACACCAGATGTTGTTCTTGCACTAGATGCAATAAGTTGATATTGATCCAATCCTGGAGGAACAGTCGGAAGCAGTTTTAGAACATAAGTGGCTGTTCTAGGGATATGATAACGAAAGCCCTATTCGGGAAACAGTTATCATTCCAGGCTTCCAAGGTGACCTGGACGACAAGGAGGTTGTCAGAGTTACAGTTTTCCTTCTGACGAGGGGCAGTATTTTGGACAGGTGATCCAAGGCAATACTGAGGGAGGCATGGCGCAGGATACTGATTAAGTTCAGTTGACGATACAGTCTAAGAAGTTTGGATTTGGAGTTCATTTATGAGCTGAGTCCCATCAGACATCCAGACACTCTAAGACAGGTATTGCTCATTTCGGGAGATGGTTTTCTCCGCGAACTTGAGATATAGAGAGATATAGAAAGAAACTTCAGAGCGGATCCACTCACTGAGGCTATTCCTCGAACGCAATAGTTTCGCAAACACGTTTTGTGCGACTGACTAGTAGAGGAGTTGGGTGTTCGGTATCACACGGGCTGTGAGTATGCGACATCGCAATAATTAGCCTTGAGTGCAAGTGGGAGATTGTTGGAGATAGTGCCCTCAGAGTCAATTATTGGATCACAGGCACGTGATTGCAATGATTGAGGGAGGACCTATCCCGGTAGAACAGTCTTACTCGAGATGATAGTATGCTATCAGGTTTACCTTTATCATCGTGTACTGCTTTAGGTGACATGACATGTCACTATTGCACGTTGATAGAGCCCCTGGGATTCTTGCTTGACTACAGGCAGTATGAGGGCGATCATATACGTGGGAGCTGGGGTCTACAAGCACATCCTTAAAAGGTCCCTAGTCGTGGGAGTTTCGAGACAGGGCATCGATTCTCCAGAGTAAACTAGTGTATACAGTCGAGACCCCGACGAGGGGCGGTGGCCGGTCTCACAAGCCACTGGTGTCAGTTGGATCACCTAAGATGTATACAGGTGCTCATTGGGTTATGAGTACACCGGACAGGACTCGCCGGGAACATGCTAGTTGGTCTTATACCTGATGTCAGATAGCAGTTCCCAGGTGACATGTGTACAGGTTAGTTCATCGACCTGGGGATCGTCATTTGTCTCGTGTGAGTTCCCACTGTGCTTTGATTACTACCCTACCACGGCTCAAAGGAGTCGTGTAAACAGGTTTTAGTTGGGTACAGTCCCGAGCCACATGGAGGCAGTGAGCGGATCTTCGAGGGTTTCGTCTCTCCCGGTATTGGGGGTGAGGTCGCGCTGTGTCTAGGAGAGCCATTACACGAGGTCCTTGGCCAAGGCAGGAGATTTACTGGTAGGTATTCCAGTAGTATCTCAGGGTGTTCTGGGCTACACTCCGACACGACTTGTACCGCTTTTGGGGGTCTGACTTTTACCAACCCCCTAGGCCCGCCATGCGATGCTCATAGACGAACGGACCGGACTGTACGGATATTGTCACTGACAGGCTCAGTAGGGTGTCAGGATGAGTTCGCTCATCGACGTCCCTTTTAGTCAATAGCTGGTGGCCCGTTACGTATTGGCTTATACCTCTGACGTGCTAGTGGTTAAATCCACATCCATAGTATTGACGAGTCTTTAGAGTCTACCACATTTTCAGTTACTCAGGTTTCGGGCGAAACGCTGTAGAGGCCGTATGGAGATATGGCAGGGTCCGATCAGATACGTGCGGTATTGCACGGATCAGGATCGGATGGTTTGTACTAGTAGCCGTATAGGTATATGGCAGGGTTCGATCAGATACGTGCGGTATTGCACGGATCAGGATCGAACGAACATTACTAGCCGGCTTTGGTTTAAGCCGGTCCTAGTTTAGTACAGTGTAGATTTTGTCTCTTTGCATTTGTATCCGGTCGGAATACAGATGCGGGTGTGTATGCACAGTATCGGGGTTTTTCCTGTAATTTATTACGGGACCAGTTTTCTGGAGTTGCCAGTTTGCATCCGTTCCGGCCGGTTTTCCTTTGTTCTTTCCCGGCCGGACTTTTCCGATGGAGGGGGTAATTTGCAGTTTTGCAAATTACTTTTGTGGAGGGGTTTTATTGCATATATATTGATTATGATAGCTTTCTTTTCTTTGCACCATGACTTGCTTTGACTTGTGATTTGATGAGGGTATGGTTTGATTAAAGTGAAGCATGCTTGTATGTTTCTTTGTCCCTTGATGTGGTCACCCCTTCTTCACTCCTACACTCACCTCCCTTCATACTACATATCCATTCTTTCCTCCACCAATTTCCATGATGATTTTGGCCGGCCACTTCATGGTGGAGAGGAAAAATGAGAGGTTCTTTTTGATGCTTCATTTTGTTCATCTCATTTGGCTTGCAAAAATTGGTAGCTTCATTTCCTTCCAAAGTTCAATCTTCATTCCTCCATCCAAAGGCAACAAACCCCAAAGAGACAAGTAGCCTCTACACTACACTTCCTACAGCAAATCTTGGACGCGTCGATTCGCCAGCTTCGCGCCCGAGTTGCCTCGGTATTGAGGTGGGAGCCCGTAAAAGCTACAGGCGATGTGGTGCCCCCTTTCCGACGAGGAGGAGACGGACGGAGATCCCGCGAGGAGATCGGAGTGGAGATGAAGACCGGAGGACTCGGATCAGTCGGTACAACCTTTCTACACTCTTTACTGTTTGTTAGTTTTAGCAATAATGGCAGATCCGGGTTAAATTATACGATAGCGCCAAGTTAAAAAAGTTTTATTCCGCAATTGGCGTCTGTAGACTGCCGGGGCGCTAACGTAGACTTACAGTTTCGATCGGATTATCGAACCTTGTCTAAGTGTTTTTCCGGATAAATTTTAGAATATGTTAAAAAGTTCGACCGGATATAAATACCCAACTTTTCCCCTGTCGGGAAATTTCCAAGTGTTGGATTTTTCCGTAGTTTAACGACGTTCTAAGTAGTGCAAGTAACGCGATGGACCCTCTAGAAGACAACAAACCTTAACTCGATTATGTGACCGTCTTGAACTGCCCTTTGAACCTTCGAGTTTGGGGTAGTAAGGCGTGCCACATGTGAGGCGTTGGCTTGACCCTTCTACGGCTGGACCGTTGGTACTGAGGCACGAACTGAATGTTGTTAGACTTATTTCATGTGTTGAGCTGTATCGGGAAAACTTGGGTATTCGAATGTTCGATCGGAAAGTTTAACATTTTCTGTTTATCTGGAATGTGTACAATAATTGGAATTCACAAACAGTTATGTGATAACTGAATGAATGTTATAAATCTAGCAGTTTGGTTTCACTTGATATTGAAAAGAGTTTTCGATAATGAGACTAAAATGCGGGGTTTATAACTGTTAGGCATGTGATGTCTAAGTATTTCATTTGATTAAGCATGTGATGTCTAAAGAGATTGCGGATTCCAATTGTTGTAGTTTTACACTTTCTTTTCTGTGACCGTAAGTGTAGTATGTTCATATCGCCGGTTTCGTTGCTATACGTCAACGACAATTGGGGTATGCATACTTACTTACGTTGATGACATGTGATGTTATGTGTTGCTGGATATGTTATATTGGATCGTCGTGTTCGAATAGCCGGGGGTTTTTATGTGAGATGAGTGTTTTTCATTTTCATTCATGTAAAAAAATTGTATGTAATATATTTTTATTTGGGGCACTTCCAGGTAGCGGAAGTTGTCACCCTTTGTATATTATTTACTTTTCCGCATTAGGATAGACCCAAGGAGGGGAGCACAAGTAACCGGGTTCTGGGGTCCAGTGGGAGACCAACTCGAGGAGTCAAGTCTGGGTCTCCTAACCCTAGAATTGGTAGGGTTGCTTACCGCTCTCGTAGGGGTCTAGGGGTGTGGGATGTGCTATTCATCACGACCGTGGAATCCGTGTTTTATACTGGCTCGTATTGAAAACACGGACGTCCTAGTATATCCAATGTTTCATATGTTTCTTCTGCTGCGATATCTGTGATGTGATCATGTGATGTTCTGTGATGGATACAGTATATAGTATATATGATATATTATATAGACGTTACTTATGTTTTGCACCCGTACTAGCCCTGCCCTGCTCTGTCGTTAGTTACCTAACCTAACGGTGCACGAGGGGACATCGAGACGAATGCGGATGGAATAAGTGTACGTCGTATTTATCTGTGATGTTTAGGTATTTAAATGACGGGACTTCATTAATGTGATTAATGAAAGAAAAGAAACCTAAGATGTTGTAGAATCAAATTTTAAACAAAACAGGTAGCTACAGTTCTTGCTTTGCATAGCAGTATATATGATATACCCTGCACCTTATTCGATGAGGAAAGGACCGAGATCCCTTCACCGGGAGTGACTCCTTCAGCAATAACTGGCAGATGCTACACACTCGGTTTGACTTTTGATTGCTTCTATAGTTTCTTCTTTGCACAGTGATATATATGATATATCCCGCACCTCATTCGACGAGGAAAGGGCCGACGATCCCTTCACCGGGAGTGACCCCTTTAGCAAAACTAGAAAAGCCTCAAAATCACTCCATTTTAAAACTTCATTTGATTCTACAACGATATCAAGTTCATTACGCAATAGGTTTTCAGAAAAACCTGTCGTAGCCCTCCGTCATTTCAGATAAGAACTGTTTAGTATTCGTGCTGCGTTTGTTGGCCTTTGTCAAGGCGCAGTGTGCGGTAGCTGAATAGTGATTATCTGCTTATGCATATGATGCAGATTGTTTCAGGGTAGTCGTACGACCTTGTTGGCCTTTGTCAAGGGTCGTGCGGGTGGGTTTGATTCAATCAAGAAATGACGGGTTGAACTTGACTAGCATCTTGTGATTTGTTGGCCTTTGTCAAGGTCATAGGACACTAGGGGCAAAATATTATCGGGAATTTCAAGTGTTGAAATTTGCAATGAGATTGCATACCTTCTATGAGATAGTTGGATCCCGATACCCACTGCGAGTAAGAGTTACTCCTGGGAGAGTTTTACATATTACAATTAGCCGATCAAGTAGGTGTTTAGAAAGGTGTTAACGAGGTTACGCCTCTGGGAAAACGAGGTTTACATTAATTAGGTTCGTGCGAAAGCACGGGGGACCTCCCTCAAAGTACCGACACTGGCCTGGCTGAAAGATTGGCGAACTTGTAGTGTGTAATTAATCCCGGCTAGTCTTTCCTTTTAGGATTTGAAGGAAGATTTGATAAAAAGCAGTGGGAGCCATCCTGATTAGATAAGATAATAACCAATCTGATCTTGCACGAGCATACGCTAAAGTGTTTTCTTCTCTCTCTCTCCAGGTTGCGACCATTTCATGCCCTAATAAAGATAATAATATGGATGTATTGACCGAACCCGCATGTTATACTGTGCTGGGGAACGTTGGTTCCATTCTTTCTTATAAGAGTTATAGGAATGAACAGGATATAGGGGAATACCAGGATTCCCATGCCACCCGATTGAAGAAAGTACATGTTGATGCATTTTCTTCGGGTGTGTTCGTTACTGAGAACTGTTTCTCCATTTGCTCGACGTCCTGGGTATTAGATACCGGGTCAGGATCCCATATATGTAATCAGTTACATGGGCTAAGGAAAGGTAGAGAACTTGGAGAAGGTGATAAAGACATTAGAGTTGGAAATGGTGCAATTGTTGCAGCTAAGACTGTCGGGGAATATCACCTTGTATTACCAACTGGTAATACATTGGTTCTGAACGAATGCTATTACATGCCGAACCTGATATGCAACATTATATCGGTTTCTTTATTAAGAGGGATATAATTTTGTATTACAGGATAATGTTATGAACATTTTCCGTAACCAAAAGTTGGTTGGATCAGGCACATTGTGCAATGGCATTTATGTTCTAAATCAATCAACAGTTCTGAGCATAACAAACACACACAAGAGGAAGAGTTCAGATCTGAACGAATCCTACTTGTGGCATTGTAGACTGGGTCACATCAATGTGACACGACTGGCTAAGTTGCATAAGAATGGATATTTGAAACCTTTCGAATTTTCATCTTATGACACTTGACAGTCATGTCTCAAAGGCAAGATGACCAAAACTCCGTTTACGGGACATGGAGAAAGAGTTACCGAACTCTTGGGACTTATACATAGTGATGTATGCGGTCCCATGTCTACACATGCCAGGGATGGTTCTTCATACTTCATTAGATTCACTGACGATCTCTCTAGGTTCGGGTATGTGTTCCCGATGAAACACAAATCAGAAGCTTTTGAGAAATTTAGGGAATATAAACAAGAAGTTGAGAACCAAACCGGAAAAAGTATTAAAATCCTACGATCTGATCGAGGAGGGGAATACTTGAGCAATGAATTCCTGGACTTCCTAAAAGAGAATGGGATTCTCTCTCAGCTTACTCCTCCTTATACACCACAGCACAACGGTGTATCGGAGCGGAGAAATCGCACCCTATTAGATATGGTGCGCTCTATGATGAGTACAGCTGAGTTACCTATTTCCTTCTGGGGTTATGCACTGGACACAGCAGCATACCTATTGAATCAAGTTCCATCTAAATCTGTACCTACCACACCATATGAGATATGGAGTGGGAAGAGACCATGTCTTAAACGAGTTAAGATATGGGGTTGCCCGGCCTATGTCAAAAGGCAAAATCCGGACATGCTCGAGGCACGGTCAGTTCTATATAAGTTTATGGGATATCCCAAACATTCACATGGATATCTTTTCTACCATACAGAGGAACAAAAAGTGTTTGTTTCTCGACATGCCACCTTTTTAGAAAAGGAATTTCTTGCAAAAGAAATTAGTGGGGATATGGTAGAACTGGAAGAAATTCCGGCTACACAAACTCAAATTGAAGATTTAGTGGAACCAGAGGATTCAGTAGTACCCGACGAACCTCAGCCTCTCCGCCGATCTAGTAGGGTTCCTCGCCAACCTGAGAGATACTACGGTTTTCTCATGGACGGTGGGAGCGATGATTGCATCATGGAGGATGATGACCCAACTAGTTTCGAGCAGGCCATCACGAGTGGGGACTCAGTGAAATGGCTGGATGCTATGCGGTCCGAGATGGAATCCATGTACACCAACAAAGTATGGACTTTGGAAGTTGCTCCTGAAGGGGTAAAACCCATTGGGAGCAAATGGATCTTCAAGAAAAAACTTGGTGTAGATGGGAAAGTGGAGACTTTCAAAGCTAGACTTGTAGCAAAGGGTTTTCGTCAAAGACCAGGTGTGGACTATGACGAGACCTTTTCTCCAGTAGCTATGCTTAAATCCATCCGGATCATGCTTGCCATTGCTGCATATCATGATTACGAAATCTGGCAAATGGATGTTAAGACCGCCTTTCTAAATGGTGATTTAGAAGAGTGCGTGTACATGACTCAGCCAGAGGGCTTCGTAGACAGTGGGAGCAACGGGAAGGTGTGCAAGCTGCTTAAATCCATTTATGGATTAAAGCAAGCATCGCGGAGTTGGAACATCTGCTTTGATGTCGTTATCAAAGAGTTTGATTTCGTCAAAAATCCAGATGAACCTTGTATCTACAAGAAGGTGGCAGAGAGTAAGGTTGTCTTCCTCGTATTGTACGTGGACGACATACTCTTGATAGGAAATGATATTCCTATGCTGCAATCGGTCATGCTCTTCTTATCACAAAGATTCTCAATGAAAGATCTTGGTGATACCTCCTGCATATTGGGAATCAGGATCTATAGAGATAGATCCAAACGGATATTGGGATTGTCCCAATCCAGGTACATTGACACCATACTAAAGAGGTTTAGTATGGAAGAATCCAAGCGTGGGAATTTGCCCACGATCTCTGGAGTCACTCTCTCCAAAGAGATGTCTCCCAAGACTGATTTGGAGAGAGCTCGCATGCAAGGGATACCCTATGCTTCGGCTGTAGGCTCTATCATGTATGCGATGCTATGTACCAGACCCGATGTAGCATACTCACTAAGTATAGTGAGCAGGTATCAAGCTGATCCTGGAGAGAATCACTGGACAGCTGTGAAGAGCATTCTCAAGTACTTGCGAAGGACTAAAGAGATGCTCTTGGTGTATGGTAACGGAGAACTCCAAGTGGAGTCCTTTACCGATTCGAGCTTCCAGAGTGATAAGGACGACTCTAAGTCGCAGTCGGGCTTTGTCTTTACCCTTTACGGAGGGGCGGTTAGCTGGAAGAGTTCCAAGCAGGAAACCGTGGCAGACTCGACGATGGAGGCTGAATACATCGCTGCCAACGATGCTGCCAAAGAGGCTGTCTGGATCAAGAAGTTCATTACTGAACTTGGAGTGGTTCCATCCATTGAGCATCCAATACCTTTGTATTGTGATAACAATGGAGCGGTGGCTTTGGCCAAGAAACCCAGGTCCCATCAGCGGTCCAGGCTGTTAGTTATGTATATGCTCTAGAGGCCATTGTTGTACATATGATGTATATTATAATGGATGCTTGGTTATATATAGAGAAGACTTTCTTGCTCGTCATGATAGTATGCTATTTGGTTTCACTTTATCTTAACATGTTGACTTGTATTGGTTTACTGTTTTACTCTCACATGTTGATAAAGCCCTTAGGATCTGTACTCGACTACTGGGACTATGATGAGATCATACTAGTGGGGCCACGGTAGTCGATGAGTACATCCTATAACAGTTCCTAGTCGAGGGTATATCGAGACAGGGCATCGATACACCAGAGTAGACTAGCGTATACGCATCTTGACCCATATGATGGGCGATGGATGATCCCATATCCATCGGTGTTAGACATCAGAGATGGTGTACGGGTGCTCAGTGGAGACTGGGTACACTGGACGGACTCGCCGAGAACTCCCAGATGGTGATATACCACACGTCAGATGGCAGTTCTCCGGTGACACTGGTACAGGGTAGTCTGTAGACCCGAGATTGTCATGGAGTCTTGTGTGATTCCCACTGTGCTTTGATTTCCACCTTACCACGTCCAAGAGGGCGTGCAAAACGGTGGCTTTTGGGTACAGTCCCGAATCACATGGAGGCAATGAGCGATAGGAGGGGATTCGTATCTCCCGGTATAGGGAGTTGATGTTGTGCTGTGTTCGATTGGCTATAACCGGAAGTCTCTGGCCAGGGCTGATTTAGAGATTTACTGGTAAGTGTTACTAGTAGTTTCTCGACCTGTTATGAGCCACACATCGACATGACTTATCGGTTACTGGGGTCTGACGTATACCACCCTTAGACTTGATATGCGACATATCAGACGAACAGACCGGACTGTACGGGAGTGTTACTGGTTGGATTCACAGGAGAACGCACAGGCTAGCTTGTTGATCTTCTGATCGCTCAATACCTGGGTGGTTGTTACGTTTAGCTGACCGCTTGCAGCTTGTGGGTGTTTGATATGATCATCACCTGCTACCAGCGTATTGACGATTCTTTAGAGTCCTACACAGAGGTTTCTTGGCTCAGGCGAAATGGAGTAGTGGCACATATGTGATATGCGCAGGAACGAGAATAATGCGATATGGGATACCGTATTATATTCTCGCGATATTTAGAAATGAACCGGGACATCGGATCAAGTGTTGATTCGATGAATCGGTACATGATATATTAGTCGGTAATATTCGATATAGCCGGATCGTCGGATCAAGTGTTGATTCGATGATTTAATGTATAATAATATATATGATATATTGTATTACATTATCTAATATTGGCTCGCTTTATTATTTCATTTTCTCATTGGATGATACATTGATATATATGCGATATATGTTAATTGTATTATTTTCTTTTGTTGCAAATATATAATATATATGTGATATATATTATTGTGACATGATATGATTAATTGTTAAACATGTTTAAGGATGCTTAATTGAGGTTAGGGTTTGATTAGGGTTAGTTGCTTCATGCACCTTCTAGAAGCAACTTCTTTTGTCATGGTTAAGATATTTGTTGATGACACATTTTAACCCAACCAAACCCTAACTCTAGTTTATTCTCTACACATTATTAGCCACTCATCCTTGACCATGGTTTATAATCAATCATATACTCTTTTTTTCTATTCATCACAAAAGAAAATAATCTCATAATCTTTTCCATTATCATCTTCTCTCTCTTGAAGAAAGCTTGCTAGTTTTTCTTTATGTGATGAAATAATATGAGAAAATGATTTAAAAAGAAAGCAAAATTACTACTCTCTCATCCTCATCTCATCTAGCCCATGGGATTAGTGTGTTCATCTCATTTGAGTGAGAAAGCTTGAGTCTTTGCAACTTCGAGGTAGATCATCGGAGATTTAGAATACTTCGAGCTAGCATGGATCGTTCGAGTCGTGGAGCCTCTCATGAGTCCGGGAGATCGTGGATCGCGGCAAAGGGACTTCTACTCGGAGCTTGTGAAGTGAAGGAGCGGACTACAAAGGTTGTAATCCCTCACACTTAGATAAAAGTTATCATCTTGCATGTTAAACCCTAATAATCTAGCAAAGATCCCGGCTTTGGGTTGTTCGGCACGTCTAAATTTTTATCCGGGCATGTTTGATGCCTTTTGAACCTTCACAAGAGTGCCTAGGAACCCTACAGTGGTATCAGAGCCTAGCTAGAGCATTAGGCGATGTGTTTACGAAGTTAAAACTCCGATCGAACCCGTAACGACAAAATTGGACCCCTCTCTGGAAATTTTTTAAATTTTGGGATTTTTCTGAATTAAAAATATGTAAAAAAATCAGCAGGGAATTCTAAGAATTACCATAAAACCCGAGTCCCTAATTCGACTAAACGGCGGCGGAACCGCGGCGCAAGCATGCCTTGCGCGGCGGTTCCGCTGCGGAACAGTGGATTTGTGACACGTGGATTTTATAGTAATGTCCGTAGGTACTTGTTGATGCTTCTGGATATTTTTAACAGTGATTCCAGTATTGTTTAAATCTGGGGTTTATTTTGTAATAGTAGATTCGATCGGAATATTTAAGTTCGTATTTCTTTCCGGATATTTAGAAACTGTTAAACTATTTGAACGGATATCATTAACTAACTGTTTCCCGGTACGGCAAACTTTCAAGTGTTGAAATTTTTTTCGGGTTTAAATCTTTCGGAAAAATTGTACAAGTTAAGCGGTGGACCCTCTAGAAGACAACAAACCTTAACTCGATTATGTGACCGTCTTGAACTGCCTTTTGAACCTTCGGGTTTGGGGCAGTACGTCGTGCCACATGTGAGGCGTTGGCTTGACCCTTCTACGGCTGGATCACCGGTACTGTGACATATTCTGGGATTATTTGAACTCCGCTCAAGAGTTGAGCACTTTGGGAAGTTTTGGGTGTTTGATTATCTGTTCGAAAAGTTTAATACTGTCTATTTATCTGGAATGTGATACAATATGTGGAATTCATAGAGTTAGGCATGAAATGCGAAGTATGTGATATTTTGGATTTACGATGTCTAAAGTGATTGTGGATTCCAAATATTGTAGTTTTACACTTTCTTTTCTGTGACCGTAAGTGTAATATGTGATATCGCCGGTTTCGTTGCTATATGTCAACGACAATTGGGATGCGCATATTTACTTACGTTGATGATATGTGATATTATGTGTTGCTGTGATATGTTATATTGGATCGTCGCGTTCTGAATAGCCGGGGGTTTTATGTGAGATGAGGGTTTTTATTTTCATTCATGTAAAATTCATTTGTAATGTAATATTCTTTTATTTGGGGCACTTCCAGGTTGCGGTTGCTGTCACCAGTGTATATTATTTACTTTTCCGCATTAGGTAGACCCAAGGAGGGGAGCATAAGTAACCGGGTTCTAGGGTCCAGTGGGAGGCCATCTCGAGGAGTCGAGACCGGGTCTCCTAACCCTAGAATTGGCAGTGTTACTTGCCGCTCTCGTAGGGGTCTTGGGATGTGGGTTTGGCTATTCGTCGCGACAGTGGAATCCGTGTTTTAAACAGGCTCGTATTGAAAACACGGACGTCCTAGTATATCCAATATTTCATATATGTTCTTCTGCTGCAATGTTCTGTGATGAGATCATATTACTGCCTGAGACAAATGCTTATACTATATATATATGCTGATATATAAATATTACTGCTTTCGTTTCTTCTGTGATGCTTAGGAAGCATAAGCTGATGGGATTTTTATTAATAAGATTAATAAAAGGAAAAGAAACCTAAAGATGTTGTAGAATCAAAACTTTATAAAAGGGGTAGCTACAGTTTTGCTTTGCACAGTGATATATACGATATATCCTGCACCTTATTTGATGAGGAAAGGACCGAGATCCTTTCACCGGGAGTGACTTCTTTAGCAAAACTGGCAGATGCTACAAAACTCGGTTTGTCTTTTGATTGCTTTTAGTGTTTTGCTTTGCACAGCGGTATATATGATATATCCTGCACCTTATTCGATGAGGAAAGGGCCGACGATCCCTTCACCGGGAGTGACCCCTTTAGCGAAACTAAGAAAAGCCTCAAAAACACTCCTTTTCAAAACTTCACTCGATTCTACGACGATATCAAGTTCATTACGCTCAGGGTTTTCTGAAAAACCTGCGTATCCCTCCGTTATTTCAGATAAGTCCTATTTAGTATTCGTGCTACGTTTGTTGACCTCCGTCAAGGCGTAGTGTACGGTAGCTGACTAGTTTTTTTCTGCTTATGCATTTGATGCAGATTGGATTAGGGCAGTCGTACGGCCTTGTTGACCTCCGTCAAGGGTCGTGCGGGTGGGTTTAATTCAATCAAGAAATGACAGGTTGAACTTGACTAGTAGCTTATGGTTTGTTGACTTCCGTCAAGGTCATAGGACACTAGGGGCAAAATATTATCGGGAATTTCAAGTGTTGAAATTTGCAATGAGATTGCATACCTCCTATGAGATAGTTGGATCCCGATACCCACTGCGAGTAAGTGTTACTCCTGGGAGAGTTTTACACAGGACAATTAGCCGATCAAGTAGGTGTCTAGAAAAGTGTTAACGGGGTTACGCCTCTGGGAAAACGAGGTTTACATTAATTAGGTCCGTGCGAGAGCACGGGGAACCTCCCTCAAAGTACCGACACTGATCTGGCTGAAAGATTGACGAAGTTGTAGGGTGTAATTAATCCCGGCTAATCTTACCTTTTAGGGTTTTAAGGTAGATTTGATAAAAACAGTGGGAGACATCCTGATTAGATAAGATAATAACCAATCTAATCTTGCAAGAGCATACGCTAAAGTGTTTTCTTCTCTCTCTCTCCAGGTAGCGACCATGTCATGCCATAATCAAGATAATAATATGGATGTATTGACTGAACCCAATTATTGTACTGAGCTAGGGAATGTTGGACCCGTTTTTTCTTATAAGAGTTATAAGACTGAACAGGAAACAGGAGAATATCTAGATTCTCACGCCGCCCAAAAGAACATGCATGTTGATGCATCTTCTTCGGGTGTGTTAGTTATTGAGAACTGTTTCTCAGTTCACCCTACGTCCTGGGTATTAGATACCGGATCAGGATCCCACATATGTAAACAGTTACATGGGCTTCGAAAAGGTAGAGAACTAGGAAAAGGTGATCATTCCGTTCAAGTAGGGAACGGTGCAAGTATTGTAGCCAAAGCAGTTGGCGAATATCACCTTGTATTACCAAGTCGTAATACACTGATTCTAAATGAGTGCTATTATATACCGAACATGATGTGCAACATTATATCAGTCTCTTTATTAAGTAAAGAGGGATATAATTTTGTAGTACAGGATAATGTTATGAACATATTCCTAGATCAAAAGTTGATTGCATCAGGCTCGTTACATAATGACATATTCATTCTAAATCAGAATACAGTTCTGAATATACAAAACACACACAAGAGGAAAAGTTCAGATATGAACGAATCCTACTTGTGGCATTGTAGACTTGGTCATATCAATGCAACACGACTGGCTAAGTTACATAAAGATGGTTATTTGAATCCGTTCGAATTATCATCTTATGATACTTGCCATTCATGTCTCAAAGGAAAAATGACCAAAGCTCCGTTTAGTGGACACGGAGAAAGAGTTACCGAACTCTTGGGACTGGTACGTAGTGATGTATGCGGTCCCATGTCTACGCATGCCAGGAACGGTTCTTCCTACTTCATTACATTCACTGACGATCTCTCAAGATTCGGATATGTGTTCCTGATGAAACACAAGTCTGAAGCTTTTGAGAAATTCAGAGAATATAAGCACGAAGTAGAGAATCAAACGGGCAAAAGTATTAAGATTCTTCGATCTGATCGAGGAGGTGAATACTTAAGCAGTGAGTTCCTAGATTATCTAAAAGAGAATGGGATTCTCTCTCAGCTTACTCCTCCTTATACACCATAGCACAACGGTGTTTCTGAGCGGAGGAATCGCACCCTATTAGATATGGTGCGCTCGATGATGAGTACAGCTGAGTTACCTATTTCCTTCTGGGGGCATGCACTGGAGACAGCAGCATACATACTGAATAAAGTTCATACCAAATCAGTGCCTACCATCCCATATGAGATATGGGAAGGGAAGAGACCATATCTTAATTTTGTTAAGATATGGGGTTGCCCGGCTTATGTCAAAAGACGAAACCCGGACAAACTCGAGGCAAGATCTGTTTTATGTAAGTTTATTGGACATCCCAAGCATTCGCAGGGTATATTTTCTACCACAGTGAGGAACAAAGGCTGTTTGTTGCTCAACACGCCACCTTTTTAGAAAAGGAATTTCTTGCAAAAGAGATTAGTGGCTCTGAGGTAGAACTGGAAGAAGTTCCAGCAGAACAAACTACAACAGATAATTTAGTGGAACCAGAGGATTCAGTAGTACCCGACGAACCCCAGCCTCTCCGCCGATCTAGTAGGGTTTCTCGTCCACCTGAGAGATACTACGGTTTTCTCATTGATGGTAGAAGCGAGGATTGCATCATAGATGATGATGACCCCACTAGTTTCGAGCAGGCCATCACGAGTGGTGACTCTGTGAAATGGCTGGATGCAATGCGATCTGAGATGGAATCCATGTACACCAATAAAGTATGGATTTTGGAAAATGCTCCTGACGGGGTAAAACCCATTGGGAGCAAGTGGATTTTTAAAAGGAAATTTGGTGTAGATGGAAAAGTTGAGACTTTCAAAGCTAGACTTGTAGCAAAGGGTTTTCGTCAACGACCAGGTGTGGATTATGACGAAACCTTTTCTCCAGTAGCTATGCTTAAGTCCATCCGGATCTTACTTGCCATTGCTGCATACCATGACTACGAAATCTGGCAAATGGATGTTAAGACTGCCTTTCTAAACGGTGATTTAGAAGAGTGCGTGTACATGACTCAGCCAGATGGCTTCGTAGATAGTGGGAGCAGCGGAAAGGTGTGCAAGCTGCTTAAATCCATTTATGGGTTAAAGCAAGTATCGCGGAGTTGGAACATCTGTTTTGATGTTGTAGTCAAAGAGTTTGACTTCATCAAAAATATAGATGAACCTTGTATCTATAAGAAGGTAGCAGAGGGTAAGGTTGTCTTCCTCGTATTGTACGTGGATGATATACTCTTGATAGGAAATGATATTCCTATGCTGCAACCAGTCAAGCTCTTCTTATCACAGAGATTCTCAATGAAAGATCTAGGTGATGCCTCCTGCATATTGGGAATCATGATCTATAGAGATAGATCTAAACGGATACTGGGATTGTCCCAATCCAGGTACATTGACACCATACTAAAGAGGTTTAGTATGGAAGAATCCAAGCGTGGAAACCAACCCACGATCTCTGGACTCACTCTCTCCAAAGAGATGTCTCCCAAGACTGATTTGGAGAGAGCTCGCATGCAAGGGATACCCTATGCTTCGGCAGTAGGCTCTATCATGTATGCGATGCTATGTACCAGACCCGATGTAGCATACTCACTAAGTGTAGTGAGTAGGTATCAAGCAGATCCTGGAGAGAGTCACTGGATAGCTGTGAAGAACATTCTCAAGCACTTACGAAGGACTAAGGAGATGTTCTTGGTGTATGGTAACGGAGAACTCCAGGTGGAGTCCTTTACCGATTCCAGCTTCCAAAGTGATAAGGACGACTCTAAGTCGCATTCGGGTTTTGTCTTTACCCTCAATGGAGGGGCGGTATGTTGGAAAAGTTCCAAACAGGATACCGTTGGAGACTCAACGATGGAGGCTGAATACATCGCTGCCAACGATGCTGCCAAGGAGGCTGTCTGGATAAAGAAGTTCATTAGTGAACTTGGAGTGGTTCCGTCCATTGAGCATCCAATACCTCTGTATTGCGATAACAATGGAGCTGTGGCTTTGGCCAAGGAACCCAGATCCCATCAAAAGTCCAGACATATTCTGAGGCGGTATCGCCTGATCTGGGAGATAGTTGATCGCCGGGAGATCGAGGTCAGGAGAGTAGATACGAAGGACAACACTGCGGATCCATTCACGAAGGCTATTCCCCAGATACAGTTTGAGAGATTATTCGGGATGCTAGGTATGAGATACTACAGCAGCTTGCCTTAGTGCAAGTGGGAGATTGTTAGTTATGTATATGCCCTAGAGGCCATTGTTGTACATATGATGTATATTATAATGGATGCTTGTTTATATATAGAGAAGACTTTCTTGCTCGTCATGATAGTATGCTATTTGGTTTCACTTTATCTTAACATGTTGACTTGTATTGGTTTACTGTTTTACTCTCACATGTTGATAAAGCCCTTAGGATCTGTACTTGACTACTGGGACTATGATGAGATCATACTAGTGGGGCCACAGTAGTCGATGAGTACATCCTATAACAGTTCCTAGTCGAGGGTATATCGAGACAGGCATCGATACACCAGAGTAGACTAGCGTATACACATCTTGACCCATATGATGGGTGATGGATGATCCCATATCCATCGGTGTTAGACATCAGAGATTGTGTACGGGTGCTCAGTGGAGACTGGGTACACTGGACGGACTCGCTGAGAACTCCCAGATGGTGATATACCACACGTCAGATGGCAGTTCTCCGGTGACACTGGTACAGGGTAGTCTGTAGACCCGAGATCGTCATGGAGTCTTGTGTGATTCCCACTGTGCTTTGATTTCCACCTTACCACGTCCAAGAGGGCGTGCAAAACGGTGGCTTTTGGGTACAGTCCCGAATCACATGGAGGCAATGAGCGATAGGAGGGGATTCGTCTCTCCCGGTATAGGGAGTTGATGTTGTGCTGTGTTCGATTGGCTATAACTGGAAGTCCCTGGCCAGGGCTGATTTAGAGATTTACTGGTAAGTGTTACTAGTAGTTTCTCGACCCGTTATGAGCCACACATCGACACGACTTATCGGTTACTGGGGTCTGACGTATACCACCCCTAGACTTGATATGCGACATATCAGACGAACAGACCGGACTGTACGGGAGTGTTACTGGTTGGATTCACAGGAGAACGCACAGGCTAGCTTGTTGATCTTCTGATCGCTCAATACCTGGGTGGCTGTTACGTTTAGCTGACCGCTTGCAGCTTGTGGGTGTTTGATATGATCATCACCTGCTACCAGCGTATTGACGATTCTTTAGAGTCCTACACAGAGGTTTCTTGGCTCAGGCGAAATGGAGTAGTGGCACATATGTGATATGCGCAGGAACGAGAATAATGCGATATGGGATACCGTATTATATTCTCGCGATATTTAGAAATGAACCGGGACATCGGATCAAGTGTTGATTCGATGAATCGGTACATGATATATTAGTCGGTAATATTCGATATAGCCGGATCGTCGGATCAAGTGTTGATTCGATGATTTAATGTATAATAATATATATGATATATTGTATTACATTATCTAATATTGGCTCGCTTTATTATTTCATTTTCTTATTGGATGATACATTGATATATATGCGATATATGTTAATTGTATTATTTTCTTTTGTTGCAAATATATAATATATATGTGATATATATTATTGTGACATGATATGATTAATTGTTAAACATGTTTAAGGATGATTAATTGAGGTTAGGGTTTGATTAGGGTTAGTTGCTTCATGCACCTTCTAGAAGCAACTTCTTTTGTCATGGTTAAGATATTTGTTGATGACACATTTTAACCCAACCAAACCCTAACTCTAGTTTATTCTCTACACATTATTAGCTACTCATCCTTGACTATGGTTTATAATCAATCATATACTCTTTTTTTCTATTCATCACAAAAGAAAATAATCTCATAATCTTTTCCATTATCATCTTCTTCTCTCTTGAAGAAAGCTTGCTAGGTTTTCTTTATGTGATGAAATAATATGAGAAAATGATTTAAAAAGAAAGCAAAATTACTACTCTCTCATCCTCATCTCATCTAGCCTATGGGATTAGTGTGTTCATCTCATTTGAGAGAGAAAGCTTGAGTCTTTGCAACTTCGAGGTAGATCATCGGAGATTTGGAATACTTCGAGCTAGCATGGATCGTTCGAGTCGTGGAGCCTCTCATGAGTCCGGGAGATCGTGGATCGCGGCAAAGGGACTTCTACTCGGAGCTTGTGAAGTGAAGGAGCGGACTACAAAGGTTGTAATCCCTCACACTTAGATAAAAGTTATCATCTTGCATGTTAAACCCTAATAATCTAGCAAAGATCCCGGCTTTGGGTTGTTCGGCACGTCTAAATTTTTATCCGGGCATGTTTGATGCCTTTTGAACCTTCACAAGAGTGCCTAGGAACCCTACACAGGCATATTCTGAGGCGGTATCACCTTATCCGGGAGATAGTTGATCGCCGGGAGATCGAGGTCAGGAGGGTTGACACGAAGAACAACACGGCGGATCCACTCACGAAGGCCATTCTCCAGATACAGTTTGAGAGACTCTTCGGGATGCTCGGTATGCGATACTACAGCAGCTGGCCCTAGTGCAAGTGGGAGATTGTTGGTTGTATGTATGCCCTAGAGGCCAGTATTGTACAGATGATGTATATTATATTGGATGCTTGGACATATATAGAGATGACTTTCTTGCTCGATATGATAGTATGCTATCTGGTTACTCTTTATCTTAACATGTACACTAGTCTCTATAAACTGTCTTACAGTTACATGTTGGTAAAGCCCTTAGGATGTGTACTTGACTACCTGGACTATGATGCAGATCATACTAGTGGGGACATGGTAGTCCATAAGTACATCCTTCAAGGTCCCTAGTCGTGGGTGTATCGAGAGAGGGCATCGATATACCAGAGTAGACTAGCGTATATGCTTCTCGACCCTTGAGATGGGCGATGGATGATCCCATATCCATTGGTGTTCGACATCAGAGATGGTATACGGGTGCTCAGTGGAGACTGGGTACACTGGACGGACTCGCCGAGAACTCCCAGATGGTATTATACCTCACGTCAGATGGCAGTTCTCAGGTGACACTTGTACAGGTTAGTCTGTAGACCCGAGATCGTCATAGAGTCTTGTGTGATTCCCACTGTGCTTTGATCTCCACCTTACCACGTCCATAAGGGCGTGCAAAACGGTGGTCTTTGGGTACAGTCCCGAGTCACATGGAGGCAATGAGCGATAGGAGGGGTTTCGTCTCTCCCGGTATTGGGGGTTGATGTTGCGCTGTGCTCGATTGGCCGTAACAGGGAAGTCCCTGGTCAGGGCTGATCAGAGATTTGCTGGTAAGTGTTACCAGTAGTTTCTCGACCCATTATGAGCCTCATATCGGCACGACTTATCGGTTATTGGGGTCTGACGTTTACCACCCCTAGACTTGATATGCGACATATCAGACGAACAGACCGGACTGTACGGTAAGTGTTACTGGTTGGATTCACAGGAGTGTGAGCGGGCTAGCTCGTCGATCTTCTGATCGCTCAATACCCGGATGGCCGTTATGTTTAGTAGACCGCTTGCGGCTTGTGGGTGCTTGATATGATCATCATCTGCTACCGGCGTATTGACGAGTCTTTAGAGTCCTACACAGAGGTTTCCTGGCTCAAGCGAAACGAAATAGGAGCGCATATGAGATATGTGCAGGACCGAGAATAATGCGTGTATGTGATACCGCATTTCATTCTCGCGATATATGTTTCGATTGGTTATATTCGATATGACCTAGTTATCGAATCATTGATTCGATAAATCGATATATTGAATTCTAGTCGGTTATGTGCGACATGACCGGATCATTGAATCAAATGTTGATTTAATGATTTAATGTATAATTATATATTTGATATATTGCATTGCATTAACTAGTATTGGTTCACTTTATATGGATTTTCTCACTTGATGTGCAAGAAGTATATGTGATATACTTTTGTGCACATATTTGTATCATGTTTGATGATACTTGCTCACATGGTTAAGTGTAAAGAATTAAACCATGGTTAAGTAGATAATTAGGGTTTTGATTTATTCTCTCATTTATTTATCCATTCTTTATTTATTTAAATGGATAAATGAAAACATAATGGTTTCTTTTTATCATGAAGCTTGTTGAAGCTTCATGAAGCTTTGACTAAAGAAACCATTTTGTCTTCTAGCTTAACCCTAACCCTTCTCATTTACCATGGTATTTTCTCTACACTTAACCTTGGTTAAGATATGATAAGTATTGATTTATTTTTCTAAAAAACACAACACTTATCATATTCTAGCTTTATCTTCTCTTTCTTCTTCAAGAAAGAAAACTAGATGCCATCAATGGCAACTTGAGCAAAAGTGAGTGAAATCCAATTCTAAAGTGAACCCACCTCCTATTTCTTCATCCTCTACCTCTTGCCAAGTTGTTTTGGGTGTTTTCCTCACAAGTTTCTCAACTTGGTGAAGTTGGAGCTTGAACTTGTGCAACCTCGACGTAGATCATCTTCGGCACGAAGCCGACTACCTATTCCGCTCATTTCTTCGATGAAGCCGATGCGAGAGTCCGAGATCCAACTAGGACAGCGAGAGGACGCCTACATGGAGCTTAGGAAGTGGAGAAACGGATCTACAAAGGTTGTAGTCTCTCTCTTTTAGTTAATGTGTTAACTAGTTTAATGTTTCGCCTAGAAATCTAGCCGACGATCCGTATTAGGGTTTCTCGGCACCCATAAAATTTTAAATTGGCATGATCGATGCCTTGTGAGACCTCTATAGTGTGCCTAGGAACCCTGCAGTAGGTACATACAAACAGTTACGCAGAATCAATATCTGCCCAGTTTTCAATCCAAGGTGATATTCCCCTACGGATTCAGCATCCACGCTCATTCCGTTGGCAACCCAGAGAGTCATATCACATATCCTGATAACTCTACAGTTTCTCAGCGCCTGTAATAAATTACAGATGTGAGATCCTGATCCGGTATCCAATACCCAGGAAGTAGGGTTAATTGACATACAGTTTTCAATTACAAACACACCCGAACCCGAAACCACAACATGCTTCGAATCCTGGCTACTGGCTTTGCTAGCTCCGCAATCCTTCTGCCAATGTTCATTCCTGTAACAATAGGAACGTCCCTCCTTTACTACATCTAGTCCCGAAACTTTTGCCCTGCCATTTCCTTCTACTTCCCTGGTTTCCTTCAGGGTATAAGTAGAGGGCAGAGACTGTAAAATCAAGTCAGTACTCGACCCGTTCTTCAACGTGGTCTTCAGGTTCATGAGCTGATCAAAATAGCTAGTCTCTGTAAGGACGTTGTCCCCTACAGATGACCCGAAAGCCAACCTCGCTTGAAGCAATTCGTTTGAGGTCTCATATCTTGCGATACGAGATTGCTCTCCATATAAATCTTTGTTATGGAGGAAGATAGAAACTAAGTCCATCTTCTCGTGCTGCCTCTGGTATATACCATCAACTGAGGCCAACACGAGGCACTTGGCATTCGCACAGTCTTTTTCCGATGTCTTACAGATATCAATATCCGTGACAGGGGAAACAGGTCCTGAGACGGCAAGGGCTTGATTAGTTAGGAGGTGTCCCAGCTTGTCATGGGTAATGGACATCTGGACAGACCTTTGCCAGTCATAACAGTCAGATTCAGTCATTTTATTATCTAGATGTTGTTGCGCCACGGCAGCGCCCCGGCCTCATGCTCAAGGCCAAAATGCGGAATCAAAAAAATTTCCTTACTCGGAAACCGGCGCTACCGCGGACAATTACCCGGATCGAAACCATTAGCCTGTACTAGCTAATTAGAGATGGGGTGAGAAGTATACCGAGTGATCCGAGTCCTCCGGTCTTCTCTTCATCGTCTCGATCTCCAGCGGAAAGTCTTGCCTCCACATCGTCGCCTCCTCGCCGGAAAGGGCACCACATCGCCTTCGTCTTTTACGGGCTCCCGCCTCAATACCGAGGCAACTCGAGCATGAAGCCGGCAACTCGACATGCTCAAGATTTGCTGTAGAATGTGGAGTGTAGAATACGCTTTGTCTCAATGGGGTTGGTTGCCATAGATGGAGGAATGGTGTATAGAGAATTGGTGCTTTCAATTTTCTAGCAATGGAATGAGATGAAGAATGATATACACAAAATGAATCACTCTTATTTTTCTTCCTCACTCTCCAAATGAAGTGGCCGGCCATCCTTATCATGAGAATGGTGGAGGAAAAACTAATACAAGGGAGGTGATGGTAGGAGCAAAGAAAAGGTGACCACATCCAAGGACAACAAAACATCAACCATGCTTACATTAAATCCAAACCATACCCTTTCAATCACATTAATGCAAGCATGGATGAAAGATATCATAATAAATCATTATGCAAATAAAACCTCCACAAAGTGTTATTTGCAAACTTGCAAATAACCCCCTCCATCGGAAAAGTCCGGCCGGGAAAGAACAAAGGAAAACCGGCCGGAACGGAATGCAAACTGGCAACTCCAGAAAACTGGTCCCGTAATAAATTACAGGAAAACCCCGATACTATGCATACACACCCGCATCTGTATTCCGTCCGGATACAAATGCAAAGAGACAAAATCTATACTGTACTAAACTAGGACCGGCTTAAGCTAAAGCCGGCTAGTAAAATCCGTTCGATCCTGATCCGTGCAATACCGCACGTATCAGATCAAACCCTGCCATATAACTATACGGCCACTAGTACAAAACTGTCCGATCCTGATCCGTGCAATACCGCACGTATCTGATCGGACCCTGCCATATCTCCATACGGCCTCTACAGCGTTTCGCCCGAAAGCTTGAGTAACTGAAAGTGTGGTGGACTCTAAAGACTCGTCAATACTATGGCTGTGGATTTAACCACTAGCACGTCAGAGGTATAAGACAATACGTGACGGGCCACCAGCTATTGACCAAAAGGGACGTCGATGAGCGAACTCATCCTGACACCCTACTGAGCCTGTCAGTGACAATATCCGTACAGTCCGGTCCGTTCGTCTATGAGGATCGCATGTCGGGCCTAGGGGGTTGGTAAAAGTCAGACCCCCAAAGGCGGTACAAGTCGTGTCGGAGTGAAGCCCAGAACACCCTGAGACACTACTGGAATACCTACCAGTAAATCTCCTGCCTCGGCCGAGGGCTTTGCGTAATGGCTCTCCTAGACACAGCGCGACCTCACCCCCAATACCGGGAGAGACGAACCCCTGCAGATCCGCTCACTGCCTCCATGTGGCTCGGGACTGTACCCAACTAAAACCTGTTTGCACGACTCCTTTGAGCCATGGTAGGGTAGTAATCAAAGCACAGTGGGAACTCACACGAGACAAATGACGATCTCAGGTCGATGAACTAACCTGTACACATGTCACCTGGGAACTGCTATCTGACGTCTGGTATAATCCCAACTAGCAGGTTCCCGGCGAGTCCTGTCCGGTGTACTCATAACCCAATGAGCACCTGTATACATCTTAGGTGAACCAACTGACACCAGTGGCTTGTGAGACCGGCCACCGCCCCTCGTCGGGGTCTCGACTGTATACACTAGTCTACTAATGGAGTATCGATGCCCAGTCTCGAAACTCCCACGACTAGGGACCTTTTAAGGATGTGTTTATAGACCCCAGCTCCCACGTATATGATCGCCATCATACTGCTGGTCGTCAAGCAAGAATCATAGGGGCTCTATCAACGTGTAATAGCGACATGTCAGGTCACCTAAAGCAGTACACGATGATAAAGATAAACCAGATAGCATACTATCATCTCGAGTAAGACTGTCCTACCGGGATAGGTCCTCCCTCAATCATTGCAATCACGTGCCTGTGATCCAATAATTGACTCTGAGGGCACTATCTCCAACAATCTCCCACTTGCACTCAAGGCTAATTATTGCGATGTCGCATACTCACAGCCCGTGTGATACCGAACACCCAACTCCTCTACTAGTCAGTCTCACAAAGCTCGTTTGCGAAACTAGTGCGTTCGAGGAATAGCCTCAGTGAGTGGATCCGCTGTGATGTTTCTTTCTATGTCTCTCTATATCTCAAGTTCGCGGAGAAAGCCATCTCCCGAAATGAGCAATACCTGTCTTAGAATGTCTGGATGTCTGATGGGACCTAGCTCATAAATGAACTCCAAATCCAAACTTCTTAGACTGTATCATCAACTGAAACTAATCAGTATCCCGCGCCATGCCTCCCTCAGTATTGCCTTGGACCACCTGTCCAAAATACTGCCCCTCGTCAGAGGGAGAACTATAACTCTGACAACCTCCTTGTCGTCCATGTCACCTTGGAAGCCTGGAGTGATAACCGTCTCCTAAAGGAGGCAGCCGTTATCATATCCCTAGAACATTCACTTATGTTCTAAAACTGCTTCCGACTGTTCCTCCAGGATGGGATCAATATCAACTTATTGCATCTAGTGCAAGAACAATATCTGGTGTGGTAATTGACATCTCATGATTGACTCAATTGCCTAAGCAAGTGATCTGTCAATCATGCGTATCCCTCTCCCCTTTAGTCTGTAAGACACCTTTAGAGAGGGTGACTCCATTACCTGCAGGTGTACTACCGTGCCAGGAGTCGTCCATTCTAAATGCTCTTAGAATGCTGTCAAAGTACCCTGATTGGGAAACCACCCAAATCTAGATCTAAAACCATAGATCTAGTAACCAGTATGTCTGATATAATGTCCAAGTCCCTTGTGGAGAAACCACTGTGTGACGACCAAAGTATAACCGATCGTAGTATAGGAATATCACTTCCTACTACCTTCTCAACAGATCCATCCCCTATTCTGATGACGTCAAACCTATGACTGTCACATCAGAAACAGATGATCCAACTCCGCTATATCTGCTTTAGTCTATAAATAGACATAAGCCTGATGTCCACCAATGATTCCGCTGCTCCCACTGACTACGACAACCCTCTGGCAGAGTCATATAGACGTGCACTTCTAAAGCTAGTTTAGAACGACGCTATACTCATCCTCCCACCGGGTCTCGCAGCCTGGAACAACAGCAATGGCAAGTGTGGGTAAACAAGAACTTCCCTGTCACCGTCCTTGAGGCTACCGAAGTACCTCTCGGGTGCCTGAAGTTACCCACCGTATCTGCGGAGTGGCCAATGGAATGTCAAATCAGATTGAATCTTTAGGTTCCTTATCAAATCTTCAGTAATCGTTTGCGGTTCTGGAATCACTTCCAGTTCTACCATACTCCCACTACTGTTTTTGAAAAAAATCCATTTTTATTAAAACTGTGGCGAGTCAAGAACAATACCACTATTGATCTTACTTATGGTAGAAAATCAACCCTCGTCATAGCCTGGGTCAACCCGCAAACAGCCATTACAGAAACGTGCCTTGAGTTATCCGGAGTCTGGTTTTAAGCATAAGCCGGACAACTCCCCGTACCTTAACAATGTTAAGATATGAACTGTACTATATCCAATATAGAACCAGAGGCACTGATTTAATTGAACCAGATTCAAATCATGCAGCTGTCTCCAGTGCATGTCAACTAAATGGAGAGAGGCCAATCAGCGTTACTCAACTTAGGAATGCTTCCAATTATGAGTAACCTGAAAGAGAAGCAATTTCTCTTTATCATTACTATCAACCGAATACCATGCACAAGTATCTACATCTTCGATCACTTTGAAGAATCCTGATACTTGCTATACCTGGTTCTCTACTCTATTCAAATACCTATAACTCCTCAAAACTTAGACCCTGTGTTTCTACGAAACACATGTCTAAGAACTAGAGAAGTTAAAAGTAAACAGAATATAGTATGAGGACCAACCCCTCTGTCCTAATGGACACTGGACAACATACAATGCTCTGTATAAGTCCGCTGAGTCTAACAATTCTTTCACTGTGCGTCGCAGGTTGAAAACTGTACTTATGGTTAAGAAGAATTACACCGCTGTTTAATGCTCCTTACCTAACCATCCACTGATATAGGTAAATGTCATCGACATAATATCAAAAGGTATATCTCACTTTATGAAAATAGACGTACAGATATATCAATTTGAAATTGGTGCACAACAGCGGATATTCATAACCAAATATTTGCCGACCGGCAAACAACCCAGGTGACTTCCTCAAATATCACCGATTACAACGAATCCCGATATAATGAGGATGATCACCCAATTCCCAATAACTTACTCCCACCCATCATCTGTAAAACCATACAGATGTGAGAATCCAACCTGGTAAATACATAACCTGGAGTAAGTGTCTAATCGGGAAATCAGTTTTCTTTTAACATCACACAGTGAAACTGAAACATTGAAATGTTTCGTCGGGGTATGCTGGTATTCCTAGTAATGCCTCTTCCATTATCCAGATTCACAACTGTAACCGTATAATTCTTTGCCACCTCTCCAAATCCCTTTATATGTCTTTAGTCATTACCTTCTGTACACCCCTTTAAGCCAAATGGTTTTCTTCCTTCCCTACCGTTCGGCACCAGCCTATGGTTTGGAAGAAGACTATCCAAAAAGCATAAAGGGTGTACTGTCCTAATCCTAGGAGCACTCGCAACGCGAGAGAAGGTGAAGATAAAAGACACCTGAATGTACTTCATTCCTATTTCTCCTGAACCAGAATCCATCCCCGAACTGGAACTAGTTCCTTTCGAGTTCGTATATAACCATACGATGGAATATCCAATAAACTGTGGATCTTCGTAGTGATACGGAGTATCCTGGAGAAATACAAAGGTGATTTAGGATTGGCGAAGAAATACTTGGTTCGGTCGTGAATAGCAGTCGCATTTTACTTTGCCCTCTTACTAATCCCTTTCTTTGTCTTAACTCAATACCTTCTGTACACCATCGTTATGCTAATTGGTTTTCTTCATTCCCCACCGTTTGGCACCAGCCTAAGGTTTGGAAGAAGACTGTCCAATTTGCATAATAGGTGTACTATCTCCTAAACCAAGGAGTACTCACAATGAGAGAAGGTGAAAAGAAAAGACAACTGAATAATCCTATTCGTTTTCTCCAGAACCAAAAACCATCCTCGAAGTCCTTCGAGTTCGTATATAACCATACGATGGTTTTGTCCAATGGAAGTGGACGTTCGTAGTAATACGGGGTGTCCTGGAGAAAAGGGTAAAAGTAGGAGTGGCAACGAGGTCTGCAACTCTGACAATCCAAAAGCCAGTGTTAAGAAGGTTCGGTCAACTTGGTCACTGAGTCATAGTCCAGGGTCGGGTCAATGGTCGCTGCCATAGAGAGAGAAAAGAAACACTCAGCGTGCACTCTATCCTAGATCAGAATGGTTACCACTTTGTCTAATCTGAAAACCTCCCACTGTATCTCAAATTCTCCTCCAAACCTGAAAGAAGAATTAGTCGGGGATCACCCGAGGAGTAAACCAACTCATCAGTGGAAATCGGGATCCAACTATCATCGTATGATAACTTGACGGAATCCACTCAAGTCACCACACTCCAGAAGGTATGCGCATGCCTGGCAAGTTTCAGTTCTTTTGAAACTCCCGATGTGATTTTTACCCCTAGGACCCAAGTGACCTTGACGAATAATCAACAAATCAAAAGGTCCTAGTCAAGTTCAACCCGTCATTATCTTGATTGCGTTAAACCCACCCGCACGACCCTTGACGAATAATCAACAAAGTCGCACGACTGTCCTAACCAATCCACATATCCATGTGACAGAAAGCATTACAGAGCTACGGCACACTACGCCTCGGCGAATAGCAACGACAAACGTAGCGCGAATACTAAGCAATACTAATCCGAAATGACGGAGGGCTACGAATGGTTTCTGGCGAAAACCTTTAACGTAATGAACTTGATATCGTTGAAGGAACTGGATAACTTTTATAAAAATATAGTGACGAAAACTTTTACTAAAGAGGTCACACCCGGTGAAGGGATCTCGGCTCTTTCCCCGTAGAATGAGGTGCAGGATATTCCAACTGAATACCACGATGCAAAGCAAAAGTAATCGGCTATAGTGAAGCTATTGCCCTGACGCAAACTTCTGTCCAAGGGGTCACTCCCGGTGAAGGGATCTCGGCCTTTGCCTCGTCGACTGAGGAGCAGGATATTCCGAATGAATACCACGATGCAAAACAAAAGTGAACGTCCTTGCAATAACAGCTTTTTTGAAAAATGTTCCAACAACATCAGAATAGGTTTGTTTATCTTGCATTGATCCGAATCAATGCAGTCCCATCAAATGATCACACCACAAAGAACGAAAATATACTGACGTACGTATATGCCATCCGCATTCGCCACTGGGTCCCGTCATCACTCGTTAGGTTAGCTTACTAACGACAGAGCGGGGACTGGACTAGCGCGGATGAAAAACATATACAACATCTACTAATATATATACCAATATATAGTATTTCGCTCAAGGCGTGAATAAAATGCAACATCACAGAAATGTACAGCATCACAGAACAATACAGATATCTGGAAGCCCCGGGTTTCACAGAGCCGCTGCTGAAACCCGACGTTCCCCTGGTCGTGTGGATAGCCTGTGCAATGAAATCCTAGACCCCTACGGGCGCGGCAAGTCACCCGCCAAAACCTGAAGCGAGGCAGCCCCCTCCAGCACCGTGAATGGACCACCCAGCACTTCACGGAATTCGGTAACTTAGGCACCCCTCCTGGGTCAACCTGTACCCCCTACGAGTGCGGCGAATAGCCCGCCAATTCCAGACTGAAGCCCCCTCCGTCTCAATGCCCTGAGATGCGGGCCCGTTGCCCTCTAGAACCCGGCTATCCGTGCACCCCTCCGCGGGGTAACTCTAGTACAGAAAGTAAAATATACATACACCGGGTACATCGACCGCAACCAGGTCGTGCCCCAAAAGAATAATACAAACAGGCAGTGACGGCAGTCCACATGTCGGACGCTCGCCCCGCAATATCAAATGTACATAATACAACAAAACTGTACTAGCATTGCATCCAGGCTATCCCCCACGACCGATCCGCAACATCACAGCATAAACTCAGAACATCAACGTGAAAGTCACGTTCGCAAATCCGTCTAACCGGGCTATAGCAGTTAGACCGGATTTACCGATCGAGTGACATTCACGGTCGCAGATATAATGTAAATACTGTGAAATAATGTGTTTAAAATTTTCCGATTGACCAAAAATTAACAAGTGGGCCCCCAATCAAAACTGTAGCACTCACAGAAAACCTGGGCCCAATTTTAATATTCCAAAACCCCTAATTTAAGTCCAGAAGCCCACTGAGAAAAGACAAAGCAACGACCGCACTAACTTGCGGCGGAACCGCGGCAAAATGGGGGTTCTCGCCGCGGTTCCGCGCTCGTAGTGAGGGATCAATGTCTCGTTTTTTCTCAGAGTTCTTAGAACTCCCTGTACATCATTCTGAGATAACCTGAAAAATTTTTAGACTTCAAAAAATTTTAACAGAAACTGATGTGAAGGAAAAATACGGTTTTTGGAATTTCGGTCGATCGGATAAGCAAAACACATTAGAACAAGCTAGGTAAGGTTAATGGCGTGGCTCTGATACCATGTTGCGCCACGGCAGCGCCCCGGCCTCATGCTCAAGGCCAAAATGCAGAATCAAAAAAATTTCCTTACTTGGAAACCGGCGCTACCGCGGACAATTACCCGGATCGAAACCATTAGCCTATACTAGCTAATTAGAGATGGGGTGAGAAGTATACCGAGTGATCCGAGTCCTCCGGTCTTCTCTTCATCGTCCCGATCTCCCGCGGAAAGTCTTGCCTCCACATCGTCGCCTCCTCGCCGGAAAGGGCATCACATCGCCTTCGTCTTTTACGGGCTCCCGCCTCAATATCGAGGCAACTCGAGCATGAAGCCGGCAACTCGACATGCTCAAGATTTGCTGTAGAATGTGTAGTGTAGAATACGCTTTGTCTCAATGGGGTTGGTTGCCATAGATGGAGGAATGGTGTATAGAGAATTGGTGCTTTCAATTTTCTAGCAATGGAATGAGATGAAGAATGATATACACAAAATGAATCACTCTTATTTTTCTTCCTCACTCTCCAAATGAAGTGGCCGGCCATCCTTATCATGAGAATGGTGGAGGAAAAACTAATACAAGGGAGGTGATGGTAGGAGCAAAGAAAAGGTGACCACATCCAAGGACAACAAAACATCAACCATGCTTACATTAAATCCAAACCATACCCTTTCAATCACATTAATGCAAGCATGGATGAAAGATATCATAATAAATCATTATGCAAATAAAACCTCCACAAAGTGTTATTTGCAAACTTGCAAATAACCCCCTCCATCGGAAAAGTCCGGCCGGGAAAGAACAAAGGAAAACCGGCCGGAACGGAATGCAAACTGGCAACTCCAGAAAACTGGTCCCGTAATAAATTACAGGAAAACCCCGATACTGTGCATACACACCCGCATCTGTATTCCGTCCGGATACAAATGCAAAGAGACAAAATCTACACTGTACTAAACTAGGACCGGCTTAAGCCAAAGCCGGCTAGTAAAATCCGTTCGATCCTGATCCGTGCAATACCGCACGTATCAGATCAAACCCTGCCATATAACTATACGGTCACTAGTACAAAACTGTCCGATCCTGATCCGTGCAATACCGCACGTATCTGATCGGACCCTGCCATATCTCCATACGGCCTCTACAGCGTTTCGCCCGAAAGCTTGAGTAACTGAAAGTGTGGTGGACTCTAAAGACTCGTCAATACTATGGCTGTGGATTTAACCACTAGCACGTCAGAGGTATAAGCCAATACGTGACGGGCCACCAGCTATTGACCAAAAGGGACGTCGATGAGCGAACTCATCCTGACACCCTACTGAGCCTGTCAGTGACAATATCCGTACAGTCCGGTCCGTTCGTCTATGAGGATCGCATGTCGGGCCTAGGGGGTTGGTAAAAGTCAGACCCCCAAAGGCGGTACAAGTCGTGTCGGAGTGAAGCCCAGAACACCCTGAGACACTACTGGAATTCCTACCAGTAAATCTCCTGCCTCGGCCGAGGGCTTTGCATAATGGCTCTCCTAGACACAGCGCGACCTCACCCCCAATACCGGGAGAGACGAACCCCTGCAGATCCGCTCACTGCCTCCATGTGGCTCGGGACTGTACCCAACTAAAACCTGTTTGCACGACTCCTTTGAGCCGTGGTAGGGTAGTAATCAAAGCACAGTGGGAACTCACACGAGACAAATGACGATCTCAGGTCGATGAACTAACCTGTACACATGTCACCTGGGAACTGCTATCTGACGTCAGGTATAATCCCAACTAGCAGGTTCCCGGCGAGTCCTGTCCGGTGTACTCATAACCCAATGAGCACCTGTATACATCTTAGGTGAACCAACTGACACCAGTGGCTTGTGAGACCGGCCACCGCCCCTCGTCGGGGTCTCGACTGTATACACTAGTCTACTAATGGAGTATCGATGCCCAGTCTCGAAACTCCCACGACTAGGGACCTTTTAAGGATGTGTTTATAGACCCCAGCTCCCACGTATATGATCGCCATCATACTGCTGGTCGTCAAGCAAGAATCCTAGGGGCTCTATCAACGTGTAATAGCGACATGTCAGGTCACCTAAAGCAGTACACGATGATAAAGATAAACCAGATAGCATACTATCATCTCGAGTAAGACTGTCCTACCGGGATAGGTCCTCCCTCAATCATTGCAATCACGTGCCTGTGATCCAATAATTGACTCTGAGGGCACTATCTCCAACAGATGTAACCTATGTCTGGCCACTGGGTCGCTGCAATTAAGAGAGAGAGAAGAAAACACTTAGCATGATGCTCGTGCAAGTTTAGATTGGTTTTTAGTTTATCTAAACAGGATGGCTCCCACTGTTTCTCGAATCCTTTCTCAAACCATAAAAGAAGAATTAGTCGGGATCAATCTCACCGTACAATACTTGTTTAACCGTTCAGCCAGGCCAATGTCGGTACTTCGAGGGAGGTTTTACGACGCTTTCGCGAAGTTCCTTAATTAAATAACCTCTTTTCCCTGTGGGCGTAGCCCCGCTAACACCTTTCTAGACACCTACTTGGTTTATAACATTGATCGTTAAGTGAAAAGTTTCCCGAGGAGTAGCGGATACTCATAGTAGGATCGAAATCCAAATATCATTGTGAGATAATGCTGAAGGAATTCAACCAACATTATCAAACTCCAAATGGTATGCAGCACTAGCAAGTTTCAGTTTCTTTAGAAACTCCCGATGTGGATTTTTGCCCCATGCTCTTATGACCTTGACGAAGGACAACATATCATAAGTCACATGTCAAGTTCTACCCGTCATTATCCAGGTTAATTTGAACCCACCCGTACATACCCTTGATGTTGCGCCACGGCAGCGCCCCGGCCGTCTTACTCGAGGCCAAATTGCGGAATAAAAATTTTTCCTTACTCGGAAACCGGCGCTACCGCGGACAAAGAAAACCCGGATCGTTAACCATTAACCTACGCTAGCAATCAAGAGATAGGGTGAGAAGTATACCGAGTGATCCGAGTCCTCCGGTCTTCTCGTCATCGTCCCGATCTCCCGCGGAAAGTGTTGCCTCCACATCGTCGCCTCCTCGCCGGAAAGGGCACCACATCGCCTTCGTCTTTTACGGGCTCCCGCCTCAATACCGAGGCAACTCGAGCATGAAGCCGGCAACTCGACATGCTCAAGATTTGCTGTAGAATGTGTAGTGTAGAATCATAGTCTCACTTTGGGGTTTGTTGCCTATGGATGGAGGAATGAGGACAAGGAAAATATGGTGCTTTCATTTTTCCTTGCATGAAAGCAAGATCAAGAAGGAAACTCTCAAGAATGAAGCTCTCTTTCTTCTTCTCTTCTTCTTCTCACTTTTCTCATGGAAACTTATCATCTTCTAGTGAGAATGAGAATGGTGGAGGAAAGAAAAACATAATGCAAAGGGAGGTGAGTGTAGGAGCTAAAGAAAGGTGACCACATCCTAGACAAGAAAACATTCAACCATGCTTCTTCTCCTATTCACTCCATAACCCTTCAAATCACAATAAAGCAAGCATGGTTGAAAGATAAGAAAGCTATCATAATCAATCATTATGCAAGAAAACCCCTCCACAAATGTAATTTGCAAAACTGCAAATTACCCCCTCCATCGGAAAAGTCCGGCCGGGAAAGAACAAAGGAAAACCGGCCGGAACGGAATGCAAACTGGCAACTCCAGAAAACTGGTCCCGTAATAAATTACAGGAAAACCCCGACACTGTGCATACACACCCGCATCTGTATTCCGACCGGATACAAATGCAAAGAGACAAAATCTACACTGTACTAAACTAGGACCGGCTTAAGCCAAAGCCGGCTAGTAAAATCCGTTCGATCCTGATCCGTGCAATACCGCACGTATCTGATCGGACCCTGCCATATCTCCATACGGCCTCTACAGCGTTTCGCCCGAAAGCTGAGTAACTGAAAGTGTGGTGGACTCTAAAGACTCGTCAATACTATGGCTGTGGATTTAACCACTGGCACGTCAGAGGTATAAGCCAATACGTGACGGGCCACCAGCTATTGACTAAAAGGGACGTCGATGAGGAAGCTCACCCCGACACCCAACTGAGCCTGTCAGTGACAATATCCGTACAGTCCGGTCCGTTCGTCTATGAGTATCGCATGGCGGGCCTAGGGGGTTGGTAAAAGTCAGACCCCCAAAAGCGGTACAAGTCGTGTCGGAGCGTAGCCCAGAACGCCCTGAGATACTACTGGAATACCTACCAGTAAATCTCCTGCCTCGGCCGAGGGCTTTGCGTAATGGCTCTCCTAGACACAGCGCGACCTCACCCCCAATACCGGGAGAGACGAACCCCTGCAGATCCGCTCACTGCCTCCATGTGGCTCGGGACTGTACCCAACTAAAACCTGTTTGCACGACTCCTTTGAGCCGTGGTAGGGTAGTAATCAAAGCACAGTGGGAACTCACATGAGACAAATGACGATCCTCAGGTCGATGAACTAACCTGTACACATGTCACCTGGGAACTGCTATCTGACGTCAGGTATAAGCCCAACTAGCAGGTTCCCGGCGAGTCCTGTCCGGTGTACTCATAACCCAATGAGCACCTGTATACATCTTAGGTGAACCAACTGACACCAGTGGCTTGTGAGACCGGCCACCGCCCCTCGTCGGGGTCTCGACTGTATACACTAGTCTACTAATGGAGTATCGATGCCCAGTCTCGAAACTCCCACGACTAGGGACCTTTTAAGGATGTGCTTATAGACCCCAGCTCCCACGTATATGATCGCCATCATACTGCTGGTCGTCAAGCAAGAATCCTAGGGGCTCTATCAACGTGTAATAGTGACATGTCAGGTCACCTAAAGCAGTACACGATGATAAAGGTAAACCAGATAGCATACTATCATCTCGAGTAAGACTGTCCTCCTGGGATAGGTCCTCCCTCAATCATTGCAATCACGTGCCTGTGATCCAATAATTGACTCTGAGGGCACTATCTCCAACAATCTCCCACTTGCACTCAAGGCTAATTATTGCGATGTCGCATACTCACAGCCCGTGTGATACCGAACACCCAACTCCTCTACTAGTCAGTCTCACAAAGCTCGTTTGCGAAACTATTGCGTTCGAGGAATAGCCTCAGTGAATGGATCCGCTGTGATGTTTCTTTCTATGTCTCTCTATATCTCAAGTTCGCGGAGAAAGCCATCTCCCGAAATGAGCAATACCTGTCTTAGAATGTCTGGATGTCTGATGGGACCTAGCTCATAAATGAACTCCAAATCCAAACTTCTTAGACTGTATCATCAACTGAACTTAATCAGTATCCTGCGCCATGCCGCCCTCAGTATTGCCTTGGACCACCTGTCCAAAATACTGCCCCTCGTCAGAGGGAGAACAATAACTCTGACAACCTTCTTGTCGTCCATGTCACCTTGGAAGCCTGGAGTGATAACCGTCTCCTAAAGGAGGCAGCCGTTATCATATCCCTAGAACATTCACTTATGTTCTAAAACTGCTTCCGACTGTTCCTCCAGGATGGGATCAATATCAACTTATTGCATCTAGTGCAAGAACAACATCTGGTGTGGTAATTGACATCTCATGATTGACTCAATTGCCTAAGCAAGTGATCTGTCAATCATGCGTATCCCTCTCCCCTTTAGTCTGTAAGACACCTTTAGAGAGGGTGACTCCATTACCTGCAGGTGTACTACCGTGCCAGGAGTCGTCCATTCTAAATACTCTTAGAATGCTGTCAAACTACCCTGATTGGGAAACCACCCAAATCTAGATCTAAAACCATAGATCTAGTAACCAGTATGTCTGATATAATATCCAAGTCCCTTGTGGAGAAACCACTGTGTGACGACCAAAGTATAACCGATCGTAGTATAGGAATATCACTTCCTACTACCTTCTCAACAGATCCATCCCCTATTCTGATGACGTCAAACCTACGACTGTCACATCAGAAACAGATGATCTAACTCCGCTATATCTGCTTTAGTCTATAAATAGACATAAGCCTGATGTCCACCAATGCTTCCGCTGCTCCCACTGACTACGACAACCCTCTGGCAGAGTCATATAGACGTGCACTTCTAAAGCTAGTTTAGAACGACGCTATACTCATCCTCCTGCCGGGTCTCGCAGCCTGGAACAACAACAATGGCAAGTGTGGGTAAACAAGAACTTCCCTGTCACCGTCCTTGAGGCTACCGGAGTACCTCTCGGGTGCCTGAAGTTACCCACCTTATCTGCGGAGTGGCTAATGGAATGTCAAATCAGATTGAATCTTTAGGTTCCTTATTAAATCTTCAGTAATCGTTTGCGGTTCTGGAATCACTTCCAGTTCTACCATACTCCCACTGCTGTTTTTTGAAAAAATCCATTTTTAATAAAACTGTGGCGAGTCTAGAACAATATTTCTATTGATCTGCCAGATGGTAGAAAGTCAACCCTCGTCATAGCCTGGGTCAACCCACAAACAGCCATTACAGAAACGTGCCTTGAGTTATCCGGAGTCTGGTTTTAAGCATAAGCCGGACAACTCCCCGTACCTTAACATCGTTAAGATATGAACTGTTCTATATCCAATATAGAACCAGAGGCACTGATTTATTTGAACCAGATTCAAATCATGCAGCTGTCTCCAGTGCATGTCAACTAAATGGAGAGAGGCCAATCAGCGTTACTCAACTTAGGAATGCTTCCAATTATGAGTATCCTGAAAGAGAAGCAATCTGTCTTCATCATTACTATCAACTGAATACCATACACAAGTATCTACATCTTCGATCTCTTTGAAGAATCCCGATACTTGCAATACCTGGTTCTCTACTTTATTCTTATACCAATAACTCCTCAAAACTCAGACCCTGTGTTTCCACGAAGCACATGTCTAAGAACTAGAGAAGTTAAAAGTAAACAGAATATAGTATGAGGACCAACCCCTCTGTCCTAATGGACACTGGACAACATACAATATTCTGTATAAGTCCGCTGAGTCTAACAACTCTTTCACTGTGTGTCGTAGGTTGAAATCTGTACTTATGGTTAAGAAGAATTACACCGCTGTTTAATGCTCCTTACCTAACCATCCACTGATATAGGTAAATGTCATCGACATAATATCAAAAGGTATATCTCACTCTATGAAAATAGACGTACAGATATATCAATTTGAAATTGGTGCACAACAGCGGATATTCACAACCAAATATTTGCCGACCGGCAAACAACCCAGGTGACTTCCTCAAATATCACCGATTACAACGAATCCCGATAAAATGAGGATGATCACCCAATTCCCAATAACTTACTTCCACTCACCATCTGTAAAACCATACAGATGTGAGAATCATACCTGGTAAATACATACCCTGGAGTAAGTGTCTAATCGGGAAATCAGTTTTCTTTTAACAGTACACAGTGAAACTGAAACATTGTAATGTTTCGATGGGGTATCCTGGTATTCCTAGTAATGCCTCTTCCATTATCCAGATTCACAACTGTCACCGTATATCTCTTTGCTATCTGTCCAAATCCCTTTATATGTCTTTAGTCAATACCGTCTGCACACCCCTTTAGGCCAAATGGTTTTCTTCCTTCCCTACCGTTCGGCACCAGCCTATGGTTTGGAAGAAGACTATCCAAAAAGCATAAGGGGTGTACTGTCCTAATCCTAGGAGCACTCGCAACGCGAGAGAAGGTGAAGATAAAAGACACCTGAATGTACTTTATTCTTATTTCTCCTGAACCAGAATCCATCCCCGAACTGGAACTAGTTCCTTTCGAGTTCGTATATAACCATACGATGGAGTATCCAATAAAATGGGATCTTCGTAGTGATACGGAGTGTCCTGGAGAAATACAAAGGTGATTTTAGGATTGGCGAAGAAATACTTGGTTTGGTCGTGAATATCAGTCGCAATTTACTTTGCCCTCTTACTAATCCCTTGCTTTGTCTGAACTTAATACCTTCTGTACACCGTTTTAGGCTAACTGGTTTTCTTCATTCCCTACCGGTCGGCACCAGCCTATGGTTTGGAAGAAGACTATCCAATTTGCGTAATAGGTGTACTACTCCTAAACCAAGGAGTACTCGCAACCTGAGAGAAGGTGAAAAGAAAAGACAACTGAATAATCCTATCCGTTTTCTCCAGAACCAGAAACCATCCTCGAAGTCCTTCGAGTTCGTATCTAACCATACGATGGTTTTGTCCAATGGAAGTGGACGTTCGTAGTAATACGGGGTGTCCTGGAGAAAAGGGTAAAAGCAGGAGTGGCAATGAGGTCTGCAACTCTGACAATCCAAAAGCCAGTGTTAAGAAGGTTCGGTCAACTTGGTCACTGAGTCAAAATCCAGGGTCGGGTCAATGGTCGCTGCCAGAGAGAGAGAAAAGAAACACTCAGCGTGCACTCTAACCTAGATCAGAATGGTTACCACTTTGTCTAATCTGGAAACCTCCCACTGTACCTCAAATTCTCCTCCAAACCTGAAAGAAGAATTAGTCGGGATCACCCGAGGAGTAAACCAACTCATCAGTGGGAATCGGGATCCAACTATCATCGCATGATAACTTGACGGAATCCACTCAAGTCACCACACTCCAGAAGGTATGCGCATGCCTGGCAAGTTTCAGTTCTTTTGAAACTCCCGATGTGATTTTTACCCCTAGGACTCAAGTGACCATGACGGAGTCAACAAATCAAAGAGTCCTAGTCGAGTTCAACCCGTCATTATCTGGATTGCATTAAACCCACCCGTACGTGCCCTTGACGGAGTCAACAAGGCCGCACGACTGTCCTAACCAATCCCACTTATGCAACAAACAAGCACCACTTAGCTACCGTACACTACGCCTTGACGGAGTCAACAAACGCAGCACGAATACTAAATAATACCCATAAGAAATGACGGAGGGCTACGAATGGTTTTTGGCGAAAAACCTTTAACGTAATGAACTTGATATCGTTGAAGGAACTGCATAGCCTTTTAGAAAATATAGTGACGAAAACCTTTACTAAAGAGGTCACTCCCGGTGAAGGGATCTCGGCTCTTTCCCCGTAGAATGAGGTGCAGGATATTCCAACTGAATACCACGATGCAAAGCAAAAGTAATCGGCTATAGTGAAGTTAATGCCCTGACGCAAACTTCTGTCCAAGGGGTCACTCCCGGTGAAGGGATCTCGGCCCTTGCCTCGTCGACTGAGGAGCAGGATATTCCAGATGAATACCACGATGCAAAACAAAAGTGAACGTCCTTGCAATAACAGCTTTTTTTGAAAAAATGTTCCAACAACATCAGAATAGGTTTGTTTATCTTGCATTGATCCGAATCAACGCAGTCCCATCAATTGATCACACCACAAAGAACGAAAATATACTGACGTACGTATATGCCATCCGCATTTGCCACTGGGTCCCGTCATCACCCGTTAGGTTAGCTAACTAACGGCAGAGCGGGGACTGGACTAGCGCGGATGTAAAACATATACAACATCTACTAATATATATACCAATATATAGTATTTCGCTCAAGGCGTGAATAAAATGCAACATCACAGAAATGTACAGCATCACAGAACAATACAGATATCTGGAAGCCCCGGGTTTCACAGAGCCGCTGCTGAAACCCGACGTTCCCCTGGTCGTGTGGATAGCCTGTGCAATGAAATCCTAGACCCCTACGGGTGCGGCAAGTCACCCGCCAAAACCTGAAGCGAGGCAGCCCCCTTCAGCTCCGTGAATGGACCACCCAGCACTTCACGGAATCCGGTAACTTGGGCACCCCTCCTGGGTCAACCTGTACCCCCTACGAGTGCGGCGAATAGCCTGCCAATTCCAGACTGAAGCCCCCTCCGTCTCAATGCCATGAGATGCAGGCCCGTTGCCTTCCAGAACCCGGCTATCCGTGCACCCCACCGCGGGGCAACCCTAGTACAGAAAGTAAAATATACATACACCGGGTACATCGACCGCAACCAGGTCGTGCCCCAAAAGAATAATACAAACAGGCAGTGACGGCAGTCCACATGTCGGACGCTCGCCCCGCAATATCAAATGTACATAATACAACAAAACTGTACTAGCATTGCATCCAGGCTATCCCCCACGACCGATCCGCGACAACACAGCATAAACATAGAACATCAACGTGAAAGTCACGTTCGCAAATCCGTCTAACCGGGCTATAGCAGTCAGACCGGATTTACCGATCGAGTGACATTCACGGTCGCAGATATAATGTAAATACTGTGAAATAATGTGTTTAAAATTTTCCGATTGACCAAAAATTAACAAGTGGGCCCCCAATCAAAACTGTAGCACTCACAGAAAACCTGGGCCCAATTTTAATATCCCAGAAACCACATTTCTCACTGAAAAACATACTGAAAAATTTTGGGGGGGTGCACTGTTCAACTTGCCGCGGAAGCGCGGCCCTATCAAGGTTTTGGCCGCCCTTCCGCGGTGACATGAACAGTTCAGGGTACAAATTTTTTTCAGTATGCTTGTATTTCCCTGCACATCACTCTGAGACAACCTGAAAAATTTTTAGACTCCAAAAAATTTCGACAGAAACTGATGTGCAATAAAAATACGGTTTTTGGAAATTTCGGTCGATCGGAAACGCAAACACATCAAACGAAGCTAGGTAAGGTTAATGGCGTGGCTCTGATACCATGTTGCGCCACGGCAGCGCCCCGGCCGTCTTACTCGAGGCCAAATTGCGGAATAAAAATTTTTCCTTACTCGGAAACCGGCGCTACCGCGGACAAAGAAAACCCGGATCGTTAACCATTAACCTACGCTAGCAATCAAGAGATAGGGTGAGAAGTATACCGAGTGATCCGAGTCCTCCGGTCTTCTCGTCATCGTCCCGATCTCCCGCGGAAAGTGTTGCCTCCACATCGTCGCCTCCTCGCCGGAAAGGGCACCACATCGCCTTCGTCTTTTACGGGCTCCCGCCTCAATACCGAGGCAACTCGAGCATGAAGCCGGCAACTCGACATGCTCAAGATTTGCTGTAGAATGTGTAGTGTAGAATCATAGTCTCACTTTGGGGTTTGTTGCCTATGGATGGAGGAATGAGGACAAGGAAAATATGGTGCTTTCATTTTTCCTTGCATGAAAGCAAGATCAAGAAGGAAACTCTCAAGAATGAAGCTCTCTTTCTTCTTCTCTTCTTCTTCTCACTTTTCTCATGGAAACTTATCATCTTCTAGTGAGAATGAGAATGGTGGAGGAAAGAAAAACATAATGCAAAGGGAGGTGAGTGTAGGAGCTAAAGAAAGGTGACCACATCCTAGACAAGAAAACATTCAACCATGCTTCTTCTCCTATTCACTCCATAACCCTTCAAATCACAATAAAGCAAGCATGGTTGAAAGATAAGAAAGCTATCATAATCAATCATTATGCAAGAAAACCCCTCCACAAATGTAATTTGCAAAACTGCAAATTACCCCCTCCATCGGAAAAGTCCGGCCGGGAAAGAACAAAGGAAAACCGGCCGGAACGGAATGCAAACTGGCAACTCCAGAAAACTGGTCCCGTAATAAATTACAGGAAAACCCCGACACTGTGCATACACACCCGCATCTATATTCCGACCGGATACAAATGCAAAGAGACAAAATCTACACTGTACTAAACTAGGACCGGCTTAAGCCAAAGCCGGCTAGTAAAATCCGTTCGATCCTGATCCATGCAATACCGCACGTATCTGATCGGACCCTGCCATATCTCCATACGGCCTCTACAGCGTTTCGCCCGAAAGCTGAGTAACTGAAAGTGTGGTGGACTCTAAAGACTCGTCAATACTATGGCTGTGGATTTAACCACTGGCACGTCAGAGGTATAAGCCAATACGTGACGGGCCACCAGCTATTGACTAAAAGGGACGTCGATGAGGAAGCTCACCCCGACACCCAACTGAGCCTGTCAGTGACAATATCCGTACAGTCCGGTCCGTTCGTCTATGAGTATCGCATGGCGGGCCTAGGGGGTTGGTAAAAGTCAGACCCCCAAAAGCGGTACAAGTCGTGTCGGAGCGTAGCCCAGAACGCCCTGAGATACTACTGGAATACCTACCAGTAAATCTCCTGCCTCGGCCGAGGGCTTTGCGTAATGGCTCTCCTAGACACAGCGCGACCTCACCCCCAATACCGGGAGAGACGAACCCCTGCAGATCCGCTCATTGCCTCCATGTGGCTCGGGACTGTACCCAACTAAAACCTGTTTGCACGACTCCTTTGAGCCGTGGTAGGGTAGTAATCAAAGCACAGTGGGAACTCACATAAGACAAATGACGATCCTCAGGTCGATGAACTAACCTGTACACATGTCACCTGGGAACTGCTATCTGACGTCAGGTATAAGCCCAACTAGCAGGTTCCCGGCGAGTCCTGTCCGGTGTACTCATAACCCAATGAGCACCTGTATACATCTTAGGTGAACCAACTGACACCAGTGGCTTGTGAGACCGGCCACCGCCCCTCGTCGGGGTCTCGACTGTATACACTAGTCTACTAATGGAGTATCGATGCCCAGTCTCGAAACTCCCACGACTAGGGACCTTTTAAGGATGTGCTTATAGACCCCAGCTCCCACGTATATGATCGCCATCATACTGCTGGTCGTCAAGCAAGAATCCTAGGGGCTCTATCAACGTGTAATAGTGACATGTCAGGTCACCTAAAGCAGTACACGATGATAAAGGTAAACCAGATAGCATACTATCATCTCGAGTAAGACTGTCCTCCTGGGATAGGTCCTCCCTCAATCATTGCAATCACGTGCCTGTGATCCAATAATTGACTCTGAGGGCACTATCTCCAACACTTGACGAAGGCCAAAATAGTAGTACGACTGTCCCAAACCAACGCATCTATCTATGCTGCAGATAAATATCTAGCAGCTACCAATCACTATGCCTTGGCGAAGGTCAAAATACATAGCTTGAATACTACTGAATATTTAACTGAAATGACGGAGGGCTATGAATAGTTTTGGCGAAACCGTGAACGTAGTGAACTTAATATAATCGAAGGAACCTGATAGCTTTTAAAAGGAGTGGTTTAAGCTCCGCATTTTTAAAAGTTTTCTGTTTTAAAAAGAAACCGAGTGGTTTTGAAATTGTTCCAACGACTTAACTTTGGTTTATTTTCTTGCATTAATTTAATGCGTCCCATCATTTAATCCTACCATTGCAGAAAACAATGAAAATATGACGTACGCTTATGCCATCCGCATTCGCCACGGGGCCCCTTCATCACCCGTTAGGTTACTTAACTAACGACAGAGCGGGGGCTAGACTAGTGCGGATGCAAAACACAAGCAACGCCCACTAGATATCATATATAGATATATACATTCGTCAGATGCAATGATAGACATTCCAGATCACAGATGAACACATCGGATATGCTAGGAATCCGGGTTTCGTTCGAGCCTGCAACGAAAGACGGATTACACGGTCGCGATGAATAGCCAAACCCCATCCTAGACCTCTACGGGTGCGGCAAACTACCCGTCAAGTACCCGAAGTGAAGCAACCTCTCTCAACAACGTGAGTAGGCCACTCGGCACTTCAAAGTACCCGGTAGTTTGTGCACCCCACCTTGGGTCTATCCTAGGAGCAAAAACAGTAAAAGAAATAATATACAATGGCGGCTACAACCTCATCCCGGATGTGCGGCCATAAAATAATATTACATCAATTTACATATTACATCGAATGAAAGATAAAGAAACTCTCATCTCACAAAACCCGGCTATTCATCTGCGACAATCCAACAAGTTCATATACACAATCCAACAACATTACAGATCACAGATATGCATAACCCCCACTAATCGACGTATAGCGATTAGTTGACGTTCAGTGCATATATCACATTACAGATATAACCATTTAGCAAAAGTTTGTAGAACTTCGATCAAAACACCAATTTGTAACTACCCCAAACACAACTTTGTTCTCTGGAAATTCTGGGCAGAAACAAAATACTTTAAAAGTCACAAAACAGAACACTGAAGAAACTGCAGCAAACCTGAGTCACGGCCGAGTCAACTCGGCCGCGGATCCACGGCGAAACGCGTGGTTTCGCCGCGATTCCGCGTCGGTTTTGCTGTATGTTTCTAAAAAACCCTACACCGATTTTTAAGATATGTGGAATTATTTTTACAGCAGTTTTAAAAATCGGTAGAAAGTGTGTGTTTTTAACATGTTTCGCGATTTTTTTTCGGATCGAAGTTCTAATCATTTTGCTAACATGCTAGTTGTTGTTTAGCTAGTCTCTGATACCACTGTAAGTCCACGTTGCCCACCCCGGTGCTTACGGGGAGGCGGAATAGGTAAAAATCAAATTTTTAACACTAGGCAACATGGACTAGAAATGGAGGATCTTTGCTAAACAAAAACTAACAAAACTAGAGGAGGTTCTATCTACTATGCTCAAGAGATTATACCTCACGAACCGAGTCCTTCGGGTCTTCTTTCTGCTTTCCTCCTCGTCCATGCTAGCTCCGAGGATCGATCCGGATCTTGCTCACCTCTGCGGCCTCCTTGAGTCGAAGACGATCCACCCGAGAGTTTGTGTTCCGAGCTCCACCTCAAGCCGAGGTAACTAGGGCAACAAGTGTGCTATGCTTGATGTCCTAGGTGATGTAGAAGATGGTGGTGGATTTGTTTGTCTATTTTCTTTCTATTTTTCTCAACACATGAGAGCTATAGAAAAATCAAGAGGAGGAAGAAGGAGGAGGAACCATGGGAGCTCACTCTTTGAAGAGAGAGAATGAGAAGAGAATAATGATCATAGAAAAATATAATTAGTAATCTTTTATCATGATAATGTTGATGGCTCACCTTGATTTGACCATTATCATCTCAAAGATAAATCTAAAACAATAAGAAGGATCTAGTGCTCTCAAAATATCCAAGTCAACAATAGTCAACTAGGTCAAATGGTCAAGCAAGGTCAAATGGTCAAACCAACTAGCCATTAAACAATTATCATTAAAAAAAGATTAGTAAATAATTTCCCCACTTCATAATGGTTTTGACCGAACCAACTGTCAAAACCCTAATGAGGCACCTCCTTCTTCTTCGCTCCTCACAACTGTGCATACACACCCGCATCCGCATTCCGTAGAATGTGAATGCACAGAAGCCAAAACTAATCCATCCATACAATACTAGGATCCGGCTTAAACCAAAACCCACTAGCATTGTCTGCCCGAACAGCATGCACGCACAAGTGCACGTAAGTGATCGTAGCCCTGCCGTAAAACCATACGGCCTTTACACCTTTCGCCTAGTGCAGGGAACTCTCTGTGTGGGACTCTAAAGACTCGACACTACGCTGGCAGTGGGTTTAACCACAGACCGCAAGCGGCACTAGCTGTACGTAACGGTCCCCAGGTAGATGTCGATAAGAAGGCCGATGAGGTAAACCCATCCGAACTCCTACTGACCCTGAATGTGACAATCTCCATACAGTCCGATCTGTTCGTCTATGAGTATCGCATGGCGGGCCTAGGGGGGTGGTAAACGTCAGACCCCTAATAGAGGTACAAGTCATGCCGAGTGTAGCCCGGAACACCCTGAGAAACTACTGGAAATACTACCAGTAATTCTCGCTTGCCCTGGCCAAGGACTTTGTGTAATGGCTCGCCTAAACACAGCGCGATATCAACCCCCAATACCGGGAGAGACGAATCCTGTCTAACCGTCACTGCCTCCAAGTGCTTCGGGACTGCACCCAACTACTACCTGTTTGCACGACTCCTTTGAGCCGTGGTAGGGTAGTAATCAAAGAACAGTAGGAACACACTCGAGGCGAAGTGACAGTGTCAAGTTAATGGACTAAGCTGTGCTCATGTCACATGTTAACTGTTATCTGACGATAGGTATAGAACCAACAAACAGTTTCCGATGAGTCCTGTCCAGTGTACTCGTAACCTAACGAGCACCCGGATACTATCTCCAGTATGACGTACTGATGGCTGTGGGACAGACCATCTCCCCTGCTGGGATGAGAAGCGCATACGCTAGTCTACTCCGGAGTATCGATGCCCTGTCTCGATAATCCTACGACTAGGGACCTGTATAAGGATGTGCTTGTAGATTATCCAGCCCCCACAAGTATGACTGCCATCACAACGCTGGTAATCAAGGAAAGATCCTAAGGGCTCCACTAATATGTATAAGCAATATGCTAAAAGAAACATATGCACATATTAAAGTAGAAACAAACCAAGTAGCATATTACCATTTTGAGCAAGATTGTCTATACAACTGTGAATATCCCAAGCTTCCATTAAGTAATATACAAACTAGTATGATACAGTAATGGCCTCTGGGGCATATACACTAACAAAATATGTGTGCAAGGTATACCTATAGCAATATCGTAAAGTGTGTATGTGCCTATCACTAATGGCACAACACTCTATAGGTATACAGGTATCTAGCATATAAGTATGTGAAGGTATATATGTAAGCATGCGAGTATACAGGTATGCTATATGTCATATGCGATAAGAAATATGAATCAATGTCTCAATGTCCCTAACTAAGCAATATCATATCTATAAGTGGGTTGTGCGTGACATGGCAATTATTGACGATGTGTGTAGCATACAATCAGTGCTCGTGCAACATGAGTCGTCAATAATATGTGCAGTGTCTTAAGGCTACTAGTCCAAGCACAACAATATCTAAGCTATAGGGTAAATGCGCAATTCTAAATATGATATAGAATATGCGACAAGTATTAACATTTCTAGCCCAGATGCATAACGCCATGCGGGCGATTCCCCTGTAGATGTTAAATCTACTCACCAACGCTCCAAGCTAGGTAAATCCTACCACCTGTTTTCCCCTTGTAGCAGTGTCCGTAGTCCCCGCTTGAGAACCTGCAATATTAAAACAACAAAGCAAATATATATTAATAATAGACCTAAAATACTTACAATCTACACGGACCAACACGACACACCTACGTACTCTAAAGGGTTTGTATTGCAGTTAACGCGTATAGCGACACTACGAAACCAACTCAGCGCAACAGCAACACGTAACACGCACCGTATCGGATAACGTATCGCATGAAACGAAACACTAGAAATATGCAAAGTGGTCACAGATTTTTCTGTGTTAACAATTTGTAAAAATTGCAAGTACCATGAGACTACCAATCACCCCAGAGACCTTTACCCAAAAACCCAAACCCTAACTCTCTACTCTGGCCGCAAATTGCGGCCAGAACCAATAAATCTGCGGCCTGACAATGGAGGAACTGGCTCGTATTTTGAGGGTAGGTTCTAGGTCTTTATACTAGGTTACTGTCAAGTCAATTTTTGCAACAAATACTTAGTTTAACAGTAGATCATCCGAGACCCCAAATCGACACTAAAAATACGATATTTATCCGAAACGATACGATACGCGATAAAAACAGCAACTTTAAAGCTAAGCTACACAAAAATAACCTAAAGAACAGATAGGAAACATTACCTAATCAAAAGAACACAAAGATCCAAGCTTTGTATGATCCAAGGCATCCATGAGGCAAAATCTAAGAAAAGGTGTGATTTTTGTGATGAAGTTGTGAATTTGTGATGGATTTAGGTGATGAGGGGATTAAGGCTTCAGTTGAGAGCTCAAGGTGTTAGAAAATAATTGAGAGAAAAAAGTGATAGAGAAATGAAAGAGAGCGAGAGATAAAGATGAAGAGAGGTGAGTGTAGGGTGAATTATTGCTTACACTCACTCTCCCCCCTCACCTCGTTAATGCACAATTAATTCCCTCATGACTCACAAGCCACTTCTCTCTCTCCATTAACCTAGAAGCTTCTCACAAAACAACTCATGGAAAAAGGTTAAGGAAAGGATAAGATAAAGCAAATAGATTATGTTAAATGTCAAGGTTGCTAAGAACAAAATTAGCACAAACAAAACTCACATTTATGTGCACACGTGCGTGCATGCTTATAACAAATAATAATAAATTATTTATTAAATGTTATAAAATGTGAGGAACCCGAATTGGTAAACTTTTTACAGTAAACCCGCATTAACGTCTAAACGAACACTAATCGAAATCTAAGGCGTTACAGGGAAAAATGAGGTTTATTTTAATTAGGTCCGTGCGCAAGCACGGGGAACCTTCCTCAAAGTACCGACACTGGCCTGGCTGAACGGTTAGTGAAACTGTAGAATGCAATTAATCCTGGCTAGTTTTCTTTCCAGGTTTGAAAGAAAATTTGATAAAAGCAGTGGGAGACATCGATTAGATAAGATAATAACCAATCTGATCTTTTCAAGAGCATTTCGCTGAGTGTATTCTTTTCTCTCTCCTAATGGCAGATACCGATGACGGGACTTAAGCTTCTTTTAGAGAAAAACAAACTGACTGGACCAAATTATAAAAAATGGTTGAGGAACTTGAATATTGCACTCAAATATGATAAAGTTACATATGTCCTCACCACCAAAGCTCCACCCGTCCCAGGACCTGAATCATCTATTTCGGATAAGGAGATCCGAAAAACATGGGATATTGATTGCAACACAGTCACGTGCCTCGCGCTTGCTTCTATGGACAGTATCCATCAGAAACAGCACGAGAAGATGGATATACAATCCATCTTTCTTCATACAAAAGGAGTTGTATGAAGATCAATCTCGTACTTTACGCTACGACGCATCTCGAAAGCTGTTTCAGATGCGGTTGGCCCCCTGTGCATCAGTAGGAGACCATGTTCTGAAGATAATTGGTCTTATAGAAGAACTTGAGGAACTGGGATGGACTATTGATAATGAGCAATATACAGATATTGTTCTACAGTCTCTCTCCCTCGCCTTTGCTCCGTTCATAGTGAATTTCAATATGAACGATTTGGAGAAATAATTGCCTGAACTTCTCAATATGTTGAGAAATGCAGAGAGCACGCTTAAGACAGTGAAAACTCCCGCTCTGCTTTATGGGCCATCTTCCTCTTCAGTCCCAAAAGCCAAGCCAAGGGAAAGAAGAAGAAGAAACCCACCAAGCCGAGAGGTGGAGTTGGAAAGGCGAAGGGGAAAGAAAAATCTGGGACCGTGGGAAATGGGAAAGGAGAATGTTTTTACCGCCACAAGTCGGAACACTGGAAACGCAATTGTGCTTTGTACCTTGTAGATCTCAAGAAGAAGAAGCATGTTGATGCTCCGCTTCAGGTGTGTTTATAACTGAAAACTGTTTTTCATTAAACTCTACATCTTGGGTATTAGATACCGGTTCTGGTTCTCACATCTGTAATTGTATGCAGGGATTGAGAAACAGTAGAGTTTTGAAGACTGGGGACTACACTCTACGGGTTGGAAATGGTTCCAATGTACATGCTGTATCCGTAGGAGAGTATCATCTGGGGTTGCTTTCAGGATGTATTTTGGTTTTGAACCCTTGTTATTTTGTACCTGGTATGCTATGTAATATAATATCCGTATCTTTGCTGGACAATGAAGGATATCATTTTGTGTTGCAAAATAATGTTATGAACATTAACTTGAATCAACAGTTGACTGGTTATGGTACACTAAGTAACGGAATTTACGTCCTAAACCAACACACGGTTTTCAATATACAACATACAAATAAAAGAAAGATTTCAGATATAAATGAATCTTTTCTTTGGCATTGTAGACTTGGTCATATTAATGAAACAAGACTAAACAAGCTACATAAAGATGGATATTTAAAACCTTTTGAATATAAATCTTATGCAACCTGCCAGTCTTGTATCAAAGGTAAAATGTCCAAAACTCCGTTTATAGGACACGGAGAGAGAGCTACAGAACTCTTAAGCCTCATACATAGTGATGTATGCGGACCAATGTCTATATATGCTAGAGGCGGTTTTTCATACTTCATCACTTTTACTGATGATTTCTCAAGATTCGGACACATGTTTTTATTGAAGCATAAATCCGAAGCCTTCGAGAAATTCAAGGAGTACAAACTTGAAGTAGAAAAACAAACTGGCTCGAGTATCAAGAAACTTCGATCAGATCGAGGTGGAGAGTATTTAAGCACTGAGTTTTCAGACTTCTTAAAAGAGAATGGGATTCTCTCTCAGCTCACTCCTCCGTACACACCACAGCACAACGGTGTGTCAGAATGGAGGAATCGTACCCTATTAGATATGGTACGGTCCATGATGAGTGATGCTGAGTTACCACTTTCCTTTTGGGGACATGCATTAGAGACATCAATTTATTTCTTGAACAGGGTTCCATCAAAGACCATGTCTATCACTCTATATAAGATATGGTGTAGAAGGAGACCATCTCTTAAAAGAGTTAGGATTTGGGGTTGTCCGGCTTATGTCAAAAAGCAGAATCCGGATAAACTCGAGACACGATCGGTCATGTGTAAATTTATGGGATATCCAAAACACTCGTATGGATATCTATTCTACCACAAGGAGGAACAAAAGGTGTTTGTTTCTCAACATGCCACATTTTTGAAAAATGAAATCTTTACAGACAGTACTGATGGCAAAGTGGTAGAACTAGAAGAGCTTCTAGAGACACAAATTACTCATGACGAATTGGTTGAAACTGATGTTGCAGTAGAACTTCAAGAACCTCAGCCGCTCCGGAGATCTAATAGAACTTCTCGCCCGCCGGAGAAATACTATGGGTTTCTCATTGATGGTGTTAGAGAAGATTTCATCATAGATGATGATGACCCTACTAGTTTTCACACGAGTGGTGACTCAGTGAAGTGGCTGGATGCCATGAGATCCGAAATGGAGTCCATGTACACCAACAAAGTATGGACTTTGGACATTGCACCTCCAGGGATAAAACCCGTTGGGTGCAAATGGATCTTTAAGAGAAAGATTGGTGTTGATGGACAGGTAGAGACCTATAAAGCAAGGCTTGTAGCGAAAGATTTTCGTCAAAGACCAGGACTGGACTATGATGAAACTTTCTCTCCAGTAGCAATGCTTAAATCCATTCGGATCCTACTTGCTATTGCCGCTCACTACGACTATGAAATCTATCAGATGGACGTTAAAACTGCATTTCTAAATGGTGATTTAGAGGAATGCGTTTATATGGATCAGCCAGAGGGCTTCATTGACAGTGGGAGCGGCGAAAAAGCGTGTAGGTTGCTTAAATCCATTTATGGATTAAAGCAGGCATCTCGAAGCTGGAACATCTGTTTTGATGATACAATCAAAGAGTTTGATTTTATCAAAAATATAGATGACCCATGCATTTATAAGAAGATTGTAGGGAGTACTGTCACTTTCCTCGTATTGTACGTAGATGACATTCTCTTGATAGGAAATGATATTCCTATGCTACAATCAGTTAAATTATTCTTATCACAAAGGTTCTCCATGAAGGACCTGGGTGATGCCTCGTGCATTTTGGGCATAAGGATCTATAGAGATAGATCCAAAAGGTTATTGGGATTGTCCCAATCAATGTACTTTGATACCATCCTAAAAAGGTTTAGTATGGAAGATTCCAAGCATGGTGCCTTGCTCGCTTGCCATGGAATCACTTTCTCTAAGGACTTCTGTACAAAGACTGATGAAGAGAGAGCTCGCATGAGCATTATACCCTACGCTTCAGCCATAGGATCTATAATGTATGCGATGATATGTACTTGTCCTGATGTAGCTTATGCAATAGCTGTAGTAAGCATGTATCAATCCAATCCAGGGGAGCAACACTGGATAGCCGTGAAGAACATTCTTAAGTACTTGCGAAGGACTAAAGAATTGTTCTTGGTGTATGGTAATGGGGATCTCCAAATGGAGGCCTTTACCGATTCTAGCTTCCAAAGTGATAAGGATGACAGTAAATCTATCTCAGGGTTTGTATTTACCCTCAATGGAGGGGCGGTATATTGGAAGAGTTCCAAACAGGATACCGTTGCAGACTCCACGATGGAAGCTGAGTATATTGCTGCAAATGATGCTGCCAAGGAAGCCGTCTGGATGAGGAAGTTTGTTGCGGAGCTAGGAGGAGTTCCAACCATTATTAATCCAATACCATTGTATTGTGATAATAATGGAGCTATGGCTGTCACGCCCCGCTTCCCAGTGTACGGCGAAGTGGACGTGACGAGGCCCGCTACGTATGTACTCAGAAGTACATAAGCTAAGCGTAACTAAGCAATATAAAATGAATCACAAGAGACGAATAATAGAAATAACAGCAACTTTTATTAATAACATTCTTTATACAATGCATGAAATGAAAATACATCTGAAATGAAAAAGCAATGCCTAAACAGTGGCATAACAATAAAAGGAAATACTGGAAAGAACAAGATACAATGTCTAGAGCTCTGGGTCTTCGTGGAACTGCTCCAAATCTTCACTTGTGGGCTCGGTCTCAACTTGGTCCAACGCACCTGACGACATTCAAAGAAGAGAGAAATAGAATGTCGTCAGCGAACAGGTCGCTCGGTAAGTCCCAAAGAAGAAAGAAGAATGAGAGTGACAGAGTATAGTATTTTCTAAAGTATTGTATTGTAGAATATTATGAAATATTGTTTAACGTAATTGTTTGTAGTTTGGTACAGGAGGATGCCAGTGTATACGAGGGGAGTCTCTATATGCCAGAGACTAAGGGCACGTATAGTACAAGGAACCGTTTATGCCACGGTACAACAGCAACGGAATATAGGTTAGGTGTCTTAATCTGACCACCTCATTCCACTTTTAACATCTTCCGTACCAATCTACCCCTTTAAACCCCGCGATGTCATGTTTGTATTGTTATCTTGTAAACTTGTAATGATTGCTTGATTGACTTGATTGACTTGATTAACTGATTGACTTACCGAAACCATGATATCAGGAAACGGTTATAACCGTAGAGTCATGTAAATGTAATACTGGAAACTTGTAAAAAGAATATCCATGGTTCGGTTCAGTCAGACAGATTGTTAACTGATTCTGGAATTCATGTATTCAAGTTGTGTTGGAATATAATTGAAATATAGATTGAATTGAAATATATTCAAGTCAGAATTAGTCAGACTCTAACCCGAGTCCGACTAAAAGAAATATAATTTGAAGTTCAATATTAGCTAGGGGCATTATTGTAATTTGTGAAACTTGAGGGGGTTTTATGTAAAAATACTTTTGTATAGTTTTCCAAATACACCTCAAGTATTTAATAATCGTCTTTATTGTTATAATGAATGTGAATTTTATTTGTGTTATTCTAGTGAATATATCCTAATAAAAGTATTAATTGTTTATTTGAAATTCGTGTTATTTTAATGTAACTTTTAATCTTTGAATTTTAGGAAAAAGTGGAAATTTTATATTATAACAAAATAAATGTTTAAATGATAATTATATATAATTAAACACATAAATAATTTTTAAATGAATATTTTATTTACAAAAATATCACTTTCTTTAAATATCGTATTTTAAACCTTTCGAGACCGAATGCTCCTTGCGGAGGTCTGAATCTCGCACTACTAGCCTGCGGGTGCACGATGAACCGTGCTATCCCTAACAGGTTCCCTAAAGATGGGTTGTAATGGCACTTTGCTCAGGTTTTTATAAATACTTTTAATTTAGGGAAAAGGTTTTCTAAATATAGGGTATTTATTTGTAAAAGTATATAGTTCTCCATATTTTAGTTGTTAGGGTTTCCTAGACCATCTAACCTATATTCTATGGTCTAAACGATGAGTCATTAGAAGCCTCAAATCGCCTCTTCACCGTCGAATGCAGCCAGGTAAGTGCCAGGTAAGTGGGAAGGAACCACATCGTGGGCCTAATTAATAACCACTAGCCTAGACACACTTGCCTAGTCACACAAGACAGTTTAGATAAACGATCGATGTCCATGACCAATCGTGCTTTCATTTTATATAAGTTTTATTTAGAAAAGTATACAATTTAAAGGTTAAACTAAAAGTTATAAAGGTTATGGTATTTTAGTGAAAAAGTCCTATAATATCGTATTTTGTATTTTTGTTATTTATCAATTAGGGTTATAATGAGTGTGTGTAAGGGTAGGTCATTACCCCGTGACTTATATTAAGTTTTGGTGAAGTTTCAAGGTGAAATAAGCTATGTTAAACTTAAGGGTATTAAGGTGCAAGAATACGGTATTCATAAACGTTATCATTTCATGTGTGAAATTTCATCCAAATTGAATGAAACAAGTTTTGTTATCAAAATAAACATGATTAAGAGTGAGGGATCTAATTAGAACATTAAAATTGAACTTGATGGTATTTTTATGCAAGAAATACGGTTTTGTAAAGAAATTATCATTTCATGTGGAAAAGTGTGATTAAATTTGATTTAAGGGTGATTAATAGTCAACATGCAATAGGGTTGATAATATGTATTAGGTGACAAGTGGAATTTTAAAGAAAAACCGGATCGGGAATCGGTTTGTCCGATTTCCGTCGGTTCCAAAAAGTCGTATTTTACAATTATAGAAAAGAAAGATAGAAGGTTGGGACTTACGGGTTTGGACAAGCTAAGCGTTCTAAAAGGTGTGGTGGTTGCCGATTCGTTGGAAACGTCACGTCGGTCTTGATCCGGTCGCCGGAATCCGTCGTCGGTTTCGGCAGCGCTTCGCTTCTCGCTCTTTGCACCAAGTTCTCAAGAGTTTTAGAGAGTATGCTTAGAGTTGTGAGGGGAAAAGGTAGAGGGTAGGGGCCTTTATATAGGGCTAGGCTAGGGTTAGGGTTAGGGTAGATGAAAAGTTAAAAAATAAAAATGTGATAAAATGTAATAAAAATGTATTAAAAGTGGAGTAATTGGGGGTTTTAAAGAGCTCTGGAAGTGGTATGAGGCTGAAACTTTGCAGGTGCGTAGGGAATACCAAAAGACACAACTTTCATGTTGTGACCCTCGCCGGAATCGGCCGAATCGGGGGTGACTTGGCCGTGACTCGGTCGGATCACTGAGTCGGCCGAGTCAAGGCCGAGTTGGCCGATTCCCGACCGATTCCGGTGACCTGGATCTTCCCCGGCGGTTCATCTACCCTCTGCAAGTGTTAAATCTTTGGGTGTAGTGGGGTTTTTGTGAGATATGCACGTGTAAACTCTTGGTATTCTAAAGGTTTTTTAAAAAATCCATATTAAAAATAATGTGGGTATGGGATTCGAACTCTGGTGGCTTGGTTCAGCAGTGCAAGGTATTACCAATGAGCTACAAGCTCCGTCTTGTAATTATTGTAGAAAAATAGTTACTTAAAATGATATCAGCAGCATTAAATATCAAAGTACACTTTAAGTTTAAAAACAATTTAATGTACACTAAAAATGAAATTATTTAAAAACAAAATAATTAATTATATATATCTTTTGCTTAGATTAAAATACTTCTTTATGGTTTTTAAAAAAAATTTAAAAATTTGTACAGAAAAGTGTATATGAAAATTAGGGTTGTTACATTCTACCCTCCTCATAAAAAATTTCGTCCTCGAAATTTGTAAAAGGAAAGTGTAACAGTTTCAAAACAATTTGGTGATTGTGAGTGAAAGAATAGGGTTAGGATAGATTCAACGGATATGAAATGATAAGTTTCAAGGAATATGAAACGGTAAGATTCAAGAAATAGAGATTTGCAAGATTCAAAGAACATGAATTGTAAAGAATGTTTTAGTTGCTGGTTCTTGTGTTATATTGCTTAGGTTGTTCACGCAGACCAGAACTGCATGACAAGGATTCATACAGCTCTGACCTGCATGGGCCACCAACAAAACCTGTCACGCCCCGCTTCCCAGTGTACGGCGAAGTGGACGTGACGAGGCCCGCTACGTATGTACTCAGAAGTACATACGCTAAGCGTAACTAAGCAATATAAAATGAATCACAAGAGACGAATAATAGAAATAACAGCAACTTTTATTAATAACATTCTTTATACAATGCATGAAATGAAAATACATCTGAAATGAAAAAGCAATCCCTAAACAGTGGCATAACAATAAAAGGAAATACTAGAAAGAACAAGATACAATGTCTAGAGCTCTGGGTCTTCCTGGAACTGCTCCAAATCTTCACTTGTGGGCTCGGTCTCAACTTGGTCCAACGCACTTGACGACATTCAAAGAAGAGAGAAATAAAATGTCGTCAGCGAACAGGTCGCTCGGTAAGTCCCAAAGAAGAAAGAAGAATGAGAGTGACAGAGTATAGTATTTTCTAAAGTATTATATTGTAGAATATTATGAAATATTGTTTAACGTAATTGTTTGTAGCTTGGTACAGGAGGATGCCGGTGTATACGAGGGGAGTCTCTATATGCCAGAGACTAATGGCACGTATAGTACAAGGAACCGTTTATGCCACGGTACAACAGCAACGGAATATAGGTTAGGTGTCTTAATCTGACCACCTCATTCCACTTTTAACATCTTCCGTACCAATCTACCCCTTTAAACCCCGCGATGTCATGTTTGTATTGTTATCTTGTAAACTTGTAATGATTGCTTGATTGACTTGATTGACTTGATTAACTGATTGACTTACCGAAACCATGATATCAGGAAACGGTTATAACCGTAGAGTCATGTAAATGTAATACTGGAAACTTGTAAAAAGAATATCCATGGTTCGGTTCAGTCAGACAGATTGTTAACTGATTCTGGAATTCATGTATTCAAGTTGTGTTGGAATATAATTGAAATATAGATTGACTTGAAATATATTCAAGTCAGAATTAGTCAGACTCTAACCCGAGTCCGACTAAAAGAAATATAATTTGAAGTTCAATATTAGCTAGGGGCATTATTGTAATTTGTGAAACTTGAGGGGGTTTTATGTAAAAATACTTTTGTATAGTTTTCCAAATACATCTCAAGTATTTAATAATCGTCTTTATTGTTATAATGAATGTGAATTTTATTTCTGTTATTCTAGTGAATATATCCTAATAAAAGTATTAATTGTTTATTTGAAATTCGTGTTATTTTAATGTAACTTTTAATCTTTGAATTTTAGGAAAAAGTGAAAATTTTATATTATAACAAAATAAATGTTTAAATGATAATTATATATAATTAAACACATAAATAATTTTTAAATAAATATTTTATTTACAAAAATATCACTTTCTTTAAATATCGTATTTTAAACCTTTCGAGACCGAATGCTCCTTGCGGAGGTCTGAATCTCGCACTACTAGCCTGCGGGTGCACGATGAACCGTGCTATCCCTAACAGGTTCCCCAAAGATGGGTTGTAATGGCACTTTGCTCAGGTTTTTATAAATACTTTTAATTTAGGGAAAAGGTTTTCTAAATATAGGGTATTTATTTGTAAAAGTATATAGTTCTCCATATTTTAGTTGTTAGGGTTTCCTAGACCATCTAACCTATATTCTATGGTCTAAACGATGAGTCATTAGAAGCCTCAAATCGCCTCTTCACCGTCGAATGCAGCCAGGTAAGTGCCAGGTAAGTGGGAAGGAACCACATCGTGGGCCTAATTAATAACCACTAGCCTAGACACACTTGCCTAGTCACACAAGACAGTTTAGATAAACGATCGATGTCCATGACCAATCGTGCTTTCATTTTATATAAGTTTTATTTAGAAAAGTTTACAATTTAAAGGTTAAACTAAAAGTTATAAAGGTTATGGTATTTTAGTGAAAAAGTCCTATAATATCGTATTTTGTATTTTTGTTATTTATCAATTAGGGTTATAATGAGTGTGTGTAAGGGTAGGTCATTACCCCGTGACTTATATTAAGTTTTGGTGAAGTTTCAAGGTGAAATAAGCTATGTTAAACTTAAGGGTATTAAGGTGCAAGAATACGGTATTCATAAACGTTATCATTTCATGTGTGAAATTTCATCCAAATTGAATGAAACAAGTTTTGTTATCAAAATAAACATGATTAAGAGTGGGGGATCTAATTAAAACATTAAAATTGAACTTGATGGTATTTTTATGCAAGAAATACGGTTTTGTAAAGAAATTATCATTTCATGTGGAAAAGTGTGATTAAATTTGATTTAAGGGTGATTAATAGTCAACATGCAATAGGGTTGATAATATGTATTAGGTGACAAGTGGAATTTTAAAGAAAAACCGGATCGGGAATCGGTTTGTCCGATTTCCGTCGGTTCCAAAAAGTCGTATTTTACAATTATAGAAAAGAAAGATAGAAGGTTGGGACTTACGGGTTTCGACAAGCTAAGCGTTCTAAAAGGTGTGGTGGTTGCCGATTCGTTGGAAACGTCACGTCGGTCTTGATCCGGTCGCCGGAATCCGTCGTCGGTTTCGGCAGCGCTTCGCTTCTCGCTCTTTGCACCAAGTTCTCAAGAGTTTTAGAGAGTATGCTTAGAGTTGTGAGGGGAAAAGGTAGAGGGTAGGGGCCTTTATATAGGGCTAGGCTAGGGTTAGGGTTAGGGTAGATAAAAAGTTAAAAAATAAAAATGTGATAAAATGTAATAAAAATGTATTAAAAGTGGAGTAATTGGGGGTTTTAAAGAGCTCTGGAAGTGGTATGAGGCTGAAACTTTGCAGGTGCGTAGGGAATACCAAAAGACACAACTTTCATGTTGTGACCCTCGCCGGAATCGGCCGAATCGGGGGTGACTTGGCCGTGACTCGGTCGGATCACTGAGTCGGCCGAGTCAAGGCCGAGTTGGCCGATTCCCGACCGATTCCGGTGACCTGGATCTCCCCCGGCGGTTCATCTACCCTCTGCAAGTGTTACATCTTTGGGTGTAGTGGGGTTTTTGTGAGATATGCACGTGTAAACTCTTGGTATTCTAAAGGTTTTTAAAAAAATCCATATTAAAAATAATGTGGGGTATGGGATTCGAACTCTGGTGGCTTGGTGCAGCAGTGCAAGGTATTACCAATGAGCTACAAGCTCCGTCTTGTAATTATTGTAGAAAAATAGTTACTTAAAATGATATCAGCAGCATTAAATATCAAAGTACACTTTAAGTTTAAAAACAATTTAATGTACACTAAAAATGAAATTATTTAAAAACAAAATAATTAATTATATATATCTTTTGCTTAGATTAAAATACTTCTTTATGGTTTTTAAAAAAAATTTAAAAATTTGTACAGAAAAGTGTATATGAAAATTAGGGTTGTTACAATGGCGTTGGCCAAAGAACCCAGATCCTATCAAAAGTCCAGACACATCCTCAGGCGATATCATTTGATCCGGGAGATAGTTGATCGCCATGAGATCGAGATTCGGAGAGTAGATACAAAGGATAACACCGCAGATCCACTCACCAAGGCACTTCCACAGCCGCTGTAAGTCGATGTACAACACCCCACGACTTGCGGGGAGGCGGAAATATGAAAAACGATCTTGTTTTATGCTAAACACCGACTAACCGCATGAATCGAAGCTAAACGATAACTAACATCAAACATAGAAGTTAACAACTACTATGTAAAGGGATTATACCTAAAGAACCGTGTCCTTCGTCTTTACGAACTCCACCTCCTCCTCGGCCTTCTCCAAGTAGTATACGATCCACCACGAGAGCTAAACTCCAAGCTTTGCCTCTAAACTTGAGGTAACTAGGTATCTTTAAGTGCTAATCAAAGTACCTAGATGAAATAGAGTATGGTTATGGATTAAGTAGTCTAACTAATCCTTGTACTCAACACATGAGAGGGGAGGATTAGGGTTTGAAGAGAGAGAGCTTGAGGAGAGAGAAGATGAACATGATAATGAGAAGAGAAAATGAGTTATCATAATATATATCAAGCATTTTTATTTATCAAAAAAGAAAAGAAAATGATTTACAACCATGCTTGATAAATATCTTGTGGTGATTCATCTCCATGAGTCATTAAGCAATTATGAAGCATTAATGACATGGATGAATCATTTATATGACTCACTAATCTCATTCAATGTATATGCCACCTAAACCTCCTTAGTCACCATCTTCTAGAAGCTTCTCACGCAATTACGAGAATGCCCCTCCTATCCGTGAAAACACGGAAAAACTTTAGACTGTATAAATCCAATAACCGGATACTAGTAACTGGCTTAAACCAAAGCCGACTAGTAAAAACTGTCCGAAAGTCATACGTGCGTAAACACACGTATGCGTCCACCCTTGTCGTAAAACCATACGACCTCTATATCGTTTCGCCTGGAGTAGGGAAACTCTCTGCGTGGGACTCTAGAGACTCGACTACTACGCTGGCAGTGGGTTTAACCACAGACCGCAAGCGGCACTAGCTGTACGTAACGGTCCCCAGGTAGATGTCGATAAGAAGGCCGATGAAGAAACCCATCCGAACTCCTACTGAGTCTGATGTGACAATCTCCGTACAGTCCGGTCCGTTCGTCTAAGACTATCGCATATCGGGCCTAGGGGGGCGGCTAGCGTCAGTCCCCTAATAGCTGTATAAGTCGTGTCGGAGCGAAGCCCATTACACCCTGAGAAACTAATGGAACCTACCAGCAAATCTCACTTGCCCTGGCCAGGGACTTTGCGTAATGGCTCTCAGACACAGCGCGATATCAACCCCCAATACCGAGAGAGACGAATCCTGTCTAACTGCCATGGCCTCCAAGTGCTCGGGACTGCACCCAACTGCTACCTGTTTGCACGACTCCTTTGAGCCGTGGTAGGGTAGCAATCTAAGAACAGTGGGACACACTCGAGGCGAAGTAGCAGTGTCAAGTCTGCGGACTATGCTGTACTCATGTCACCTGGGAACTGTTCACTGACGACTGGTATAAAACCATCCAACAGTTCCCTGTGAGTCCTGTCCGGTGTACCCGTAACCCAACGAGCACCTGCATACTATCTCCAGTACGACGTACTGACGGCTGTGGGACAGACCATCTCCCCAGCTGGGATGAGAAGCGTACACACTAGTCTACTCCGGAGTATCGATGCCCTGTCTCGATAATCCAACGACTAGGGACCTGAATAAGGATGTGCTTGTAGACTACCTAGCCCCCACTAGTGTGACTGCCATCACAACGCTGGTAGTCAAGCAAGATCCTAAGAGCTCTATCAATACGTATATTCATATATTAAGATAGAAAAACCAAGTAGCATACTACCATGTTTAGCAAGGCTGTTATATACATGTGAATATCCCAAGCTTCCATTAAGTAATATACAAACTAGTATGATACAATAATGGCCCCTAGGGCATATACACTAACAATCTCCCACTTGCACTAGGGCCATGTACTGGCATATCGAAGACCGATGATCTCGAGTAGCCTCTCGAACTGAATCTGAGGTAGGGCCTTTGTGAATGGATCAGCAATGTTCTCTTCAGAAGCAACTCTTCGAACCTCGATCTCCCGACGATCAATGATCTCCCTGATCAGGTGATACCGCCTCAAGATGTGTCTGGACTTCTGATGGGACCTTGGTTCCTTCGCTAAAGCTATAGCTCCGTTGTTGTCGCAATACAGAGGTATTGGATCAACTATGGTAGGAACCACCTGAAGTTCTGTTAGGAATTTCTTCATCCAGACTGCTTCTTTTGCGGCATCGCAAGCAGCTATATACTCCGCTTCCATCGTTGAGTCAGCAACGGTGTCCTGCTTGGAGCTCTTCCAGCACACCGCCCCTCCATTGAGGGTAAATACATAACCCGACATGGACTTGGAATCGTCCTTATCACTCTGGAAGCCGGAATCAGCAAAGGCCTCCAACCTGAGGTCTTTTCCGCCGTAAACCAAGAACATCTCCTTAGTCCTTCTCAGGTACTTGAGAATGTTCTTTACTGCTATCCAGTGCTTCTCCCCTGGGTCTGACTGATACCAGCTTACCACGCTTAGTGCGTAAGCTACATCTGGTTTGGTGCACAACATCGCATATATTATAGAGCCTACCGCAGAAGCGTAGGGTATAATAGACATGCGTTCCCTTTCCAAATCAGTCTTGGGAGACATCTCTTTGGAGAGGGTGATTCCGTGACAAGCCGGTAGATTACCGCGCTTAGAATCTTCCATACTGAATCTTTTCAGTACAGTGTCGATATACCTGGACTGTGAAAGTCCCAACATCCTCTTGGATCTATCACGATAGATCCGGATCCCCAGAATGTAAGAGGCATCACCCAGGTCTTTTATGGAGAACCTGTGTGACAAGAATCCTTTGACAGATTGTAGCATAGGAATGTCATTTCCTATCAATAGAATGTCATCCACGTACAAGACGAGGAATACGACACTTCTGGCTACAACTTTACTATATATGCACGGTTCATCTGGATTTTTGATAAAGTCATATTCTTTGACTGTCTCATCAAAACAGATTTTCCTACTCCGCGTGCCTGCTTTAGTCCATAAATGGACTTAAGCAGCTTGCATACTTTCCCGCTGCTCCCACTCTGATTGAAACCCTCTGGCTGATCCATATAGACGCACTCTTCTAAATTTCCATTCAGAAAAGTGGTCTTTACGTCCATCTGCCAGATTTCATAATCATGGAAGGCAGCAATAGCAAGAAGGACCCGAATGGATTTGAGCATAGCCACTGGAGAAAAAGTTTCGTCATAGTCCAAACCAGGTCTTTGACGAAAACCCTTTGCAACAAGTCTAGCCTTATAGGTTTCCACCTGTCCATCTACACCAATCTTTTTCTTGAAGATCCATTTGCATCCTATGGGTTTTACCCCATCTGAGCAAAGTCCAAAGTCCATACTTTGTTGGTGTACATGGACTCCATTTCAGTCCGCATTGCATCTAGCCATCGTACCGAGTCGCCGCTCTGGATGGCCTGCTGGAAGTCAGTAGGTTCATCATCATCTATGATGCAATCCTCTCTATCCCCATCTATGAGAAAACCGTAGTATCTCTCAGGCGGATGAGACGGCCTACTACTCCTGCGGAGGGGTGCGGGAATGTCCTGTTCTTCTTGAACTACCGGTTCTACCAAACTTTCAGTAGCAGTTTGTGGTTCTGGAATTTCTTCCAGTTCTATTTCACTCCCACTTATTTCCTTTTCTAAAAACTGATGTTCCAGAAAATGGGCATTACGAGAAACAATAACCTTTTGTTCCTCTGCGTAATAGAAATAATATCCCTTGGAGTTCTTTGGATATCCCACAAACTTACATTTTACTGATCGTGCCTCGAGCTTGTCCACATGCTGCTTTTTAACAAAAGCTGGACATCCCCAAATCTTCATATGCTGAAGATGGGGTTTCTCCCCAGTCCACATCTGATATGGAGTGGTAGGCACAGTCTTGGTAGGAGCCCTGTTCAGAAGATATGCTGCTGATTCTAGCGCATAACCCCATAAAGATCGTGGTAACTCAGCATTGCTCATCATGGATCGTACCATATCCAATAGGGTTCGATTCCGTCTCTCCGATACACCGTTATGCTGTGGAGTGTATGGAAGAGTAAGCTGAGAGAGAATTCTTTTCTCTTTTAGGTAAACTAGGAACTCGGCACTCAAGTATTCACCACCTCGATCAGATCTAAGTGTCTTGATACTTTTGCTGGTTTGGTTTTCTACTTCATTCTTATACTCTTGGAATTTCTCAAAAGCCTCGGATTTATTTTTCATCAGATAAATGAATCCGTATCTTGAGTAATCATCCATGAAAGTAATGAAATAGGAAAAACTACCTCTTACATGCGTAGACATTGGACCACATACATCGCTGTGTATGAGTCCTAAGACCTCGCTTGCTCTTACACCATGTCCAGTAAATGGAGTCTTTGTCATCTTTCCTTTGAGACAAGATTGACAAGTGTCATAAGTTTGATATTCGAACGAGTCCAAATATCCTTCTCTATGCAACTTAGTCAACCTTCTCTCAGTGATGTGATCCAGTCTACAATGCCATAAGAAAGCTTTATTTAAATCTGGAGACTTTCTTTTTAGTGTGTTCTGGACATTGAAAATTTGGAGTTGGTTTAAAACATATATACCGTTATTTAGTGTACCGGACCCAATCAAACTATGATTAAGGTGGATGTTAACAACATCTCTTACAAACGTGAAATCATAACCTTTATTTGATAACAAGGAAACTAATATGATATTACACGTTAAGCTTGGTACAAAAAAACAGTTATGTAAAACCAAAATGTGTCAACTTGTCAATCCTAGGTGATAATCCCCGACGGACGCAGCTCCCATGCTAGCTCCGTTAGCAACCTTTAGGGTCATATCACCTTCCTTCAGCACTCTACGGTTTCTCAGTGCCTGCAATGAATTGCAAATATGAGATCCTGATCCGGTATCCAATACCCAGGAAGTAGAGTTAATTGACAGACAATTCTCAATTACAAACACACCTGAAGTCGAAGCCATAGCTTGCTTCGGTTCCTGTTCTTGGCGTTCCACACCTTGCAATCTTTCTTCCAGTGCCCTTTCCTGTGACAATGGAAGCACTCACCCTGGCCCACTACCGGTACCGCAAACTTTTTCTTTTCCTTCCCTCTCACCTTACTAACACCTCCTCTAGGTTTGGTGGCGGCCTTCTTCTTCCTTCCTTTGGCCCTAGCCTTGGACCCGGAAGAAGATGCACCGCCAACAAATATAGCGGGTGTTTCCCTTGTCTTCTGCAAGGTGCCCTCTGCACTCCTTAACATGTTCAGGAGTTCCGGAAGTTCAACTTCTTTTCTTTGAATGTTGAAGTTCAGGATAAACTGGGCGTAGGTGTGAGGAAGGGACTGGAGAATAAGGTCTGTATAGAGCTCATTATCCAAAGTCGTCCCAAGGTCTGCGAGCTCTTCTATATAGCCGATCATCTTTAGGACATGTTCTCCTACCGATGACCCGACAGCCAACCTCGCTCGAAACAAGTTTTTAGAGGTCTCGTTTCTTGCTATACGAGATTGCTCTCCATAAAGTTCCTTTGTATGGAGAAATATGCCATCTAGTTCCATATCCTCGTGCCTCCTCTGATGTTCATTGTTCATCGAGGCAAGCACGATGCACTTGGCTTTCGCGCAATCGAAATCCCAGGTTTTGCGGATTTCCTTATCCGCATTACTGGATTTGGGACCAGGGACAGCAGGTGCCGTAGCGGTGAGGACGTACCCCAATTTGTCATAGGTCAAAGCCATTTTGACATTCCGCAGCCAATCTTTATAGTTTGGCCCTGTCAGTATATTTTTCTCTAAAAGTAACTTAAGTCCAGTCATTTTCAGGGTCACTGCAATTAGGAGAGAGAGAAGAAAACACTTTAGCATGATGCTCTTGCAAGTTTAGAGTGGTTTTTAGTTTATCTAAACTGGATGGCTCCCACTGTTTCTCGAATCCTTCCTCAAACCATAAAAGAAGAATTAGCCAGGACTATTCTCACCGTACAATACTTGCTTAACCGTTCAGCCAGGCTAGTGTCGATACTTCGAGGGAGGTTTTCCAATGCTTTCGTGAAGTTCCTTAATTAAATAACCTCTTTTCTCTGGGGGCGTAACCCCGCTGACACCTTTCTTGACACCTACTTGGTTTATAGCATTGATCGTTAAGTGACGAATATCCTGATAAGTAGCATATACTCACAGTAGGATCGGGATCCAAATATCATTGTATGATAATGTTGAAGGAATCCTACCAACATTCATCAAACTCCAATTGGTATGCAACTCTTTGCAAATTTCAGTTTCTTTAGAAATTCCCGATATATATTTTTGCCCCATGCTCTTATGACCTTGGCTTTGGACAAAATGTCATAAGTCACATGTCAAGTTCTACCCGTCATTATCTTGTTAATTTGAACCCATCCGTATATACCCCTGACTTTGGTCAAATGATAATACGACTGTCCCAAACCAACTCATCTATCTTATGCAACAAATGAAAACCCAGCAGCTACCAAACACTATGCCTTGACTTTGGCCAAAATGCATAGCTTGAATACTACTGAATACCCAAATGAAATGACGGAGGGCTACGAATGGTTTTGGCGAAACCGTGAACGTAGTGAACTTGATATAACCGAAGGAATCAGATAGCTTTTAAAAGGAGTGGTTAAAGCTCCGCATTTAAAAATATCTGTTTTTAAAATTAACCGAGTGGTTTCTTTTAAATTGTTCCAATGATTAAACTTTTGGTTTATTTTCTTTGCATTATAAATAATGCGTCCCATCATTAACCTATCATTGCAGAAAACAACGAAAATACAACGTCCTCTTATGCCATCCGCATTCGCCACGGGGTCCCGTCATCACCCGTTAGGTTACTTAACTAACGACAGAGCGGGGGCTGGCTAGCGCGGGTGTAAAACATAAGTGACGTCTAAATAGCTATCATATATAGATATTGTATATTCGTCAGACGCAATAATAGGCATTCCAGATCACAGATGAACTTTATTGGATTTGCAACCAATCCGTGTTTGTTTTGAGCCTGCAACAAAAGACGGATTACACAGTTGTGATGAATAGCCATTACCCCACCCAAGACCCCAACGGATACGGCAAACTACCCGCCCGGCAGTTTGTGTACCCCACCTTGGGTCTGTCCTAGGAGCAAAAACAGTAAAATGAAATAATACAACGGTGGCTACAACCGCAACCTGGATGTGCCCCGCAAAATAATATTACAACAAATTACATTTACATCAAATGAATTAAATAATAACCCATCACATAACCCCGGCTATACATCACAACAGTCCAACACAGTTCATATACACAAACAGATAAAATCCATTACAGAAATGTGCAACCCCCTGCCAACCGACATACTAGCAGTTAGGGGAGGTTTACGAACACATTATACAAACACAGATATAATCCAACAAGCAAATACCGTATAATTTCGATCGATTAAACACATTTAATTTTGCTCCAATACTTCTCTGTAAATCTGAAACCTGAGCAAAAATAAAAAATTCCAGAAAATACCAAATATTATAGAGAACCAACACAGGAAAATTGGGTTCATGAATCGGCAACTCGGCGGCGGAAGCGTGGCGGATCGGCGGGATCCGCCGCGGTTCCGTGGCTCTTTAGCCGATTCATGGGCCCAATTTTCTTGGGTGTTCTACTACTGTCATTTAGAGCTTTCTGAACCTCCCTGAAAAATTTTTGGACTTCATTTAAAAATCGACAGAAACTCATGATATCGGGGTTTTCCGGTTTCGTTTTTTTTCGTTCGAAATTCATACAATTTTGCAAGTGAGTTATTTATTGTTTAGCGAGGCTCTGATACCACTGTAAGTCGATGTACAACACCCCACGACTTGCGGGGAGGCGGAAATATGAAAAACGATCTTGTTTTATGCTAAACATCGACTAACCGCATGAATCGAAGCTAAACGATAACTAACATCAAACATAGAAGTTAACAACTACTATGTAAAGGGATTATACCTAAAGAACCGTGTCCTTCATCTTTACGAACTCCACCTCCTCCTCGGCCTTCTCCAAGTAGTAGACGATCCACCACGAGAGCTAAACTCCAAGCTTTGCCTCTAAACTTGAGGTAACTAGGTATCTTTAAGTGCTAATCAAAGTACCTAGATGAAATAGAGTATGGTTATGAATTAAGTAGTCTAACTAATCCTTGTACTCAACACATGAGAGGGGATGATTAGGGTTTGAAGAGAGAGAGCTTGAGGAGAGAGAAGATGAACATGATAATGAGAAGAGAAAATGAGTTATCATAATATATATCAAGCATTTTTATTTATCAAAAAAAGAAAAGAAAATGATTTACAACCATGCTTGATAAATATCTTGTGGTGATTCATCTCCATGAGTCATTAAGCAATTATGAAGCATTAATGACATGGATGAATCATCCATATGACTCACTAATCTCATTCAATGTATATGCCACCTAAACCTCCTTAGTCACCATCTTCTAGAAGCTTCTCGCGCAATTACGAGAATGCCCCTCCTATCCGTGAAAACACGGAAAAACTTTAGACTGTATAAATCCAATAACCGGATACTAGTAACTGGCTTAAACCAAAGCCGACTAGTAAAAACTGTCCGAAAGTCGTACGTGCGTAAACACACGTATGCGTCCGAACCCTTGTCGTAAAACCATACGACCTCTATATCGTTTCGCCTGGAGTAGGGAAACTCTCTGCGTGGGACTCTAGAGACTCGACTACTACGCTGGCAGTGGGTTTAACCACAGACCGCAAGCGGCACTAGCTGTACGTAACGGTCCCCAGGTAGATGTCGATAAGAAGGCTGATGAAGAAACCCATCCGAACTCCTACTGAGTCTGATGTGACAATCTCCGTACAGTCCGGTCCGTTCGTCTAAGACTATCGCATATCGGGCCTAGGGGGCGGCTAGCGTCAGTCTCCTAATAGCTGTATAAGTCGTGTCGGAGCGAAGCCCATTACACCCTGAGAAACTACTGGAACCTACCAGCAAATCTCGCTTGCCCTGGCCAGGGACTTTGCGTAATGGCTCTCTGACACAGCGCGATATCAACCCCCAATACCGGGAGAGACGAATCCTGTCTAACCGCCATTGCCTCCAAGTGCTCGGGACTGCACCCAACTGCTACCTGTTTGCACGACTCCTTTGAGCCGTGGTAGGGTAGCAATCTAAGAACAGAGGGACACACTCGAGGCGAAGTAGCAGTGTCAAGTCTGCGGACTATGCTGTACTCATGTCACCTGGGAACTGTTCACTGACGACTGGTATAAAACCATCCAACAGTTTCCTGTGAGTCCTGTCCGGTGTACCCGTAACCCAACGAGCACCTGCATACTATCTCCAGTACGATGTACTGACGGCTGTGGGACAGACCATTTCCCCAACTGGAATGAGAAGCGTACACACTAGTCTACTCCGGAGTATCGATGCCCTGTCTCGATAATCCAACGACTAGGGACCTGAATAAGGATGTGCTTGTAGACTACCCAGCCCCCACTAGTGTGACTGCCATCACAACGCTGGTAGTCAAGCAAGATCCTAAGAGCTCTATCAATACGTATACTCACATATTAAGATAAAAAAACCAAGTGGCATACTACCATGTTTAGCAAGACTGTTATATACATGTGAATATCCCAAGCTTCCATTAAGTAATATACAAACTAGTATGATACAATAATGGCCCCTAGGGCATATACACTAACAGCCACAACATGAGCGACTTTTTGAGATGTTGGGTATGAGATACGCCAATAATTGGCCTTAGTGCAGGTGGGAGATTGTTGGATATATGTATGCCCTAGAGACCATTATATGTATAGTGGATGCTTGGACATATATATATGTATATTTTGATATATGACTTTCTTACTCGACATGATAGTATGCTATCTGGTTTTACTTTATCTGACATGTTTGCTTGATACTGTTCATTTAATACATGTTGATAAAGCCCTGAGGATATATGCTTAACTTCCATGGCTATGATAGAGATCATACTAGTGGGGCATGTGTAGTCTATAAGCATATCCTTGAATGTTCCTAGTCGTAGGTATATCGAGACAGGGCATCGATATTCCAGAGTAGACTAGCGTATACGTTTCTTGACCCATATGATGGGCGATGGATGATCCCATATCCATTGGTGTTGTGACATCGAAGATTGTATACGGGTGCTCAGTGGAGACTGGGTACACTGAACGGACTCACAGAGAATTCCTATATGGTATTATATCTATCGTCGGATAGCAGTTCTCTGGTGACACTGGTACATGTTAGTCTGTAGACCCGAGATCGTCATAGAGTCTTGTGTGTTCTCCAACTGTACTTTGATTTCCACCCTACCACGGCTCTACTGAGTCGTGCAAACTGGTGGCTTTTGGGTATAGTCCCGAGACACATGGAGACAATGAGCGATAGGAGGGGTTTCGTCTCTCCCGGTATTGGGAGTTGATGTTGTGCTATGTGTGATTGGCTCTGACTTGAAGTCCCTGGCCAGGGCTGATGAGATTTGCTGATAAGTGTTATCAGTAGTTTCTCGACCAGTCATAGACTATATCGACATGACCTATTGAGTTGTTAGGGCTCGACGATTCCATCCCTAGACTTGATATGCAGCATATCAGACGAAGAGACCGGACTATACGGTAAGTGTTGCCAATGGCTCGACGAGAGTTTTGACGGGTTCGCTTGTTTTTCTTCTGATCGCTCAATACCCGGGTGGCCGTTATGTTTAGCTGACCGCTTGTGGCTTGTAGGTGTTTTGATATGATCATCACCTACTGCCGGCGTATTGATGAGTCTTTGAGTCCCACACAGGATTTTTCTAGTTCAGGCGAAATGATGTGGTGCGCATATGAGATATGCGCAGGAGCTCGATTAAATACAAATATGTGATATCGTATTTTAATCGGACGTTCAATAATGGTCGGGTCACATTTGATGTAACCGATTTATTAAATCAAGTGTTGATTTAATATTATATTTTAGCTCACTTTTAATTAACCCTTTGTCTTTTGGATGTATGCATGTATGTTCACACATACACATGATGATGTGCATGCACACATACACACATACATATGTGTCATGGTTGATGATACAAAGGAGATGGCAATACAAGACTCACATGGTTGATAAATATCTAGATTTTTGTTAATGGATTAATGGAAAAAGGAAATTAGCATAATGACTCATTTTCTACACACTTCTTCTTTGACCATTGACTTTAACCATGGTTTAATTTCCTTTTGTTCTTTAACCCATCCAAATAATATCTAGATATTTAGCCAACCATGGTTATATGTGAGAGTGTTTCATATATAATATAATCATTTTCATTTTTGAAAATAACTTTTCATTTTTTACACATAGGCTTTTGCCATCTTCACCTTCCTCCTTTTCCAAGCTCTCTTGAGTTTTGTTTTGAGTGAGGAAATTAAAAAGAAATGGTTTTTAAGTGAGTTTACAAACCACACAACCATTCTACACTACCCTAGCCCTTTAGTGTAGAGTGTTTGCTTCATTTTGTGAAGCTAAGAGCTTGTTCTAGGAATCTCCGGGTGGATCATCATAGACGACGAAGGACCTCGAGCGGAGTCATTCCAAACCTTGTGCAAAGCCGTAGGAGTCCTAAAGACCGAAGGAGTTGGCTACAAAGGTTGTATTCCCTTTTCCTTTAGTTTAGACTTCACATAATGATGTTATTACCCTAATCTCTAGTTACGATTCGTTGTTTGTTTGTAATACCCCTCTTTAAAATGAAAGTTCACAACTTTATGATGTTGCAACCTTACTAGATGCGCTACTACACACCAACAGAGTCACCCCATGAGTCACCACATGAGTCACTAAGTAGCCATGCTTCATTAAAGCAAATCCCACCTCATCCCTCCACCTCATTAACCATTTAAACAAAATGGTTATAAACTAAATAAGGTGTCTTCTTCTAGAAGCAATCTTATAATAAATTACAAGAATACCTCTCATCCGTATATAAATATCCGTATCCGTATTCCAAAAAATACGAATACAAAGAGAAGAAAATAATCCAATAATATAATACTAGAATCCGGCTTAAACCAAAGCCCGCTAGTATTACCCGTCCGAATCATTATACGTGCACAAGTGCATGTATATGATCGAACCCTACCGTAAGACCATACGGCCTCTACATCGTTTCACCCGAAGCAGGGAAACCCTCGGTGTGGAACTCTAAAAACTCGTCAATACGCTGGCAGTGGGTTTAACCATAAGCACGTCAGCGGCACTAGCTGTACGCAACGGCTACCCAGGTATTGAGCGAAAGGAAGGCCGGCGAGCAAACTCATCCGAACCCCTACTGAGCCTGTCCGTGACAATCTCCGTACAGTCCGGTCCGTTCGTCTAAGAGTATCGCATATCGAGTCTAGGGGTGAATAAAGTCAGACCCCTAATAACGCGATATTTCGTGTCGGTATGAAACTCATCATCACCTGAGAAACCACTGATATAAATCAGTAATTCTCGTCCACCTTGGCCAAGGATTTCTGGTGATGGCCACCCGTGCATCGCACGACATCAACCCCCAATACCGGGAGAGATGAATCCCTGACGATCCACTCACTGCCTCCATGTGGCTCGGGACTGGACCCAACTAAAACCTGTTTGCACGGCTCCTTTGAGCCGTGGTAGGGTAGTAATAAAACCACAGTAGGAACTCACATGAAACAAATGACGATCTCAGGTCGACAGACTAACCTGTACATATGTCACTTGGGAACTGCTATCTGACAATTGGTATAATACCAACTGGCATGTTCCCGGCGAGTCCGTCCGGTGTACTCATAACCCAATGCGCACCTGTATACATCTTAGGTGAACAAATTAACACCAATGGCTTGCGAGACCAGCCACCGCCCTTCGTCGGGATCTCGATCAGTATACACTAGTTTACTCTGGAGTATCGATGCCCAGTCTCAATACTCCCTCGACTAAAGACATTTAAGGATGTACTTATAGAGCACCAAGCTCCCACGTATATGATCGCCATCATAATGCTGGTAGTCAAGTAAGAATCCTATGGGCTCTATTAACATGTAATAGTGATCTGTAATACTACATAAAACATGTACATGATGATAGAGACAAACCAGATAGCATACTGTCATCTTGAGTAAGACTGTTCTATCCGTATAAGTCCTCCCTCAATCATCACAATCGCATGCCTGTGATTACAATAATTGACTTGAGGGCACTATAGCCAACAATCTCCTACTTGCACTTAAGGATAATTATTGCGGTGTCGTATACTCACAGCGTGTAATACCGAACACCCAGCTTCTCTACTATTCAGTCCCACAAAGGTTCGTTTGTGAAACTATTGCGTTCGAGAAATAGCCTCAGTGAGTGAATCCGCTCCAATATTTCTTTCTTTATCTCTCTATATCTCAACTTCGCGGAGAAAGACTATCTCCCGAAATGAGCGATACCTATCTTTGAATTTGTTTGGATATCTGATGGGACCCAGTTCACAAATGAACTCCAAATCCAACAAACTTCTCAGACTGTATCATGCACTGAATTTAATCAGTATCCTGCGCCATGCCTTCCCCAGTATCCGCTTGGACCACCTGTCCAACATACTTCCCCTCAAAAAGAAAGAAAAACTATAACTCTGACAGCCACTCTGTCATCCAGGTCATCTTGGAAGCCAGAAATGATAACCGCCTCCTAAAGGAGGCAGCCGTTACCATATACCAAGAACATCCACTTATGTTCATAACCGCTTCCCAACGTTTCTCCAGGATTGGATTAATATACATGCTTATTACAACTAGTGCAAAAGCAATATCTGGTGTGGTACTTGACATCTCATGATTGACTCAATTGCCTAAGCAAGTGATATGCCAATCATGCAAATCGCTCTCCTCACCAGTCTAGAAGACATCTCTTTAAAGAGGATGACTCCATCACCTGCGGGGTACACCACCATGCCAGGAGTCGTCCATTCTAAAACACTTTAGAATAATGTCAAAGTACCCGAATTAGGACACTTCCCAAATCTAGATCCAAAACCATAGATCTAGTAACCAAAATTCCTGATATTTTTTCCAGATCCTATGTGGAGAAACACCTTGTGACTACCACAGTATAACCGATCGTAGTACAAGAATATCACTTCCTATCAAGAGCATGTCATCCAAATACTAGGACATCACTCCCTACTACCTTCTTACCAGATCCATCTCTTATTCTGATGAAGTCAAAGTGTTAGTTATATGTATGCCCTAGAGGCCATTACTATACATAGGATGTATATTGTAGTGGATGCTTGGACATATATAGGGAGGACTTTCTTGCTCGACATGATAGTATGCTATATGGTTGATCTTTACCTTAACGTGTACACTGATTGTCTCTCTGTTACATGTTGGTAAAGCCCTTAGGATGTGTACTTGACTACCTGGACTATGATGCAGATCATACTAGTGGGGACATGGTAGTCCATAAGTACATCCTTCAAAGTCCCTAGTCGTAGGTGTATCGAGACGGGGCATCGATATACCAGTGTAGACTAGCGTATACCTTCTCGACCCATACAAGATGGGCGATGGATGATCCCATATCTATTGGTGTTTGACATCAGAGATGATACACGGGTGCTCAGTGGAGACTGGGTACACTGGACGGACTCGCCGAGAACTCCCAGATGGTATTATACCTTACGTCAGATGGCAGTTCTCTGGTGACACTGGTACAGAGTAGTCTGTTGACCCGAGATCGTCATAGAGTCTTGTGTGGTTCCTACTGTGCTTTGATTTCCACCTTACCACGTCCAAGAGGGCGTGCAAAACGGTGGTTTTTGGATACAGTCTTGAGTCACATGGAGGCAATGAGCGATAGGAGGGGATTCGTCTCTCCCGATATAGGGAGTTGATGTTGCGCTGTGTTCGATTGGCTATAACCGGAAATCTCTGGCCATGGTTGCTGAGATTTACTGGTAAGTGTTACCAGTAGTTTCTCGAACTGTTATAGACCTCATATCGACACGACTTATCGAGCTATTGTGGTCTGACGTTTACCACCCCTAGGCGAGATATGCGACATATCTGACGACGAGACCGGACTGTACGGTAAGTGTTACTGGTTGGATTCACAGGAGTGTGAGCGGGCTTCCTCATCGATCTTCTGATCGCTCAATACCCGGGTGGCCGTTACGTTTAGCAGACCGCTTGCGGCTTGTGGGTGATTGATATGATCATCATCTGCTGCCGGCGTATTGACGAGTCTTTAGAGTCCTACACAGAGGTTTCCTGGCTCAAGCGAAACGAAATAGGAGCGCATATGAGATATGTGCGGGACCGAGAATAATGCGTGTATGTGATACCGTATTCTATTCTCGCGATGAATGTATCTATCTGGTTGTATGCGATATAACCTAGTTATCGAATCAAGGATTGATTCGATAAACCAATACATTGTATACTAGTCGGTTGTGTGCGACATGACCGGATTATTGAATCAAGTATTGATTTAATGATTTAATGCATAATTATATATTTGATATATTACTTTGCATTAACTAGTATTGGTTCACTTTAAATGGATTTTCTCACTTGAAGTTCACAAGTTGTATATGTGATATACTTTTTGTGCACATGATTGTATCATGTTTGATGATACATGCTAACTTGGTTAAGTGTATGATTAAACCATGGTTAGTTAATGGTTAGGGTTTCATTTGATTTATTTATGCCTTTATTTATTTTGTTTTGACAAAAGAAAAAGGGAAATGAAAACAAAAGGGTTGCTTTCAAAGATGAAGCTTGTTGAAGCTTCATGAAGTTTTGACCAAGTGACCATTTTGTCTTCATGTTTAACCCTAACCATTCATCTAACCTTAGTCAATTCTCTACACTTGACCATGGTTGGTTTATGATAAGTATTCTTTTATTTTCTATTTTGAAAATAACTTATCACAATAATATCATCATCTTCTTCTTCTTCTTCAAGAAGAATAGCTTGCCTTCATCAATGGCAACTTGAGAAAATGAGTGAGAAATCCAATTATAAAGTGAACCCACTTCCTATTTCTTCATCCTCTACCTCTTGCCAAGTAGTATAGGGTGTTTTCGTCACAAGTTTCATGACTTGGTGAAGTGGGAGCTTGATCTTGTGATGCCTCGACGTAGATCATCTTTGGCATCGTAGTCGATGACCTAGCCCGCCCATTTTCCCGATGAAGCCGACGCTAGAGCCCGGGATTCGATTTGGACAGCGAGGAGACTTCATTGCGGAGCTATGGAGGTGGAGGACCGGATCTACAAAGGTTGTATTTCCGTTCTTTTAGTTAAGTTGTTAACTAGTTGCATGTGTTCGCCTAATATTCTAGTTAACGATCCGTATTAGGGTTTCTCGGCACCCGTAAAATTTGAAATTGGAATGGTTGATACCTTGTGTGACCTCATTAGTGTGCCTAGGAACCCTACAATGGTATCAGAGCCTAGCTAGAGCCTTAGGCGATGCGTAGACGGAGTTTGAAGTCCGATCGAACCAAAACCCTAACCCGAAAACGGCTCTCTGTACATTTTTTAAAAACTGGGTTTTTTCCAAATTAAAAATATGCAGAAAACTCAGCAGGGGATTATAAGAATTACTGTACAAAATGGGACCCATGATTCAACAAAAGAGCGGCGGAACCGCGGCACAAGCATGGCTTGTGCGGCGGTTCCGCGGCAATTTTGTCACATCAATTTATGAATTTTGCACAGTAATTCGTGTTTTCAGGTGCTGGATTTTCTGGGAATTTTTAATATTTATTCAAGAGTTGAATATTCTGAGTTGTTTTGGGGATTCGTTTATTCGATCGGATTATCGGACTTTGTCTATTTGTTTTCCGGGAAAATTTTAGAATATGTTAAAAAGTTCGACCGGATATAAATACCCACCTTTTCCCCTGTCGGGAAATTTCCAAGTGTTAGATCTTTCTGTAGTTTAACGACGTTCTAAGTAGTGCAAGTAACGCGATGGTCCCTCTAGAAGACAACAAACCTTAACTCGATTATGTGACCGTCTTGAACTGCCCTTTGAACCTTCGGGTTTGGGGCAGTACGGCGTGCCACATGTGAGGCGTTGGCTTGACCCTTCTACGGCTGGACCGTTGGTACTGAGGCACGAAGTGAATGTTTTTGAACTTATTTCTTGTGATGATCTGTTTCGGGAAAACTTGGGTGTTTGATTGTTCGATCGGAAAGTTTAACATTTTCTATTTATCTGGAATGGGATACAATAATTGGAATTCACAAGTAGTTATGAGATAACTGAATGAATGTTATAAACATAGCACTTTAGTTTCACTTGATCGGTTGCTACGGAATTTTGATGTGATCAAAAGTCCGTCGCAATCACGTAGCGTACGCGGATACTCGCCGGGTAAACTTAATAGACAGCCTCGCCCCATAGCCCCGACCAAGTGACTGTAGGAGAACCCCGTCGCCGAAAGCATCCGTCCGGGTGCTCACGGCAGCGGTGTTCCGCCTTGGTGCACTTCGTCGACGGCGTCGGGGGTGCGGCCGCCTACTAAAGTTTGCGACGAGCATTCGATCAGTATGTCGGGAATCTTGTTGAATTACCCGATTTGATATTGAAAAGTGTTTTCGATTTTGAGACTAAAATACGGGGTTTATAATTGTTAGGTATGTGATGTCTAAGTATTTCATTTGATTAGGCATGCGATGTCTATGCAGGTTGCGGATTCCAACTGTTGTAGTTTTACACTTTTTTTTCTGTGACCGTAAGTGTAATATGTGATATCGCCGGTTTCGTTGCTATATGTCAACAATAATTGGGATGCGCATATTTACTTACGTTGATGACATGTGTTGTTATGTGTTGCTGGATATGTTATATTGGATCGTCGTGTTTGAATAGCCGGGGGTTTTTATGTGAGATGAGTGTTTTTCATTTTTATTCATGTAAAAACTTGTATGTAATATTCTTTTATTGGGGCACTTCCAGGTTGCGGAAGATGTCACCTTTTGTATATTATTTTCTTTTCCGCACTAGGATAGACCCAAGGAGGGGAGCACAAGTAACCGGGTTCTGGAGTCCAGTGGGAGACCAACTCGAGGAGTCGTGTCCGGGTCTCCTAACTCCGGAATTGGTTGGGTTGCTTGCCGCTCTCGTAGGGGTCTAGGGGTGTGGGTTTGGCTATTCATCACGACCGTGGAATCCGTGTTTTATACTGGCTCGTATTGAAAACACGGACGTCCTAGTATATCCAATATTTCATATGATTCTTCTGCTGCGATATCTGTGATGTGATCATGTGATGTTCTGTGATAGATACAATATATAGTATATATGATATATTATATAGACGTTACTTATGTTTTACACCCACGCTAGCCCTGCCCCGCTCTGCCGTTAGTTACCTAACCTAACGGTGCACGAGGGGACATCGAGGCGAATGCGGATGGCATAAGTGTACGTCGTATTTATCTGTGATGTTTAGGTATTTAAATGATGGGACTTCATTAATGTGATTAATGAAAGAAAAAGAAACCTAAGATGTTGTAGAATCGAATTTCAAAAATAAAACAGTTAGCTACAGTTCTTGCTTTGCACAGCGGTATATATGATATATCCTGCATCTTATTCGATGAGGAAAGGACCGAGATCCCTTTACCGGGAGTGACTCCTTTAGCAATAACTGGCTGATGCTACACACTCGGTTTGTCTTTTGATTGCTTTTAAGAGTTTTTGCTTTGCACAGTGATATATATGATATATCCCGCACCTCATTTGACGAGGAAAGGACCGACGATCCCTTCACCGGGAGTGACCCCTTTAGCAAAACTAGAAAGGCCTCAAAAGCACTCCATTTTAAAAAACCATTTGATTCTATAACGATATCAAGTTCATTACGCAATAGGTTTTCTTAAAAACCTGTCGTAGCCCTCCGTCATTTCAGATATGTACTGGTTAGTATTCGTGCTACGTTTGTTGACCTCTGTCAAGGCGTAGTGTGCGGTAGCTGATTAGTGCTTATCTGTATAAGCATATGATGTGATTGATTTAGGGTAGTCGTGCGACCTTATTGACCTCTGTCAAGGGTCGTGCGGGTGGGTTTACTTCAATCAGGAAATGACGGGTTGAACTTGACTAGCAGCCTATGGTTTGTTGACCTCTGTCAAGGTCATAGGACGCTAGGGGCAAAATATTATTGGGAATTTCAAGTGTTGAAATTTGCAATGAGATTGCATACCTTCTATGAGATAGTTGGATCCCGATACCCGCTGTGAGTAAGAGTTACTCCTGGAAGAGTTTTACACATTACAATTAGCCGATCAAGTGGGTGTCTAGAAAGGTGTCAACGGGGTTACGCCTCTGGGAAAATGAGGTTTACATTAATTAGGTTCGTGCGAAAGCACGGGGGACCTCCCTCAAAGTACCGACACTGGCCTGGCTGAAAGATTGGCGAACCTGTAGTGTGTAATTAATCCCGGCTAGTCTTTCCTTTTAGGGTTTGAAGGAAGATTTGATTAAAACAGTGAGAGCCATCCTGATTAGATAAAATAATAACCAATCTATTCTTACAAGAGCGCACGCTGAGTGTTTTCTTTTCTCTCTCTCCAGGTAGCGACCATATCACGCCTTAATCATGATAATAAAATGGATGTATTGACTGAATCCGCTTGTTATACTGAGCTGGGGAACGTTGGTCCCGCTCCAACTTATAATTGTTATAAGACAGAGCAGGAAATTGGGGATTACCAGAATTCCTGTGCCGCCCAAACGAAAAGAGTGCATGCTAATGCATCATCTTCAGGTATGTTCATTACAAAGAACTGTTTCTCTGTATCCTCTACGTCCTGGGTATGTGATACCAGATCAGGATCCCAGATATGTAATATGTTACATAGGGCTACAGAAAGGTAGAGAACTGAGAACGGGTGATAAGTTTCATGAGGCAGAAAAAGGGGCAAGTGTTGCAGCCAAGTCTGTTGGTCACTGTCACCCTGTATTTCAAATACATTGATTCTGAACGAATGTTATTAGATACCGAACCTGATATACAAAATCATATCAGTCTCTTTATTAGTAAAGAAATGATAAAATTTTGTATTGTTGGATAATGTTTTGAATATTTCCTATATCAAAAGTTGATCGGTTCAGGCACGTTATCTAAAAGCATTGATGTTCTAAATCAAACTACAGTTCTTAGTATACAGAACACACACAAGAGGAAGAGTTCAGAAATGAACGGATCCTTTTTGAGGCATTGTAGACTAGGCCATATCAATGCGACCCGACTGGCTGAAGTTACATTTAGATGCATATTTAAATTAGTTTGAATTTACATCTTATGAAACTTCCCAGTCATGTCACAAAGATACGATGACCATAGCTCTGTTTACTGGAAACGGAGAAAGAGTTAGTAAACTCTAGGGATGATACATGTTGATGTATGTAAGGTCCCCTGTCTACACATGCCAAGACCGGTTCTTTGTACTTCATTACAGTCTCTGATGATCTCTTTAGATTCAGACATATGTTCTTATTGAAACACAAGTCTGAACCTTTTGAGATATTCACAGAATATAAGTTAGAAGTAGAGAACCAATACGGGTATAAGTATTATGTCTTTTGATGTGATCAAGGAGGAGAATACTTGAGCACGGAATTCCTGAACTTTTCTAAAAGAGAATGAGATTCTCTCTCAGCATTACTCCTCCGTATAAACCATAGCACGATGGTATATCGGGACGGAGCAATCTCACCCTATATGATAAGGTGTGCTCTATGATGAGTACTACTGAGTTACCTATTTCCTTTTTGGGAGTTATGCACTTGAGAAGCTGCATACCTATTGAATAGGGTTCAAATCAAATCAGTTGCCTACCACTTCATATTTGATATGATAAGGGAAGAGCCCATCTCTTAAGTTAGTTAAGATTTGGGGTTGTCCAGCCTATGTCTGAAAAGCAAAATCCGGACAAACTCGAGGCAAGGTCTGTAATGTAGAACTGGAAAGGTTCCAGCTATACAAATTGCAGCTGATGATTTGATAGAACCAAAGGATTCAATAGAAACCAACGAACCTCAGCCTCTCCGCCGATCTAGTAGGCTTCCTCACCCACCTGAGAGATACTTCAGTTTCTCTATGACAGTGGGAGCGAGGATTGCATCATGAGATGATGACCCAACTAGTTTCGACCTGGCCATCAGGAGTGAGACTCTGTAAGAATGGCTGGATGCTTAGTGATCTGAGATGGAATCCTTATACACCAGCAAAGTATGGACTTTGGCTGCTATATCTGAAGGGTTAAATCCCCATCAGGAGCAAGTAAATCTTGAGAAGATTACTTGGTGTAGATGGAAAAGTTGAGACTTTCAAAGCTAGACTTGTTAAAGCTTTTCGTCATCGACCAGGCATGGATAATGATGAAACCTTTTCAAGTGGCTATGCTTAAGTCCATCCAGATCCTACTTGCCACGGCTACATACCATGACTGCGATATCTGGCGGTTGGGTGCCATGACTGCTTTTCTAAATGATGTTTTAGAAGAGAACGTCATAAGTACACAGCCAGAGGGCTTCGTAGACAGTGGGAGCAGCGGAAACGTGTACAAGATGCTTTATAGGATAAAGCAGGTATCGCGGAGTTGGAACATCTGTTTTGATGAGTTAGTCAAAGAGTTTGACATCATCAAAATGGTAGATGAACCTTGTATAAACAAAAAGGTAGTAGGGAGTATAGTGACGATCCTCGTAGAGTACGTGGATGACATGCTCTTGATAGGGAAGGAGTTTCCTATGCTACGCTCGGTCAATCTCCGCTTATCATAATGATTCTCCATATAGGATCAAAGTGATGCCTTCTAAATCCTAGGTTTTGGATCTATGAGATAGATCTAATTGCATGTTAGGATTCTCACTAGTTGTAGTGAGATAGTATTAACCGATCCTGGGGAGAATCACTGGAAGGGTTCCAGGGTAATAAGGACGACTGAAAGTCAGTCACAGGCATTGTCTTTACCCTCAGTAAAGGGACGGTATGTTGGAAGAGTTCCAAGCTAGATACCGTGGCATACTAGATGATAAAGGATCGATACATCGCTACTTAAGATGCTACCAAAGAGGCAGTCTGGATGTATATTTGTTCATGAGATGAACTTAGTTCCTCCCATTGTGTGACAATGGAGTTATGGCTTATGCCAAGGAACGTCCGTCCCATCAGTGATCCAGACATATTCTAAAGCAGTATCACCTGATCATGGAGATAGATGTTCACCAGGGTGATCGAGGTTAGGAAAGTAGACTCAGAGGACAACATGGCGGATCCACTCACGAAAGGCCTTTTCCCAGAGAGAGACTTTTATGGGATGGTTGAGTATGAGATACTACAACCACTGCTATCAGATGGCCCTAGTGCAAGTGGGAGATTGTTAGTTATATGTATGCCCTAGAGGCCATTACTATACATAGGATGTATATTGTAGTGGATGCTTGGACATATATAGGGAGGACTTTTTTGCTCGACATGATAGTATGCTATCTGGATGATCTTTACCTTAACGTGTACACTGATTGTCTCTCTGTTACATGTTGGTAAAGGCCTTAGGATGTGTACTTGACTATCTGGACTATGATGCAGATCATACTAGTGGGGACATGGTAGTCCATAAGTACATCCTTCAAAGTCCCTAGTCGTGGGTGTATCGAGACGGGGCATCGATATACTAGTGTAGACTAGCGTATACCTTCTCGACCCATACAAGATGGGTGATGGATGATCCCATATCCATTGGTGTTTGACATCAGAGATGATACACGGGTGCTCAGTGGAGACTGGGTACACTGGACGGACTCGCCGAGAACTCCCAGATGGTATTATACCTTACGTCAGATGGCAGTTCTCTGGTGACACTGGTACAGAGTAGTCTGTTGACCCGAGATCGTCATAGAGTCTTGTGTGGTTTCCACTGTGCTTTGATTTCCACCTTACCACGTCCAAGAAGGCATGCAAAACGATGGTTTTTGGGTACAGTCCCGAGTCACATGGAGGCAATGAGCGATAGGAGGGGATTCGTCTCTCCCGGTATAGGGAGCTGATGTTGCGTTGTGTTCGATTGGCTATAATCGAAAATCCCTGGCCAGGGTTGCTGAGATTTACTGGTAAGTGTTACCAGTAGTTTCTCGAACTGTTATAGACCTCATATCGACACGACTTATTGAGTTATTGGGGTCTGACGTTTACCACCCCTAGGCGAGATATGCGACATATCTGACGACGAGACCGGACTGTACGGTAAGTGTTACTGGTTGGATTCACAGGAGTGTGAGCGGGCTTGCTCGTCGATCTTCTGATCACTCAATACCCGGGTGGCCGTTACGTTTAGCAGACCGCTTGCGGCTTGTGGGTGATTGATATGATCATCATCTGCTGCCGGCGTATTGACGAGTCTTTAGAGTCCTACACAGAGGTTTCCTGGCTCAAGCAAAACGAAATAGGAGCGCATATGAGATATGTGCGGGACCGAGAATAATGCGTGTATGTGATACCGTATTCTATTCTCGCGATGAATGTATCTATCTGGTTGTATGCGATATAACCTAGTTATCAAATCAAGGATTGATTCGATAAACCGATACATTGTATACTAGTCGGTTGTGTGCGACATGACCGGATCATTGAATCAAGTATTGATTTAATGATTTAATGCATAATTATATATTTGATATATTACTTTGCATTAACTAGTATTGGTTCACTTTAAATGGATTTTCTCACTTGAAGTTCACAAGTTGTATATGTGATATACTTTTTGTGCACATGATTGTATCATGTTTGATGATACATGCTAACTTGGTTAAGTGTATGATTAAACCATGGTTAGTTAATGGTTAGGGTTTCATTTGATTTATTTATGCCTTTATTTATTTTGTTTTGACAAAAGAAAAAGGGAAATGAAAACAAAAGGGTTGCTTTCAAAGATGAAGCTTGTTGAAGCTTCATGAAGCTTTGACCAAGTGACCATTTTGTCTTCATATTTAACCCTAACCATTCATCTAACCTTAGTCAATTCTCTACACTTGACCATGGTTGGTTTATGATAAGTATTCTTTTATTTTCTATTTTGAAAATAACTTATCATAATATTATCATCTTCTTCTTCTTCTTCTTCTTCTTCTTCAAGAAGAATAGCTTGCTTCCATCAATGGCAACTTGAGAAAATGAGTGAGAAATCCAATTCTAAAGTGAACCCACTTCCTATTTCTTCATCCTCTACCTCTTGCCAAGTAGTATAGGGTGTTTTCTTCACAAGTTTCATGACTTGGTGAAGTGGGAGCTTGATCTTGTGATGCCTCGACGTAGATCATCTTCGGCATCGTAGTCGATGACCTAGCCCGCCCATTTTCCCGATGAAGCCGACGCTAGAGCCCGGGATTCAATTTGGACAGCGAGGAGACTTCATTGCGAAGCTATGGAGGTGGAGGACCGGATCTATAAAGGTTATATTTCCGTTCTTTTAGTTAAGTTGTTAACTAGTTGCATGTGTTCGCCTAATATTCTAGTTAACGATCCGTATTAGGGTTTCTCGGCACCCGTAAAATTTGAAATTGGCATGGTTGATGCCTTGTGCGACCTCATTAGTATGCCTAGGAACCCTACACAAACTCTATGACTGTCACATCAAAAATAGATGATCTATCTCCGCTATACCTACATTAGTCTATAAATAGACATAAGCTACTTGCCCATTATGCTTCCGCTGCTCCCACCGACTATAACAACCTTCTGGCAAAGTCATATACACGTGTAGTTCTAAAGCTAATTTAGAATGACGTTATACTCATCCTCCTGCGAAACGTCATAGTTTCGAACAGTAGTAGTGGCAAGTTTGGGTAATCAAAAACCTCCCTGTCGCCGTCTTTGAGGATACCGAAGTACCTCTCGGGTGCTTGAGGTTACCCACCAAATATGCGTAGTGGCTAATGGATTGTCGAAACCAATTGAATCCTTAGGTTCTACTAAATTTTCAGTAATCGTTTATGGTTCTGGAATAACTTCCAGTTCTACCATACTCCTACTAATGTTTTCTGAAAATAATCCATTTTACTAAAACTGGTGGCGAGTCAAGAACAATATAACTATTGATCTTCTAGATGGTAGAAAGTTAACCCTCGTCAATGCCCGGGATAACCCACAAACTACCATTACTGAAACGTGCCTTGAGTTTGTCCAGATTCTGGTTTTAAGCATCAGCCAGACTACTCCATATACCTTAACATCGTTAAGATATGAATCCATTCTATATCCAATATAGAAACAAAGGCACTAATTTAATTGAAACCAGATTCAAAAAATCATGTAGCTGTTTCCAGTGCATATCAACCAAATGGAAGGAGGCCAAGCAGTATTACTCATCAAGGAATGCACCAACGTATGAGTAACCTGAAAGAGAAGCAAGTTCTCAAAACCATTACTTACAACGGAATACCTAACACAAGTATCTACATCTTCGATCACCTGAAGAATCCTGATGCTTGCAACATATGGTTCTCTACTTTATTCTTATACCTATAACTTCTCAAAATTTGGACCCTGTATTTCAACGAAATACTTGTCTAAAATTAGAAAAGTCATGAGTAAACAGAATATAGTACGAGTACCAACCCCTTTGTCCTAACGAATATCGGACAACATACAAAACTTTGTATAAGTCCACTGAGTTTAACAACTCAAACACTGTGCGTCGTAGGTTGAAAACTGTACTATGGTTAAGAAGAATTACACTGTTGTTGAATGCACCTTACCTAACCATCAACTGATATAGGTAAATGTCATAAACATAATTTCAAAAAGTTATATATCACTTTATAAAATAAACGTGCAGATATATCAGTTTGAAATTGATGCATAACAGCGGATATTCAAAACCAAATATTTGCCGTCAGGCAAAACCCAGATGATTTCCTCAAATATCACTAATTACATAGAATTCTGATATGTATTGAAGATCTTATCACCCAATTCCCAATATCTTACTCCCACTCAGCATCTTGTAATGCCATACAGATGTGAGAACCAAATCTGGTAAATACATATCCTGGATTTAGAATCTAATTGGGAAAACAGTTTTCAATTAACACCGCACAGTAAAACTGAAATATAAAAATATTTCGAAGGAGTATCCGGGTATTCCTAGTAATGCTTCTTCCACTATCCAGATTCATGACAGTTACCGTATATTTCTTTGCCCTCACTCCAATCCCTTTATATGTTTTTATTTATTACATTCTGTACACCACACTTAGGCTAATTAGTTTTCTTCCTTCCCTACCTTTCGGCACCAATCTAAGGTTTGGAAGAAGACTATCCAATAAGCATAATAGGCGAACTGTCCTAATACCAGGAGCCCTCGCAAGCTGAGAGAAGGTAAAGAGAAAAGACAACTGAATAATCCTTATTCTATTTCTCCAGAACCAGAAACCATCCTCGAACTGGAAAAAGTTCCTTCGAGTTCGTATATAACTATACGATGGAATATCCAAGAAATGTGGATCTTCGTAGTGATACGGAATGTTCTGGGAAAATGCAAAGGTGATATAGGAGTGGCAGGGGTATACGCGGTTTCGTCGTGAATGATAGTAGTTGCAATTTCCTTTGCCATTAATCTAATCCCTTTATATGTCTTTACTTATCACCTCCTGTACACCACACTCAGGCTAATTGGTTTTCTTCCTTCCCCACCTTTCGGCATCTGCCTATGTTTTGGAAGAAGACTATCCAGTAAGTGCAATAGGTGTACTCTCCTAATACTACGAGCCCTCGCAACCTGAGAGAAGGTAAAGAGAAAAGACAACCGAATAATCCTATTCAATTTCTCCAGAACCGTAATCCATCCTCGAACTAAAACAAGTTTCTTCGAGTTCGTATGTAACTATACGATGAAATATACAAGAAATGTGGATCTTCATAGTAATACGGAGTGTTCTGGAGAAATGCAAAGGGGATGTAGGAGCGGCAATGATATATGCGACTAAATGACAATCCAAAAGCCAAAGTGTTTTAAGAAGGTTCAGTTAACTTGGTTCATGAGTTTTAGTCTAGGGCCAGGCCATGGTCGCTGCCAAAGAGAGGGAGAAAAGAAACACTCAGCGTACTCAAACCTAGATTAGAATAGTTAATCACTCTATCAAATCAGGATGACTCCCACTGTTTCCTCGAATTCTGTTTCAAACCCTAAAAGGAGAATTAGTCGGGATCATATAAAATCACCCGAGAAGTAACACCTACTCATCAGTGAGAATCGAGATCCAACTGTCATCGCATGATAACTTGATGGAAGCCACTCAAGTCACCACACTCCAGATGGTATGCGCATGTCTCGCAAGTTTCCTGTATGTTTGAAACTCTCGATGTGGTTTTTCCCCTAGGACCCAAGTGACCTTGACAATGCCAACATATCAAAAAGTCGTAGTCAAGTTTAACCCGTCATTATCTTGATTGCGTTAAACCTACCTGTACGTGTCCTTGACAATGCCAACATGACCGTATGACTTTCATAACCAATCCATATATCCATGCGACAGAAAAGCACTACGTAGCTACCGAACACTACGCCTCGGCAATAAACAACAAACGTAGCACGAATACTAAACAATACTAATCTGAAATGACGGAAGGCTACGTGATTTTTGGTGAAAAACCTTTAACGTAATAAACTTGATATCGTTGAAGGAACCGAGTGGTTTTTATAAATATATAGCGGCGCAAACTTTTGCTAAAGAGGTCACTCTCTGTGAAGGAATCTCGGCTCTTTCCTTATCGAATGAGGTGCAGGATATTCCAAACTGAATACCACGATGCAAAGCAAAAGAATCGACTAAAGTGAAGTTATTACGATGAGGCAAACTTTCGCTCAAGAGGTCACTTCCGATGAAAGGATATCGGCTCTTGCCTCGTCGAATGAGGTGCTGGATATTCATAACCAAATACTGCTGTGCAAAGCAAAAGAAAACGTCTGTAATGTCAGTTTTCAAAAACTTGGTTTCAACAACATCATATAGGTTTGTTTTCCCTTCATTAATCAAAATTAATGCAGTCCCATCATTAAACATATCACACCATAAAAAGGAACGAAACTAAAATGTACGTATATGCTATCCGCATTTGCCACGGGGCCTCGTCATGCACTGTTAGGTTACTTATCTAACGGCAGAGCGGGGGATGGAATAGCGGGGGTGCAAAACATATACAGCTGTAGGGTTACTAGGCACTCTCACAAGGGTCTATAAGGTATCAACCATGCCCGATTTAAAATTTAGACGTCCCGAACAATCCTAACCAAGATCTTTAAACTAGAGATTAGGCAAAACAAAGCATGTTAAACACTTTAACATCTAAGAGTTTGGGATTACAACCTTTGTACTCCGGTTCTTCACTTCATAAGCTCCGTGTTGTGGTCCCTTCGCTGCGATCATCAAGTTCCGGACTCTCGAGAGGCTCCACGAAGAGAAAGATGCATGCTTGCTTCCGATCTTCGATAATAAAGATGATCTACCTTGAAGTTTCTATAACACAAGCTCTCACTCACTAAATGAAGTGAACACCCTAATCTAAATGGCTAGGATAGATTAGGATGATGAAGTAGGATTTTAGCTCTCATTTGTTTTCTTTATCTCACTCATATTTATCACTTATGAAAAACCTAGAAAGCTTTTCCATGAAAGAAGAAGAAGGAAGAAGAAGACCTTTTTCTTTTGTGATGAATAATGAAAATCTAATCTTGATTACAAATGCAACCATGGTTCAATATGAGAAGGCTAACCCATGTAGAGAGTTAACTAGGGTTAAGGGTGTGGTTTGGGTAAGCAAAATATCTTACAAAATATCTATCATAATATCTTCGCAAGAAACAAAAGGATACCTTCTAGAAGGTTCAAGAAAGAACTAACCCAAATCAAACCCTAACCTTGTTTAATCTCCACTAAACATGTTGCATTAGTAATCATATCATGTTACAATATTATATATCACATATACAATATTTATTGTAACAAAATAAAATAATACAATTAACATATATCGCATATATATCAATGTATTACCCGAGTGAGAAAAAGAATCTTTTAATGAGCTTATATCAGTTAATGTAATTTAATATATCAAATATATAATTATACATTAAATTATCGAATCAACACTTGATCCGATAATCCGGCTATTTCATAAATAACCGACTAATATAATCTGTATCGGTTCATCGAATCAACACTTGATCCGATGACCCGGCTATATCACATATACCCGGCCGATATCTTACATCGCGAGAATCTAATATGGTATCACATACACGTATTGTTCTCGGTCCCGCACATATCACATATGTGCTCCTACTCCGTTTTGCCTGAGCCAAGAAACCTCTGTGTAGGACTCTAAAGAATCGTCAATACGCCGGCAGTAGGTGATGATCATATCAAACACCCACAAGCTGCAAGCGGTCAGCTAAACGTAACAGCCTCCCAGGTATTGAGCGCTCAGAAGATCAACAAGCAAGCCTATACATTCTCCTGTGAATCCAGTCAGTAACACTCCCGTACAGTCCGGTCTCTCCGTCTGATATGTCGCATATCTTGTCTAGGGGTGGTAAACGTCAGACCCCAGTAGCTTGATAAGTCGTGTCGATATGAGGTCTATAACAGTTCAAGAAACTACTGATAACACTTACCAGTAAATCTCAGCAACCCTGGCCAGGGATTTCCAGTTATAGGCAATCGAACACAGCGCAACATCAACTCCCTATACCGAGAGAGACGAATCCCCTCCTATCGCTCATTGCCTCCATGTGATTCAGGACTGTACCCAAAAGCCACCTTTTTGCACGCCCTCTTGGACGTGGTATGATGGAAATCAAAGCACAGTGGGAATCAAACAAGACTCTATGACGATCTCGGGTCTACAGACTACTCTGTACCAGTGTCACCAGAGAACTGCCATCTGACGTGAGGTCTAATACTATCTGAGAGTTCTCGGCGAGTCCGTCCAGTGTACCCAGTCTCTACTGAGCACCCGTACACCATCCTTGATGTCAAACACCGATGGATATGGGATCATCCATCGCCCATCATATGGGTCAAGATGTGTATACGCTAGTTTACTCTGGTGTATCGATGCCCTGTCTCGATACACCTTCGACTAGGAACAGTTATAGGATGTACTCGTCGACTACCGTGGCCCCACTAGTATGATCTCATCATAGTCCCAGTAGTCGAGTACATATCCTAAGGGCTTTATCAACATGTAATATAGAGACAATCAGAGTACATGTTAAGATAAAGAGCAACCAGATAGCGTACTATCATGTCGAGCAAGAAAATCCTCCCGATATATGTCCATGCATCCACTACAATATACATCGTATGTACAGTAATGGCCTCTAGGGCATACATATAACTAACAATCTCCCACTTGCACTAGGGCCATCTGTTGTGGTATCGCATACCTAACAATTAGCTGTGGTTGAAGTATCTCATACTCAACCATCCTATAAAAGTCTTTACTGGGAAATAGGCCTTTGTGAGTGGATCCGCGCTGTTGTCCTCTGTGTCTACTCTCCTAACCTCGAGCTCCCTGGAGATCAACCATCTCCATGATCAGGTGATACTGCCTAAGAATTATATCTGGATTTCTGATGGGACGGGGGTTCCTTAGCTAAAGCCACAACTCCATTATCACACAATGGCAGGAACTGAGTTCATCTCATGAACTATTATCTATATCTAGACTGCCTCTTTGGTAGCATCCTTGGTAATGATGTATCTTGCCTTCAATCGTCTAGTAAGTTATGGTATCTAGCTTGAAACTCTTCCAACATACCGTCCCTCCACTGAGGGTGAAGACAATGCCCGCGACTGACATTCAGTCGTTCTTATCACCCTGGAACCTTTCCAGTGATTCTCCCCAGGATCGATTGATACCATCTTACTACAACTAGTGAGAATCCTAACATCCAATTAGATCTATCTCATAGATCCATAACCCAGGATTTAGGAGGTATCACCTTGATCCAATATGGAGAATCATTGTGATAAGAGGAGATTGACCGAGCGTAGCATAGGAAACTCTTTTCCTATCAAGAGTATGTCATCCACGTACTCTACGAGGATCACCACCATACTCCCTACTACCTTTTCATATATACAAGGTTCAACTTCCATTTTGATGAGGTCAAACTCTTTGACTACTATATCAAAACAGACGTTCCAACTCCGCGATGCCTGATTTATCACATAAAACATCTTACTCACGTTTCCGCTGCTCCCACTGTCTACGAAGCCCTCTGGCTGTGTACTCATAGACGCTCTCTTCCAAATCAACATTTAGAAAAGCAGTTATGACACCCAACCGCCAGATATCGTAGTCATGGTATGTAGCCTTGGCAAGTACGATCTGGATGGACTTAACCATAGATTTGAAAGTCTCAACTTTTCCATGTACACCAAGTAATCTTCTCAAGATATACTTGCTCCTGATGGGGATTTAACCCTTCAGATAAAGCAACCAAAGTCCATACTTTGTTGGTGTATAAGGATTCCATCTCAGATCGCTAAGCATCCAGCCATTCTTACAGAGTCCCACTCCTGATGGCCTGCTCGAAACTAGTTCGGTCATCATCACATGATGCAATCCTCGCTCCCACTGTCATAGAGAAATTGTGGGTAAGGAACCCTACTAGATCGGCGGAGAGGCTGAGGTTCGTTGGAAACTATTGAATCCTTCAGTTCTACCAAATCATCAGCTGTAGTTTCTATAGCTGGAACTCCTTCCAGTTCTACCTCATGACCATTAATTTCTTCACAAGAAATTCCCTTTCACAAAGGTGGCATGCTGAGAAACAAAAACACTTTTTGTTCCCTAGTTTGGTAGAAGATATTCCCTTGCGAATGCTTGGGATATCCAACAAACTTCCACAGAACCGACTTTGCCTTGAGCTTGTTCGGATTATGCTTTTAGACATAGGCTGGACAACCCCAAATCTTAACATACTTAAGATATGGGATCTTCCCATTCCATATCATATATGAAGTGGTAGGCAACTGATTTGATTGGAACCCTATTCAATAGGTATGCAGCTTCTCAAGTGCATAACTCCCAAAAGGAAATAGGAAACTCAGTAGTACTCATCATAGAGCACACCATATCACATAGGGTGCTATTGCTCCGTCCTGATATACCATCGTGCTATGGTGTATACGGAGGAATAATGCTGAGAGAGAATCTCATTCTCCTTTAGAATAGTCCAGGAATTCCGTGCTCAAGTATTCTCCTCCCTGATCTCATCAAAGGACATAATACTTATACCCATTTTTGATTCTCTACTTCTAACTTATATTCATTGAATTTCTTAAAAGTTCCAGACTTTTGTTTCAACATGAACATATGTCCGAATCTTGAGAGATAATCAGTGAATGTAATGAAGTGCAAAGAACCGATCTTGGCATGTGTAGACAGGGGACCTTCATACATCAGCATGTATCAATCCCAAGAGTTCACTAACTCTGTCTCTGTTTCTAATAAACGGAGCTGTGGTCATCTTATCTCTGTAACATGACCGGCAAGTTTCACAAGATGTAAATTCAAACTAATTTAAATATGCATCTAAATGTAACTTCAGCTAGTCGGGTCGCATTGATATGACCTAGTCTACCATGCCTCAAGAAGGATTCGTTCATTTCTGAACTCTTCCTCTTGTGTGTGTTATGTATACTAAGAACTGTAGTTTGATTTAGAACGTCAATTCTTTTAGATAACGTGCCTGAACCGATCAACTCTTGATATAGGAAATGTTTAAAACATTATCCAACAATATAAAATTATATCTTTCTTTACTAATAAAGAGACAGATATGATGTTGTATATCGGGTTCGATATCTAATAACATTCATTCAGAATTAATGTATTCTGGTAATACAGGGTGATAACTGCCAACAGACTTGGCTGCAACACTTGCATCATTTCCAACTCTTGAAACTTATCACTCGTTCTCAGTTCTCTATCTATCTGTAACCCATGTAACAAATTACATTTGCGGGATCCTGGTCCGGTATCTCATACCCAGGACATAAAGGATACTGAGAAACAGTTCTCGGTAATGAACACACCCGAAGAAGGTGCATCAGCATGTACTTTCTTCGTTTGGGCGGCACTGGAATTCTGGTAATCCCCTATTTCCTGCTCTGTCTTATAACAATTATAAGTTGGAGCGGGACCAACGTTCCTTAGCGCAGTATAACAAGCGGGTTCGGTCAATACATCCGTATTATTATCTTGATTAAGGTGTGACATAGTCACAACCAGGAGAGAGAGAGAGAAAACACTCAGCGTGCGCTTTTTACAAGATTAGATTGGTTATCAATTTATCTAATCAGGATGGCTCCCACTGTTTTAGTCAAATCTTCCTTCAAACCCTAAAAGGAAAGACTAGCTGGGATTAATTACACTCTACAAGTTCGCCACTCTTTCAGCCAGGCCAGTGCCGGTACTTTGAGGGAGGTTCCCCTTGCTTTCGCACGGACCTAATTAAACTAAACCTCGTTTTCCCTGGGGCGTAACCCCGTTAACACCTTTCTAGACACCTACTTGATCGGTTAATTGTAATGTGTAAAACTCTCCCAGGAGTAACTCTTACTCGCAGCGGGTATCGGGATCCAACTATCTCATAGAAGGTATGCAATCTCATTGCAAATTTCAACTCTTGAAATTTCCAATAATATTTTGCCCCTAGCGTGCTATGACCTTGACGCATGCCAAACAACCCATAGTCCGCTAGTCAAGTTCAACCCGTACATTTCTTGATTGAATTAAGCCCACCCGCACGACCCTTGACGCATGCCAAACAACGCCGTACGAATACCCTAATCCAATCGTATCGTATGCTAGCAGATAAGCACTAGTTAGCTACCGTACACTACGTCTTGACGCATGCCAAACTACCGCAGCACGAATACTAAGTAGTACTTATCTGAAATGACGGAGGGCTACGACAGGTTTTTAAGAAAACCCTTTGCGTAATGAACTTGATATCGTTGTAGAATCGAGTGAATTTTAAAAGGAATGTTTTTGAGGCCTTTTCTAGTTTTGCTAAAGAGGTCACTCCCGGTGAAAGGATCTCGGCTCTTTTCTCATCGAATAAGGTGCAGGATATTTCACAAATATCACTATGCAAAGCAAAAACTATATAAGCAATCAAAAGACAAACCGTGTTTGTAGCATCTTCTAGTTTCGCTAAAGAGGTCACTCCCGGTGAAGGGATCTCGGCTCTTTCCTTATCGAATAAGGTGCTGGATATTCTACAAGGAATACCGCTATGCAAAGCAAGAACTAGAGCTACCAGTTTTTAAACAAGTTTCTACAACATCTTTAGGTTTCTTTTAGTCTCATTAATCTTATTAATGAATTCCCATTTTATTATGCTTCAAAAGCATCACATTTGAAACGAAATCTGCAATATAACATATATCTCATATATATAATATAAACATTCATCTCAGGCAGTAATATGATCTCTTCACAGAACATTGCAGCAGAAGAACATATATGAAATATTGGATATACTAGGATGTCCGTGTTTTAATACGAGCCTGTATAAAACACGGATTCCACGGTCGCGATGAATAGCCAAACCCACATCCCTAGACCTCTACGAGAGCGGCAAGCAACACTGCCAATTCTAGGGTTAGGAGACCCGGTCTCGACTCCTCGAGATGGTCTCCCACTGGACCCTAGAACCCAGTTACTTGTGCTCCCCGCCTTGGGTCTACCTAATGCGGAAAAGTAAATAATATACAATGGTGACAGCATCCTCAGCCCGGAAGTGCCCCAATAAAAGAATATTACGTACAATGAATTTTACATGAATGAAAATAAAAACCCTCATCTCACATAAAACTCCCGGCTATTCAAAACGCGATGATCCAATATAACATATCACAGCAACACATAATATCTCATATCATCAACGTAAGCAAGTGGGCGTATCCCGATTGTCGTTGATGTATAGCAACAAAGACGGCGATACACCACATACTACGCTTACGGTCACAGAAAAGAAAGTGTAAAACTACAACAATTGGAATCCGCAACCTCCTTAGACATCGCATGCCTAACCAAATGAATTCCTTAGACATCTCATGCCTAACAATTATAAACCCCACATTTTAGTCTCAATATCGAAAACTCTTTTCAATATCAAGTCAGGCAATTCAACAAGATTCCCGACATTCTGATCGAATGCTTGTCGCAAGCTTTAGTAGACGGCCGCACCCCCGGATGCCGTCGACGAAGTGCACTAAGGCGGAACACCGCTGCCGCGAGCACCCGAACGGATGCTTTTGGCGACGGGGTTCTCCTACAGTCACTTGGTCGGGGCTATGGGGCGTGTCTATCTATTAAGTTTACCCGGCGAGTATCCGCGTACGCTACGTGATTGCGACGGACTTTTGATCACATCAAAATCCCGTGGCAACCGATCAATTGAGACTAAACTGCTAGATTTATAACATTCAAATTAGTTATCTCATAACTACTTGTGGATTCTAAGTATTGTATCACATTCCAGATAGATAGACAATGTTAAACTTTCCGATCGAATAAACAAACACCCAAGATTTCCCAAATAGCTCAACACTTGAGCGGAGTTCAAAAAATATCCATCACATGCCACCGTACCAATGGTCCAGCCGTAGAAGGGTCAAGCCAACGCCTCACATGTGGCAACACCGTACTGCCCCAAACCCTAAGGTTCAGAGGCGGTTCAGATGGTCACATAATCGAGTTAAGGTTTGTGTTCTTCTAGAGGGACCACCGCGTTACTTGCATGACTTAGAACGTTCTTAAACTACGGAAAAATCCAACACTTGGAAATTTTCCGGCAGGGGAAAAAGTGAGTTATTGATATCCGTTCGAACTTTTTAACACGTTCTAAAAATTATCCTGACAAACTAAACGAAGTTATACTTTCCGATCGAATCAACGAGTTCCCAATACAACCTAGAAAAAAAATACTTGAGTATAAATTAAAAATTCCCAGAAGCATCAGAAAGTACGTACGGATATTACTGTGTAAAATCCAAACCACAAATTTACTGTTTGACCGCGGAACCGCCGCGCAAGCCAGGTCATTGCCGCGGTTCCGCAGCGCATTAAAGGCATTATAAAGTCGTTCTGCACAGTAATCCATCAAATCACCTGCTGATTTTTCTGAGCATTTTTAATATGAAGAATATCAACGTTTGAAAATTTTTCCAGAAACTAGGGTTTTACGGTTATTCGGAGTTCGATCGGACTTTAAACTTCGTCTAGACTTCGCCTAAAGCTCTAGCTTGGCTCTGATACCATTGTAGGGTTACTAAGCACTCTCACAAGGGTCTATAAGGTATCAACCATGCCCGATTTAAAATTTAGACGTGCCAAACGACCCTAACCAAGATCTTTAAATTAGAGATTAGGCGAAACAAAGCATGTTAAAACTTTAACATCTAAGAGTTTGGGATTACAACCTTTGTAGTCCGGTCCTTCACTTCATAAGCTCCGTGTTGTGGTCCCTTTGTTGCGATCATCAAGTTCCGGACTCTCGAGAGGCTCCACGAAGAGAAAGATGCATGCTTGCTTCCGATCTTCGATAACAAAGATGATCTACCTTGAAGTTTCTATAACACAAGCTCTCACTCACTAAATGAAATGAACACCCTAATTTAAATGGCTAAGATAGATTAGGATGAAAAAGCAGGATTTTAGCTCTCATTTGTTTTCTTTATCTCACTCATATTTATCACTTATGAAAAAGCTAGAAAGCTTTTCCATGAAAGAAGAAGAAGAAAGAAGAAGACCTTTTTCTTTTGTGATGAATAATGAAAATCTAGTCTTGATTACAAATGCAACCATGGTTCCATATGAGAAAGCTAACCCATGTAGAGAGTTAACTAGGGTTAAGGGTGTGGTTTGGGTAAGCAAAATATCTTACAAAATATCTATCATAATATCTTTGCAAGAAACAAAAGGAAACCTTCTAGAGGGTTCAAGAAAGAACTAACCCAAATCAAACCCTAACCTTGTTTAATCTCCACTAAACATGTTGCATTAGTAATCATACCATGTTACAATATTATATATCACATATACAATATTTATTGTAACAAAGCAAAATAATACAATTAACATATATCGCATATATATCAATGTATTACCCGAGTGAGAAAAAGAATATTTTAGTGAGCTTATATCAGTTAATGTAATTTAATATATCAAATATATAATTATACATTAAATTATCGAATCAACACTTGATCGATAATCCGGCTATTTCACAAATAACCGACTAATATAATCTGTATCAGTTCATCGAATCAACACTTGATCCGATGACCCGGCTATATCACATATACCCGGCCGATATCTCATATCGCGAGAATCTAATACGGTATCACATACATGTATTGTTCTCGGTCCCGCACATATCACATATGTGCTCCTACTCCGTTTTGCCTGAGCCAAGAAACCTCTGTGTAGGACTCTAAAGAATCGTCAATACGCCGACAGTAAGTGATGATCATATCAAACACCCACAAGGTACAAGCGGTCAGCTAAACATAACAGCCACCCAGGTATTGAGCGCTCAGAAGATCAACAAGCAAGCCTGTACATTCTCCTGTGAATCCAGTCAGTAATACTCCCATACAGTCCGGTCTCTCCGTCTGATATGTCGTATATCTCGCCTAGGGGTGGTAAACGTCAGACCCCAGTAGCTTGATAAGTCGTGTCGATATGAGGTCTATAACAGTTCGAGAAACTACTGATAACACTTACCAGTAAATCTCAGCAACCCTGGCCAGGGATTTCCAGTTATAGCCAATCGAATATAGCGCAACATCAACTCCCTATACTGGGAGAGACGAATCCCCTCCTATCGCTCATTGCCTCCATGTGATTCGGGACTGTACCCAAAAGCCACCTTTTTGCGTGCCCTCTTGGACGTGGTATGATGGAAATCAAAGAACAGTGGGAATCACACAAGAATCTATGACGATCTCGGGTCTACAGACTACTCTGTACCAGTGTCACCAGAGAACTGCCATCTGACGTGAGGTATAATACTATATGGGAGTTCTCGGCGAGTCCGTCCAGTGTACCCAGTCTCTACTGAGCACCCATACACCATCCTTGACGTCAAACACCGATGGATATGGGATCATCCATCGCCCATCATATGGGTCAAGATGCGTATACGCTAGTCTACTCTGGTGTATCGATGCCCTGTTTCGATACACCCTCGCCTAGGAACAGTTAAAGGATGTACTCGTCGACTACTGTGGCCTCACTAGTATGATCTCATCATAGTCCCAGTAGTCGAGTATATTTTAAGGGCTTTATCAACATGTAACATAGAGACAATCAGAGTACATGTTAAGATAAAGAGCAACCAGATAGTGTACTATCATGTCGAGCAAGAAAGTCCTCCCTATATATGTCCAAGCATCCACTACAATATACATCGTATGTACAGTAATGGCCTCTACGGCATACATATAACTAACAACAACATCTACTAGTATATATATAAATATATATATAACATTCGTCCCAGGAATGATATAAGCAACATCACAGAATCTCAGCAAGCAACACAGAATGGTGGATAATTTGGTGCCTTGGGTTTCACTTGAGCCGCAAATGAGACCCGACGTTCCCGGTCGTGTGGATAGCCTGTGCAACGAAAACCTGGACCCCTACGAGCGCGGCAAGTTACCCGCCAATCACAGAAGTGAGGCAACCCCAATCAACAAAGTGAATGGGTCACCCAACACTTCACGGAATTGGTAACCTGAGCACCCCACCGTGGGTCAACCTATACCCCCTACGAGTGCGACAAATAGCCCGCCAATTCTAGAGTAAGGCCACCTCCATCTCAACACCATGAGATGCAGGCCCGTTGCCCTATAGAACCCGGCTATTCGAGCACTCCACCGCGGGGTAATCCTAGTACAGAAAAGAAAAGTATATGTACAAGGGTGACATCGACCTCAACCCGGTCGTGCCCCAAACAAATAATATACAAACTGGCAGAGACGACAGTCCACATGTCGAACGCTCACCCCACAATATCAAATGTACAAATGAATCTTAACTGAACAACTACCATTGTACCACCGGCTATCCACCACGACAATGTTAGTGATATGTATGCCCTAGAGGCCCTTATTATATAATATAGTGGATGCTTGGACATATATATAGAGAACTTTCTTGCTTGACATGATAGTATGGTAACTGGTTTCCTTTATCTTAACATGTTCACTGGTATTATTATACCGTCTCTCATATACATGTTGATAAAGCCCTTAGGATGCATGCTTGACTACCAGGACTATGATGCGGATCATACTACTGGGACCTGGGAATTCCATAAGCACATCATTCAATTGTTCCCAGTCGAGGGAATATCGAGACATGGCATCGATATTCCAGAGTAGACTAGTGTGTACGTTTCTTGATCCTGTATGGGACGTTGGTTGATCCCATATCCATTGGTGTTTGACATCAAAGATTGTACACATGTGCCCATTAGAGAATGAATACACCGAACAAGACTCGCCAAGAACTCCTAGATGGTATTATACCTATAGTTAGATAGCAGTTCTCTAGTGACACTGGTACAGATTAGTCTGTAGACCCGAGATCGTCATAGAGTCTTGTATGGTTCCCACTGTGTTTTGATTTCCTCCCTACCACGGCTCAAAGGAGTCGTGCAAACAGGTGGATTTTGGGTACAGTCCCGAGTCACATGGAGGCAATGAGCGATAGGAGGGGTTTCGTCTCTCCCGGTATAGAGAGTTGATGTTGCGCTATACTCGATTGGCTATAACAGGAAGTCCCTGGTCAGGGCTGTTGATGAGATTTACTGGTAAGTGTTATCAGTAGTTTTTCGTACCGTTATAGGCTTTACATCGGCATGACTTATCAAGTTATTGGGGTCTGACGATTCTTGTTGGCTATAGTGCTCTCAAGGCAATTATCATAGTCGCAGGTAGGCGATTGCGATGATTGAGGGAGGACCTATACCGGTGGAACAGTCTTACTCGAGATGATAGTATGCTATCTGGTTTGTCTTTATCATCATGTACATGTTGATAGAGCCCATAGGATTCTTGCTTGTCTACCAGCATTATGATGTCGATCATATACGTGGGAGCTGGGGGTCTATAAGCACATCCTTAAATGTCCCTAGTCGTGGGAGTTTCGAGACTGGGCATCGATACTCCAGAGTAGACTAGTGTATACTTATCTCGACCCTGACGAGGGGCGGTGGGCGGTCTCACAAGCCATTGGTGTCAGTTGTTCACCTAAGATAGTATACAGGTGCTCATTGGGTTATGAGTACACTGGACGGACTCGCCGGGAACCTGCTAGTTGGTATTATACCTATTGTCAGATAGCAGTTCCTAAGTGACATGTGTACAGGTTAGTCTGTCGACCTGAGATCGTCATTTTCTTGTGTGAGTTCCCACTGTGCTTTGATTACTACCCTACCACGGCTCAAAGGAGTCATGTAAACAGGTTTTAGTTGGGTACAGTCCCTAGAGGCAGTGAGCGGATCGTCGGGGATTCATCTTTCCCGGTATTGGTGGTTGATGTCGCGTTGTGCATGGGTGGCCATCACCAGAAATCCTTGGACGGGGTAAACGAGAATTACCGATCCAAGATCGATAGTTTCTCAGGTGGTGATAGGTTTCATACCGACACTAAATGTCGCGTTTCTAGGGGTCTGACTTCATCTATCCCCTAGACTCGATATGCGATACTCTTAGATGAACAGACTGAACTGTACGGATATTGTCACTGTCAGGCTCAGTAGGGGTACGGATGGGTTTGCTCGTCTGCCTTTCTTTCTCTCAATACCTGGGTAGCCGTTACGTACAGCTAGTGCTGCCGACGTGCTTATGGTTAAACCCACTGCCAGCGTATTGACGAGTCTTTAGAGTCCCACACAGAGGGTTTTCACTGTTCAGGCGATACGGTGTAGATGACGTATGTTGGTACATACAGGTGTCCGATTAAATATGTGTACAGGCTGCACAGACTTTAATCGGACGGTTGATAATACTAGCGGCTTAGGATTAAGCCGGATTATTAAATCAAGTTTTGATTTAATAATTTATATATGTATTTATATATATATGTATTTTAGTATTATTGTTCACTATTCATTTTCTCTCTTGGCTGTTCGTATTTTTGTACGAATACGCGTATATGTATTTCGATACGTATATCAGGTTGTATTCCGTATTTATACGGAATTGTTTCTAGAAGATTGGACACCTCATTTGTATGATTTTCCTTTTTAGAAAATCATTTATTTTACAAATGAGGTGGAGGGTGAGTTGGCATGAGCATGGGTGATAGCATGTAGAGAGGTATGGTTTGCATTTGTTTATTTGTAAAATGAGGAGATATTTTTGTGTGTGTGTGCATGATTGAGAGAGAGAGAGAGGCAACCTCTTTCTTTTGGTGAGGCTATGCACTTTCTTTTCTTGACTTGCTTCATTCTCATTCTCACTTGGAGTTTTTAGCACTTTCTTTAGTTGCTCATGCCACTTGTTTTCCTCACCTTCTCTTGATCTTCTATGGTTGCTCTTCGAGTATTTTGATGAGAGAGAAATTATAGTGACACAATCCTACACCTCCACTCTCCATTGCTAGCAACCTTGGAGCGTCGGTTGCCTCGCTTTGCGAGGCTGAAGCTTGCGTCGTTTCCTTCAGGTGGATCATCGTAGATGGAGGAAGACCGGCGACCAAATTCGATCCGTAACCACTAGGAGCTTGGGATGAAGGTTGAATACCGAAGGACACGGATAAACTCGGTATAACCATTCCTAACTCTTTATATTGCTTGCTAGTATAGTGTTTAGGGTAGATCCGGGCATCGGGTTGTGGTAGCGCCAGTTTAGAAAATCTTTGTTCAGCATTTGGCCACAGTTTGATGGCCGGGGCGCTGCCGTAACCCAACATGGTATCAGAGCCAACCCGTAAACCCCTTACTAGCAGTTTAAACAATGTTTAAAGTATCGAAACCGAAACAACTCCGAAACGATACCCTGCAGATTCCATTCTCTGTCGTTTTTTCAGAGTCTTCAAATTTTTTTAAACAACTGCAGAAGACTAGTTGAGTGACCACTAGAACACACCACAAATATGAGCCCAAACCTCCGGATTTGACCCGGTGAGATTGCTTAAAAAACGGGTGAGGCCGGTCCAAATTTGGAGTTTGGACTTGAAATTTTTGATGTTTTCTAGTCTCTGGAATATTGATGCAGTGGTATTGTTTCTTTTTCCCATTTTGGATATTATGTTATCTTTTCTTCAGGGGCAATTCAGGGTGTTTCGAAGTCGATAATTTAACAATGTTTAAATGTTTATAGTACATGCATTACTATCTGCGACCGTGAATGTCATTCAAGCGGTACAACTCGTCTAATTGCTATATGTTCTTTAGACGGGTTTGCGAACGTGACATTCATGTTGATATTCTGTGTTGTGGTTGGATTGTCATGGTGGATAGCTATGGTGCAATATTAGTACAGTTTAAATTCATTTGTACATTTGATATTGCGGGGCAAGCGTCCGATATGTGGACTGCCGTCATTGCCAGTTTGTATATTATTTGTTTGGGGCATGACCGGGTTGAGGTCGATGTCACCTTTGCATATTATTTTCTTTTTGTACTAGGATTACCCCGCGGAGGAGTGCACGAATAGCCAGGTTCTAGAGGGCAACGAGTCTGCATCTCATGGCGTTGAGACGGAGGGGACCTTACTCTAGAATTGGCGGGCTATTCGCCGCACTCGTAGGGGGTATAGGTTGACCCACGGAGGGGTGCCCAAGTTACCGGATTCCGTGAAGTGCCGGGTAACCTATTCACGTTGCTGATTGGGGTTGCCTCGCTTCTGGGATTGGCAGGTAACTTGCCGCACTCGTAGTGGTCTAGGTTTTCATTGCATAGGCTATCCACACGACAGGGAAACGTTGGGTCTCATTTGCGGCTCAAGAGAAATCCGGGGCTCCAGGATTATCCACCACTCTGTGTTGCTTGGCTGAGATTCTGAGATGTTGCTTTATATCATGCCTGGGATGATTGTTATATATATATATATATATATATATATATATTTACTAGTAGATGTTATATATGTTTTGCACCCACGCTAGTCCAGTCCCCGCTCTGTCGTTAGTTAAGTAACATAACGGGTGATGACGTGACCCAGTGGCTAATGAGGATGACATATACGTACATCATATATTTTCGTTCTTTTCTGGTGTGATTAATTGATGGGACTGCGTTTATTCTGATCAATGCAAGAATAAAATAAACCTATTTGATGTTGTTGGAACCAATTTTAAAAAATGATATTACAGACGTTTTCTTTTGCTTTGCACATCGGTATTCAGTTATGAATATCCAGCACCTCATTCGACGAGGCAAGGGCCGAGATCCTTTCACAGGGAGTAACCCCTTGAGTAAAAGTTTGTGTTAACGTAATAACTTTACTATAGTCGATTCTTTTGCTTTACATCATGGTATTCGATTAGGAATATCCTGCACCTCATTCGACGAGGAAAGAGCCGAGATCCCTTCACAGGGAGTGACCTCTTTAGCAAAAGTTTGCGCCACTATATATTTAAAAAGCTATCCGGTTCCTTCAACGATATCAAGTTCATTACATTAAAGGTTTTTCGCCAAAAACCATTCGTAGCCCTCCGTCATTTCAGACGGATAGCACTTAGTATTCATGCTATGTTTGTTGGCCTTCATCAATGCATAGTGTATGGTAGCTATTGTTACTTTTCAGTTGCATAGATAGATGCGTTGGTTTGGGACAGTCGTACTACTTTGTTGGTCTTCGTCAAGGGTATGTATAGGTGGGTTCAAATTAACCTGGACAATGACGGGTAGAACTTGACATGTGACTTATGATTTGTTGGACTTTGTCAAGGTCATAAGAGCATGGAGTAAAAATCACATCGGGAGTTTCAAACATACAGGAAACTTTCCAGGCATGAGCATACCTTCTGGAGTGTGATAACTTGAGTGGATTCCATCAAGTTATCATGCAATGATAGTTGGATCCCGATTCCCACCGATGAGTAGGATTACTCCTCGGGTGATTTTAGATGATCCCGACTAATTCTCCTTTTGGGTTTGGAGGATAATTCGAGGAAACAGTGGGAGCCATCCTGATTAGATAAATAATTAACCATTTTGATCTAGGTTAGAGTCCATGCCGAGTGTTTCTTTTGTCTCTCTCTTTTCGGCTGCGACTATAGCCCGACCCTAAACTAAAACTCATAAACCAAGTTAACCGAACCTTCTTAAAACACACTGGCTTTTGAATTGTCAGAGTTGCATACTTCATTGCCACTCCTACTTTTACCCTTTGCTTTTCTCCGGAACATTCCGTATCACTACGAAGATCCACATTTATTGGATATGGCCATTGTATAGTTACATATGAACTCGAAGAAACTTGTTTCAGATTCGAGAATGGTTTCCGGTTATGGAGAAATTGAATAGGACTATTCAGTTGTCTTTTCCTTTTACCTTTTCTCAGGTTGTGAGGGCTCCTAGGAATAGGAGAGGGTACACCTATTACGCCTATTGGAAAGTCTTCTTCCAAACCATAGGCAGGTGCCGAAAGGTAGGGAAGGAAGAAAACCAATTAAACCTAAGTGTGGTGTACAGAAGGTAATAAGTAAAGACATATAAAGGGATTAGAATAACGGCAAAGAAAATTGCGACTTCTATCATTCACGACAAAACCGTGTATACCCCTGCCACTCCCACATCCGCTTTGGATTTCTCCAGAGCACTTCGTATCACTACGAACGTCCATAATGCTTGGACATGCCATCGTATAGTTACATACGAACTCGAAGGAATTCGTTCCAGATTCGAGGATGGTTTCCGGTTCAGGAGAAATAGAAAAGGATTATTCAGATGTATTTTCCCATTACCTTTTTCTCAGGTTGCGAGGGCTCCTGGCATAAGGAGTGTACACCTATTATGCTTATTGGATAGTCTTCTTCCAAACCTTAGGCTGGTGCCGAAGGGTAGGGAAGGAAGAAAACCAATTAGCCTAAAGAAGGTATACAGAGGTAATATGTAAAGATATAATAAAGGAATTGCAGAGAGGGTAGGTAAGTATATGGTTACTGTCATGAATCAGGATAGTGGAAGAGGCGTTACTAGGAATACCAGATTACCCCTTCGAAACATTTTCATTTTTACTGTGCAATGTTAATTGAAAACTGTTTTCCCAATTAGATGCTAACACCAGGGTATGTATTTACCAGATGATTTTCTCACATCTGTATAGTGTTACAGATGGTGATTGGGAGTAAGATAGTGGGAATTAGGTGATTATATCCTCATTATATCGGAATTCGTTGTAATTGGTGATATTTGAGGAAATCACCTGGGTTTTTGCCTGACGATAAATATTTGGTTTTGAATATCTGTTGTTATGCACCAATTTCAAATTGATATATCTGTACGTTTATTTTATAAAGTGAGATATAACTTTTTGAAATTATGTTTATGACATTTACCTATATCAGTTGGTGATTAGGTAAGGTGCATTCAACAGCGGTGTAATTCTTCTTAACCATAGTACAGTTTTCAACCTACGACGCACAGGGTTTGAGTTATTAAACTCAGTGGACTTATACAAAGTATTGTATGTTGTCCAGTGTCCATTAGGACAAAGGGGTTGGTACTCGTACCATATTCTGTTTACTCATGACTTCTCCAGTTCTAGACAAGTGTTTCGTTGAAATGCATGGTCCAGATATTGAGAAGTTATAGGTATAAGAATAAAGTAGAGAACCATTGGTTGGAAGTATCAGGATTCTTCGAGGTAGTCGAAGATGTAGATACTTGTGTTTGGTATTCCGTTGATAGTAATGGTTTTGAGAACTTGATTCTCTTTCGGGTTACTTGTTAGTGTTTATGCCCTAGAGGCCATTACTGTATCATACTAGTTTGTATATTACTTAATGGAAGCTTGGGATATTCACAATTGTATTGACAGTCTTGCTAAATATGGTAGTATGCTACTTGGTTTGTTTCTACTTTAATATGTGCATATGTCTCTTTTAATATATCGCTTATACATATTAGTAGAGCCCTTAGGATCTTTGCTTGATTACCAGCGTTGTGATGGCAGTCACACTAGTGGGGGCTGGGTAGTCTATAAGCAACATCCTATATAGGTCCCTGGTCATAGGATTATCGAGACAGGGCATCGATACTCCGGAGTAGACTGGTGTATACGCTTCTCATCCCAGCATGGGGATATGGTCTGTTCCACAGCCATCAGTACGTCGTACTGGAGATAGTATGCAGGTGATCGTTAGGTTACGGGTATACCGAACAGGACTCGCCGGGAACTGCAGGTTGGTACTATACCGATTGTCAGATAGCAGTTCCCAAGTGACATGAGTACAGCTTAGTCCGTTGACTTGACACTGCTACTTCGCCTCGGGTGTGTTCCCACTGTACTTAGATTACTATCCTACCACGGCTCAAAGGAGTCGTGCAAACAGGTAGTAGTTGGGTGCAGTCCCGAAGCACTTAGAGGCAGTGGCGGTTAGACAAGATTCGTCTCTCCCGGTATTGGGGGTTGATATCGCGCTGTGTATGAAGAGCCATTACACAAAGTCTCTGGCCAGGGCAAGCGAGATTTACTGGTAGGTTCCAGTAGTTTCTCAAGGAGTAATGGGCTTCACCCCGACACGACTTATACCGCTATTAGGGGTTTGACGTTTACCGCCCCTAGGCCCGATATGCGATAGTCCTAGACGAACAGGTCGAACTGTACGGAGATTGTCAGATACAGGCTCAGAAGGAGTTCGGATGGATTTCCTCATCGTCCTTCTTATCGACATCTACCTGGGGACCGTTACGTACAGCTAGTACCGCTTACGGCTTATAATTAAACCCACTACCAGCGTAATGTCGAGTCTTTAGAGTCCCACACAGAGAGTTTCCCTGCACCGGGCAAAAGGTGTAGAGGCCGTATGGTTTTACGGCAGGGCCGCGATCACTTACGTACATTTATGTACGTATTATGATCAGGCAGATAATACTAGCGGGCTTTGGTTTAAGCCAGATTCTAGTATTATACAGATGGATTTATTCAGTCAAATATTATCCGTGTTTTTCGGAAATACGGATGGGAGGGGCAGTCTCGTAATTTCTCGGGAAACTTCTAGAAGAAGGTGACTCATTTGTGTTTATTTCCTTTTAGGATTTAAACTAAATGAGGTGGAGGATGAGGTGTATGTTTACATTAAATGCTTAATGGCTCATGAGGCGATTCACCCTTAGAATTAAATGAAGCATGCTAGATATTATCTTGATATTATCAAGAGAGATATTATTATGTTTCATATTATTCTAGCATGAGTTTTATTCATTTCATTATCACAAAACATTTCTCTCTCCTCAAGTTTTCATCTTCTTCCTCAAACCCTAATAGCTATCATAAGTTGAGAATCCTAGGGTTTAAGTGACTAAGTAATCCATCTAAATACTCTACACCCTCTAGGACTTCTAGATTATCAAACTAGAAGCCATAGTTATCTCAGATTCGAGATAGGAGCCCGGACTATAGACTCTCGGATGGATCGTCTTTGACTCGAGGAGGCCGTTGAGGTACCCATGTTCCATAGAGCCGACAAGGTATGGAGGACAGCGATGTAGACCCGAAGGTCAAGTAACGTGAGGTATAACTTCGAATCAGAGTTGTTAAACCTCTCGCAGTTTGCTAGTAATGGTTTAGACACGATCCGTGTGCTCAAGTCCGTGTTATGAAGCTTTGATAATTGTTTTTCATATATTCCGCCTCCCCGCAAACACATGGGGTACGTGACATAGACTTACAGTGGTATCAGAGCCTACTAAACATTTACTATCTTGTTAGCAACTAATTAGAACTTCGATCGTCAGAAAAACACGAAAACATAACCCCGCTTCCCTAAAGTTTTTGTCGATTTTAAACTTGTCGAAAAATTATTTCAGAAGTATGAAAATTCACAGCAAGGAATTCTAAGAATACTGGAGAAATACGAGTTGCTAACTCGGTGAGATGACCGCGGAAGCACGGTGTATTGGTGCAATACGCCGCGGATCCGCGGCCGAGTCGACTCCGAGTTGACTCGTATTTACACAGTTTGTCTTATTTTTGGGTGTTCTGTTTTCCTGTATATTTTGTTTCTGCCCAGGTTTTTTCAGTGCTGGCTTGCATTTGGGGTAGACACGGAAAAAGGCCGTCAATCGAAATTCTAAGTTATTTGCTAATCGGGTTATTTGATGTGTTCGTAAACCTCTGCTAATTGCTAGTATGTCGGTTAGTTGGGGGTTGCACATTTCTGTAATGGATATTGGTTTGTGGATATGAACTTCATTGGATTGTCATGGATGAATAGCCGGGGATGTGAGATGAGAGTTTTTATCTTTCATTCGATGTAAATTGTAATATGTTGTAATATTCTTTTGCGGGGCACATCCGGGTTGAGGTTGTAGCCACCGTTGCATTATTTCATTTACTGTTTTATGCTCCTAGGATAGACCCAAGATGGGGTGCACAAACTACCGGGTACTTTGAAGTGTTTAATGGCCTACTCACGTCATTGAGGAAGACTGTTTCACTTCTGGTACTAGGCGGGTAGTTTACCGCACCCATAGGGGTCTAGGGTGGGGTTTGGCTATTCATCACGACCGTGTAATCCGTCTTTTGTTCCAGGCTCGAACGAAACGCGGATTCCTAGTATATCCAATATGTTCATCTGTGATCTGGAATGCCTATTATTGCATCTGACGAATGTACAATATCTATATATGATATCTAGTAGGCGTTGCTTATGTTTTGCATCCGCGCTAGCCCAACCACTGCTCTGTCGTTAGTTAAATAACCTAACGGGTGAATGATGGGGCCCAATGGCGAATGCGGATGGTATAAGCGGACGTTGTATTTTCGTTGTTTTCTACAATGATAGGATAAATGATAAGACGCATTATTTTAATGCAAAGAAAACAAACCAAAGCTGAATTGTTGGAACAAATTTAAAAGAAACCACTCAGTTATTTTACAAGAGCAGAATTTTTAATTGCGGAGCTTTAACCACTCCTTTTAAAAAGCTATCAGGTTCCTTCGATTATATCAAGTTCACTACGTTCACGGTTTTGCCAAAACCAGTCGTAGCCCTCCGTCATTTCATATAGATGGTCAGTAGTATTCAAGCTATGTTTGTTGGCCTTCGTCAAGGCATAGTGTTTGGTAGCTGCTGGGGTATTCATATGTAGCATAGATAGATGCGTTGGTTTGGGACAGTCGTATTACTTTGTTGGCCTTCATCAAGGGTATGTACGGGTGGGTTCAAATTAACAAGGATAATGATGGGAAGAACTGTTGGAGATAGTGCCCTCAGAGTCAATTATTGGATCACAGGCACGTGATTGCAATGATTGAGGGAGGACCTATCCCGGTAGGACAGTCTTACTCGAGATGATAGTATGCTATCTGGTTTATCTTTATCATCGTGTACTGCTTTAGGTGACCTGACATGTCGCTATTACACGTTGATAGAGCCCCTAGGATTCTTGCTTGACGACCAGCAGTATGATGGCGATCATATACGAGGGAGCTGGGGTCTATAAGCACATCCTTAAAAGGTCCCTAGTCGTAGGAGTTTCGAGACAGGGCATCGATACTCCATTAGTAGACTAGTGTATACAGTCGAGACCCCGATGAGGGGCGGTGGCCGGTCTCACAAGCCACTGGTGTCAGTTGGTTCACCTAAGATGTATACAGGTGCTCATTGGGTTATGAGTACACCGGACAGGACTCGCCGGGAACCTGCTAGTTGGTCTTATACCAGATGTCAGATAGCAGTTCCCTAGTGACATGTGTACAGGTTAGTTCATCGACCTGAGATCGTCATTTGTCTCGTGTGAGTTCCCACTGTGCTTTGATTACTACCCTACCACGGCTCAAAGGAGTCGTGCAAACAGGTTTTAGTTGGGTACAGTCCCGAGCCATATGGAGGCAGTGAGCGGATCTGCAGGGGTTCGTCTCTCCCGGTATTGGGGGTGAGGTCGCGCTGTGTCTAGGAGAGCCATTACACAAAGCCCTCGGCCGAGGCAGGAGATTTACTGGTAGGTATTCCAGTAGTGTCTCAGGGTGTTCTGGGCTTCACTCCGACACGACTTGTACCGCCTTTGGGGGTCTGACTTTTACCAACCCCCTAGGCCCGACATGCGATGCTCATAGACGAACGGACCGGACTGTACGGATATTGTCACTGACAGGCTCAGTAGGGTGTCAGGATGAGTTCGCTCATCGACGTCCCTTTTGGTCAATAGCTGGTGGCCCGTCACGTATTGGCTTATACCTATGACGTGCTAGTGGTTAAATCCACAGCCATAGTATTGACGAGTCTTTAGAGTCCACCACACTTTCAGTTACTCAAGCTTTCGGGCGAAACGCTGTAGAGGCCGTATGGAGATATGGCAGGGTCCGATCAGATACGTGCGGTATTGCACGGATCAGGATCAGACAGTTTTGTAATAGTAGCCGTATAGTTATATGGCAGGGTTTGATCAGATACGTGCGGTATTGCACGGATCAGGATCGAACGGATTTTACTAGCCGGCTTTGGCTTAAGCCGGTCCTAGTTTAGTACAGTGTAGATTTTGTCTCATTGCATTTGTATCCGGTCAGAATACAAATGCGGGTGTGTATGCACAGTATCGGGGTTTTCCTGTAATTTATTACGGGACCAGTTTTCTGGAGTTGCCAGTTTGCATTCCGTTCCGACCGGTTTTCCTTTGTTCTTTCCCGGCCGGACTTTTCCGATGGAGGGGGTAATTTGCAGTTTTGCAAATTACACTTTGTGGGGGGGTTTCTTGTAAATGTATTTATTATGAGAGCATCTTTTTATTCCATTCTTTTCCTTCATCTTTTCATGCTTTATTGTGATGAGATTTGATTAGAATGGTTGATGTGAGTTTGTGATGATTATGTTTGTTTATGGTCACCCTTCATACTCTCCTACACTCACCTCCCTCTTGTTTCATATATTCTTCTTCCTCCACCTTTTTGAGATGATAAGTTTTTCATTAGAAAAGAGAGAAGAAGAAAAAGAAAGAGAGAAAGAAAAAGAATGAGAGAGTTCATCTTTGTTATGGGAGGAATTCTTCATCTCCTTCTTCTTCTTGTTTCGGAAAAATGAAAGCACCATTTTTCCTAACCCCAATCCTCCATCATGGCAACTACAAACCCCAAATGAGACTAGCATGATCTACTACACATTCTACAGCATATCTTGAGCATGTCGAGTTGCCGGCTTCATGCCCGAGTTGCCTCGGTATTGAGGCGGGAGCCCATAAAAGACGCAGGCGTTGTGGTGCCCTTTCCGGCGAGGAGGCGACGATGTGGAGGCAAGACTTTTCGCGGGAGATCGGGACGATGACGAGAAGACCGGAGGACTCGGATCACTCGGTATACTTCTCACCCATATCTAGTTAGCTAGTACAGGTTAATGGTTTCGATCCGGGTTATTGTCCGCGGTAGCGCCAGTTTATAAGATAAGAAAATTTTGATTCCGCATTTTGGCCTCGGATAGAAGGCCGGGGCGCTGCCGTGGCGCAACATGGTATCAGAGCCACGCCATTAACCTTAACTAGCTTGTTCTAGTGTGTTTTACATTTCCGATCGAACAAAATCCCAAAAACCACTTTTTGTGTACATCAGTTTTCTGTCGATTTTTCCCGGGCTCGAAAAATTTTTCAGGTGGTTGCAGAATGATGTGCAGAGAAATATAAGAGATCTGGTAAAAATTGGTAGCCTGAATCCTTCATAGCACCGCGGAAACGCGGCCAAAGCAGTGCTTTGGCCGCGGTTCCGCCGCCAGTTAAATTCTTCACTGTACCAATTTTTTCCAGATTGTCTTGCACTTGATTTTGGGGCTTTTGGGATATTAAATTTGGGCCCAGTTTCTCTGTGAGTGCTACAGTTTTTCTTGGGGCCCACTTGTTAATTGTTTGATCGATCGGATATTTTTAAACACATTATTTCACAGTATTTACATTATATCTGCGACCGTGAATGTCACTCGATCGGTAAATCCCGTCTAACTGCTATAGCCCGGTTAGACGGATTTGCGAACGTGACTTTCACGTTGATGTTCTATGTTTATGCTGTGTTGTTGCGGAGCGGTCGTGGGGGATAGCCTGGATGCAATGCTAGTACAGTTCTGTTGTATTATGTACATTTGATATTGCGGGGCGAGTGTCCGACATGTGGACTGCCGTCACTGCCTGTTTGTATTATTCTTTTGGGGCACGACCTGGTTGCGGTCGATGTACCCGGTGTATGTATATTTTACTTTCTGTACTAGGATTGCCCCGCGGTGGGGTGCACGGATAGCCGGGTTCTGGAGGGCAGCAAGCTCGCATCTCATGGCATTGGGACGGAGGGGGCTTCACTCCAGGATTGGCGGGCTATTCGCCGCACTCATAGGGGGTACAAGTTGACCCAGGAGGGGTGCCCAAGTTACCGGATTCCGTGAAGTGCTGGGTGGTCCATTCACGGTGCTGAAGGGGGCTGCCTCGCTTCAGGTTTTGGCGGGTGACTTGCCGCGCCCGTATGGGTCTAGGTTTTCATTGCACAGGCTATCCACACGACCAGGGAAACGTCGGGTTTCAGCAGCGGCTCTGTGAAACCCGGGGCTTCCAGATATCTGTATTGTTCTGTGATGCTGTACTTTTCTGTGATGTTGCATTTTATTCACGCCTTGAGCGAAATACTATATATTGGTATATATATTAGTAGATGTTGTATATGTTTTTCATCCGCGCTAGTCCAGTCCCCGCTCTGCCGTTAGTTAGCTAACCTAACGGGTGATGACGGGACCCAGTGGCGAATGCGGATGGCATATACGTACGTCAGTATATTTTCGTTCTTTGTGGTGTGATCAATTGATGGGACTGCATTGATTCGGATCAATGCAAGATAAACAAACCTATTCTGATGTTGTTGGAACACTTTTCAAAAAGCTGTTATTGCAAGGACGTTCACTTTTGTTTTGCATCGTGGTATTCATTTGGAATATCCTGCTCCTCAGTCGACGAGGCAAGGGCCGAGATCCCTTCACCGGGAGTGACCCCTTGGACAGAAGTTTGCGTCAGGGCATTAACTTCACTATAGCCGATTACTTTTGCTTTGCATCGTGGTATTCAGTTGGAATATCCTGCACCTCATTCTACGGGGAAAGAGCCGAGATCCCTTCACCGGGAGTGACCTCTTTAGTAAAGGTTTTCGTCACTATATTTTATAAAAAGTTATCCAGTTCCTTCAACGATATCAAGTTCATTACGTTAAAGGTTTTTCGCCAAAAACCAGTCGTAGCCCTCCGTCATTTCAGATTAGTATTGCTTAGTATTCGCGCTACGTTTGTCGTTGCTATTCGCCGAGGCGTAGTGTGCGGTAGCTCTGTAATGCTTTCTGTCGTATGGATATGTGGATTGGTTAGGACAGTCGTACGACTTTGTTGATTATTCGTCAAGGGTCGTGCGGGTGGGTTTAACGCAATCAAGATAATGACGGGCTGAACTTGACTAGGACCTTTTGATTTGTTGATTATTCGTCAAGGTCACTTGGGTCCTAGGGGTAAAAATCACATCGGGAGTTTCAAAAGAACTGAAACTTGCCAGGCATGCGCATACCTTCTGGAGTGTGGTGACTTGAGTGGATTCCGTCAAGTTATCATGCGATGATAGTTGGATCCCGATTCCCACTGATGAGTTGGTTTACTCCTCGGGTGATCCCGACTAATTCTTCTTTCAGGTTTGGAGGAGAATTTGAGGTACAGTGGGAGGTTTCCAGATTAGACAAAGTGATAACCATTCTGATCTAGGTTAGAGTGCACGCTGAGTGTTTCTTTTCTCTCTCTCTGGCAGCGACCATTGACCCGACCCTTGGACTATGACTCAGTGACCAAGTTGACCGAACCTTCTTAACACAGGTTTTTGGATTGTCAGAGTTGCAAACCTCATTGCCACTCCTACTTTTACCCTTTTCTCCAGGACACCCCGTATTACTACAAACGTCCACTTCCATTGGACAAAACCATCGTATGGTTAGATACGAACTCGAAGGAATTCGAGGATGGTTTCCGGTTCTGGAGAAAACGGATAGGATTATTCAGTTGTCTTTTCCCTTTTACCTTCTCTCAAGTTGTGAGTACTCCTTGGTTTAGGAGATAGTACACCTATTACGCAAATTGGTTAGTCTTCTTCCAAACCTTAGGCTGGTGCCGACCGGTAGGGAATGAAGAAAACCAATTAGCATAACGATGGTGTGCAGAAGGTATTAAGTTAAGACAAAGCAAGGGATTAGTAGGAGGGCAAAGTAAATTGCGACTGATATTCACGACCAAACCAAGTATTTCTTCGCCAATCCTAAATCACCTTTGTATCTCTCCAGGACACTCCGTATCACTACGAAGATCCACAGTTTATTTGGATACTCCATCGTATGGTTATATACGAACTCGAAAGGAACTTGTTCCAGTTCGGGGATGGATTCTGGTTCAGGAGAAATAGGAATAAAGTACATTCAGGTGTCTTTTATCTTCACCTTCTCTCGCGTTGCGAGTGCTCCTAGGATTAGGACAGTACACCCTTTATGCTTTTTGGATAGTCTTCTTCCAAACCATAGGCTGGTGCCGAACGGTAGGGAAGGAAGAAAACCATTTGGCTTAAAGGGGTGTACAGAAGGTAATGACTAAAGACATATAAAGGGATTTGGAGAGGTGGCAAAGAATTATACGGTTATAGTTGTGAATCTGGATAATGGAAGAGGCATTACTAGGAATACCAGGATACCCCACCGAAACATTTCAATGTTTCTGTTTCACTGTGTACTGTTAATGGAAAACTGATTTCCCGATTAGACGCTTACTCCAGGGTATGTATTTACCAGGTAAGATTCTCACATCTGTATGGTTTTACAGATGATGAGTGGGAGTAAGTTATTGGGAATTGGGTGATCATCCTCATTATATCGGGATTCGTTGTAATCGGTGATATTTGAGGAGATCATCTGGGCTGTTTGCCGGTCGGCAAATATTGGGTTTTGAATATCCGCTGTTGTGCACCAATTTCAAATTGATATATCTGTACGTCTATTTTCATAGAGTGAGATATACCTTTTGATATTATGTCGATGACATTTACCTATATCAGTGGATGGTTAGGTAAGGAGCATCAAACAGCGGTGTAATTCTTCTTAATCATAAGTACAGTTTTCAACCTACGACGCACAGTGAAAGAGTTGTTAGACTCAGCGGACTTATACAGAGTATTGTATGTTGTCCAGTGTCCATTAGGACAGAGGGGTTGGTCCTCATACTATATTCTGTTTACTTTTAACTTCTCTAGTTCTTAGACATGTGTTTCGTAGAAACACAGGGTCTAAGTTTTGAGGAGTTATAGGTATTTGAATAGAGTAGAGAACCAAGTATTGCAAGTATCGGGATTCTTCAAAGTGATCGAAGATGTAGATACTTGTGTATGGTATTCAGTTGATAGTAATGATGAAGAGAAATTGCTTCTCTTTCAGGTTACTCATAATTGGAAGCAATCCTAAGTTGAGTAACGCTGATCGACCTCCTTCCATTTAGTTTACATGCACTGGAGATAGCTGCATGATTTGAATCTGGTTCAATTGAATCAGTGCCTCTGGTTCTATATTGGATTCTATATTGGATATAGAACAGTTCATATCTTAACGATGTAAAGGTACGGGGAGTTGTCCGGCTTATGCTTAAAACCAGACACTGGACAACTCAAGGCACGTTTCTGTAATGGCTGTTTGTGGGTTGACCCAGGCTATGACGAGGGTTGACTTTCTACCATCTGGAAGATCAATAGAAATATTGTTTTAGACTCGCCACAGTTTTATTAAAAATGGATTTTTTCAAAAACAGCAGTGGGAGTATGGTAGAACTGGAAGTGATTCCAGAACCGCAAACGATTACTGAAGATTTAATAAGGAACCTAAAGATTCAATCTGATTTGACATTCCATTGGCCACTCCGCAGATAAGGTGGGTAACTTCAGGCACCCGAGAGGTACTCCGGTAGCCTCAAGGACGGTGACAGGGAAGTTCTTGTTTACCCACACTTGCCATTGTTGCTGTTCCAGGCTGCGAGACCCGGCAGGAGGATGAGTATAGCGTCGTTCTAAACTAGCTTTAGAAGTGCACGTCTATATGACTCTGGCAGAGGGTTGTCGTAGTCAGTTGGAGCAGCGGAAGCATTGGTGGACTTCATGCTTATGTCTATTTATAGACTAAAGCAGATATAGCGGAGTTAGATCATCTGTTTCTGATGTGACAGTCATGGGTTTGACGTCATCAGAATAGGGGATGGATCTGTTGAGAAGGAAGTAGGAAGTGATATTCCTATACTACGATCGGTTATACTTTGGTCGTCACACAGTATTTTCTCCACATGGGACATGGACATTATATCAGACATACTGGTTACTAGACCTATGGTTTTAGATCTAGATTTGGGTGGTTTCCCAATCAGGGTACTTTGACAGCATTCTAGGAGTATTTAGAATGGACGACTCCTGGCACGGTAGTGTACCTGCAGGTGATGGAGTCACCCTCTCTAAAGGTGTCCAACAGACTAAAGGGGAGAGGGATACGCATGATTGACAGATCACTTGCTTAGGCAATTGAGTCAATCATGAGATGTCAAGTACCACACCAGATGTTGTTCTTGCACTAGATGCAATAAGTTGATATTGATCCAATCCTGGAGGAACAGTCGGAAGCAGTTTTAGAACATAAGTGAATGTTCTAGGGATATGATAACGGCTGCCTCCTTTAGGAGACGGTTAACACTCCAGGCTTCCAAGGTGACATGGACGACAAGGAGGTTGTCAGAGTTATAGTTCTCCCTCTGACGAGGGACAGTATTTTGGACAGGTGGTCCAAGGCAATACTGAGGGAGGCATGGCGTAGGATACTGATTAAGTTCAGTTGTTGATACAGTCTAAGAAGTTTGGATTTGGAGTTCATTTATGAGCTAGGTCCCATCAGACATCCAGACATTCTAAGACAGGTATTGCTCATTTCGGGAGATGGCTTTCTCCGCGAACTTGAGATATAGAGAGACATAGAAAGAAACATCACAGCGGATCCACTCACTGAGGCTATTCCTCGAACGCAATAGTTTCGCAAACGAGCTTTGTGAGACTGACTAGTAGAGGAGTTGGGTGTTCGGTATCACACGGGCTGTGAGTACGCGACATCGCAATAATTAGCCTTGAGTGCAAGTGGGAGATTGTTGGAGATAGTACCCTCAGAGTCAATTATTGGATCACAGGCACGTGATTGCAATGATTGAGGGAGGACCTATCCCGGTAGGACAGTCTTACTCGAGATGATAGTACGCTATCTGGTTTATCTTTATCATCGTGTACTGCTTTAGGTGACCTGACATGTCGCTATTACACGTTGATAGAGCCCCTAGGATTCTTGCTTGACGACCAGCAGTATGATGGCGATCATATACGTGGGAGCTGGGGTCTATAAGCACATCCTTAAAAGGTCCCTAGTCGTAGGAGTTTCGAGACAGGGCATCGATACTCCATTAGTAGACTAGTGTATACAGTCGAGACCCCGACGAGGGGCGGTGGCCGGTCTCACAAGCCACTGGTGTCAGTTGGTTCACCTAAGATGTATACAGGTGATCATTGGGTTATGAGTACACCGGACAGGACTCGCCGGGAACCTGATAGTTGGTCTTATACCAGATGTCAGATAGCAGTTCCCTGGTGACATGTGTACATGTTAGTTCATCGACCTGAGATCGTCATTTGTCTCGTGTGAGATCCCACTGTGCTTTGATTACTACCCTACCATGGCTCAAAGGAGTCGTGCAAACAGGTTTTAGTTGGGTACAGTCCCGAGCCACATGGAGGCAGTGAGCGGATCTGCAGGGGTTCGTCTCTCCCGGTATTGGGGGTGAGGTCGCGCTGTGTCTAGGAGAGCCATTACACAAAGCCCCCGGCCGAGGCAGGAGATTTACTGGTAGGTATTCCAGTAGTGTCTCAGGGTGTTCTGGGCTTCACTCCGACACGACTTGTACCGCCTTTGGGGGTCTGACTTTTACCAACCCCCTAGGCCCGACATGCGATGCTCATAGACGAACGGACCGGACTGTACGGATATTGTCACTGACAGGATCAGTAGGGTGTCAGGATGAGTTCGCTCATCGACGTCCCTTTTGGTCAATAGCTGGTGGCCCGTCACGTATTGGCTTATACCTCTGACGTGCTAGTGGTTAAATCTACAGCCATAGTATTGACGAGTCTTTAGAGTCCACCACACTTTCAGTTACTCAAGCTTTCGGGCGAAACGCTGTAGAGGCCGTATGGAGATATGGCAGGGTCCGATCAGATACGTGCGGTATTGCACGGATCAGGATCGGACAGTTTTGTACTAGTAGCCGTATAGTTATATGGCAGGGTTTGATCAGATACGTGCGGTATTGCACGGATCAGGATCGAACGGATTTTACTAGCCGGCTTTGGCTTAAGCCGGTCCTAGTTTAGTACAGTGTAGATTTTGTCTCATTGCATTTGTATCCGGTCGGAATACAGATGCGGGTGTGTATGCACAGTATCGGGGTTTTCCTGTAATTTATTACGGGACCAGTTTTCTGGAGTTGCCAGTTTGCATTCCGTTCCGGCCGGTTTTCCTTTGTTCTTTCCCGGCCGGACTTTTCCGATGGAGGGGGTAATTTGCAGTTTTGCAAATTACACTTTGTGGGGGGGTTTCTTGTAAATGCATTTATTATGAGAGCATCTTTTTATTCCATTCTTTTCCTTCATCTTTTCATGCTTTATTGTGATGAGATTTGATTAGAATGGTTGATGTGAGTTTGTGATGATTATGTTTGTTTATGGTCACCCTTCATACTCTCCTACACTCACCTCCCTCTTGTTTCATATATTCTTCTTCCTCCACCTTTTTGAGATGATAAGTTTTTCATTAGAAAAGAGAGAAGAAGAAAAAGAAAGAGAGAAAGAAAAAGAATGAGAGAGTTCATCTTTGTTATGGGAGGAATTCTTCATCTCCTTCTTCTTCTTGTTTCGGAAATATGAAAGCACCATTTTTCCTAACCCCAATCCTCCATCATGGCAACTACAAACCCCAAATGAGACTAGCATGATCTACTACACATTCTACAGCATATCTTGAGCATGTCGAGTTGCCGGCTTCATGCCCGAGTTGCCTCGGTATTGAGGCGGGAGCCCGTAAAAGACGCAGGCGTTGTGGTGCCCTTTCCGGCGAGGAGGCGACGATGTGGAGGCAAGACTTTCCGCGGGAGATCGGGACGATGACGAGAAGACCGGAGGACTCGGATCACTCGGTATACTTTATCTAGTTAGCTAGTACAGGTTAATGGTTTCGATCCGGGTTATTGTCCGCGGTAGCGCCAGTTTATAAGATAAGAAAATTTTGATTCCGCATTTTGGCCTCGGATAGACGGCCGGGGCGCTGCCGTGGCGCAACAAGAACTTGATATGTCACTTATGATTTATTGGCCTTCGTCAAGGTCATAAGAGCATGGGGCAAAAATCTACATCGGGAGTTTCTAAAGAAACTGAAACTTGCTAGTGTTGCATACCATTTGGAGTTCGATAATGTTGGTAGGATTCCTTCAGCATTATCACACGATGATATCTGGATCCCGATCCTACTGTGACTATATGCTACTCATTAGGAGATTCGTCACTTAACGATCAATGCTATAAACCAAGTAGGTGTCTAGAACAGTGTCAGCGGGGCTACGCCTCCAGGGAAAAGAAGTTATTTAATTAAGGAACTTCGCAAAAGCGTCGTAAAACCTCCCTCGAAGTACCGACACTAGCCTGGCTGAACGGTTAAGCAAGAATTGTACGGTGAGATCAGTCCTGACTAATTCTTCTTTTATGGTTTGAGGAAGGATTCGAGAAACAGTGGGAGCCATCCTGTTTAGATAAACTAAAAACCAATCTAAACCTGCAAGAGCATCATGCCAAAGTGTTTTCTTCTCTCTCTCAACTGCAGCGACCTTGTGACCATGACTAGGTTACATTTAGATAACAAGTTGACTGAATCTAAATTTTATGACTGGCAAAGATCTTTCCAGATGTCTATTGCCTATGACAAGCTGGACCACCCTATTACTACTCAAGCCCCCGCCGTCCCAGGTCCAGTTTCCACCGTCGCGGATATGGATATCCGTCAGACAAGGGAAAAGGACAGTGCGAATGCCAAGTGCCTCGTGTTGGCTTCAGTTGATGGTGTATACCAGAAGCAGCACGAGAAGATGGACTTAGTTTCCATCTTCCTCCATAACAAAGATTTATATGGAGAGCAATCTCGTATCGCAAGATATGAGACCTCGAACGAATTGCTTCAAGCGAGGTTGGCTGTCGGGTCATCTGTAAGGGACAACGTCCTTACGATGACTAGCTATATTGATGAGCTCACGGACCTGGAGACCACGTTGGAAAACATGTCATATGCTGGCTTATTTCCACAGTCCCTACGCTCTACTTACACCCTGAAAGAAACCAGGGAGACACCCGCTCTGCTTAATGGGGGACGTTCTTCTTCTGCATCCAGGGCGAAAGCAAAGGGTGAAAAGAAGAAAACCTCCACAAAGTCGATATACGGTGTCAGTGAAGTAAAAAGAAAGGGAAGAGCAAAAGTTTCGGGACTTGATGTAGGGGAGGAGGGATGTTCCTATTGTTATAGGAAGGGGCATTGGCAGAAAGATTGCAGGGCTTTGGAAGCCAGAAGCCAGGATTCGAAGCAAGTTCTAGGTTCGGCCTCGGGTGTGTTTGTAATTGAGAACTGTTTGTTAATTAACTTTATTTCCTGGGTACTAGATACCGGATCAGGATCTCATATTTGTAATTCGTTACATGCTTTGAGAAACTGTAGAGTTATCAGGGTAGGTGATATGTCTCTCAGAGTTGCGAACGGAATGAGCATGGACGATGAATCCGTGGGGGAATATCGCTTAGGACTAACAAGTGGGCAGATATTGATTCTATGTAACTGTTTGTATGTACCTAGTTTGACTTGTAATATCATATCAGTATCCTCACTTTCTAGAGAGGGATATGATTTTACATTCGTAAGCAATGTGGTAAACATCCACCTAAATCAAATTCTGATTGGGTCCGGTACATTAGATAACGGTATATACGTATTAAATCAAGATCAGGTTTTCAATGTCCAGAACACACTTAAAAGAAAGTCTCCGGAAGTAAATCAGGCTTTCTTATGGTATTGTAGACTAGGTCACATCAATGAAACACGGTTGACTAAGTTACATAGAGAAGGATATTTGAATCCGTTCGAATATCAATCTTATGCTACTTGTGAATCTTGTCTCATGGGAAAGATGACAAAGACTCCGTTTACTGGACACGGAGTAAGAGCGAGCGAGCTCTTGGGACTCGTACACAGTGACGTGTGCGGTCCAATGTCTACACATGCAAGAGGTGGTCATTCCTACTTCATTACTTTTACGGATGATTTCTCTAGGTATGGACATATCTTCTTGATGAAGCATAAATCTGAGGCCTTTGAGAAATTCTGGGAATACAAGAATGAAGTGGAAAACCAAACAGGCAAAAGTATCAAGACACTGAGATCTGATTAAGGTGGTGAATACTTAAGTGCCGAGTTCCTGGGATACTTAAAAGAGAATGGAATTCTCTCTCAGCTTACTCCTCCATACACACCACAACATAATGGTGTATCGGAAAGGCGGAATCGAACCCTATTGGATATGGTTTATTCCATGATGAGTAAGGCTGAGTTACCGCAATCTTTCTGGGGTTATGCACTAAAATCAGCTGCATATCTTTTGAACAAGGTTCCAACAAAGACTGTGCCTACCACACTATATCAGATGTGGAGTGGGAAGAGACCCTATCTTCAGTACTTGAAAACATGGGGATGTCCAGCTTTTGTTAAAAAGCAGCATGCGGATAAGCTCGAGGTACGCTCAGTACAGTGTAAGTTTGTGGGATATCCAAAGAACTCCAAGGGGTATTATTTCTATTACGCAGAGGAACAGGTTTTTGTTTCTCGTCATGCCCACTTCTTGGAAGCTGAATTTTTAGAAAATCAGAAAAGTAGGAGCGCAATAGAATTGGAAGAAATTCCAGAACCACAAGCTGTTACTGAAAGTATGGTAGAACCAGAAGTTTCAGAAGAAAGGGACATCCCAGCGCCTATCCACAGAAGTAGTAGGCAGTCTCATCCGCCCAAGAGATACTACGGTTTTCTCATAGACGGGATCGAGAGGATTGCATCATTGATAATGATGACCCTACTAGCTTCCAGCAAGCCATCTAGAGCGGCGGCTCAGTAAGATGGCTGGATGCAATGCGGACCGAAATGAATTCCATGTACACTAACAAAGTATGGACTTTGGACATTGCTCCAGATGGGGTAAAACCCGTAGGATGCAAATAGATCTTCAAAAGGAAGATTGGTGTAGATGGACAGGTTGAAACCTATAAGGCTAGATTTGTTGCAAAGGGTTTTCGTCAAAGAACTGGTTTGGACTATGACGAAACCTTTTCTCCAGTGGCTATGCTCAAATTCATTCGAGTCCTTCTTGCCATTGTTTCCTTCCACGATTATGAGATCTGGCAGATGGACGTAAAGACGGCTTTTCTAAATGGTAATTTAGAAGAGTGCGTCTATATGGATCAGCCAGAGGGATTCATTCAGAGTGGGAGCAGCGGTAAATTGTGCAAGTTGCTAAAGTCCATTTATGGACTAAAGTAGGCATCGCGGAGTTGGAACATCTGTTTTGATGTAACTGTTAAAGAATTCAATTTTATCAAAAATCCAGATGAACCATGCATATATAATAAGATTGTAGAGAGAACTGTAGTATTTCTCTTCTTGTACGTGGATGACATTCTCTTAATAGGAAATGATATTCCTATGCTACAGTCAGTCAAAGGATTCTTGTCACAGAAGTTCTCCATGAAGGACCTGGGTGATGCTTCCTACATGCTGGGGATCCAGATCTATCGTGATAGATCAAAGAGGATGTTGGGACTTTTGCAGTCAAGGTATATAGGCACCATAGATTCAGTATGGAAGATTCTAAGCGCGGTAACCTACCGGCTTGTCACGGAATCACCCTCTCCAAAGAGATGTCTCCCAAGACTGATTTGGAAAGGGCTCGCATGTCGATTATACCCTACACTTCTGTGGTAGGCTCTATAATGTATGCGATGTTATGTATCAGACCAGATGTAGCATACGCATTGAGCGTTGTAAGCCGGTATCAGGAAAACCCAGGGGAGAAGCACTGGATAGCAGTAAAGAACATTCTCAAGTACCTGAGGAGGACTAAGGAGATGTTCTTGGTGTATGGCGGAAAGGACCTCCAGATCGAGGCCTTTGCTGACTCCAGCTTCTAGAGTGACAAGGATGACTCCAAGTCCATGTAGGGTTATGTCTTTACCCTCAATGAAGGGGCGGTCTGTTGGAAGAGTTCCAAGCAGGACACCGTTGCTGACTCGACGATGGAAGCGGAGTACATAGCTGCTTGCGATACCGCAAAAGAAGCTGTCTGGATGAAGAAGTTCCTCACAGAACTTCAGGTGGTTCCTACCAATGTTGATCCAATACCTCTGTATTGCGACAACAACGGCGCTATAGCTTTAGCAAAGGAACCTAGGTTCCATTAGAAGTCCAGACACATCTTAAGGCGGTATCACCTGATCAGGGAGATCGTAGATCGCTGGGAGATCGAGGTGAAGAGAGTAGATATGGAGAATAACACTGCTGATCCATTCACAAAGGCCATTCCTCAGATGCAGTTCGAGAGGCTATTCGAGATGATAGGTCTGCGATATGCCAGTACATGGCCCTAGTGCAAGTGGGAGATTGTTAGTGTTTATGCCTTAGAGGCCATTACTGTATCATACTAGTTTGTATATTACTTAATGGAAGCTTGGGATATTCACAGTTGTATTGACAGTCTTGCTAAAAATAGTAGTATGCTACTTGGTTTGTTTCTACTTTAATATGTGCATATGTCTTTTTTAACATATCGCTTATACATATTAGTAGAGCCTTTAGAATCTTTGCTTGATTACCAGCGTTGTGATGGCAGTCACACTAGTGGAGGCTGGGTAGTCTATAAGCAACATCCTATACAGGTCCCTGGTCGTAGGATTATCGAGACAGGGCATCGATACTCCAGAGTAGACTGGTGTATACGCTTCTCATCCTAGCATGGGGAGATGGTCTGTCCCACAGCCATCAGTACGTCATACTGGAGATAGTATGCAGATGCTCATTAGGTTACGGGTACACCGGATAGGACTCGCCGGGAACTGCAGGTTGGTACTATATCCATCGTCAGATAGCAGTTCCCAGGTGACATGAGTACAACTTAGTTTGTCGACTTGACACTGCTACTTCGCCTCGGGTGTGTTCCTACTGTACTTAGATTACTACCCTACTACGGCTCAAAGGAGTCATGCAAACAGGTAGTAGTTGGGTGCAGTCCCGAAGCACTTGGAGGCAGTGGCGATTAGACAGGATTCGTCTCTCCCGGTATTGGGGGTTGATATCGCGCTGTGTATGGAGAGCCATTACGCAAAGTCCCTGCCCAGGGCAAGCAAGATTTACTGGTAGGTTCCAGTAGTTTCTCAAGGAGTAATGGGATTCACTCCGACATAACTTATACCGCTATTAGGGGTCTGACGTTTACCGCCCCCTAGGCCCGATATGCGATAGTCCTAGACGAACAGACCGGACTGTACGGAGATTGTCACATACAGGCTCAGTAAGAGTTCTGATGGGTTTCCTCATCGTCCTTCTTATTGACATCTACCTGGGGACCGTTACGTACAGCTAGTACCTCTTACGGCTTATAATTAAACCCACTGCCAGCGTAGTGTCGAGTCTTTAGAGTCCCACACAGAGAGTTTCCCTGCACCGGGCAAAAGGTGTAGAGGCAGTATGGTTTTACGGCAGGGCCGCGATCACTTACGTACATTTATGTATGTATTATGATCGGGCAGATAATACTAGCGAGCTTTGGTTTAAGCCAGATTCTAGTATTATACAGATGGATTTATTCAGTCAAAGATTATCCGTGTTTTTAGGAAATACGGATGGGAGGGGCAGTCTCGTAATTTCTCGGGAAACTTCTAGAAGAAGGTGACTCATTTGTGTTTATTTCCTTTTAGGATTTAAACTAAATGAGGTGGAGGATGAGGTGTATGTTTACATTAAATGCTTAATGACTCATGAGGCGATTCACCCTTAGAATTAAATGAAGCATGCTAGATATTATCTTGATATTATCAAGAGAGATATTATTATGCTTCATATTATTCTAGCATGAGTATTATTCATTTCATTATCACAAAACACTTCTCTCTCCTCAAGTTTTCATCTTCTTCCGCAAACCCTAATAGCTCTCATGAGTTGAGAATCCTAGGGTTTAAGTGACTAAGTAATCCATCTAAATACTCTACACCCTCTAGGACTTCTAGATTAGCAAGCTAGAAGTTGTAGTTATCTCAGATTCGAGATAGGAGCTTGGACTATAGACTCTCGGGTGGATCGTTTTTGACTCGAGGAGGCCGTTGAGGTACCCATATTCCATAGAGCCGACGAGGTGTGGAGGACAGCGATGAAGACCCGAAGGACAAGTAACTTGAGGTATAACTTCGAATCAGAGTAGTTAAACTTCTCATAGTTTGCTAGTAATGGTTTAGACATGATCCGTGTGCTCAAGTCCGTGTTATGAAGCTTTGATAATTGTTTTTCATATATTCCGCCTCCCCGCGAACATGTGGGGTGTGTGACATGGACTTACATTACTCATATATGGATGCGCTCCTAGATGAGTAATGCTGATTGGCCTCTTTCCATTTGGTTTATATGCACTGGAGACGGCTGCATGATTTTGAATCTGATTCCAATTAAATTAGTGCTTTTGTTTCTATATTGGATACATATAGAATCAATTTATATCTTAATGATATTAAGGTATAGGGAGTTGTCCGGCTGATGCTTAAAACTATAAACCAGATAAACTCAAGGCACGTTTCAGTAATGGCAGTTTTTGGGTTATCCCGGGTTTTGACGAGGGTTAACTTTCTACCATCAGGAAGATCAATAGTTATATTGTTCTTGACTCGCCACCAGTTTTAGTAAAATGGATTCTTTTCAGAAAACATTAGTGGGAGTATGGTAGAATTGGAAGTTATTCTAGAACCACAAACGATAACTGAAAATTTAGTAGGACCTAAAGATTCAATTGGATTCGATATTCCATTAGCCACACCGCAAATATGGTGGGTAACCTCACGCACCCGAGAGGGACTTCGGTCTTCTCAGAGACGGTGACAGGGAGCTTCTTGATTACCCAAACTTGACACTACTGCTGTTCTAGATGATGAGACCTGGCAGGAAGATAAGTATAACGTCGTTCTGAACTAGCTTTAGAAGTGCACGTGTATATGACTCTGCCAGAGGGTTGTAGTCGGTGGGAGCAGCGGAAGCATAGTGGGCAAGTAGTTTATGTCTATTTATAGACTAAAGCAGATATAGCGGAGATAGATCATCTAGTTTTGATGTGACAGTCATAGAGTTTGACTTCATAAGAACAATGGATGGGTCTAGATTTGAGAAGGTAAGAGGCAGAGATGTCCTGGCATTTGGATGACATGCTCTTGATAGGAAGTAATATTCTTACACTACGATTGGTTATACTGTGGTTGTCACAAAGGTGTTTCTCCACATAGGATATGGATATAATATCACGGTTTCTGGTTACTAGATCTATGGTTTTAGATCTAGATTTGGGAAGTGTCCCAATTTGGGTACTTGACACTATTTTAAAGTGTTTTAGAATGGACGACTCCTGGCGTAGTGGTGTACCCGCAGGTGATGGTGTAACGCCTTAGATTTCGCTTAGTGTTGGTTTAGACGTTAATGCGGGTTTACCGTAAAAAGTTTACCAATTCAGGTTCCTCACATTTTATAACATTTAATTAATAATTTTATTATTATTTGTTATGGCATGCATGCACGTGTGCACGTTAATATGAGGATTTGTTTGTGTTGATCTTGTTCTTAGCAACCATGACACTTAACCATTTATCTAATCCTTTGCCTTAACCCTAATCCTTAAACCTAAACCCTAGATCTTTTATGGGAGAAAGATATTTTTTTTGGATGAGAAGAGATGGCATGGTGATTTGGTGTGAAGGAATTAATGAGGAGTTAATATATTGGTTCACCTTCCCCTCACCTTTAACCTCACATCTCTCTCTCTCTCTTTAACTTCATTCTCTCTCTCATTTCTCTATCTCTTTTCTTTTTCTCTCATTCCTCTCTCATCAAACCGAACACTCTCATTTCCTACACAAATCCATCACAAAACAAAAATCATATCTTTTTCTTGGATTTGCCTCTTGGATGCCTTGGAGCTTGCAAAGCTTGGATCTTTGAGTTCTTTTGATTAGGTAATGATCTCTTTTTGTTAAATAGGTGTTTATTGTGTAGCTTAGCTTGTTAGTTTCTGTTTTGATCACGTATCGTATCGTTTCGGGTAAATATCGTATTTTTAGTGTAATTTTGGGGTCTGGGATGATCTGCTATCAAACCAGGTACTTGTTGCAAAAGTTGCCATCACAGTGACCTAGTATAGTGACCTAGAACCTACCCTCAAAATATGAACCAATTCCATCATGTTCAGGCCACAGTTTTTTGCTTCTGGTCGCAAATTGCGGCCAGACTGGGGAGTTGGGGTTTGGGTTTTTGTGTAGGGGTCTCTGGGGTTGTTTGTGATCTCATGGTACTTGCAACTTTTGCAAATTGTTGGTAAAGAAAAATCTGGGATCACTTATGTGTTTCTTGTATTTCGTTTCACGCGATACGTTATCAGATATGGTGCGTGTTCTATGTTGCTGTTGCTCTGAGTTGGTTTCGTAGTGTCACTATACACGTTAGCTACAATACGAACACTTAAGAGTACGTTTGTGTTGTCGTGTTGGTCCGTGTAGATTGTACGTGTTTTGGGTCTATTGCTAATATATATCTGTTATATCGTTTTATGTTACAAGTTCGCAGGTAGGGACTTCGGACGCTGCGACGAAAGGAAAACAGGTGGTAGGCTTCACTTAGCCAGGAGCGTTGATGAGTAGATTTAACATCTATAGGGGAATCACCCGCATGGCGTTATGCGTCTGGGCTAGAGATGACTTGACTTGTCGCATTTTCTATTTCATATATAGAGTTTGCGCATACCCTTATTGCTTAGTTATTTGTTGTGCTTGGACTAGTACCCTTAGGACACTGCACTATTATTGACGGCTTATATTGCACGAGCACTAGTTGTATGCCACACACACCATCAATAATTGCCATGTCACGCACAACACACATACCTAAATAATATTGTTTGGTTAGGGATATTGAGACATTGATTCATATTTCTTTATGCGTATGACATATAACATACCTGTATATCTACATGCTTACACATATGCCTTGACATGCTTACATGCTAGTTACCTGTATTACCTATAGGGTATTATTGTTGGATATAGTGCCCTCAGAGTCAATTATTGGATCACAGGCACGTGATTGCAATGATTGAGGGAGGACCTATGCCGGTAGGACAGTCTTACTCAAGATGATAGTATGCTATCTGGTTTATCTTTATCATCGTGTACTGCATTAGGTGATATTACAGATCACTATTGCACGTTGGTAGAGCCCTTAGAATTCTTGCTTGACGGCCAGCAGTATGATGGCGATCATATACGTGGGAGCTGGGGTCTATAAGCACATCCTTAAAGTGGTCCCTAGTTGTCACGACTCGAATATTTCGACTCGTGACCGGCACTTAACCACGCAACGTCTACAGGCGTAACACGACTAAGTAAGCCGAACCCAGAAATCAAAACCATATAAAAGTAGCGAGTGTTGAAAACATTTAGTTAAAACATTTAGAAAACCTTAAATAGTTTAATAAGTTCTTTTAAAGTTATGTCATCATTTTAAATAATTTTGGCAGCATTTCCTTTGTAAGTGAAAATGAGGTATAATGAAACAAAACATTCCCAAACGGGAGCAATCACGCCCAACGGCGGAAACCATCATCACAAGAGTAATATACGACGCCGTAGCGAAGAATGAGCAATAAGTAAACATCACAGAATAATAAACTGCACATAAAAACAGTCGGCTCTCACGAGCTCGACACCAGAATACAAATATACATCATCGTCCTCACACTGTATCTAAGTCCAGTACATATATGGTAGATGGAGAATACTAGATACAAAAAGGGTACAATAAAAGTAATCAGATACCATAACCCACCTAAAAGCAAAACAGCTCTCGCACCAATTGTATGGGTATCTGTAGCCAAAAGATGCAAAAGGCAGCCTGCCGCGACTACTCTGAGGGGCAGCCTGCAAATACTGTGGCACAACGGGGGTGAGTTGCCAACTCGTGAATAGAGATAACATATAAAGGTAATCGCGAGCATGCACGTACTGCGCTACTCTATCATATGCCAGCAAGTAAGATCTATATGCGACAAGCAGTAGGTGCAATAATCATGCAAATGCTCTGTCAGGTCAAATAACTACAGGATGAGATACATGATAATCAATGCTGAGCATGGGATAAATAATATCTACATGGAATATCAACGTGGAAAGATAATCGGTGCCCAAAACTGCACCCCAAATCCCAAATAAACTCAGGCGCCGGCACTCTTCTCGGCTCTCAAATTCTGTAAATCTCTGAGAATCACGAGTGCCCAACATCGGCACTCAAAATATCATAAAATACTCGTGTCCAGTATCGACACGAAAATCCTCATATATCGGGCTCCGTAAATCCGGATCAGCCCACGGGCTCCATCTGCGGTATCGGCCCTCGGCCCCGGCAGTACGGATCATCCCGCATCCATCTCTCGACTCTGGTCGGTATCCTCCGGATAACCGCCAGGTCCAACCAATCACCGGTAGGTACTCGCCCGCCTCCAGGCTCAATCGGCAAAGTCCATTGATCATCTTACCGAGGGGAACCATACCGGATCCACCACGAACCCGCAAACGGATCATCCAACACCTCGAATCGGGTTTCAAGCACACGTCTCAGCACCGAGAAAACGCGTGGTGGACGCACCAAAATATCATATCACGAGGAACCGGGTTTTTCAAATAGTGCATCTTTTCTTAAATAATCCCACGGTCCTCAAAACCAGAAATCACATGAAAATCCAACACCAATAAGTAAATCAAATGCGATGTGCTATGTACATCAAGCCATAATATAGGTACAAGGGGAAATCGCTTTTTAAAATAGTTTCAGTTTTTAAAGACATCATGCGGCTCCCAATTTCTATGAAAATCATATCGAATCATATGTGAAATGAACTACAGCAATATAATCATGGCAGTTCTACAGTAAGTGTGTCATGGCAATTACTAACGGTGTGTGTGTAACATGCAGATTAGTGCTCGTGCAACATGAACCGTTAGTAATAGTGCAATGTTCTATCAATTCTAAGTTTATATACATATAGCAGGGAATGCAGTATGCAATAACAGTATCCATGACAGTCAATGGGGTAAATGCAACATATAGCTATAAGGTCCAATCAGCCTGACGCATAACGCCATGCGGGCGATATCCCCGTAGATGTTAAATCTACTCACCGAAGTCTCGCGCTAAGTGTAGCCGACGACTTGCTTCCCCTTCTTCGCAGCGTCCGTCTCACTCGCCTGCGAACCTAGAATCACTCAACATATCACATATAAGCTCAAATCCACAAAAACGCGATATTAAGGTTAAACTAGAAACCCGCGTTGCAAACCAAGCGCGCGTGTGCGCGATACGCTAAAACGTGTGATTACGCGCCTGAAACTACCCCGACGCGTCGCGATACGCAGAAACCCCAAACCCACACACGTATCACGCGTGTCGCGAAGGTTTAAAAATACGAGAAACAGGTATTTAGCTCCAGATTTTTCTACAGAAAGAATTAAATAAAATTACACATGCCATGAGTCTAAGGATTGCAGCAGACACCAATAGAGCCAAACCCTAACCCATTCCCTCCCCATCTGGCCGCAAATTGCGGCCAAAACTATTATTTCGGAGGCCATAGTACGGAATTTGGGGGTCGTGTTCTACACATGGGATCAGCACCTCATAACTATACTGCAGTCTTCTTAATTTTAATCTGAACTCACTGGGTCGATAACAGTTTGCAGAAAGCTAGATTTTGCTCAAAAACGATGAATTTTGCATCATATAGCAATCTGGTGGTATTTTAGTGCAATTGGGGGCTAAGCTAGGTTAACATGGCCCTAACAACACTCCATCAACTTACTAAAACCAATTCATACTTTACTTGATCAAGGTTCCCCCTAATTACCACATATCGCACTAAAACGCACCATTAATCACTAATCGAAACTAAGCTACACTAATTAAGCAAACTAGGGGGTAAGTTCAAGAAGTATACCCCACACTCGACCCTAGGGAGCTGGAGGAAGAAGAAGGAGTAGAGGGAAGGAGCTGCAGTTGAAGTTGTGCTGCTGTTGCTGTGCTGCTTGCTGTTGCTGTGCAGCTTGCTGCTGCTGTGATGCTTGCTGCTGCTGTGCTCCTGCTGTGGATGTGGGTGTGTGAGTGTGAGAGTGAGGTTGAGAGAAATGAGCATAAGAATGAGCGGAAATGATAACACCCAATGTCAACCCCTCCTTTCTCACTCATCATTAAATGCAAGCATGGCTTTGCCATGATGCATTCTCTCTCTCTCTCTCTCTCAAGTCAACACCCCAAAACAAAAATTCAAATTAAAACAACCATCAATTAACTAAATAGACTTAATTAAAATCCAAAAGACTTAATCCCCATTATTAAAGCCACCATGGTTGCTAACCATGGTATAACCTCATTTTAAACCTTAGTTTACATGCACATGTGTGTGCAAGCTTAGGAAAATTCTAGAAAAATATTTATTAAATTTGGAAAAATATTTGAAACTCAATTTGGTAAACTATTTATTAAAAACACTTTATTTAAATATAATTAGCCACTAAACAGATCCTGAGGTGTTACAATCTCTCCCCTTAAAAGAAATTCGTCCCTGAATTTGAAAATATAAAGCTACGCAAACCTTCAAAGAGATGAGGGAACTTGTTCCGCATCTCGCCCTCGGATTCCCAAGTGATCTCTTCGCCACTCGGGCCGCGCCAAAGCACCTTCATTGATGGCAAAACTCTCGATCTAAGTTTCTTCACCTGTTTGTCCAATATCACGACTAGCTACTCGGTGAACGAAAGGTCGCGCTCGAGCTGAACGGTCTGGTGCCGAATCATGTGCGAAGGGTCATGTAGGTATCTGCGAAGCATCGACACGTGGAACACGGGGTGAACATCTGGGAAGTCGGGTGGAAGAGCCAAACGATAAGCCACTGCGCCCACACGCTCGAGGATCTCAAAGGGACCTATGAATCTTGGGCTAAGCTTCCCCTTTCGTCCAAACCTCATCACTCCATTCATCGGAGAGATCCTCAGAAAAACGTGATCTCCAACTGCAAACTCTAATCTGCGGCGGCGCCTATCAGCATACGATCTCTGCCTGCTCTGAGCTGTCCTCATCCTGTCTCGAATCAGCCATATCTTCTCGGTCGTCTCCTGTACGATCTGGGGCCCCAAAATACTGCACTCACTGAGCTCTGTCCAACAGACGGGTCATCTACGTCTCCTCCCATATAGCGCCTCGAAAGGTGCCATCTGAATAGTATCCTGAAAACTATTGTTGTAGGAGAACTCCACCAAGGGTAAATGATGATCTCAGCTACCACCAAAGTCTAAAACGCATGCTAGGAGCATGTCCTCAAGAGTTTGAATCGTCCGCTCCGACTGGCCGTCGGTCTACGGATGAAATGCTGTGCTGAAACTCAAGCGTGTGCCCAAAGCCTCCTGAAGTCTCTTCCATAGTCGGCTGATAAACTGGGTGCCTCTGTCGGACACGATACACGTTGGGACTCCGTGCAGTCGTACTATCTCGTCGATGTAAATCTGGGCGTACTGAGCAAATCCGAAAGTCGTCTTCACTGGCAGGAAGTGAGCCGCTTTCGTTAAATGATCCACGATCACCCAAATGGAGTCATACCCTCGCCTAGTCCTGGGTAGACCCACAACGAAATCTATCGAAATTTGCTCCCATTTCCACTCCGGAACGGGTAACGGCTGTAGCTCTCCCGCGGGCCTCTGGTGCTTGGCCTTGGCTTGCTGACAAGTTAGGCATCTCGACACGAAATCTGCGATGTCCCTCTTCATTCCGTCCCACCAGTAAACATCTCTTATATCATGATACATCTTGGTGGAACCGGGATGGACACTGTACACTAATCGATGTGCCTCCTCAAGAATCTCACGCCGCAGCCTCTCAGCATCTGGTATGCACAGTCTAGTCCTAAATCTCAGTATCCCCTGATCATCGATCACGAACTCGGAAAATCTGCCCTGTCCAATCTGCATCCTGATCTCTGAACATCGGTCATCACTGTGCTGTGCCTCATGTATACGGTCAATCAACTGTGGGCGTACACGAACATGCGCAATCTGTCCTCCGATCGGCGTGAACTCGAACTGCACTCGGCTGTCGCATAATATCTGCCAATCTGCAGACGACTGCCCCTGTACTGCGCTCAAACAAGATAGACTACCCCCGGGCCTCCTGCTTGAAGCATCTGCCACTACATTCGCCTTGCCCGGGTGATACAAGATCTCGCAGTCGTAATCCTTCACCAACTCCATCCATCGGCGCTGTCTAAGGTTCAGGTTTCGCTGCTGAAATATATACTTTAAACTCTTGTGATCAGTGAATATCTGGCACGACTCTCCGTATAGGTAATGTCGCCAGATCTTAAGTGCAAAGACCACTGCAGCCATCTCCAAATCATGAGTGGGGTAGTTCTGTTCATGTTTCTTCAATTGTCGCGAAGCATACACGATCACCCTGTCATGCTGCATCAATACGCACCCTAGCCCCACTCGAGAAGCATCACAATAGACCACAAATCCGCCTGATCCTGAAGGCAATGATAACACCAGTGCCGTAGTCAGCCGAGTCCGTAGCTGCTGAAAACTATGCTCGCACTCCTCCATCCAATCGAAAGGAACTCCCTTCCGGGTCAACCCGGTCAAAGGTGTAGCAATACTGGAGAAGTCTTGCACAAATTGCCTGTAGTAACCGGCCAACCCTAAAAAGCTGCGAATCTCCGTAACTGATGTGGGTCCGGGCCAACGCTGAACGGCCTCGATCTTCCTTGGGTCTACACATACACTGTCTCGTGAAATCACATGCCCCAAGAAGTCTATGCTGTCCAGCTAGAAAGCACACTTGGAGAATTTCGCGTAAAGCTGGTGCTCCCTCAAAGTCTGCAGTGTAATCTGCAGGTGCTGCTCGTGCTCCTCACTACTCCAGGAATACACCAAGATATCGTCAATGAATACTATGATGAACAGATCCAGATATGGCCGGAAAATACGGTTCATCAAGTCCATGAATGCTGCTGGCGCATTGGTGAGTCTGAACGACATCACCAAGAACTCATAATGGCCGTAGCGCGTACGGAAAGCTGTCCTAGGAATGTCCTCCTGTCGAACCCGCAGCCGATGATAGCCTGATCGTAAATCGATCCTCGAAAAGTATCCTGCCCCCTGAAGCTGTTCGAACAAATCGTCGATACGTGGCAAGGGATATCTGTTCCGCACTGTCACCCTGTTCAGCTGGCGGTAGTCGATACACAGACGCAAGCTGCCGTCCTTCTTCTTGACGAACAGGACTGGAGCACCCCAAGGAGAAACACTGGGTCGAATAAGTCCCTTATCCAGCAAATCTTGCAACTGACCCTTCAATTCTCGAAGTTCCGCCGGGGCCATCCGATAAGGCGGTATGGAAATAGGCCCCGTGCCAGGAACCGAATCAATACAGAAAGAAATGTCGCGCTCGGGTGGTAGCCCAGGAAGCTTGTCAGGGAACACATCAGGAAACTCGCTAACAACCGGAACCTGATCCACTGGAACCTCTGTAGCGCTAGCATCGCAAACATAGGCGAGAAATCCCTGACATCCCTTCCTCAAAAGCTGTCCAGCGTGAAAAGAAGAAATCACACTGTGAGGGGCGGCACCACGGTCCCCCAACACAACAAAACCCGACTCGCCGGGAAAACAGAATCTAACTGTCTTCTCAGGCAGTCCACAGAAGCATAGCACGTGGCTAACCAATCCATGCCGAAAAGAACGTCGAAGTCCTACATCTCAAGAAGGATCAAGTCGACAGGTAACTCTCTCTCGCCAATACAGACGGTACAGGATCAGAACACGTGCCTAGCAACAAACGACTCTCCCACAGGAGTGGTCACAACAAGCGGCTGATCAAGCAAACCGGACTCTCTACCCAAACTCGGCACAAAGTGTGTGGATACGTACGAGTGCGTGGATCCGGGATCGAACAACACGTGTGCATCAACAGAACATACTGGAAGGATACCTGAGACCACCGCATTGGACGCCTGCGCGTCCCGATGCGTCAAAGCAAAAACCCGCGCCTGTCCTCCACCGGTGACTGACCGCCCTCTGCCACGGTCATCCCGTCCTCTCTGAGCAACTCCTCCAAGCTCCCGACCTCTCTGTGTATGAGTCTGACGCGGAGCAACAATAGGTACAACGGGCATCGCCCTCTGGGGTGGTGAAGGTGGTAAGGTAACATGCGGTGCTGCTGTCTCCCTCCGGTGTATCTCAGGACAATCTCTGACGAGGTGAAGTAGACTGCCGCATCTATAGCAACCTCCCGACGACTGCTGACCCTCCTGTGGATACGAACTAAACATCTGGCCTCATCCCGAATCTCTGCCACTCCTCATACCTGAACGATACCTGCCGCGACGTCTGAATGTCTGTCTCCGTGCTGATATACCAGTACGAACTCTCTTCGGCTCTGGAACTACCGAAGTCTCAGCAAGGCGCTCCTCGACTAATAGGGCTGCGTCTACCGCTGCTGCATATGTCTCATAATGCTGCGCGCTGATCGCAAGGAACAGTGGTGTAAGCAAGCCTCGAACAAATCTCTTGACTCGCAACTCCTCGGTAGCCACTAAATACGGGGCATAAACTGCTAGCTTTGTAAACAGCACGTCATACTCTGCCACTGACATCTCCGGAGTCTGGCGTAAGGACTCGAACCTGCGTGCTCTAGCATTTCTGACACTCAGTAGGAGAAAGCGGGTAAGGAACAGTGCCACGAACTCTATCCAGGTCATAGGAGGAAGACCTGCTGCTCTACCCTTCTCAACTGATTCGCACCATTTCTGCGCAAGACCTTCCAGGCGAAAGCTCGTGAACTCAACCCATCTCGCATCTGCGCATCTGAGGGAATGACATATCCGAGCCATCCTATCAATGAAAGACTGTGGGTCCTCGGCTGTATCGGTGCCTGTGAAGACAGGAAGTTTCAGCCTCATAAACTCCGATAGCGATACTGTAATCACCTCCATGGCTGCAGGGGCAACTGGCTGTGCGGTAGGTACCATCGCGGTCTCTGTAACGGGTGGAGCTACCTTTGGTCGCTGCGCTCGAAACGTCTCAACTAGCGATCCTATCATCTGGCGCATCTCCTGCATGCTGGATCCCACCGTCTGGCGCATCTCCTGCATACCAGCCCCTAGCGTGGCGATCTGATCTGTCACGGGAGGAACAACCTGCTCGGGTACAATTGGTGTACTGCCCGGATCAGTCCTCGTCTCAGATGAATCAACTCGAATCTCGGCCCTCGCGGCCGCTCTCTACGCCCTCGTAGTCTTTGGCGGCATAATGGCTGAAAGGAAATTAAGATTCGATAAGAATACGGAAATCGAATCACAAGAATATATATACTCAAGAAGGAATTTAAATCAATAAGTCCTAAGGTCGCCTTGGCGGAGTACCGTGTCGTGAGTATGCCGCGGAACATACACATGCTACGCCACTCTGCTTCAGCTACCTACTCCATCATACCAAGGTCATCCTACACTCCGAAAGGTAAAACCTACGCTCTGATACCAACTTTTTCACGACCCGAATATTTCGACTCGTGACCGGCACTTAACCACTGTAACGTTTTAAAAATAATTAAATAAATAATTAAATGAATAAAATTGTTTAAGTGAATTTTGTGATTTTCGGTAAAGTAAAATGTATTTTTCATAAAACTAAACCGTGATTGTTTTTCATTATAATTTCAAAAATACCTATTTTAATTATGTAATTACTAGTAAATGGTGTTTATTTAGCCACTTATAAATTTTTAGTTTAATTAAATATTTTTCCTAAATTAATTATTTTAAATATTAACATAAGCTTTATTTTTACACTAAATTAGTGTAAATTACAAATTTGAATGGTTTTAATTTGTAAAAATGAACCATGGCATGTTAGAATTTAGTGTGTATCATGCAAAATTTATTTGCAAATTTTTCCTATTTTCTAGAGTTTTCTTGAGTTGCTATAGTAAAGAAATAAAAGAAAAATAAAGAAATGCATGAAAAGACATAATGAAGTGATATTTTGGTGGAGACTTCTACACATTTTCTCACCCTCTTCTTTCTCTCCCTCACCTCCAAAAAAATGGCCGGCCTCACCCCCCATGGTAGCCCCCATTTTCCTCATTTTATTTTGCTCCAAAATTCATCAAAAATCCTTTAAAAATTCAATTAAAAATTCACAAAATCCTATTTATTTCCTACCCTTTATTCCTTGCTCATTTTTATATGGAATTTGGATATGGAAATCATGCATTTTGGAGGCTCATTTTCTTGTTTGGATTTCATATTTTGGAGGTATAAATTTCCTTCTTTTGTTTATTTGTTATTAGATGTTTCTTTTAAGTATGTTTAGATTTAATGAATTAATTCTATGTTCAATTTTTAAAATACAAGTAAGGGTTTGTAAATTCAAGTTATGATTTTTATTAATTAATTAGGGTTATAATAGTTAGTTTAACACTTTTAGAATTGGAAAATCTTGCATGGTTGTTGAATTGTAAATTTTTCACTTAAAATTGTTTAAATTAGAAATTTTGCTAACTAGGTTTCTATAAAACATAATTTTTGGTGAAATAAAATTTCAATTAATATTTGTAACACTATATTGTGCTCTTAATAAGGGTATTAACTTGTTGATGGAAGGGAAACTTAAATTGATTGCTAGTTTCTATTGATAATTGATAAATTATGATAAAAAATTGCTATTTTGTAAACTAGATTTTAGAAATTCCTAAATAAATGAGATTAAAAATATAATTTATGGTTTCATTAAATCATTATCATCATTAATTGTGGTTTAATACATTAATTCATGCAAAATCACGTTTTGTGGTGGAATTGTGGTATTTTGCTTGAAAAATGTTAAAAATTGTTAAAGGTTGCAAACTAGAAATTTCAAATTAATACAAATTTGTGTAATAAAAATATAGTAATGGTTTGTATAGTCTAGTTATGCTATTTAATGAGTTTTATGACCATTGGTTTCATTTAAATGTTAAGTTTTGATGAAAAACGGTAAATTGGCATTTTCGGGTTTTACGAAATTGGACGGTTTGATGGATTTTAGGGTTTCGATGGATTTAATCATGTTTTATAATATAAGTAACGTGTTTTAAAACTAAGAGTTATTTGTTGATGTTTATCTCGATCCATCGGAGTTTGTACGCCGTTATCGAGCGATATTTGGTTCTTTTGCGTGGACGGGACATAGGTTTTAACCTATGCTTGTTCCTTGTATCGTTTGACTTTCGTATGTGATCCAGTTTACGATACTATTTATATGTTTGCGTTTAGGTACCCCTCACGTAGACTGCGGGCGATGAAAAGGAGGATGGCGACACCGTCTTCGGCAGACATGGACCAGGTGAGTAGATGCATATCTACGGGGGGAAGTCGGGTGGATGGCGTTTAGCACCCCCGCAACGTAGAATAGGAATAGTACTTATTGACATTAGGAAACCAGATGTGACCCTAGATTCTTAATGAGTAGGGCCCTAGTAATGACCCTAGGCTGGACTAGACTGATTTAGGAAGACATATCAGAAGATGAATACCTTGGAAGAGGTTCGTAGGTTTCAGGTAGAAACACACACACGCACACACTGAAACACGACATGGTGTATACGTGCATGTGTATATATATATAGGACGAGGTATAGGTATATATATATATATATACAACACGTATATGGGATACATTGATGTGATATGATATCCGAGGTATGATGAAACAGTGTAACTGGGCTTGATGCAGTGATTCTTGGCTATACAGTCGTATTAAGTGTTAGCGGATCATTAGAGAATGGGATAATGAACATGTATACTTAAATTATAATGGGTGGTGATGATATTGAGGTATATGGGACTCTAAAATAGTACCCGGACTGTAACTTGTGATTGATCGATATGGGATATGTATGACTTGATTACGACATCATATAGGTGTGACCTGATGTCGATATCATAGAGGTGTGACTTGAGGGCGATATGATATCAGTATGACTTAATCACAATATGATACATATGACATGATATTTCTGAGGATAAACTAATGATGCTTATTATGATGGTAATGATATATGATTGATGTATGCGATCACAGTTTAGCACCTTGATCATGAGATGTGTTGATGATGACATTATACTAATGATGAGACACCTAGGAGATACTTGATGCGTACCACGATATTGGGATGCCGTATGATGGATTTTACCGTACGAGGCATAGATATGATGATTGATCTGCACTCTTGATTCGAGGAAGCCGTACTACGTACGTGACGCTATTGAGGCTGGATCGCCGACCATTAGAGATATTGATTCAGACCTAGGTAGACTCTTGTTTCTTAATGACTAATTTCTTAGGTTTAGTTTCTTAGGAGGTTAGATGGACACTAGGTTAGGTTCGAGTCATATAGTGGTAGTGATAATTGTATATCAAATGAGTGGATAACACACATCCGTCTTTACTTTCACACTGTAATCATAATGTTGCATGTTCATACATATGTTGCTATAATCAGTATAAAATTTACCTGTTAGGACACCAGCACCATTACCGATGATGCGCATATTCCACGCACACTTATTTACCGGCTCACACACATCATCATCGGTAATTGCTATGTCACGTACACTTTAGATCTTATTATCTTTTATTGATAGAATCAGCTAGCAACTGATCGATATATAATATTGTGATTACTCTCAGTTGCTAGTATAGACATGGCATTTATTACTTAGACATTCATGCATTCATATTCTCATGTTATCATGCAGTTTTATGGGGCATATGCCGACACTTATCATTTACTTACTCATGATTTTGAGATTTGGATTTCTATGAGATTTCTGGATTTTAGGGAAAACCGCAAGAATATATAAAAACTTCTCTCTCTCCTCGTCCTCTCTTTTTAAAAACATAAAATGCGGTTTTCTCGTGATGTATGTGTCGTCCACCATGAGATTTCATGTTTTCTGATGGATTTCGAGACCCGATTCGAGGAATGGATGAACCGTCTCAGGTACATGGTGGGCCCGGTATGGTACCCCGGGGCAAGAAGATCGAGTTGTAGACGATGAGCCTTGCAGGGGAAGGCTACCTACCGGTGATGTCTGGCGCGGCGGATATCCGGAGGATACCGACCGTTGTCGTGAGATTTGATGATATGGGCCGATCCGGACTGACGGAGCCCGAGATATTGAGACTATGAGACATTGAGATTTTGAGGTATTGAGACTTGAGATTTACAGGTTTTGTGTCGATACTTGACACGGATTTCATGGATTTCATTGTTGATATTTCAATTCCTATACACATTTTACAATGATAACAGCTAAAGATTTCTTATACAGATACACCTGGATTTCAGGATTGGTTATTTTACATTCATGGTGCATGCATATCCATTCATATGACATAGTACTATATGAGGCACTGACACGAGCACGGAGTATCTGCACTTACACGTAGTATTACCCTGCTATTACTAGATGATTGGGACTTAGTAGTGTATTATTATGACCTAGGATAACGTCGTGCATTCGATTTCTTTTCGTAGATGTCTTCTACTCACGAGTTGGCAACTCACCCCCGTTGTGCCAAATTTTATTACAGGTTCGATGTACAGGTTTCCCTGGCGGCTTGCTGGCACATCTTTTCTTCAGGGTGATTTGCACGATAGGTTGGTTCACTTGTATCTGAACCACCATTGTATTTTTATTCTTTCATTTGTATCTAGTAAGCTCCATCAACCATACTTGTATTACTTGATAAGTTTATTGGACCAGCATTTTTTTATTTCGACCTTAGAGTCGCACATGTATTATTCTGATATGGTGGTTTTGTTTTCTTTGAGTTTTGAGCCTCGCCCTTTGGTGTTGTATATTATTGTGCTTGTTGTGGTTGTTTCCTCCTGTTGGCGTTGATGCTAGCTCCCGTTGGGGATGCTTTTTATTATTTATGTATATTATACATGTTGTACCCGTTTGGGGGCCAGTTTTTATAGAGGAGACTCTGCCGAAATTTTTGAGAAAATTTGCTGATGTTTTAAACTTGTTCCTTCATGTTTTCTTTTACTGCTTCTTCTTCTTTTTCATGGTTTAGATTTCTGGGCTTCGGCTTACTTAGGTTACGTTGCGCCTCTAGACGTTTCGTAATCTAAGTGCCGGTCACGTTCCGTAATTTCGGGTCGTGACAACCACGCAACGTCTACAGGCGTAACGTGACTAAGTAAGCCGAACCCAGAAATCAAAACCATATAAAAGTAGCGAGTGTTGAAAACATTTAGTTAAAACATTTAGAAAACCTTAAATAGTTTAATAAGTTCTTTTAAAGTTACGTCATCATTTTAAATAATTTTGGCAGCATTTCCTTTGTAAAAGTAACCCCGAAAACGGGTATAAAACAGGATATAAGTGAAAATGAGGTATAATGAAACAAAACATTCCCAAACGGGAGCAATCACGCCCAACGGTGGAAACCATCATCACAAGAGTAATATACGACGCCGTAGCGAAGAATGAGCAATAAGTAAACATCACAGAATAATAAAATGCATATAAAAACAGTCGGCTTTCACGAGCTCGACACCAGAATACAAATATACATCATCGTCCTCACACTGTATCTAAGTCCAGTACATATATGGTAGATGGAGAATACTAGATACAAAAAGGGGTACAATAAAAGTAATCAGATACTATAACCCACCTAAAAGCAAAACAGCTCTCGCACCAACTGTAGGGGTATCTGTAGCCAAAAGATGCAAAAGGCAGCCTGCCGTGACTACTCTGAGGGGCAACCTGCAAATACTGTGGCACAACGGGGGTGAGTTGCCAACTCGTGAATAGAGATAACATATAAATGTAATCGTGAGCATGCACGTACTGTGCTACTCTATCATATGACAGCAAGTAAGATCTATATGCGACAAGCAGTAGGCGCAATTATCATGCAAATGATCTGTCAGGTAAAATAACTACAGGATGAGATACATGATAATCAATGCTGAGCATGGGATAAAAACATCTACACGGAATATCAACGTGGAAAGATAATCAGTGCCCAAAACTGCACCCCAAATCCCAAATAAACTCAGGCGCCGACACTCTCCTCGGCCCTCAAATCCTGTAAATCTCTGAGAATCACGGGTGCCCAACATCGGCACTCAAAATATCATAAAATACTCGTGTCCAACATCAACACGCAAATCCTCATATATCGGGCTCCGTAAATCCGGATCAGCCTGCGGGCTCCGTCTGCGGTATCGGCCCTCGGCCCGGCAGTACGGATCATCCCACATCTATCTCTCGACTCTGGTCGGTATCCTCCGGATAACCGCCAGGTCTAACCAATCACCGGTAGGTACTCGCCCGCCTCCAGGCTCAATCGGCAAAGTCCATCGATCATCTTGCCGAGGGGAACCATACCGGGTCCACCACGAACCCGCAAACGGATCATCCAACACCTCGAATCGGGTTTCAAGCACACGTCTCAGCACCGAGAAAACGCGTGGTGGACGCACCAAAATATCATATCACGAGAAACCGGGTTTTTCAAATAGTGCATCTTTTCTTAAATAATCCCACGGTCCTCAAAACCAGAAATCACATGAAAATCCAACACCAATAAGTAAATCAAATGCGATGTGCTATGTACATCAAGCCATAATATAGGTACAAGGGGAAACCGCTTTTTAAAATAGTTTCAGTTTTTAAAGACATCATGCGGCTCCCAATTTCTATGAAAATCATATCGAATCATATGTGAAATGAACTACAGCAATATAATCATGGCAGTTCTACAGTGAGTGTGTCATGGCAATTACTAACGGTGTGTGTGCAACATGCAGATTAGTGCTTGTGCAATATGAACCGTTTGTAATAGTGCGGTGTTCTATCAATTCTAAGTTTACATACATATAGCAGGGAATGCATTATGCAATAACAGTATCCATGACAGTCAATGGGGTAAATGTAACATATAGTTATAAGGTCCTATCAGCCCTGACGCATAACGCCATGCGGGCGATATCCCCGTAGATGTTAAATCTACTCACCGATGTCTCGCGCTAAGTGTAGCCGACGACTTGCTTCCCCTTCTTCGCAGCGTCCGTCTCACTCGTCTGCGATCCTAGAATCACTCAATATATCACATATAAGCTCAAATCCACAAAAACGTGATATTAAGGTTAAACTAGAAACCCGCGTCGCAAACCAAGCGCGCGTGTGCGCGATACGCTAAAACGTGTGATTACGCGCCTGAAACTACCCCGACGCGTCGCGATACGCAGAAACCCCAAACCCACACACGTATCACGCGTGTCGCGAAGGTTTAAAAATACGAGAAACATGTATTTAGCTCCAGATTTTTCTACAGAACGAATCAAATAAAATTACACATGCCATGAGTCTAAGGATTGCAGCAGACACCAATAGAGCCAAACCCTAACCCATTCCCTCCCCATCTGGCCGCAAATTGCGGCCAGCACTATTATTTCGGCGGCCATAGTATGGAATTTGGGGGTCGTGTTCTACACATGGGATCAGCACCTCACAACTATACTGCAGTCTTCTTAATTTTAATCTGAACTCACTGGGTCGATAACAGTTTGCAGAAAGCTAGATTTTGCTCAAAAACGATGAATTTTGCATCATATAGCAATCTGGTGGTATATTAGTGCAATTGGGGGCTAAGCTAGGTTAACATGGCTCTAACAACACTCCATCAACTTACTAAAACCAATTCATACTTCACTTGATCAAGGTTCCCCCTAATTACCACATATCGCACTGAAACGCACCATTAATCACTAATCGAAGCTAAGCTAAACTAATTAAGCAAACTAGGGGGTAAGTTCAAGAAGTATACCCCATACTCGACCCTAGGGAGCTGGAGGAAGAAGAAGGAGTAGAGGGAAGGAGCTGCAGTTGAAGTTGTGCTGTTGTTGTTGCTCACTACTGCTGTTGCTGTGCTGCTTGCTGTTGCTGTGCTGCTTGCTGCTGCTGTGATGCTTGCTGCTGCTGTGCTCCTGCTGTGGATGTGGGTGTGTGAGTGTGAGAGTGAGGTTGAGAGAAATGAGCACAAGAATGAGAGGAAATGATAACACCTAATGTCAACCCCTCCTTTCTCTCTCATCATTAAATGCAAGCATGGCTTTGCTATGATGCATTCTCTCTCCTATCTTTCTCTCAAGTCAACACCCCAAAACAAAAATTCAAATTAAAACAACCATCAATTAACTAAATAGACTTAATTAAAACCTAAAAGACTTAATCCCCATTATTAAACCCACCATGGTTGCTAACCATAGTATAACCTCATCTTAAACCCTAGTTTACATGCACATGTGTGTGCAAGCCTAGGAAAATTCTAGAAAAATATTTATTAAATTTGGAAAAATATTTGAAACTCAATTTGGTAAACTTATTATTAAAAACACTTTATTTAAATATAATTAGCCACTAAACACATCCTGAGGTGTTACACTAGTCGTGGGAGTTTTCGAGATAGGGCATCGATACTCCGGAGTAGACTAGTGTATACAGTCGAGACCCCGACGAGGGGCGGTGGCCGGTCTTACAAGCCATTGGTGTCAGTTGGTTCACCTAAGATGTATACAGGTGCTCATTGGATTATGAGTATGTAAGTGCACGGCGGCGCCCCGGCCGTCTTTCCGAGGCTAAAATGCGGAAGCGATAAATTATTTTAACTATTGAACCGGCACCACCGCGCACAATAAAATCCCGGATCGTGCCATTAATCTAGTCCTAGCTAACAAGAGAAAGGGTAAAGAGATATACCGAGCGATCCATGTCCTTCGGTCTTCTCGCCGTCGTCCTGATCTCGCCGCGGAATCTCCGGTCTTCACCTCCTCGCCGGAAGGGCACCACGTCGCCGTCTTCTTTTACGGGCTCCTACCTCTTGACCGAGGCAACTCGGGCATGAAGTTGGCGAGTCGACGTGCCCAAGGGTGCTGTAGGTTAACTGTAGAATGCTTTGTCTCTTGGGGTTGTAGGAAGTTGCCTTTTCTTTGTGGAGGAAATGAGTTTGGAGAGAGGTGAGAAAAATGTAACATGCAAAGAATGAGATCAACATTTTTCTTCACAACCAAAAGGGAAAAATCCCCATTCCACAAATGTGGCCGGCCTCATTTTGTGAAGGGAGAGGGCAAAAATCCAACAGGGGGTGGAGGAATAATGCAAGAGAATAAGGATAATCATGAAGTTAAATGATCACAACCATAATCCAACACTCCAAGAACTAATCAACTCCCATCACCAAAAGTGAAAACCATCATGAATAATCATGAAGCAAGAAGTCAATGAAAAGGTAGAACCATCATGACACTACAACTTTGCAAGGACCACCCTCCACAATGCTTATTTGCACAATTGCAAATAAGCCCTCCTCCACCAAATTTCAGCCAAGGATAGATACAATGGAAAATGGCCGAAACGGAAAACAAACTGGCAACTCCAAAAACTGATCCCGTAATAAATTACAGGAAAACCCCGCTACTGTATATACATACCCGCATTTGTATTCCGACCGAAATACAAATGCAATGAGACAAAATCTACACTGTACAATACTAGGATCCGGCTTAAACCAAAGCCATCTAGTATTATCCGTCCGATCATGATCCGTGCAATACCGCACGTATCTGATCGAACCCTGCCATATCTCCATACGGCCTCTACAGCGTTTCGCCCGAAACTTGAGAAAACGGTCTGTGGGAGACTCTAAAGACTCGTCAATACTTTGGTTATGGATTTAACCACTAGCACGTCAGAGGTATTAGCCTATACATAACGGGATACCAGGTATTGACCAAAAGGGACGTCGATGAGCGAACTCATCCTGACACCCTACTGAGCCTGTCAGTGACAATATCCGTATAGTCCGGTCCGTTCGTCTATGAGCATCGCATAGCGGGCCTAGGGGGTTGGTAAAAGTCAGACCCCCAAAAGCGGTACAAGTCGTGTCGGAGTGTAGCCCAGAACACCCTGAGATACTACTGGAATACCTACCAGCAAATCTCCTGCCTTGGCCAAGGACTTCGTGTAAGGGCTCTCCTAGACACAGCGTGACCTCACCCCCAATACCGGGAGAGACGAACCCCTCAAGATCCGCTCACTGCCTCCATGTGGCTCGGGACTGTACCCAACTAAAATCTGTTTGCACGTCTCCTTTGAGCATGGTAGGGTAGTAATCAAAGTACAGTGGGAACTCACACGAGACAAATGACGATCCTCAGGTCGATGAACTAACCTGACACATGTCACCAGGGAACTGCTATCTGACGTCAGGTATAAGACCAACTAGCATGTTCCCGGCGAGTCCTGTCCGGTATACTCATAACCCAATGAGCACCTGTATACATCTTAGGTGAACCAACTGACACCAGTGGCTTGTGAGACCGGCCACCGCCCCTCGTCGGGGTCTCGAATGTATACACTAGTCTACTCTGGAGTATCGATGCCCTGTCTTGAAACTCCCATGACTAGGGACCTTTTAAGGATGTGCTTATAGACTACCAGCTCCCACGTATATGATCGCCCTCATACTGCTGACAATCAAGCAAGAATCCTAGGGGCTCTATCAACGTGCAATAGTGACCTGTCAGGTCACCTAAAGCAGTACACGATGATAAAGATAAACCAGATAGAATACTATCATCTTGAGTAAGAGTGTCCTACCGGGATAGGTCCTCCCTCAATCATTGCAATCACGTGCCTGTGATCCAATAATTGACTCCGAGGGCACTTTCTCCAACAATCTCCCACTTGCACTCAAGGCTAATTATTGTGATGTCGCATACTCACAGCCCGTGTGATACCGAATACCCAACTCCTCTACTAGTCTGTCTCACAAATCCCGTTTGCGAAACTATTGCGTTCAAGGAATAGCCTCAGCCAGTGGATCCGCTTTGATGTTTCTTTCTATGTCTCTCTATATCTCAAGTTCGCGGAGAAAGCCATCTCCCGAAATGAGCAATACTTGTCTTAGAATGTGTCTGGATGTCTGATGGGACCTTGCTCATAAATGAACTCCAAATCCAAACTTCTTAGACTGTATCGTCAACTGAATTTAATCAGTATCCTGCGCCATACCTCCCTCAGTATTTCCTTGGACCACCTGTCCAAAATACTGCCCCTCGTCAGAAGGAAAACTATAACTCTGACAACCTCCCTGTCGTCCAAGTCACCTTGGAAGCCTGGAATGATAATTGTCTCCCGAATGAGGCTGTCGTTATCATATCCCTAGAACATCCACTTATGTTCTAAAACTGCTTCCGATTGTTTCTCCAGGATTTGATCAATGTCAACTTATTGCATCTAGTGCAAAAACAAGATCTGGTGTGGTACTTGACATCTTATGATTGACTCAATTGTCTAAGCAAGTGATCTGACCATAGATCCAGTAACCAGAATGTCTGATATAATATCCAAATCCCATGTGGAGAAACCACTGTGTGACGACCAAAGTATAACCGATCGTAGTATAGGAATATCACCTCCTACTCTGTGTATGTCATCCAAATACCATGACATCACACCCTACTACCTTCTCAACAGATCCATCCCTATTCTGATGAAGTCAAACCTATGACTGTCACATCAGAAATAGATGATCTATCTCCGCTACATCTGTTTTAGTCTATAAATAGACATAAGCCACTTGTCCACTAATGCTTCCGCTGCCCCCACTGACTACGACAACCCTCTGGCAGAGTCATATAGATGTACACTTCTAAAGCTAGTTCAGAACGACGCTATACTCATCCTCCTGCCGGGTCTCACAGTCTGGAACAACAGCAATGGCAAGTCTGGGTAAACAAGAACCTCCCTGTCACCGTCCTTGAGGCTATCGGAGTACCTCTCCGGTGCCTGAGGTTACCTACCGTATCTGCGGAGTGGCCAATGGAATGTCAAACCAGATTGAATCTTTAGGTTCCTATCAAATCTTCAGTAATCGTTTGTGGTTCTGGAATCACTTCCAGTTCTACCATACTCCCACTACTGTTTTCTGAAAAAATCCATTTTTATTAAAACTGTGGCGAGTTTAGAACAATATCACTATTGATCTTCCAGATGGTAGAAAGTCAACCCTCGTCATAGCCTGGGTCAACTCACAAACAGCAATTACAGAAACGCGCCTTGAGTTATCCAGAGTCTGGTTTTAAGTATAAGCCGGACAACTCCCCGTACCTTAACATCGTTAAGATATGAACTGTTCTATATCCAATATAGAAACAGAGGCACTAATTTAATTGAACCAGATTCAAATCATGCAGCTGTCTCCAGTGCATGTCAACTAAATGGAGAAAGGCCGATCAGCGTTACTCAACTTAGGAGTGCTTCCAATTATGAGTAACCTGAAAGAGAAGCAAGTTCTCTTAATATCCATTACTATCAACTGAATACCATACACAAGTATCTACATCTTTGATCACCTTGAAGAATCTCGATACTTGCAACACTTGGTTCTCTACTTTATTCTTATACCTATAACTTCTCAAAACTTAGACCTTGTGTTTCTACGAAACACCTGTCTAAAAACTAGAGAAGTCATAAGTAAACCGAATATAGTATGAGAACCAACCCCTCTGTCCTAATGGACACTGGACAACATACAATACTCTGTATAAGTCTCTTGAGTCTAGTAACTCATTCCCTGTGTGTCGTAGGTTGAAAACTGTACTTATGGTTAAGAAGAATTACACCGCTGTTTAATGCTCCTTACCTAACCATCAACTGATACAGATAAATGTCATCAACATAATTTCAAAAAGGTACATCTCACTCTATAAAAATAGACGTATATATATATCAATTTGAAATTGGTGCATAACAACGGATATTCAAAACCAAATATTCGCCGTCCGGCAAACAACCCAGGTAACTTCCTCAAATATCACCAATTACAACGAATTCCGATATAATGAGGATAATCACCTAATTCCCAATAGCTTACTCCCACTCATCATCTGTAAAACCATACAGATGTGAGAACATACCTGGTAAATACATACCCTGGAGTAAGTGTCCAATTGGGAAATCAGTTTTCCTTTAACTTTACATAGTGAAACTGAAACATTGAAATATTTCGATAGGGTATCCGGGTATTCCTAGTAATGCCTCTTCCATTATCCAGATTCACAACTCTAACCGTATATTTCTATACCATCTCTCCAAATCCCTTCTTTTGTCTTTAGTCATCACCTTATGCACACCCTTTTAGGCCAAATGGTTTTCTTCCTTCCCTACCTTTCGGCACCAGCCTATGGTTTGGAAGAAGACTATCCTATAAGCATAATGGGTGCACTGTCCTAATCCTAGAAGCACTCGCAATGCGAGAGAAGGTGAAGATAAAAGACAACCGAATAAACCTTATTCCTATTTCTCCTGAACTAAAATCCATCCCCGAACTGGAACAAGTTCCTTTCGAGTTCGTATATAACCATATGATGGAGTATCCAATAAACTGTGGATCTTCGTAGTGATACGGAGTGTCCTGGAGAAATACAAAGGTGAAGTGGGAGTGGTAATGAAATACTTGGTTTGGTCGTGAATAGCAGTCGCAATTTACTTTGCCCTCCTTCTAATCCCTTGATATGTCTTTACTTAATACCTTCTGCACACCATCGTTATGCTAATTGGTTTTCTTCATTCCTTACCGTTCGGCACCAGCCTAAGGTTTGGAAGAAGACTATCCAATTTGCGTAATAGGTGTACTATCTCCTAAACCAAGGAGTACTCGCAACCTGAGAGAAGGTAAAAGGAAAAGACAATTGAATAGTCCTATTCGTTTTCTCTAGAACCGGAAACCATCCTCGAATAAATTCCTTCGAGTTCGTATATAACCATACGATGGTTTTGTCCAATGGAAGTGGACGTTCGTAGTGATACGGGGTGTCCTGAAGAAAAGGGTAAAAGTAGGAGTGGCAATGAGGTTTGCAACTCTGACAATCTAAAAGCCAGTGTTAAAGAAGGTTCGGTCAACTTGGTCACTGAGTCATAGTCTAGGGTCGGGTCAATGGTCGCTGCCAAAGAGAGAGAGAGAGAAAAGAAACACTCAGCGTGCACTCTAACCTAGATCAGAATGGTTACCAATTTATCTAATCTGGAAACCTCTCACTGTACCGTCAAATTCTCCTCAAAACCTGAAAGAAGAATTAGTCGGGATCACCCGAGGAGTAAACCAAATCATCAGAGGGAATCGGGATCCAACTATCATCGCATGATAACGTGACGGAATCCGCTCACGTTATCACACTCCAGAAGGTATGCGCATATCTGGCAAGTTTCAGTTTCTTTAGAAACTCCCGATGTGGATTTTTTCCCCATGCTCTTATGACCTTGACGAAGGCCAACATATCATAAGTCACATGTCAAGTTCTACCCGTCATTGTCCAGGTTAATTTGAACCCACCCGTACATACCATTGACGAAGGTCAAAATAGTAGTACGACTGTCCCAAACCAACGCATCTATCTATGCTACAGAAAAGTAACAAATAGCTACCATACACTATGCCTTAACGAAGGCCAACATACATTGCATGAATACTAAGTGCTACCTTCCTGAAATGACGGAGCGCTATGATTGGTTTCTGGCGAAAACCTTTAACGTAATGAACTTGATATCGTTGAAGGAACTGGATAGCTTTATAAAAATATAGTAACGAAAACCTTTGCTAAAGAGGTCACTCCCGGTAAAGGTGTAGGGTTCCTAGGCACACTCAAGAGGTTCCACAAGGCATCAACCATGCCAAATTCAAATTTTAGGTGCCGAGAAACCCTAAGCAAAGATCGTTAACTAGAGTTTAGGCGAAACGAAATGAAAGTAAAACACATTTACACTAAGTGTGAACGGAAGATACAACCTTTGTAGATCCGGTCCTCCACCTCCATAACTCCGTGATGATGTCCCTCCGCTACGATCATCGGATCCCGGACTCTAGCGATGGTTTCGTCGAAGAAATGATCGGGCTAGGTCGTCGACTTCGATGCCGAAGATGATCTACGTCGAGGCAACTCAAGATCAAGCTCCAACTTCACCAAGTGATGAAACTTATGAAGAAAACACCCTATACTACATGGCAAGTGGTAGAGGATGAAGAAATAGGAAGTGGGTTCACTTTGGATTTGGATTTCTCACTTGAAATCATCACTTGATATTTTTCAAGAATGGTTTCTTTACTTGAACAAGAAGATGAAGAAGAAAGAAAAATGAATTATCTCTTAAAATAAATCAAGTGATTCTTATCATATATGTAACCATGGGTGAAGTAAACTAATGTAGAGAATAAACTAGGGTTAGGTGAATGGTTAGGTCAAGGGAAAATCCAAAATGGCTAGACTTTTTCAAAGATGCTAGAAGCTTCATAAGAAACATAAAGCCACCATTTTATTTCTTGCAAAAATAAATGAAATAAAATAAATAATTAAGCAAAACCCTAACCATTTACTTAAACATAGTTTAAAGCATACATTCACCCAAGTTTACATGTATCATCAAACATGATACAAACTAGTGCACAAAACTATATCATATATACAATGTGCACATCAAGTGAGAAAATCTATCTTAAATGAACCAATACTAGTTAATGCAAAGTAATATATCAAATATATAATCATACATTAAATCATTAAATCAACACTTGATTTAGCGATCCGGTCATATCGCATATGACCGACTAATATCCAATGTATCGACTTATCGAATCAATCCTTGATTCGATAACTAGGTTATATCGCATACAACCAATCGATACATTCATCGTGAGAATAGAATACGGTATCACATACACGCATTATTCTCGGTCCCGCACATATCTCATATGCGCTCCTATTTCGTTTCGCTTGAGCCAGGAAACCTCTGTGTAGGACTCTAAAGACTCGTCAATACACCGGCAGTAGGTGATGATCATATCAAACACCCACAAGCCGCAAGCGGTCTGCTAAACGTAACGGCCACCCGGGTATTGAGCGATCAGAAGATCGACGAGCAAGCCCGCTCACACTCCTGTGAATCCAACCAGTAACACTTACCGTACAGTCCGGTCTCGTCTTCGCATATCTTGCTTAGGGGTGGTAAACGTCAGACCCCAATAGCTTGATAAGTCATGTCGAAATGAGGTCTATAACAGTTCGAAAAACTACTGGTAACACTTACCAGTAAATCTCAGCAACCCTGGCCAGGGATTTCCGGTTATAGCCAATCGAACACAGCGCAACATCAACTCCCTATACCGGGAGAAACGAATCCACTCCTATCGCTCATTGCTACCATGTGATTCGGGATTGTACCCAAAAACCACCGTTTTGCACGCCCTCTTGGACATGGTAAGGTGGAAATCAAAGCACAGTGGGAATCACGCAAGACTCTATGACGATCTCGGGTCTACAGACTAACCTGTCCCAGTGTCACCAGAGAACTCCCATCTGACGTAAGGTATAATACCATCTGGGAGTTCTCGGCGAGTCCGTCTAGTGTACCCAGTCTCCACTGAGCACCCGTATATCATCTCCGATGTCAAACACCAATGGATATGGGATCATCCATCGCCCATCTGTATGGGTCGAGAAGGTATACGCTAGTCTACTCTGGTATATCGATGCCCCGTTTCGATACACCCACGACTAGGGACCTTGAAGGATGTACTTATGGACTACCAGGTCCCCACTAGTATGATCCGCATCATAGTCCAGGTAGTCAAGTACACATCCTAAGGGCTTTACCAACATGTAACCGAGAGACAATCAGTGTACATGTTAAGGTAAAGAGCAACCAGATAGCATACTATCATGTCGAGCAAGAAAGTCCTCTCTATATATGTCCAAGCATCCACTACAATATACATCCTATGTATAGTAATGGCCTCTAGGGCATACATATAACTAACAGTCTCCCACTTGCACTAGGGCCATCTGATAGCAGTGGTTGTAGTATCTTATACTCAACCATCCCATAATAGTCTCTCTCTGGGAAAAGGCCTTTGTGAGTAGATCCGCCGTGTTGTCCTCTGAGTCTACTCTCCTAACCTCGATCACCCTGGAGATCAACCATCTCCATGATCAGGTGACACTGCCTTAGAATATGTTTGGATCACTGATGGGACGGACGTTCCTTGGCATAAGCCACAACTCCATTGTCACACAATGGGAGGAACAAAGTTCATCTCATGAACTATTATACACCCAGACATCCTCTTTGGTAGCATCTTAAGTAGCGATGTATCCTGCCTTTATCGTCTAGTATGCCACGGTATTTAGCTTGGAACTCTTCCAACATACCGTCCCTTCATAGAGGGTAAAGACAATGCCTGTGACTGACATTCAGTCGTCCTTATCACCCTGGAACACTTCCAGTGATTCTCCCCAGGATCGATTGATACCATCTTACTACAACTAGTGAGTATCCTAACATCCAATTAGATCTATCTCATAGATCTAAAATCCAGGATTTAGGAGGTATCACTTTGATCCTTTATGGAGAATCATTGTGATAAGCGGAGATTGACCGAGCGTAGCATAGGAAACTTCTTCCCTATCAAGAGTATGTCATCCACGTACTCTACGAGGATCGTCACCATACTCCCTACTACTTTTTTGTTTATACAAGGTTCATCTACCATTTTGATGATGTCAAACTCCTTGACTAATACATCAAAACAAACGTTCCATCTCCGCGATGCCTGCTTTATCACATAAAACATCTTGCACACGTTTCCGCTGCTCCCACTGTCTACGAGGCCCTCTGGCTGTGTACTTATAGACGCACTCTTCTAAAACATCATTTAGAAAAGCAGTCATGGCACCCAACCGCCAGATATCGTAGTCATGGTATGTAGCCGTGGCAAGTAGGATCTGGACGGACTTAAGCATAGCCACTGAAAAAGGTTTCATCATTATCCACGCCTGGTCGATGATGAAAACCTTTAACATGTCTAGCTTTGAAAGTCTCAACTTTTCGATGTACACCAAGTAATCTTCTCAAGATATACTTGCTCCTGATGGGGATTTAACCCTTCAGATAAAGCAACCAAAGTCCATACTTTGTTGGTGTATAAGGATTCCATTTCAGATCGCTAAGCATCCAGCCATTCTTACAGAGTCCCACTCCTGATGGCCAGCTCGAAACTAGTTGGGTCATCATCTCATGATGCAATCCTCGCTCCCACTGTCATAGAGAAACCGAAGTATCTCTCAGGTGGGTGAGGAACCCTGCTATATCGGCGGAGAGGCTGAGGTTCGTTGGTTACTATTGAATCCTTTAGTTCTATCAAATCATCTGCTGTAGTTTGTATAGCTGGAACCTTTCCAGTTCTACATAATAGACCTGGCTTCAAGCTTGTCCGGATTTTGCTTTTAGACATAGGCCGGTCAACCCCAAATCTTAACTAGCTTAAGACATGGGCTCTTCCCATACCATATCTCAAATGGAGTGGTAGGCCGTGATCTGATTCGAACCTAATTTAATAGGTATGCAGCTTCTTAAGTGCATAACCCCAAAAAGGAAACAGGTAACTCAGTAGTACTCATCATAGAGGGCACCATATCGAATAGGGTGCAATTGCTCCGCCCCGATATACCATCGTGCTATGGTGTATACGGAGGAGTAATGCTGAGAGAGAATCTCATTCTCCTTTAGAATAGTCCAGGAATTCTATGCACAAGTATTCTCCTCCTTGATCTCATCAAAGGACATAATACTTATACCGTATTGGTTCTCTACTTCTAACTTATATTCTGTGAATATCTCAAAAGGTTCGGAATTGTGTTTCAACAGGAACATATGTCTGAATCTAAAGAGATCATCAGAGAATGTAATGAAGTACAAAGAACCGGTCTTGGCATGTGTAGATAGGGGACCTTCATACATCATCATGTATCAGTCCCAAGAGTACACTAACTCTTTCTCTTCTTCTAATAAACAGAGCTGTGGTCATCTTATCTTTGTGACATGACCGGCAAGTTTTCACAAGATGTTAATTCAAACATATTTAAATATGCATCTATGTACAACTTAGCTAGTCGGGTCGCATTGATATGACATAGTCTACAATACCTCAAGAAGGATTTGTTCATTTCTGAACTCTTCCTCTTGTGTGTGTTCCGTATACTAAGAACTGTAGTTTGATTTAGAACATCAATGCTTTTAGATAACGTGCCTGAACCGATCAACTTTTGATATAGGAAATGTTCAAAACATTATCCAACAATACAAAATTATATCATTTCTTTACTAATAAAGAGACTGATATGATTTTGTATATCTGGTTCGGTATCTAATAACAATTGTTCAGAATCAATGTATTTTGGTAATATTGGGTGACAGTGACCAACAGACTTGGCTGCAACACTTGCACCGTTTTCTGTCTCATGAAACTTATCACCCGTTCTCAGTTCTTTACCTATCTGTAGCCCATGTAACAGATTATATATGCAGGATCCTGATCCGGTATCTCATACCCAGGACGTAAAGGATACTGAGAAACAGTTCTCTATAATGAACATACCCGAAGAAGATGCATCAGCATGCACTTTCTTCGTTTGGGCGGCACGGGAAATCTGGTATTCCCCAATTTCTTGCTCTGTTTTATAACAATTATAAGTTGGAGCGGGACCAACGTTCCCCAGCTCAGTATAACAAGCGGGTTCGGTCAATACATCCGTATTATTATCTTGATTAAGGCGTGACATGGTCGCTACCAGGAGAGAGAGAGAAGAAAACACTCAGCGTGCGCTCTTGCAAGAATAGATTGGTTATTATTTTATCTAATCAGGATGGCTCCCACCGTTTTTATCAAATCTTCCTTCAAACCCTAAAAGGAAAGACTAGCCGGGATTAATTACACGCTACAAGTTCGACAATCTTTCAGCCAGGCCAGTGTCGGTACTTTGAGGGAGGTTCCCCGTGCTTTCGCACGGACCTAATTAAAGTAAACCTCGTTTTCCTAGAGGCGTAACCTCGTTAACACCTTTCTAGACACCTACTTGATCGGCTAATTGTAATGTGTAAAACTCTCCCAGGTGTAATAATTACTCGCAGCGGGTATCGGGATCCAACTATCTCATAGAAGGTATGCAATCTCATTGCAAATTTCAACACTTGAAATTCCCGATAATATTTTGCCCCTAACGATCTATGACCTTGACAAGGTCAACAAACCATAGACCGTAAGTCAAGTTCAACCCGTCATTTCTTGATTGAATTAAACCCACCCGCATGACCCTTGACAAGGTCAACAAGGCCGTACGACTACCCTAACCCAATCTGCATCATATGCATAAGCAGATAAATGCTGGTCAGCTACCGCACACTGCGCCTTGACAAGATCAACAAACGCAGTACGAATACTAAGCTGGACTTATCTGAAATGACGGAGGGCAACGACAGGTTTTTCTGAAAACCTATTGCGTAATGAACTTGATATCGTTGTAGAATCAAATGATTTTAAAATGGAGTGTTTTTTAGGCTTTTCTAGTTTTGCTAAAGGGGTCACTCCCGGTGAAGGGATCGTCGGCCCTTTCCTCGTCGAATGAGGTGCGGGATATATCATATATATCACTGTGCAAAGTAGAAACTATAGAAGCGATCAAAAGACAAACCGAGTGTGTAGCATCTGCCAGTTATTGCTAAAGGGGCCACTCTCGGTGAAGGGATCTCGGCCCTTTCCTCATCGAATAAGTTGCAGGATGTTCTACAAGGAACACCGCGATGCAAAGCAAGAACTGTAGCTACCTGTTTTATTTTTGAAATTCGATTCCACAACATCTTAGGTTTCTTTTTCTTTCATTAATCATATTAATGAAGTCCCATCATTTAAATCACCTAAACATCACAGATAAATACGACGTACACATATGCCATCCGCATTCGCCTCGATGTCCCCTCGTGCACCGTTAGGTTAGGTAACTAACGCAAGAGCGGGGCAGGGCTAGAGCGGGTGTAAAACATAAGTAACGTCTATATAATATATCATATATACTATATACAGTATTTATCATAGAACATCAAATGATCACATCACAGATATCGCAGCAGAAGAAACATATGAAACATTGATATACTAGGACTTCCGTGTTTTTAATACGAGCCAGTATAAAACACGGATTCCACGGTCACGATGAATAGCCAAACCCACACTCCTAGACCCCTACGAGAGCGGAAAGCAACCCTACCAATTCTAGAGTTAGGAGACCCGGACTCGACTCCTCGAGTTGGTATCCCACTGGACTCCAGAACCCGGTTACTTGTGCCCTCCTCCCTGGGTCTATCCTAGTGTGGAAAAGTAAATAATATACAAAAAGTGACATCTTCCGCAACCTGGAAGTGCCCCAATAAAAGAATATTACATACAAGGTTTTTACATGAATGAAAATGAAAAACACTCATCTCACATAAAAACCCCCCGGCTATTCATACACGACGATCCAATATAACATATCCAGCAACACATAACATCACATGTCATCAACGTAAGTAAATATACGCATCCCGATTGTCGTTGACATATAGCAACGAAACTGGCGATATCACATGTTACACTTACGGTCACAGAAAAGAAAGTGTAAAACTACAACAGTTGGAATCCACAAACTCTTTAGACATCGCATGCCTAATCAAATGAATTCCTTAGACATCGCATGCTTAACAATTATAAACCCCGCATTTTAGTCTCATTATTGAAAACTCTTTTCAATATCAAGTCGGGCAATTCAACAAGATTCCCGACATCCTGATCGAATGCTCGTCGCAAACTTTAGTAGGAGGCCGCACCCCCGACGCCGTCGACGAAGTGCACCAAGGCAGAACACCGCTGCCGCGAGCACCCGAATGGATGCTTTTGGCGACGGGGTTCTCCTACAGTCACTTGGTTGGGACTATGGGGTGAGGCTGTCTATTAAGTTTACCCGGCGAGTATCCGCGTACGCTACGTGATTGCGACAGACTTTTGATCACATCAAAATTCCATGGTAACCGATCAAGTGAGACTAAACTGCTATGTTTATAACATCCAAATCAGTTATCTCATAACTCTTGTGGATTCCAAATATTGTATCACATTCCAGATAAATAGAAAATGTTAAACTTTCCGATTGAACATCCAAACACCCAAGTTTTCCCGATAACAGCTCTGTTAGTTATATGTATGCCCTAGAGGCCATTACTATACATAGGATGTATATTGTAGTGGATGCTTGGACATATATAGGGAGGACTTTCTTGCTCGACATGATAGTATGCTATCTGGTTGCTCTTTACCTTAATATGTACACTGATTATCTCTCTGTTACATGTTGGTAAAGCCCTTAGGATGTGTACTTGACTACCTGGACTATGATGCGGATCATACTGGTGGGGACATGGTAGTCCATAAGTACATCCTTTAAGGTCCCTAGTCGTGGGTGTATCGAGACAGGGCATCGATATACCAGAGTAGACTAGCGTATATCTTCTCGACCCATACAAATGGGCGATGGATGATCCCATATCCATTGGTGTTTGAAATCAGAGATGATATACGGGTGCTCAGTAGAGACTGGGTACACTGGACGGACTCGCCGAGAACTCTCAGATGGTATTATACCTTACGTCAGATGGCGGTTCTCTAGTGACACTGGTACAGAGTAGTCTGTTGACCCGAGATCTTCATAGAGTCTTGTGTGGTTCCCACTGTGCTTTGATTTCCACCTTACCACGTCCAAGAGGGTATGCAAAACGGTGGTTTTTGGGTACAATCCCGAATCACATGGAGGCAATGAGCGATAGGAGGGGATTCGTCTCTCCCGGTATAGGGAGTTGATGTTGCCCTGTGTTCGATTGGCTATAACCGAAAATCCCTGGCCAGGGTTGCTGAGATTTACTGGTAAGTGTTACCAGTAGTTTCTCGAACTGTTATAGACCTCATATCAATACGACTTATCGAGCTATTGGGGTCTGACGTTTACCACCCCTAGGCAAGATATGCGACATATCAGACGACGAGACCGGACTGTACGGTAAGTGTTACTGGTTGGATTCACAAGAGTGTGAGCGGGCTTGCTCGTCGATCTTCTGATCGCTCAATACCCGGGTGGCCGTTATGTTTAGCAGACCGCTTGTGGCTTGTGGGTGTTTCATATGATCATCACCTGCTGCCGGCGTATTGACGAGTTTTTAGAGTCTTACACAGAGGTTTCCTGGCTCAAGCGAAACGAAATAGGAGCGCATATGAGATATGTGAGGGACCGAGAATTATACCAGTATGTGATACTGTATTCTATTCTCGTGATTTGTATCATTGGTCGGTTATATGTGATATAGCCGGGTTACCGAATCAAGTGTTGATTCGATACATTGATACACTTGATATTAGTCGGTTATATGCGATATGACCGGATCGTTAAATCAAGTGTTGATTTAATGATTTAATGTATAATTATATATTTGATATATTACTTTGCATTAACTAGTATTTGTTCACTTTAAATGGATTTTCTCATTTAAAATACACAAGTTGTATATGTGATATACTTTTGTGCACTTGTTTGTATCATGTTTGATGATACATGCTAACTTGGGTTTGTGTATGTGATTAAACTATGGTTATGTTAATGGTTAGGGTTTTATTTAGTTACTTATTCATTTTGGAAAGATGAAGAGAAATAGTGGCTTGATTTGTTTTCTAGTTGAAGCTTCATGAAGCTTTGAATAAGTCCACAATTTTTGTTTCATGCTTAACCCTAACCATTCAACCTAACCTTAGTTTATTCTCTACACCTAACTATGGTTGCAAATATGATAAGTATTATTTTATTTCCTATTTTTAAAGGATATATCATATTCTTTTTCTTCTTCTTCTTCTTCTTCAAGAAGAAGAGAGCTTGCAACCTTCAATGGTGATTTCATGAAAAGAGTGAGAAATCCAATTCTAAAGTGAACCCACTTCCTATTTATTCATCCTCTACCACTTGCCAAGTATTATAGGGTGTTTTCTTCACAAGTTTCATGACTTGGTGAAGTTGGAGCTTGATCTTGAGTTGCCTCGACGTAGATCATCTTCGGCATCGTAGTCGACGACCTAGCCCGATCATTTCTTCGATGAAACCACCACGAGAGTCCGGGATCCGATGGGTACAGCGGAGGGACTTCATCACGGAGCTATGGAGGTGGAGGACCGGATCTACAAAGGTTGTATATCCGTTCACTTATTAGTAAAGCTGTTTACTAGTTGCTTGTTTCGCCTAAACCCTAGTCAACGATCCGTATTAGGGTTTCTCGTCACTTGTAAAATTTGAAATTGGCATGGTTGATGCCTTGTGAGACCTCCTTAGAGTTCCTAGGAACCCTACAGTGGTATCAGAGCCTAGCTAGAGCCTTAGGCGATGCGTAGACAGAGTTAGAAGTCCGATCGAACCGAAACCCTAATCTTAAATTGCTCTCTGTACATTTTTTGAAATCGGAGATTTTTTCGAATTAAAAATATGCAGAAAAATAAGCAGTGTCTTATTTGAATTATTGTAAAAAACGAGGGGCTAGTTCGATTAAACCGCCGAGGAACCGCGGCACAAGCCTGGCATGTGCGGCGGTTCCGCGGCCGTACGGTCTCCTCTTTCACCGAATTTTGCACAGTAATTCCTATATTTGAATGCTATATTTTCTGGGTATTTTATTATGACTCAAGAGTTGAGTGTTCTGGGGTTGTATTGGGAATCGAAGATTCGATCGGATTATCAAACTTTGTCTATGTGTTTTCCCGGATAATTTTAGAATATGTTAAAAAGTTCGACCGGATGTAAATACCCAATTTTTCCCTTGCCGGGAAATTTCCAATTGTTGGACTTTCCCGTAGTTTAAAGACGTTCTAAGTAGTGCAAGTAACGCGATGGTCCCTCTAGAAGACAACAAACCTTAACTCGATTATTTGACCGTCTTGAACTGCCTTTTGAACCTTAGGGTTTGGGACAGTACGGCGTGCCACATGTGAGGCGTTGGCTTGACCCTTCTACGGCTGGACCGTTGGTACTGAGGCACGAAGTGAATGTTTTTAAACTTATTTCATGTGTTGAGCTGTTTCGGGAAAACTTGGGTGTTCAATTGTTCGATCGGAAAGTTTAACATTTTCTATTTATCCGGAATGTGATACAATAATTGGAATTCACAAGTAGTTATGAGATAACTGAATGAATGTTATGAATCTAGTACTTTAGTCTCATTTGATCGGTTGCCACGAAATTTTGATGTGATCAAAAATCCGTCGCAATCACGTAGCGTACGCGGATACTCGCCGGTAAACTTAATAGACAGCTACGCCCCATAGCCCCGACCAAGTGACTGTAGGAGAACTCCGTCGCCGAAAGCATCCGTTCGGGTGCTCGCGGCAGCGGTGTTCCGCCTTAGTGCACTTCGTCGGAGGCATCGGGGGTGCAGCCGTCTACTGAAGTTTGCGACGAGCATTCGATCAGCATGTCGGGAATCTTGTTGAATTTCCCGACTTGATATTGAAAAGAGTTTTCGATAATGAGACTAAAATGCGGGGTTTATAATTGTTAGGCATGCGATGTCTAAGGAATTCATTTGGTCAGGCATGCGATGTCTAAAGAGGTTGCGGATTCCAACTGTTGTAGTTTTACACTTTCTTTTTTGTGACCGTAAGTGTAATATGTGATATCGCCGGTTTTGTTGCTATATGTCAACGACAATTGGGATACGCATGTTTACTTACGTTGATGACATGTGATGTTATGTGTTGCTGGATATGTTATATTGGATCGTCGTGTTTGAATAGCCGGGTTTTTTTTATGTGAGATGAGTGTTTTTCATTTTCATTCATGTAAAAACTTGTATGTAATATTCTTTTATTGGGGCACTTCCAGGTTGCGGATGATGTCACCTTTTGTATATTATTTTCTTTTCCGCACTAGGATAGACCCAAGGAGGGGAGCACAAGTGACCGGGTTCTAGGGTCCAGTGGGAGACCAACTCGAGGAGTCGAGTCCGGGTCTCCTAACTCTAGAATTGGTAGGGTTGCTTGCCGCTCTCGTTCGGGTCTAAGGGTGTGGGTTTGGCTATTCATCGCGACCGTGGAATCCGTGTTTTATACTGGCTCGTATTGAAAACACGGACGTCCTAGTGTATCCAATGTTTCATATGATTCTTCTGCTGCGATATCTGTGATGTGATCATGTGATATGTTCTGTGATGGATACAGTATATAGTATATATGATATATTATATAGACGTTACTTATGTTTTACACCCGCGCTAGCCCTGCCCCGCTCTTGCGTTAGTTACCTAACCTAACGGTGCACGAGGGGACATCGAGGCGAATGCGGATGGCATAAGTGTACGTCGTATTTATCTGTGATGTTTAGGTGATTAAATAATGGGACTTCATTAATATGATTAATGAAAGTAAAAGAAACCTAAAGATGTTGTGGAATCGAATTTCAAAATAAAACAGGTAGCTACAGTTCTTGCTTTGCATCGCGGTGTTCCTTGTAGAACATCCTGCACCTTATTCGATAAGGAAAGGACCGAGATCCCTTCACCGGGAGTGACTCCTTTAGCAATAACTTGTAGATGCTACACCCCTCGGTTTATCTTTTGATTGCTTCTATAGTTTCTGCTTTGCACAGTGATATATATGATATATCCCGCACCTCATTCGACGAGGAAAGGGCCGACGATCCCTTCACCGGGAGTGACCCCTTTAGCAAAACTAGAAAAGCCTAAAAAACACTCCATTTTAAAAATCATTTGATTTTACAACGATATCAAGTTCATTACGCAATAGGTTTTCAGAAAAACCTGTCGTAGCCCTCCATCATTTCAGATAAGTTGTATATAGTATTCGTGCTACATTTGTTGGATTTCGTCAAGGTGTAGTGTGCGGTAGCTATATGCTGCTTATCTGCTGCATACGATGCGATTGGATTAGGGTAGTCGTGCGGCTTTGTTGGCTTTCGTCAAGGGTCGTGCGGGTGGGTTTAATTCAATCAAGAAATGTACGGGTTGAACTTGACTAGCGGGCTATGCTTTGTTGGCTTTCGTCAAGGTCATAGCACGTTAGGGGCAAAATATTATCGGGAATTTCAAGTGTTGAAATTTGCAATGAGATTGCATACCTTCTATGAGATAGTTGGATCCCGATACCCACTGCGAGTAATTATTACTCTTGTGAGAGTTTTACACATTACAATTAGCCGATCAAGTAGGTGTCTAGAAAGGTGTCAACGGGGTTACGCCTCTGGAAAAACGAGGTTTACTGTAATTAGGTTCGTGTGAAAGCACGGGGGACCTCCCTCAAAGTACCGACACTGGCCTGGCTGAAAGATTGGCGAACTTGTAGCGTGTAATTAATCCCGGCTAGTCTTTCCTTTTAGGGTTTGAAGGAAGATTTGATAAAAACAGTGGGAGCCATCCTGATTAGATAAAATAATAACCAATCTATTCTTGCAAGAGCGCACGCTGAGTGTTTTCTTCTCTCTCTCTCCAGGTAGAGACCTTGTCATGCCTTAATCAAGATAATAATACGGATATTTGACCGAACCCGCTTGTTATACCGAGCTGGAGAACGTTGTTCCCGCTCCAACTTATAATTGTTATAAGACAGAGCAGGAAATTGGGGATTACCAGAATTCCCGTGCCGCCCAAACGAAGAAAGTGCATGCTGATGCATCATCTTCGGGTGTGTTCATTATATAGAACTGTTTCTCAGTGTCCTTTACGTCCTGGGTATATGATACCGGATCAGGATCCCGCATATGTAATATGTTACATGGGCTATAGATAGGTAAAGAACCGAGAACGGGTGATAAGTTTCATGAGACAGAAAACGGGGCAAGTGTTGTAGCCAAGTCTGTTGGTCACTGTCACCCTGTATTACCAATACATTGATTCCGAACGAATGTTATTAGATACCGAACCTGATATACAAAATCATGTCAGTCTCTTTATTAGTAAAGAAATGATATAATTTTGTATTGTTGGATAATGTTTTAAACATTTCCTATATCAAAAGTTGATCGGTTCAGGCACGTTATCTAAAAGCATTGATGTTCTAAATCAAACTACAGTTCTTAGTATACAGAACACACACAAGAGGAAGAGTTCAGAACTGAACGAATCCTTCTTGAGGTATTGTAGACATGGTCATATCAATGCGACCCGACTGGCTGAAGTTACATTTAGATGCATATTTAAATCTGTTTGAATTTACATCTTGTGAAACTTGCCAGTCATGTCACAGAGATAAGATGACCATAGCTCTGTTTACTGGAAACAGAGAAAGAGTTAGTGAACTCTTGGGATTGATACATGTTGATGTATAAAGGTCCCCTGTCTACACATGCCAAGACCGGTTCTTTGTACTTCATTACATTCTCTGATGATCTCTTTAGATTCAGACATATGTTCCTGTTGAAACACAAGTCCGAAACTTTTGAGATATTCATAGAATATAAGTTAGAAGTAGAGAACCAAAATAAGGGTATAAGTATTATGTCCTTTGATGTGATCAAGGAGGAGAATACTTGAGCACTGAATTCTTGGACTTTTCTAAAGGAGAATGAGATTCTCTCTCAGCATTCCTCCTCCGTATACACCATAGCACGATGGTATATCGGGGTGGAGCAATCACACCCTATATGATAAGGTGTGCTCTATGATGAGTACTACTGAGTTACCTATTTCCTTTTTGGGAGTTATGCACTTGAGAAGCTGCATACCTATTGAATAGGGTTCAAATCAAATCAGTTGCCTACCACTTCATATTTGATATGGTATGGGAAGAGCCCATGTCTTAAGCTAGTTAAGATTTGGGGTTGTCCGGCCTATGTCTAAAAGCAAAATTCGGACAAGCTCGAGGCAAGGTCTGTAATGTAGAACTGGAAAGGTTCCAGCTATACAAACTATAGCAGATGATTTGATAAAACCAAAGGATAAAACCAAAGGATTCAATAGTTACCAACGAACCTCAGCCTCTTCGCCGATCTAGTAGGGTTCCTCACCCACCTGAGAGTTACTTCGGTTTCTCTATGACAGTGGGAGCGAGGATTGCATCATGAGATGATGACCCAACTAGTTTCGAGCTGGCCATCAGGAGTGAGACTCTATAAGAATGGCTGGTTGCTTAGCGATCTGAGATGGAATCCATGTACACCAACAAAGTATGGACTTTGGTTGCTATATCTGAAGGGTTAAATCCCCATCAGGAGCAAGTATATCTTGAGAAGATTACTTGGTGTAGATGGAAAAGTTGAGACTTTCAAAGCTAGACTTGTTGAAGGTTTTCGTCATCAACCAGGAGTGGATAATGATGAAACCTTTTCCAGTGGCTATGCTTAAGTCCATCCGGATCCTACTTGCCACGGTTACATACCATGACTACGATATCTGGCGGTTGGGTGTCATGACTGCTCTTCTAAATAATATTTTAGAAGAGGGCGTCTATAAGTACACAGCCAGAGGGCTTCGTAGACAGTGGGAGCAGCGGAAACCTGTACAAGATGCTTTATAGGATAAAGCAGGCATCGCGGAGATGGAACATCTGTTTTGATGTAGTAGTCAAATAGTTTGACTTCATCAAAATGGTAGATGAACCTTGTATATACAAAAGGGTAGTAAGGAGTATGGTGGTGATCCTCGTAGAGTACATGGATGACATACTCTTGATAAGAAAGAACTTTCCTATGCTGCGCTCGGTCAATCTCCGCTTATCACAATGATTCTCCATATAGGATCAAAGTGATACCTACTAAATCCTGGGTTTTGGATCTATGAGATAGATCTAAATGGATGTTAGGATTCTCACTACTTGAAGTGAGATGGTATCAATTGATCCAGGGGAAAATCACTGGAAAAGTTCCAGAGTGATAAGGACGACTGAATGTCAGTCACAGGCATTGCCTTTACCCTCAGTAAAGGGACGGTATGTTGGAAGAGTTCCAAGCTAGATACCATGGCATACTAGACGATTAAAGGCAAGATACATCGCTACTTAAGATGCTACCAAAGAGGCAGTCTGGGTGTATAATGGTTCATGAGATGAACTTAGTTCCTCCCATTGTGTGACAATGGAGTTGTGGCTTATGCCAAGGAACGTCCGTCCCATCAGTGATCCAGACATATTCTAAGGCAGTATCACCTGATCATGGAGATGGTTGATCTCCAGGGTGATCGAGGTTAGGAGAGTAGACTCAGAGGACAACACGGCGGATCCACTCACAAAGGCCTTTTCCCAGACAGAGACTTTTATGGGATGGTTGAGTATGAGATACTACAACCATTGCTATCAGATGGCCCTAGTGCAAGTGGGAGATTGTTAGTTATATGTATGCCCTAGAGGCCATTACTATACATAGGATGTATATTGTAGTGGATGCTTGGACATATATAGGGAGGACTTTCTTGCTCGACATGATAGTATGCTATCTGGTTGCTCTTTACCTTAACATGTACACTGATTGTCTCTCTGTTACATGTTGGTAAAGCCCTTAGGATGTGTACTTGACTACCTGGACTATGATGCGGATCATACTAGTGGGGACATGGTAGTCCATAAGTACATCCTTCAAGGTCCCTAGTCGTGGGTGTATCGAGACAGGGCATCGATATACCAGAGTAGACTAGCATATATCTTCTCGACCCATACAGATGGGCGATGGATGATCCCATATCCATTGGTGCTTGACATCAGAGATGATATACGGGTGCTCAGTGGAGACTGGGTACACTGGACAGACTCGCCGAGAACTCCCAGATGGTATTATACCTTATGTCAGATGGCAGTTCTCTGGTGACACTGGTACAGAGTAGTCTGTTGACCCGAGATCGTCATAGAGTCTTGTGTGGTTCCCACTGTGCTTTGATTTCCACCTTACCACGTCCAAGAGGGCGTGCAAAATGGTGGTTTCAGGGTACAGTCCCGAATCACATGGAGGCAATGAGCGATAGGAGGGGATTCGTCTCTCCCGGTATAGGGAGTTGATGTTGCGCTGTGTTCGATTGGCTATAGCCGGAAATCCCTGGCCAGGGTTGCTGAGATTTACTGGTAAGTGTTACCAGTAGTTTCTCGAACTGTTATAGACCTCATATCAACACGACTTATCGAGCTATTGGGGTCTGACGTTTACCACCCCTAGGCAAGATATGCGACATATCAGATGACGAGAACGGACTGTACGGTAAGTGTTACTGGTTGGATTCACAGAAGTGTGAGCGGGCTTGCTCGTCGATCTTCTGATCGCTCAATACCTGGGTGGCCGTTACGTTTAGTAGACCACTTGTGGCTTGTGGGTGTTTGATATGATCATCACCTGCTGCCGGCGTATTGACGAGTCTTTAAAGTCCTACACAGAGGTTTCCTGGCTCAAGCGAAACGAAATAGGAGCGCATATGAGATATGTGCGGGACCGAGAATTATACCAGTATGTGATACTGTATTCTATTCTCTCTATTTGTATCATTGGTCAGTTATATGTGATATAGCCGGGTTACCGAATCAAGTGTTGATTCGATACATTGATACACTTGATATTAGTCGGTTATATGCGATATGACCGGATCGTTAAATCAAGTGTTGATTTAATGATTTAATATATAATTATATATTTGATATATTACTTTGCATTAACTAGTATTTGTTCACTTTAAATGGATTTTCTCATTTGAAATACACAAGTTGTATATGTGATATACTTTTGTGCACTTGTTTGTATCATGTTTGATGATACATGCTAACTTGGGTTTGTTTATGTGATTAAACTATGGTTATGTTAATGGTTAGGGTTTTGTTTATTTACTTATTCATTTTGGAAAGATGAAGAGAAATGGTGGCTTGATTTGTTTTCTAGTTGAAGCTTCATGAAGCTTTGAATAAGTCCACAATTTTTGTTTCATGCTTAACCCTAACCATTCAACCTAACCTTAGTTTATTCTCTACACCTAACTATGGTTGCAAATATGATAAGTATCATTTTATTTCCTATTTTTAAAGGATATATCATATTCTTTTTCTTCTTCTTCTTCTTCTTCAAGAAGAAGAGAGCTTGCAACCTTCAATGGTGATTTCATGAAAAGAGTGAGAAATCCAATTCTAAAGTGAACCCACTTCCTATTTCTTCATCCTTTACCACTTGCCAAGTAGTATAGGGTGTTTTCTTCACAAGTTTCATGACTTGGTGAAGTTGGAGCTTGATCTTGAGTTGCCTCGACGTAGATCATCTTCGGCATCGTAGTCGACGACCTAGCCCGATCATTTCTTCGATGAAACCACCGCGAGAGTCCGGGATCCGATGGGTACAGCGGAGGGACTTCATTACGGAGCTATGGAGGTGGAGGACCGGATCTACAAAGGTTGTATATCCGTTCACTTATTAGTAAAGCTGTTTACTAGTTGCTTGTTTCGCCTAAACCCTAGTCAACGATCCGTATTAGGGTTTCTCGGCACATATAAAATTTGAAATTGGCATGGTTGATGCCTTATGTGACCTCCTTAAAGTGCCTAGGAACCCTACAAGCTCAATACATGAAATAGGTTTTAAGAACATTCACTTCATGCCACAGTACCAACGGTCCAGCCGTAGAAGGGTCAAGCCAACGCCTCACATGTGGCTCGCCGTACTGCCCCAAACCCTAAGGTTCAAAGGGCAGTTCAAGACGGTCACATAATTGAGTTAATGTTTGTTGTCTTCTAGAGGGTCCATCACGTTACTTGCACTACTTAGTACGTCTTTAAACCACGGAAAAATCCAACACTTGGAAATTTCCCGACAGGGGAAAAATTGGGTATTTATATCCGGTCGAACTTTTTAACATATTCTAAAATTACCCGGAAAAACACATAGACAAAATTAGACAATCCGATCGAATGTACGAACTCCCAATACAACCCAGAAAACTCAACTCTTGAGTGCAAATTAAAATTCCCAGAAAACACAGGAAATTCAGATTAACATTACTGTGCAAAAATTGTTGAAAGAAGCGATCGTACGGCCGCGGAACCGCCGCACTAGCCATGCTATTGCCGCGGTTCCACGGCGCTTTGATCGATTTAGGCGCTCGTTTTGCACAGTAACTCCTAGAAAACCCTGCTGATTTTTCTGCATATTTTTAATTTGGAAAAACCCAGTTTTGAAAAAATGTATAGAGAAGGGTTTTAAACTAGGGTTTCGGGTTCGATCGGACTTCTAACATCGTCTACACTTCGCCTAAGGCTCTAGCTAGGCTCTGATACCACTGTAGGTCAGGCAGCCACCCCATCCAATTGGGTCGCCGTGGCACCAACGGGTCCCTCAGCCGCTACTTTTTACGCATGCCCCCTCGCGAGGACTACAACCAGCCGGAACACCTTCCGGTCTCGGGATACCCTGGGGGTAAGAGCCTATACTTCGCTACACTGTCACACAGTGAGAACCCCCCATAGGTTGACATCCAATGCCTAGTAGCTCTGATACCACTGTAGGGTTCCTAGGCACACTCAAGAGGTTCCACAAGGCATCAACCATGCCAAATTCAAATTTTAGGTGCCGAGAAACCCTATGCAAAGATCGTTAACTAGAGTTTTGGCGAAACGAAATGAAAGTAAAACACATTTACACAAAGTGTGAACGGAAGATACAACCTTTGTAGATCCGGTCCTCCACCTCCATAGCTCCGTGATGATGTCCCTCTGCTGCGATCATCGGATCCCGGACTCTAGCATTGGTTTCGTCGAAGAAATGCTCGGGCTAGGTCGTTGACTTCGATGCCGAAGATGATCTACGTCGAGGCAACTCAAGATCAAGCTCCAACTTCACCAAGTCATGAAACTTGTGAAGAAAACACCCTATACTACATGGCAAGTGGTAGAGGATGAAGAAATAGGAAGTGGGTTCACTTTGGATTTGGATTTCTCACTTGATATTTTTCAAGAATGGTTTCTTTACTTGAACAAGAAGATGAAGAAGAAAGAAAAATGAATTATCTCTTAAAATAAATCAAGTGATTCTTATCATATATGTAACCATGGGTGAAGTAAACTAATGTAGAGAATAAACTAGGGTTAAGTGAATGGTTAGGTCAAGGGAAAATCCAAAATGGCTAGACTTTTTCAAAGATGCTAGAAGCTTCATAAGAAAAAAAAAGCCACCATTTTATTTCTTGCAAAAATAAATGAAATAAAATAAATAATTAAGTAAAACCCTAACCATTTACCTAAACATAGTTTAAAGCATACATTCACCCAAGTTTACATGTATCATCAAACATGATACAAACTAGTGCACAAAACTATATCATATATACAATGTGCACATCAAGTGAGAAAATCTATCTTAAGTGAACCAATACTAGTTAATGCAAAGTAATATATCAAATATATAATTATACATTAAATCATTAAATCGACACTTGATTTAACGATCCGGTCATATCGCATATGACAGACTAATATCCAATGTATCGACTTATCGAATCAATCCTCGATTCGATAACTAGGTTATATCGCATACAACCAATCGATACATTCATCGCGAGAATAGAATACGGTATCACATATACGCATTATTCTCGGTCCCGCACATATCTCATATGCGCTCCTATTTCGTTTTTCTTGAGCCAGGAAACCTCTGTGTAGGACTCTAAAGACTCGTCAATACGCCGGCAGTAGGTGATGATCATATCAAACACCCACAAGCCGCAAGCGGTTTTCTAAACATAACGGCCACCCGGGTATTGAGCGATCAGAAGATCGACGAGTAAGCCCGCTCACACTCCTGTGAATCCAACCAGTAACACTTACCGTACAGTCCGGTCTCGTCGTCACATATCTTGCCTAGGGGTGGTAAACGTCAGACCCTAATAGCTTGATAAGTCGTGTCGATATGAGGTCTATAACAGTTCGAGAAACTACTGGTAACACTTACCAGTAAATCTCAGCAACCCTGGCCAGGGATTTCCGGTTATAGCCAATCGAACACTGCGCAACATCAACTCCCTATACCGGGAGTGACGAATTCACTCCTATCGCTCATTGCCTCCATGTGATTCGGGGCTGTACCCAAAAACCACCGTTTTGCACGCCCTCTTGGACATGGTAAGGTGGAAATCAAAGCATAGTGGGAATCACACAAGACTCTATGACGATCTCTGGTCTACAGACTAACCTGTACCAGTGTCATCAGAGAACTGCCATCTGACGTAAGGTATAATACCATCTGGGAGTTCTCGGCGAGTCCGTCCAGTGTACCCAGTCTCCACTGAGCACCCGTATATCATCTCCGATGTCAAACACCAATGGATATTGGATCATCCATCGCCCATCTGTATGGGTCGAGAAGGTATACGCTAGTCTACTCTGGTATATCGATGCCCCGTCTCGATACACGCACGACTAGGGACCTTGAAGGATGTACTTATGGACTACTATGTCCCCACTAGTATGATCCGCATCATAGTCCAGGTAGTCAAGTACACATCCTAAGGGCTTTACCAACATGTAACAGAGAGACAATCAGTATACATGTTAAGGTAAAGAGCAACCAGATAGCATACTATCATGTCGAGCAAGAAAGTCCTCCCTATATATGTCCAAGCATCCACTACAATATACATCCTATGTATAGTAATGGCTTCTAGGGCATACATATAACTAACAGAAGGGATCTCTGCTCTTTCCCCGTAGAATGAGGTGCAGGATATTCCAACTGAATACCACGATGCAAAGCAAAAGTAAACGACTATAGTGAAGTTATTGCCCTGACGCAAACTTCTGTCCAAGGGGTCACTCCCGGTGAAGGGATCTCGGCCCTTGCCTCGTCGACTGAGGAGCAGGATATTCCAACTGAATACCATGATGCAAAACAAAAGAGAAAGCCCTTGTAATAACAGCTTTTTGAAAAGTGTTCCAACAACATCATATTATGTTTGTTTAACTTGCATTGATCCGAATCAACGCAGTCCCATCAATTGATCACACCAATAAAGAACGAAAATAATGACGTAGGTATATGCCATCCGCATTCGCCACTGGGTCCCGTCATTACCCGTTAGGTTAGCTAACTAATGACAGAGCGGGGACTGAACTAGCGCGGATGCAAAACATATACAACATCTACTAATATATATATAATATATAATATTTCGCTCAAGGTGTGATAAAATGCAACATCACAGAAATGTAATAAGCATCACAGATCAATACAGATATCTGGGATCCCCGGGTTTCACAGAGCCGCTACTGAAACCCGACGTTCCCCTGGTCGTGTGGATAGCCTGTGCAATGAAATCCTAGACCCCTACGGGCGCAGCAAGTTACCCGCCAAAACCTGAAGCGAGACAGCCCCCTTCAGCAACGTGAATGGACCACCCAACACTTCACGGAATCCGGTAACTTGGGCACCCCTCCTGGGTCAACCTGTACCCCCTACGAGTGCGGCGAATAGCCTGCTAATTCTAGAGTAAAGCCCCTTCCATCTCAATGCCATGAGATGCGGGCCCGTTGCCCTCTAGAACCCGGCTATCCGTGCACCCCTCCGCGGGGTAATCCTAGTACAGAAAGTAAAATATACATACAATGGGTACATCGACCTCGACCCGGTCGTGCCCCAAAAGAATAATACAAACAGGCAGTGACGGCAGTCCACATGTCGGACGCTCGTCCCGCAATATCAAATGTACATATAAAACAAAACTGTACTACCATTGCATCCAGGCTATCCCCCACGACCAATCCTCAACATCACAGCACAACACAGAACATCAACGTGAATGTCACGTTCGCAGATCCGTCTAACCGGGCTATAGCAGTTAAACAGGATTTACCGATCAAGTGACATTCATGGTCGCAGATATAATGTAAATACTGTGAACTAATGTATTTAAAATTTTCGATCGATCAAATTTACCTAAGTGGGCCCCCAAGCACTACTGTAGCACTTAAAGAAATTGTGGGCCCAAAAAGAATATTCCAAAAACCCCATTTTCTACTCAGAAGCCCACTGCAAAATTTTGGTCCAATGAACAGTTACAACGGCGGCGGAACCGCGGCCAAAATGGGGTTCAGGCCGCGGTTCCGCGGCGTTCCTAAGGAATCAAGTCACCAAATTTTCGTAGTGACCTTACAACACCCTGACTGATATTCTGCAGTGCACTGAAAAATTTTTGGAGCCAAAAATAAATCGACAGAAACTGTACTTTTAGATATCGGGTTTTCGGATAAATGTTCGATCGAAGTTTTAAACATATTAGACCAAGTTAGACTAGGTTAATGGCGTGGCTTTGATACCAGTGTAAGTGCACGGCGGTGCCCCGGCCGTCTTTCCGAGGCCAAAATGCGGAAGCGATAAATTACTTTAACTATTGAACCGGCACCACCGCGCACAATAAAATCCCGGATCGTGCCATTAATCTAGTCCTAGCTAACAAGAGAAAGGGTAGAGCGATATACCGAGCGATCCGTGTCCTTCGGTCTTCTCGCCGTCGTCCCGATCTCGCCGCGGAATCTCCGGTCTTCACCTCCTCGCCGGAAGGGCACCACGTCACCGGCTTCTTTTACGGGCTCCCACCTCTTGACCGAGGCAACTCGGGCATGAAGTTGGCAAGTCGACGTGCCCAAGGGTGCTGTAGGTAAACTGTAGAATGCTTTGTCTCTTGGGGTTGTAGGAAGTTGCCTTTTCTTTTGTGGAGGAAATGAGTTTGGAGAGAGGTGAGAAAAATGTAACATGCAAAGAATGAGATCAACATTTTTCTTCACAACCAAAAGGGAAAAATCCCCATCCCACAAATGTGGCCGGCCTCATTTTGTGAAGGGAGAGGGCAAAAATCCAAGAGGGGGTGGAGGAATAATGCAAGAGAATAAGGATACTCATGAAGTCAAATGATCACAACCATAATCCAACACTCCAAGAACTAATCAACTCCCATCACCAAAAGTGAAAACCATCATGAATAATCATGAAGCAAGAAGTCATTGAAAAGGTAGAACCATCATGACACTACAACTTTGCAAGGACCACCCTCCACAATGCTTATTTGCACAATTGCAAATAAGCCCTCCTCCACCAAATTTCAGCCAAGGATAGATACAATGGAAAATGGACGAAACGGAAAACAAACTGGCAACTCCAAAAACTGATCCCGTAATAAATTATAGGAAAACCCCGCTACTGTATATACATACCCGCATTTGTATTCCGACCGAAATACAAATGCAATGAGACAAAATCTACACTGTACAATACCAGGATCCGGCTTAAACCAAAGCCCGCTAGTATTATCCGTCCGATCATGATCCGTGCAATACCGCATGTATCTGATCGAACCCTGCCATATCTCCATACGGCCTCTACAGCGTTTCGCCCGAAACTTGAGAAAACGGTCTGTGGGGGACTCTAAAGACTCGTCAATACTTTGATTGTGGATTTAACCACTAGCACGTCAGAGGTATTAGCCTATACGTAACGGGCTACCAGGTATTGACCAAAAGGGACGTCGATGAGCGAACTCATCCCGACACCCTACTGAGCCTGTCAGTGAAAATATCCGTACAGTCCGGTCCATTCGTCTATGAGCATCGCATAGCAGGTCTAGGGGGTTGGTAAAAGTCAGACCCCCAAAAGTGGTACAAGTCGTGTCGGAGTGTAGCCCAGAACACCCTGAGATACTACTGGAATACCTACTAGCAAATCTCCTGCCTTGGCCAAGGACTTCGTGTAAGGGCTCTCCTAGACACAGCGTGACCTCACCCCCAATACCGGGAGAGACGAACCCCTGAAGATCCGCTCACTGCCTCCATGTGGCTCGGAACTGTACCCAATTAAAACCTGTTTGCACATCTCCTTTGAGCGTGGTAGGGTAGTAATCAAAGTACAGTGGGAACTCACACGAGACAAATGACGATCCTCAGGTCGATGAACTAACCTGTACACATGTCACTAGGGAACTGCTATCTGACATCAGGTATAAGACCAACTAGCATGTTCCCGGTGAGTCCTGTCCGGTGTACTCATAACCCAATAAGAACCTGTATACATCTTAGGTGAAACAACTGACACCAGTGGCTTGTGAGACCGGCCACCACCCCTCGTCGGGGTCTCGACTGTATACACTAGTCTACTCTGGAGTATCGATGCCCTATCTCGAAACTCCCACGACTAGGGACTTTTTAAGGATGTTCTTATAGACTACCAGCTCCCACGTATATGATCGCCCTCATACTGCTGGCAGTCAAGCAAGAATCCTAGAGGCTCTATCAACGTGCAATAGCGACCTGTCAGGTCACCTAAAGCAGTACATAATGATAAAGATAAACCAGATAGCATACTAGCATCTTGAGTAAGACTGTCCTACCGGGATACGTCCTCCCTCAATCATTGCAATCATGTGCCTGTGATCCAATAATTGACTCTGAGGGCACTTTCTCCAACAGAGTACACCGGACAGGACTCGCCGGGAACATGCTAGTTGGTATTATACCTGACGTCAGATAGCAGTTCCTTGGTGACATGTGTACATGTTAGTTCATCGACCTGAGATCGTCATTTGTCTCGTGTGAGTTCCCACTGCGCTTTGATTACTACCCTACCACAGCTCAAAGGAGTCGTGCAAACAGGTTGTAGTTGGGTACAGTCCCGAGCCACAAGGAGGCAGTGAGCGGATCTGCAGGGGTTTCGTCTCTCCCGGTATTGGGGGTGAGATCGCGCTGTGTTTAGGAGAGCCATTACACGAAGTCCTTGGCCAAGGTAGGAGATTTACTGGTAGGTATTCCAGTAGTATCTCAGGGTGTTCTAGACTACACTCCGACACGATTTGTACCGTTTTTGGGGGTCTGACTTTTACCAACCCCCTAGGCCCGTCATGCGATGCTCATAGACGAACGGACCGGACTGTACGGATATTGTCACTGACAGGCTCAGCAGGGTGTCAGGATGCGTTCGCTCATCGACCACCCTTTTGGTCAATACCTGGTAGCCCGTTACGTACGGCTAGTACCTCTGACGTGCTAGTGGTTAAATCCACAGCCAAAATATTGACGAGTCTTTAGAGTCCCCCACAGACAGTTTCTCAAGTTTCGGGCGAAACATTGTAGAGGCCATATGGTTTTATGGCAGGGTTCGAACATACGCGTGCACTTGTGCACGTGTCGTATTTCGGACGGATAATACTTGCGGTCTTTGGTTTAAACCGGATCCTAGTATTATACAGTGTAGATTTTGTCTCATTGCATTTGTATTTGGTCGGAATACAAATGCGGGTATGTATATACAGTCGCGGGGTTGTCCTGTAATTTATTACGGGGTCGCTTTTTGAAGTTGTCAGCTTTCTTTCCCTTTTCGGCCATTTTCCTTTCTTTCTTTCCTTGGCTGAATTTTACATTGGAGGGGTTTTCTTACAAAAGTTGCATTTAGCAAAATGCAAAGTGTTTTTTGTGGTGCTGGGGCTCAGCACCAGAAATCCGCAGCAAGCTCCATGTGCTTCTTGATTGATTGAGGTGCTTTGTATGCATCATTGCTAGCATTTATTGCTTAGGATATTGGTTGTGATCTTGTCTCCTTATGGTTACCTCCTTTTACTCCTACACTCACCTCCTCCTCATCAAATATATTCCCTGGCCGAGACTTTGAGGGGGGCTGATTTTTTCTTCTTGGCGGAGAGAAATTAGTTCATCTTGGTTGCAAAAAGAAAGAGGTTCATTCTTGCAAATTCATTCTAGCTCATTTCCACCTTCCCTCCTTCAAGGCAACTTCTAATAACCCCTTGAGACAAAGGTTTCTACGTATATTCTACAGCAATCTTGGACACGTTGGCTAGCTAACTTCGTGTCCGAGTTGCCTCGGTTAAGAGGTGGGAGCCCGTAAAAAGACTCGGTGATGTGGTGCCCTTTCCAACGAGGAGCTCGAGACCGGTGATGCCGCGAGGAGCTTGGGATGGTGGCCGAAGACCGAAGGACACGGATCGCTCGGTATAGCCTCTCTACCCTTTCTCTAGTTAACTAGTAGTAGGTTAATAGTCCGATCCGGGGAAAAAGTATACGATAGTGCCAGTTTCTAGTTAAAGAAAAGTTTTTGTTTCCGCATTTTGGCCTCGGACAGACGGCCGGGGCGTTATCGTAGGCTTACATGGTATCAGAGCCACGCCATTAACCTTTACTAGCTTGCTCTAGTGTGTTTAGAACTTCGATCGAACAAAAATTCCAAAAACCACAATTTCAAAATGCAGTTTCTGTCGATTTTCATTTGTGCTCGAAAAATTATTTTGAGTGTTGCAGAATTACGTGCAGGGTTTTTTATGAATTCGGTAAAAAATTGGTAATGTGATACTACAGTAAGGCCGCGGAACCGTGGCCAAACCCCTGTTCTGGCCGCGGTTCCGCCGCAGTAAAGAGTCATCACCGTACCATTTTTCTACAGTGCTCTTAATCTTGGAATTGGGGTTTATGGTATATTCTATTTAGGCCCAGATTTATTTTGTGTACTGGGTACTGTACTTGGGGCCCACTTCGGGAATTTTGTCGATCGAAAATTTTAAACATGTTAGTTCACAGTATTTACATTATATCTGCGACCGTGAATGTCATTTGATCGGTAAATCCTGTCTAATTGCTATAGCTCTTTTAGACGGATTTGCGAACGTGACATTCACGTTGATGTTCTGTGTTGTGCTGTGATGTTGCGGATTTGTCGTGGTGGATAGCCTGGATGAAATGGTAGTACAGTTTAGTTGTATTTGTACATTTGATATTGCGGGGCGAGCGTCCGACATGTGGACTGCCGTCACTGCCTGTTTGTAAATTATTCTTTTGGGGCACGACCGGCCTAAGGTCGATGTACCCGTTATATATATTTTTACTTTCTGTACTAGGACTACCCCGCGGAGGGGTGCACGGATAGCCGGGTTCTAGTGGGCAACGGGCCCGCATCTCATGGCTTTGAGACGGAGGGGGCTTTACTTTAGAATTGGCGGGCTATTCGCCGCACTCGTAGGGGGTACAGGTTGACCCAAGGAGGGGTGCTCAAGTTACCGGATTCCGTGAAGTGCTGGGTGGTCCATTCACTTTTTTGAAGGGGGCTGCCTCACTTCAGGTTTTGGCGGGTAACTTGCCGCGCCCGTAGGGGTCTAGGATTACATTGCACATGCTATCCACACGACTAGGGGAACGTCGGGTTTCAGTAGCGGCTCTATGAAACCCGGGGATCCCAGATTATCTGTATTGTTCTGTGATACTTATTACATTTCTGTGATGTTGCATTTTATCACGCCTTGAGCGAATATTATATATTGATATATATACTAGTAGATGTTGTATATGTTTTACACCCGTGCTAGTCCAGTCCCTGCTCTGTCGTTAGTTAAGTAACCTAACGGGTGATGACGGGACCCAATGGCGAATGCGGATGGCATATACGTACATCATATTTTCTTTCTTTTGTGGCGTGATTAATTGATGGGACTGGGTTGATTCGGATCAATGCAAGCTAAACAAACCTATTCTGATGTTGTTGGAACATTTTTCAAAAAGCTGTTATTATAAGGACGTTTTCTTTTGTTTTGCACAGTGGTATTCAGTTGGAATATCCTGCACCTCAGTCGACGAGGCAAGGGCCGAGATCCCTTCACCGGGAGTGACCCCTTGGACAGAAGTTTGCGTCAGGGTAATAACTTCACTATAGCCGATTGCCTTTTGCTTTGCATCGTGGTATTCAGTTGGAATATCCTGCACCTCATTCTACGGGGAAAGAGCCGAGATCCCTTCACAGGGAGTGACCTTTTTAGCAAAGGTTTTCGCCACAATATTTTTATAAAAAGCTATCCGGTTCCTTCAACGATATCAAGTTCATTACGTTAAAGGTTTTTCGCCAAAAACCATTCTTAGCCCTCCGTCATTTCATACGGGTAGCACTTAGTATTCATGCTATGTTTGTTGGCCAAAGTCAAGGCATAGTGTATGGTAGCTATTTGTTACTTTTCTGTAGCATAGATAGATGCGTTGGTTTGGGACAGTCGTACTGCTTTGTTGGCCAAAGTCAAGGGTAGGTACGGGTGGGTTCAAATTAACCTGGAAAATGACGGGTAGAACTTGATATGTGACTTATGATTTGTTGGCCAAAGTCAAAGTCATAAGAGTATGGAGTAAAAATCACATCGGGAGTTTCTAAAGAAACTGAAACTTGCCAGATATGCGCATACCTTCTGGAGTGTGATAACGTGAGTGGATTCCGTCACGTTATCATGCGATGATAGTTGGATCCCGATTCCCATTGATGAGTTGGTTTACTCCTCTGGTGATCCCAACTAATTCTTCTTTCAGATTTGGAGGAGAATTTGAGGTTACAGTGGGAGGTTTCCTGATTAGATAAAGTGATAACCATTCTGATCTAGGTTAGAGTGCACGCAGAGTGTTTCTTTTCTCTCTCTCTTTGGCAGCGACCATGGCCCGACCCTTGACTATGACTCAGTGACCAAGTTGACCGAACCTTCTTAAACACTGGCTTTTGGATTGTCAGAGTTGCATACCTCATTGCCACTCCTACTTTTACCCTTTTTTCTCCAGAACACCCCGTATTATTATGAACATCCACTTCCATTGGATAAAACCATCGTATGGTTATATACGAACTCGAAGGAACTTATTCGAGGATGGTTTCCGGTTTTGGAGAAAACGAATAGGACTATTCAGTTGTCTTTTTCTTTTACCTTCTCTCAGGTTGCGAGTGTTCCTTGGATTAGGACAGCACACCTATTACGCTTATTGGATAGTCTTTTTCCAAACAATAGGCTGGTGCCGAACGGTAGGGAATGACGAAAACCATTTAGCCTAAAAGGTGTGCAGAAGGTATTAAGTAAAGAAAAATAAAGGGATTAGTAAGAGGGCAAAGTAAACTGAGACTGCTATTCACGACCAAACCAAGTATTTCATCGCCATTCCTACTTCACCTTTGTATTTCTCCAGAACGCTCCGTATCACTACGAAGATCCATAGTTTATTTGGATACTCCATCGTATGGTTATATACGAACTCGAAAGGAACTTTTTCCAGTTCGGGGATGGATTCTGGTTCAGGAGAAATAGGAATAAGGTTTTATTCAGTTGTCTTTTATCCTTACCTTCTCTTACGTTACGAGTGCTCCCAGGATTAGGACAGTACACCTATTACGCTTAATGGATAGTCTTCTTCCAAACCATAGGCTGGTGCCGAACGGTAGGGAATGAAGAAAACCATTTAGCCTAAAGATGGTGTACAGAAGGTAATGACTAAAGACATATAAAGGGATTTGGAAAGATGGCAAAGAAATATACGGTTACAGTTGTGAATCTGATAATGGAAAAGGCATTACTAGGAATACCTGGATACCCCTTCGAAACATTTATATGTTTCAGTTTCACTGTGTATTGTTAATAGAAAACTGATTTCCCAATTGGTCCTTGCTCCAGGGTATGTATTTACCAGGTTTGATCCTCACATCTGTATGGTTTTACAGATGATGAGTGGGAGTAAGTTATTGGGAATTAGGTGATCATCCTCATTATATCGGGATTGTAATTGGTGATATTTGAGGAAATCACCTGGGTTGTTTGCCGGACGGCAAATATTTGGTTTTGAATATCCGTTGTTATGCACCAATTTCAAATTGATATATCTGTACGTCTATTTTTATAGAGTGAGATATAACTTTTTGAAATTATGTCCATGACATTTACCTATATCAGTGGATAGTTAGGTAAGGAGCATTAAACAGCGGTGTAATTCTTCTTGACCATAAGTACAGTTTTCAACCTACGACACACAGGGAATGAGTTATTAGACTCAGGGGACTTATACAGAGTATTGTATGTTGTCCAATGTCCATTAGGAGAGAGGGATTGGTACTCGTACTATATTCTGTTTACTTATGACTTCTCTAGTTCTTAGACAAGTGTTTCGTAGAAACACAAGGTCCAAGTTTTGAGAAGTTATAGGTATATGAATAAAGTAGAGAACCAGGTTGCAAGTATCGGGATTCTTCAACGTGATCGAAGATGTAGATACTTGTGTATGGTATTCAGTTGAAAGTAATGATTAAGAGAACTTGCTTCGTTTTCAGGTTACTCATAATTTGAAGCACTCCTAAGTTGAGTAATGCTGATCGGCCTCTCTCCATTTAGTTGACATGCACTGGAGACAGCTGCATGATTTGAATCTGGTTCCAATTAAATCGGTGCCTCTGTTTCTATATTGGATATAGAATAGTTCATATCTTAATAATGTTAAGGTACGGGGAGTTGTCCGGCTTATGTTTAAAACCAGACTCTGGATAACTCAAGGCACGTTTCTGTAATGGCTGTTTGTGGGTTGACCCGGGCTATGACGAGGGTTGACTTTCTACCATCTGGAAGATCAATAGTGATATTGTTCTTAACTCGCCAAAGTTTTAATAAAAATGGATTTTTTCAGAAAACAGTAGTGAGAGTATGGTAGAACTGGATATGATTCCAGAACCGCAAACGATTACTGAAAATTTGATAAGAACCTAAAGATTCAATCAGGTTTGACATTCTATTGGCCACTTCGTAGATACGGTGGGTAACCTCAGACACTCGAGAGGTACTTCAGTATGCTCAAAGACGGTGACAGGGAGGTTCTTGTTTATCCAGACTTGACACTACTGTTGTTCCAGACTATGAGACCCGGCAGGAGGATGAGTATAGCGTCGTTCTGAACTGGCTTTAGAAGTGCACGTGTATATTATTCTGCCAGAGGGTTGTCGTAGTCAGTGGGAGCAGCGGAAGCATAGTGGACAAGTGGCTTATGTCTATTTATAGACTAAAGCAGAAATAGCGGAGATAGATCATCTATTTCTGATATGACAGTCATAGGTTTGACTTCATCAGAATAGAGGATGGATCTGTTAAGAAGGTAGTAGGGTGTGATGTCCTGGTATTTGGATGACATACACAGAGTAGGAAGTGAAATTCCTATACTACGATCGGTTATACTTTGGTTGTCACACAGTAGTTTCTCCATATAGGATATAGATATTATATCAGATATTCTGGTTACTAGATCTATGATTTTAGATCTAGATTTGGGTAGTTTCCCAATCAGGGTACTTAGACAGCATTCTAAAGGTATTTAGAATAGACGACTCCTGGCACGGTATTGTACCTGCAGGTGATGGAGTCACCCTCTCTAAAGGTGTCTTACAGACTAAAAGGGAGAGGGATGTGCATGATTGGCAGATCACTTGCTTAGGTAATTGAGTCAATCATAAGATGTCAAGTACCACACCAGACGTTGTTTTTGGCACCAGATGCAATAAGTTGATATTGATCCAATCCTGGAGAAATGTTCGGAAGCAGTTTTAGAACATAAGTGAATGTTCTAGAGATATGATAACGACAGCCTCTTTTAGGAGACGGTTATCATTCCAGGCTTCCAAGGTGACCTGGATGACAGAGTGGCTGTCAGAGTTGCAGTTTTCCCTCTGACGAGGGGCAGTAGTTTGGACAGGTGGTCTAAGGGGATACTGAGGGACGCATGGCGCAGGATACCGATTAAGTTCAGTTGATGATACAGTCTAAGAAATTTGGTTTTGGAGTTCATTTATGAAATAGGTCCTATCAGATATCCAGACATATTCTAAGACAGGTATTGCTCATTTCGGGAGATGGCTTTCTCCGCGAACTAGAGATAAAGAGAGACATAGAAAGAAACATCAGGGCAGATCCACTCACCGAGGCTATTCCTCGAACACAATAGTTTCGCAAACGGGCTTTGTGAAACTGATTAGTAGAGGAGTTGGGTGTTCAGTATCACACGGGCTGCAAGTATGCGACATCGCAATAATTAGCCTTGAGTGCAAGTAGGAGATTGTTGGATATAGTGCCCTCAGAGTCAATTATTGGATCACAGGCACGTGATTGCAATGATTGAGGGAGGACCTATGCCGGTAGGACAGTCTTACTCAAGATGATAGTATGCTATCTGGTTTATCTTTATCATCGTGTACTGCTTTAGGTGACATTACAGATCACTATTGCACGTTGGTAGAAACCTTAGAATTCTTGCTTGACGGCCAGCAGTATGATGGCGATCATATACATGGGAGCTGGGGTCTATAAGCACATCCTTAAAGTGGTCCCTAGTCGTGGGAGTTTTCGAGACAGGGCATCGATACTCCGGAGTAGACCAGTGTATACAGTCGAGACCCAGACGAGGGGCGGTGGCCGGTCTCACAAGCCATTGGTGTCAGTTGGTTCACCTAAGATGTATACATGTGCTCATTGGGTTATGAGTACACCGGACAGGACTCGTCGGGAACATGCTAGTTGGTATTATACCTGACGTCAGATAGCAGTTCCCTGGTGACATGTGTACAGGTTAGTTCATCGACCTGAGATCGTCATTTGTCTCGTGTGAGTTCCCACTGTGCTTTGATTACTACCCTACCACGGCTCAAAGGAGTCATGCAAACAGGTTTTAGTTGGGTACAGTCCCGAGCCACAAGGAGGCAGTGAGCGGATCTGCAGGGGTTTCGTCTCTCCCGGTATTGGGGGTGAGATCGCGCTGTGTCTAGGAGAGCCATTACATGAAGTCCTTGGCCAAGGCAGGAGATTTACTGGTAGGTATTCCAGTAGTATGGTGTTCTGGACTACACTCCGACACGACTTGTACCGCTTTTAGGGGTCTGACTTTTACCAACCCCCTAGGCCCGCTATGCGATGCTCATAGTGTTGGGTTGCTAGGCACGCGCACAAGGGTTTACGAGGCATCAACCATGCCCGATAAAAATTTTAGCCGTGCCGAACAACCCGAAGCCGGATCTTTAAACTAGGGTTTAGGCGAAAACAAGCATGTTAAACTCTTTAACACTAAGTGAGAGGGATTACAACTTTTGTAGATCCGGTCCTTCACTTCTTAAGCTCCGTGTTGAGGTCCCTTCACTGCGATCATCGTGTTCCGGACTCTCGAGAGGGTTCACGAAGAGAATGATGCAACCTTGCTTCCGATCTTCGATAACATAGATGATCTATCTTGAAGTTTCGTTAACACAAGCTATCACTCATGAAATGATGTGAACACCCTCATCTAAATGGCAAGGATAGATGAGGATGATGAAGTAGGATTTTTGCTCTCATTTATAATCTTTTTCTCACTCACTTTCATCACAAAAGAAAGCTTTTTCATGAAGGAACTCAAGGAAGAAGAAGATGAATGAAGATGATAACTTAATCCTTTTGTGATGAACAATGAATTATTGTAGTGGTTACAAATCTAACCAAGGGTTAAGCATGAAAGAGTTAACCCTTATAGAGAGTTAACTAGAGTTAATGGTTTGGATTGGGTTAACATATTATCTTTCAAAAATATCAAGCTACCACAAAGTCAAAGCTTCATGAAGCTTCATGGAAGCTTCATGCAAAAGCTAACCCTAATCCAAACCCTAACCAAGTTTAAACCTAAACCATTGTTAAATTTGTAACCCTAACATGTTACAATATTATATATCACATATACAATATATTTTGTAACAATAGAAAATAAAACAATTAACATATATCGCATATATATCAATGTATTATCCCGTGAGAAAATGAATCTTTTAGTGAGCTAATATTAGTTAATGTAATTTAATATATCATATATATTATTATACATTAAATTATCGAATCAACACTTGATCCGACAATCCGGCTATATCGCATATAACCGACTAATACGATGACCCGGCTATATCACATATACCCGGCCGATATCTCATATCGCGAGAATCCAATACGGTATCACATACCGCATTATCCTCGGTCCCGCACATATCACATATGTGCTCCTACTCCGTTTTGCCTGAGCTAAGAAACCACTGTATAGGACTCTAAAGAATCGTCAATACGCCGACAGTAGGTGATGATCATATCAAACACCCACAAGCTACAAGCGGTCAGCTAAACGTAACAGCCACCCAGGTATTGAGCGCTCAGAAGATCAACAAGCAAGCCTGTACATTCTCCTGTGAATCCAATCAGTAACACTCCCATACAGTCCGGTCTCGTCGTCTGATATGTCGCATATCTCGCCTAGGGATGGTAAACGTCAGACCCCAGTAGCTCGATAAGTCGTGTCGATATGAGGTCTATAACAGTTCGAGAAACTACTGATAACACTTACCAGTAAATCTCAGCAACCCTGGCCAGGGATTTCCGGTTATAGCCAATCGAACACAGCACAACATCAACTCCCTATACCGGGAGAGACGAATCCCCTCCTATCGCTCATTGCCTCCATGTGATTCAGGACTGTACCCAAAAGCCACCTTTTTGCATGCCTTCTTGGACGTGGTATGATGGAAATCAAAGCACAGTGGGAATCACACAAGACTCTATGACGATCTCGGGTCAACAGACTACTCTGTACCAATGTCACCGGAGAACTGCCATCTGACGTGAGGTATAATACCATTTGAGAGTTCTCGACGAGTCCGTCCAGTGTACCCAGTCTCCAATGAGCACCCGTACACCATCCTTGATGTCAAACACCGATGGATATGGGATCATCCATCGCCCATCATATGGGTCAAGATGCGTATACGCTAGTCTACTCTGGTGTATCGATGCCCTGTCTCGATACACCCTCGACTAGGAACAGTTATAGGATGTACTCGTCGACTACCGTGGCCCCACTAGTATGATCTCATTATAGTCCAAGTAGTCGAGTACATATCCTAAGGGCTTTATCAACATGTAACATAGAGACAATCAGAGTACATGTTAAGATAAAGTACAACCGATAGCATACTATCATGTCGAGCAAGAAAGTCCTCGCTATATATGTCCGAGCATCCACTACAATATACATCGTATGTACAGTAATGGCCTCTAGGGCATACATATAACTAACATATAGACGAACGTACTGGACTGTACGGATATTGTCACTGACAGGCTCAGCAGGGTGTCAGGATGAGTTCGCTCATCGACCTCCCTTTTGGTCAATACCTAGTAGCCCGTTACGTACGGCTAGTACCTTTGACGTGCTAGTGGTTAAATCCACAACCAAAGTCTTTAGAGTCCCCCACAGACAATTTCTCAAGTTTCGGGCGAAACGTTGTAGAGGCCATATGGTTTTATGGCAGGGTTCGAACATACGCATGCACTTGTGCACGTGTCGTGTTTCGGACGGATAATACTAGCGGGCTTTGGTTTAAGCCGGATCCTAGTATTATACAGTGTAGATTTTGTCTCATTGCATTTGTATTCGGTCGGAATACAAATGAGGGTATGTATATACAGTCGCGGGGTTGTCCTGTAATTTATTACGGGATCGCTTTTTGAAGTTGCCAGCTTGCTTTCCCTTTTCGGCCATTTTCCTTTCTTTCTTTCCTTGTCTGAATTTTACATTGGAGGGGTTTTCTTGCAAAAGTAGCATTTAGCAAAATGCAAGGTGTTTTTTGTGGTGCTGGGGCTCAGCACCACAAATCCGCAGCAAGCTCCATGTGCTTCTTGATTGATTGAGGTGCTTTGTATGCATCATTGCTAGCATTTATTGCTTAGGATATTCGTTGTGATCTTGTCTCCTTATGGTTACCTCCTTTTGCTCCTACACTCACCTCCTCCTCATCAAATATATTCCCTGGCCGAGACTTTGAGCGGGGCTGATTTTTTCTTTTTGGTGGAGAGAAATTAGTTCATCTTGGTTGCAAAAAGAAAGAGGTTCATTCTTGCAAATTCATTCTAGCTCATTTCCACCTTCCCTCCTTCAAGGCAACTTCTAATAACCTTTTGAGACAACGGTTTCTACGTATATTCTACAGCAATCTTGGACACGTCGGTTAGCCAACTTCGTGTCCGAGTTGCCTCGGTTCAAAGGTGGGAGCTCGTAAAAAGACTCGGTGATGTGGTGCCCTTTCCGACGAGGAAATCGAGACCGGTGATGCCGCGAGGAGCTTGGGATGATGGCCGAAGGCCGAAGGATACGGATCACTCAGTATAGCCTCTCTACCCTTTCTCTAGTTAACTAGCAGTAGGTTAATGGTCCGATCCGGGGAAAAAGTATACGATAGCGCCAGTTTCTAGTTAAAGAAAAGTTTTTGTTTCCGCATTTTGACCTCGGACAGACGGCCAGGGCGCTACCGTAGACTTACAATTATACCATTAGTGATAGGTACATACACACATAATGACATAGCTACATGTATACCTTTCATACATACTTACATATACCCGGAGGGTATATTACATCATTACTGATAGGTAGATACCTATATCTTGCTATACCTTTATGTTTACACATATACATGGTTATAGCTACATGTTTACCTTACTTGATGTTATTTAGAATTGGAGAAATTAGGAACCGTATGATATATTATATTAACTTGTTACAGTTAATAATCGGCTTTTCCTTTATATGCTTACATTACAGTTTTATGTTGCATATATTATATTCATGGATTTTTGCATTAAGATATGGATTTTTCATGATGTTTTCTAGATTTGAGGACCGTGGTAGTTTCATGAAATTATGCATTATTTGAAAAACCCAGTTTCTCTTGATATGATATTTCATCATCCACCATGAGTTTTATCGGTTCAGATATATATATATACCTCATGCGGGGAGGAGTCATGGGCCGTATGAGGGTATATGGTGGGGCCTGGAGGTACCTCGGGGCAAGAGTCGATGTAACATGCCCATGAGCCTAGCAGGGGAATCATACCATTCGGTGACATTACCTATGAACCAGTGGTTATCGTGGGGATACCGACGAGAGTCATGTGCGTATGGATACGTCGAGAGGCGAGGGTCAGAGCTAGGCACTCGAGCTTTCGGTATAGCGTATGATACGTACCTATCAGGGTGCCAGTCGTGGTGACAGCACCTGATAGATCAGCATTTCTGTGTCGATGCTTAACACATTGTTTTCATGATATTTTACTCCTAAATATAATAACAGTGGAATGGGACGCTGTTATATATATATATATATATATATATATATATATATATATATATAGTGGAATGGGACGCTAATATATATGTATACATATCAATTCATATACATCATCATATTTATTCATGCAAATATACCTAGTATATAAGAGATTCACTTGATATTGGATTTAGGACATTTGAGATTACTTGATATTGTACATTCAAGATTTATGAGATTTACTTGATATTGTACATAAAGGATATATGAGATTTACTTGATTTTGTACATTCAGGATTTATGAGACTTATATGATATGATAGCCAATTTGGGGGCTGATTTGAGGAATTGGGATTTGGATTGTCTTGATGGATTTTGATCCTACCACGATGTTAGGATTCCATGGAAATGACATGTTTCATTCCATACTCCACATTTATTATTTATGTACTGCTTCATGTATTAGTAGTACCTGATAGAGTACCTTTCATGACTGTTGCATTTGCATACCTTCATTTATATGCATTTCTTCATGTGTTAGTTGTACTTGTTAGCGTACCTTTCATAACTGTTGCATATATATACATTGTCATACCATTTCTTCATGTATTAGTAGTACCTGATATAGTACCTTACATGATTGTTGTATACAGATTGTCATATTATTATTGTTTCATGTATTAGTTGTACCTGCTAGTGTACTTTTCATGACATATGCATTCATATGACCTCTTATTGCTATTAGTTACATATGGTAGATTCGCGCTGTACGTGCATACTTGCGATTACCTGCATATGTTATTTACTATTCATGAGTTGGCAACTCACCCCCGTTGTGCTACAGGGTTTTGCAGGTTATTCCCCAGATGTAGCGTTTTGAAAATCGTTTCGGTGAAATTTCGAAAAAAATCGGTAAAATAAAGGGGTTTTCTGTAAAAAGTCAAAATACAAATATCTTATTATAAAAATTAAATATACATACTCTATCTATGTTATTGCTATTATTTGGTGTTTATCGAGCCGCTGGTGAAATTTCAAATTTTCTGAAAAAAAAATATTATTTTATTATTATTTTAAGCCGTCACTAATACATTTAATTAGGGAAAATTACAAATTGGAATGAGTTGAAACAAATTTTGTGCATCATAAAACTTTAAATAAAAATTTATCATGTGGTTTTTGGAACGAAATCATTTGCAAAAACGGTTTAGAAATTATTGAAGAAAAAAGGCTTTTTTTTAGCGTAAATGGATATTTGGGGTATTGTATTTATCATTTTTCATCACCCCACACCCGTGCCCACACCCACACACCCCCACTTACTTCTCCCCTTAGCTAAATTCAGCAGCCCCCATTTTTTTTCCCCACTTGAATTTCAAAGGAAAAGAAATGAAAGAAAAGAAAAGAAAATGGATAAATTAGTTAGTCTTTTGACCTTGAATTGACTTTGACTTTCTCCCCATTTTTCTCCACCTCCCTCTCTCTCCTCCCCCACTCATTTTCTGGCCAAAATCTGAACCCCAACAGCCCCTCATTCTTCATCTCCTTCTCTTTAAAAAAGTTCTTCAAAAATGCTTGAAAAATCCACAAAAAATCAAGCAAAAATCCAAATCAAAATCCGCCTCCTACCCATTTTCCCTTGGCTACCATAGCATGGATCTAGGGATTTAGATTTCAATTTGGGAGGCTAAGTGTGCTTGTGGGTTCTTCAAATTATTTGGGTATAAATTCTAACCTTTTTGCTTAATGTGTTGTTAATTGCTTAGGTTAGCTTAATTAATTGTTTAATTAGGTTTTTAATTAGTTTTAGGTGCATGATTTAAAATTCAAGAGAGGGGTTTGATTTTAAATTGGTATTTTGTGTTGTGAGATTTAGTTTATGTGATATAATTGACATATTAATATTATGCTAAATCCAATTTAAGTTGCTAGTTTGCATAGTTGTTAATTTAAAAGTGATAATTATATAATTGGTAAACTAGGTTTTTTAAATAATTATATTCTTATGAGATAAAATTCAAATTTAGGTTTCATGTCATTATAAAGATTATATTGAGTGGTTTAATGCTTTTTGTTCATGGAAATCCAACATAAATTGTAGTTTGTGCATTTTTTTTGCTTTGAAATTGTTAAAAAGGGTATTTTGTAAACTAGAATATTAGGGTTTTTGGAATTTAATGAGATTAAATTCCGGAAATTATTTCTATGACTTATTTAAGATATTTAATAAATTTATTGACCTCTACATTCATTTAAACAACATGTTTTGTACAAAAACGGTGAATTGTGCTCGCTAGATTTTCGGAAAAATGACTTTTTGAGTGAAATTTGTGAGTTTCAACCTAGTTTATATTAAAATTAGTGTTCGTGAATGTGCAAATGAGTGTATTTGGATTTTTCTCGATGGTTTGGCGTTTGTACGCCGACGTCGAGGGTTTTTGGGTTGATTTGTGAAAGCAACCATAGGTTTTGACCTATGTGGGATTCGTGCGTCGTTTTGATTATGAGTCGGATTTTAATAAGATATGGTGCATTATGATATGTAGGTACCCCCATGTGGACTTCGAGACGACAAGCAAGCGCGTGGCGACGTCGGCACCGGCTAGCGAGGACCAGGTGAGTAGATTTATATCTACAGGGAGAAGTCGGGTGGATGGCGTATAGTACCCCCGCAGTCCATGGTGGTGTATACGGATGCGTATACACACCAACATTTATTATATGTTATTTAGGATTAATAACGATGCTTAGGATGGATATTGGTGTGTTGGACTATTTTTAGTGTTGCGAACCCGAGGGTAGTGTTGCACTACACATAGACACATACATACTTGCATACATTCCTATTGATATGTGCTCATGGGATTCTTTATTGTTATGTGTTCACATGGGTATGGGACTATGTGTTCACATACGGATTGAGGATGATACTTGGGATTGAGCTGAGTCGATGAGATTTGATTTGAGGCCGTGAGATCGGTAATATAGCAGGGTTCGTATCTTAGATACGACATGACGTTGTAGCGGGTCCTTGACGTAGTGTTTCACACATGTCCATGCACACGTAGGCGGTATCAGTATGGTACTAGACGTAGATCAGTACCCCGATCATGATATTTGATAAAGAGGATACCAGGTGAATAGTATGATGAATGTGATATTGACCCGTACCCAGATTGGGATGCCGTACGACGGATTTACGTACGAGCAATATTGATGATTGATCCGCACCCTTGACTTGGGATGCATGATTATAGATATGGTATCGGATATGATATTATTGAGGCGGGATCACCGACTATACATATACAGGTATGTATATGTATCGACTCAGATGATAGGCGGTTTCCTTACCTGTAGTTCAGCTTGTTAGTTCAGCCGTATAGTTTAGTGTAGTTGTTAGATTGGATTAGACTTCTTGCCTATTTCAAAAACTAACGAATCGTGGCCATTTTTAAAGACAGCTCAAGGGAATCTATGGATATTTCAAAAACGACGTATCTTTTCATGAAAACACCGTAGCCCCTATTTTCAAAACCCCATGATTCGTGTTATTTCAAAAGGCACCATTTGTAGGACTTATATTAGATTATTGCAGATTAGTTATCGTTGTGTCTAGTATTCAGCTCCCGCACATTATTGCTGTTCGCTCTGCCTCGCATACTTATTGTGCTGCATATTCCATTATTGATATCATGCTGTTAGGACATCAGCACCATTACCGATGATGCGTATGTACCACGTACACCTACTTGCCGGCTCACACACATCTTTATCGGTAATTGCCACGTCACGTACACTTTAGAGAATATATTTGCTTGACTTAGCTTGTTAGATAGTAGTTTTGACATGATATTAGTGTACTTTCCTTATATGCCATATTAGACATTTCAGTTATTACTTGCTACTTCATGCATATTGTTATTCATTGTTATACCGCACGCATAGATTCTCATGCCTTTATTCACTAGTTTATGTGCAATTGAGGTTTTGGACTCGGATTTCCTTGATATTTCTGGATTTGGGAACCGTGGAGATTTTAAAAGAGAATATGTAATTGTTTTAAAAACCCGGTTACCATGGATATGATATTTCAGTGCGTCCACCATGTGTTTTCTCGGTGCTGAGAGCGACATGTGAGACCCGAGTTCGAGGAGTGGAGGAACCGTTTCGGGTACATGGTGGACCCGGTAAGGTACCCCGGGGCAAGAAGCTCGTGGTGATGACGATGAGCCTGGCAGGGGGAGACTACCTACCAGTGATATTACCCGACGCGTCGGATATTCGGAGGATACCGTCGTGGTCTTGAGATGGATGGTAGGGGCCGGTCTGGACTGGCGGCGCCCTAGATATTGTGATTTAGATATTGAGATTTTGAGACATTGAGATTTATGTTTTGTGTCGATGCTAGACACCGTTGGTGCTGATTTCAGTTATGATACCTCATTTGAAAAAAATACAAAGGAAATCTCACTAATTTATGAAAACAGTTTCTTCATTTACATGTATGCTGTTTTCATGCATTCATACCTCACTCATATGATATATTGCTACCTGAGGCACTGACACGGGCATATGTGATTACACTCGGGTTAGATATTACCCTAGACATTGTCATAGGCTGCCTGTTATACATATATTTGAGGATATATTATGATCATTGACCTAGGATTGCGTTATTTATGCGATTTCTGTGCGTAGATGTTCTTCTATTCACGAGTTGGCAACTCACCCCCGTTGTGCCCCAGTTTCTTGCAGGTTTTGCCGTACAGGTTTCATTACGGCTTTGCGGGCTCAGTTTCATTCGGGTGACTTGCTAGTATGTGGGTTTTTCTTGTATCGTACCCATCATATTGTTGGAGATAGTGCCCTCAGAGTCAATTATTGGATCACAGGCACGTGATTGCAATGATTGAGGGAGGACCTATCCCAGGAGGACAGTCTTACTCGAGATGATAGTATGCTATCTGGTTTACCTTTATCATCGTGTACTGCTTTAGGTGACCTGACATGTCACTATTACACGTTGATAGAGCCCCTAGGATTCTTGCTTGACGACCAGCAGTATGATGGCGATCATATACGTGGGAGCTGGGGTCTATAAGCACATCCTTAAAAGGTCCCTAGTCGTGGGAGTTTCGAGACTGGGCATCGATACTCCATTAGTAGACTAGTGTATACAGTCGAGACCCCGACGAGGGGCGGTGGCCGGTCTCACAAGCCACTGGTGTCAGTTGGTTCACCTAAGATGTATACAGGTGCTCATTGGGTTATGAGTACACCGGACAGGACTCGCCGGGAACCTGCTAGTTGGGCTTATACCTGACGTCAGATAGCAGTTCCCAGGTGACATGTGTACAGGTTAGTTCATCGACCTGAGGATCGTCATTTGTCTCGTGTGAGTTCCCACTGTGCTTTGATTACTACCCTACCACGGCTCAAAGGAGTCGTGCAAACAGGTTTTAGTTGGGTACAGTCCCGAGCCACATGGAGGCAGTGAGCGGATCTTCAGGGGTTCGTCTCTCCCGGTATTGGGGGTGAGGTCGCGCTGTGTCTAGGAGAGCCATTACGCAAAGCCCTCGGCCGAGGCAGGAGATTTACTGGTAGGTATTCCTGTAGTATCTCAGGGCGTTCTGGGCTACGCTCCGACACGACTTGTACCGCTTTTGGGGGTCTGACTTTTACCAACCCCCTAGGCCCGCCATGCGATACTCATAGACGAACGGACCGGACTGTACGGATATTGTCACTGACAGGCTCAGTTGGGTGTCGGGGTGAGCTTCCTCATCGACGTCCCTTTTGGTCAATAGCTGGTGGCCCGTCACGTGTTGGCTTATACCTCTGACGTGCCAGTGGTTAAATCCACAGCCATAGTATTGACGAGTCTTTAGAGTCCACCACACTTTCAGTTACTCAGCTTTCGGGCGAAACGCTGTAGAGGCCGTATGGAGATATGGCAGGGTCCGATCAGATACGTGCGGTATTGCACGTGTCAGGATCGGACAGTTTTGTACTAGTGGCCGTATAGTTATATGGCAGGGTTTGATCTGATACGTGCGGTATTGCACGGATCAGGATCGAACGGATTTTACTAGCCGGCTTTGGCTTAAGCCGGTCCTAGTCTAGTACAGTGTAGATCTTGTCTCTTTGCATTTGTATCCGGTCGGAATACAGATGCGGGTGTGTATGCACAGTGTCGGGGTTTTCCTGTAATTTATTGCGGGACCAGTTTTCTGGAGTTGCCAGTTTGCATTCCGTTCCGGCCGGTTTTTCTTTGTTCTTTCCCGGCCGGACTTTTCCGATGGAGGGGGTTATTTGCAAGTTTGCAAATGACACTTTGTGGAGGGGTTTCTTTGCATATATATTGATTATGATAGATTTCATATCTTTCAACCTTGACTTGCTTTTTAAAGTGAAGTGAAAGGTTATGGAGAAAATAGTGTTTTAAGCATGGTTGATGTTTTGTTGACCTTGGATGTGGTCACCCCTCTCTTGCTCCTACACTCACCTCCCTCTTGCTATCATATTATCATTCCTCCACCATTCTCATGCTCACTTGATGATAAGTCTTTCATGGTTGTGAGAAGAAGAAGAAGAGAGAGAGCTTGATTCATGAGAGTTTTTCTTTCTTGATCTAGTTTTCATGCTAGAAAAATGCAAGCACCATTTTTCTAATCCTTGTTTCCTCCATCATCCTCATTGGCAACTACATAACCCCAAATGAGACTAGCATCATCTACACTACATTCTACAGCACTTCTTGGGCATGTCGAGTTGCCGGCTTCATGCTCGAGTTGCCTCGGTATTGAGGCGGGAGCCCGTAAAAGACGAAGGCGAAGTGGTGCCCTTTCCGGCGAGGAGGCGACGATGTGGAGCAAAGACTTTCCGCGGGAGATCGGGATGATGAAGAGAAGACCGGAGGACTCGGATCACTCGGTATACTTCTCACCCCATCTCTTGTTTGCTAGTTAGGTTAATGGTAAACGATCCGGGTTTTTCTTTGTCCGCGGTAGCGCCGGTTTCCGAGCAAGGAAAAATTTTGATTCCGCATTTTGGCCTCGAGTAAGACGGCCGGGGCGCTGCCGTGGCGCAACATGGTATCAGAGCCACGCCATTAACCTTACCTAGCTTTTGTGTAATGTGTTTTACGTTTCCGATCGAACAAAATCCCGAAAACACGTATTTCATGTACATCAGTTTTCTGTCGATTTTTTCCGGGCTCGAAAAATTTTTCAGGTGGTTGCAGAATGATGTACAAGGAAATATAAGAGATCTGGGAAAAATTGGTAACATGATTCCATTATTGCACCGCGGAAGCGCGGCCAAAGCAGTGCTTTGGCCGCGCTTCCGCCGCCGTTTAAATTAGTTACTGTACCATTTTTCTCCAGATTGTCTTGAACTTGATTTTGGGGCTTTTGGGATATTAAATTTGGGCCCAGGTTTTCTGTGAGTGCTACAGTTTCGATTGGGGGCCCACTTGTTAATTTTTGGTCAATCGGAAAATTTTAAACACATTATTTCACAGTATTTACCTTATATCTGCGACCGTGAATGTCACTCGATCGGTAAATCCGGTCTAACTGCTATAGCCCGGTTAGACGGATTTGCGAACGTGACTTTCACGTTGATGTTCTATGTTTATGCTGTGATGTTGCGGATCGGTCGTGGGGGATAGCCTGGATGCAATGCTAGTACAGTTTTGTTGTATTATGTACATTTGATATTGCGGGGCGAGCGTCCAACATGTGGACTGCCGTCACTGCCTGTTTGTATTATTCTTTTGGGGCACGACCTGGTTGCGGTCGATGTACCCGGTGTATGTATATTTTACTTTCTGTACTAGGGTTACCCCGCGGAGGGGTGCACGGATAGCCGGGTTCTGGAGGGCAACGGGCCCGCATCTCATGGCATTGAGACGGAGGGGGCTTCAGTCCAGGATTGGCGGGCTATTCGCCGCACTCGTAGGGGGTACAGGTTGACCCAGGAGGGGTGCCCAAGTTACCGGATTCCGTGAAGTGCTGGGTGGTCCATTCACGGTACTGAAGGGGGCTGCCTCGCTTCAGGTTTTGGCGGGTGACTTGCCGCGCCCGTAGGGGTCTAGGATTTCATTGCACAGGCTATCCACACGACCAGGGGAACGTCGGGTTTCAGCAGTGGCTCTGTGAAACCCGGGGTTTCCAGATATCTGTATTGTTCTGTGATGCTGTACATTTCTGTGATGTTGCATTTTATTCACGCCTTGAGCGAAATACTATATATTGGTATATATATATTAGTAGATGTTGTATATGTTTTTCATCCGCGCTAGTCCAGTCCCCGCTCTGCCGTTAGTTAGCTAACCTAACGGGTGATGACGGGACCCAGTGGCGAATGCGAATGGCATATACGTACGTCAGTATATTTTCGTTCTTTGTGGTGTGATCAATTGATGGGACTGCATTGATTCGGATCAATGCAAGTTTAAACAAACCTAATCTGATGTTGTTGGAACACTTTTTCAAAAAGCTGTTATTGCAAGGACGTTCTCTTTTGTTTTGCATAGTGGTATTCATTTGGAATATCCTGCTCCTCAGTCGACGAGGCAAGGGCCGAGATCCCTTCACCGGGAGTGACCCCTTGGACAGAAGTTTGCGTCAGGGCATTAACTTCACTATAGCCGATTACTTTTGCTTTGCATCGTGGTATTCAGTTGGAATATCCTGCACCTCATTCTACGGGGAAAGAGCCGAGATCCCTTCACCGGGAGTGACCTCTTTAGTAAAGGTTTTCGTCACTATATTTTCTAAAAAATTGTGCAGTTCCTTCAACGATATCAAGTTCATTACGTTAAAGGTTTTTCGCCAAAAACCAGTCGTAGCCCTCCGTCATTTCAGATTAGTATTACTTAGTATTCGTGCTGCGTATGTCGTGCTCAGCCGAGGCGTAGTGTTCGGTAGCTATGTAGTGCTTTTCTGTTGCATGGATATGTGATTGGTTAGGACAGTCGTACGGTCATTTTGGCTCAGTCAAGGACTCGTGCGGGTGGGTCTAATGCAATCAAGATAATGACGGGTTGAACTTGACTAGGATCCTTTGATATGTTGGCTCAGTCAAGGTCACTTGGGTCCTAGGGGTAAAAATCACATCGGGAGTTTCAAAAGAACTGAAACTTGCCAGGTATGCGCATACCTTCTGGAGTGTGGTGACGTGAGTGGATTCCGTCACGTTATCATGCGATGATAGTTGGATCCCGATTCCCACTGATGAGTTGGTTTACTCCTCGGGTGATCCCGACTAATTCTTCTTTCAGGTTTGGAGGAGAATTTGAGGTACAGTGGGAGGTTTCCAGATTAGACAAAGTGGTAACCATTCTGATCTAGGTTAGAGTGCACGCTGAGTGTTTCTTTTCTCTCTCTCTGGCAGCGACCATTGACCCGACCCTGGATTTTGACTCAGTGACCAAGTTGACCGAACCTTCTTAACACTGGCTTTTGGATTGTCAGAGTTGCAGACCTCATTGCCACTCCTGCTTTTACCCTTTTCTCCAGGACACCCCGTATTACTACGAACGTCCACTTCCATTGGACAAAACCATCGTATGGTTAGATACGAACTCGAAGGACTTCGAGGATGGTTTCTGGTTCTGGAGAAAACGGATAGGATTATTCAGTTGTCTTTTCTTTTCACCTTCTCTCAGGTTGCGAGTACTCCTTGGTTTAGGAGTAGTACACCTATTACGCAAATTGGATAGTCTTCTTCCAAACCATAGGCTGGTGCCGACCGGTAGGGAATGAAGAAAACCAGTTAGCCTAAAACAGTGTACAGAAGGTATTAAGTTCAGACAAAGCAAGGGATTAGTAAGAGGGCAAAGTAAATTGCGACTGATATTCACGACCAAACCAAGTATTTCTTCGCCAATCCTAAATCACCTTTGTATTTCTCCAGGACACTCCGTATCACTACGAAGATCCCATTTTATTGGATACTCCATCGTATGGTTATATACGAACTCGAAAGGAACTAGTTCCAGTTCGGGGATGGATTCTGGATCAGGAGAAATAAGAATAAAGTACATTCAGGTGTCTTTTATCTTCACCTTCTCTCGCGTTGCGAGTGCTCCTAGGATTAGGACAGTACACCCCTTATGCTTTTTGGATAGTCTTCTTCCAAACCATAGGCTGGTGCCGAACGGTAGGGAAGGAAGAAAACCATTTGGCCTAAAGGGGTGTGCAGACGGTATTGACTAAAGACATATAAAGGGATTTGGACAGATGGCAAAGAGATATACGGTGACAGTTGTGAATCTGGATAATGGAAGAGGCATTACTAGGAATACCAGGATACCCCAACGAAACATTTCAATGTTTCAGTTTCACTGTGTAATGTTAAAAGAAAACTGATTTCCCGATTAGACACTTACTCCAGGGTATGTATTTACCAGGTTGGATTCTCACATCTGTATGGTTTTACAGATGATGAGTGGGAGTAAGTTATTGGGAATTGGGTGATCGTCCTCATTATATCGGGATTCGTTGTAATCGGTGATATTTGAGGAAGTCACCTGGGTTGTTTGCCGGTCGGCAAATATTTGGTTATGAATATCCGCTGTTGTGCACCAATTTCAAATTGATATATCTGTACGTCTATTTTTATAGAGTGAGATATACTTTTTGATATTATGTCGATGACATTTACCTATATCAGTGGATGGTTAGGTAAGGAGCATTAAACAGCGGTGTAATTCTTCTTAACCATAAGTACAGTTTTCAACCTACGACACACAGTGAAAGAGTTGTTAGACTCAGCGGACTTATACAGAGTATTGTATGTTGTCCAGTGTCCATCAGGACAGAGGGGTTGGTCCTCGTACTATATTCGGTTTACTTATGACTTCTCTAGATTTTAGACAGCTGTTTCGTGGAAACACGGGGTTTAAGTTTTGAGGAGTTATAGGTATTTGAATAGAGTAGAGAACCAGGTGTAGCAAGTATCGGGATTCTTCAAAGTGATCGAAGATGTGGATACTTGTGTATGGTGTTCAGTTGATAGTAATGATAAAGAGAAATTGCTTTTCTATCAGGTTACTCATAATTGGAAGCATACCTAAGTTGAGTAACGCTGATCGGCCTCCTTCCATTTAGTTGACATGCACTGGAGACAGCTGCATGATTTGAATCTGGTTCAATTAAATCAGTGCCTCTGGTTCTATATTGGATATAGAACAGTTCATATCTTAACATTGTTAAGGTACGGGGAGTTGTCCGGCTTATGCTTAAAACCAGACACTGGACAACTCAAGGCACGTTTCTGTAATGGCTGTTTGTGGGTTGACCCAGGCTATGACGAGGGTTGACTTTCTACCATCTGGCAGATAAATAGAAATATTGTTCTAGACTCGCCACAGTTTTATTAAAAATGGTTTTTTCAAAAAACAGCAGTGGGAGTATGGTAGAACTGGAAGCGATTCCAGAACCGCAAACGATTACTGAAGATTTGATAAGGAACCTAAAGATTCAATCTGTTTTGACATTCCATTGGCCACTCCGCAGATACGGTGGGTAACTTCAGGCACCCGAGAGGTACTTCGGTAGCCTCAAGGACGGTGACAGGGAAGTTCTTGTTTACCCACACTTGCCATTGCTGTTGTTCCAGGCTGCTAGACCCGGTGGGAGGATGAGTATAGCGTCGTTCTAAACTAGCTTTAGAAGTGCACGTCTATATGACTCTGCCAGAGGGCTGTCGTAGTCAGTGGGAGCAGCGGAAGCATTGGTGGACATCAGGCTTATGTCTATTTGTAGACTAAAGCAGATGTAGCGGAGATAGATCATCCATTTCTGATGTTACAGTCATAGGTTTGACGTCATCAGAATAAAGGGTGGATCTGTTGAGAAGGTAGTAGGAAGTGATATTCCTATACTGCGATCGGTTATACTTTGGTCGTCACACAGTGTTTTCTCCACATGGGACTTGGATATTATATCAGACATATTGGTTACTAGATCTATGGTTTTAGATCTAGATTTGGGTGGTTTCCCAATCAGGGTACCTTGACAGCATTCTAAGAGTGTTTAGAATGGACGACTCCTGGCACGGTAGTGTACCTGCAGGTAATGGAGTCACCCTCTCTAAAGGTGTCTTACAGACTAAAGGGGAGAGGGATACGCATGATTGACAGATTACTTGCTTAGGCAATTGAGTCAATCATGAGATGTCAAGTACCGCACCAGATGTTGTTCTTGCACTAGATGCAATAAGTTGATATTAATCCAATCCTGGAAAAACAGTAGGAAGCAGTTTTAGAACATAAGTGAATGTTCTAGGGATATGATAACGCCTGCCTCTTATAGGAGACGGTTATCACTCCAGGCTTCCAAGGTGACATGGACGACAAGGAGGTTGTCAGAGTTATAGTTCTCCCTCTGACGAGGGGCAGTATTTTGGACAGGTGGTCCAAGGCAATACTGAGGGCGGCATGGCGCAGGATACTGATTAAGTTCAGTTGATGATACAGTCTAAGAAGTTTGGATTTGGAGTTCATTTATGAGCTAGGTCCCATCAGACATCCAGACATTCTAAGACAGGTATTGCTCATTTCGGGAGATGGCTTTCTCCGCGAACTTGAGATATAGAGAGACATAGAAAGAAACATCACAGTGGATCCACTCACTGAGGCTATTCCTCAAACGCAATAGTTTCGCAAACGAGCTTTGTGAGACTGACTAGTAGAGGAGTTGGGTGTTCGGTATCACACGGGCTGTGAGTATGCGACATCGCAATAATTAGCCTTGAGTGCAAGTGGGAGATTGTTGGAGATAGTGCCCTCAGAGTCAATTATTGGATCACAGGCACGTGATTGCAATGATTGAGGGAGGACCTATCCCAGGAGGACAGTCTTACTCGAGATGATAGTATGCTATCTGGTTTACCTTTATCATCGTGTACTGCTTTAGGTGACCTGACATGTCACTATTACACGTTGATAGAGCCCCTAGGATTCTTGCTTGACGACCAGCAGTATGATGGCGATCATATACGTGGGAGCTGGGGTCTATAAGCACATCCTTAAAAGGTCCCTAGTCGTGGGAGTTTCGAGACTGGGCATCGATACTCCATTAGTAGACTAGTGTATACAGTCGAGACCCCGACGAGGGGCGGTGGCCGGTCTCACAAGCCACTGGTGTCAGTTGGTTCACCTAAGATGTATACAGGTGCTCATTGGGTTATGAGTACACCGGACAGGACTCGCCGGGAACCTGCTAGTTGGGCTTATACCTGACGTCAGATAGCAGTTCCCAGGTGACATGTGTACAGGTTAGTTCATCGACCTGAGGATCGTCATTTGTCTCGTGTGAGTTCCCACTGTGCTTTGATTACTACCCTACCACGGCTCAAAGGAGTCGTGCAAACAGGTTTTAGTTGGGTACAGTCCCGAGCCACATGGAGGCAGTGAGCGGATCTTCAGGGGTTCGTCTCTCCCGGTATTGGGGGTGAGGTCGCGCTGTGTCTAGGAGAGCCATTACGCAAAGCCCTCGGCCGAGGCAGGAGATTTACTGGTAGGTATTCCTGTAGTATCTCAGGGCGTTCTGGGCTACGCTCCGACACGACTTGTACCGCTTTTGGGGGTCTGACTTTTACCAACCCCCTAGGCCCGCCATGCGATACTCATAGACGAACGGACCGGACTGTACGGATATTGTCACTGACAGGCTCAGTTGGGTGTCGGGGTGAGCTTCCTCATCGACGTCCCTTTTGGTCAATAGCTGGTGGCCCGTCACGTGTTGGCTTATACCTCTGACGTGCCAGTGGTTAAATCCACAGCCATAGTATTGACGAGTCTTTAGAGTCCACCACACTTTCAGTTACTCAGCTTTCGGGCGAAACGCTGTAGAGGCCGTATGGAGATATGGCAGGGTCCGATCAGATACGTGCGGTATTGCACGTGTCAGGATCGGACAGTTTTGTACTAGTGGCCGTATAGTTATATGGCAGGGTTTGATCTGATACGTGCGGTATTGCACGGATCAGGATCGAACGGATTTTACTAGCCGGCTTTGGCTTAAGCCGGTCCTAGTCTAGTACAGTGTAGATCTTGTCTCTTTGCATTTGTATCCGGTCGGAATACAGATGCGGGTGTGTATGCACAGTGTCGGGGTTTTCCTGTAATTTATTGCGGGACCAGTTTTCTGGAGTTGCCAGTTTGCATTCCGTTCCGGCCGGTTTTTCTTTGTTCTTTCCCGGCCGGACTTTTCCGATGGAGGGGGTTATTTGCAAGTTTGCAAATGACACTTTGTGGAGGGGTTTCTTTGCATATATATTGATTATGATAGATTTCATATCTTTCAACCTTGACTTGCTTTTTAAAGTGAAGTGAAAGGTTATGGAGAAAATAGTGTTTTAAGCATGGTTGATGTTTTGTTGACCTTGGATGTGGTCACCCCTCTCTTGCTCCTACACTCACCTCCCTCTTGCTATCATATTATCATTCCTCCACCATTCTCATGCTCACTTGATGATAAGTCTTTCATGGTTGTGAGAAGAAGAAGAAGAGAGAGAGCTTGATTCATGAGAGTTTTTCTTTCTTGATCTAGTTTTCATGCTAGAAAAATGCAAGCACCATTTTTCTAATCCTTGTTTCCTCCATCATCCTCATTGGCAACTACATAACCCCAAATGAGACTAGCATCATCTACACTACATTCTACAGCACTTCTTGGGCATGTCGAGTTGCCGGCTTCATGCTCGAGTTGCCTCGGTATTGAGGCGGGAGCCCGTAAAAGACGAAGGCGAAGTGGTGCCCTTTCCGGCGAGGAGGCGACGATGTGGAGCAAAGACTTTCCGCGGGAGATCGGGATGATGAAGAGAAGACCGGAGGACTCGGATCACTCGGTATACTTCTCACCCCATCTCTTGTTTGCTAGTTAGGTTAATGGTAAACGATCCGGGTTTTTCTTTGTTCGCGGTAGCGCCGGTTTCCGAGCAAGGAAAAATTTTGATTCCGCATTTTGGCCTCGAGTAAGACGGCCGGGGCGCTGCCGTGGCGCAACACATATTACCTTGTATAATATTATTCAGTTGTATCTAGTAAATTCCATCAACCAAACATGTATTTATTGAGATAGAGACCAGTATTGTTTATTCTTTCGACCTTAGAGTCGCTCGTTACATTTCTGGTGGTTTTGAGTTTCCTTTTGAGTTTTGATCCTCGCCGTTGGCGTTGTATATTATATTGCTTGTGTGGTTGTGACCGTCGATTGACGAAGAGCTAGCTCCCGCTTGGGGATGCCTTTTTCTTGATTTCGTATACTATTCATGTTGTATCCCGTTTGGGGGCCAGTATTTACAAAGGAGACTCTGCCGAAATTTTCAGTAAATTTTTGATGTTTTTAAAAACCGCATAATTCGGCTTATGCTATTGAAACTACTTGCTTTAAGTTGGTTTTTCCTGCACTCTACTACTTTTCTTGGTTTGGATTTCTGGGTTTTCGGTTTACTTAGATTACGTACGCCTCGAGACGTTCGTAGTTTAAGTGCCGGTCATGTTCCATACTTTCGGATCGTGACAAAGTTGGCATCAGAGCGTTAGGTTTTACCTTCGGAGCGTAGGATGACCCTTGGTTGATGGAATAGGTAACTAAAGTAGAGTGACGTACCGTTGGTATGTTCCGCGGCATATTTACGATACGCTACTCCACTTATGAAGCCTTAGGATGTACATTTCCTTGTTCAGTATTATATTCCTTCCTGATCTAGCCTCATCGATACCAGTTTGGTTTTGCTGCTACGGTTACGGGCAGGGAGAGCTACGGCTAGAGTTGCGGTCAGCACAAGCTCGTCACGAACGAGGACTGACCAGGGCGAAATTCCGGCGACACACGATTGCAGAGATGTGTCTTTTTACTGTGTTTCCGCGCCACGAGCGATTGGCGGATCACCTTTATGAGGTTACTCGGAGGTGCTGATCGACACTAGAGGATTGAGCCAATGATAGAGGCCAGCCAGATTTTGATGACCGTTGGTGTGTTGCTTACTCCTGATGATTGAGGCACCGTTCAGCATGTAAACGAGTGAGCCAGTTGTTGCTGCGAGCGATGAGATATCGCCCTATATATTGGAGCTATTGCAGTACGGATTGTACTAAGAGATGATAGAAGGTCGCTAGTAACCCGAGGATGAATGACTAGGACATGTGGTTCGTTCGCCTACCCGATGAGAGGTCATCAGATAGATTGATTCCAGCTAGAAACGACTTCACGCAGAGACGTGAGGGTCGACATAGACGATCGAATGTCGGAAACCTATTATTCCAAGTTTAAAGTAGTCGGAAAGACATGCAGGCAATTCTATGGTCCCTCTAGAAGAATGAAACCCTAACTCGACTTAATGACCGTGTGAAAGCCTTTGAACCTTCGGGTTTGCGGCAGTTCTACGGTGCCATTAGTGAGGCTTGGGTTTGCCCTTCTACGGCTGGACCACCGATGCTATGGTATGTATTCGATACTATTAAACTGTACCAAGATGTTGAGCTCTTGGGGGATTATGAGGTTTTGACGAATCGATCGAATGGTTCGACTTAATTCGGATGCTAGGTGGTGAGATGCATTCTTGGGAGACTCCAGATACGAGGATAGCCGTTGGAGCTCAGTCCATGCAGCCACGACGAGACGAGTCCGAAGCGGTCGACATTAGAGAAAAGTGGAGTAAAAGGTTCGCACCAGATCTAGATGAGATGACGTTCCACTCTACCGACATCAGAGATGCGATGCGCATGCCGAGGCATGGTACTTGGACTTACCTTCCAGAAGGAGTCGCGATGGGTATGCAGCCGTTCCAGAGCAAGACGCAGATATAGGAAAGGACGATGACTTCCGGACAGTTGGCAGAGACGAGGCATGGAGTAGACCGTGAGCAGGATTCCTTCCAGGACACTGCTGCAATGATACTTGCACCCAGGATCAGATGTGTCATGTACATTCAGAGAGCCAGAGGCCGACGCCAGTGATATGCTGTCTTACGAGTGGTCGTGATGATTGACCGGGAGATGACAAGAGATGTGCAAGAACTGGATCATCCCCGTTAGCACACCTGACAGGGCCGATGAGCCGATGGACCGAGAGATTGGTAATTCACAGTGAAGACCTTGACCCAGGAGTGGTCATGGTTACGCACACCAGCAGGACAGAGTTCATGATCATCGACGAGACGTCCCACTAGTGACCGTGACAGTTGACCGAGATTCTTAGAGGATGCGCTTGAGCAGTACTATTCCGCCATTATTGATTACGATGTTTTGGGTGATTTATTCGTATGATTTGATTTTGATGATTGAGGATTTACGATCTTTGCACATTGTTGCACTTGATATCGTTTTCTTGCTTTAGTTTCACATGTTTGTGATTTTACGGTTTTAAACAGTTGAGTTGGTTTTGTGCGTATGCATGCACACGATTTCATTCCTACACTCGGTATAGTTTATATATGATTGCAGTGCAGTGATACGCATTTTGTGTACTTAGATGCACTGGACTTCGATTTCGATTGTGATACTCGATATTTGTTTTGTGCACTTTGTGCACCTGATTGATTTTGCGCACGTTCGGCGCTTGATATTGGATTTCATGATTTCGTGCACGATGGATGCACCTGATTTGGATTTTCGCGCATGTTAGGCGCATGTTTTGAAGGGTGATTTTGGTGCACACCCGAGGCACTAAATCGAGATTTTTTTCGTGCATGTCAGATGCACTTGATTTTGCTGTCAGGCACACATGTTGCCTACGACAGATGTTTCGTGCACACCCGATGCACTTAGATATTGTTTCTCTGCGCATGTATGGCACATTCATGGATTTTGATTTCCGTACGCACCAGACGCACGCAGTATTAATGTGCATATTTTGGGATTGATTTCTTATAGAGCAGTACGTTTTTATGATATTGCTATATGTTTTCGTACTGAGCAGGACTAGTCAGAGGACAGTACCTGAATATATTTTGCATGTATTGATACTTATTGAAGGGATTTCCAAAAAGCGAGCTATAGCCTCAGTATTTACCTACGTGTCTGATATGACATGAAATGTTTAAAACAAGGAGATCCTTCTAAATTGTTTCCAAAACGGCGGAACGTACATTTCAAACAAAGGTATATATGTATATAGCTATTTTCTTATGATAGACGTCCGCCACTGTGCAGTGTTATACGCGTTGCACAGCGACTTAATAGATTTGGCATGCATTTCCTTCAGATACTTACAGATATAGATTCGATGTTTACATGTATAGTTTCGAGTTATATCATATTGGTTTGATTTGGATTTGGCATTGATGTCTTCTCCATGACTCCGATGATTGCGGGATGCTTGACGGAGTATTGATTTGAGTTATATACTCATTTTTTTTTCAAGCGCATGCACTGCGCTACGATTTGTTTTATGTATTTACAGTTTCGGAGCCCCGACGACTTGATAGTTTTTCTTAGATGTTTTAGTATTTGGGGAAGTTTGAATTTAAATTTGGGGACCGAATTTCTTTAAGGGGGAAGATTGTAGCGTTTTGAAAATCGTTTCGGTGAAATTTCGAAAAAAATCGGTAAAATAAAGGGGTTTTCTGTAAAAAGTAAAAATACAAATATCTTATTATAAAAATTAAATATACATACTCTAGCAATGTAATTGCTATTATTTGGTGTTTACTGAGCCGCTGGTGAAATTTCAAATTTTCTGAAAAAAAATATTATTTTATTATTATTTTAAGCCGTCACTAATACATTTAATTAGGAAAAATTATAAATTGGAATGAGTTGAAACAAATTTTGTGCATCATAAAACTTTAAATAAAAATTTATCATGTGGTTTTTGGAACGAAATCATTTGCCAAAACGGTTTAGAAATTATTGAAGAAAAAAGACTTTTTTTTAGCGTAAATGGATGTTTGGGGTATTGTATTTATCATTTTTCATCACCCCACACCCGTGCCCACACCCACACACCCCCACTTACTTCTCCCCTTAGCTAAATTCAGCAGCCCCCATTTTTTTTCCCCACTTGAATTTCAAAGGAAAAGAAATGAAAGAAAAGAAAAGAAAATGGATAAATTAGTTAGACTTTTGACCTTGAATTGACTTTGACTTTCTCCCAATTTTTCTCCACCTCCCTCTCTCTCCTACCCCACTCATTTTCTGGCCAAAATCTGAACCCCAACAGCCCCTCATTCTTCATCTCCTTCTCTTTAAAAAAGTTCTTCAAAAATGCTTGAAAAATCCACAAAAAATCAAGCAAAAATCCAAATCAAAATCCGCCTCCTACCCATTTTCCCTTGGCTACCATAGCATGGATCTAGGGATTTAGATTTCAATTTGGGAGGCTAAGTGTGCTTGTGGGTTCTTCAAATTATTTGGGTATAAATTCTAACCTTTTTGCTTAATGTGTTGTTAATTGCTTAGGTTAGCTTAATTAATTGTTTAATTAGGTTTTTTTATTAGTTTTAGGTGCATGATTTAAAATTTAAGAGCGGGGTTTGATTTTAAATTGGTATTTTGTGTTGTGAGATTTAGTTTATGTGATATAATTGACATATTAATGTTATGCTAAATCCAATTTAAGTTGCTAGTTTGCATAGTTGTTAATTTAAAAGTGATAATTATATAATTGGTAAACTAGGTTTTTTAAATAATTATATTCTTATGAGATAAAATTCAAATTTAGGTTTCATGTCATTATAAAGATTATATTGAGTGGTTTAATGCTTTTTGTTCATGGAAATGCAACATAAATTGTAGTTTGTGCATTTTTTTTTGCTTTGAAATTGTTAAAAGGGGTATTTTGTAAACTAGAATATTAGGGTTTTTGGAATTTAATGAGATTAAATTCCGGAAATTATTTCTATGACTTATTTAAGATATTTAATAAATTTATTGGCCTCTACATTCATTTAAACAACATGTTTTATACAAAAACGGTGAATTGTGCTCGCTAGATTTTCGGAAAAATGACTTTTTGAGTGAAATTGGCGTTTTTGTAAGTTTCAACCTAGTTTATATTAAAATTAGTGTTCGTGAATGTGCAAATGAGTGTATTTGGATTTTTCTCGATGGTTTGGCGTTTGTACGCCGATGTCGAGGGTTTTTGGGTTGATTTGTGAAAGCAACCATAGGTTTTGACCTATGTGGGATTCGTGCGTCGTTTTGATCATGAGTCGGATTTTAATGAGATATGGTGCATTATGATATGTAGGTACCCCCATATGGACTTCGAGACGACAAGCAAGCGCGTGGCGACGTCGGCACCGGCTAGCGAGGACCAGGTGAGTAGATTTATATCTACGGGGAGAAGTCGGGTGAATGGCGTATAGCACCCCCGCAGTCCGTGGTGGTGTATACGGATGCGTATACACACCAACATTTATTATATGTTATTTAGGATTAATAACGATGCTTAGGATGGATATTGGCGTGTTGGACTATTTTTAGTGTTGCGAACCCTAGGGTAGTGTTGCACTACACATACACACATACATACTTGCATACATTTCTATTGATATGTGCTCATGGGATTCTTTATTTTTATGTGTTCACATGGGTATGGGACTATGTGTTCACATACGGATTGAGGATGATACTTGGGATTGAGCTGAGTCGATGAGATTTGATTTGAGGCCGTGAGATCGGTAATATAGCAGGGTTCGTATCTTAGATACGACATGACGTTGTAGCGGGTCCTTGACGTAGTGTTTCACACATGTCCATGCACACGTAGGCGGTATCAGTATGGTACTAGACGTAGATCAATACCCATGATATTTGATAAAGAGGATACCAGGTGAATAGTATGATGAATGTGATATTGACCCGTACCCAGATTGGGATGCCGTACGACGGATTTACGTACGATCTATATTGATGATTGATCCGCACTCTTGACTTGGGATGCCTGATTATAGATATGGTATCGGATATGATATTATTGAGGCGGGATCACCGACTATACATATACAGGTATGTATATGTATCGACTCAGATGATAGGCGGTTTCCTTACCTGTAGTTCAGCTTGTTAGTTCAGCCGTATAGTTTAGTGTAGTTGTTAGATTAGATTAGACTTCTTACCTATTTCAAAAACTAACGAATCGTGGGCATTTTTAAAGACAGCTCAAGGGAATCTACGGATATTTCAAAAACGACGTATCTTTTCATGAAAACACCGTAGCCCCTATTTTCAAAACCCCATGATTCGTGTTATTTCAAAAGGCACCATTTGTAGGACTTATATTAGATTATTGTAGATTAGTTATCGTTGTGTCTAGTATTCAGCTCCCGCACATTATTGTTGTTCGCTCTGCCTTGCATACTTATTGTGCTGCATATTCCATTATTGATATCATGCTGTTAGGACACCAGCACCATTACCGATGATGCGTATGTACCACGTACACCTACTTGCCGGCTCACACACATCTTCATCGGTAATTGCCATGTCACGTACACTTTAGAGAATATATTTGCTTGACTTAGCTTGTTAGATAGTAGTTTTGACATGATATTAGTATACTTTCCTTATATGCCATATTAGACATTTCAGTTATCACTTGCTACTTCATGCATATTGTTATTCATTGTTATACCGCAGGCATGGATTCTCATGCCTTTATTCATTAGTTTATGTGCTATTGAGGTTTTGGACTCGGATTTCCTTGATATTTCTGGATTTGGGAACCGTGGAGATTTCAAAAGAGAATATGTAATTGTTTTAAAAACCCGGTTACCCTGGATATGATATTTCAGTGCGTCCACCATGTGTTTTCTCGGTGCTGAGAGCGACATGTGAGACCCGAGTTCGAGGAGTGGAGGAACCGTTTCGGGTACATGGTGGACCCGGTAAGGTACCCCGGGGAAAGAAGCTCGTGGTGATGACGATGAGCCTGGCAGGGGGAGACTACCTACCGGTGATATTACCCGACGCGTCGGATATCCGGAGGATACCGTCGTGGTCTTGAGATGGATGGTAGGGGCCGGTCTGGACTGGCGGCGCCCTAGATATTGTAATTTAGATATTGAGATTTTGAGACATTGAGATTTATGTTTTATGTCGATGCTAGACACCGTTGGTGCTGATTTCAGTTATGATACCTCATTTGAAAAAAATAGAAAGGAAATCTCACTAATTTATGAAAACAGTTTCTTCATTTACATGTATGCTGTTTTCATGCATTCATACCTCACTCATATGATATATTGCTACCTGAGGCACTGACACGGGCACATGTGATTACACTCTGGTTAGATATTACCCTAGACATTGTCATAGGCTGCCTGTTATACATATATTTGAGGATATATTATGATCATTGACCTAGGATTGCGTTATTTATGCGATTTCTGTGCGTAGATGTTCTTCTATTCACGAGTTGGCAACTCACCCCCGTTGTGCCCCAGTTTCTTGCAGGTTTTGCCGTACAGGTTTCATTACGGCTTTGCGGGCTCAGTTTCATTCGGGTGACTTGCTAGTAGGTGGGTTTTTCTTGTATCGTACCCATCATATTACCTTGTATAATATTATTCAGTTGTATCTAGTAAATTCCATCAACCAAACATGTATTTATTGAGATAGAGACCAGTATTGTTTATTCTTTTGACCTTAGAGTCGCTCGTTACATTTCTGGTGGTTTTGAGTTTCCTTTTGAGTTTTGATCCTCGCCGTTGGCGTTGTATATTATATTGCTTGTGTGGTTGTGACCGTCGATTGACGAAGAGCTAGCTCCCGCTTGGGGATGCCTTTTTCTTGATTTCGTATACTATTCATGTTGTATCCCGTTTGGGGGCCAGTATTTACAAAGGAGACTCTGCCGAAATTTTCAGTAAATTTTTGATGTTTTTAAAAACCGCATAATTCGGCTTATGCTATTGAAACTACTTGCTTTAAGTTGGTTTTTCCTGCACTCTACTTCTTTTCTTGGTTTGGATTTCTGGGTTTTCGGTTTACTTAGATTACGTACGCCTCGAGACGTTCGTAGTTTAAGTGCCGGTCATGTTCCATACTTTCGGATCGTGACACCAGAGTAGTCGATGCAGGCTATTCATTTATCACCTCATCTTTTGCTGCGGATACCGCTTCAGCTCATAGTGTGCAGTTTTGCTTAGGTGAGTTTTGTGGTTATCCGTTTTTGTTCATTGTATATTAGCTGTATCCTGTACTCTCCATCCACTATTATCTTGTATGACTTAGAGACTTGATGTGAGGACGATATTGTATATTATTTTTTGATTTGGAGGTATTTTATGCAGTTTTACTTCTATCGTCTTTTATTTCTTCGCTACGGCGTCGTATATCTGTTGTGGTGGTTGTTTTCCGTCTTTGGGCGTGTTTTTGCTCCCGTTTGGGGATGCTTTACTTATTTATGTTGTACCCATTTTGGGGCTGGTTTTTACAAAGGAGGTGCTGCCAAAATTTTAAAGAAAATAAAGTTGGACTTTTAAAGATTTTGGGTTGAGATTTCAAAGGTTTTGAAAATGCTATTATATTCTTACTACTTTTGATGGTTTAGATTGCTGGGTTTTGGCTTACTTAAATTGCGTTACGCCTGTATTAGTTGCGTTGTTTAAGGGCCGTCACGTGCCAATTTCGGGTCGTGACAAAGTTGGTATTAGAGCGCTTGGTTTTACCTTTTGGAGTGTAGGATGACCTTTGTAAGATGGAGTAGGTAGCTTAAGCAGAGTAACGTAGTGTGTGTATGTCCGCGACATACTCACGATGTGGTACTCCGCCTAAAGTGACCTAAGTACAAATTGCTTGAAATTCCTTCTTTGATGATACATATCCTTGTGATTCGATTTCCGTGTTCTTGTCGAATCTTATTTCCATTTATAGCCTTTGCCGCCGATGACCATGGGGACTCAGAGTGATGCAGCGAGGGCCGACGTCAGGATTGACTCGGGTAGGACGAGGACTGACCAAGATGGCGCGCTCATTGCATAGGAGCAGATGGATCCACCTTTGACAGATCGTATTGATAGGCTTGTGGCAGAGATGCAGGACATGCGCCAGAAGATGAGTTCATTGGTTGAGGCCATTCGAGCGCAGCGACAGGCGGTTGTCACCCCTGTTACCCAGTTATTCCTTGAGATCAGCACAAAGCATTCTGTCACCCACACAGCACCAGTAGATGCAGCCCCAGTTTACGAGGCACGTCTTCCAGAGACTTTGGGAGTTCCGGAGCAGTAGAGGACTCGTACCGGTGTACCAGCTCAGAGACGGAGGCTTAGTCGTCGAGACAGATTTCGTGACCGTCGCGGGAGTAGCAGAGGCTTAGGACTAGGATGTTAGTTATGTGTATGCCCTAGAGGCCATTATTGTACATATGATGTATATTATAGTGGATATTTGGATATTTATATACAGAGAAGATTTTCTTGCTCGACATGATAGTATGCTATCTGGTTACCTTTATTTCACGTATTGATAAAGCCCTTAGGATATGTACTTGACTACCAGGAATATGATGCAGATCATACTAGTGGGGCCATGGTAGTTCATAAGTACATCCTTCAATTGTTCCTAGTCGAGGGAATATCGAGACAGGGTATCGATATTCCAGAGTAGACTAGCGTATACGCCTCTTGACCCATATGATGGGCGATGGATGATCCCACATCCATTGGTGTTTGACATCAGAGATGGTATACGGGTGCTCAGTAGAGACTGGGTACACTGAACAGGACTCACCGAGGACTCCTATGTGGTAGTATACCTATCGTCAGATAGCAGTCCTCTGGTGACACTGGTACAGGTTAGTCTGTAGACCCGAGATCGTCATAGATTCTTATGCGACTCCCACTGTGCTTTGATTTCCTCCCTACCACGCTCAAGAGGAGTCGTGCAAACAGGTGGATTTTGGGTACAGTCCCGAGTCGTATGGAGGCAATGAGCGATAGGAGGGGTTTCGTCTCTCCCGGTATTGGGGGTTGATGTTGCGCTATGCTCGATTGGCAATAACTGGAAGTCCCTGGCCATGGCAGATATGGAGATCTACTGATAAGTGTTATCAGTAGTTTCTCGACCTGTTATGAGCCTCACATCGACATGACTTATCACGTTACTGGGGTTTGACGATTTCCACCCCTAGACATGATATGCGACATATCAGACGAAGAGACCGGATAGGCTTCATGGAGACTGTGGACAGACTTGCTTGTTGACCTTCATATCGCTTAATATCCGGATAGCCGTTACGTCCAGTTAGTACCGCTGACGGCTTGTAGGTGACTGATATGATCATCACCTACTGCCGGAGTATTGACGAGTCTTTAGAGTTCCACACAGAAGTTCCCTGGTTCAAGCGAAACGAAGTAGGACACATATGTGATATGTGTGCGGGCCTCATTAAATACGAGTATGTGATACCGTATTGTAATCTGGCTGTAATCTGTTATCGGTGCGGTTATATGTGATATAACCAGATTGTCGAATCAAGTGTTGATTCGATAAGATGATATACAGATAAATGATATTAGACTGTAGTATATGATATAACCGGATTATTAGATCAAATGTTGATTTAATAATATGATATAAATTATATGTGATATAATTACATATTAACTAATATCATTAGCTCACTAATTAATCTTCATTAAATATATATTAATATATATGATATAAATATATATATATATATATATATATATATATATATATTAAAATGAAGCATGGCATTTTCTTTTCTATTTTATGAAAATAGAAATGAGGTGTAAAATGAAGCATGGTTGCAAGCAAGGGTTAAATACTTGTTTATTCATTCTTGACTCACTATTCAAGCATGGTTGCAATTTAATATTGCATAATTCCATGCTTGAATGAGTGAGGGGTCAAGAATTATCATTGATTCTTGTGAATGCCAAAAAGACTTAGCCATTTTCTTGCTCATGCTTGCTCTTGCTTCTTCTTCCTCTTCTTGCTTTTCCTTAAGCTTCAACCCTCACATGTGATGTGAATCATGAAGCTTGAGCACAAATTAGTGAGCTCTTAACATCCCCTACTTCATCATCTCACACCTTTATAGCAAATTAGTGTGATGCGTTTCATGCACTAAAGGGTTTGGTGTAGTGGCAGGTTGAACTAGTAGGAGCTTCGAGGTGGATCATCATTGGCGCGAAGGCTACGAAGGGAGCTTGTTCAAAGTATCAAGAGAAGCCTTGTGGAGTCGCGAGACTACTACACGGAGCATATTGAAGAGAAGGACTTGGTTCTACCAAGGTATAAACATCTTTCCTTCTCTCTAGTTGACATATCATCTAAAGAAAACCCTAATAATCTAGTTAAAGATCTTGTTTGTCTAGCTTAGCACCAAGAAAAATTTGAATTTGGCATGGTAGATGCTTCTACAACCTCATCATGATGCTAAGGTAAACCTTCATGTTATCAGAGCCAAACTAGATCATCGGGGAAGGTCATTACGAAGTTAAAGAGTTCGATCGGTTTTCAAAACCTGTATTTTTGCATGTTTCTGTCGATTTTTCCAAACGTTGGAATTTTTGAAATTAAAAATATCCAAAAATCCGTGCAGGGTTTTCTATGGACCCACAAGAACAATGACATCCTGACTTGACCGTACGACCGGGGAACCCCGGCCAAAACTTGGCTTTGGCGGCGGTTCCGCGGCGCAGTAGGTGAGTCAGCGAGCATACTTTCTTTTGTAGGTCCGTAGGAGATTTGTGCACTGTCTGGGTATTTTTAACTGTGATTCTCAAGTTGTTGAGTTCTCTGGATTTTGTTAAACTGATCGATATATTTGGCGTCGTATAGATCTTGATGATATGTGATACAATTGTTATGAATCCGGGTTTGTGATGTCATGTGCTGCTGATATGTCTTATTGGATCGTCGTTAAAGAATAGCCAGGGGTTTTATGTGAGATGAGGGTTTTCTTTTTCATTCATGTAAAATTCATTGTATGTAATATTCTTTTATTGGGGCACTTCCGGGTTGAGGATGATGTCACCATTGTTGTATATTATTTACTTTTCCGCATTAGGATAGACCCAAGGTGGGGAGCACAAGTAACCGGGTTCTAAAGTCCAGTGGGAGACCATCTCAAGGAGTTGAGATCGGGTCTCCTAACTCTAGAATTGGCAGGGTTACTTGCCGCTCTCGTAGGGGTCTATGGGATGTGGGTTTGGCTATTCTTCACGACCGTGGAATCCGTGTTTTACATTACTGGCTAAATTTAAAACACGGACATCCTAGTATATCCAATATTTCATACGTTTATCTTCTGCTGCTGTGTTCTGTGATGTTGATCATATAACTGTGTGAGACGAATGTAATATTATATATAAGATATATATTAAACGTTGCTTATGTTTTGCACCCACGCTAGTCCAGCCCTCGCTCTGCCGGTAGTTAAGTAACCTAACGGTGCATGACGGGGCCCCGTGGCGAATGCGGATGGCATAAGGGTACGTTCTATTTTCGTTTCATTTCTTCTGTGATGTTTAGGGAAACATTAATTGATGGGACTACATTAATAAGATTAATGAAGGAAAAGAAACCTAAAGATGTTGTAGAATCAAATTTTCAAAAAGGGTAGCTTTAGTTTTTTCTTTGCATAGCGGTATTCCTTATAGAATATCCAGCACCTTATTCGATAAGGAAAGAGTCGAGACCCCTTCACCGGGAGTGACCACTTTAGCAAAACTAGCAAATGCTACAAATCAATCGGTTTAGTTTTTGAATGCTTCTGTAGTTCTTGCTTTGCATAGCGGTATTCCTTGTCGAATATCCAGCACCTTATTCGATAAGAAAAGAGCTGAGATCCCTTCATCGGGAGTGACCTCTTTAGCGAAACTAGAAAAGCCACAAAAGCACTCCTTTTCAAAATCACTAGTTTCTACAACGATATCAACTTCATTACGCTCATGGTTTTTCTGAAAAACCTGCGTAGCCCTCCGTCATTTCAGATAGGTAGTATTTAGTATTCGTGCTACGTTTGTTGGCTTTCGTCAAGGCGTAGTGTGCGGTAGCTAATTAGTGCTTATCTGCTAAAGCATGAGATGCGATTGGATTAGGGTAGTCGTACGACTTTGTTAGCTTTCGTCAAGGGTCGTACGGGTGGGTTTAATTAAATCAAGAAATATATGGGTTGAGCTTGACTAGCGTCCTTTGGTTTGTTGGCTTTCGTCAAGGACATAAGATGCTGGGGGTAAAAGTATTATCGGGAATTTCAAGTGTTGAAATTTGCAATGAGATTGCATACCTTCTATGAGATAGTTAGATCCTGATACCCACAGCGAGTAAGAGTTACTCCTGAGAGAATTTTACACATAACAATTAGTCAATTAAGTAGGTGTCTAGAAAGGTGTTAACGGGGTTACGTCCCTGGGAAACCGAGGTTTACTCTAATTAGGTCCGTGCGAAAGCACGGGGAACCTCCCTTAAAGTACCAATACTGGCCTGGCTGAAAAATTGGCGAACTTGTACGGTGTAATTAATCCCGGCTAATCTTACCTTTTACGGTTTGAAGGAAGATTTGATAAAAACAGTGGGAGATGTCCTGATTAGATAAGATAATAACCAACCTAATCTTGCAAAGAGCGCACGCTAACGTGTTTCCTTCCATCTTTCTCCAGGAAGCAACCAATGTCACGCCTTAATCAAGATAATAATATGGATGTATTGACCGAACCCACTTGTTATACTGAGAAGAGAAACGTTGGTCCCGCTCCAACTTATAAGTGTTATAAGTCCGAGTAGGGGATAGGAACATATCTGGATTCCCACGCCACCCAAAAAAAGAATAAGCATGTTGATGCATCTTCTTCAGGTGTGTTAGTTACAGAGAACTGCTTCTCAGTACACTCTACGTCCTTGGTATTAGATACCTGATCGGGATCCCACATATGCAATATGTTGCATGGGCTAAGGAAAGGCAGAGAACTAGGAAAAGGTGATCATTCCCTAAAAGTAGGGAATGGTGCAAATGTTGCAGCCAAAGCAATTGGTGAATATCACCTTGTATTACCAACAGGGAATACATTGATCCTGAACGACTGTTACTACGTACCCTCTATGATATGCAATTTAATATCAATCTCTTTATTAGATAAAGAAGGATATAACTTTGTAGTAGAGAATAATGTTATGAACATTTACCTAAATCAAGTGTTGATTGGGTTTGGTGCGTTATGTAACGGATTGTACATTCTAAATCAAAACACAGATCTTAATGTACAAAACATAAACAAGAGGAAGAGTTCAGAAATGAACGAATCCTTCTTGTGGCATTGTAGACTAGGTCATATCAATGTGACACGATTAGCTAAGTTACATAAAGATGGATATTTGAATCCGTTTAAGTTTTCATCTTATGACACTTGCCAATCATGTCTCAAAGGCAAAATGACCAAAACTCCGTTTAGTGGACATGGAGAAAGAGTTACGGAACTCTTGGGACTGATACATAGTGATGTATGTGGTCCCATGTCTGCACATGCCAGGAATGGTTCCTCGTACTTCATTACATTCACTGACGATCTCTCAAGATACGGACATGTGTTCCTGTTGAAACAAAAATCTGAAGTTTTTGAGAAATTCAAGGAATATAAATCTGAAGTCGAGAACCAAACGGGTAGAAGTATTAAAATCCTTCGATCAGATCGGGAAGGAGAATACTTGAGCACAGAATTCCTTGAATATCTAAAAGAGAATGGGATTCTCTCTCAGCTTACTCCTCCATATACACCACAGCACAACGGTGTATCGGAGCGGAGGAATCGCACCCTATTAGATATGGTGCGCTCTATGATGAGCACCGCTGAGTTACCTGTTTCCTTTTAGGGGTATGCGCTTGAGACAGCCATACATTTATTGAATATGGTTCCTACCAAATCAGTGCCTACCACTCCATATGAGATATGGAAGGGGAAGAGACCATATCTTAACTATGTGAAGATATGGGGTTGTCCGGCCTATGTCAAAAGGCACAATCCGGACAAGCTCGAGGCAAGGTCTGTTCTATGCAAGTTTATAGGATATCCCAAAAATTCACAGGGGTATATCTTCTACCACACTGAAGAACAAAAGGTGTTTGTTTCTCAGCATGCCACCTTTTTAGAAAAGGAATTTCTTGCGAAAGAAATTAGTGGTAAGGAGGTAGAACTGGAAGAAGTTCCAGCTGCACAAACTGCAACAGAAGATTTGGTGGAGCCAGAGGATTCAGTAGTTCCCGACGAACCCCAGCCTCTCCGCCGTTCTAGTAGGGTTCCTCATCCACCTGAGAGATACTACGGTTTTCTCGTTGATGGTGGGAGCGAGGATTGCATCATGGAAGATGATGACCCAACTTGCTTCGAGCAGGCCATCACGAGTGGGGACTCTGTGAAATGGCTGGATGCGATGAGATCTGAGATGGAATCCATGTACATCAATAAAGTATGGACTTTGGAAGTTGCTCCTGAAGGGGTAAAACCCATTGGGAGAAAATGGATCTTTAAGAAGAAACTTGGTGTAGATGGAAAAGTTGAGACTTTCAAAGCTAGACTTGTTGCACAAGGTTTTCGTCAACGACCAGGTGTGGATTATGATGAAACCTTTTCCCCAGTAGCTATGCTTAAGTCCATCCGGATCCTTCTTGCCATCACTGCATACCATGACTACGAAATCTGGCAAATGGATGTTAAGAACGCCTTTCTAAATAGTGATTTAGAAGAAAGCGTATACATGACTCAGCCGGAGGGCTTCGTAGAAAGTGGGAGCAATGGAAAGGTGTGCAAGCTGCTTAAATCCATCTACGGGTTAAAGCAGGCATCACAGAGTTGGTGTAGGATTACTAGGCACACTCAAGAGGTTCCACAAGGCATCAACCATGCCAAATTCAAAACGGTGTGCCGAGAAACCCTAATGCTAGATCGTTAACTAGAGGTAAAGGCGAAAAACATGCAAGCAAACTACTTTGGTACAAAGTGAAAGGAGCTACAACCTTTGTAGATCCGGTCCTCCACTTCTTTAGCTCCGTGTTGACGTCCCTCCGCTGCGATCATCAGAATCCCGGACTCTAGCGTCAGTTTCATCGGAGAAATGGGCGGGCTAGGTCGTTGACTTCGATGCCGAAGATGATCTACGTCGAGGCGACTCAAACTCAAGCTCCATCTTCACTAGATCATGGATCTTGTGAAGAAAACACCCTATACAACATGGCAAGTGGTAGAGGATGAAGAAATAGGAAGTGGGTTCACTTTGGATTTGGATTTCTCACTTGATTTCATCACTTAGAATTTTCTAACAAGCTTTTCTTTTCTTCATGAAGAAGAAGAAGAAGAAAGAAAAAGAATTATAATCAAAAATGAAAAATCAAGTGAAGACTTATCATAATGCAACCATGGGTGAAGTAAACTCATGCAGAGAATAAACTAGGGTTTATGAGTAATGGTTAGGTTAAGGAAAAAACAAAATGGTCAAGACTTTTCAAAGCTTCATGAAGCTTCAAGTAAAATCCAAAAGAAGCCACCATTTTATTTCTTGCCCAAAAATAAATGAATAAAATAAATAATTAAGTTAAAACCTAACCATTAACCTAAACATGGTTTAAAGTAAACACACACCCAAGTTTACATGCATCATCAAACATGATACAAACAAGTGCACAAAAATATATCACATATACAACTTGTGCACATCAAGTGAGAAAATCAATCTTAAGTGAACAAATACTAGTTAATGTAAATTAATATATCAAATATATTATTATACATTAAATCATTAAATCAACATTTGATTTAATGATCCGGTCATACTGCATATAACCGACTAATATTAATAGTAATAACTTTTCGAATCAACACTTGATCCGATAACCCGGCTATATCGCATATAACCGATCAATGTCACAAATCGCGAGAATAGAATTCAGTATCACATACTGGTATTATTCTCGGTCCCGTACATATCTCATATGCGCTCCTATTTCGTTTCGCTTGAGCCAGGAAACCTCTGTGTAGGACTCTAAAGACTCGTCAATACGCCGGCAGCAGGTGATGATCATATCAAACACCCACAAGCCGCAAGCGGTCTGCTAAACGTAACGGCCACCTGGGTATTGAGCGATCAGAAGATCAACGAGCAAGCCCGCTTACACTCCTGTGAATCCAACCAGTAACACTTACCGTACAGTCCGGACTCGTCGTCTGATATGTCGCATATCTTGCCTAGGGGTGGTAAACGTCAGACCCCAATAGCTCGATAAGTCGTGTTGATATGAGGTCTATAACAGTTCGAGAAACTACTGGTAACACTTACCAGTAAATCTTAGCAACCCTGGCCAGGGATTTCCGGTTATAGCCAATCGAACACAGCACAACATCAACTCCCTATACCGGGAGAGACGAATCCCCTCCTATCGCTCATTGCCTCTATGTGATTCGGGACTGTACCCAAAAACCACCGTTTTGCACGCCCTCTTGGATGTGGTAAGGTGGAAATCAAAGCACAGTGGGAATCACACAAGACTTTATGACAATCTCGGGTCAACAGACTACTCTGTACCAGTGTCACCAGAGAACTGCCATCTGACGTGAGGTATAATACCATCTGGGAGTTCTCGGCGAGTTCGTCCAGTGTACCCAGTCTCCACTGAGCACCCGTATATCATCTCTGATGTCAAACACCAATGGATATGGGATCATCCATCGCCCATCTGTATGGGTCGAGAAGGTAAACGCCAGTCTACTCTGGTATATCGATGCCTTGTCTCGATACACCCACGACTAGGAACCTTGAAGGATGTACTTATGGACTACCATGTCCCCACTAGTATGATCTGCATCATAGTCCAGATAGTCAAGTACACATCCTAAGGGCTTTACCAACATGTAACAGAGAGACAATTAGTGTACACGTTAAGGTAAAGAGTAACCAGATAGCATACTATCATGTCGAGCAAGAAAGTCCTCCCTATATATGTCCAAGCATCCACTACAATATACATCCTATGTATAGTAATGGCCTCTAGGGCATACATATAACTAACAATCTCCCACTTGCACTAGGGCCATCTGATAGCAGTGGTTGTAGTATCTCATACTCAACCATCCTATAATAGTCTCTCTCTGGGAAAAGGCCTTTGTGAGTGGATCCGCCGTGTTGTCTTCTGAGTCTACTCTCCTAACCTCGATCCCCTGGAGATCAACCATCTCCATGATCAGGTGATACCGCCATAGAATATGTTTGGATCACTGATGGGACGGACGTTCCTTGGCATAAGCCACAACTCCATTGTCACACAATGGGAGGAACTAAGTTCATCTCATGAACTAATATACACCCAGACAGCCTCTTTGGTAGCATCTTAAGTAGCGATGTATCCAGCCTTTATCGTCTAGTATACCACGGTATCTAGCTTGGAACTCTTCCAACATACCTTCCCTTTACTGAGGGTAAAGACAATGCCTGTGACTGACATTCAGTCGTTCTTATCACCCTGGAACCCTTCCACAGATTCTCCCCAGGATCGATTGATACCATCTCACTACAACTAGTGAGTATCCTAACATCCAATTAGATCTATCTCATAGATCCAAAACCTAGGATTTAGTAAGTATCACTATGATCCTATATGGAGAATCCTTGTGATAAGCGGAGATTGACCGAGCGTAGCATAGGAAACTCCTTCCCTATCAAGAGTATGTCATCCACGTACTCTACGAGGATCATCACCATACTCTCTACTACCTTTTTGTATATACAAGGTTCATCTACCATTTTGATGAAGTCAAACTCTTTGACTACCACATCAAAACAGATGTTCCAACTCCGCGATGCTTGCTTTATCACATAAAACATCTTGCACATGTTTCCGCTGCTCCCACTGTCTACGAAACCCTCTGGCTGTGTACTTATAGACGCTCTCTTCCAAATTATCATTTAGAAAAGCAGTCATGACACCCAACCACCAGATATCGTAGTCATGGTATGTAGCCGTGGAAAGTAGGATCTGGATGGACTTAAGCATAGATACTTAGAAAAGGTTTCATCATAATCCATACCTGGTTAATGATGCAAAGCTTTAACAAGTCTAGTTTTGAAAGTCTCAACTTTTCCATGTACACCAAGTAATCTTCTCAAGATATACATGCTCCTAATGGGGATTTAACCTTTCAGATAAAGCAACCAAAGTCCATACTTTGTTGTTGTATAAGGATTCCATCTCAGATCGCTAAGCATCCAGCCATTCTTACAGAGTCCCACTCCTGATGGCCAGCTCGAAGCTAGTTGGGTCATCATCTCATGATGCATTCCTCGCTCCCACTGTCATCGAGAAACCGAAGTATCTCTCAGGCGGATGAGGAACCCCACCAGATCGGCGGAGAGGCTGAGGTTCGTCGGGGTCTACTGAATTTTTTGGTTCTACCAAATCATCAGCTGCAGTTTGTATAGCTGGAACCTTTCCAGTTCTACATAACAGCCTTGCCTCGAGCTTGTCCGGATTTTGCTTTCAGACATAGGCCGGACAACCCCAAATCTTAACAAACTTAAGATATGGGCTCTTTCCTTTCCATATCACATATGAAGTGGTAGGCAACCGATTTGATTTGAACCCTATTTAATAGGTATGCAGCTTCTCAAGTGCATAACTCCCAAAAGGAAATAGATAACTCAGTAGTACTCATCATAGAGCTCACCATATCTAATATGGTGGGATTGCTCCGTCCCAATACAGCGTTGTGCTGTGGTGTATTCAGAGGAGTAACACCGAGAGAGAATCTCATTCTCCTTTAGAATAGTCTAGGAATTTTATGCACAAGTATTCTCCTCCCTGATCTTATCATAGGACATAATACTTATACCCGGTTTTTGGTTCTATACTTCTAACTTTTATTCTGTGAATATCTCAAAAGCTTCGGACTTGTGTTTCAACAGGAATATATGTCTGAATCTTGAGAGATCATCAGAGAATGTAATGAAGTACAAAGAACCGGTCTTGGCATGTGTAGACAGGGGATCTTCATACATCAACATGTATCATCCCAAGAGTACACTAACTCTTTCTCTTCTTTCAATAAAAAGAGCTGTGGTCATCTTATCTTTGTGACATGACCGACAAGTTTTCACAAGATGTAAATTCAAATAGATTTAAATATGCATCTATGTGCAACTTAGCTAGTCGGGTCGCATTGATATGACCTAGTCTACAATACCTCAAGAAAGATCCGTTCATTTCTGAACTCTTCCTCTTGTGTGTGTTCCGTATACTAAGAACTGTAGTTTGATTTAGAACATCAATGCTTTTAGATAACGTGCCTGAACCGATCAACTTTTTATATAGGAAATGTTCAAAACATTATCCAACAATACAAAATTTTATCATTTCTTTACTAATAAAGAGACTGATATGATTTTGTATATCAGGTTTGGTATCTAATAACATTTGTTCAGAATCAATGTATTTGGAATACAGGGTGACAGTGACCAACAGACTTGGTTGCAACACTTGCACCGTTTTCTGTCTCATGAAACTTATCACCCGTTTTCAGTTCTCTACCTTTCTGTAGCCCTATGTAACAGATTACATATCTGGGATCCTGATTCGGTATCAAATACCCAGAATGTAGAGGATACAGAAAAACAGTTCTTTGTAATGAACACACCCGAAGGAGATGCATCATATGCACTTTCTTCGTTTGGGCGGCATAGGAATTCTGGTATTTCTCTATTTCCTGCTCTGTCTTATAACAATTATAAGTTGGAGCGGGACCAACGTTCCCCAGCTCAGTATAACAAGCGGGTTCGGTCAATGTATCCGTTTTATTATCTTGATTAAGGCGTGATATGGTCGCTACCTGGAGAGAGAGAGAGAGAAGAAAACACTCAGCATATGCTCTTGCAAGATCAGATTGGTTATTATTTTATCTAATCAGGATGGCTCCCACTGTTTTTATTAAATCTTCCTTCAAACCCTAAAAGGAAAGCCTAGCCGGGATTAATTACACTCTACAAGTTCGCCAATCTTTCAGCCAGGCCAGTGTCGGTACTTTGAGGGAGGTGCCCCGTGCTTTTGCACGGACCTAATTAATGTAAACCTCGTTTTCCCAGAGACGTAATCCCGTTAACACCTTTCTAGACACCTACTTGATCGGCTAATTGTAATGTGTAAAACTTGTAAGTCCATGCTACCTCTCCCGGTACTTTCGGGCATGCGGAATTTGATAAAAAACGATTTTTATAAAGGTGGTAACATGGACTTAAAACCCGGATTTTTGTTAAACATCTAACTAACAACCTAACTATGAGTTGCTAACTACTCGGTTAGGGGGTTATACCTTTCTTTGTCTCGAACTCCTTCGTCTTCAAACTCCGATGGTGGTCCGGATCGGCTTCTTCCCGTCGTCTCCTTACGTCGAAGATAGATCCACCTGAAAGCTCCAACCTTTGGCTCCTTCTTCGTACTTTGAAGAAACTAGTTCACTCGGTTTTCTAAACCTTGTGAACTAGAGTGAGCAGAGAAGAGTTTGTATGGGATTTTATCTATGGTTCTTGATTCTCAACTCATGAGACAAGTGAACCATAGAGTCAAGAGAGGGAGCAAGAGGAAGAGGGTGAGTGCGAGAACAAAAGAGCTCAAGAACAAGAGAGAGAATGAGCAAGTGAGAATGAGGCTCTCTTTTGTCTTTCACCCTCTCATAATCCAAAACAATGATAACACATCATACCAATCAAGTGTTATGTGATGGTTGAAGCAACCATAGCCATATCATTCCATGCACTTATTTTGCACAAATGAGCAAGCAAGCAAAAGTCTTTGCCATGAAATGATAGCTATGGTTATCATGATGGTCAACTAGTCAAGCCTAGTCAACCGGTCAACAAAGTCAACAAGTCAACAAAAGTCAACAAGTCAACAAAGTCAATCCCACATCAACCATGTCACCATAATACTTAATTAATATAATTGTTAATCACATATCATATTCTCATTAGGGTTGATCAAAAAGTCAATAGTCAACGGTCAACTGTCAGCAACCCTAATGAGAATCCGCTGCCTCTGTCTCCTTGTCAACTGTGCATACACACCCGCATCCGCGTTCCGAGGAACACGAATGCAATTGGATAAATCCAATCCCAAAAGGTACACTAGGATCTGGCTTAAACTAAAGCCCGCTAGTGTAAACTGTCCGGACACTGTACGTGCATAAGTGACGGATGTGGCCGAACCCTGTCGCAAAACCATGCGACCTGTCGCAAAACCATGCGACCTCTACTCTTTTGCCTAAAGGCGAAAAGCTTTCTGTGTGGGACTCTAAAGACTCGACACTACGCTGGCAGTGGGTTTAACCACAGACCGCAAGCGGCACTAGCTGTGCGTAACGGTCCCCAGGTAGTGCCGACAAGAAGACCGACGAGGCGAAACCCATCTGAACTCCTACTGAGCCTGAATGTGACATTCTCCGTACAGTCCGGTCTGTTCGTCTGATACATCGCATGGCGGGCCTAGGGGACGGTAAACGTCAGTCCCCCAATAGCGGTACAAGTCGTGTCGGAGTGAAGCCCAAAACACCCCGAGATAACACTGGAAGCCTACCAGTATATCTCGATTGCCCTGGCCAGGGACTACTCGTGTAATGGCTCTCCTAGACACAGCGCGATGTCAACCCCCAATACCGGGAGAGACGAATCCTGTCTAACCTTCACTGCCTCCAAGTGCTTCGGGACTGCACCCAACCACTACCTGTTTGCACGACTCCTTTGAGCCGTGGTAGGGTAGTGATCAAAGTACAGTGGGAACACACTCGAGGCGAAGTGACAGTGTCAAGTCAGCGGACTAAGCTGTACTCATGTCACCTGGGAACTGATAACTGACGATAGGCATAATACCAACTAGTCAGTTCCCGACGAGTCCTGTCCAGTGTACCCATAACCTAACGAGCACCCGCATACTATCTCAAGTACGACGTACTGACGGCTGTGGGACAGACCGTCTCCCACACTGGGATGAGAAGCGCATGCGCTAGTCTACTCCGGAGTATCGATGCCCTGTCTCGATAGTCCTGCGACTAGGGACCTGCATAAGGATGTGCTTATAGATTACCCAGCCCCACTAGTGTGACTGCCATCACATCGCTGGTAATCAAGCAAAGATCCTAAGGGCTCTACTAATGTGTATAGGCAATATACTAAAATAAACACATGTACACATTGAAGTAGAAACAAACCAAGTAGCATACTACTATTTTGAGCAAGATTGTATATACAAGGTGAATATCCCAAGCTTCCATTAAGTAATATACAAACTAGTATGATACAGTAATGGCCTCTAGGGCATATACACTAACAATCTCCCACTTGCACTAAGGCCATGTACTGGCGTATCGAAGACCTATCATCTCGATCAGCCGCTCGAACTGAGTCTGGGGCAGGACCTTGGTGAATGGATCTGCAGTGTTATCTTCTGAAGCGACTCTCCAAACCTCGATCTCCTTGCGATCCACGATCTCCCTGATCAGGTGATACCGCCTCAAGATGTGTCTGGATTTCTGATGGGACCTGGGTTCCTTCGCTAAAGCTATAGCCCCGTTGTTGTCGCAATACAGAGGTATTGGATCAACAATGGACGGAACCACCTGAAGTTCTTTCAAGAACTTCCTCATCCAGACGGCTTCTTTTGCGGCATCAGATGCAGCGATGTATTCCGCTTCCATCGTCGAGTCTGCAACGGTTTCCTGTTTGGAACTCTTCCAACACACCGCCCCTCCATTGAGGGTAAAGACAAAACCCGACATGGACTTGGAATCATCCTTGTCGCTCTGGAAGCTGGAGTCAGCAAAGGCCTAGATCTGGAGGTCTTTTCCGCCATACACCAAGAACATCTCCTTAGTCCTTCTCAGGTACTTGAGAATGTTCTTTACTGCTATCCAGTGTTTCTCCCCAAGGTTTGACTGATACCAGCTTACCACACTCATTGCATAAGCTACATCCGGTCTGGTACACAACATCGCATACATTATAGAGCCTACCGCAGAAGCGTAGGGTATAATAGACATGCGATCCCTCTCCAAATTAGTCTTGGGAGACATCTCTTTAGAGAGGGTGATCCCGTGACAAGTCGGTAGGTTACCGCACTTGGAATCTTCCATACTGAATCTCTTCAGTACGGTGTCGATGTACCTGGACTGTGAAAGTCCTAATATCCTCTTGGATCTATCACGATGGATCCGGATCCCCAGGATGTATGAGGCATCACCCAGGTCTTTCATGGAGAACCTGTGCGACAAGAACCCCTTGACAGATTGTAGCATAAGAATGTCATTTCCTATTAAGAGAATTTCATCCACGTATAGAACGAGGAATACTACAGTTCTCGCTACAAATCTACTATAGATGCATGGTTCATCTGGATTTTTGATAAAGCCAAATTCCTTGACCGTCTCATCAAAACAGATGTTCCAACTCCGCGACGCCTGCTTTAGTCCATAGATGGACTTAAGCAAATTGCACACCTTTTCGCTGCTCCCACTCTGAATGAAACCCTCTGGTTGGTCCATATAGACACACTCCTCTAAATTTCCATTTAGAAAAGCGGTCTTTATGTCCATTTGCCAGATCTCATAATCGTGGAAGGCAGCAATGGCAAGAAGGATCCGAATGGATTTCAGCATAGCCACTGGAGAAAAGGTTTCGTCATAGTCTAAGCCAGGTCTTTGACGGAAACCCTTTGCTACAAGTCTAGCTTTATAGGTCTCAACCTGCCCATCTACACCAATCTTCCTTTTGAAGATCCACTTGCATCCTACGGGTTTTACCCCGTCTGGAGCAATGTCCAACGTCCAAACCTTGTTGGTGTACATAGACTCCATTTCGGTCCGCATTGCATCCAGCCATTTCACTGAGTCAACGCTCTGAATGGCCTGCTGGAAGCTAGTAGGCTCATCATAATCTATAATGCAATCCTCTCTATCCCCGTCTATGAGAAAACCGTAGTATCTCTCGGGCGGATGAGACTGCCTACTACTCCTGCGGAGCGGCGTAGGAATGTCCTGTTCTTTTGAACCCTCTGGTTCCACTAATCTTTCAGTAATAGTTTGTGGTTCTGGAATCTCTTCCAGTTCTATTGTGCTCCCACTTAACTGGGTTTCCAAAAACTCAGTTTCCAAGAAGCGGGCATGCTGAGAAACAAAAACCTTTTGTTCCTCAGCAGAATAGAAAAGATACCCCTTGGAGTTCCTTGGGTATCCCACAAACTTACACTGTACTGAACGTGCCTCGAGCTTGTCCGCATGCTGCTTTTTTACAAAAGCTGGACATCCCCATACCTTCAGATACTTAAGAAAAGGTTTCTTCCCAGTCCACATCTGATATGGGGTGGTAGGTACAGTCTTGGTGGGAGCCTTGTTCAAGAGATACGCAGCTGCTTCTAGTGCATATCCCCAGAATGATTGCGGTAACTCAGCGTTACTCATCATGGACCGTACCATATCCAATAGGGTTCGGTTCTGTCTCTTCGATACACCGTTATGTTGCGGAGTGTATAGAGAAGTAAGCTGAGAGAGAATTCCATTCTCTTTTAAGTAATTCAGGAATTCGGCACTTAAGTATTCTCCACCTCGATCCGATTTTAGAATCTTGATACTTTTGCCGGTCTGTTTTTCTACTTCACTTTTATATTCCTGGAACTTTCCAAAGGCTTCGGATTTATGTTTCATTAAGAAGACATAACCGTACCTTGAAAAGTCATCCGTAAAAGTGATGACGTAAGAATAACCGCTTCGCGCATGTGTAGACATTGGACCGCACACGTTGCTGTGTACGAGTCCCAAGAGCTCGCTCGCTCTTACTCCGTGTCCAGTGAACGGAGTCTTTGTCATCTTTCCTTTGAGACAGGATGGACAAGGGGCATACGATTGATATTCGAACGGATCCAAATATCCTTCTGTATGTAACTTAGTCAACCTTCTCTCATTGATGTGACCCAGTCTACAATGCCATAAGAAAGTCTGATTGATTTCCGGAGACTTTCTTTTGTGTGTATTCTGGACGTTGAAAATCTGTGGTTGGTTTAATACGTATATACCATTACTCAATGTACCTGACCCAATCAAAACTTGATTAAGGTGAATGTTTACAACATTACTTATAAACGCAAATTCATAACCTTCTTTAGAAAATAAAGATACAGAAATGATATTACAAGTTGCGTTGGGTACAAAAAAGCAATTACGCAAAACCAAAACATGTCCATCTGACATTCCCAGGTGATAGTCCCCCACGGCTTTAGCATCCATGCTAGCTCCGTTCGCAACTCTGAGGGTCATGTCACCTGCCTTCAAAACCCTACGGTTTCTCAACGCCTGCAAAGAATTACAGATATGAGATCCTGATCCGGTATCCAATACCCAGGAAGTAGAGTTTATTGAAAGACAGTTTTCAATAACATACACACCTGAAGCTGAAGCTGCAAGCTGCTTCAATTCCTGTGTTCTGGCCTTCCAGGCCCTGCAATCATTCTTCCAGTGTCCTTTCTTATGACAATAGAAGCATTCTTCCTTATCCACAAGCTTCCCCGCTTTTGTTGCTTTTGCTTTTCCCTTCGTATCCACTTTACTAACACCGCCCCTTGGTTTGGCCGAGGCTTTCTTCTTCTTTCCCTTGGCTTTCTCCTTAGACCTAGAAGAAGATGATCCTCCTATAAACAAAGTGGATGTTTCCCTACCTTTCTGTAGGGTGCCCTCTGCGCTCCTCAGCATGTTGAGGAGCTCTGAAAGTTCAACCTCCTTTTCTTGTAGGTTGAAATTCAGTATAAACTGGGCGTAAGTGGAAGGAAGGGACTGGAGAACTAAGTCTGTATAGAGCTCACTCTCCAATGTGGTCCCTAGGTCCGCGAGCTCCTCAATGTAGCCGATCATCTTTAGCACATGCTCGGCTACTGATGATCCGACTGCCTTCTTTGCCGAAAATAACTTTTTCGACGCTTCGTATCTTGCGATACGAGATTGCTCTCCATACAGTTCTTTTGTATGAAGAAATATGGATTCCAAGTCCATATTCTCGTGCCTCCTCTGATGTTCATTGTCCATAGAGGCAAGTACGAGGCACTTGGCCTTCGCGCTATCAATCTCCCAAGTCTTATGGATTTCCTTATCCGCGACGCTGGAAGTGGGACCAGGGACAGGGGGAGCTTTGGTGGTAAGAAGATACCCCAGCTTGTCATAAGTGATTGCCATTTTGACATTCCTGAGCCAATCTTTGTAGTTTGGCCCTGTCAGTATGTTTTTATCTAGGAGTAACTTAAGTCCAGTCATGTCGATTGGTCGCTGCAATTAGGAGAGAGAGAAGAAACACTCAGCACGATGCTCTTGCAAGTTTAGAATGGTTTTTAGTTTGTCTAAACAGGATGGCTCCCACTGTTTCTCGAATCCCTCATCAAACCATAAAGGAAGAATTAGTCGGGATCAATCCCACCGCTCAATACTTGCTTAACCGTTCAGCCAGGCCAGTGTCGGTACTTCGAGGGAGGTTTTCCAACGCTTTCGTGAAGTTCCTTAATTTAAGAACCTCTTTTCCCTGGGGGCGTAGCCCCGCTAACACCTTTCTAGGCACCTACTAGGTTTATAGCATTGATCGATTAGTGAGAAATTTCCCGAGGAGTAGCATATACTCACAGTACGATCGGGATCCAAATATCATCGCATGACGAAACTGAAGGAATCCTACCAGAATCATCACACTACAAATGGTATGCAAAATCTAGCAAGTTTCAGTACTTATGAAACTCCCGATGTGGATTTTTGCCCCATGCTCTTATGACCTTGACGAAGGTCAACAAATCATAAGTCACATGTCAAGTTCTACCCGTCATTATCCAGGTTAATTTGAACCCACCCGTATATACCCTTGACGAAGGTTAACAAGGTAATGCGAGTGTCCCAAACCAATGCATCTATCTATGCTACATATGAATACCCAACATCTACCAATCACTATGCGTTGACGAAGGTTAACAAACACAGCTTGAATACTATTGAATATTCATACGAAACGACGGAGGGCTACGAATGGTTTTGGCTAAACCTTGAACGTAGTGAACCTGATATAGTCGATGGAACGAGATAGCTTTTAAAAGGAGTGGCTCAAACTCCGCATTTAAAAGTTAGTTTTGAAAAGAACCGAGTGGTTTTTCGAAAGTGTTCCAATGACTTTAACTTGGTTTATTATCTTGCATTAGTTCTTTTAATGCGTGATATTCTTGTATTAGTTCTTTTAATGCGTCCCATCATTTAATCCTACCATTGCAGAAAACAACCAAAATATGACGTACGCTTATGCCATTCGCATTCGCCACTGGGCCCCGTCATTACCCGTTAGGTTACTTAACTAACGACAGAGCGGGGGCTGGGCTAGCGCGTCTGTAAAACATAAGCAACGCCTAAATAATATCATATATAGATATATTTGCAATGATAGCCATTTCAGATCACAGATGAATACATTGGATATACTAGGAATCTACAATTCGTACGAGCCTGTAACGAAGAGCAGATTACACGGTCGCGGTGAATAGCCAATACCCCCCCAAGACCCCTACGGGTGCGGCAAACTACCCGCCAAGTACCCGAAGTGGAGCAACCTCCCTCAACGCCGTGAGTAGGCCACTCGGCACTTCGAGATACCCGGTAGTTTGTGCACCCCCTCCATGGGTCTATCCTAGGAGCAAAACCAGTAAAAAGAAATTATACAATGACGGCTACAACCCTGACCGGTTGTGCGGTCATACAAATAATATTACATCAATTTACAAATTTACATGAATTGAAAGAAAAGAAAAACTCTCGTTTCACAACCCCCCGGCTATTCACCCGCGACAATCCAACGTATTCATATCCACATTCCAGCAACATTACAGATCACAGATTTGTATAACCCCCACTAATCGACATATAGCGATTAGTAGACGTTCAATACAAATATCACATTACAGAAAAACCCGTTAGCTTAAGTCTTTTAGAAGTTCGATCAAAAAAACGGATTTTCAGGACCCCAAAAATAAAATTTTCGTTCTGGAAAATCTGGGCTGAAAATACATGTACCAAAATTCCCAAAATACCCATGCAAGTACACTGTAGCAAAGAACCACCAAAGAGGAGCCAAGGAGGCCGCGGAACCGCGGCAATAGCAAGCTATTGCCGCGTTTCCGCGGTCGTTTAGGGGGAACTCTTGGTGATTTTTCTATAGTAGCTTGTAAAAACCCTGAGTCGATTTTTGATGCATGATTTATCATTTTTACAGAACAAAAAAAATCGACAGCAACTTTGAAAATCGGGTTTATTTCGGGACTTTTTCTTTGATTGATCTTCTAGCTACTTTGCTAACATGTTAGATAGTGTTTAACTAGGCTCTGATACCACTGTAAGTCCATGCTACCTCTCCCGGTACTTTCGGGCATGCGGAATTTGATAAAAAACGATTTTTATAGAGGTGGTAACATGGACTTAAAACCCGGATCTTTGTTAAACATCAAACTAACAACCTAACTACGAGTTGCTAACTACTCGGTTAGGGGGTTATACCTTTCTTTGTCTCGAACTCCTTCGTCTTCAAACTCGGATGGTGGTCCGGATCGGCTTCTTCCCGTCGTCTCCTTACGCCGAAGATAGATCCACCTGAAAGCTCCAACCTTTGGCTCCTTCTTTGTACTTTGAAGAAACTAGTTCACTCGGTTTGCTAAACCTTGTGAACTAGAGTGAGTAGAGAAGAGTTTGTATGGGATTTTATCTAAGGTTCTTGATTCTCAACTCATGAGACAAGTGAACCATAGAGTCAAGAGAGGGAGCAAGAGGAAGAGGGTGAGTGCAAGAACAAAAGAGCTCAAGAACAAGAGAGAGAATGAGCAAGTGAGAATGAGGCTCTCTTTTGTCTTTCACCCTCTCATAATCCAAAACAATGATAACACATCATACCAATCAAGTGTTATGTGATGGTTGAAGCAACCATAGCCATATCATTCCATGCACTTATTTTGCACAAATGAGCAAGTAAGCAAAAGTCTTTGCCATGAAATGATAGCTATGGTTATCATGATGGTCAACTAGTCAAGCCTAGTCAACCGGTCAACAAAGTCAACAAGTCAACAAAAGTCAACAAGTCAACAAAGTCAATCCCACATCAACCATGTCACCATAATACTTAATTAATATAATTGTTAATCACATATAATATTCTCATTAGGGTTGATCAAAAAGTCAATAGTCAACGGTCAACTGTCAACAACCCTAATGAGAATCCGCTGCCTCTGTCTCCCTGTCAACTGTGCATACACACCCGCATCCGCGTTCCGAGGAACACGAATGCAAACTGGATAAATCCAATCCCAAAAGGTACACTAGGATCTGGCTTAAACTAAAGCCTGCTAGTGTAAACTGTCCGGACACTGTACGTGCACAAGTGCACGGATGTGGCCGAACCCTGTCGCAAAACCATGCGACCTGTCGCCAAAACCATGCGACCTCTACTCTTTTGCCTAAAGGAGAAAAGCTTTCTGTGTGGGACTCTAAAGACTCGACACTACGCTGGCAGTGGATTTAACCACAGACCACAAGCGGCACTAGCTGTGCGTAACGGTCCCCAGGTAGTGCCGACAAGAAGACCGACGAGGCGAAACCCATCTGAACTCCTACTGAGCCTGAATGTGACATTCTCCGTACAGTCCGGTCTGTTCGTCTGATACATCGCATGGCGGGCCTAGGGGGCGGTAAACGTCAGTCCCCCAATAGCGGTACAAGTCGTGTCGGAGTGAAGCCCAAAACACCCTGAGATAACACTGGAAGCCTACCAGTATTGTAAGTCTACGTTAGCGCCCCGGCAGTCTACAGACGCCAATTGCGGAATAAAACTTTTTAACTTGGCGCTATCGTATACTTTAACCCGGATCTGCCATTATTGCTAAACTAACAAATAGTAAAGAGTGTGGAAAGGTTGTACCGACTGATCCGAGTCCTCCGGTCTTCATCTCCACTCCGATCTCTTCGCGGGATCTCCGTCCGTCTCCTCCTCGTCGGAAAGGGCACCACATCGCCTGTAGCTTTTACGGGCTCCCACCTCAATACCGAGGCAACTCGGGCGCGAAGCTGGCGAATCGACGCGTCCAAGATTTGCTGTAGGAAGTGTAGTATAGAGGCTACTTGTCTCTTTGGGGTTTGTTGCCTTTGGATGGAGGAATGAAGATTGAACTTTGGAGGGAAATGAAGCTACCAATTTTTTGCAAGGAAATGAGATGAACAAAATGAAGCATCAAAAAGAACCTCTCATTTTTCCTCTCCACCATGAAGTGGCCGGCCAAAATCATCTAGGAAATGGTGGAGGAAAGAATGGATATGTAGTATGAAGGGAGGTGAGTGTAGGAGTGAAGAAGGGGTGACCACATCAAGGGACAAAGAAACATACAAGCATGCTTCACTTTAATCAAACCATACCCTCATCAAATCACATTAATGCAAGCATGGAAGAAAGATTCAAATCCTATCATAATCAAACCATTTTGCAAGAAAACCCCTCCACAAAAGTAATTTGCAAAACTGCAAATTACCCCCTCCATCGGAAAAGTCCGGCCGGGAAAGAACAAAGGAAAACCGGCCGGAACGGAATGCAAACTGGCAACTCCAGAAAACTGGTCCCGTAATAAATTACAGGAAAACCCCGACACTGTGCATACACACCCGCATCTGTATTCCGTCCGGATACAAATGCAAAGAGACAAAATCTACACTGTACTAAAATAGGACCGGCTTAAACCAAAGCCGGCTAGTAATATCCGTTCGATCCTGATCTGTGCAATACCGCACGTATCTGATCGAACCCTGCCATATACCTATACGGCTACTAGTACAAACCGTCCGATCCTGATCCATGCAATACCGCACGTATCTGATCGGACCCTGCCATATCTCCATACGGCCTCTACAGCGTTTCGCCCGAAACCTGAGTAACTGAAAATGTGGTAGACTCTAAAGACTCGTCAATACTATGGCTGTGGATTTAACCACTAGCACGTCAGAGGTATAAGCCAATACGTAACGGGCCACCAGCTATTGACTAAAAGGGACGTCGATGAGCGAACTCATCCTGACACCCTACTGAGCCTGTCAGTGACAATATCCGTATAGTCCGGTCCGTTCGTCTATGAGCATCGCATGGCGGGCCTAGGGGGTTGGTAAAAGTCAGACCCCCAAAAGCGGTACAAGTCGTGTCGGAGTGTAGCCCAGAACACCCTGAGATACTACTGGAATACCTACCAGTAAATCTCCTGCTTTGGCCAAGGACTTCGTGTAATGGCTCTCCTAGACACAGCGCGACCTCACCCCCAATACCGGGAGAGAAGAAACCCCCGAAGATCCGCTCACTGCCTCCATGTGGCTCGGGACTGTACCCAACTAAAACCTGTTTGCATGACTCCTTTGAGCCGTGGTAGGGTAGTAATCAAAGCACAGTGGGAACTCACACGAGACAAATGACGATCCCCAGGTCGATGAACTAACCTGTACACATGTCACCTGGGAACTGCTATCTGACATCAGGTATAAGACCAACTAGCATGTTCCCGGCGAGTCCTGTCCGGTGTACTCATAACCCAATGAGCACCTGTATACATCTCAGGTGATCCAACTGACACCAGTGGCTTGTGAGACCGGCCACCGCCCCTCGTCGGGGTCTCGACTGTATACACTAGTCTACTCTGGAGAATCGATGCCCTGTCTCGAAACTCCCACGACTAGGGACCTTTTAAGGATGTGCTTGTAGACCCCAGCTCCCACGTATATGATCGCCCTCATACTGCCGGTAGTCAAGCAAGAATCCCAGGGGCTCTATCAACGTGCAATAGTGACATGTCATGTCACCTAAAGCAGTACACGATGATAAAGGTAAACCTGATAGCATACTATCATCTCGAGTAAGACTGTTCTACCGGGATAGGTCCTCCCTCAATCATTGCAATCATGTGCCTGTGATCCAATAATTGACTCTGAGGGCACTATCTCCAACAATCTCCCACTTGCACTCAAGGCTAATTATTGCGATGTCGCATACTCACAGCCCGTGTGATACCGAACACCCAACTCCTCTACTAGTCAGTCGCACAAAACGTGTTTGCGAAACTATTGCGTTCGAGGAATAGCCTCAGTGAGTGGATCCGCTCTGAAGTTTCTTTCTATGTCTCTCTAAATCTCAAGTTCGCGGAGAAAACCATCTCCCGAAATGAGCAATACCTGTCTTAGAATGTCTGGATGTCTGATGGGACTCAGCTCATAAATGAACTCCAAATCCAAACTTCTTAGACTGTATCGTCAACTGAACTTAATCAGTATCCTGCGCCATGCCTCCCTCAGTATTGCCTTGGACCACCTATCCAAAATACTGCCCCTCGTCAGAAGGAAAACTGTAACTCTGACAACCTCCTTGTCGTCCATGTCACCTTGGAAGCCTGGAATGATAACTGTCTCCCAAATGAGGCTGTCGTTATCATATCCCTAGAACAGCCACTTATGTTCTAAAACTGCTTCCGACTGTTCCTCCAGGATTGGATCAATATCAAGTTATTGCATCTAGTGCAAGAACAACATCTGGTGTGGTACTTGACATCTCATGATTGACTCAATTGCCTAAGCAAGTGATCTGCCAATCATGCACATCCCTCTCCCCTTTAGTCTGTAAGACACCTTTGGAGAGGGTGACTCCATCACCTGCAGGTACACTACCGTGCCAGGAGTCGTCTATTCTAAATACTCTTAGAATGCTGTCAAAGTACCCTGATTGGGAAACTACCCAAATCTAGATCTAAAACTATAGATCTAGTAACCAGTATGTCTGATATAATGTCCAAGTCCCATGTGGAGAAACCACTGTGTGACGACCAAAGTATAACCGATCGTAGCATAGGAATATCACTTCCTACTACCTTCTCAACAGATCCATCCCCTATTCTGATGACGTCAAACCCATGACTGTCACATCAGAAATAGATGATCTATCTCCACTACATCTGCTTTGGTCTATAAATAGAAATAAGCCTGATGTCCACCAATGCTTCCGCTGCTCCCACTGACTACGACAACCCTCTGGCAGAGTCATATACACGTACACTTCTGAAACTAGTTCAGAACGACGCTATACTCATCCCCTTGCCGGGTCTCGAAGCCTGGAACAACAGCAATGGCAAGTGTGGGTAATCAAGAACTTCCCTGTCACCGTCCTTGAGGCTACCGGAGTACCTCTCGGGTGCCTGAAGTTACCCACCTTATCTGCGGAGTGGCCAATGGAATGTCAAATCAGATTGAATCTTTAGGTTACTTATCAAATCTCCAGTAATCGTTTGCGGTTCTGGAATCGCTTCCAGTTCTACCATACTCCCACTACTGTTTTCTGAAAAAATAACCATTTCCTTTTAAAACTGTGGCGAGTCAAGAACAATATCACTATTGATCTTTCTTATGGTAGAAAATCAACCCTCGTCATAGCCTGGGTCAACCCACAAACAGCCATTACAGAAATGTGCCTTGAGTTATCCAGAGTCTGGTTTTAATCATAAGCCGGACAACTCCCCGTACCTTAACAATGTTAAGATATGAACTGTACTATATCCAATATATAACCAGAGGCACTGATTTAATTGAACCAGATTCAAATCATGCAGCTGTCTCCAGTGCACGTCAACTAAATGGAGAGAGGCCGATCAGCGTTACTCAACTTAGGAATGCTTCCAATTATGAGTAACCCGAAAGAGAAGCAAGTTCTTTTAATCATTACTATCAACTGAATACCATACACAAGTATCTACATCTTCGATCACTATGAAGAATCCCGATACTTGCAATACCTGGTTCTCTACTCTATTCAAATACCTATAACTCCTCAAAACTTAGACCCTGTGTTTCCAAGAAGCACATGTCTAAGAACTAGAGAAGTTAAAAGTAAACAGAATATAGTATGAGGACCAACCCCTCTGTCCTAATGGACACTGGACAACATACAATACTCTGTATAAGTCCGCTGAGTCTAACAACTCTTTCACTGTGTGTCGTAGGTTGAAAACTGTATTTATAGTTAAGAAGAATTACACCGCTGTTTAATGCTCCTTACCTAACCATCCACTGATATAGGTAAATGTCATCGACATAATATCAAAAGGTATATCTCACTCTATGAAAATAGACGTACAGATATATCAATTTGAAATTGGTGCACAACAGCGGATATTCATAACCAAATATTTGCCGACCGGCAAACAGCCCAGGTGATTTCCTCAAATATCACCGATTACAACGAATCCCGATATAATGAGGATGATCACCCAATTCCCAATAACTTACTCCCACTCATCATCTGTAAAACCATACAGATGTGAATCAAACCTGGTAAATACATACCCTGGAGCAAGTGTCTAATCGGGAAATCAGTTTTCTTTTAACAGTACACAGTGAACTGAAACATTGAAATGTTTCGATGGGGTATCCAGGTATTCTTAGTAATGCCTCTACCATTATCCAGATTCACAACTATAACCGTATAATTCTTTGCCAGATCTCCAAATCCCTTTATATGTCTTTAGTCATTACCTTCTGTACACCCCTTTAAGCCAAATGGTTTTCTTCCTTCCCTACCGTTCGGCACCAGCCTATGGTTTGGAAGAAGACTATCCAGTAAGCATAATGGGTGTACTGTCCTAATCCTAGGAGCACTCGCAATGCGAGAGAAGGTGAAGATAAAAGACAACTGAATAAACCTTATTCCTATTTCTCCTGGACCAGAATCCATCCCCGAACTGGAACAAGTTCCTTTCGAGTTCGTATATAACCATACGATGGAGTATCCAATAAACTGTGGATCTTCGTAGTGATACGGAGTGTCCTGGAGAAATACAAAGGTGATTTAGGATTGGCGAAGAAATACTTGGTTTGGTCGTGAATAGCAGTCGCAATTTACTTTGCCCTTTTACTAATCCCTTGCTTTGTCTTAATCTTAATACCTTCTGTACACCATCGTTAGGCTAATTGGTTTTCTTCATTCCCTACCGGTCGGCACCAGCCTAAGGTTTGGAAGAAGACTATCCAATTTGCATAATAGGTGTACTATCTCCTAAACCAAGGAGTACTCACAACTTGAGAGAAGGTAAAAGGGAAAAGACAACTGAATAATCCTATCCGTTTTCTCCAGAACCGGAAACCATCCTCGAATAAATTCCTTCGAGTTCGTATATAACCATACGATGGTTTTGTCCAATGGAAGTGGACGTTCGTAGTAATACGGGGTGTCCTGGAGAAAAGGGTAAAAGTAGGAGTGGCAATGAGGTTTGCAACTCTGACAATTCAAAAGCCAGTGTTAAGAAGGTTCGGTCAACTTGGTCTCTGAGTCATAGTCTTAGGGTTGGGTCAATGGTCGCTACCAGAGAGAGAGAAAAGAAACACTCAGCGTGCACTCTAACCAAGATCAGAATGGTTACCAATTTATCTAATCTGGAAACCTCCCACTGTACCTCAAATTCTCCTCCAAACCTGAAAGAAGAATTAGTCGGGAACACCCGAGGAGTAAACCAACTCATCAGTGGGAATCGGGATCCAACTCTCATCGCATGATAACGTGACGTAATCCGCTCACATCATCACACTCCAGAAGGTATGCGCATATCTGGCAAGTTTCAGTTCTTTTGAAACTCCCGATGTGGATTTTTACCCCATGCTCTTATGACCTTGACTTTGGCCAACAAATCATAAGTCACATGTCAAGTTCTGCCCGTCATTCTCCAGGTTAATTTGAATCCACCCGTACATACCCTTGACTTTGGCCAACAAGGCAGTACGACTGTTCCAAACCAACGCATCTATCTATGCTGCATATGAATACCCAACAGCTACCAAACACTGTGCCTTGACTTTGGCCAACAAACACAGCTTGAATACTATTGACTACCCATATGAAACGACGGAGGGCTACGAATGGTTTCTGGCGAAAACCTTTAACGTAATGAACTTGATATCGTTGAAGGAACGGATAGCTTTTTAGAAAATATAGTGACGAAAACCTTTACTAAAGAGGTCACTCCCGGTGAAGGGATCTCGGCTCTTTCCCCGTAGGATGGGGTGCTGGATATTCATAACCGAATATCACTGTGCAAAGCAAAAGTAATCGGCTATAGTGAAGTTAATGCCCTGACGCAAACTTCTATCCAAGGGGTCACTCCCGGTGAAGGGATCTCGGCCCTTGCCTCGTCGACTGAGGAGCAGGATATTCCAAATGAATACCACGATGCAAAACAAAAGTGAACGTCCTTGCAATAACAGCTTTTTGAAAAGTGTTCCAACAACATCAGAATAGGTTTGTTTAACTTGCATTGATCCGAATCAACGCAGTCCCATCAATTGATCACACCACAAAGAACGAAAATATACTGACGTACGTATATGCCATCTGCATTCTCCACTGGGTCCCGTCATCACCCGTTAGGTTAGCTAACTAACGGCAGAGCGGGGACTGGACTAGCGCGGATGAAAAACATATACAACATCTACTAATATATATACCAATATATAGTATTTCGCTCAAGGCGTGAATAAAATGCAACATCACAGAAATGTACAGCATCACAGAACAATACAGATATCTGGGATCCCCGGGTTTCACAGAGCCACTACTGAAACCCGACGTTCCCCTGGTCGTGTGGATAGCCTGTGCAATGAAATCCTAGACCCCTACGGGCGCGGCAAGTCACCCGCCAAAACCTGAAGCGAGGCAGCCCCCTTCAGCACCGTGAATGGACCACCCAGCACTTCACGGAATCCGGTAACTTGGGCACCCCTCCTGGGTCAAACCTGTACCCCCTACGAGTGCGGCGAATAGCCCGCCAATTCCAGACTGAAGCCCCTCCGTCTCAATGCCCTGAGATGCGGGCCCGTTGCCCTCTAGAACCCGGCTATCCGTGCACCCCTCCGCAGGGTAACCCTAGTACAGAAAGTAAAATATACATACACCGGGTACATCGACCGCAACCAGGTCGTGCCCCAAAAGAATAATACAAACAGGCAGTGACGGCAGTCCACATGTCGGACGCTCGTCCCGCAATATCAAATGTACATAATACAACAACACTGTACTAGCATTGCATCCAGGCTATCCCCCACGACCGATCCGCAACATCACAGCACAACACAGAACATCAACGCGAATGTCACGTTCGCAAACCCGTCTAAAAGAACTATAGCAATCAGACGCGGTTTACCGATCAAATGACATTCCCGGTCGGAGATATAATGTAAGCACTGTAAACTAACGTGTTTAAATTTCGATCGACAAAATATCAAGAAGTGGGCCCCACGACTTACTGGTGAACAGTAACAAAATCTGGGCAAAAACGATATATATCAAAAACCCCAAAATCCCACTGAGAACCAACTAACAAAATTTGGGAGCACGTGCTCCCCACGTGGCCGCGGTTGCGCGGCTAAACCATGGGTTTGGCCGCGCTTCCGCGGCAACTTGGAGGGATCACGACCCCAAATTTTGTCGTGACTCTTAAAAGTTCCTGCTCTGATTTTTAAGACATCCAGAAATAATTTTTGAGACCGTTTAAAAACAACAGAAACTGTCGGCTTGGATTTTTGCAGTTTTCGATTTCCGGTCGGATCGAAGTTTTAAACGCGTTAGCACAAGTTAGTATAGCAAAATGGTGAGTCTCTGATACCACTGTAAGTCTACGTTAGCGCCCCGGCAGTCTACAGACGCCAATTGCGGAATAAAACTTTTTAACTTGGCGCTATCGTATACTTTAACCCGGATCTGCCATTATTGCTAAACTAACAAACAGTAAAGAGTGTGGAAAGGTTGTACCGACTGATCCGAGTCCTCCGGTCTTCATCTCCACTCCGATCTCTTCGCGGGATCTCCGTCCGTCTCCTCCTCGTCGGAAAGGGCACCACATCGCCTGTAGCTTTTACGGGCTCCCACCTCAATACCGAGGCAACTCGGGCGCGAAGCTGGCGAATCGACGCGTCCAAGATTTGCTGTAGGAAGTGTAGTGTAGAGGCTACTTGTCTCTTTGGGGTTTGTTGCCTTTGGATGGAGGAATGAAGATTGAACTTTGGAGGGAAATGAAGCTACCAATTTTTTGCAAGGAAATGAGATGAACAAAATGAAGCATCAAAAAGAACCTCTCATTTTTCCTCTCCACCATGAAGTGGCCGGCCAAAATCATCTAGGAAATGGTGGAGGAAAGAATGGATATGTAGTATGAAGGGAGGTGAGTGTAGGAGTGAAGAAGGGGTGACCACATCAAGGGACAAAGAAACATACAAGCATGCTTCACTTTAATCAAACCATACCCTCATCAAATCACATTAATGCAAGCATGGAAGAAAGATTCAAATCCTATCATAATCAAACCATTATGCAAGAAAACCCCTCCACAAAAGTAATTTGCAAAACTGCAAATTACCCCCTCCATCGGAAAAGTCCGGCCGAGAAAGAACAAAGAAAAACCGGCCGGAACGGAATGCAAACTGGCAACTCCAGAAAACTGGTCCCGTAATAAATTACAGGAAAACCCCGACACTGTGCATACACACCCGCATCTGTATTCCGTCCGGATACAAATGCAAAGAGACAAAATCTACACTGTACTAAACTAGGACCGGCTTAAACCAAAGCCGGCTAGTAATATCCGTTCGATCCTGATCTGTGCAATACCGCACGTATCTGATCGAACCCTGCCATATACCTATACGGCTACTAGTACAAACCGTCCGATCCTGATCCGTGCAATACCGCACGTATCTGATCGGACCCTGCCATATCTCCATACGGCCTCTACAGCGTTTCGCCCGAAACCTGAGTAACTGAAAATGTGGTAGACTCTAAAGACTCGTCAATACTATGGCTGTGGATTTAACCACTAGCACGTCAGAGGTATAAGCCAATACGTAACGGGCTACCAGCTATTGACTAAAAGGGACGACGATGAGCGAACTCATCCTGACACCCTACTGAGCCTGTCAGTGACAATATCCGTATAGTCCGGTCCGTTCGTCTATGAGCATCGCATGGCGGGCCTAGGGGGTTGGTAAAAGTCAGACCCCCAAAAGCGGTACAAGTCGTGTCGGAGTGTAGCCCAGAACACCCTGAGATACTACTGGAATACCTACCAGTAAATCTCCTGCCTTGGCCAAGGACTTCGTTTAATGGCTCTCCTAGACACAGCGCGACCTCACCCCCAATACCGGGAGAGACGAAACCCCCGAAGATCCGCTCACTGCCTCCATGTGGCTCGGGACTGTACCCAACTAAAACCTGTTTGCACGACTCCTTTGAGCCGTGGTAGGGTAGTAATCAAAGCACAGTGGGAACTCACACGAGACAAATGACGATCCCCAGGTCGATGAACTAACCTGTACACATGTCACCTGGGAACTGCTATCTGACATCAGGTATAAGACCAACTAGCATGTTCCCGGCGAGTCCTGTCCGGTGTACTCATAACCCAATGAGCACCTGTATACATCTCAGGTGATCCAACTGACACCAGTGGCTTGTGAGACCGGCCACCGCCCCTCGTCGGGGTCTCGACTGTATACACTAGTCTACTCTGGAGAATCGATGCCCTGTCTCGAAACTCCCACGACTAGGGACCTTTTAAGGATGTGCTTGTAGACCCCAGCTCCCACGTATATGATCGCCCTCATACTGCCGGTAGTCAAGCAAGAATCCCAGGGGCTCTATCAACGTGCAATAGTGACATGTCATGTCACCTAAAGCAGTACACGATGATAAAGGTAAACCTGATAGCATACTATCATCTCGAGTAAGACTGTTCTACCGGGATAGGTCCTCCCTCAATCATTGCAATCACGTACCTGTGATCCAATAATTGACTCTGAGGGCACTATCTCCAACAAGTATATCTCGATTGCCCTGGCCAGGGACTACTCGTGTAATGGCTCTCCTAGACACAGCGCGATGTCAACCCCCAATACCGGAAGAGACGAATCATGTCTAACCGTCACTGCCTCCAAGTGCTTCGGGACTGCACCCAACCACTACCTGTTTGCACGACTCCTTTGAGCCGTGGTAGGGTAGTGATCAAAGTACAGTGGGAACACACTCGAGGCGAAGTGACAGTGTCAAGTCAGCGGACTAAGCTGTACTCATGTCACCTGGGAACTGATAACTGACGATAGGCATAATACCAACTAGTCAGTTCCCGACGAGTCCTGTCCAGTGTACCCGTAACCTAACGAGCACCCGCATACTATCTCAAGTACGACGTACTGACGGCTGTGGGACAGACCGTCTCCCACACTGGGATGAGAAGCGCATGCGCTAGTCTACTCCAGAGTATCGATGCCCTGTCTCGATAGTCCTGCGACTAGGGACCTGCATAAGGATGTGCTTATAGATTACCCAGCCCCACTAGTGTGACTGCCATCACATCGCTGGTAATCAAGCAAAGATCCTAAGGGCTCTACTAATGTGTATAGGCGATATACTAAAATAAACACATGTACACATTGAAGTAGAAACAAACCAAGTAGCATACTACTATTTTGAGCAAGATTGTATATACAAGGTGAATATCCCAAGCTTCCATTAAGTAATATACAAACTAGTATGATACAATAATAGCCTCTAGGGCATATACACTAACAATCTCCCACTTGCACTAAGGCCATGTACTGGCGTATCGAAGACCTATCATCTCGATCAGCCGCTCGAACTGAGTCTGGGGCAGGGCCTTGGTGAATGGATCTGCAGTGTTATCTTCTGAAGCGACTCTCCAAACCTCGATCTCCTTGCGATCCACGATCTCCCTGATCAGGTGATACTGCCTCAAGATGTGTCTGGATTTCTGATAGGACCTGGGTTCCTTCGCTAAAGCTATAGCCCCGTTGTTGTCGCAATACAGAGGTATTGGATCAACAATGGACGGAACCACCTGAAGTTCTTTCAAGAACTTCCTCATCCAGACGGCTTCTTTTGCGGCATCAGATGCAACGATGTATTCCGCTTCCATCGTCGAGTCTGCAACGGTTTCCTGTTTGGAACTCTTCCAACACACCGCCCCTCCATTGAGGGTAGAGACAAAACCCGACATGGACTTGGAATCATCCTTGTCGCTCTGGAAGCTGGAGTCAGCAAAGGCCTCGATCTGGAGGTCTTTTCCGCCATACACCAAGAACATCTCTTTAGTCCTTCTCAGGTACTTGAGAATGTTCTTTACTGTTATCCAGTGTTTCTCCCCAGGGTTTGACTGATACCGGCTTACCACACTCAGTGCATAAGCTACATCCAGTCTGGTACACAACATCGCATACATTATAGAGCCTACCGCAGAAGCGTAGGGTATAATAGACATGCGATCCCTCTCCAAATCAGTCTTAGGAGACATCTCTTTAGAGAGGATGATCCCGTGACAAGTCGGTAGGTTACCGCGCTTGGAATCTTCCATACTGAATCTCTTCAGTACGGTGTCGATGTACCTGGACTGTGAAAGTCCTAATATCCTCTTGGATCTATCACGATGGATCCGGATCCCCAGGATGTATGAGGCATCACCCAGGTCTTTCATGGAGAACCTGTGCGACAAGAACCCCTTGACAGATTGTAGCATAGGAATGTCATTTCCTATTAAGAGAATGTCATCCACGTATAGAACGAGGAATACTACAGTTCTCGCTACAAATCTACTATAGATGCATGGTTCATCTGGATTTTTGATAAAGCCAAATTCCTTGACCGTCTCATCAAAACAGATGTTCAAACTCCGCGACGCCTGCTTTAGTCCATAGATGGACTTAAGCAACTTGCACACCTTTTCGCTGCTCCCACTCTGAATGAAACCCTCTGGTTGGTCCATATAGACACACTCCTCTAAATTTCCATTTAGAAAAGCGGTCTTTACGTCCATTTGCCAGATCTCATAATCGTGGAAGGCAGCAATGGCAAGAAGGATCCGAATGGATTTCAGCATAGCCACTGGAGAAAAGGTTTCGTCATAGTCCAAGCCAGGTCTTTGACGGAAACCCTTTGCTACAAGTCTAGCTTTATAGGTCTCAACCTGCCCATCTACACCAATCTTCCTTATGAAGATCCACTTGCATCCTACGGGTTTTACCCCGTCTGGAGAAATGTCCAACGTCCAAACCTTGTTGGTGTACATAGACTCCATTTCGGTCCGCATTGCATCCAGCCATTTCACTGAGTCAACGCTCTGAATGGCCTGCTGGAAGCTAGTAGGCTCATCATAATCTATGATGCAATCCTCTCTATCCCCATCTATGAGAAAACCGTAGTATCTCTCGGGCGGATGAGACTGCCTACTACTCCTGCGGAGCGGCGTAGGAATGTCCTGTTCTTTTGAACCCTCTGGTTCCACTAATCTTTCAGTAATAGTTTGTGGTTCTGGAATCTCTTCCAGTTCTATTGTGCTCCCACTTAACTGGGTTTCCAAAAACTCAGTTTCCAAGAAGCGGGCATGCTGAGAAACAAAAACCTTTTGTTCCTCAGCAGAATAGAAAAGATACCCCCTGGAGTTCCTTGGGTATCCCACAAACTTACACTGTACTGAACGTGCCTCGAGCTTGTCCGCATGCTGCTTTTTTACAAAAGCTGGACATCCCCATACCTTCAGATACTTAAGACAAGGTTTCTTCCCAGTCCACATCTGATATGGGGTGGTAGGCACAGTCTTGGTGGGAGCCTTGTTCAAGAGATACGCAGCTGCTTCTAGTGCATATCCCCAGAATGATCGCGGTAACTCAGCGTTACTCATCATGGACCGTACCATATCCAATAGGGTTCGGTTCCGTCTCTCCGATACACCGTTATGTTGCGGAGTGTATGGAGAAATAAGCTGAGAGAGAATTCCATTCTCTTTTAAGTAATTCAGGAATTCGGCACTTAAGTATTCTCCACCTCGATCCGATCTTAGAATCTTGATACTTTTGCCGGTCTGTTTTTCTACTTCACTTTTATATTCCTGGAACTTTCCAAAGGCTTCTGATTTATGTTTCATTAAGAAGACATAACCGTACCTTGAAAAGTCATCCGTAAAAGTGATGAAGTAAGAATAACCGCTTCGCGCATGTGTAGACATTGGACCGCACACGTCGCTGTGTACGAGTCCCAAGAGCTCGCTCGCTCTTACTCCGTGTCCAGTGAACGGAGTCTTTGTCATCTTTCCTTTGAGACAGGATTGACAAGTGGCATACGATTGATATTCGAACGGATCCAAATATCCTTCTGTATGTAACTTAGTCAACCTTCTCTCATTGATGTGACCCAGTCTACAATGCCATAAGAAAGTCTGATTGATTTCCGGAGACTTTCTTTTGTGTGTATTCTGGACGTTGAAAATTTGTGGTTGGTTTAATACGTATATACCATTACTCAATGCACCTGACCCAATCAAAACTTGATTAAGGTGAATGTTTACAACATTACTTACAAACGCAAATTCATAACCTTCTTTAGAAACTAAATATACAGAAATGATATTACAAGTTGCGTTGGGTACAAAAAAGCAATTACGCAAAACCAAAACATGTCCATCTGACATTCCCAGGTGATAGTCCCTCACGGCTTTAGCATCCATGCTAGCTCCGTTCGCAACTCTGAGGGTCATGTCACCTGCCTTCAAAACCCTACGGTTTTTAACGCCTGCAAAGAATTACAGATATGAGATCCTGATCCGGTATCCAATACCCAGGAAGTAGAGTTTATTGAAAGACAGTTTTCAATAACATACACACCTGAAGCTGAAGCTGCAAGCTGCTTCAATTCCTGTGTTCTGGCCTTCCAGGCCCTGCAATCATTCTTCCAGTGTCCTTTCTTATGACAATAGAAGCATTCTTCCTTATCCACAAGCTTCCCCGCTTTTGTTGCTTTTGCTTTTCCCTTCGTATCCACTTTACTAACACCGCCCCTTGGTTTGGCGGGGGCTTTCTTCTTCTTTCCCTTGGCTTTCGCCTTAGACCTAGAAGAAGATGATCCTCCTACAAACAAAGTGAATGTTTCCCTACCTTTCTGTAGGGTGCCCTCTGCGCTCCTCAGCATGTTGAGGAGCTCTGAAAGTTCAACCTCCTTTTCTTGTAGGTTGAAATTCAGTATAAACTGGGCGTAAGTGGAAGGAAGGGACTGGAGAACTAAGTCTGTATAGAGCTCACTCTCCAATGTGGTCCCTAGGTCCGCGAGCTCCTCAATGTAGCCGATCATCTTTAGCACATGCTCGGCTACTGATGATCCGACTGCCTTCTTTGCCGAAAATAACTTTTTCGACGCTTCGTATCTTGCGATACGAGATTGCTCTCCATACAGTTCTTTTGTATGAAGAAATATGGATTCCAAGTCCATATTCTCGTGCCTCCTCTGATGTTCATTGTCCATAGAGGCAAGTAAGAGGCACTTGGCCTTCGCGCTATCAATCTCCCAAGTCTTACGGATTTCCTTATCTGCGACGCTGGAAGTGGGACCAGGGATAGGGGGAGCTTTGGTGGTAAGAAGATACCCCAGCTTGTCGTAAGTGATTGCCATTTTGACATTCCTGAGCCAATCTTTGTAGTTTGGCCCTGTCAGTATGTTTTTATCTAGGAGTAACTTAAGTCCAGTCATGTCGATTGGTCGCTGCAATTAGGAGAGAGAGAAGAAACACTCAGCACGATGCTCTTGCAAGTTTAGAATGGTTTTTAGTTTGTCTAAACAGGATGGCTCCCACTGTTTCTCGAATCCCTCCTCAAACCATAAAGGAAGAATTAGTCGGGATCAATCCCACCGCTCAATACTTGCTTAACCGTTCAGCCAGGCCAGTGTCGGTACTTCGAGGGAGGTTTTCCAACGCTTTCGCGAAGTTCCTTAATTTAAGAACCTCTTTTCCCTGGGGGCGTAGCCCCGCTAACACCTTTCTAGGCACCTACTAGGTTTATAGCATTGATCGATTAGTGAGAAATTTCCCGAGGAGTAGCATATACTCACAGTAGGATCGGGATCCAAATATCATCGCGTGACGAAACTGAAGGAATCCTACCAGAATCATCACACTCCAAATGGTATGCAAAATCTAGCAAGTTTCAGTACTTATGAAACTCCCGATGTGGATTTTTACCCTATGCTCTTATGACCTTGACGAAGGTCAACAAATCATAAGTCACATGTCAAGTTCTGCCCGTCATTATCCAGGTTAATTTGAACCCACCCGTATATACCCTTGACGAAGGTCAACAAGGTAATGCGAGTGTCCCAAACCAACGCATTTATCTATGCTACATATGAATACCCAACATCTACCAATCACTATGCCTTGACGAAGGTTAACAAACACAGCTTGAATACTGTTGAATATTCATAAGAAACGACGGAGGGCTACGAATGGTTTTGGCTAAACCTTGAACGTAGTGAACTTGATATAGTTGATGGAACGAGATAGCTTTTAAAAGGAGTGGCTCAAACTCCGCATTTAAAAGTTAGTTTTGAAAAGAACCGAGTGGTTTTTCGAAAGTGTTCCAATGACTTTAACTTGGTTTATTATCTTGCATTAGTTCTTTTAATGCGTGATATTCTTGCATTAGTTCTTTTAATGCGTCCCATTATTTAATCCTACCATTGCAGAAAACAACCAAAATATGACGTACGCTTATGCCATTCGCATTCGCCACTGGGCCCCGTCATTACCCGTTAGGTTACTTAACTAACGACAGAGCGGGGGCTGGGCTAGCGCGTCTGTAAAACATAAGCAACGCCTAAATAATATCATATATAGATATATTTGCAATGATAGCCATTTCAGATCACAGATGAATACATTGGATATACTAGGAATCTACAATTCGTACGAGCCTGTAACGAAGAGCAGATTACACGGTCGCGGTGAATAGCCAATACCCCCCCAAGACCCCTACGGGTGCGGCAAACTACCCGCCAAGTACCCGAAGTGGAGCAACCTCCCTCAACGCCGTGAGTAGGCCACTCGGCACTTCGAGATACCCGGTAGTTTGTCGCGGTGAATAGCCAATACCCTCCATGGGTCTATCCTAGGAGCAAAAACAGTAAAAAGAAATTATACAATGACGGCTACAACCCCGACCCGGTTGTGCGGTCATACAAATAATATTACATCAATTTACAAATTTACATGAATTGAAAGAAAAGAAAAACTCTCGTCTCACAACCCCCCGGCTATTCACCCGCGACAATCAAACGTATTCATATCCACATTCCAGCAACATTACAGATCACAGATTTGTATAACCCCCACTAATCGACATATAGCGATTAGTAGACGTTCAATACAAATATCACATTACAGAAAAACCCGTTAGCTTAAGTCTTTTAGAAGTTCGATCAAAAAAACGGATTTTCAGGACCCCAAAAATAAAATTTTCGTTCTGAAAAATCTGGGCTGAAAATACATGTACCAAAATTCCCAAAATACCCATGCAAGTACACTGTAGCAAAGAACCACCAAAGAGGAGCCAAGGAGGCCGCGGAACCGCGGCAATAGCAAGCTATTGCCGCGTTTCCGCGGTCGATTAGGGGGAACTCTTGGTGATTTTTCTACAGTAGCTTGTAAAAACCCTGAGTCGATTTTTGATGCATGATTTATCATTTTTACAGAACAAAAAAAATCGACAGCAACTTTGAAAATCGGGTTTATTTCGGGACTTTTTCTTTGATCGATCTTCTAGCTACTTTGCTAACATGTTAGATAGTGTTTAACTAGGCTCTGATACCACTGTAAGTCCATGCTACCTCTCCCGGTACTTTCGGGCATGCAGAATTTGATAAAAAACGATTTTTATAGAGGTGGTAACATGGACTTAAAACCCGGATCTTTGTTAAACATCAAACTAACAACCTAACTACGAGTTGCTAACTACTCGGTTAGGGGGTTATACCTTTCTTTGTCTCGAACTCCTTCGTCTTCAAACTCCGATGGTGGTCCGGATCGGCTTCTTCCCGTCGTCTCCTTACGCCGAAGATAGATCCACCTGAAAGCTCCAACCTTTGGCTCCTTCTTCGTACTTTGAAGAAACTAGTTCACTCGGTTTGCTAAACCTTGTGAACTAGAGTGAGTAGAGAAGAGTTTGTATGGGATTTTATCTATGGTTCTTGATTCTCAACTCATGAGACAAGTGAACCATAGAGTCAAGAGAGGGAGCAAGAGGAAGAGGGTGAGTGCAAGAACAAAAGAGCTCAAGAACAAGAGAGAGAATGAGCAAGTGAGAATGAGGCTCTCTTTTGTCTTTCACCCTCTCATAATCCAAAACAATGATAACACATCATACCAATCAAGTGTTATGTGATGGTTGAAGCAACCATAGCCATATCATTCCATGCACTTATTTTGCACAAATGAGCAAGCAAGCAAAAGTCTTTGCCATGAAATGATAGCTATGGTTATCATGATGGTCAACTAGTCAAGCCTAGTCAACCGGTCAACAAAGTCAACAAGTCAACAAAAGTCAACAAGTCAACAAAGTCAATCCTACATCAACCATGTCACCATAATACTTAATTAATATAATTGTTAATCACATATCATATTCTCATTAGGGTTGATCAAAAAGTCAATAGTCAATGGTCAACTGTCAACAACCCTAATGAGAATCCGCAGCCTCTGTCTCCCTGTCAACTGTGCATACACACCCGCATCCGCGTTCCGAGGAACACGAATGCAAACTGGATAAATCCAATCCCAAAAGGTACACTAGGATCTGGCTTAAACTAAAGCCTGCTAGTGTAAACTGTCCGGACACTGTACGTGCACAAGTGCACGGATGTGGCCGAACCCTGTCGCAAAACCATGCGACCTGTCGCCAAAACCATGCGACCTCTACGCTTTTGCCTAAAGGCGAAAAGCTTTCTGTGTGGGACTCTAAAGACTCGACACTACGCTGGCAGTGGGTTTAACCACAGACCGCAAGCGGCACTAGCTGTGCGTAACGGTCCCCAGGTAGTGCCGACAAGAAGACCGACGAGGCGAAACCCATCTGAACTCCTACTGAGCCTGAATGTGACATTCTCCGTACAGTCCGGTCTGTTCGTCTGATACATCGCATGGCGGGCCTAGGGGGCGGTAAACGTCAGTCCCCCAATAGCGGTACAAGTCGTGTCGGAGTGAAGCCCAAAACACCCTGAGATAACACTGGAAGCCTACCAGTATATCTCGATTGCCCTGGCCAGGGACTACTCGTGTAATGGCTCTCCTAGACACAGCGCGATGTCAACCCCCAATACCGGGAGAGACGAATCATGTCTAACCGTCACTGCCTCCAAGTGCTTCGGGACTGCACCCAACCACTACCTGTTTGCACGACTCCTTTGAGCCGTGGTAGGGTAGTGATCAAAGTACAGTGGGAACACACTCGAGGCGAAGTGACAGTGTCAAGTCAGCGGACTAAGCTGTACTCATGTCACCTGGGAACTGATAACTGACGATAGGCATAATACCAACTAGTCAGTTCCCGACGAGTCCTGTCCAGTGTACCCGTAACCTAACGTGCACCCGCATACTATCTCAAGTACGACGTACTGACGGCTGTGGGACAGACCGTCTCCCACACTGGGATGAGAAGCGCATGCGCTAGTCTACTCCGGAGTATCGATGCCCTGTCTCGATAGTCCTGCGACTAGGGACCTGCATAAGGATGTGCTTATAGATTACCCAGCCCCACTAGTGTGACTGCCATCACATCGCTGGTAATCAAGCAAATATCCTAAGGGCTCTACTAATGTGTATAGGCGATATACTAAAATAAACACATGTACACATTGAAGTAGAAACAAACCAAGTAGCATACTACTATTTTGAGCAAGATTGTATATACAAGGTGAATATCCCAAGCTTCCATTAAGTAATATACAAACTAGTATGATACAATAATAGCCTCTAGGGCATATACACTAACAATCTCCCACTTGCACTAAGGCCATGTACTGGCGTATCGAAGACCTATCATCTCGATCAGCCGCTCGAACTGAGTCTGGGGCAGGGCATTGGTGAATGGATCTGCAGTGTTATCTTCTGAAGCGACTCTCCAAACCTCGATCTCCTTGCGATCCACGATCTCCCTGATCAGGTGATACTGCCTCAAGATGTGTCTGGATTTCTGATGGGACCTGGGTTCCTTCGCTAAAGCTATAGCCCCGTTGTTGTCGCAATACAGAGGTATTGGATCAACAATGGACGGAACCACCTGAAGTTCTTTCAAGAACTTCCTCATCCAGACGGCTTCTTTTGCGGCATCAGATGCAACGATGTATTCCGCTTCCATCGTCGAGTCTGCAACGGTTTCCTGTTTGGAACTCTTCCAACACACCGCCCCTTCATTGAGGGTAAAGACAAAACCCGACATGGACTTGGAATCATCCTTGTCGCTCTGGAAGCTGGAGTCAGCAAAGGCCTCGATCTGGAGGTCTTTTCCGCCATACACAAAGAACATCTCCTTAGTCCTTCTCAGGTACTTAAGAATGTTCTTTACTGTTATCCAGTGTTTCTCCCCAGGGTTTGACTGATACCGGCTTACCACACTCAGTGCATAAGCTACATCCGGTCTGGTACACAACATCGCATACATTATAGAGCCTACCGCAGAAGCGTAGGGTATAATAGACATGCGATCCCTCTCCAAATCAGTCTTGGGAGACATCTCTTTAGAGAGGGTGATCCCGTGACAAGTCGGTAGGTTACCGCGCTTGGAATCTTCCATACTGAATCTCTTCAGTACGGTGTCGATGTACCTGGACTGTGAAAGTCCTAATATCCTCTTGGATCTATCACGATGGATCCGGATCCCCAGGATGTATGAGGCATCACCCAGGTCTTTCATGGAGAACCTGTGCGACAAGAACCCCTTGACAGATTGTAGCATAGGAATGTCATTTCCTATTAAGAGAATGTCATCCACGTATAGAACGAGGAATACTACAGTTCTCGCTACAAATCTACTATAGATGCATGGTTCATCTGGATTTTTGATAAAGCCAAATTCCTTGACCGTCTCATCAAAACAGATGTTCAAACTCCGCGACGCCTGCTTTAGTCCATAGATGGACTTAAGCAACTTGCACACCTTTTCGCTGCTCCCACTCTGAATGAAACCCTCTGGTTGGTCCATATAGACACACTCCTCTAAATTTCCATTTAGAAAAGCGGTCTTTACGTCCATTTGCCAGATCTCATAATCGTGGAAGGCAGCAATGGCAAGAAGGATCCGAATGGATTTCAGCATAGCCACTGGAGAAAAGGTTTCGTCATAGTCCAAGCCAGGTCTTTGACGGAAACCCTTTGCTACAAGTCTAGCTTTATAGGTCTCAACCTGCCCATCTACACCAATCTTCCTTTTGAAGATCCACTTGCATCCTACGGGTTTTACCCCGTCTGGAGAAATGTCCAACGTCCAAACCTTGTTGGTGTACATAGACTCCATTTCGGTCCGCATTGCATCCAGCCATTTCACTGAGTCAACGCTCTGAATGGCCTGCTGGAAGCTAGTAGGCTCATCATAATCTATGATGCAATCCTCTCTATCCCCATCTATGAGAAAACCGTAGTATCTCTCGGGCGGATGAGACTGCCTACTACTCCTGCGGAGCGGCGTAGGAATGTCCTGTTCTTTTGAACCCTCTGGTTCCACTAATCTTTCAGTAATAGTTTGTGGTTCTGGAATCTCTTCCAGTTCTATTGTGCTCCCACTTAACTGGGTTTCCAAAAACTCAGTTTCCAAGAAGCGGGCATGCTGAGAAACAAAAACCTTTTGTTCCTCAGCAGAATAGAAAAGATACCCCCTGGAGTTCCTTGGGTATCCCACAAACTTACACTGTACTGAACGTGCCTCGAGCTTGTCCGCATGCTGCTTTTTTACAAAAGCTGGACATCCCCATACCTTCAGATACTTAAGACAAGGTTTCTTCCCAGTCCACATCTGATATGGGGTGGTAGGCACAGTCTTGGTGGGAGCCTTGTTCAAGAGATACGCAGCTGCTTCTAGTGCATATCCCCAGAATGATCGCGGTAACTCAGCGTTACTCATCATGGACCGTACCATATCCAATAGAGTTCGGTTCCGTCTCTCCGATACACCGTTATGTTGCGGAGTGTATGGAGAAATAAGCTGAGAGAGAATTCCATTCTCTTTTAAGTAATTCAGGAATTCGGCACTTAAGTATTCTCCACCTCGATCCGATCTTAGAATCTTGATACTTTTGCCGGTCTGTTTTTCTACTTCACTTTTATATTCCTGGAACTTTCCAAAGGCTTCTGATTTATGTTTCATTAAGAAGACATAACCGTACCTTGAAAAGTCATCCGTAAAAGTGATGAAGTAAGAATAACCGCTTCGCGCATGTGTAGACATTGGACCGTACATGTCGCTGTGTACGAGTCCCAAGAGCTCGCTCGCTCTTACTCCGTGTCCAGTGAACGGAGTCTTTGTCATCTTTCCTTTGAGACAGGATTGACAAGTGGCATACGATTGATATTCGAACGGATCCAAATATCCTTCTGTATGTAACTTAGTCAACCTTCTCTCATTGATGTGACCCAGTCTACAATGCCAAAAGAAAGTCTGATTGATTTCCGGAGACTTTCTTTTGTGTGTATTCTGGACGTTGAAAATCTGTGGTTGGTTTAATACGTATATACCATTACTCAATGTACCTGACCCAATCAAAACTTGATTAAGGTGAATGTTTACAACATTACTTACAAACGCAAATTCATAACCTTCTTTAGAAACTAAAGATACAGAAATGATATTACAAGTTGCGTTGGGTACAAAAAAGCAATTACGCAAAACCAAAACATGTCCATCTGACATTCCCAGGTGATAGTCCCCCACGGCTTTAGCATCCATGCTAGCTCCGTTCGCAACTCTGAGGGTCATGTCACCTGCCTTCAAAACCCTATGGTTTCTTAACGCCTGCAAAGAATTACAGATATGAGATCCTGATCCGGTATCCAATACCCAGGAAGTAGAGTTTATTGAAAGACAGTTTTCAATAACATACACACCTGAAGCTGAAGCTGCAACCTGCTTCAATTCCTGTGTTCTGGCCTTCCAGGCCCTGCAATCATTCTTCCAGTGTCCTTTCTTATGACAATAAAAGCATTCTTCCTTATCCACAAGGTTCCCCGCTTTTGTTGCTTTTGCTTTTCCCTTCATATCCACTTTACTAACACCGCCCCTTGGTTTGGCGGGGGCTTTCTTCTTCTTTCCCTTGGCTTTCGCCTTAGACCTAGAAGAAGATGATCCTCCTACAAACAAAGTGGATGTTTCCCTACCTTTCTGTAGGGTGCCCTCTGCGCTCCTCAGCATGTTGAGGAGCTCTGAAAGTTCAACCTCCTTTTCTTGTAGGTTGAAATTCAGTATAAACTGGGCGTAAGTGGAAGGAAGGGACTGGAGAACTAAGTCTGTATAGAGCTCACTCTCCAATGTGGTCCCTATGTCCGCGAGCTCCTCAATGTAGCCGATCATCTTTAGCACATGCTCGGCTACTGATGATCCGACTGCCTTCTTTGCCGAAAATAACTTTTTCGACGCTTCGTATCTTGCGATACGAGATTGCTCTCCATACAGTTCTTTTGTATGAAGAAATATGGATTCCAAGTCCATATTCTCGTGCCTCCTCTGATGTTCATTGTCCATAGAGGCAAGTAAGAGGCACTTGGCCTTCGCGCTATCAATCTCCCAAGTCTTACGGATTTCCTTATCTGCGACGCTGGAAGTGGGACCAGGGACAGGGGGAGCTTTGGTGGTAAGAAGATACCCCAGCTTGTCTTAAGTGATTGCCATTTTGACATTCCTGAGCCAATCTTTGTAGTTTGGCCCTGTCAGTATGTTTTTATCTAGGAGTAACTTAAGTCCAGTCATGTCGATTGGTCGCTGCAATTAGGAGAGAGAGAAGAAACACTCAGCACGATGCTCTTGCAAGTTTAGAATGGTTTTTAGTTTGTCTAAACAGGATGGCTCCCACTGTTTCTCGAATCCCTCCTCAAACCATAAAGGAAGAATTAGTCGGGATCAATCCCACCGCTCAATACTTGCTTAACCGTTCAGCCAGGCCAGTGTCGGTACTTCGAGGGAGGTTTTCCAACGCTTTCGCGAAGTTCCTTAATTTAAGAACCTCTTTCCCTGGGGGCGTAGCCCCGCTAACACCTTTCTAGGCACCTACTAGGTTTATAGCATTGATCGATTAGTGAGAAATTTACCAAGGAGTAGCATATACTCACAGTAGGATCGGGATCCAAATATCATCGCGTGACGAAACTGAAGGAATCCTACCAGAATCATCACACTCCAAATGGTATGCAAAATCTAGCAAGTTTCAGTACTTATGAAACTCCCGATGTGGATTTTTGCCCTATGCTCTTATGACCTTGACGAAGGTCAACAAATCATAAGTCACATGTCAAGTTCTGCCCGTCATTATCCAGGTTAATTTGAACCCACCCGTATATACCCTTGACGAAGGTCAACAAGGTAATGCGAGTGTCCCAAACCAACGCATCTATCTATGCTACATATGAATACCCAACATCTACCAATCACTATTCCTTGACGAAGGTTAACAAACACAGCTTGAATACTATTGAATATTCATAAGAAACGACGGAGGGCTACGAATGGTTTTGGCTAAACCTTGAACGTAGTGAACTTGATATAGTCGATGGAACGAGATAGCTTTTAAAAGGAGTGGCTCAAACTCCGCATTTAAAAGTTAGTTTTGAAAAGAACTGAGTGGTTTTTCGAAAGTGTTCCAATGACTTTAACTTGGTTTATTATCTTGCATTAGTTCTTTTAATGCGTGATATTCTTGCATTAGTTCTTTTAATGCGTCCCATCATTTAATCCTACCATTGCAGAAAACAACCAAAATATGACGAACGCTTATGCCATTCGCATTCGCCACTGGGCCCCGTCATTACCCGTTAGGTTACTTAACTAACGACAGAGCGGGGGCTGGGCTAGCGCGTCTGTAAAACATAAGCAACGCCTAAATAATATCATATATAGATATATTTGCAATGATAGCCATTTCAGATCACAGATGAATACATTGGATATACTAGGAATCTACAATTCGTACGAGCCTGTAACGAAGAGCAGATTACACGGTCGCGGTGAATAGCCAATACCCCCCCAAGACCCCTACGGGTGCGGCAAACTACCCGCCAAGTACCCGAAGTGGAGCAACCTCCCTCAACGCCGTGAGTAGGCCACTCGGCACTTCGAGATACCCGGTAGTTTGTCGCGGTGAATAGCCAATACCCTCCATGGGTCTATCCTAGGAGCAAAAACAGTAAAAAGAAATTATACAATGACGGCTACAACCCCGACCCGGTTGTGCGGTCATACAAATAATATTACATCAATTTACAAATTTACATGAATTGAAAGAAAAGAAAAACTCTCGTCTCACAACCCCCCGGCTATTCACCCGCGACAATCAAACGTATTCATATCCACATTCCAGCAACATTACAGATCACAGATTTGTATAACCCCCACTAATCGACATATAGCGATTAGTAGACGTTCGATACAAATATCACATTACAGAAAAACCCGTTAGCTTAAGTCTTTTAGAAGTTCGATCAAAAAAACGGATTTTCAGGACCCCAAAAATAAAATTTTCGTTCTGAAAAATCTGGGCTGAAAATACATGTACCAAAATTCCCAAAATACCCATGCAAGTACACTGTAGCAAAGAACCACCAAAGAGGAGCCAAGGAGGCCGCGGAACCGCGGCAATAGCAAGCTATTGCCGCGTTTCCGCGGTCGTTTAGGGGGAACTCTTGGTGATTTTTCTACAGTAGCTTGTAAAAACCCTGAGTCGATTTTTGATGCATGATTTATCATTTTTACAGAACAAAAAAAATCGACAGCAACTTTGAAAATCGGGTTTATTTCGGGACTTTTTCTTTGATCGATCTTCTAGCTACTTTGCTAACATGTTAGATAGTGTTTAACTAGGCTCTGATACCACTGTAAGTCCATGCTACCTCTCCCGGTACTTTCGGGCATGCGGAATTTGATAAAAAACGATTTTTATAGAGGTGGTAACATGGACTTAAAACCCGGATCTTTGTTAAACATCAAACTAACAACCTAACTACGAGTTGCTAACTACTCGGTTAGGGGGTTATACCTTTCTTTGTCTCGAACTCCTTCGTCTTCAAACTCCGATGGTGGTCCGGATCGGCTTCTTCCCGTCGTCTCCTTACGCCGAAGATAGATCCACCTGAAAGCTCCAACCTTTGGCTCCTTCTTCGTACTTTGAAGAAACTAGTTCACTCGGTTTGCTAAACCTTGTGAACTAGAGTGAGTAGAGAAGAGTTTGTATGGGATTTTATCTATGGTTCTTGATTCTCAACTCATGAGACAAGTGAACCATAGAGTCAAGAGAGGGAGCAAGAGGAAGAGGGTGAGTGCAAGAACAAAAGAGCTCAAGAACAAGAGAGAGAATGAGCAAGTGAGAATGAGGCTCTCTTTTGTCTTTCACCCTCTCATAATCCAAAACAATGATAACACATCATACCAATCAAGTGTTATGTGATGGTTGAAGCAACCATAGCCATATCATTCCATGCACTTATTTTGCACAAATGAGCAAGCAAGCAAAAGTCTTTGCCATGAAATGATAGCTATGGTTATCATGATGGTCAACTAGTCAAGCCTAGTCAACCGGTCAACAAAGTCAACAAAAGTCAACAAGTCAACAAAGTCAATCCCACATCAACCATGTCACCAGAATACTTAATTAATATAATTGTTAATCACATATCATATTCTCATTAGGGTTGATCAAAAAGTCAATAGTCAACGGTCAACTGTCAACAACCCTAATGAGAATCCGCTGCCTCTGTCTCCCTGTCAACTGTGCATACACACCCGCATCCGCGTTCCGAGGAACACGAATGCAAACTGGATAAATCCAATCCCAAAAGGTACACTAGGATCTGGCTTAAACTAAAGCCTGCTAGTGTAAACTGTCCGGACACTGTACGTGCACAAGTGCACGGATGTGGCCGAACCCTGTCGCAAAACCATGCGACCTGTCGCAAAACCATGAGACCTCTACTCTTTTGCCTAAAGGCGAAAAGCTTTCTGTGTGGGACTCTAAAGACTCGACACTACGCTGGCAGTGGGTTTAACCACAGACTGCAAGCGGCACTAGCTGTGCGTAACGGTCCCCAGGTAGTGCCGACAAGAAGACCGACGAGGTGAAACCCATCTGAACTCCTACTGAGCCTGAATGTGACATTCTCCGTACAGTCCGGTCTGTTCGTCTGATACATCGCATGGCGGGCCTAGGGGCGGTAAACGTCAGTCCCCCAATAGCGGTACAAGTCGAGTCGGAGTGAAGCCCAAAACACCCTGAGATAACACTGGAAGCCTACCAGTATATCTCGATTGCCCTGGCCAGGGACTACTCGTGTAATGGCTCTCCTAGACATAGCGCGATGTCAACCCCCAATACCGGGAGAGACGAATCCTGTCTAACCGTCACTGCCTCCAAGTGCTTCGGGACTGCACCCAACCACTACCTGTTTGCACGACTCCTTTGAGCCGTGGTAGGGTAGTGATCAAAGTACAGTGGGAACACACTCGAGGCGAAGTGACAGTGTCAAGTCAGCGGACTAAGCTGTACTCATGTCACCTGGGAACTGATAACTGACGATAGGCATAATACCAACTAGTCAGTTCTCGACGAGTCCTATCCAGTGTACCTGTAACCTAACGAGCACCCGCATACTATCTCAAGTACGACGTACTGACGGCTGTGGGACAGACCGTCTCCCACACTGGGATGAGAAGTGCATGCGCTAGTCTACTCCGGAGTATCGATGCCCTATCTCGATAGTCCTGCGACTAGGGACCTGCATAAGGATGTGCTTATAGATTACCCAGCCCCACTAGTGTGACTGCCATCACATCGCTGGTAATCAAGCAAAGGTCCTAAGGGCTCTACTAATGTGTATAGGCGATTTACTAAAATAAATACATGTACACATTGAAGTAGAAACAAACCAAGTAGCATACTACCATTTTGAGCAAGATTGTATATACAAGGTGAATATCCCAAGCTTCCATTAAGTAATATACAAACTAGTATGATACAGTAATGGCTTCTAGGGCATATACACTAACAAAACTCTCCCAGGAGTAACAATTACTCGCAATGGGTATCGGGATCCAACTATCTCATAGAAGGTATGCAATCTCATTGCAAATTTCAATACTTGAAATTCCCGATAATTTTGCCCCAAACGATCTATGACTTTGACAAGGTCAACAAACCATAGACCGTAAGTCAAGTTCAACCCATCATTTCTTGATTGAATCAAACCCACCCGTACGACCCTTGACAAGGTCAACAAGGCCGTACGACTACCCTAACCCAATCTGCATCATATGCATAAGCAGATAAATATTGGTTAGCTACCGCACACTGCGCCTTGACAAGGTCAACAAACGCAGCACGAATACTAAGCAGGACTTATCTGAAATGACGGAGGGCTACGACAGGTTTTTCTGAAAACCTATTGCGTAATGAACTTGATATCGTTGTAGGATCGAATGAATTTTGAAATGGAGTGTTTTTGAGGCTTTTCTAGTTTTGCTAAAGGGGTCACTCCCGGTGAAGGGATCCTCGGCCCTTTCCTCATCGAATAAGGTGCAGGATATATCATATATACCGCTGTGCAAAGCAAAAACTATAGAAGCAATCAAAAACAAACCGAGGGTTGTAGCATCTGCCAGCTATTGCTAAAGGGGTCACTCCCGGTGAAGGGATCTCGGCCCTTTCCTTATCAAATAAGGTGCAGGATGTTCTACAAGGAACACCGCGATGCAAAGCAAGAACTGTAGCTACCTGTTTTTGAAAATTCGATTCCACAATATCTTTAGGTTTCTTTTTCTTTCATTAATCATATTAAAGAAGTCCCATCATTTAAGTTACTTAAATATCACAGATAAATACGACGTATACTTATGCCATCCGCATTCGCCTCGATGTCCCCTCGTGCACCGTTAGGTTAGGTAACTAACGGCAGAGCGGGGCAGGGCTAGCGCGGGTGTAAAACATAAGTAAGGCCTATATAATATATCATATATACTATATACAGTATTTATCACAGAACATCAAATGATCACATCACAGATATCGCAGCAGAAGAAACATATGAAACATTGGATATACTAGGACGTCCGTGTTTTCAATACGAGCCAGTATAAAACACTGATTCCACGGTCGCGATGAATAGACAAACCCACACCCCTAGACCCCTACGAGAGCGGCAAGCAACCCCACCAATTCTAGAGTTAGGAGACCCGGACTCGACTCCTCGAGTTGGTCTCCCACTGGACTCCAGAACCCGGTTACTTGTGCCCTCTTGCTTGGGTCTATCCTAGTGCGGAAAAGTAAATAATATACAAAAGGTGACATCTTCCGCAACCTGGAAGTGCCCCAATAAAAGAATATTACATACAAGTTTTTACATGAATGAAAATGAAAAACACTCATCTCACATAAAACCCCCCCGGCTATTCAAACACGACGATCCAATATAACATATCCAGCAACACATAACATCACATGTCATCAACGTAAGTAAATATGCGCATCACAATTGTCGTTGACATATAGCAACGAAACCGGCGATATCACATATTACACTTACGGTCGCAGAAAAGAAAGTGTAAAACTACAACAGTTGGAATCCGCAACCTCTTTAGGCATCGCTTGCCTAATCAAATGAATTCCTTAGACATCGCATGCCTAACAATTATAAACCCCGCATTTTAGTCTCATTATCGAAAACTCTTTTCAATATCAAGTCGGGCAATTCAACAAGATTCCCGGCATCCTGACCGAATGCTCGTCGCAAACTTTAGTAGACGGCCGCACCCCCGATACCGTCGACGAAGTGCACTAAGGCGGAACACCGCTGCCGCGAGCACCCGAACGGATGCTTTCTACGATGGGGTTCTCCTACAGTCACTCGGTTGAGGCTTTGGGGCGTGGCTATCTATTAAGTTTACCGGCGAGTATCCGCGTACGCTACGCGATTGCGACAGACTTTTGATCACATCAAAATCCTGTGGCAACCGATCAAATGAGACCAAATTGCTATGTTTATAACATTCATTCAGTTATCTTATAACAACTTGTGAATTCCAAATATTGTATCACATTCCAGAGAAATAGAAAATGTTAAACTTTCCGATCGAACAATCAAACACCCAAGTTTTCCCGAAATAGCTCAACACATGAAATAAGTTTAAAAACATTCACTTCATGCCTCAGTACCATCGGTCCAGCCATTGAAGGGTCAAGCCAACGCCTCACATGTGGCACGCCGTACTGCCCCAAACCTTAAGGTTCAAAGGGCAGTTCAAGACGGTCATATAATCGAGTTAAGGTTTGTTGTCTTCTAGAGGGTCCATAGCGTTACTTGCACTACTTAGAACGTTCTTAAACCACGGAAAAATCCAACACTTGGAAATTTCCCGGCAGGGGAAAAAGTGGGTATTTATATCCGGTCAAACTTTTTAACATGTTCTAAAATTACCCGGAGAAACACATAGACAAAGTTAAACAATCCGATCGAATCATCGAGTTCCCAAAACAACCCCAGAAAACTCAACTGTTGAGTATATTTTAAAAATTCCCAGAAAACACCGGAAATTCATATAGGTATTACTGTGTAAAGCACGTGCCAAGAATCACCTTTATGGCCGCGGAACCGCCGCACATGCTAGGGTGGGGCCGCGGTTCCACGGCGCATTGGTTGACTTGGGCTCACGTGCTTCACAGTAACTCCTATAATACCCTGCTGTATTTTTTGGATATTATTAATTTGGAAAAATCCATATTTTCAGAAAATGTACAGAGAAGGGTTTGAGTTAGGGTTTCGGGGTTCGATCGGATTTCTAACATTGTCAACACATCACCTAAAGCTCTAGCTAGTCTCTGATACCACTGTATGGTTACTAGGCACACTCAAGAGGTTCCACAAGGCATCAACCATGCCAAATTCAAAATGGTGTGCCGAGAAACCCTAATGCTAGATCGTTAACTAGAGGTAAAGGCGAAAAACATGCAAGCAAACTACTTTGCTACAAAGTGAAAGGAGCTACAACCTTTGTAGATCCGGTCCTCCACTTCTTTAGCCCCGTGTTGACATCCCTCCGCAGCGATCATCGGAATCCCGGACTCTAGCGTCAGTTTCATCGGAGAAATGGGCGGACTAGGTCGTTGACTTCGATGCCGAAGATGATCTATGTTGAGGCGACTCAAACTCAAGCTCCATCTTCACTAGGTCATGGATCTTGTGAAGAAAACACCTTATACAACATGGCAAGTGGTAAAGGATGAAGAAATAGGAAGTTGGTTCACTTTGGATTTGGATTTCTCACTTGATTTCATCACTTAGAATTTTCTAGCAAGTTTTTCTTTTCTTCATGAAGAAGAAGAAGAAGAAGAAGAAAGAAAAAGAATTATAATCAAAAATGAAAAATCAAGTGAAGACTTATCATAATGCAACCATGGGTGAAGTAAACTCATGTAGAGAATAAACTAGGGTTTAGGAGTAATGGTTAGGTTAAGGAAAAAACAAAATGGTCAAGACTTTTCAAAGCTTCATGAAGCTTCAAGTAAAAACCAAAAGAAGCCACCATTTTATTTCTTGCCCAAAAATAAATGAATAAAATAAATAATTAAGTTAAAAGATAACCATTAACCTAAACATGGTTTAAAGTAAACACACACCCAAGTTTGCATGCATCATCAAATATGATACAAACAAGTGCACAAAAATATATCACATATACAACTTGTGCACATCAAGTGAGAAAATCAATCTTAAGTGAACAAATACTAGTTAATGTAAAGTAATATATCAAATATATTATTATACATTAAATCATTAAATCAACACTTGATTTAATGATCCGGTCATACTGCATATAACCGACTAATATCAATAGTAACAACTTATCGAATCAACACTTGATCCGATAACCCGGCTATATCGCATATAACCGATCAGTGTCACAAATCGCGAGAATAGAATTCAGTATCACATACTGGTATTATTCTCGGTCCCGCACATATCTCATATGCGCTCCTATTTCGTTTCGCTTGAGCCAGGAAACCTCTGTGTAGGACTCTAAAAACTCGTCAATACGCCGGTAGCAGGTGATGATCATATCAAACACCCACAAGCCGTAAGTGGTCTGCTAAACATAACGGTCACCCGGGTATTGAGCGATCAGAAGATCAACGAGCAAGCCTGCTCACACTCCTGTGAATCCAACCAGTAACACTTACCGTACAGTCCGGTCTCGTCGTCTGATATGTCGCATATTTCACCTAGGGGTGGTAAACGTCAGACCCCAATAGCTCGATAAGTCGTGTCGATATGAGGTTTATAACAGTTCAAGAAACTACTGGTAACACTTACCAGTAAATCTCAGCAACCCTGGCCAGGGATTTCCGGTTATAGCCCATCGAACACAACACAACATCAACTCCCTATACCGGGAGGGACGAATCCCCTCCTATCGCTCATTGCCTCCATGTGATTCGGGACTGTACCCAAAAACCGCCGTTTTGCATGCCCTCTTGGATGTGGTAAGGTGGAAATCAAACCACAGTGGGAATCACACAAGACTCTATAACGATCTCGGGTCAACAGACTACTCTGTACCAGTGTCACCAGAGAACTGCTATCTGACGTGAGGTATAATACCATCTGGGAGTTCTCGGCGAGTCCGTCCAGTGTACCCAGTCTCCACTGAGCACCCGTATATCATCTCTGATGTCAAACACCAATGGATATAGGATCATCCATCGCCCATCTGTATGGGTCGAGAAGGTATACGTTAGTCTACTCTGGTATATCGATACCCTGTCTCGATACACCCATGACTAGGGACCTTGAAGGATGTACTTATGGACTACTATGTCCCCACTAGTATGATCCGCATCATAGTCCAGGTAGTCAAGTACACATCCTAAGGGCTTTACCAACATGTAACAGAGAGACAATTAGTGTACACGTTAAGGTAAAGAGTAACCAGATAGCATACTATCATGTCGAGCAAGAAAGTCCTCCCTATATATGTCCAAGCATCCACTACAATATACATCCTATGTATAGTAATAGCCTCTAGGGCATACATATAACAAACAGTTGGAACATATGTTTTTATGAGGTAGTCAAAGAGTTTGACTTCATCAAAAATATAAATGAACCTTGTATATACAAGAAGGTTGCAGAGAGTAAGGTCGTCTTCCTCGTATTGTACGTGGATGACATACTCTTGATAGGAAATGATGTTCCTATGCTGCACTCGGTCAAGATCTTCTTATCACATAGATTCTCAATAAAAGATCTAGGTGATGCCTCCTACATCTTAGGGATTAAGATCTATAGAGATAGATCTAAACGGATACTGGGATTGTCCCAATCCAGGTACATAGACACCGTATTAAAGAGGTTTAGTATGGAAGAGTCCAAGCATGAGAATATACCCACGATCTCTGGACTCACTCTCTCCAAAGAGATGTCTCCCAAGACTGATTTGGAGAGAACTCGCATGCAAGGGATACCCTATGCTTCGGCGGTAGGCTATATCATGTATGCAATGTTATGTACCAGACCCAATGTAGCGTACTCACTAAGTGTAGTGAGTAGGTATCAAGCAGATCCAGGAGAGAATCACTGGACAGCTGTAAAGAACATTCTCAAGTACTTGAGAAGGACTAAGGAGATGTTCTTGGTGTACGGTAACGGTGAACTCCAAGTGGAGTCCTCTACCGACTCGAGCTTCCAAAGTGATAAGGACGACAGTAAGTCGGTCTCGGGTTTTGTCTTTACCCTTAACGGAGGGGCGGTGTGTTGGAAGAGTTCCAAGCAAGACACCGTTGCAGACTCGATGATGGAGGCTGAATACATCGCTGCCAATGATGCTGCCAAAGAATCTGTCTTGATGAAGAAGTTCATTACTGAGCTTGGTGTGGTTCCATCCATTGAGCATCCAATACCTGTGTATTATGATAACAATGGAGCGGTGGCTTTAGCCAAGGAACCCCGGTCCCATCAGAGATCCAGACATATTCTGAGGCGGTATCACCTGATCCGGGAGATAGTAGATCGCCGGGAGATTGAGGTCAGGAGAGTTGACACGAAGGACAACGTAGCGGATCCACTCACGAAGGCCCTCCCTCAGACGCAATTTGAGAGACTTTTTGGGATATTGGGTATGAGATACTACAACACATGGCCATAGTGCAAGTGGGAGATTGTTAGTTATGTGTATGCCCTAGAGGCCATTATTGTACATATGATGTATATTATAGTGGATACTTAGATATTTATATACAAAGAAGACTTTCTTGCTCGACATGATAGTAAGCTATCTGGTTACCTTTATCTCACGTATTGATAAGGCCCTTAGGATATGTACTTGAATACCAGGAATATGATGCAGATCATACTAGTGGGGTCAGGGTAGTTCACAAGTACATCCTTCAATTGTTCCTAGTCGAGGGAATATCGAGATAGGGCATCGACATTCCAGAGTAGACTAGCGTATACGCCTCTTGACCTATATGATGGGCGATGGATGATCCCATATCCATTGGTGTTTGACATCAGAGATGGTATACGGGTGCTCAGTGGAGACTGGGTACACTGAACAGGACTCACCGAGGACTTCTATGTGGTAGTATTCCTATCGTCAGATAGCAGTCCTCTGGTGACACTGGTACAGGTTAGTCTGTAGACCCGAGATCGTCATAGAGACTTATGCGACTCCTACTGTGCTTTGATTTCCTTCCTACCACGCTCAAGAGGAGTCGTGCAAAAAGGTGGATTTTGGGTACAGTCCCGAGTCGTATGGAGGCAATGAGCGATAGGAGGGGTTTCGTCTCTCCCGGTATTGGGGGTTGATGTTGTGCTATGCTCGATTGGAAATAACTGGAAGTCCCTAGCCATGGCTGATATGGAGATCTACTGATAAGTGTTATCAGTAGTTTCTCGACCTGTTATGAGCCTCACATCGACATGACTTATCACGTTACTGTGGTTTGACGATTTCCACCCCGAGACATAATATGCGACATATCAGACGAAGAGACCGGACTGTACGGTAGTGTTACTGATAGGCTTCATGGAGACTGTGGACAGGCTTGCTTGTTGACCTTCATATCGCTCAATACCCGGGTAGCAGTTACGTCCAGCTAGTACCGCTGATGGCTTCTAGGTGACTGATATGATCATCACCTACTGCCGGAGTATTGACGAGTCTTTAGAGTCCCACACAGAAGTTCCCTGGTTCAAGCAAAACGAAGTAGGACACATATGTGATATGTGTGCGGGCCTCATTAAATACGAATATGTGATACCGTATTGTAATCTGGTTGTAATCTGTTATCGGTGGGGTTATATGTGATATAACCAGATTGTCGAATCAAGTGTTGATTCGATAATATGATATACAAATAAATGATATTAGACGGTCGTATATGATATAACCGGATTATTAGATCAAATGTTGATTTAATAATATGATATAAATTATATGTGATATAATTACATATTAACTAATATCATTAGCTCACTAATTAATCTTCATTAAATATATATTAATATATATATATATATATATATATATATATATATATATATATATATATATATATATATAAATGAAGCACGACATTTTCTTTTCTATTTTGTGAAAATAGAAATGAGGTGTAAAATGAAGTATGGTTGCAAGCATGGGTTAAATACTCGTTTATTCATTCTTGACTCACTATTCAAGCATGGTTGCAATTTAATATTGCATAATTCCATGCTTGAATGAGTGAGGGGTCAAGAATTATCATTGATTCTTGTGAATTCCAAAAAGACTTAGCCATTTTCTTGCTCATGCTTCTTCTTCCTCCTCTTGCTTTTCCTCAAGTTTCAACCCTCACATGTGATGTGAATCATGAAGATTGAGAACAAATTAGTGAGCTCTTAACATCCCCTACTTCATCATCTCACACCTTTATACCAAATTAGTGTGATGTGTTTCATGCACTAAAGGGTTTAGTGTAGTGGTAGGTTGAACTAGTAGGAGCTTCGAGGTGGATCATCATTGGCGCGAAGGCTACGAAGGGAGCTTGTTCAAAGTCTTAAGAGAAACCTTGTGGAGTCACGGGACTACTACACGGAGCATATTGAAGAGAAGGACTTGGTTCTACCAAGATATAAACATCTTTCCTTCTCTCTAGTTGATATATCATCTAAAGAAAACCCTAATAATCTAGTTAAAGATCTTGTTTGTCTCGCTTAGCACCAAGAATAATTTGAATTTGGCATGGTAGATGCTTCTACAACCTCATCATGGTGCTAAGGTAAACCTTCAGAGGACAGTCATTCAGCTCTCATTCCCAGGAGGGTCAGCAGTCATCGCGTGGATGTTTCTGGTGCGGGAGCCTTCATCACCTCATCAGGGATTGTTCCTTAGCACTGCGACAGGGTCGTATTCAGAGAGGTCGTGGACGCAGAAGGTTCGCTCAGAGGGGACAGGTTAGCAGAGGAGGATTTCAGCCAGTTGCGGGTAGGGGGCAGACACGAGAGTTTGCTCTACTCATCGGGACGCGCGGGCCTCCAATGTAGAGTTTTCAGGTATTCTTAATTCGTATGTTCTTTTGATGTACTTGTTTGTTTTTCACACTTTGTGCCGTGGTTGGGCCAAGAGTCGTGTTAGCTTGATCTGCCGTTTGTTGTGTTAATTTTCTGTCAGCGATTCTTTTGTTGCGCGTCATGTATTTCCGTCGTGTGCCAATCGTATAGGAGATAGAGATTCGTCCGTCATTTTAATCCTTCTAAAGATGTTGGATTTGACGTTCTCTTGGGCACGGACTGGTTAGCTACGTGCTAGGCGTATGTGGACTACCGCGAGAAAACAGTCAGGTTTTGTTTTCCCGGCGAGTCAGTTCTTGTTGTGCAGGGGGGACAGTGGTGCCGCCTCTCGCAGCTTGAATTCAGCCTTTTTCGCTAGTCGACTTTTGAGGAGAGGATGTCGAGGATTCTTGGCGTTCATTTGTGATACCGGAGGCACAGTGAGATTGTTGGATCGGGTTCCTATCATGCGAGAGTTTCCGACGTTGTTCCAGATGAGCCGGCGAAGCTTAGGGAGCTTAAGGATCTGCTGCAGAGTTTTTTGTTGGGGGGCTTATGCGTCTGAGTGTTTCGCATTGGGGAGCTCCTATTTCTGTTCGTCAAGGAGAAGGACGGCAGTCTGAGATTGTGTATTGATTGATCCTCAATTGAACCAGCTTACGATGCGGATAGGTATCCTTTACCTTGCATTAACGATTTCTTCGATCAGTTCCAGAGTGTGAGACATTTTCTAAGTTTGTTGGGGATCAGGTCATCATGGTTGCGGGTTCGGAGTGATGACACTCCGAATACCGCTTTTGTTCGTACTACGGGCTTTGTGTGTTTTTGGTGGTGTCATTGGACTCACCAATGCCCCAGCAGCATTTGTAGATATGATGAACCAGGTTTCTTCAGGCCGTTCCTCGACCAGTTATTGTTGTGTCATTGATGACATTCTGGTCATTTCCAATGTGTCGTGAGTAACAGAAGCAGCACTTGAGGATTTGTTTTGCAGACATTGGGAGAGCGCCGGCTGTTTGCTAGGTTCTTGGAGTGTTCCTTCAGGCTTGGATGTGTTGACTCCTAGGTCTTGTAGTCACGGGAGACGGTTTTGTATGGTCCCGAGGAAGATCGAGGGCGTATAGCTTTGGCCAAGACTTGTGTGCGGGACGGAGGTCTGCAGATATTTGGGCTTAGCAGGTTTTTACCGCCGTTTCGTGCAGGATTGCTTATGCATCGCTGCACCGTTGACTGGACTGACCGGAAAGGAGGTTTCTTTTCTTGGGACTGAGGCATGTGTGGGAGTTTTCGGCAGTTGAAGACTTGGTTGATAACTGCACCAGTTCTTTCTTGCTTGCTGGTTCGGGCGACTTTGTTGTTTTACTATGATGTTTCGCGAGTGGGGCTCGATTTTGTACTGAGGTGACATTATAGAGTTATCACTTTTGCTTCTCGACAGTTGGAGGAAGTACGAGCAGGATATCCCACTCATGATCTGGAGATGGCCACGGTGGTCATGCGTTGGAGATTTGGAGACACTACTTGTTCGGAGAGTCGTATCAGATTTTCATGGACCACCAGAGCTTAATGTACATCTTCCTGCAGCGGGTTTTGATTGTTGAGACAGTCTTCTGCAGATTTACAGTTCTTGTGCGATCGTTGAGTATATCTTTTGTTCGCCTCTACTGAGGGGCAGCTTGCTCGCCCGACCACTTTTCCTTAATCGCTTTTGTGAGGCACAGCCCAACGATGCTCGTTTGTCAGAGATTCTTGAGCATACTCGGCTGGGTAAAGATTCAGAGTCCTTGATTTGTGACCAGGGTGTGCTACGTTTAGGGACGCGTTTGTGTTCTTACTACTGATGGGTAGAAACGCGAAATCTTATAGCAGGCACATCGGTCAGCTTTCTGTATTCCTTCAAGTTCCACCAACAGTTGACGTGACTTGTGAGATAGTTACGGGTGAACAGGGATGAAGAGTGAAGTTTCGGATTTCGTTTCAAGGTGTCTGTCTTGTTGTGAGCTAAGGTTGAGCATCTGAGACCGGCTGGAGAGTTGCAACCTTTAACCGTTCCAGAATGGGAGCAAATCTCCATGAATATTCGTTGTGGCGTTTACCCAGGTTTAGTCAGGGTGTGACTCCATTTGGGTGTTTGTTGTCCGGTTATGCTCAGTTTGCTCAGTTGTTCCTTGTTAAGTTTGTGCGTTTGCACGGAGTTCCTTCACGCGTTGTATCCAATAGAGGCACCCTTTTCGCTTACCGTCTTGGGCAGAAGCTTCAGGAAGCCTTGGGTACTAGTTGAGCTTTAACTCTGCTTTTCCATCCGTTGGTTGATGGTTAGACAGAACGGACTATACAGACTCTGGAGGATATGCTTGTGCGTACGTACTAATTGTTGTCGGCAGTTGGGATCGTCACTTGCCATTGTTAGTGTTCTCCCTCGATAGCTGTTATCAGGAGTCACACCAATTGGCAACCTTTAGGTTTAGTGGTTAGGTCGTGTCGATCACCAGTCTGTTTTGCTGACTCTACATAAGTAGGATTTTGGATCCCAGCTAGTCTAGAGACTTCGGAGATGATCCAGTTGATTCAGGTCAGGATGAGGACATCCTAGTGCAGACAAAGGTCTTATGCCGACCGTGGTGGTCGCAGACTTGAGTTCGTAGTGGGAGATCACGTATTCCTAAGGATTTTCCGATGAATGACGTGTTGAGTTTTGGGAAGTTTATCCCAGGATTTAAGTCCTTTTAGGATCCTCAAGCGAGTTAGTTCCGTTGCCTTTATTTTGGCACTTCCGCCCAGATTATTGAGAATTCCCCCGTATTTCCTTGTGTTGATACTTTGCAATTACCTTCATGACTTTCTCACATGATTCAGCACTAGACCATTTAGCTTGGGACTCGATCTTTTCGTTCACCAGCAGCCAATTATGTTAATGGCTCGGCGGGTGGAGAAACTTCGGTCAAAGGTCTTGCCATCTGTGAAGGGTTTTTTTGGACGTAGCCGTATAGTGAGGTGATCACTTGGGAGGCTGCGAGCGAGATATGAGAGTTTTGTAATCTTCTCTTTGAAGGTACGTTTAGTGAAAATTTTAAATTCGGGGACGAATTTTTGTAGAGGGGGATTGTAACGCCTTAGATTTCGGTTAGTGTTAGTTTAGACGTTAATGCGGCTTTACTGTAAAAAGTTTACCAATTCAGGTTCCTCACATTTTATAACATTTAATTAATAATTTTATTATTATTTGTTATGGCATGCACACACGTGTGCACGTTACTGTGAGGATTTATTTGTGTTGATCTTGTTCTTAGCAACCATGACACTTAACGATTTATCTAATCCTTTGCCTTAACCCTAATCCTTAAACCTAAACCCTAGATCTTTTGTGGGAGAAAGATATTTGTTTTGGATGAGAAGAGGTGGCATGGTGACTTGGTGTGAAGGCATTAATGAGGAGTTAATGCATTGGTGCACTTACCCCTCACCCTTAACCTCACATCTCTCTCTCTCTAACTTCATTCTCTCTCTCATTTCTCTATCTCTTTTCTTTTTCTCTCATTCCTCTCTCATCAAACTGAACACTCTCATTTCCTACACAAATCCATCACAAAATCCTTCACAATCTCATAAAAATCACATCTTTTTCTTGGATTTGCCTCTTGGATGTCTTGGAGCTTGCAAAGCTTGGATCTTTGAGTTCTTTTGATTAGGTAATGGTCTCTTTCTATTAAATAGGTGTTTATTATGTAGCTTCGCTTGTTAGTTTCTGTTTTGATCGTGTATCGTATCGGGTAAATATCGTATTTTCAGTGTAATTTTGGGGTCTAGGATGATCTGCTATCAAACCAGGTACTTATTGCAAAAGTTGCCATCACAGTGACCCAGTATAGTGACCCAGAACCTACCCTCAAAATACGAACCAATTCCATCATGTTCAGGCCGCAGTTTTTTTGCTTCTGGCCACAAATTTCGGCCTGACTGGGGAGTTGGGGTTTGGGTTTTTGTGTTGGGGTCTCTGGGGTTGTTTGTGATCTCATGGTACTTGCAATTTTTACAAATTGTTGGTACAGAAAAATCTGGGATCACTTGTGTATTTCTCGTGTTTCGTTTCACACGATACATTATCCGATACGGTGCGTGTTCTGTGTTGCTGTTACTCTGAGTTGGTTTCGTAGTGTCGCTATACACGTTAGCTACAATTCAAACACTTAAGAGTATGTTTGTGTTGTCGTGTTGGTACGTGTAGATTATACGTGTTTTGGGTCTATTGCTAATATATATCTGTTATATCGTTTTATGTTACAGGTTCGCAGGCTGGGACTTCGGACGCTGCGACGAAGGGAAAATAGGCGGTAAGCTTCACTTAGCCAGGAGCGTTGGTGAGTAGATTTAACATCTACAGGGGAATCGCCCGCATGGCGTTGTGCGTCTGGGTTAGAGATGACTTGACTTGTCACATTTTCTATTTCATATATAGAGTTTGCGCATACCCTTATCGCTTAGTTATTTGTTGTGCTTGGACTAATACCCTTAGGACACTGCACTATTATTGACGGCTTATGTTGCACGAGCACTAGTTGTATGCTACACACACCGTCAATAATTGCCATGTCATGCACAACACACATACCTAAATAATATTGTTTGGTTAGGGACATTGAGACATTGATTCATATTTCTTTATGCGTATGACATATAGCATACCTGTATATCTACGTGCTTACACATATGCCTTGACATGCTTACATGCTAGTTACCTGTATTACCTATAGGGTATTATACCATTAGCGATAGGTACATACACACATAATGACCTAGCTACATGTATACCTTGCATACATACTTACACATACCCGGAGGATATATTACATCATTACTGATAGGTAGATACCTATATCTTGCTATACCTTTATGTTTACACATATACATGGTTAAAGCTACATGTTTACCTTACTTGATGTTATTTAGAATTGGAGAAATTAGGAACCGCATGATATATTATATTAACTTGCAGTTAATTATCGGCTTTTCCTTTATATGCTTACCCTATAGTTTTATGTTGCATATATTATATTCATGGATTTTCGCATTGAGTTATGGATTTTTCATGATGTTTTCTTGATTTGAGGACCGTAGTAGTTTCATGAAATTATGTATTATTTGAAAAACCCATGAGTTTTATCGGTTCGGATATATATACCCCATGCGAGGAGGAGTCGTGGCCGTATGAGGGTACATGGTGGGGCCCGGAGGTACCCGGGGCAAGAGTCGATGTAATATGCCCATGAGCCTGGCAGGGGAATCATACCATCCGGTGACATTACCTATGACTCGGCGGTTATCGTGGGGATACCGACGGGAGTCATGTGCATATGGATACGTCGAGAGGCGAGGGTCAGAGCTAGGCACTCGATCTTTTGGTATAGCATATGATACGTACCTATCAGGGTGCCAGTCATGGTGACAGCACCTGATAGATCATCATTTCTGTGTCGATACTTGACACATTGTTTTTATGATATTTTACTCCTAAGAATATGTAACAGTGGAATGGGACGCTGTTATATATGCATATATATATATATATATATATATATATATATATATATATATATCTTAGTGGAATGGGACGCTAATATATATGTATACATATCAATTCATATACATCATCATATTTATTCATGCAAATATACCTAGTATATAAGAGATTCACTTGATATTGGATTTAGGACATTTGAGATTACTTGATATTGTACATTCAGGATATATGAGATTTACTTAATATTGTACATAAAGGATATATGAGATTTACTTGATTTTGTACATTCAGGATTTGTGAGACTTATATGATATGAGAGCCAATTTGGAGGCTGATTTGAGGAATTGGGATTTGGATTGTCTTGATGGATTTTGATCCTACCACGATGTCAGGATTCCGTGGAAATGACATGTTTCATTCCATACTCTACATTTATTGTTTATGCACTGCTTCATGTATTAGTAGTACCTGATAGAGTACCTTTCATGATTATTGCATTTACATACCTTCATTTATATGCATTTCTTCATGTGTTAGTTGTACCTGTTAGTGTACCTTTCATGACTGTTGCATATATATATATATACATTGTCATATCATTTCTTCATGTATTAGTAGTACCTGATATAGTACTTACATGATTGTTGCATACAGATTGTCATATTATTATTGCTTCATGTATTAGTTATACCTGCTAGTGTACTTTTCATGACATTTGCATTCATATGACCTCTTATTACTATTAGTTGCATATGTTAGATTCGCGCTGTACGTGCATACTTGCAATTACCTGCATATATTATTTACTATTCACGAGTTGGCAACTCACCCCCGTTGTGCCACAGGGTTTTGCAGGTTGTTCCCCAGAGTAGTCGAAGTAGGCTATTCATCTATCACCTCATCTTTTGCTGTGGATATCGCTTCAGCTCATAGTGTGCAGTTTTGCTTAGGTGGGTTTTGTGGTTATCCGTTTTTGTTCATTGTATATTAGTTGTATCCTGTACTCTCCATCCACTATTATCTTGTATGACTTAAAGACTTGATGTGAGGACGATATTATATATTATTTTGTGATTTGGAAGTCTTTTATGCAGTTTTACTTCTATCGTCTTTTATTTCTTCGCTACGGTGTCGTATATCTGTTGTGGTGGTTGTTTTCCGCCTTTAGGCGTGTTTTTGCTCTCGTTTAGGGATGCTTTACTTATATTTATGTTGTACCCATTTTTGGGGCTGGTTTTTACAAAGGAGGTGCTGCCAAAATTTTAAAGAAAATAAAGTTGGACTTTTAAAGAATTTGGGTTGAGATTTCAAAGGTTTTGAAAATGCTGTTATATTCTTACTACTTTTGATGGTTTAGATTGCTGGGTTTTCGGCTTACTTAAATTGCGTTACGCCTGTAGACGTTGCGTAGTTTAACGGCCGTCACACGCCAATTTCGGGTCGTGACAGATGGAGTCACCCTCTCTAAAGAGATGTCTTTTAGACTGATGAGGAGATGGATCTGCATGATTAGCATATCACTTACTTAGGCAATTGAGTCAATCATGTGATGTCAAGTACCACACCAGATGTTGTTTTTGCACTAGCCGCAATAAGCATATATATTAATCCAATCCTGGAGAAATATTGGGAAGAAGTTATGAACATAAGTGTATGTTCTTGATATATGGTAACGGCAGCCTCCTTCAGGAGGCGGTTATCATTTTATGCTTCTAAAGTGACCTGGATGACAGAGTGACTGTCGGAGTTATAGTTCTTCTCTCTTTTGAGGGGCAGTATGTTGGACAGGTAGTCCAAGAGGATACTGTGAAAGGCATGGCGCAGGATACTGATTAAATTCAATGCATGATACAGTCTAAGAAGTTTGTTGGATTTGGAGTTCATTTGTGAACTGGGTCCTATCAGATATCCAAAAAAATTCTAAGACAGGTATTGCTAATTTCGGGAGATAGTCTTTCTCCGCAAAGTTGAGATATAGAGAGAGATACAGAAAGAAACATTGGAGCAGATCCACTCACTGAGGCTATTTCTCGAACACAATAGTTTCACAAAGGAGTTTTGCGAAACTGATTAGGAGAGAAGTTGGGTGTTCGGTATCACACGAGCTATGAGTATGCGACACCGCAATAATTAGCCTTAAGTGCAAGTAGGAGATTGTTGACTATAGTGCCCTCAAGGCAATTATTATAGTCACTAGTAGGCGATTGCGATGATTGAGGGAGGACCTATACCGGTGGAACAGTCTTACTCGAGATGATAGTATGCTATCTGGTTTGTCTTTATCATCATGTACATGTTGATAGAGCCCATAGGATTCTTGCTTGACTACCAGCATTATGATGGCAATCATATACGTGGGATCTGGGGGGTATATAACACATCCTTAAATGTCCCTAGTCGTGGGAGTTTTGAGACTGAGCATCGATACTCCAGAGTAGACTAGTGTATACTTATCTAGACCCTGACGAGGGGCGGTGGCCGGTCTCACAAGCCATTGGTGTCAGTTGTTCACCTAAGATAGTATACAGGTGCTAATTGGTTTATGGGTACATTGGACGGACTCGCCGGGAAACTACTAGTTGGTATTATACCTATTGTCAGATAGCAGTTCCCAAGTGACATGTGTACAGGTTAGTCTGTCGACCTGAGATCGTCATTTTCTCATGTGAGTTCCCACTGTGCTTTGATTACTACCCTACCATGGCTCAAAGGAGTCGTGCAAACAGGTTTTAGTTAGGTACAGTCCCGAGCCACATGGAGGCAGTAAGAGGATCGTCGGGGATTCATCTCTCTCGGTATTGGTGGTTGATGTCGCGTTGTGCACGGGTGACCATCACCAGAAATTCTCGGCCGGAGTAAACTAGAACTTCTGATCCAGGATCGATAGTTTCTCAGGTGGTTATGGGTTTCATACCGACACTAAATGTCGCATTTCTAGGGGTCTGACTTCATCCTCCCCTAGACTCGATATGCGATACTCTTAGATGAACAGACCGGACTGTACGGATATTGTCACTGTCAGGCTCAGTAGGCGTACGGATGAGTTTGCTTGTCGGCCTTCCTTTCGCTCAATTCCTGGGTAGCCGTTACATACAGCTAGTGCCGCTGACGTGGTTATGGTTAAACCCACTACTAGCGTATTGACGAGACTTTAGAGTCCCACACAGGGGTTTTCACAGTTCAGGCGATATGGTGTAGATGACGTATGTTGGTACATACATGTCACGATCCGAAATTTGGCACGTGACGGCCCTTAAGCTACGCAACTTCCACAGGCATAATGCAATTTAAGTAAGCCGAAAACCCAGCAATCTAAACCATCAAAAGCAGTAAAAAAGTGATAATAGAGGTTTTAAAACATTTGAAATCTCAACCCAAATTTTTTAAAAGTCCAACTTTATTTTCTTAAAAATTTTGGCAGCACCTCCTTTGTAAAAACTAACTCCAAAAATGGGTACAACATAAATATAAGTAAAGCAACCCCGAACAGGAGCAAAAACACACCCAAAGGCGGAAAACAACCACCACAACAGATATACGACTCCGTGGCGAAGAAATAAAAGGCGATATAAATAAAACTGCATAAAAGATATCCAAGTCACCAAAATAATATACAACATCGTTCTCACATCAAGTCTCTAAGTCATAGAAGATAATGGTAGATGGAGAGTACATGATACAACGAATATACAATGAACATAGACAGCATCGGATAACCGCAAAACCCACCTAAGCAAAACTGCACACTATGAGCCGAAGCGGTATCCGCAGCAAAAGATGATAAGATAGATGAATAGCCTGCCTCGACTACTCTGGGGAACAACCTGCAAATACTGTGGCACAACGGGGGTGAGTTGCCAACTCATGAATAGTAAATAACATATGCAGGTAATCGCAAGTATGCACGTACAGCGCGAATCTACCATATGCAAGCTAATAGCAATAAAAGGTCATATGAATGCAATAGTCATGAAAGGTACACTAGCAGGTACAACTAATACATGAAGCAATAATAATATAATAATCTGTATGCAACAATCATGTAAGGCACTCTATCAGGTACAAACTAATACATGAAGCGATGATATGACAATGTATATATGCAACAGTCATGAAAGGTACACTAGCAGGTACAACTAATACATGAAGCAATGCATATAAAATAAGATTATGTAAATGCAACAGTCATGGAAGGTACTCTAGCAGCTACACTAATGCATGAAGCAGTGCATAAACAATAAATATGAAGTATGGAATAAAACATGTCATTTCTATGGAATACTGACATTGTGGTAGGACCAAAGTCCATCAAGACAATCCAAATCCCAATTTCCTCAAATCAGCCCCCAAATTGGCTTTCATATCATGTAAATCTCATAAATCCTGAATGTACAATATCAAGTAAATCTCATATATCCTGAATGTACAAAATCTAGTAAAACTCATATATCCTATATCCAATATCAAGTCAATCTCATATATATCCTGTATCCAATATCAAGTGAATCTCAAATATCCTGAATCCAATATCAAGTGAATCTCAAATATCCTGAATCCAATATCAAGTGAATCTCAAATAACCTAAGTATATTTGCATGAATAATTATGATGATGTAAATAAAATACTATATCGAGCACATAGTCCCCGAGCACATAGGCCCCACACATTGACCATATAGGCCCCTCACATCGAGCACATAGGCCCCGAGGACATAGGCCCCTCTCATCGACCATATAGGTCCCTCACATCGAGCACATAGGCTCCGAGCACATAGGCCCCTCTCATCGACCATATAGGCCCACACATATAATGAATAAGTATATTTGCATATATCATCATGATGATATATGATGTAGGTGTAAATATATATATATATCAGCGTCCCATACCACTGACATATATATACGATGGGTATACATATATATATCAGTGTCCCATACCACTGATATATATACGCAGGAGTAAAACAATCCAGAAAACATTATGAAAAAAATCCATATCTCAATGCGAAAATCCATGAATATAATATATGCAACATAATACTGTAATGTAAGCATATAAAGGAAAAGCCACTATTTAACTACAACAAGTAAATATATATATATATATATATATATATATATATATATATATATATATCATGCGGTTCCTAAATTCTCCAAGTCTATATAACATCAAATAAAGGTAAACATGTAGCTATAGCCCGATATATGTGTAAACATGAAGGTATAGCAAGGTATAGGTATCTACCTATCAGTAATGACGTAATATACCCTCCAGGTATAAGTGAAGTATGTATGCAAGGTTTACATGCAGTTATGTCATTATGTGTGAAATATACCTATCACTAATGGTACAATACCCTATAGGTATACAGGTAACTAGCATGTAAGTATGTCAAGACATATATGTAAGCATGTAGATATACAGGTATGCTATATGTCATATGCAATAAGGAATATGAATCAATGTCACAATGTCCCTAACCAAACAATATCATATTTATATGTGTGTTGTGCGTGTCATGGCAATTATTGACGGTGTGTGTGGCATACAATCAGTGCTCTTGCAACACGAGCTGTCAATAATAGTGCAGTGTCCTAAGGGTACTAGTCCAAGCACTACAATAACTAAGCAATAAGGTGTATGCGCAACTCTATATATGAAATAGAATATGCGACAATATTAACATCTCTAGCCCAGACGCATAACGCCATGCGGGCGATTAGCCTGTAGATGTTAAATCTACTCACCAACGCTCCTGGCTAAGTAAAGCCAACCACCTGTTTCCCCTTCTTTGCAGCCCCCGAAATCCCCGCCTGCGAACCTAAAACATAACACAACAGAGCAAGTATATATTATAAATAGACCCAAAAAACGTACAAACTACACTGACCAACGCGACAACACAAAATATACTCTCTAGTGTTCGTATTGTGGCTAACGTATGTAGCGGCACGACGAAACCAACCCAAGAGCAAAATCATACAAAGTGCATGATCCGTGTCGTATAACGTATCGCGCGTAGTCGTAACACAAGAAACTACCCATGTGATCCCAGATTTTGTATACAGAGAAAACTCAACAACCAAACAAGACCAAACACACCTAAACCACCACAGACACCTACCCATAAAAACCCACACCCAAACTCCCATGCAAATCCGGCGTCGCCAGAAATCTCCTTCACATCGCCGGCCGAGATCCGAGCAGGTGGGTTCGTGCTCCAGATGATGTCCTATGGTCTTGAGTACAACACAACTACTTTGTTTGGTTTTCTAGTAAACTCCCGGGGTCACAGCAGATCACAGATGTCATATATTGACACTAAAAATATGATATTTGCATAAAAACTTAACTTTACGCTATCTAAACTGAAACTACAAGACTACACAACACTAAAAGGACTTAACTAACGGATAGAGATCATACCTAACCAAAAGAACTCAAAGATCCTAGCTTCCCAAGCTCCAAGGCATCCAAGAGGCAAATCAAGTCCAAAGATGTGATTTTTGTGAGTTTTTGGGAAGATTTGAGATGGATTTGTGATGGATAGTGAAGTGTTCAGTTTGAGGTGAAGAGAGATGAAGAAAATGAGAAGGAAATGAGTGAGAGAGAGTATGAAGAGAAGAGAGAGAGAGAGGTGAGGTTAAGGGTGAATGCACCACAACATTAAATGCAAGCTATGCTCTCACATAAATGCATTCATACCACTCATCATGCCACTTCTTCTCATCCAAAAGAAATATCTTCTCACAACAAAAGATCTAGGAGTTTAGGGTTAAGGCAAAGCAAGGAATTAGATTAAAGCAAAGGATTAGGTTAAGAGTTAAGTTGTCATGGTTACTAAGAACAAGATTACACAAACACACCCTCACATTAACATGCACACGTGCGTGCATGCCATAACAAATAATAATAAATTATTAATTAAATGTTATAAAATGCGAGGAACCCAAATTGGTAAACTTTTTACAGTAAACCTGCATTAACGTCTAAACTAACACTAACCGAAATCTAAGGCGTTACAATCTCCCCCCTTATAAAAATTCGTCCCTGAATTTAAAATTTTCACTAAGCGTACCTGCAAAGATAAGAGTGCAAAACTCCCAACTCTCGCTCGCAGCCTCCCAAGTGATCACCTCACTATACGGCTATGCCCAAGAAAACTCTCCAGAGCTGGCAAGACCCTTGACCGAAGTTTCTCCACCTGCCGAGCCATTAACACAATTGGCCGCTGGTGAACGAAAAGATCGCATCTCAAACTAAATGGTCTGGTGCCGAAACATGTGAGAAAGGTCATGAAGGTATTTGCAAAGTATCGACACATGGAATACGGGGTGAATACTCAATAATCTGTGCGGAAGTGCCAAGTTAAAGGCAATGAAACTAACTCACTTTTAGGATCTCAAAAGGACCTACAATCCTGGGATAAGTTTCCCCCAAACTCAACACGTCATTCATTGAAAAAATCCGTAGGAATACATGATCTCCCATTGCGAACTCAAGTCTGTGACCTCCACGGTCGGCATAAGACCTCTGTCTGCACTGGGCTGTTCTCATCCTGACCCGAACCAACCTGATCATCTCCGAAGTCTCTAGACTAGCTGGGGTCCAAAAATCCTACTCACGTAGAGTCAAAAAAAACAGACTGGCGATCGACATAACCTACCAAACAAAACCTAAGGGTTACCAATTAGAATGTCTCCTGATAACTGTTATCGAAAGAGAATCCTAACAATGGCAAGTGACGATCCCAACTGCCAACAACAATTAGTACGTACGCATAAGCATATCCTCCAGAGTCTGTATAGTCCGTTCTGTCTAACCATCAGCCAATGGATGGAAAGCGGAGTTAAAGCTTAACCAGTACCCATGGCTTCCTGAAGCTTCTGCCCAAGACGGCAAGCGAACATGGTGCCTCTATTGGAAACAACGCATGAAGGAACTCCGTACAAATGCACAAACTTAACAAAGAACAACTGAGCAAACTGAGCATAGCCGGACAACAAACACCCAAATGGAGTCACACCCTGACTAAACCTGGGTAGAAACTATTAGTGTATATGCCCTAGAGGCCATTACTGTATCATACTAGTTTGTATATTACTTAATGGAAGCTTGGGATATTCACCATTGTATACACAATCTTGCTCAAAATAGTAGTATGCTACTTGGTTTGTTTCTACTTCAATGCGTGTACATGTGTTTCTTTTAACATATCGCCTATACACATTAGTAGAGCCCTTAGGATCTTTGCTTGATTACCGGCGTTATGGTGGCGATCACACTCGTGGGGGCTGGGTAATCCACAAGCACATCCTTATGCAGGTCCCTAGTCGTAGGACTATCGAGATAGGGCATCGATACTCCGGAGTAGACTAGCGTATGTGTTTCTCATCCCAGCAGGGGAGACGGTCTGTCCCACAGCCGTCAATACGTCGTAATTAAAATAGTATGCGGGTGCTCGTTAGGTTACGAGTACACTGGACATGACTCGTCGGGAACTGTTGGTTGGTATTATACCTATCGTCAGTTAACAGTTCCCAGGTGACATGTACTGTCACGACCCAAAGTTTGGCCCGTGACCGGCACTTAACCACGTAACGTCTACAGGCGTAACGCGACTAAGTAAGCCGAAAACCCAGAAATCAAACCAGTAAAAGTATAGAGTGATTTAAGCATTTAATAGAACTAATTATTAAGATAACAATATATGACGCCGTAGCGAAGAAAAAGAGCAACAGGTGGGAAACATCACAGATAGAATAAACTGCATAAGTAGAGTCGGCTCACAACGAGCTCGGCACCAGAATACAAAATAATATACATCGTCCTTACAACTGGTCTCTAAGTCAATACATAAGTGGTAGATAAAGAGTACCAGATACAACAATGTACATAACTGAAAGATAACCAGATACCGTACAAAATCCACCTATCAGCAAAAGAGCTAGTACACCAACTGTAGGAGTGTGTGTCAAAAGATGCAAGAACGCAGCCTGCCGCGACTACTCCGAAGGGCAACCTGCAAACACTGTGGCACAACGGGGGTGAGTTGCCAACTCATGAATAGAAGATAACATATAAAGGTAATCGCGAGTATGCACGTGCAACGATACTCTAACCTATATCAACAGATAACATCCATATGATGAACTGGATGCTCAAACATGCAACAAGTGCGATCTAATAACATCTCCAAGTGATGAACAAGATATGCGATGATCAGGTATAGCAATGCAATCTAACAACCCTATATAGAATGAACAGGGTATGCAATGATCAGGTATAGCAATGCAATCTAACAACCCTATATAGAATGAACAGGGTATGCGATGATCATGCAAGCATGCGCACTATATCAGGTATAATAGATACAGGATGAGATATCAATTACTACATACTGAGCATGGGAAATATAACATCTACACGGAATGTCATCGTGGAAAGTATAATCGGTAGTCATCAATGCACCCAAATCCCAATACTACTCAGGCGTCGTCATCCTCCTCGGTCCTCCAATCCTGTACTATCTCATATAATCGTGAGTGCCCAACATCGGCACCCAAAATATCAAGAAACACTCGTGCCAAGCATCGACACGTAAATCCTCCTGTATAGGGCATCCGTCAGTCCGGATCAGCCCACGGGCTCTGTCTGCGGTATCGGCCCTCGGCCCCGGCAGTACGAGTCGTCCCGTATCCATCCATCGACACTGGTCGGTATCGTCCGGATAACCGCCAGGTCCAACCAATCACCGGTAGGTAGTAGTCCCTCTGCCAGGCTCACCGTCTACTACACAGCGAAACCGTTCTCTCCCCGGGATACCATACCGGGTCCACCATGTACCCGTAATCGGTCTCATCCAACTCCTCGATTCGGGTTCACATATATCACTCTAGTACCGAGAAAACACATGGTGGACGCACCGAAATATCATATCAAGGGATGCCGGGTTTTTAAATAATTAACTATTCTCTTTTTGAAATATCCACGGTTCCCCAAATCCAGAATTAACATGGAAACAATATATCTCAATGCGTAATCTAAGCAAGTATGAAGATATCAATGTATGTGTGCACAGATATGAGTATACAGTGTGCATGTGCGCAGGTATGAAGATATCAATGTATGTGTGCACAGATATGAGTATACAGTGTGCATGTGTGCAGGTATGAAGATATCAATGTATGTGTGCACAGATATGAGTATACAGTGTGCATGTGCGCAGATGTGAAGATATCAATGTATGTTTGCACAGATATGAGTATACAGTGTGCATGTGCGCAGGTGTGAAGATATCAATGTATGTGTGCACAGATATGAGTTCACAGTGTGCATGTGTGCAGGTATGAAGATATCAATGTATGTGTGCACAGATATGAGTATACAGTGTACATGTGCGCAGGTATGAAGATATCAATGTATGTGTATGTAGTACCAGTAGGGGTATGTGGTGCATATGTGCCCAAATATGGATATAACATATGCTGTTATGCGGCAAATCATGACAACATCAATAAGGTAGAATCAGTATGATATATGATTTATAGCAATCCTATAATGTGAGTGTCATGGCAATAACTAACGGTGTGAGTGTAGCATATCAATCGTGCTCGTGTGACTTGAACCGTTAGTGACAGTGCAGTGTCCTATGCTATCAATTCTATATGCAACAAAAAGGGTAAGCTACTACAGTCCATATAAACATCTATACTAAATATCCTAACACGCCCTGACGCTTAACGCCATACGGGCGATTTCCCTGTAGATGTTAAATCTACTCACCTGGTCGTGCGCTACTCGTAGCCGACCACCTGCTTCTCTTTCTTAGCTTCGCCTGACGTACCTGCCTGCAAACCTGGAATTACACAAGAATCCATATATAAGCAACTATCTCGCAAGACGCGATATCGAAGTCAAACGATACGCTCGCGTCACGAACTAAACGCGCGTGTGTACGATACGCTAAACGTGTGCACGCGTCTAAAACTAACCCCGACACGCCGCGATACGCTGAATTATAGAACCCTCTCGCGTTTCGCGCGTATCGCGCGAACCAAACTTACTAGAAATACGATATAACGTCCCAGATTCTACCCAGGCTAACAACTTGCAAAACTATACATACCACTGACCTAGAAATAACAACAGACTCCTACCCATCCAAACATCACCCAAAAATTCCCCTATCTGGCCGCAAATTGCAGCCAGAATGAATAAACCGGCGGCCTCTCTATGGGGTGGGGGTCTCGGTCTCAGGTGGTGTGGTCAGGGTATATCTAGTGTGCTCCAGTTTCCTCAATTTTAACCTGAACTACTCGGGCCTATAGCAGATCACTGAAAGGTGAAATTTCACTTAAAAACACTAAATTTTGCACAATTTGGAAACCCTATGGTATTTTGGTGTAATCTGGGGTCTAACTAGGTTTACATGGTCTTAATAACACCCAATTAGGCTAGGTTAACCAATACTAACAGCACTTAGCCATAAGTCCACACAATTCATCACTAATGACACAAAACTCACTTTTTAACACTAATTAAGCTTAACAATCACTAGTTTAGCAAGCAAGGAAGTTAGGCTCAGATCATACCTCACTTAAAGATCTTAGAGTGCAGGAAGGAGAGATAGGAGAAGGTTTGGAGCTGCTACAGAGGCTGTTGGAGGTGTTACTGCTCCTGTTGCTACTGCTGCTCCATGCTGCTGCTGATGCTGCTGCTTGCTGCTGCCTCTTTGCTGCTGTTGCTGCTGCTAGATGCTGCTGCTGTTGCTGCTTCTAGTTGCTACTGCTGGTGCTTCCTTTGCTGCTGCTGCTTGTATGAGGGTGTGTGTGTGTGTTGAGAGTGAGAGGAGTGAGATAGAGGTGGAAAGAAATGAGAACACCCTAGTCAACCCCCTCTCTCTCTCTCATTAAATGAGCATGGGTCAAGCCATGTTGCCCATACTCTCTCTCTCATTAAATGAGCATGGGTCAAGCCATGTTGCCCATACTCTCTCTCTCTCTCCAAGTCAACAAATCCAAACCATTTCTCATAATGAGAATAAAGAAAACAACCACCATAATAAAAACCCAAATACACCTAATACAAAACTTAAAATGGCTTAGGAATTGGTTAGTCCACCATGGTTGTTAATCATGGTTTAACCCCATCTCCTAACCCTAGCTAACATGCACATGTGTGTGTGTGCCTAGAAAAATCCTAATAAAATATTCATTAATTAGAATAAAATATCAGAAACTTAATTTGGTAAACTTTTTACCAAAATCTATCTATTAAAATATAATTAACCCCTAAACACGACCTAAGGTGTTACAATCTTCCCCCTTAAAGAAAATTCGTCCCCGAATTTTAAAATACAAAGCTACTCATACCTTCATAGGGATGAGGGAACTTCTGTCGCACCTCGCCCCCAGCCTCCCAAGTGACCTCTTCACCATTTGGGATGCACCCAAATACCTTCACTGATGGCAAGACCTTCGATCGAAGTTTCTTCACCTGCCGGTCCAATATTAGGGCTGGCTGTTTGGTGAACGAAGGATCACGCTCGAACTAAATGGTCTGGTGCTGAATCTAATGAGAGAGGTCATGAAGGTAATTGCAAAGTATCGACATAGGAAATACGGGGTGAATATTCAATAATCTGGGTGGAAGTGCCCAACTTAAGGCAACGAACCAACTCGCCTTAGGGATCCTAAAAGGACTTACTATCCTGAAAAGCTTCCCAAAACTCAACATGTCATTTATCGAAAATTTCCATGGGAATACATGATCTGCCATTGCGAACTCGAATCTGCGACCCTCTTGGTCAGCATCTGATCTCTATCCGCAATAGACCGTTCTCATCCTGACCCAAAACAACCGGGTCATTTCTGAAATTTCTAAATTAGCCGAGGTCCAATAATCCTATAACACGGAGTTAGGAAAAACAGACTGGTGATCGACACGACCTAACCTCTAAACCTAAAGGTTACCAATTGGAGTGTCTCCTGATAACTGCTATCAAAGGAGAACCCTATCGATGGCAAACGACGATCCCCAACTGCCGACAACAATTTCTACATATGCACAACTCAACAATAACAACTGAGCAAACTGAGTATCACCGGATGACAAACATCCGAATGGAGTCACATCCTGACAACTCCTGGGTGAACACCATAACTAATTTCGGGGAGATCTGCGCTCGTTCCCTGTTCGGAACGGTTAAAGGTTGCAACTCTCCCGTCAGTCTCCGTTGCTCAACTCAAGCACACAACAAGACGGACACCTTGAAACGAATCCCGAGACTTCTCTTTCTAACCCTGCCCACCCGTAACTACCTTACAAGTCACGTTAACAGTTGTTAGGGCTTGAATGAATACAGAGAGTTGACCGATATGCCTGCCCTAGGATTCCATGTCTCTTTCCCATAATATTAGGTATACAAGTGCCTCTCTAACCTAGCACACCCTTGCCACAAGTCAAGGATTCCAAATCATTACCCAGCCGAGTAGGCTCCAATATCTCTGACGAACGAGTGTCGGCGGGCAGTGTCTCGCGAAAGCGATTTAAGAAAAGTGGTCGGGCGCGGACATGAGCAAGCTGTCTCCTCAGTAGAGACGAACTTAAGCTGCACTCAACGATCGCACAAGAACTGTGAATCTGCGGAGGACTATCACAACAATCAAATTCCGCCGCAGGAAGGTGTACCTTTAACTCTGGTGGTCCATGAAAATCTGACACGACTCTCAAACAAGTGGTGTCTCTAATCTCCAATGCAAAACCATCGCGGCCATCTCCAGATCATGAGTGGGATATCCTTCTCGTACTTCCTCCAAATGTAAAGAAGCAAAAGCGATAACTCCCTTGTGTCACCTCAGTACACATTCAAGTCCTACTCACGAAACATCACAGTTAAACCACAAGGTCGCCCGAACCAAAAGCAAAGAAGGAGCTGATGCAGTTGTTAACCGAGTCTTCAACTGTGAAAATTCCATACACAAGCCTCAGTCCAAAGAAAAGGAACCTCCATTCCAGTCAATTTAGTCAACGGGGCAGTATTACACTAGCAATCCTGCATGAGACGGCGGTAACACCTGCTAAGCCAAAAATCTGCGGACCTCCGTCCTGCTCACAAATTTGGGCCTAAGCTGTACGGCCACGATCTTCCTCGAAACCATACCAATTCGTCTCGGTAACTACAAAACCTAGGAGTCAACACAACAAGCTTAAAGGGACACTCCGAGAATCTAGTAACCCGCTGGGGCTTTCCCAGTATCCATATAACAGATCCTCAAGTGTTACCCTTGTTGGAGATAGTGCCCTCAGAGTCAATTATTGGATCACAGGCACGTGATTGCAATGATTGAGGGAGGACCTATCCCAGGAGGACAGTCTTACTCGAGATGATAGTATGCTATCTGGTTTACCTTTATCATCGTGTACTGCTTTAGGTGACCTGACATGTCACTATTACACGTTGATAGAGCCCTTAGGATTCTTGCTTGACGACCAGCAGTATGATGGCGATCATATACGTGGGAGCTGGGGTCTATAAGCACATCCTTAAAAGGTCCCTAGTCGTGGGAGTTTCGAGACTGGGCATCGATACTCCATTAGTAGACTAGTGTATACAGTCGAGACCCCGACGAGAGGCGGTGGCCGGTCTCACAAGCCACTGGTGTCAGTTGGTTCACCTAAGATGTATACAGGTGCTCATTGGGTTATGAGTACACCGGACAGGACTCGCCGGGAACCTGCTAGTTGGGCTTATACCTGACGTCAGATAGCAGTTCCCAGGTGACATGTGTACAGGTTAGTTCATCGACCTGAGGATCGTCATTTGTCTCGTGTGAGTTCCCACTGTGCTTTGATTACTACCCTACCACGGCTCAAAGGAGTCGTGCAAACAGGTTTTAGTTGGGTACAGTCCCGAGCCACATGGAGGCAGTGAGCGGATCTGCAGGGGTTCGTCTCTCCCGGTATTGGGGGTGAGGTCGCGCTGTGTCTAGGAGAGCCATTACGCAAAGCCCTCGGCCGAGGCAGGAGATTTACTGGTAGGTATTCCAGTAGTATCTCAGGGCGTTCTGGGCTACGCTCCGACACGACTTGTACCGCTTTTGGGGGTCTGACTTTTACCAACCCCCTAGGCCCGCCATGCGATACTCATAGACGAACGGACCGGACTGTACGGATATTGTCACTGACAGGCTCAGTTGGGTGTCGGGGTGAGCTTCCTCATCGACGTCCCTTTTGGTCAATGGCTGGTGGCCCGTCACGTATTGGCTTATACCTCTGACGTGCCAGTGGTTAAATCCACAGCCATAGTATTGACGAGTCTTTAGAGTCCACCACACTTTCAGTTACTCAAGCTTTCGGGCGAAACGCTGTAGAGGCCGTATGGAGATATGGCAGGATCCGATCAGATACGTGCGGTATTGCACGGATCAGGATCGGACAGTTTTGTACTTGTGGCCGTATGGTTATATGGCAGGGTTCGATCAGATACGTGCGGTATTGCACGAATCAGGATCGAACGGATTTTACTAGCCGGCTTTGGTTTAAGCCGGTCCTAGTTTAGTACAGTGTAGATTTTGTCTCATTGCATCTGTATCCGGTCGGAATACAGATGCGGGTGTGTATGCACAGTGTCGGGGTTTTTCCTGTAATTTATTACGGGACCAGTTTTCTGGAGTTGCCAGTTTGCATTCCGTTCCGGCCGGTTTTCCTTTGTTCTTTCCCGGCCGGACTTTTCCGATGGAGGGGGTTATTTGCAAGTTTGCAAATAACACTTTGTGGAGGTTTTCTTTGCATATTGTTTGATTATGATATCTTTCATCCATGCTTGCTTTATGTTGATTAGAAAGGGTATGGGTTTAAAGTGGAAAGCATGGTTGAATGTTTATTTGTCTCTTGATGTGGTTACCTCCTCTTTTCACCCTACACTCACCTTCCTTCTTACTTCTAATTACCTCCTCCACCCTTCTCATTTTGGAGATGATAAGTTTCTCATTTAGAAAAGAAGAAGAAGAAAAAGAAAGAGAGAAAGAAAAAGAATGAGAGAGTTCATCTTAGTTTTGTGAGGAATTCTTCATCTCCTTCTTCTTCTTGTTTCGGAAAAATGAAAGCACCATTTTTCCTAACCCCAATCCTCCATCATGGCAACTACAAACCCCAAGTGAGACAACCATCTTCTACACTACATTCTACAGCATATCTTGAGCATGTCGAGTTGCCGGCTTCATGCTCGAGTTGCCTCGGTATTGAGGCGGGAGCCCGTAAAAGACGAAGGCGATGTGGTGCCCCTTCCGGCGAGGAGGCGACGATGTGGAGCCAAGACTTTCCGCGGGAGATCGGGATGATGAAGAGAAGACCGGAGGACTCGGATCACTCGGTATACTTCTCACCCTATCTCTTGTTTGCTAGCGTAGGTTAATGGTTATCGATCCGGGTTTTCTTTGTCCGCGGTAGCGCCGGTTTCCGAGCAAGGAAAATTTTTTATTCCGCAATTTGGCCTCGAGTAAGACGGCCGGGGCGCTGCCGTGGCGCAACATGGTATCAGAGCCACGCCATTAACCTTACCTAGCTTCGTTTGATGTGTTTGCATTTCCGATCGACCAAAATTTCCAAAAACCGTATTTTTTGTTCACATCAGTTTCTGTTGAAATATTTTGGTCTCGAAAAATTTTTCAGGTTGTAAAATATTGATGTACTGGAAAATCTAAGAGCTCTGTAAAAATTCGATGAAGTGACTCCACAGTTGGAGCGCGGAACCGCCGCGAAAACCCCCTTTGTGCGGCCCTTCCGCCGCGTACTATTCACATCACTTCACCATTTTTTTACAGAGGCCTTCTGGGCTTAAAATATGGGCTTTGGAATATTAAAGTTGGGCCAATTGTTTCTGTGAGTGCTACAGTTTTCTTTGGGGCCCACTTGTTAATTGTTTGATTGATCGGAAAATTTTAAACACATTATTTCACAGTATTTACATTATATCTGCGACCGTGAATGTCACTCGATCGGTAAATCCGGTCTGACTGCTATAGCCCGGTTAGACGGATTTGCGAACGTGACTTTCACGTTGATGTTCTATGTTTATGCTGTGTTGTTGCGGATCGGTCGTGGGGGATAGCCTGGATGCAATGCTAGTGCAGTTTTGTTGTATTATGTACATTTGATATTGCGGGGCGAGCGTCCGACATGTGGACTGCCGTCACTGCCTGTTTGTATTATTCTTTTGGGGCACGACCTGGTTGCGGTCGATGTACCCGGTGTATGTATATTTTACATTCTGTACTAGGTTTGCCCCGCGGTGGGGTGCACGGATAGCCGGGTTCTGGAGGGCAACGAGCCCGCATCTCAGGGCATTGAGACGGAGGGGGCTTCAGTCCAGGATTGGCGGGCTATTCGCCGCACTCGTAGGGGGTACAGGTTGACCCAGGAGGGGTGCCCAAGTTACCGGATTCCGTGAAGTGCTGGGTGGTCCGTTCACGGTGCTGAAGGGGGCTGCCTCGCTTCAGGTTTTGGCGGGTGACTTGCCGCGCCCGTAGGGGTCTAGGATTTCATTGCACAGGCTATCCACACGACCAGGGGAACGTCGGGTTTCAGCAGCGGCTCTGTGAAACCCGGGGCTTCCAGATATCTGTATTGTTCTGTGATACTGTACATTTCTGTGATGTTGCATTTTATTCACGCCTTGAGCGAAATACTATATATTGGTATATATATTAGTAGATGTTGTATATGTTTTACATCCGCGCTAGTCCAGTCCCCGCTCTGCCGTTAGTTAGCTAACCTAACGGGTGATGACGGGACCCAGTGGCGAATGCGGATGGCATATACGTACGTCAGTATATTTTCGTTCTTTGTGGTGTGATCAATTGATGGGACTGCATTGATTCGGATCAATGCAAGATATACAAACCTAATCTGATGTTGTTGGAACATTTTTCAAAAAGCTGTTATTGCAAGGACGTTCACTTTTGTTTTGCATCATGGTATTCATTTGGAATATCCTGCTCCTCAGTCGACGAGGCAAGGGCCGAGATCCCTTCACCGGGAGTGACCCCTTGGACAGAAGTTTGCGTCAGGGCATTAACTTCACTATAGCCGATTACTTTTGCTTTGCATCGTGGTATTCAGTTGGAATATCCTGCACCTCATTCTACGGGGAAAGAGCCGAGATCCCTTCACCGGGAGTGACCTCTTTAGCAAAGGTTTTCGTCACTATATTTTTCTAAAAGGCTATGCAGTTCCTTCAACGATATCAAGTTCATTACGTTAAAGGTTTTTCGCCAAAAACCAGTCGTAGCCCTCCGTCATTTCTTACAAGTATTACTTAGTATTCGTGCTGCGTTTGTTGACTGTGTCAAGGCGTAGTGTGCGGTAGCTAAGTAGTGTTTGTTTGCAGCATATTAATGGGATTGGTTAGGACAGTCGTGCGGCCTTGTTGACTGTGTCAAGGGCTCGTACGGGTGGGTTTAATGCAATCAAGGATAATGACGGGCTGAACTTGACTAGGACTCTTTGATTTGTTGACTGTGTCAAGGTCACTTGGGTCCTAGGGGTAAAAATCACATCGGGAGTTTCAAAAGAACTGAAACTTGCCAGGCATGCGCATACCTTCTGGAGTGTGGTGACTTGAGTGGATTCCGTCACGTTATCATGCGGTGATAGTTGGATCCCGATTCCCACTGATGAGTTAGTTTACTCCTCGGGTGATCCCGACTAATTCTTCTTTCAGGTTTGGAGGAGAATTTGAGGTACAGTGGGAGGTTTCCAGATTAGACAAAGTGATAACCATTCTGATCTAGGATAGAGTGCACGCTGAGTGTTTCTTTTCTCTCTCTCTGGCAGCGACCATTGACCCGACCCTGGACTATGACTCAGTGACCAAGTTGACCGAACCTTCTTAACACTGGCTTTTGGATTGTCAGAGTGGCAGACCTCGTTGCCACTCCTACTTTTACCCTTTTCTCCAGGACACCCCGTATTACTACGAACGTCCACTTCCATTGGACAAAACCATCGTATGGTTATATACGAACTCGAAGGACTTCGAGGATGGTTTCTGGTTCTGGAGAAAACGGAAAGGATTATTCAGTTGTCTTTTCTTTTCACCTTCTCTCAGGTTGCGAGTACTCCTTGGTTTAGGAGTAGTACACCTATTACGCAAATTGGATAGTCTTCTTCCAAACCATAGGCTGGTGCCGACCGGTAGGGAATGAAGAAAACCAGTTAGCCTAAAACGGTGTACAGAAGGTATTAAGTTCAGACAAAGCAAGGGATTAGTAAGAGGGCAAAGTAAATTGCGACTGATATTCACGACCAAACCAAGTATTTCTTCGCCAATCCTAAATCACCTTTGTATTTCTCCAGGACACTCCGTATCACTACGAAGATCCCATTTTATTGGATACTCCATCGTATGGTTATATACGAACTCGAAAGGAACTAGTTCCAGTTCGGGGATGGATTCTGGTTCAGGAGAAATAGGAATAAAGTACATTCAGTTGTCTTTTATCTTCACCTTCTCTCGCTTTGCGAGTGTTCCTAGGATTAGGACAGTACACCCTTTATGCCTTTTGGATAGTCTTCTTCCAAACCATAGGCTGGTGCCGAACGGTAGGGAAGGAAGAAAACCATTTGGCCTAAAGGGGTGTACAGAAGGTAATGACTAAAGACATAGAAAGGGATTTAGAAAGATGGCAAAGAATTATACGGTTACAGTTGTGAATCTGGATAATGGAAAAGGCATTACTAGGAATACCACCATACCCCATCGAAACATTTCAATGTTTCAGTTTCACTGTGTACTGCTAAAAGAAAACTGATTTCCCGATTAGACACTTACTCCAGGGTATGTATTTACCAGGTTGGATTCTCACATTTGTATGGTTTTACAGATGATGAGTGGGAGTAAGTTATTGGGAATTGGGTGATCATCCTTATTATATCAGGATTCGTGGTAATCGGTGATATTTAAGGAAGTCGCCTGGGTTGTTTGCCGGACGGCAATTATTTGGTTTTGAATATCCGCGGTTATGCACCAATTTCAAATTGATATATCTGTACGTCTATTTTCATAGAGTGAGATATACCTTTTGATATTATGTCGATGACATTTACCTATATCAGTGGATGGTTAGGTAAGGAGCATTAAACAGCGGTGTAATTCTTCTTAACCATAAGTATAGTTTTCAACCTGCGACGCACAGTGAAAGAGTTGTTAGACTCAGCGGACTTATACAGAGTATTGTATGTTGTCCAGTGTCCATCAGGACAGAGGGGTTGGTCCTCGTACTATATTCGGTTTACTTATGACTTCTCTAGATTTTAGACAGCTGTTTCGTGGAAACACAGGGTCTAAGTTTTGAGGAGTTATAGGTATTTGAATAGAGTAGAGAACCAGGTGTAGCAAGTATCGGGATTCTTCAAAGAGATCGAAGATGTAGATACTTGTGTATGGTATTCAGTTGATAGTAATGATGAAGACAGATTGCTTCTCTTTCAGGATACTCATAATTGGAAGCGTTCCTAAGTTGAGTAACGTTGATCGGCCTCTCTCCATTTAGTTGACATGCACTGGAGACAGCTGCATGATTTGAATCTGGTTCAATTAAATCAGTGCCTCTGATTCTATATTGAATATAGAACAGTTCGTATCTTAACGATGTTAAGGTACGGGGAGTTGTCCGGCTTATGCTTAAAACCAGACTCCGGATAACTCAAGGCACGTTTCTGTAATGGCTGTTTGTGGGTTGACCCAGGCTATGACGAGGGTTGACTTTCTACCATCTGGCAGATCAATAGAAATATTGTTCTAGACTCGCCACAGTTTTATTAAAAATGGATTTTTTTTTTCAAAAACAGCAGTGGGAGTATGGTAGAACTGGAAGTGATTCCAGAACCGCAAATGATTACTGAAGATTTAATAAGGAACCTAAAGATTCAATCTGATTTGACATTCCATTGGCCACTCCGCAGATAAGGTGGGTAACTTCAGGCACCCGAGAGGTACTCCGGTAGCCTCAAGGACGGTGACAGGGAAGTTCTTGTTTACCCACACTTGCCATTGTTGTTGTTCCAGGCTGCGAGACCCGGCAGGAGGATGAGTATAGCGTCGTTCTAAACTAGCTTTAGAAGTGCACGTCTATATGACTCTGCCAGAGGGTTGTCGTAGTCAGTGGGAGCAGCGGAAGCATTGGTGGACATCAGGCTTATGTCTATTTATAGACTAAAGCAGATATAGCGGAGTTAGACCATCTGTTTCTGATGTGACAGTCATGGGTTTGACGTCATCAGAATAGGGGATGGATCTGTTGAGAAGGTAGTAGGAAGTGATATTCCTATACTACGATCGGTTATACTTTGGTCGTCACACAGTGGTTTCTCCACAAGGGACTTGGATATTATATCAGACATACTGGTTACTAGATCTATGGTTTTAGATCTAGATTTGGGTGGTTTCCCAATCTGGGTATCTTGACAGCATTCTATGAGTATTTAGAATGGACGACTCCTGACACGGTAGTACACCTGCAGTTGATGGAGTCACCCTCTCTAAAGGTGTCTTATAGACTAAAGGGGAGAGGGATACTCATGATTGGCAGATCACTTGCTTAGGCAATTGAGTCAATCATGAGATGTCAAGTACCACACCAGATGTTGTTCTTGCACTAGATGCAATAAGTTGATATTGATCCAATCCTGGAGAAACAGTCGGAAGCAGTTTTAGAACATAAGTGAATGTTCTAGGGATATGATAACGGCTGCCTCTTTTAGGAGACGGTTATCACTCCAGGCTTCCAAGGTGACATGGACGACAAGGAGGTTGTCAGAGTTATAGTTCTCCCTCTGACGAGGGGCAGTATTTTGGACAGGTGGTCCAAGGCAATACTGAGGGCGGCATGGCGCAGGATACTGATTGAGTTCAGTTGATGATACAGTCTAAGAAGTTTGGATTTGGAGTTCATTTATGAGCTAGGTCCCATCAGACATCCAGACATTCTAAGACAGGTATTGCTCATTTCGGGAGATGGCTTTCTCCGCGAACTTGAGATATAGAGAGACATAGAAAGAAACATCACAGCGGATCCACTCACTGAGGCTATTCCTCGAACGCAATAGTTTCGCAAACGAGCTTTGTGAGACTGACTAGTAGAGGAGTTGGGTGTTCGGTATCACACGGGCTGTGAGTATGCGACATCGCAATAATTAGCCTTGAGTGCAAGTGTTACCCTTGTTGGAGATAGTGCCCTCAGAGTCAATTATTGGATCACAGGCACGTGATTGCAATGATTGAGGGAGGACCTATCCCAGGAGGACAGTCTTACTCGAGATGATAGTATGCTATCTGGTTTACCTTTATCATCGTGTACTGCTTTAGGTGACCTGACATGTCACTATTACACGTTGATAGAGCCCTTAGGATTCTTGCTTGACGACCAGCAGTATGATGGCGATCATATACGTGGGAGCTGGGGTCTATAAGCACATCCTTAAAAGGTCCCTAGTCGTGGGAGTTTCGAGACTGGGCATCGATACTCCATTAGTAGACTAGTGTATACAGTCGAGACCCCGACGAGGGGCGGTGGCCGGTCTCACAAGCCACTGGTGTCAGTTGGTTCACCTAAGATGTATACAGGTGCTCATTGGGTTATGAGTACACCGGACAGGACTCGCCGGGAACCTGCTAGTTGGGCTTATACCTGACGTCAGATAGCAGTTCCCAGGTGACATGTGTACAGGTTAGTTCATCGACCTGAGGATCGTCATTTGTCTCGTGTGAGTTCCCACTGTGCTTTGATTACTACCCTACCACGGCTCAAAGGAGTCGTGCAAACAGGTTTTAGTTGGGTACAGTCCCGAGCCACATGGAGGCAGTGAGCGGATCTGCAGGGGTTCGTCTCTCCCGGTATTGGGGGTGAGGTCGCGCTGTGTCTAGGAGAGCCATTACGCAAAGCCCTCGGCCGAGGCAGGAGATTTACTGGTAGGTATTCCAGTAGTATCTCAGGGCGTTCTGGGCTACGCTCCGACACGACTTGTACCGCTTTTGGGGGTCTGACTTTTACCAACCCCCTAGGCCCGCCATGCGATACTCATAGACGAACGGACCGGACTGTACGGATATTGTCACTGACAGGCTCAGTTGGGTGTCGGGGTGAGCTTCCTCATCGACGTCCCTTTTGGTCAATGGCTGGTGGCCCGTCACGTATTGGCTTATACCTCTGACGTGCCAGTGGTTAAATCCACAGCCATAGTATTGACGAGTCTTTAGAGTCCACCACACTTTCAGTTACTCAAGCTTTCGGGCGAAACGCTGTAGAGGCCGTATGGAGATATGGCAGGATCCGATCAGATACGTGCGGTATTGCACGGATCAGGATCGGACAGTTTTGTACTTGTGGCCGTATGGTTATATGGCAGGGTTCGATCAGATACGTGCGGTATTGCACGAATCAGGATCGAACGGATTTTACTAGCCGGCTTTGGTTTAAGCCGGTCCTAGTTTAGTACAGTGTAGATTTTGTCTCATTGCATCTGTATCCGGTCGGAATACAGATGCGGGTGTGTATGCACAGTGTCGGGGTTTTTCCTGTAATTTATTACGGGACCAGTTTTCTGGAGTTGCCAGTTTGCATTCCGTTCCGGCCGGTTTTCCTTTGTTCTTTCCCGGCCGGACTTTTCCGATGGAGGGGGTTATTTGCAAGTTTGCAAATAACACTTTGTGGAGGTTTTCTTTGCATATTGTTTGATTATGATATCTTTCATCCATGCTTGCTTTATGTTGATTAGAAAGGGTATGGGTTTAAAGTGGAAAGCATGGTTGAATGTTTATTTGTCTCTTGATGTGGTTACCTCCTCTTTTCACCCTACACTCACCTTCCTTCTTACTTCTAATTACCTCCTCCACCCTTCTCATTTTGGAGATGATAAGTTTCTCATTTAGAAAAGAAGAAGAAGAAAAAGAAAGAGAGAAAGAAAAAGAATGAGAGAGTTCATCTTAGTTTTGTGAGGAATTCTTCATCTCCTTCTTCTTCTTGTTTCGGAAAAATGAAAGCACCATTTTTCCTAACCCCAATCCTCCATCATGGCAACTACAAACCCCAAGTGAGACAACCATCTTCTACACTACATTCTACAGCATATCTTGAGCATGTCGAGTTGCCGGCTTCATGCTCGAGTTGCCTCGGTATTGAGGCGGGAGCCCGTAAAAGACGAAGGCGATGTGGTGCCCCTTCCGGCGAGGAGGCGACGATGTGGAGCCAAGACTTTCCGCGGGAGATCGGGATGATGAAGAGAAGACCGGAGGACTCGGATCACTCGGTATACTTCTCACCCTATCTCTTGTTTGCTAGCGTAGGTTAATGGTTATCGATCCGGGTTTTCTTTGTCCGCGGTAGCGCCGGTTTCCGAGCAAGGAAAATTTTTTATTCCGCAATTTGGCCTCGAGTAAGACGGCCGGGGCGCTGCCGTGGCGCAACAACCCTAGCCCTCAAGACATACTAAAAAGACCAGGATGTCGTAAATAACACAACAATAACTGGTCGAGAAACGGCCCGAAGAAAACCAGTTCATTACACCTACGAATGCTGCTAGAGCATTGGTGAGTCCAGTGACACACCCAAAACACACAAAGCCCGTAGCACGCACAAGGCAGTCTTCGGAATGTCATCACTCCGGACCCGCAACAATGATGACCCGATCCCAAACGAACTTAGACAAAGTCTCGCACTCTGACGCTGATCAAAGAAATCGTCAATGCGAGGTACATGATACCTATCCGCACCGTAAGCCGGTTCAATTGACGATCCATCAATATACAACCTCAATCTGTCATCCTTCTCCTTGACGAACAGAAATAGGAACTTCCTAAATGCGAAACACTCAGACGCACAATTCCCTCAGCAATCACTCTGTAGCAGATCCTTAGCTCCTTAAGCTTCGCCGGCTCATCTGGAACGACGTCGGAAACATTCTCGCATGAAAGAAAACCAGTCCAACAACCCAACTGTGGCTACAACATTACTAAAAATGCCAAGAATCCATGACATCTCCTCAGAGCCGACTAGCGAACAAGGCTGAATTCAAGCTGTAAGAGGCGGCACCACTATCCACCTGCACAACAAGAACTGACTTGCCCGGGAAAACAAAACCTAACTATTTCCTCACGGTAGCCCACAACGCCTAGCACGTAGCTAACCAGTCTGTGCCCAGGAGATCGCCAAATCCAACATCTTTAGGAGGTTCAAAATGACAGACGAATCTCTATCTCCTAACCGATGGGCACACGACCGAAATACGTGTCGCGCAACAAAGGATTGCTAACAGAAGTTAACACAACAAACGGCTGATCTACCTAGCACGACTCTCGTCCTAAACTCGGCACGAAGTGTGGAAACATACGAGTGCAAGAACCCGGATCAAACAATACGTGTGCAATGAAAGGACATACTGAAAGAGTACCTGTAGGCTCCGCATTGGACGCCCTCACGTCCCGATGAGTCGAAGCAAAAACTTGTGCCTGTCCTTCATCTGCGACTGATCAAACTCCTCCTCTACTCGCCTACCCCTCTGTGCAAACCCTCCGCGTCCACGACGTCTCAGAATACGACCCTGACGTGGTGTGAAGGAACACTGCCTGATTAGGTGTTGAAGGCTTCCGCATCGTAAACACCTACGCGCTGAATGCTGTCCTGCCTGGGGATGGAAGCCAAACGACTGTCCTCGTCCGAAGCCTCTGCTCTGGGCTGGTACACCAGTACGATTCCACAACTGTTCCGGAACTCTCACAGTCTCTGGAAAACGTGTCTCGTAAACTGGGGCTGCCTCCACCGGTGCTATGTAGGGGACGGTATACTGCATGATGATCGCAAGGAACAACTGGGTAACAGGGGTGACAACCATCTGTCGCTGTGCTCGAACGACCTCTACCAAAGAGCTCATCGTCTGGCGCAAGCTCTGCATCTCTGCCATTAGTCTATCGATCTGATTTGTCGTAGGGGAAACAATCTGTCCTGGTACAACAGGGGTACTACTCGGATCAGTCCTCGTCCAAGACGAATCAACTCGAACCTCGGCTCTCACAACCTCTCTCTGCACCCTCGTAGTCCTTGGCGGCATAATGGCTGAAAAGAAGGTAGGATTCGATGAGGATACGAAAATCGAATCACAAGGATGTATACAATCATGAAGGAAATTCAATCAATAAGTCCTAAGGTCGCTTAGGCGAAGTACTGTGTCGTGAGTATGCCGCGGAACATACGCACGCTACGCCACTCTGCTGCAGCTACCTACTCCATCATACCAGGGTCATCCAACACTCCGAAGGAAAAACCTATGCTCTGATACCAACTTTGTCACGACCCCCCGTGACCGGCACTTAACCACGTAACGTCTACAGGCGTAACGCGACTAAGTAAGCCGAAAACCCAGAAATCAAACCAGTAAAAGTATAGAGTGATTTAAGCATTTAATAGAACTAATTACTAAGATAACAATATACGACGCCGTAGCGAAGAAAAAGAGCAACAGGTAGGAAACATCACAGATAGAATAAACTGCATAAGTAGAGTCGGCTCACAACGAGCTCGACACCAGAATACAAAATAATATACATCGTCCTCACAACTGGTCTCTAAGTCAATACATAAGTGGTAGATGGAGAGTACTAGATACAACAATGTACATAACTGAAAGATAACCAGATACCGTACAAAACCCACCTATCAGCAAAAGAGCTAGCACACCAACTGTAGAAGTGTCTGTGTCAAAAGATGCAAGAACGCAGCCTGCCGCGACTACTCCGAAGGGCAACCTGCGAACACTGTGGCACAACGGGGGTGACTTGCAAACTCGTGAATAGAAGATAACATATAAAGGTAATCGCGAGTATGCGCGTGCAACGATACTCTAACCTATATCAACAGATAACATCTATATGATGAACTGGATGCTCAAACATGCAACAAGTGCGATCTAATAACATCTCCAAGTGATGAACAAGATATGCGATGATCAGGTATAGCAATGCAATCTAACAACCCTATATAGAATGAACAGGGTATGCAATGATCAGGTATGGCAATGCAATCTAACAACCCTATATAGAATGAACAGGGTATGCGATGATCATGCAAGCATGTGTACTATATCAGGTATAATAGATACAGGATGAGATATCAATTACTACATACTGAGCATGGGAAATATAACATCTACACGGAATGTCATCGTGGAAAGTATAATCGGTACTCATCAATGCACCCAAATCCCAATACTACTCAGGCGTCGTCATCCTCCTCGGTCCTCCAATCCTGTACTATCTCATATAATCGTGAGTGCCCAACATCGGCACCCAAAATATCAAGAAATACTCGTGCCAAGCATCGACATGCAAATCCTCCTGTATAGGGCATCCATCAGTCCGGATCAGCCCACGGGCTCTGTCTGCGGTATCGGCCCTCGGCCCCGGCAGTACGAGTCATCCCGTATCCATCCATCGACTCTGGTCGGTATCCTCCGGATAACCGCCAGGTCCAACCAATCACCGGTAGGTAGTAGTCCCTCTGCCAGGCTCACCGTCTACTATACAGCGAAACCGTTCTCGCCCCGGGGTACCATACCGGGTCCACCATGTACCCGTAATCGGCCTCATCCAACTCCTCGATTCGGGTTCACATATATCACTCTAGTACCGAGAAAACACATGGTGGACGCACCGAAATATCATATCAAGGGAAACCGGGTTTTTAAATAATTAACTATTCTCGTTTTGAAATATCCACGGTTCCCCAAATCCAGAATTAACATGGAAACAATATATCTCAATGCGTAATCTAAGCAAGTATGAAGATATCAATGTATGTGTGTACAGATATGAGTATACAGTGTGCATGTGCGCAGGTATGAAGATATCAATGTATGTGTGCACAGATATGAGTATACAGTGTGCATGTGTACAGGTATGAAGATATCAATGTATGTGTGCACAGATATGAGTATACAGTGTGCATGTGCGCAGATGTGAAGATATCAATGTATGTGTGCACAGATATGAGTATACAGTGTGCATGTGCGCAGGTGTGAAGATATCAATGTATGTGTGCACAGATATGAGTTCACAGTGTGCATGTGCGCAGGTATGAAGATATCAATGTATGTGTGCACAGATATGAGTATACAGTGTGCATGTGCGCAGGTATGAAGATATCAATGTATGTGTATGTAGTACCAGTAGGGGTATGTGGTGCATATGTGCCCAAATATGGATATAACATATGCTGTTATGCGGAAAATCATGACAACATCAATAAGGTAGAATCAGTATGATATATGATTTATAGCAATCCTATAATGTGAGTGTCATGGCAATCACTAACGGTGTGAGTGTAGCATATCAATCGTGCTCGTGTGACTTGAACCGTTAGTGACAGTGCAGTGTCCTATGCTATCATTTCTATATGCAACAAAAAGGGTAAGCTACTACAGTCCATATAAACATCTATACTAAATATCCTAACACGCCCTGACGCTTAACGTCATACGGGCGATTTCCCCGTAGATGTTAAATCTACTCACCTGGTCGTGCGCTACTCGTAGCCGACCACCTGCTTCTCTTTCTTAGCTTCGCCTGACGTACCTGCCTGCGAACCTGGAATTACACAAGAATCCATATATAAGCAACTATCTCGCAAGACGCGATATCGAAGTCAAACGATACGCTCACGTCACGAACTAAAGGCGCGTGTGTACGATACGCTAAACGTGTGCACGCGTCTAAAACTAACCCCGACACGCCGCGATACGCTGAATCATAGAACCCTCTCACGTTTCGCGCGTATCGCGCGAACCAAACTTACTAGAAATACGATATAACGTCCCAGATTCTATCCAGGCTAACAACTTGCAAAACTATACATACCACTGACCTAGAAATAACAACAGACTCCTACCCATCCAAACATCACCCAAAAATTCCCCTATCTGGCCGCAAATTGCAGCCAGAATGAATAAACCGGCGGCCTCTCTATGGGGTGGGGGTCTCGGTCTCAGGTGGTGTGGTCAGGGTATATCTAGTGTGCTCCAGTTTCCTCAATTTTAACCTGAACTACTCGGGCCTATAGCAGATCACTGAAAGGTGAAATTTCACTTAAAAACACTAAATTTTGCACAATTGGAAACCCTATGGTATTTTGGTGTAATCTGGGGTCTAACTAGGTTTACATGGTCTTAATAACACCCAATTAGGCTAGGTTAACCAATACTAACAGCACTTAGCCATAAGTCCACACAATTCATCACTAATGACACAAAACTCACTTTTTAACACTAATTAAGCTTAACAATCACTAGTTTAGCAAGCAAGGAAGTTAGGCTCAGATCATACCTCACTTAAAGATCTTAGAGTGCAGGAAGGAGAGATAGGAGAAGGTTTGGAGCTGCTACAGAGGCTGCTGGAGCTGTTACTGCTCCTGTTGCTACTGCTGCTCCATGCTGCTGCTGATGCTGCTGCTTGCTGCTGCCTCTTTGCTGCTGTTGCTGCTGCTAGATGCTGCTGCTGTTGCTGCTTCTAGTTGCTGCTGCTGGTGCTTCCTTTGCTGATGCTGCTTGTATGAGGGTGTGTGTGTGTGTTGAGAGTGAGAGGAGTGAGATAGAGGAGGAAAGAAATGAGAACACCCTAGTCAACCCCCTCTCTCTCTCATTAAATGAGCATGGGTCAAGCCATGTTGCCCATACTCTCTCTCTCATTAAATGAGCATGGGTCAAGCCATGTTGCCCATACTCTCTCTCTCTCTCTCCAAGTCAACAAATCCAAACCATTTCTCATAATGAGAATAAAGAAAACAACCACCATAATAAAAACCCAAATACACCTAATACAAAACTTAAAATGGCTTAAGAATTGGTTAGTCCACCATGGTTGTTAATCATGGTTTAACCCCATCTCCTAACTCTAGCTAACATGCACATGTGTGTGTGTGCCTAGAAAAATCCTAATAAAATATTCATTAATTAGAATAAAATATCAGAAACTTAATTTGGTAAACTTTTTACCAAAATCTATCTATTAAAATATAATTAACCCCTACACACGACCTAAGGTGTTACAATCTTCCCCCCTTGAAGAAAATTCGTCCCCGAATTTTAAAATACAAAGCTACTCATACCTTCATAGGGATGAGGGAACTTCTGCCGCACCTCGCCCTCAGCCTCCCAAGTGACCTCTTCACCGTTTGGGATGCACCCAAATACCTTCACTGATGGCAAGACCTTCGATCGAAGTTTCTTCACCTGCCGGTCCAATATTACGGCTGGTTGTTTGGTGAACGAAGGATCACGCTCGAACTAAATGGTCTGGTGCTGAATCTAATGAGAGAGGTCATGAAGGTAATTGCAAAGTATCGACATAGGAAATACGGGGTGAATATTCAATAATCTGGGTGGAAGTGCCCAACTTAAGGCAACGAACAAACTCGCCTTAGGGATCCTAAAAGGACTTACTATCCTGAAAAGCTTCCCAAAACTCAACATGTCATTTATCGAAAATTTCCATGGGAATACATGATCTTCCATTGCGAACTCGAATCTGCGACCCTCTTGGTCAGCATCTGATCTCTATCCGCAATAGACCGTTCTCATCCTGACCCAAAACAACCGGGTCATTTCCGAAATTTCTAAATTAGCTGCGGTCCAATAATCCTATAACACGGAGTTAGGAAAAACAGACTGGTGATCGACACGACCTAACATCTAAACCTAAAGGTTACCAATTGGAGTGTCTCCTGATAACTGCTATCAAAGGAGAACCCTATCGATGGCAAACGACGATCCCAAACTGCCGACAACAATTTCTACATATGCACAACTCAACAATAACAACTGAGCAAACTGAGTATCACCGGATGACAAACATCCGAATGGAGTCACATCCTGACAACTCCTGGGTGAACACCATAACTAATTTCGGGGAGATCTGCGCTCGTTCCCTGTTCGGAACGGTTAAAGGTTGCAACTCTCTCGTCAGTCTCCGTTGCTCAACTCAAGCACACAACAAGACGGACACCTTGAAACGAATCCCGAGACTTCTCTTTCTAACCCTGCCCACCCGTAACTACCTTACAAGTCACGTTAACAGTTGGTAGGGCTTGAATGAGTGCAGAGAGTTGACCGATATGCCTGCCGTAGGATTCCATGTCTCTTTCCCATAATATTAGGTATACAAGTGCCTCTCTAACCTAGCACACCCTTGCCACAAGTCAAGGATTCCAAATCATTACCCAGCTGAGTAGGCTCCAATATCTCTGACGAACGAGTGTCGGCGGGCAGTGTCTCGCGAAAGCGATTTAAGAAAAGTGGTCGGGCGCGGACATGAGCAAGCTGTCTACTCAGTAGAGACGAACTTAAGCTGCACTCAACGATCGCACAAGAACTGTGAATCTGCGGAGGACTATCACAACAATCAAATTCCGCCGCAGGAAGGTGTACCTTTAACTCTGGTGGTCCATGAAAATCTGACACGACTCTCAAACAAGTGGTGTCTCTAATCTCCAACGCAAAACCATCGCGGCCATCTCCAGATCATGAATGGGATATCCTTCTCGTACTTCCTCCAAATGTAAAGAAGCAAAAGCGATAACTCCCTTGTGTCACCTCAGTACACATTCGAGTCCTACTCACGAAACATCACAGTTAAACCACAAGGTCGCCCGAACCAAAAGCAAAGAAGGAGCTGATGCAGTTGTTAACCGAGTCTTCAACTGCGAAAATTCCATACACAAGCCTCAGTCCAAAGAAAAGGAACCTCCATTCCAGTCAATTTAGTCAATGGGGCAGTATTACACTAGCAATCCTGCATGAGACGGCGGTAACACCTGCTAAGCCAAAAATCTGCGGACCTCCGTCCTGCTCACAAATTTGGGCCTAAGCTGTACGGCCACGATCTTCCTCGAAACCATACCAATTCGTCTCGGTAACTACAAAACCTAGGAGTCAACACAACAAGCTTAAAGGGACACTCCGAGAATCTAGTAACTCGCTGGGGCTCTCCCAGTATCCATATAACAGATCCTCAAGTGTTACCCTAGCCCTCAAGACATACTAAAAAGACCAGGATGTCGTAAATAACACAACAATAACTGGTCGAGAAACGGCCCGAAGAAAACCAGTTCATTACACTTACGAATGCTGCTAGAGCATTGGTGAGTCCAGTGACACACCCAAAACACACAAAGCCCGTAGCACGCACAAGGCAGTCTTCGGAATGTCATCACTCCGGACCCGCAACAATGATGACCCGATCCCAAACGAACTTAGACAAAGTCTCGCACTCTGACGCTGATCAAAGAAATCGTCAATGCGAGGTACATGATACCTATCCACACCGTAAGCCGGTTCAATTGACGATCCATCAATATACAACCTCAATCTGTCATCCTTCTCCTTGACGAACAGAAATAGGAACTTCCTAAATGCGAAACACTCAGACGCACAATTCCCTCAGCAATCACTCTGTAGCAGATCCTTAGCTCCTTAAGCTTCGCCGGCTCATCTGGAACGACGTCGGAAACATTCTCGCATGAAAGAAAACCGGTCCAACAACCCAACTGTGGCTACAACATTACTAAAAATGCCAAGAATCCATGACATCTCCTCAGAGCCGACTAGCGAACAAGGCTGAATTCAAGCTGTAAGAGGCGGCACCACTATCCACCTGCACAACAAGAACTGACTTGCCCGGGAAAACAAAACCTAACTATTTCCTCACGGTAGCCCACAACGCCTAGCACGTAGCTAACCAGTCCGTGCCCAGGAGATCGCCAAATCCAACATCTTTAGGAGGTTCAAAATGACAGACGAATCTCTATCTCCTAACCGATGGGCACACGACCGAAATACGTGTCGCGTAACAAAGGATTGCTAACAGAAGTTAACACAACAAACGGCTGATCTACCTAGCACGACTCTCGTCCTAAACTCGGCACGAAGTGTGGAAACATACGAGTGCAAGAACCCGGATCAAACAATACGTGTGCAATGAAAGGACATACTGAAAGAGTACCTGTAGGCTCCGCATTGGACGCCCTCACGTCCCGATGAGTCGAAGCAAAAACTTGTGCCTGTCCTTCATCTGCGACTGATCAAACTCCTCCTCTACTAGCCTACCCCTCAGTGCAAACCCTCCGCGTCCACGACGTCTCAGAATACGACCCTGACGTGGTGTGAAGGAACACTGCCTGATGAGGTGTTGAAGGCTTCCGCATCGTAAACACCTACGCGCTGAATGCTGTCCTGCCTGGGGATGGAAGCCAAACGACTGTCCTCGTCCTAAGCCTCTGCTCTGGGCTGGTACACCAGTACGATTCCACAACTGTTCCGGAACTCTCACAGTCTCTGGAAAACGTGTCTCGTAAACTGGGGCTGCCTCCACCGGTGCTATGTAGGGGACGGTATACTGCATGATGATCGCAAGGAACAACTGGGTAACAGGGGTGACAACCATCTGTCGCTGTGCTCGAACGACCTCTACCAAAGAGCTCATCGTCTGGCGCAAGCTCTGCATCTCTGCCACTAGTCTATCGATCTGATTTGTCGTAGGGGAAACAATCTGTCCTGGTACAACAGGGGTACTACTCGGATCAGTCCTCGTCCAAGACGAATCAACTCGAACCTCGGCTCTCACAACCTCTCTCTGCACCCTCGTAGTCCTTGGCGGCATAATGGCTGAAAAGAAGGTAGGATTCGATGAGGATACGAAAATCGAATCACAAGGATGTATACAATCATGAAGGAAATTCAATCAATAAGTCCTAAGGTCGCTTAGGCGAAGTACTGTGTCGTGAGTATGCCGCGGAACATACGCACGCTACGCCACTCTGCTGCAGCTACCTACTCCATCATACCAGGGTCATCCAACACTCCGAAGGAAAAACCTATGCTCTGATACCAACTTTGTCACGACCCCCCGTGACCGGCACTTAACCACGTAACGTCTACAGGCGTAACGCGACTAAGTAAGCCGAAAACCCAGAAATCAAACCAGTAAAAGAATAGAGTGATTTAAGCATTTAATAGAACTAATTACTAAGATAACAATATACGACGCCGTAGCGAAGAAAAAGAGCAACAGGTGGGAAACATCACAGATAGAATAAACTGCATAAGTAGAGTCGGCTCACAACGAGCTCGACACCAGAATACAAAATAATATACATCGTCCTCACAACTGGTCTCTAAGTCAATACATAAGTGGTAGATGGAGAGTACTAGATACAACAATGTACATAACTGAAAGATAACCAGATACCGTACAAAATCCACCTATCAGCAAAAGAGCTAGCACACCAACTGTAGGAGTGTCTGTGTCAAAAGATGCAAGAACGCAGCCTGCCGCGACTACTCCGAAGGGCAACCTGCGAACTCTGTGGCACAACGGGGGTGACTTGCCAACTCGTGAAGAGAAGATAACATATAAAGGTAATCGCGAGTATGCGCGTGCAACGATACTCTAACCTATATCAACAGATAACATCTATATGATGAACTGGATGCTCAAACATGCAACAAGTGCGATCTAATAACATCTCCAAGTGATGAACAAGATATGCGATGATCAGGTATAGCAATGCAATCTAACAACCCTATATAGAATGAATAGGGTATGCAATGATCAGGTATAGCAATGCAATCTAACAACCCTATATAGAATGAACAGGGTATGCGATGATCATGCAAGCATGTGTACTATATCAGGTATAATAGATACAGGATGAGATATCAATTACTACATACTGAGCATGGGAAATATAACATCTACACGGAATGTCATCGTGGAAAGTATAATCGGTACTCATCAATGCACCCAAATCCCAATACTACTCAGGCGTCGTCATCCTCCTCGGTCCTCCAATCCTGTACTATCTCATATAACCGTGAGCGCCCAACATCGGCACCCAAAATATCAAGAAATACTCGTGCCAAGCATCGACACGCAAATCCTCCTGTATAGGGCATCCATCAGTCCGGATCAGCCTACGGGCTCTGTTTGCGGTATCGGCCCTCGGCCCCGGCAGTACGAGTCATCCCGTATCCATCCATCGACTCTGGTCGGTATCCTCCGGATAACCGCCAGGTCCAACCAATCACCGGTAGGTAGTAGTCCCTCTTCCAAGCTCACCGTCTACTACACAGCGAAACCGTTCTCGCCCCGGGGTACCATACCGGGTCCACCATGTACCCGTAATCGGCCTCATCCAACTCCTCGATTCGGGTTCACATATATCACTCTAGTACCGAGAAAACACATGGTGGACGCACCGAAATATCATATCAAGGGAAACCGGGTTTTTAAATAATTAACTATTTTCGTTTTGAAATATCCACGGTTCCCCAAATCCAGAATTAACATGGAAACAATATATCTCAATGCGTAATCTAAGCAAGTATGAAGATATCAATGTATGTGTGCACAGATATGAGTATACAGTGTGCATGTGCGCAGGTATGAAGATATCAATGTATGTGTGCACAGATATGAGTATACAGTGTGGATGTGCGCAGGTATGAAGATATCAATGTATGTGTGTACAGATATGAGTAAACAGTGTGCATGTGCACAGATGTGAAGATATCAATGTATGTGTGCACAGATATGAGTATACAGTGTGCATGTGTGCAGATGTGAAGATATCAATGTATGTGTGCACAGATATGAGTATACAGTGTGCATGTGCGCAGGTATGAAGATATCAATGTATGTGTGCACAGATATGAGTATACAGTCTGCATGTGCGCAGGTATGAAGCTATCAATGTATGTGTATGTAGTACCAGTAGGGGTATGTGGTGTATATGCGCCCAAATATGGATATAACATACGCTGTTATGCGGCAAATCATGACAACATCAATAAGGTAGAATCAGTATGATATATGATTTATAGCAATCCTATAATGTGAGTGTCATGGCAATCACTAACGGTGTGAGTGTAGCATATCAATCGTGCTCGTGCGACTTGAACCGTTAGTGCCAGTATAGTGCCCTATGCTATCATTTCGATATGCAATAAAAAGGGTAAGGTACTACAGTCCATATGAACATCTATACTAAATATCCTAACACGCCTTGACGCTTAACGCCATACGGACGATTTCCCCGTAGATGTTAAATCTACTCACCTGGTTGTGCGCTACTCGTAGCCGACCACCTGCTTCTCTTTCTTAGCTTCGCCTGACGTATCTGCCTGTCCTGAAATTACACAAGAATCCATATATAAGCAACTATCTCGCAAGACGCGATATCGAAGTCAAACGATACGCTCACGTCACGAAATAAACGCGCGTGTGTACGATACGCTAAACGTGTGCACGCGTCTAAAACTAACCCCGACATGCCGCGATACGCTGAATCATGGAACCCTCTCGCGTATCGCGCGTATCGCGCGAACCAAACTTACTAGAAATACGATATAACGTCCTAGATTCTAACCAGGCTAACAACTTACAAAACTATACATACCACTGACCTAGAAATAACAACAGACTCCTACCCATCCAAACATCACCCAAAAATTCCCCTATCTGGCCGCAAATTGCGGCCAGAATGAATAAACCGGCGGCCTCTCTATGGGGTGGGGGTCTCGGTCTCAGGTGGTGTGGTCAGGGTATATCTAGTGTGCTCCAGTTTCCTCAATTTTAACCTGAACTACTCGGGCCTATAGCAGATCACTGAAAGGTGAAATTTCACTTAAAAACACTAAATTTTGCACAATTGGAAACCCTATGGTATTTTGGTGTAATCTGGGGTCTAACTAGGTTTACATGGTCTTAATAACACCCAATTAGGCTAGGTTAACCAATACTAACAGCACTTAGCCATAAGTCCACACAATTCATCACTAATGACACAAAACTCACTTTTTAACACTAATTAAGCTTAACAATCACTAGTTTAGCAAGCAAGGAAGTTAGGCTCAGATCATACCTCACTTAAAGATCTTAGAGTGGAGGAAGGAGAGATAGGAGAAGGTTTGGAGCTGCTACAGAGGCTGCTGGAGCTGTTACTGCTCCTGTTGCTGCTGCTGCTGTTGCTGCTGCTTGCTGCTGCCTCTTCTGCTGCTGTTGCTGCTGCTAGTTGCTGCTGCTGGTGCTTCCTCTACTGCTGCTGCTTGTATGAGAGGGTGTGTGTGTTGAGAGTGAGAGGAGTGAGATAGAGGAGGAAAGAAATGAGAACACCCTAGTCAACCCACTCTCTCTCTCTCTCATTAAATGAGCATGGGTCAAGCCATGTTGCCCATACTCTCTCTCTCTCTCCAAGTCAACAAATCCCAACCATTTCTCATAATGAGAATAAAGAAAACAACCACCATAATAAAAACCCAAATACACCTAATACAAAACTTAAAATGGCTTAGGAATTGGTTAGTCCACCATGGTTGTTAATCATGGTTTAACCCCATCTCCTAACCCTAGCTAACATGCACGTGTGTGTGTGCGCCTAGAAAAATCCTAATAAAATATTCATTAATTAGAATAAAATATCAGAAACTTAATTTGGTAAACTTTTTACCAAAAACTATCTATTAAAATATAATTAACCCCTAAACACGACCTAATGTGTTACAAGTACGGCTTAGTCCGCTGACTTAACACTGTCACTTCACCTCAAGTGTGTTCCTACTGTTCTTTGATTACTAGCCTACCACGGTTCTACTGAGTCGTGCAAACAGGTAGTAGTTGGGAGCTGTCCCGAAGCACTTGGAGGCAGTGACGGTTAGACAAGATTCGTCTCTCCCGGTATTGGGGGTTGATATCGCGTTGTGTCTAGGAGAGCCATTACACATAGTCGTCCCTGGCCAGGGCAAGCGAGATTTGCTGGTAGTGTTACCAGTAGTTTCTCAGGGTGTTTTGGGATACACTCCGACACGACTTGTACCACTATTAAGGGACTGACGTTTGCCACACCCTAGGCCCGCCATGCGATACTCTTAGATGAACAGACCAGACTGTATGGAGATTGTCACATACTGGCTCAGTAGGAGTTCGGATGGGTTCACCTCATCAGTCTTCTTATCGGCATCTACCTGGGGACCGTTACGTACAGATAGTGCCGCTTGCGGTCTGTGGTTAACCCCACTGCCGGCGTAGTGTCGAGTCTTTAGAGTCCCACACAGAGGGTTACTCGCCTTTGGGAAAAACAGAGTAGAGGTCGCATGATTTTGCGACAAGGTTCGTTCACACTCGTGCACTTGTGCACGTTTAGTGTCCGGACAGTTATTACTAGCGGGCTTTGGTTTAAGCCAGATCCTAGTATATGTTTTAGGTTTAGTTTTATCTCTTTGTATTCGTGTTCCTCGGAACACGGATGCGGGTGTATATGCACTGTTGACTGAGACAGAGGCAGAGGATTCTCATTAGGGTTATGGTACGGGTGTGTATGCACAGTTGACTGTTGTCTTTTTCCAAACCCTAATGAGAATAGGAAATATGATTAATAATATTAGTTAACAATTATTGTGCCATGGTTGAGTTGAATTCTTGACCTTTATTGACTTGTTGACTTTAGTTGGCCGGTTGACCAAAGTAGACTTGTTGACCATCATCATTTGTTTTCAAAGATGCTTCTTATTTTTTGCACAAAGCATTTAATGAATGAAATGATAGTGGTCATTCATTAACTCACCATCACAAATTGTTAATTATTATTATTATTATCATTTTCTAAAATATGAGAGCATGGTTGTAAAAAATTGATCATTCTTACTTGCATCTTCTCTCTCATCCATAGCTCTCATCCTCTTCCTCTCTTTCAAGACAAAATCCATCTCATGAGTTGAGAACCATTTGCCTTAAAGATAAAACACCAAAACTCATCTCTACTCATCCTAAGGTTGAAGGTCTAGCAAGCCTAATACTTTAGTTACCTCTAGGTTGAGGTAGGAGCTCAAGTTCGAGGCCCTCGGGTGGATCTATCTTCGGCAAAGAGGAGACGAGGAGGAGGAGCCGTTCAAACTACCACAAGGAGCAAGCAAGGAGGAGAACAACAAGAAGAGAAGGAGTTCAAGACTAGGTATAACCCCCTAACCGAGTAGCTAAAGCTCGTAGTTGTTGCTAGTGTGTTGTTTAGCAAAGATCCGGGTTTTCTAGTCCATGTTACCAAAACCCTAAAAATTGTTTTTCACCGTTTCCGCAACCCAGAAAGAACTGGGAGAGGTAACGTGGACCTAACAGTAGTATCAAAGCCTATCTAAACACACACTAGCATATTAGCAAAGTATCTAGAATTTTGATCGGACAAAAAACTGCAAAACACGCACAAAAGGTTAACTTTCTGCCGATTTTTAGATCTGTTCAAAAAATAATAAATCATGTACTAAAAATCGGCTCAGGGTTTTTACAGAACACAGAAGAAATTTGGTCCAGAGAGTCGATTAACGCGCCGCGGAACTGCGGCAAGAGCATGCTCTTGCCGTGGATCCGCGGCCGAGTTAACTCGGCCGTGGGTTAAACTTCTTGCAGTGTTCCTATATTGGTGTTTTGTGATTTTTAGGATGGTTTGTTTCTGCCCAGAATTTCCAGAGAACAAAATTTGTTTTTGGGGTGGTTACAAGTCCATATTTTGATCGAATTTCTGTAGACGTTGGCTAATGGGTTGTATCTGTAATGTGATATATGTATTGAACGTCTGCTAATTGCTATACGTCGATTAGTGGGGGTTATACATATCTGCGATCTGTAATGTGGATAGTTTGTGTATATGAATTCGTTGGATTGTCGCGGATGAATAGCTGGGGGTTGTGAGATGAGAGTTTTCTTTATCTTTCAATTCATGTAATATGTAAATTGATGTAATATTATTTGTATGGCCGCACATCCGGGATGAGGTTGTAGCCGCCATTGTATAATTTCTTTTTACTGATTTTGCTCCTAGGATAGACCCAAGGAGGGGTGCACAAACTACCAGGTACCTCGAAGTGCCGAGTGTCCTACTCACGTTGTTGAGGGAGGTTGCTTCACTTCGGGTATTTAGCGGGTAGTTTGCCCCACCCGTAGGGGTCTAGGGTGGGGTATTTGGCTATTCATCATGACCGTGTAATCTGTCTTTCGTTGCAGGCTCGAACGAAATGCAGATTCCTAGTATATCCAAAGTATTCATCTGTGATCTGGAATGGCTATCATTGCATCTGACGAATGGATTTATATATCTATATATGATATCTATTTAGGCGTTGCTTATGTTTTGCATCCGCGTTAGCCCAGCCCCCGCTCTGTCGTTAGTTAAGTAACCAAACGGGTGATGACGGGACCCCGTGGCGAATGCGGATGGCATAAGCGTACGTAATATTTTCGTTGTTTTCTGCAATGGTAGGATTAATTGATGGGACGCATTAATTTAATGCAAGAAAATAAACCTAAAAGACGTTGTTGGAACAATTTTCAAAAAGCTGTTATTGTAAGGACGTTCACTTTTGTTTTGCATAGAGGTATTCAGTTATGAATGCCCAACACCTCAGTTGACGAGGCAAGGGCCGAGATCCCTTCATCGGGAGTGACCCCTTGGACAAAAAGTTTGCGTCAGGGTAATAACTTCACTATAGTCGATTATTCTTGTTTTGCATCAAGGTATTCAGTTTGGAATATGCTGCACCTCATTCGACGAGGAAAGAGCCGGGATCCCTTCATAGGGAGTGACCACTTTAGCAAAAGTTTTCGCCACTATATTTTCAAAAGGGCATCACGTTCCTTCAACGATATCAAGTTCATTACGTTAACGGGTTTTCGCCAAAACCCAGTCGTAGCCCTCCGTCGTTTCGGATTGGTATTGCTTAGTATTCGTGCTACGTATTTCGTGCTCAGCCGAGGCGTAGTGTACGGTAGCTATGTAATGTTTTTCCGTAGAATACAATGTGATTGGTTGGGACAGTCGTGCGGTCATTTTGGCTCAGTCAAGACTCGTACGGGTGGGTCTAATGCAATCAAGATAATGACGGGTTGAACTTGACTAGGATCCTTTGATATGTTGGCTCAGTCAAGGTCACTTGGATCCTAGGGGCAAAAACCACATCGAGAGTTTCTAAAGAAATTGAAACTTGCAGATTTAGCATACCTTCTGGAATGTGGTGACTAGAGTGGATTCCATCTAGGTCATCACACAATGATAGTTGGATCCCGATCCCGCTGATGAGTTGGATTACTCTCGGGAGATTATTTCACTTAACAATCAATGCTATAAACCAAGTAGGTGTCTAGAACGGTGTTAGCGGGGCTACGCCTCCAGGGAAAAGAGGTTATTTAATTAAGGAACTTCGCGAAAGCTTTGGAAAACCTCCCTCGAAGTACCAACACCAGCCTGGCTGAAAGGTTAAGCAAGTATTGTGACGTGCAATTAATCCTGACTAGTTCTTCTTTTAGGGTTTGAAGAAGAATTTGAGGAAACAGTGGGAGCCATCCTGGTTAGATAAATCAATAAACCAATCTAATCTTGCATGAGCGCACGCTGAGTGTTTCTTTTCTCTCTCTCCAGGTAGCAACCATTTCACGCCCTAATCAAGATAATAAAATGTATCGCTTGACCGATCCGAATTCTTATTCAGGGCTGGGGAACGTTGGTTCGGCTCTAACTTGTGACAACAGTCATAAGTATGAGCAAGGAAAAGAGGATTGTATGGATTCCAAGGATACCCAGTTGAAGAAGAAGCATGGTTTTGCATCTACTTCAGGTGTTCTTGTAATTGAGAACTGCTTTACGGTTAGCCTTACCTCCTGGGTACTTGATACCAGATCAGGATCTCATATCTGTAATTTATTGCAGGGACTAAGAAAATGTAGGAAAGTTGCACATGGTGATATGTCGCTCAGAGTAGCGAACGGAGCACAAGTTAATGCTGCAGCCGTCGGTGAATATCTCCTAGTGTTGCCAAAAGGCAATACTATGATTTTGAACGATTGCTACTATGTACTTTCCATGGTTTGCAACATCATATCAGTTTCTTTACTCGATAAAGATGGATATAACTTTGTTCTGGATAGGAATATCATGAACATTTACCTTCATAAGGTATTGGTTGCAGAAGGTACACTGTGTAATTGTATCTACGTTCTAAATCAGAATACAGTTCTCAATACACAAAACACACGCAAGAGGAAGAATTCAGATACGAATGAATCCTACTTATGGCATTGTAGACTTGGTCATATCGAAAAGAAAAGACTAAGTAAGTTGCATAAAGATGGACTCTTGAATGCATTCGAGTTTTCATCTTATGAAACTTGTCAGTCTTTTCTCAAAGGGAAGATGACTAAATCTCCGTTCACTGGACATGGAGAAAGAGCAACAGAGCTCTTGGGACTCATACACAGTGATGTGCGTGGGCCGATGTCTATATATGCAAGGTGTGGGTTCTCGTACTTCATCACATTCACTGACGATCTCTCTAGATTCGGATATGTGTATCTTATGAAACACAAATCTAAAGCTTTTGAGAAATTCAAGGAATTCAGAAACGAAGTAGAGAACCAGACTGGCAAAAGTATCAAGATCCTCTGGTCTGATAGAGGAGGGGAGTACTTAAGCACGGAATTTCTAGATTACTTAAAAGAGAATGGTATTCTCTCTCAGCTTACTCCCCCTTATACACCACAGCACAACGGTGTATCGGAGCGGAGGAATCGTACCCTACTGGATATGGTTCGCTCCATGATGAGTAATGTCGAGTTGCCTCTTTCATTTTGGGGACATGCACTATTGACAGCGGCATATCTATTGAATGATGTTTCGTCTAAATCTGTGCCTAAGACACCGTTCGAGATATGGAATGGTAAAAGGCCGTATCTTAAACGTATTAAGATATGGGGTTGTCCGGCCTATGTAAAAGTACAAAATCCGGACAAACTTCAGGCACGTTCAGTTCTATGTAAATTTGTGGGATATCCTAAAACTTCCATAGGATATCTGTTCTACCACACCGAGGAACAGAAGGTGTTTGTATCTCGCCACGCCACCTTTTTAGAGTGGCAATTTCTTGCAAAAGAAACAAGTGGGAGTTCGGTAAAACTGGAAGAAATTCAGCGACCAGAAAAAGGAAACTGAAGATTTGACAGAACCTCAGAATTAAATAACCCCAGACGAACCTCAGCCACTCCGCAGATCTGGTAAGATTTCTCATCGGCCTGAGAGATACTACAGTTTTCTCATAGACAGGGATCGAGAGGATTGCATCTTGGAAGAAGATGACCCTACCAGTTTCAGGCAGGCCATTATCAATAGGGACTCTGATAAGTGGCAGGAAGCAATGCAATCCGAAATGGAGTCTATGTACGCCAATAAAGTGTGGACCATGGATATTGCTCCACCTGGGGTAAAACCCGTTGGATGCAAATGGATCTACAAATGGAAACTTGGTGTGGATGGGCAGGTGGAAACCTATAAAGCTAGACTCGTTGCAAAAGGTTTTCGTCAAAGACCTGGTTTGGACCATGACGAAACTTTTTCTTCGGTGGCTATGCTCAAATCCATTAGGATCCTACTTGCCATTGCTGCCTTCTATGACTATAAAATCTGCCAGATGGACGTTAAAACGGCTTTTCTAAACGGCTGTTTGGAAGAGTGCGTTTACATGGATCAGCCAGAAAGTTTCGTAGACAATGGGAGCAGCGGGAAGGTGTGCAAGTTGCTTAAATCCATTTATGGATTAAAGCAGGCATCGCGGAGCTGGAACATCTGTTTTGATGACGCAATCAAGGAATTTGATTTCATCAAGAACGAAGATGAACCTTGTGTCTATAAGAAGATTGTAGGACGAACTGTCGTATTCCTAGTCTTGTACGTGGACGACATTCTTTTGATAGGAAATGACATTCCTATGCTACAATCGGTTAAGCTATTTTTGTCACAACGGTTCTCCATAAAGGACCTGGGTGATGCCTCGTACATTCTGGGGATCAAGATATACAGAGATAGATCCAAGAGACTACTGGGAATTTCGCAGTCCAGGTACATAGAGACCGTACTAAAGAGATTTAGTATGAAGGATTCCAAGCGCGGTAACATACCCGTATTGCACGGAATTACCCTCTCCAAGAAGATGTCTCCTAAGACTGACGAGGAGTGGGTTCGCATGAGCACTATACCCTACGCTTCGGCGGTAGGATCTATAATATATGCGATGCTATGTACAAGACCATATATAGCTTACGCGCTGAGCGTGGTGAGCCGGTATCAGTCAGACCCAGGAGAGGATCACTGGACGGCAGTGAACATTCTCAAGTACCTGAGAAGGACTAAGGAGATGTTCCTGGTTTACGGTAATGGAGACCTCAGGGTCGAGTCCTTTAACCGATTCAAGCTTCCAGAGTGACAAAGATGACAGCAAGTCTGTCTCGGGTTTTGTGTTTACCCTCAACGGAGGGGAGGTGTGTTGGAGGAGTTCTAAACAGGATACTGTCGCAGACTCGACGATGGAGGCAGAATACATTGCTGCAAGCGATTCCACAAAAGAGGCGGTCTGGATGAAGAAGTTCATTAGTGAACTTCAGCTGGTTCCGTCTATTGTTGACCCAATACCTTTGTATTGCGATAAAAATGAGGCTATATCTTTAGCGAAGGAACCAAGGTCCCATCAGAAATCCAGACACATCTTAAGGCGGTATCACCTGATCAGGGAGATCATTGATCGCCAGGAGATCGAGGTACGAAGAGTGGACATAAAAGACAACACTGCGGATCCATTCACGAAGGCCTTGCCCCAGACTCAGTTCGAGCGGCTGATCGAGATGATAGGTCTTCGATACGCCAGTACATGGCCTTAGTGCAAGTGGGAGATTGTTAGTGTATATGCCCTAGAGGCCATTACTGTATCATACTAGTTTGTATATTACATAATGGAAGCTTGGGATATTCACCATTGTATACACAATCTTGCTCAAAATAGTAGTATGCTACTTGGTTTGTTTCTACTTCAATGCAGGTACTTGTATTTCTTTTAACCTATCGCCTATACACATTAGTAGAGCCCTTAGGATCTTTGCTTGATTACCGGCGTTGTGGTGGCGATCACACTCGTGGGGGCTGGGTAATCCATAAGCACATCCTTATGCAGGTCCCTAGTCGTAGGACTATCGAGATAGGGCATCGATACTCTGGAGTAGACTAGCGTATGTGTTTCTCATCCCAGCAGGGGAGACGGTCTGTCCCACAGCCGTCAGTACGTCGTACTTGAGATAGTATGCGGGTGCTCGTTAGGTTATGAGCACACTGGACAGGACTCGTCGGGAACTGTTGGTTGGTATTATACCTAACGTCAGTTAACAGTTCCTAGGTGACATGAGTACGGCTTAGTCCGCTGACTTGACACTGTCACTTCGCCTCAAGTGTGTTCCCACTGTTCTTTGATTACTACCCTACCGCGGTTCTACTGAGTCGTGCAAACATGTAGTAGTTGGGAGCAGTCCCGAAGCACTTGGAGGCAGTGATGGTTAGACAGGATTCATCTCTCCCGGTATTGGGGGTTGATATCGCGCTGTGTCTAGGAGAGCCATTACACATAGTCGTCCCTGACCAGGGCAAGCGAGATTTGTTGGTAGTGTTACCAGTAGTTTCTCAGGGTGTTTTTGTAGGGTTCCTAGGCTCACCCATGAGGTTCCACAAGGCATCAACCATGCCAAAATCAAATTTTTATCAAGTGCCAAGTAACCCTAAGCAAGATCGTAACTAGAGGTAAGGCGAAACGAAATGCAAGAAAACAACTTTGCTATGAGTGAAAGGGACTACAACCTTTGTAGATCCGGTCCTCCACTTCTCAAGCTCCGTGTTGATGTCCCTCCGCTACGATCATCGGATCTCGAACTCTAGCGTCGGTTTCATCGGAGAAATGGGCGGGCTTGGTCGTCGACTTCGATGCCGAAGATGATCTACGTCGAGGCAACTCAAGATCAAGCCCCATCTTCACTTGGTCATAGAACTTGTGAAGATAACACACTCTACTACATGGCAAGTGGTAGAGGATGAAGAAAAAGGAAGTGGGTTCACTTTGGATTTGGATTTCTCACTCTTTTGATCATGACACCATTGGAGGTAGCATGGTTTCTTCTTCTTGAAGAAGAAGAAGAAGAAGAAAAATAATATGATAAGCAAAATAAAATCAATTCATTAATAAAAATAAATCAAGTGATCTTATCATATAGCAACCATGGGTTAGTGTAACTAGTGTAGAGACTAAACTAAGGTTTAGGTGAATGGTTTGGTTTAGGAAAAAACAAAATGGTTTGAACTTTTCAAAGCATCATGAAGCTTCAAATAAAAACAAAGAATTCCACCATTTTATTTTTTCCAAAATGGATAAATAAATAAATAAATAAATAAATAAATAAAAACTCTAACCATTAACCTAAACATGGTTCAAAGTATACACACACCCAAGTTTGCATGTATCATCAAACATATATCATATATACAATGTGCACAAACAAGTGAGAAAAATAATCTTAAGTGAACCAATACTAGTTAATGTAAATTAATATATCAAATATATAATTATACATTAAATCATTAAATCAACACTTGATTTAACGATCCGGTCATATCGCATATGACCGACTAATATCCAATCTATCGACTTATCGAATCAATCGTAGATTCGATAACTAGGTTATATCGCATACAACCAATCAATACATTCATCGCGAGAATAGAATACGGTATCACATACACGCATTATTCTCGGCCCCGCACATATCTCATATGTGCTCCTATTTCGTTTCGCTTGAGCCAGAAAACCTCTGTGTAGGACTCTAAAGACTCGTCAATACGCCGGCAGCAGGTGATGATCATAACGAACACCCACAAGCCGCAAGCGGTCTGCTAAACGTAACGGCCACCCGAGTACTGAGCGATCAGAAGATCAACGAGCAAGCCCGCTCACACTCCTGTGAATCCGACCAGCAACACTTACCGTACAGTCCGGTCTGTTCGTCTGATATGTCGCATATCTCGCCTAGGGGTGGTAAACGTCAGACCCCAGTAGCTTGATATGTCATGCCGACGTAAGGTCCATAACAAGTGTGAAACTACTGATAACTCTTACCAGTATATCACAGCAACCCTGGCCAGGGATTTCCAGTTATGGCCAGTCGAGCATAGCGCAACATCAACCCCCAATACCGGGAGAGACGAATCCCCTCCTATCGCTCATTGCCTCCATGTGAATCGGGACTGTACCCTAAAACCACCTGTTTGCACAACTCAGTAGAGCCGTGGTAGGGTGGAAATCAAAGCACAGTGGGAGACACACAAGACTCTATGACGATCTTGGGTCAACAAGCTAAGCTGTACCAGTGTCACCAGAGAACTGCCATCTGACGTGAGGTATAATACCATCTGGTAGTTCTCGGCGAGTCCGTTCAGTGTACCCAGTCATCACTAAGCACCCGCATACCATCTCTGATGTCAAACACCAATGGATATGGGATCATCCATCGCCCATCACATGGGTCGAGAAGATATACGCTAGTCTACTCTGGAATATCGATACCCCGTCTCGATATTCCCACGACTAGGAACATTGAAGGATGTACTCATTGACTACCCAGGCCTCACTAGTATGATCTTCATCATAGTCCTGGAATTTGAGTACACATCCTAAGGGCTTTATCAACATGTAATAGAGAGACAACAAGTATACATGTTAAGATAAAGAGCAACCAGATAGCGTACTATCATGTCGAGCAAGAAAGTCTTACCTATATATGTCCCAGCATCCACTACAATATACATCCTATGTACAGTAATGGCCTCTAGGGCTTTCATATTACTAACAATCTCCCACTTGCACTAGGGCCATCTGTAGCAGTGGTTGCAGTATCTAATACTCAACCATCCCATAAAAGTCTCCCTCTGGGAAAAAGCCTTTGTGAGTGGATCCGCCGTGTTGTCCTCTAAGTCTACTCTCCTAACCTCGAACACCCTGGAGATCAACTATCTCCATGATCAGGTGATGCTGCCTCAGAATATGTCTGGGTCACTGATGGGATCGGGGTTCCTGAGCCAAAGCCACACTTCCATTATCACACAATAGTAGGAACCTAGTTCATCTCATGAACCAATATACACCCAAACTTCCTCTTTGGTAGTATCTTAATAGAGATGTTATCGGCCTTTATCGTCTAGTCTGCCACGGTATCTAGCTTGGAACTCTTCCAACATACCGTCCCTCCACTGAGGGTAAAGACAATGCCTGCGACTGACATTCAGTCGACTTATCACCCTAGAACCTTTCCAGTGATTCTCCCTAGGATCAACTGATACCATCTCACTACAACTAGTGAGAATCCTAACATCCATTTAGATCTATCTCATAGATCCAAAACCCAGGATTTAGGGGGTATCATTTTGATCTTATATGGAGAATCCATGTGATAAGTGGAGATTGACCGAGCGTAGCATAGGAAACTCTTTTCCTAACAAGAGTATGTTGTCCACGTACTCTACGAGGATCACCACCTTACTCTTTACTACCGTTTTGTATATACAAGGTTCATCTACCATTTTGATGAAGTCAAACTCTTTGACTACCACATCAAAACAGATGTTCTAACTCCATGATACCTGCTTTATCCTGTAAAGCAACTTGCATACGTTTCCGCTGCTCCCACTGTTTACGAAGCCCTCTGGCTGTGTACTTATAGACGTTCTCTTCTAAATCATTATTTAGAAAAGCAGTCATGGAATCCAACAACCAGATATCGTAGTCATGGTATGCAACAATGTTAGGTAGGATCCGGATGGACTTAAGCATAGGCACTGGAAAAGGTTTCATCATTATCCATGCCTAGTCGATGACGAAAACCATCAACAAGTCTAGCTTTGAAAGTCTCAACTTTTCCATCTACACCAAGTAGTCTTCTTAAGATATACTTGCTCCTGATGGGGATTTAACCCTTCAGATATAGCATCCAAAGTCCATACTTTGTTGGTGTACATGGATTCCATCTCAGATCGCTAAGCATCCAGCCATTCTTACAGAGTCCCTACTCTCGATGGCCTGCTCGAAACTAGTTGGGTCATCATCTCATGATGCAATCCTCGCTCCCACTGTCATCGAGAAACCGAAGTATCTCTCAGGCGGATGAGGAACCCTGCTAGATCGGCGGAGAGGCTGAGGTTCATCGGAGACTATTGAATCCTCTGGTTCTGTCAAATCATTAGCTGTAGTTTGTATAGCTGGAACTTTTCCAGTTCTACAGAACTGACCTTGCCTCGATCTTGTCCGGATTTTGCTTTCGACATAGGCCGTACAATCCTAAATCTTAACTTTCTTAAGAGATAGGCTCTTCCCATACCATATCTTATATGGAGTGGTAGGCAACTGATTTGATTTGAACCCTATTCAATAGGTATGCAGCTTCCCAAGTGCATAACTCCCAAAAAGGAAATAGGTAACTCAGTAGTACTCATCATAAAGCACACCATATCATATAGGGTGCTATTGCTCCGCCCTGATACACCATTGTGCTGTGGTGTATACAGAGGAGTAACACCGAGAGAGAATCTCATTCTGCTTTAGAATAGTCCAAGAATTCCATGCACAAGTATTCTCCTCCCTGATCTTATCATAGGACATAATACTTATACCCGGTTTTTGGTTCTCTATTTCTAACTTATATTCTGTGAATATCTCAAAAGGTTCGGACTTGTGTTTCAACAGGAACATATGTCTGAATCTTGAGAGATTATCAGAGAATGTAATGAAATACAAAGAACCGGTCTTGGCATGTGTAGACAGGGGATCTACATACATCAACATGTATCATCCTAAGAGTTCACTAACTCTTTCTCTGTTTCTAGTAAACAGAGTTATGGTTATCTTATCTCTGTGACATGACTGGCAAGTTTCACAAGATGTAAATTCAAACTGATTTAAATATGCATCTTAAATGTAACTTAAGCTAGTCGGGTCACATTGATATGACCTAGTCTATAATACCTCAAGAAGGAATCGTTCAGATCTGAACTCTTCCTCTTGTGTGTGTTCTGTATACTAGGAACTATAGTTTGATTTAGAACGTCAATGCTTTTAGATAACGTGCCTGAACCGATCAACTTTTGATATAGGAAATGTTCAAAACAATATCCAACAATACAAAATTATATCCTTTCTTTTCTAATAAAGAGACTGATATGATTTTGTATATCAGGTTCGGTATCTAATAGCATTTGTTCAGAATCAATGTATTGGTAATACAGGGTGACAATGACCAACAGACTTGGCTGCAACACTTGCACCGTTTTCTGTCTCATGAAACTTATCATCCGTTCTCATTTCTCTGCCTTTCTGTAGCCCTATGTAACAGATTACATATCTGGGATCCTGATCCGGTATCAGATACCCAGGACGCAGAGGATACTGAGAAACAGTTCTGTGTAACGAACACACCCGAAGAAGATGCATCATATGCACTTTCTTCGTTTGGGCGGCATGGGAATCTTGGTATTCCCCTATTTCCTGCTCGGTCTTATAACAATTATAAGTTCGAGCGGGACCAACGTTCCCCAGCTCAGTATAACAAGCGGGTTCGGTCAATTCATCCATATTATTATCTTAATTAAGGCGTGACGAGGTCGCTACCTGGAGAGAGAGAGAAGAAAACACTCTACGTGCGCTCTTGCAAGATTAGATTGGTTATATATTTTATCTAATCAGGATGGCTCCCACTGTTTTTATCAAATCTTCCTTCAAACTCTAAAAGGAAAGACTAGCCGGGATTAATTACACTCTACAAGTTCACCAATCTTTCGGCCAGGCCAGTGTCGGTACTTTGAGGGAGGTTCCCCGTGCTTTCGCACAGACCTAATTAAAGTAAACCTCGTTTTCCCAGAGGCGTAACCCCGTTGACACCTTTCTAGACACCTACTTGATCGGCTAATTGTAAAGTCCAAAACTCTCCCAGGAGTAACAATTACTCGCAATGGGTATCAGGATCCAACTATCATATAGAAGGTATGCAATCTCATTACAAATTTCAACACTTGAAACTCCCGATAAAGGTTTTTACCCCTAGCACCTATGACCTTAACTATGGTCAACAAATCATAAGTACTAGTCAAGTTCTACCCGTCATTTCGTGATTAATTAGACCCACCCACATGACCCTTAACTAAGGTCAACAAAGTCACGCGACTGTCCTAACTAATCGCATCATATGCGGTGTAGGAAGGCATCACTTAGCTACCGTACACTGTGCCTTGACTATGGTCAATAAACACAGCACGAATACTAAGTACTCTACTTCCTAAAATGACGGAGGGTTGCGAATGGTTTTTAATAAAACCTTTAACGCTTTGAACTTGATCTCGTTGCGGAATCAAATGGTTTTTAAGTGGAGTATTTTTTAGGCTTTTCTAGTTTTGATAAAGGGGTCACTCCCGGTGAAGGGATCGTCGGCCCTTTCCTCATCGAATAAGGTGCAGGATATATCCTATATACCGCTATGCAAAGCAAAAAATATTTAAGCAATCAAAAGACAAACCGAGGGTTGTAGCATCTGCCAGTTATTGCTAAAGGAGTCACTCCCGGTGAAGGGATCTCGGTCCTTTCTTTATCGAATAAGGTACAGGATGTTCTACAACGAACACCGCGATGCAAAGCAAGAACTGTAGCTACCTGTTTTATTTTTGAAATTCGATTCCACAACATCTTTTAGTTTTCTTTTCTATCATTAATATCATTAATGAATGTCCCATCATTTAAGTCCACCTAAACATCACAGATAAATATAACGTACGCTTATGCCATCCGCATTCGTCTCGATGTCCCGTCTGCACCGTTAGGTTAGGTAACTAACGCCAGAGCGAGGCAGGGCCAGCGCGGGTGTAAAACATAAGCAACGTCTATATAATATATCATATATACTATATACTATATCTATCTGAACAAATCACATGATCACATCAGAGATAACGCAGCAGAAAATATCATATGAAATATTGGATATACTAGGACGTCCGTGTTTTTAATACGAGCCAGTATAAAACATGGATTCCACGGTCATGATGAATAGCTAATCCCACACTCCTAGACCCCTACGAGAGCGGCAAGCAACCCTACCAATTCTAGGGTTAGGAGACCCGGACTCGACTCCTTGAGATGGTCTCCCACTGGACGCTAGAACCCGGTTACTTGTGCTCCCCTCCTTGGGTCTATCCTAATGCGGAAAAGTAAATAATATACATCAACAATGACATCTTCCGCAACCTGGAAGTGCCCCAATAAAAGAATATTACATATAAGTTTTTATATGAATGAAAATGAAAAAACACTCATCTCACATAAAAAACCCCGGCTATTCAAACACGACGATCCAATATAACATATCCAGCAACACATAACATCACATGTCATCAATGTAAGTAAATATGCGCATCCCAATTGTCGTTGACATATAGCAACGAAACCGGCGATATCATATATTACACTTACGGTCGCAGAAAAGAAAGTGTAAAATTACAACAGTTGGAATCCGCAAACTCTTTAGACATCGCATGCCTAATTAAATGAATCCCTTAGACATCGCATGCCTAACAATTATAAACCCCGCATTTTAGTCTCAATATCGAAAACACTTTTCAATATAAAGTCGGGTAATTCAACAAGATTCCCTACATCCAGAACGAATGCTCGTCGCAAACTTCAGTGGACGGCCGCACCCCCGATACTGTCGACGAAGTGCACTAAGGCGGAACACCGCTGCCGCGAGCACCCGAACGGATGGTTTTTGGCGACGGGGTTCTCCTAGAGTCACTTGGTCGGGGCTATGGGGTGTAGCTGTCTATTAAGTTTACCGGCGAGTATCCGTGTAATCAACGTGATTGCGACGGACTTTTGATCACATCAAAATCCCATGGCAACCAATCAAGTGAGGCTAGACTGCTATGTTTATAACATCCAAATCAGTTATCTCATAACTACTTGTGGATTCCAAATATTGTATCACATTCCAGATAAATAGAAAATGTTAAATTTTTCGATCGAACAAATAAACACCCAAGTTTTCCCGAAACAGCTCAACACATGAAATAAGTTTAAAAACATTCACTTCATGCCACAGTACCAACGGTCCAGCCGTAGAAGGGTCAAGCCAACGCCTCACATGTGGCACGCCGTACCGTCCCAAACCCTAAGGTTCAAAGGGCAGTTCAAGACGGTCCCATAATCGAGTTAAGATTTGTTGTCTTCTAGAGGGTCCATCGCGTTACTTGCACTACTTAGAACGTCTTTAAACCACGGAAAAATCCAACACTTGGAAATGTTAGTTGTATGTATGCCCTAGAGGCCAGTATTGTACAGATTATGTATATTATATTGGATGCTTGGACATATATGGAGATGACTTTCTTGCTCGACATGATAGTATGCTATCTGGTTGATATTTACCTTAACATGTACACTAGTCTCTTTATACTGTCTTGAAGTTACATGTTGGTAAAGCCCTTAGGATTTGTACTTGACTACCTAGACTATGATGCAGATCATACTAGTGGGGACATGGTAGTCCATAAGTACATCCTTCAAGGTCCCTAGTCGTAGGTGTATCGAGACGGGGCATCGATATACCAGAGTAGACTAGCGTATACGCTTCTCGACCCATGTGATGGGCGATGGATGATCCCATATCCATTGGTGTTTGACATCAGAGATGGTATACGGGTGCTCAGTGGAGACTGGGTACACTGGACGGACTCGCCGAGAACTCCCAGATGGTATTATACCTCACGTCAGATGGCAGTTCTCAGGTGACACTTGTACAGGTTAGTCTGTAGACCCGAGATCGTCATAGAGTCTTGTGTGATTCCCGCTGTGCTTTGATCTCCACCTTACCACGTCCATGAGGGCGTGCAAAACGGTGGTCTTTGGGTACAGTCCCGAGTCACATGGAGGCAATGAGCGATAGGAGGGGTTTCGTCTCTCCCGGTATTGGGAGTTGATGTTGCGCTGTGCTCGATTGGCCGTAACAGGGAAGTCCCTGGCCAGGGCTGATTAGAGATTTGCTGGTAAGTGTTACCAGTAGTTTCTCGACCCGTTACGAGCCTCACATCAGCACGACTTATCGGGTTATTGGGGTCTGACGTATACCACCCCTAGACTTGATATGCGACGTATCAGACGAAGAGACTTGACTGTATGGTGAGTGTTACTGGTCGGATTCGCAGGAGTGTAAGCGGGCTAGCTCGTCGATCTTCTGATCGCTCAATACCTGGGTAGCCGTTACGTTTAGCAGACAGCTTGCGGCTTGTGGGTGCTTGATATGATCATCATCTGCTACCGGCGTATTGACGAGTCTTTAGAGTCCTACACAGAGGTTTCCTGGCTCAAGCGAAACGAAATAGGAGCGCATATGAGATATGTGCAGGACCGAGAATAATGCGTGTATGTGATACCGCATTTCATTCTCGCGATATATGTTTCGAATGGTTATATTCGATATGACCTAGTTATCGAATCATTGATTCGATAAATCGATGCATTGAATACTAGTCGGTTATGTGCGACATGACCGGATCATTGAATCAAGTGTTGATTTAATGATTTAATGTATAATTATATATTTGATATATTACTTTGCATTAACTAGTATTGGTTCACTTTAAACGGATTTTTCTCACTTGGATTGCACATTGTATATGTGATATACTTTCGTGCACTTTTCCGTATCATGTTTGATGATACTTGATCATTATGTTAAGTATATAGAATTAATCCATGGTTAATTTGATAATTAGGGTTTTGCATATTCATTTATTTATTTATTTATTTATTTATTTATTTGAAATAAATTAAGATAAGAATGGTGGCTCTTTTTGTTTTAAGTTGAAGCTTCATGAAGCTTTGACTTTGCTAACCATCCTTATCTTCATGCTTAACCCTAACCCATCTAAAGTGACCATGGTTAATTCTCTACACTTAACCCTAGTTCAAGATATGATAAGTATTTGATTTATTTTATTTTTATCATAAGACTTATCATAATCTTTTCCTGAGCTCATCTTCTTCTTCTTCTTCAAGCCTGCTACTCCAATGGCAAGTTGAGATCTAGTGAGTTAAATCCAAATCTAAAGTGAACCCATCTCCTATTTCTTCACCCTCTACCTCTTGCCAAGTTGTTTTGGGTGTTTACTTCACAAGTTTCATAAGTTTGTGAAGTCGGAGCTTGAGTTTGTGCAACCTCGACGTAGATCGTCTTTGACACAAAGCCGACGACCTATTCCGCTCGCTTTCCCGATGAAGCCGATGATCGAGTCAAGGATTCATGATGGACAGCGAGGACATGACCACGTGGAGCTTAGGAGGCGGAAATCCGGATCTACAAAGGTTGTATATCCGTATCCTAGTAGTTAACAGTTAACTAGCTTTCTTTTTCGCCTAAACATCTAGTTAAAGATCCGTAGTCTAGGGTTTCTCGGCACTAAAAATTTTAATTTGGCATGTTCGATGCCTTGTGAGAACCCACTAGGGTGCCTAGGAACCTTTCACTGGTATCAGAGCCTAGCTAGAGCTTTAGGCGAAGTCCCGACGCAGTTTGACGTCCGAACGAACACGAAACCCAAATACTTTAGAGCTCTCTGGACATTTTCATAAATCTGGGAATTTTTGATATTAAAAATGTCTAAAAAATTCAGCATAGAATTCTAAGCATTACTGTGAAAAACGATTCCATGTACTGTTCATTGTGCCGCGGAAGCGCGGCAGAAGCATGCTTTCTGCCGCCCTTCCGCGGCCACATGGTGACGTCATCCCATTTGTTTTGCACAGTAATACCTGATAAATTCTGGTGAGTTTTATGGGTATTTTTAAATTTATTTAAAGGTTGAGTGCTCTGGAGTAATATTGGGAATCGATGAATTCAATCGGAAAATCAAACTTTGTCTAAGTGTTTTTCCAGATAATTGTAGAATATGTTAAAGAGTTCGACCGGATATAAATACCCAGGTTTTCCCCTGCCGGAATAATTCCAAGTGTTGGACTTTTCTGTGGTTAAAAGACGTTCCAAGTAGTGCAAGTAACGCGATGGTCCCTCTAGAAGACACAAACCTTAACTCGATTATGTGACCGTCTTGAACTGCCCTTTGAACCTTCGGGTTTGGGGCAGTACGGCGTGCCACATGTGAGGCGTTGGCTTGACCCTTCTACGGCTGGACCGTCGGTACTGAGGTATGAAGTGAATGTCTTTGAGCCTATTTCATGTGTTGATCGGTGTCGGGGAAAACTTGGGTGTTCGAATGTTCGATCGGAAAGTTTGATATATTCTATTTATCCGGAATTGGATACAATAATTGGAATTCACAAACAGTTATGTGATAACTGAATGAATGTTATAGATCTAGCAGTTTAGTTTCACAAGATATCGAAAAGAGTTTTCGATGATGGGACTAAAATGTGGGATTTATAACTGTTAGGCATGTGATGTCTAAAGTAGTTGCGGATTCCAATTGTTGTAGTTTTACACTTTCTTTTCTGTGACCGTAAGTGTAGTATGTTCATATCGCCGGTTTCGTTGCTATACATCAACGACAATTGGGGTATGCATACTTACTTACGTTGATGACATGTGATGTTATGTGTTGCTGGATATGTTATATTGGATCGTCGTGTTTGAATAGCCGGGGGTTTTTATGTGAGATGAGTGTTTTTCATTTTCATTCATGTAAAAACTTGTATGTAATATTCTTTTATTCGGGGCACTTCCAGGATGCGGGAGTTGTCACCCTTTGTATATTATTTACTTTTCTGCACTAGGATAGACCCAAGGAGGGGAGCACAAGTAACCGGGTTCTGGGGTCCAGTGGGAGACCAACTCGAGGTGTCGAGTCCGGGTCTCCTAACCCTAGAATTGGCAGGGTTGCTTGCCGCTCTCGTAGGGGTCTAGGGGTGTGGGATTGGCTATTCATCACGACCGTGGAATCCGTGTTTTATACTGGCTCGTATTGAAAACACGGACGTCCTAGTATATCCAATATTTCATATGTTTATTCTGCTGCGATATCTGAGTTGTGACTCTGTGATGGATATAGTATATAGTATATATGATATATTATATAGACGTTACTTATGTTTTACACCCGCGCTAGCCCTGCCCTGCTCTGTCATTAGTTACCTAACCTAACGGTGCACGAGGGGACATCGAGGCAAATGCGGATGGCATAAGTGTACGTCATATCTATCTGTGATGTTTAGGTATTTAAATGATGGGACTTCATTAATGTGATTAATGAAAGAAAAGAAACCTAAGATGTTGTAGAATCAGATTTTAAATAAAACAGGTAGCTACAGTTCTTGCTTTGCACAGCGATATATATGATATATCCCGCACCTCATTCGACGAGGAAAGGACCGAGATCCCTTCACCGGGAGTGACTCCTTTAGCAATAACTGGCAGATGCTACACATTCGGTTTGCTTTTGACTGCTTTTGGGTTTTTGCTTTGCACAGCGATATATATGATATATCCCGCACCTCATTCGACGAGGAAAGGACCGAGATCCCTTCACCGGGAGTGACTCCTTTAGCAAAACTAGAAAAGCCTCAAAATCACTCCATTTCAAAACTTCATTTGATTCTACAACGATATCAAGTTCATTACGCTTATGGTTTTATGAAAACCTGCGTAGCCCTCCGTCATTTCAGATAAGTATTAGTTAGTATTCGTGCTGCGGTTGTTTGGCATGCGTCAAGGCGTAGTGTACGGTAGCTAACTAGTGCTTATCTGCCAGCATATGATGCGATTGGATTAGGGTATTCGTACGGCGTTGTTTGGCATGCGTCAAGGGTCGTGCGGGTGGGTTTAATTCAATCAGGAAATGACGGGTTGAACTTGACTAGCAGACTATGGGTTGTTTGGCATGCGTCAAGGTCATAGCGAGCTAGGGGCAAAAGATTATCGGGAATTTCAAGTGTTGAAATTTGCAATGAGATTGCATACCTTCTATGAGATAGTTGGATCCCGATACCCGCTGCGAGTAAGAGTTACTCCTGGGAGAGTTTTACACAGTGCAATTAGCCGATCAAGTAGGTGTCTAGAAAGGTGTTAACGAGGTTACGCCTCTGGGAAAATGAGGTTTACAGTAATTAGGTTCGTGCGAAAGCATGGGGGACCTCCCTCAAAGTACCGACACTGGCCTGGCTGAAAGATTGGCGAACTTGTAGTGTGTAATTAATCCCGGCTAGTCTTTCCTTTTAGGGTTTGGAGGAAGATTTGATAAAAAGCAGTGGGAGCCATCCTGATTAGATAAGATAATAACCAATCTGATCTTGCACGAGCATACGCTAAAGTGTTTTCTTCTCTCTCTCTCCAGGTAGCGACCATTTCATGCCTTAATAAAGATAATAAAATGGATGTATTGACCGAACCCGCATGTTATACTGTGCTGGGGAACGTTGGTTCCGTTCTTTCCTATAAGAGTTATAGGACTGAACAGGATATAGGGGAATACCAGGATTCCCATGCCACCCGAATGAAGAAAGTACATGTTGATGCATTTTCTTCGGGTGTGTTCGTTACTGATAACTGTTTCTCCATTTGCTCTACGTCCTGGGTATTGGATACGTGGTCGGGATCCCATATATGTAATCAGTTACATGGGCTAAAGAAAGGTAGAGAACTTGGAGAAGGTGATAAAGACATTAGAGTTGGAAATGGTGCAATTGTTGCAGCAAAGACTGTCGGGGAATATCACCTTGTATTACCAACTGGTAATACATTGGTTCTGAACGAATGCTATTACATGCCGAACCTGATATGCAACATTATATCGGTTTCTTTGCTAAGTAAAGAAGGATATAATTTTGTATTACAAGACAATGTTATGAACATTTTCCATAACCAAAAGTTGGTTGGATCAGGCACGTTATGCAATGGCATTTATATTCTAAATCAATCAACAGTTCTGAGCATAACAAACACACACAAGAGGAAGAGTTCTGAACTCAATGAATCCTTCTTGTGGCATTGTAGACTGGGTCACATCAATGCGACACGACTAGCTAAGTTGCATAAAAATGGATATTTAAATCCGTTTGAATTTTCATCCTATGACACTTGCCAGTCATGTCTCAAAGGCAAGATGACCAAGACTCCGTTTACGGGACACAGAGAAAGAGTTACCGAACTCTTAGGACTGATACATAGTGATGTATGCGGTCCCATGTCTACACATGCCAGGGATGGTTCTTCATACTTCATTACATTCACTGACGATCTCTCTAGGTTTGGGTATGTGTTCCTGATGAAACACAAATCAGAAGCTTTTGAGAAATTTAGGGAATATAAACAAGAAGTTGAGAACCAAACCGGAAAAAGTATTAAAATCCTTCGATCTGATCGAGGAGGTGAATACTTGAGCAATGAATTCCTGGACTTCCTAAAAGAGAATGGGATTCTCTCTCAGCTGACTCCTCCTTATACACCACAGCACAACGGTGTATCTGAACGGAGAAACCGCACCCTATTAGATATGGTACGCTCAATGATGAGTACAGCTGAGTTACCTATTTCCTTCTGGGGACATGCGCTTGAGACAGCCATGGACCTATTGAATAGAGTTCCTACCAAATCAGTGCCTACCACTCCATATGAGATATGGAAAGGGAAGAGACCACATCTTAATTATATTAAGATATGGGGTTGTCCAGCCTATGTCAAAAGACAAAATCCGGACAAACTCGAGGCAAGATCTGTCTTATGTAAGTTTGTAGGATATCCCAAAAATTCACAAGGGTATATCTTCTACCACCCCGAGGAACAAAAGGTGTTTGTTTCTCGACATGCCACTTTCTTAGAAAAAGGTTTTCTTATGAAACAGATAAGTGGCATTGAGGTAGAACTGGAAGAGGTTCCAGCAATACAGACTACAACAGAAGATTTGGTTGAACCAGAGGATTCCGTAGTTCCCGATGAACCCCAGCCTCTCCGCCGATCTAGTAGGGTTCCTCGCCAACCTGAGAGATACTACGGTTTTCTCATTGATGGTGGTAGTGAGGATTGCATCATGGAGGATGATGACCCAACTAGCTTCGAGCAGGCCATCACGAGTGGGGACTCAGTGAAATGGCTGGATGCTATGCGGTCCGAGATGGATTCCATGTACACCAACAAAGTATGGACTTTGGAAGTTGCTCCTGAAGGGGTAAAACCCATTGGGAGCAAGTGGATCTTCAAGAAGAAACTTGGTGTAGATGGGAAAGTGGAGACTTTCAAAGCTAGACTTGTAGCAAAGGGTTTTCGTCAAAGACCAGGTGTGGACTATGACGAGACCTTTTCTCCAGTGGCTATGCTTAAATCCATCCGAATCATGCTTGCCATTGCTGCCTTTTATGACTACGAAATCTGGCAAATGGATGTTAAGACCGCCTTTCTAAATGGTGATTTAGAAGAGTGCGTGTACATGACTCAGCCAGAGGGCTTCGTAGACAGTGGGAGCAGCGGGAAGGTGTGCAAGCTGCTTAAATCCATTTATGGATTAAAGCAAGCATCGCGGAGTTGGAACATCTGCTTTGACGTCGTTATCAAAGAGTTTGATTTCATCAAAAATCCAGATGAACCTTGTATCTACAAGAAGGTGGCAGAGAGTAAGGTTGTCTTCCTCGTATTGTACGTGGACGACATACTCTTGATAGGAAATGATATTCCTATGCTGCAATCGGTCAAGCTCTTCTTATCACAAAGATTCTCAATGAAAGATCTTGGTGATGCCTCCTGCATATTGGGAATTAGGATCTATAGAGATAGATCCAAACGGATTTTGGGATTGTCCCAATCCAGATACATTGACACCATACTAAAGAGGTTTAGTATGGAAGAGTCCAAGCGTGGGAATATGCCCACGATCTCTGGAGTCACTCTCTCCAAAGAGATGTCTCCCAAGACTGATTTGGAGAGAGCTCGCATGCAAGGGATACCCTATGCTTCGGCGGTAGGCTCTATCATGTATGCGATGCTATGTACCAGACCCGATGTAGCATACTCACTAAGTGTAGTGAGCAGGTATCAAGCTGATCCTGGAGAGAGTCACTGGACAGCTGTGAAGAGCATTCTCAAGTACTTGCGAAGGACTAGAGAGATGTTCTTGGTGTATAGTAACGGAGAACTCCAAGTGGAGTCCTTTACCGATTCGAGCTTCCAGAGTGATAAGGACGACTCTAAGTCGCAGTCGGGCTTTGTCTTTACTCTTTACGGAGGGGCGGTTAGCTGGAAGAGTTCCAAGCAGGAAACCGTGGCAGACTCGACGATGGAGGCTGAATACATCGCTGCCAACGATGCTGCTAAAGAAGCTGTCTGGATCAAGAAGTTCATTACTGAACTTGGAGTGGTTCCATCCATTGAGCATCCAATACCTTTGTATTGTGATAACAATGGAGCGGTGGCTTTGGCCAAGGAACCCAGGTCCCATCAGCGGTCCAGGCACATTCTGAGGCGGTATCACCTGATCCGGGAGATAGTTGATCGCCGGGAGATCGAGGTCAGGAGAGTTGACACGAAGAACAACACGGCGGATCCACTCACGAAGGCCATTCCCCAGATACAGTTTGAGAGACTCTTCGGGATGCTCGGTATGAGATACTACAGCAGCTGGCCCTAGTGCAAGTGGGAGATTGTTAGTTGTATGTATGCCCTAGAGGCCAGTATTGTACAGATTATGTATATTATATTGGATGCTTGGACATATATGGAGATGACTTTCTTGCTCGACATGATAGTATGCTATCTGGTTGATATTTACCTTAACATGTACACTAGTCTCTTTATACTGTCTTGAAGTTACATGTTGGTAAAGCCCTTAGGATTTGTACTTGACTACCTAGACTATGATGCAGATCATACTAGTGGGGACATGGTAGTCCATAAGTACATCCTTCAAGGTCCCTAGTCGTAGGTGTATCGAGACGGGGCATCGATATACCAGAGTAGACTAGCGTATACGCTTCTCGACCCATGTGATGGGCGATGGATGATCCCATATCCATTGGTGTTTGACATCAGAGATGGTATACGGGTGCTCAGTGGAGACTGGGTACACTGGACGGACTCGCCGAGAACTCCCAGATGGTATTATACCTCACGTCAGATGGCAGTTCTCAGGTGACACTTGTACAGGTTAGTCTGTAGACCCGAGATCGTCATAGAGTCTTGTGTGATTCCCACTGTGCTTTGATCTCCACCTTACCACGTCCATGAGGGCGTGCAAAACGGTGGTCTTTGGGTACAGTCCCGAGTCACATGGAGGCAATGAGCGATAGGAGGGGTTTCGTCTCTCCCGGTATTGGGAGTTGATGTTGCGCTGTGCTCGATTGGCCGTAACAGGGAAGTCCCTGGCCAGGGCTGATTAGAGATTTGCTGGTAAGTGTTACCAGTAGTTTCTCGACCCGTTACGAGCCTCACATCAGCACGACTTATCGGGTTATTGGGGTCTGACGTATACCACCCCTAGACTTGATATGCGACGTATCAGACGAAGAGACTTGACTGTATGGTGAGTGTTACTGGTCGGATTCGCAGGAGTGTGAGCGGGCTAGCTCATCGATCTTCTGATCGCTCAATACCCGGGTGGCCGTTACGTTTAGCAGACCGCTTGCGGCTTGTGGGTGCTTGATATGATCATCATCTGCTACCGGCGTATTGACGAGTCTTTAGAGTCCTACACAGAGGTTTCCTGGCTCAAGCGAAACGAAATAGGAGTGCATATGAGATATGTGCAGGACCGAGAATAATGCGTGTATGTGATACCGCATTTCATTCTCGCGATATATGTTTCGAATGGTTATATTCGATATGACCTAGTTATCGAATCATTGATTCGATAAATCGATGCATTGAATACTAGTCGGTTATGTGCGACATGACCGGATCATTGAATCAAGTGTTGATTTAATGATTTAATGTATAATTATATATTTGATATATTACTTTGCATTAACTAGTATTGGTTCACTTTAAACGGATTTTTCTCACTTGGATTGCACATTGTATATGTGATATACTTTCGTGCACTTTTCCGTATCATGTTTGATGATACTTGATCATTATGTTAAGTATATAGAATTAATCCATGGTTAATTTGATAATTAGGGTTTTGCATATTCATTTATTTATTTATTTATTTATTTGAAATAAATTAAGATAAGAATGGTGGCTCTTTTTGTTTTAAGTTGAAGCTTCATGAAGCTTTGACTTTGCTAACCATCCTTATCTTCATGCTTAACCCTAACCCATCTAAAGTGACCATGGTTAATTCTCTACACTTAACCCTAGTTCAAGATATGATAAGTATTTGATTTATTTTATTTTTATCATAAGACTTATCATAATCTTTTCTTGAGCTCATCTTCTTCTTCTTCTTCAAGCTTGCTACTCCAATGGCAAGTTGAGATCTAGTGAGTTAAATCCAAATCTAAAGTGAACCCACCTCCTATTTCTTCACCCTCTACCTCTTGCCAAGTTGTTTTGGGTGTTTACTTCACAAGTTTCACAAGTTTGTGAAGTCGGAGCTTGAGTTTGTGCAACCTCGACGTAGATCGTCTTTGACACAAAGCCGACGACCTATTCCGCTCGCTTTCCCGATGAAGCCGATGATCGAGTCAAGGATTCATGATGGACAGCGAGGACATGACCACGTGGAGCTTAGGAGGCGGAAATCCGGATCTACAAAGGTTGTATATCCGTATCCTAGTAGTTAACAGTTAACTAGCTTTCTTTTTCGCCTAAACATCTAGTTAAAGATCCGTAGTCTAGGGTTTCTCGGCACTAAAAATTTTAATTTGGCATGTTCGATGCCTTGTGAGAACCCACTAGGGTGCCTAGGAACCTTTCAGGAAATTTTCCGGCAGGGGAAAAATTGGGTATTTATATCCGGTCAAACTTTTTAACATATTCTAAATTATCCGGAAAAACACATAGACAAAATTAGACAATCCGATCGAATCTACGAACTCCCAATACACCCTAGAAAACTCAACTCTTGAGTAAACTTTAAAAATTCCCAGAAAACACAGGCATTGCAGAAGGGTATTACTGTGCAAAGAAAGTGCCAAGATGCTCCTATATGGCCGCGGAACCGCCGCACATGCCATGCTCGTGCCTCGGTTCCACGGCCACGTGGTCGAGTTACGCGCACGTGCTTCACAGTAATACTTAAATAAGCCTGCTAAATTTTCTGGATAGTTTTAATTCACAAAAATCACAGTTTTGAAAAATTGTACAGAGAAGGATTTTGGATTAGGGTTTCGGGTTCAATCGGGTTTCTAACTTCGTCTACTCATCGCCTAAGGCTCTAGTTAGGCTTTAATACCACTGTAGGGTTCCTAGGCACACCCATGAGGAATGTATCAACCATCCCAAAATCAAATTTTTATCAAGTGCCAAGTAAACCTAAGCAAGATCGTTACTAGAGGTAAGGCGAAACGAAATGCAAGCAAACAACTTTGCTATGAGTGAAAGGGACTACAACCTTTGTAGATCCGGTCTTCTACTTATCTAGCTCAGTGTTGACGTTCCCCAACTGCGATCATCGGATCCCGGACTCTAGCATCGGTTTCATCGGAGAAATGGGCGGGCAAGGTCGTCGACTTCAATGCCGAAGATGATCTACGTCGAGGCAACTCAAGATCAAGCTCCATCTTCACTTGGTCATAGAACTTGTGAAGATAACACACTCTACTATATGGCAAGTGGTAGAGGATGAAGAAATAGGAAGTGGGTTCACTTTGGATTTGGATTTCTCACTCTTTTGATCATGACACCATTGGAGGTAGCATGGTTTCTTCTTCTTGAAGAAGAAGAAGAAGAAGAAAAAGAATATGATAAGCATAATAAAATCAATTGATTAATAATAATAAATCAAGTGATCTTATCATATAGCAACCATGGGTTCGTGTAACTAGTGTAGAGACTAAACTAGGGTTTAGGTGAATGGTTAGGTTTAGGAAAAAACAAAATGGTTTGAACTTTTCAAACCTTCATGAAGCTTCAAATAAAAACAAAGAATTCCACCATTTTATTTTTGCCAAAATGGATAAATAAATAAATAAATAAATAAAAACCCTAACCATTAACCTGAACATGGTTCAAAGTATACACACGCCTAAGTTTGCATGTATCATCAAACATGATACAAAATAGTGCACAAACATATATCATATATACAATGTGCACAAACAAGTGAGAAAAATAATCTTAAGTGAACCAATACTAGTTAATGTAAAGTAATATATCAAATATATAATTATACATTAAATCATTAAATCAACACTTGATTTAACGATCCGGTCATATCGCATATGACCGACTAATATCCAATGTATCGACTTATCGAATCAATCCTCGATTCGATAACTAGGTTATATTGCATACAACCAATTGATACATTCAACGCGAGAATAGAATACGGTATCACATACACGCATTATTCTCGGTCCCGCACATATCTCATATGCGCTCCTATTTCGTTTCGCTTGAGCCAGGAAACCTCTGTGTAGGACTCTAAAGACTCGTCAATACGCCGACAGCAGGTGATGATCATATTAAACACCCACAAGCCGCAAGCGGTCTGCTAAACGTAACGGCCACCCGGGTACTGAGCGATCGGAAGATCAACGAGCAAGCCCGCTCACACTCCTGTGAATCCGGCTAGCAACACTTACCGTACAGTCCGGTCTGTTCGTCTGATATGTCGCATATCTCACCTAGGGGTGGTAAACGTCAGACCCCAGTAGCTTGATAAGTCATGCCGACGTAAGGTCCATAACAAGTGTGAAACTACTGATAACTCTTACCAGTATATCACAGCAACCCTGGCCAGGGATTTCCAGTTATGGCCAGTCAAGCATAGCGCAACATCAACCCCCAATACCGGGAGAGACGAATCCCCTCCTATCGCTCATTGCTTCCATGTGAATCGGGACTGTACCCAAAAACCACCTGTTTGCACAACTCAGTAGAGCCGTGGTAGGGTGGAAATCAAAGCACAGTGGGAGACACACAAGACTCTATGACGATCTCGGGTCAACAGACTAAGCTGTACCAGTGTCACCAGAGAAATGCCATCTGACGTGAGGTATAATACCATCTGGGAGTTCTCGGCGAGTCCGTTCAGTGTACCAAGTCATCACTGAGCACCCGCATACCATCTCTGATATCAAACACCAATGGATATGGGATCATCCATCGCCCATCACATAGGTCGAGAAGATATACGCTAGTCTACTCTGGAATATCGATGCCCCGTCTCGATATTCCCACGACTAGGAACATTGAAGGATGTACTCATTGACTACCCAGGCCCCACTAGTATGATCTTCATCATAGTCCTGGAAGTCGAGTACACATCCTAAGGGCTTTATCAACATGTAATAGAGAGACAACAAGTATACATGTTAAGATAAAGAGCAACCAGATAGCGTACTATCATGTCGAGCAAGAAAGTCTTACCTATATATGTCCCAGCATCCACTACAATATACATCCTATGTACAGTAATGGCCTCTAGGGCATACATATAACTAACAGTTTTGGGCTAGACTCTGACACGACTTGTACCGCTATTAGGGGACTGACGTTTGCCACCCCTAGGCCCGCCATACTCTTAGACGAACAGACCGGACTGTACGGAGATTGTCACATACTGGCTCAGTAGGAGTTCGGATTGGTTCACCTCATCAGTCTTCTAATCGGCATCTACCTGGGGACCGTTATGAAAGGTTCCTAGGCACCCTAGTGAGGTCTCACAAGGCATCGAACATGCCAATTTCAAAAAAAAATGGTGCCGAGAAACCCTTGACTACGGATCGTCGCTAGAATTCTAGGCGAAACTATAAACTAGTTAACACTTTAACTAAAAGTTAGATGCTACAACCTTTGTAGATCCGGATTTCCACTTCCTTAGCTCCACGAGGGCGTCCTCTCGCTGTCCATCTTGAAGCTTGGACTCTCGTGACGGCTTCATCGGAGAAACGTGCGGAATTGGTCGTCGGCTTCGTGTCAAAGACGATCTACGTCGAGGTTGCACAAACTCAAGCTCCGACTTCACAAAGTTGTTAAACTTGTGAAGAAAACACCCAAAACAACTTGGCAAGAGGTAGAGGGTGAAGAAATAGGAGGTGGGTTCACTTTAGAATTGGATTTATCTCACTAGATCTCAAGTTGCCATTAAAGTAGCAAGCTTGAAGAAGAAGAAGAAGATGAAGATGAAGCAAGAATGATAAGTGTTCTATTTTTTAAAATAAAACTAATATGAATACTTATCATATCTTGACCATGGTCAAGTGTAGAGATTAAACCAAGGTTAGTTAGAGTGGTTAGGGTTAAGGATGAGATAAGGATGGTGGACTTTGTCAAAGCTTCAAGAAGCTTCAACATAGCTCCAAAATAAGCCACCATTCTCAACTTAATCCTTTCCAAATAAATAAACAAATAAATAAATGAAAAACCCAAACCCTATTCATCACTTAACCATGGTTTAACCCTTTACACTTAACCACATTATCAAGTATCATCAAACATGATACAAAGTAGTGCACTAAACCATATCACATATACAATGTGCATCAAGTGAGAAAAATCCGTTTAAAGTGAACCAATACTAGTTAATGCAATGCAATATATCAAATATATAATTATGCATTAAATCATTAAATCAACATTTGATTCAATGATCCGGTCATGTCGCACATAACCGACTAGAATCCAATGTATCGATTTATCGAATCAATGATTCGATAACTAGGTCATATCGAATATAACCAATCGAAACATATATCGCGAGAATGAAATGCGGTATCACATACACGCATTATTCTCGGTCCTGCACATATCTCATATGCGCTCCTATTTCGTTTCGCTTGAACCAGGAAACCTCTGTGTAGGACTCTAAAGACTCGTGAATACGCCGGTAGCAGATGATGATCATATCAAGCACCCACAAGCCGCAAGCGGTCTGCTAAACGTAACGGCCACCCGGGTAATGAGCGATCAGAAGATCGACGAGCTAGCCCGCTCACACTCCTGCGAATCCGACCAGTAACACTTACCATACAGTCCGGTCTCTTCGTCTGATATGTCGCATATCAAGTCTAGGGGTGGTAAACGTCAGACCCCAATAACCCGATAAGTCATGCCGATGTGAGGCTCGTAACGGGTCGAGAAACTACTGGTAACACTTACCAGCAAATCTCTGATCAGCCCTGGCCAGGGACTTCCCTGTTACGGCCAATCGAGCACAGTGCAACATCTACCCCCAATACCGGGAGAGACGAAACCCCTCCTATCGCTCATTGCCTCCATGTGACTCGGGACTGTACCCAAAGACCACCGTTTTGCATGCCCTCATGGACGTGGTAAGGTGGAGATCAAAGCACAGTGGGAATCACACAAGACTCTATGACGATCTCGGGTCTACAGACTAACCTGTACAAGTGTCACCTGAGAACTGCCATCTGACGTGAGGTGTAATACCATCTGGGAGTTCTCGGCGAGTCCGTCCAGTGTACCCAGTCTCCACTGAGCACCCGTATACCATCTCTGATGTCAAACACCAATGGATATGGGATCATCCATCGCCCATCTCATGGGTCGAGAAGCGTATACGCTAGTCTACACTGGTATATCGATGCCCCGTCTCGATACACCCACGACTAGGGACCTTGAAGGATGTACTTATGGACTACCATGTCCCCATTAGTATGATCCGCATCATAATCCAGGTAGTCAAGTACACATCCTAAGGGCTTTACCAACATGTAACTATAACACAATATAAAGAGACTAGTGTACATGTTAAGATAAAGAGTAACCAGATAGCATACTATCATATGGAGCAAGAAAGTCATCTCTATATATGTCTAAGCATCCAATATAATATACAACATCTGTACAATACTGGCCTCTAGGGCATACATACAACTAACAATCTCCCACTTGCACTAGGGCCAGCTGCTGTAGTATCGCATACCGAGCATCCCGAAGAGTCTCTCAAACCGTGTCTGGGGAATGGCCTTCGTGAGTGGATCCGCCGTGTTGTTCTTCGTGTCAACTCTCCTGACCTCGATCTTCCGGCGATCAACTATCTCCCGGATCAGGTGATACCGCCTCAGAATATGCCTGGACCGCTGATGGGACCTGGGTTCCTTGGCCAAAGCCACCGCTCCATTGTTATCGCAATACAAAGGTATTGGACGCTCATTGGATGGAACCACTCCAAGTTCAGTAATGAACTTCTTGATCCAGACAGCCTCTTTGGCAGCATCGTTGGCAGCGATGTATTCAGCCTCCATCGTCGAGTCTGCCACAGTTTCCTGCTTGGAACTCTTCCAGCTAACCGCCCCTCCGTAAAGGGTAAAGACAAAGCCCGACTGCGACTTAGAGTCGTCCTTATCACTCTGGAAGCTCGAATCGGTAAAGGACTCCACTTGGAGCTCTCCGTTACCATACACCAAGAACATATCTCTAGTCCTTCGCAAGTACTTGAGAATGCTCTTCACAGCTGTCCAGTGATTCTCTCCAGGATCAGCTTGATACCTGCTCACTACACTTAGTGAGTATGCTACATCGGGTCTGGTACATAGCATCGCATACATGATAGAGCCTACTGCCGAAGCATAGGGTATCCCTTGCATGCGAGCTCTCTCCAAATCAGTCTTGGGAGACATCTCTTTGGAGAGAGTGACTCCAGAGATCGTGGGTAAGTTCCCACGCTTGGACTCTTCCATACTAAACCTCTTTAGTATGGTGTCAATGTACCTGGATTGGGACAATCCCAATATCCGTTTGGATCTATCTCTATAGATCCTAATCCCCAATATGCAGGAGGCATCACCAAGATCTTTCATCGAGAATCTTTGTGATAAGAAGAGCTTGAACGATTGCAGCATAGGAATATCATTTCCTATCAAGAGTATGTTGTCCACGTACAATACGAGGAAGACAACCTTACTCTCTGCCACCTTCTTGTAGATACAAGGTTCATCTGGATTTTTGACGAAATCAAACTCTTTGATAACGACGTCAAAGCAGATGTTCCAACTCCGCGATGCTTGCTTTAATCCATAAATGGATTTAAGCAGCTTGCACACCTTCCCGCTGCTCCCACTGTCTACGAAGCCCTCTGGCTGAGTCATGTACACGCACTCTTCTAAATCACCATTTAGAAAGGCGGTCTTAACATCCATTTGCCAGATTTAGTAGTCATGAAAGGCAGCAATGGCAAGCATGATTCGGATGGATTTAAGCATAGCCACTGGAGAAAAGGTTTCGTCATAGTCCACACCTGGTCTTTGACGAAAACCCTTTGCTACAAGTCTAGCTTTGAAAGTCTCCACTTTTCCATCTACACCAAGTTTCTTCTTGAAGATCCACTTGCTCCCAATGGGTTTTACCCCTTCAGGAGCAACTTCCAAAGTCCATACTTTGTTGGTGTACATGGATTCCATCTCGGACCGCATAGAATCCAGCCATTTCACTGAGTCCCTACTCGTGATGGCCTGCTCGAAGCTAGTTGGGTCATCATCCTCCATGATGCAATCCTCGCTCCCACCATCCATGAGAAAACCGTAGTATCTCTTAGGTTGGCGAGGAACCCTACTAGATCGGCGGAGAGGCTGGGGTTCGTCGGGTACTACTGAATCCTCTGGTTCCACTAAATCTTCAGTTTGAGTTTGTGTATCTGGAACCTCTTCCAGCTCTACCACTTTGCCACTAATTTCTTTTTCAAGAAATTCCTTTTCTAAAAAGGTGGCATGTTGAGCAACAAACACTTTTTGTTCCTCACTGTGGTAGAAAAAATACCCATATGAGTTCTTTGGATATCCCACAAACTTACAAAGAACTGACCGTGCCTCGAGCTTGTCCGGATTTTGTCTTTTGACATAGGCCGGACAACCCCATATTTTAACTCGTTTAAAATATGGTCTCTTCCCACTCCATATCTCATATGGTGTGGTAGGTACAGATTTAGATGGAACTTGATTCAATAGGTATGCTGCTGTCTCCAGCGCATAACCCCTGAAGGAAATAGGTAACTCAGCTGTGCTCATCATAGAGCGCACCATATCTAATAGGGTGCGGTTCCTCCGTTCGGATACACCGTTGTGCTGTGGTGTATATGGAGGAGTCAGCTGAGAGAGAATCCCATTCTCTTTTAGGAAGTCCAGGAATTCATTGCTTAAGTATTCTCCTCCTCGATCAGATCGTAGGATTTTAATACTTTTTCCGGTTTGGTTTTCGACTTCTTGTTTATATTCTCTAAATTTCTCAAAAGCTTCTGATTTGTGTTTCATCAGGAACACATATCCGAATCTAGAGAGATCGTCAGTGAATGTAATGAAGTACGAAGAACCATCCCTGGTATGTGTAGACATAGGACCGCATACATCACTATGTATCAGTCCTAAGAGTTCGGTAACTCTTTCTCCGTGTCCCGTAAACGGAGTTTTGGTCATCTTGCCTTTGAGACATGACTGGCAAGTGTCATAGGATGAAAATTCAAACGGATTTAAATATCCATCCTTATGCAACTTAGCCATTCGTGTCGCATTGATGTGACCCAATCTACAATGCCACAAGAAGGATTCGTTCATTTCAGAACTCTTCCTCTTGTGTGTGTTTGTTATGCTCAGAACTGTTGATTGGTTTAGAACATAAATGCCATTGCACAACGTGTCTGATCCAACCAACTTTTGGTTACGGAAAATGTTCATAACATTGTCTTGTAATACAAAATTATATCCCTCTTTACTTAATAAAGAAACCGATATAATGTTGCATATCAGGTTCGGCATGTAATAGCATTCGTTCAGAACCAATGTATTACCAGTTGGTAATACAAGGTGATATTCCCCGACAGTCTTGGCTGCAACAATTGCACCATTTCCTACTCTTATGTCTTTATCACCTTCTCCAAGTTCTCTACCTTTCCTAAGCCCATGTAACTGATTACATATATGGGATCCTGACCCGGTATCTAATACCCAGGACGTAGAGCAAATGGAGAAACAGTTCTCAGTAACGAACACATCCGAAGAAAATGCATCAACATGTACTTTCTTCATTCGGGTGGCATGGGAATCCTGGTATTCCCCTATATCCTGTTCATTCCTATAACTCTTATAAGAAAGAACGGAACCAACGTTCCCCAGCACAGTATAACATGCGGGTTTGATCAATACATCCATATTATTATCTTGATTAAGGCATGAACTGGTCGCTACCTGGAGAGAGAGAGAAGAAAACACTTTAGCGTATGCTCGTGCAAGATCAGATTGGTTATTATCTTATCTAATCAGGATGGCTCCCACTGCTTTTTATCAAAACTTCCTTCAAACCCTAAAAAGGAAAGACTAGCCGGGATTAATTACACACTACAAGTTCGCCAATCTTTCAGCCAGGCCAGTGTCGGTACTTTGAGGGAGGTCCCCCGTGCTTTCGCACAAACCTAATTAATGTAAACCTCGTTTCCCCAGAGGCGTAACCCCGTTGACACCTTTCTAGACACCTACTTGATCAGCTAATTGCAATGTGTAAAACTCTCCCAGGAGTAACTCTTACTCGCAGCGGGTATCGGGATCCAACTATCTCATAGAAGGTATGCAATCTCATTGCAAATTTCAACACTTGAAATTCTCGATAATCTTTTGCCCCAAACGATCTATGACCTTGACAAGGTCAACAAACCATAGACCGTAAGTCAAGTTCAACCCGTCATTTCTTGATTGAATTAAACCCACCCGCACGACCCTTGACAAGGTCAACAAGGCCGTACGACTACCCTAACTCAATCTGCATCATATGCATAAGCAGATAAATACTGGTTAGCTACCGCACACTGCGCCTTGACAAGGTCAACAAACGCAGCACGAATACTAAACAGGACTTATCTGAAATGACGGAGGGCTACGCTAGGTTTTTCTGAAAACCTATTGCGTAATGAACTTGATATCGTTGTAGAATCAAATGAAGTTTTGAAATGGAGTGATTTTGAGGCTTTTCTAGTTTTGCTAAAGGAGTCACTCCCGGCGAAGGGATCTCGGTCCTTTCCTCGTCGAATGAGGTGCGGGATATATCATATATATCGCTGTGCAAAGCAAAAAACCCAAAAGCAGTCAAAAGCAAACCGAGTGTGTAGCATCTGCCAGTTATTGCTAAAGGAGTCACTCCCGGTGAAGGGATCTCGGTCCTTTCCTCATCGAATAAGGTGCAGGGTATATCATATATACCGCTATGCAAAGCAAGAACTGTAGCTACCTGTTTTGTTTAAAAATCTGATTCTACAACATCTTAGGTTTCTTTTCTTTCATTAATCACATTAATGAAGTCCCATCATTTAAATACCTAAACATCACAGATAGCTATGACGTACACTTATGCCATCCGCATTCGCCTCGATGTCCCCTCGTGCACCGTTAGGTTAGGTAACTAACGACAGAGCAGGGCAGGGCTAGCGCGGGTGTAAAACATAAGTAACGTCTATATAATATATCATATATACTATATACTATATCCATCACAGAAACGCATCACAGATATCGCAGCAGAATAAACATATGAAATATTGGATATACTAGGACGTCCGTGTTTTCAATACGAGCCAGTATAAAACACGGAATCCACGGTCGTGATGAATAGCCAATCCCACACCCCTAGACCCCTACGAGAGCGGCAAGCAACCCTGCCAATTCTAGGGTTAGGAGACCCGGACTCGACTCCTCGAGTTGGTCTCCCACTGGACCCCAAAACCCGGTTACTTGTGCTCCCCTCCTTAGGTCTATCCTAATGCGGAAAAGTAAATAATATACAAAGGGTGACAACTTCCGCTACCTGGAAGTGCCCCAAATAAAAGAATATTACATACAAGTTTTTACATGAATGAAAATGAAAAACACTCATCTCACATAAAAACCCCCGGCTATTCGAACATGACGATCCAATATAACATATCCAGCAACACATAACATCACATGTCATCAACGTAAGTAAGTATGCATACCCTAGTTGTCGTTGACGTATAGCAACGAAACCGGCGATATGAACATACTACACTTACGGTCACAGAAAAGAAAGTGTAAAACTACAACAATTGGAATCCGCAACCACTTTAGACATCGCATGCCTAACAGATATAAATCCCGCATTTTAGTCTCATTATCGAAAACTCTTTTCAATATTATGTGGGACTAAACTGCTAGATTTATAATATTCATTCAGTTATCTCATAACTGTTTGTGAATTCCAATTATTGTATCACATTCCAGATAAACAGAAAATGTTAAACTTTCCGATCGAACAGTCGAATACCCAAGTTTTCCCGATACAGTCCAACACATGAAATAAGTCTAACTACATTCAGTTCGTGCCTCAGTACCGACGGTCCAGCCGTACAAGGGTCAAGCCAACGCCTCACATGTGGCACGCCGTACTGCCCCAAACCCGAAGGTTCAAAGGGCAGTTCAAGACGGTCACATAATCGAGTTAAGGTTTGTTGTCTTCTACAGGGTCCATCGCGTTACTTGCACTACTTAGAACGTCGTTAAACTACGGAAAAATCCAACACTTGGAAATTTCCCGACAGGGAAAAATTGGGTATTTATATCCGGTCGAACTTTTTAACATATTCTAAAAATTATCCGGAAAAACACAAAGACGAAATTTGATACCCCGATCGAAACACCGAATCCCCAAAGCAACCCTAGAAAATTCAACTCTTGAATAATTATTAAAAACACCCAGGAAAATCACCACTGGAAATTAAGGATTACTGTGTAAAATCCCATCAATAATTGTGCCGTACGACCGCGGATCCGCGGCATGAGCCATGCTCATGCCGCGGATCAGCGCTTGAATAGTAGAATTACACCTACGAATTTCACAGTAAACCTTATAATTTCCTGCTTATTTTTCTGCATATTTTTAATATTGAAAAATCCCACTTTTTGGAAAAAGTCCAGAGAGCAAGATAAGTTTAGGGTTTCGGGTTCGTTCGGGCTTCAAATCGCGTCTAGACTTCGCCTAAGACTCTAGCTAGGCTCTGATACCACTGAAAGGTTCCTAGGCACCCTAGTGAGGTCTCACAAGGCATCGAACATGCCAATTTCAAAAAAAAATGGTGCCGAGAAACCCTTGACTACGGACCGTCGCTAGAATTCTAGGCGAAACTATAAACTAGTTAACACTTTAACTAAAAGTTAGATGCTACAACCTTTGTAGATCCGGATTTCCACTTCCTTAGCTCCACGAGGGCGTCCTCTCGCTGTCCATCTTGAAGCTTGGACTCTCGTGACGGCTTCATCGGAGAAACGTGCGGAATAGGTCGTCGGCTTCGTGTCAAAGACGATCTACGTCGAGGTTGCACAAACTCAAGCTCCGACTTCACAAAGTTGTGAAACTTGTGAAGAAAACACCCAAAACAACTTGGCAAGAGGTAGAGGGTGAAGAAATAGGAGGTGGGTTCACTTTACAATTGGATTTACCTCACTGGATCTCAAGTTGCCATTAAAGTAGCAAGCTTGAAGAAGAAGAAGAAGATGAAGATGAAGCAAGAATGATAAGTGTTCTATTTTTTAAAATAAAACTAATATGAATACTTGTCATATCTTGACCATGGTCAAGTGTAGAGATTAAACCAAGGTTAGTTAGAGTGGTTAGGGTTAAGGATGAGATAAGGATGGTGGACTTTGTCAAAGCTTCAAGAAGCTTCAACATAGCTCCAAAATAAGCCACCATTCTCAACTTAATCCTTTCCAAATAAATAAACAAATAAATAAATGAAAAACCCAAACCCTAATCATCACTTAACCATGGTTTAACCCTTTACACTTAACCACATTATCAAGTATCATCAAACATGATACAAAGTAGTGCACTAAAGCATATCACATATACAATGTGCATCAAGTGAGAAAAATCCGTTTAAAGTGAACCAATACTAGTTAATGCAATGCAATATATCAAATATATAATTATGCATTAAATCATTAAATCAACATTTGATTCAATGATCCGGTCATGTCGCACATAACCGACTAGAATCCAATGTATCGATTTATCGAATCAATGATTCGATAACTAGGTCATATCGAATATAACCAATCGAAACATATATCGCGAGAATGAAATGCGGTATCACATACACGCATTATTCTCGGTCCTGCACATATCTCATATGCGCTCCTATTTCGTTTCGCTTGAACCAGGAAACCTCTGTGTAGGACTCTAAAGACTCGTCAATACGCCGGTAGCAGATGATGATCATATCAAGCACCCACAAGCCGCAAGCGGTCTGCTAAATGTAACGGCCACCCGGGTATTGAGCGATCAGAAGATCGACGAGCTAGCCCGCTCACACTCCTGCGAATCCGACCAGTAACACTTACCATACAGTTCGGTCTCTTCGTCTGATATGTCGCATATCAAGTCTAGGGGTGGTAAACGTCAGACCCCAATAACCCGATAAGTCATGCCGATGTGAGGCTCGTAACGGGTCGAGAAACTACTGGTAACACTTACCAGCAAATCTCTGATCAGCCCTGGCCAGGGACTTCCCTGTTACGGCCAATCGAGCACAGCGCAACATCTACCCCCAATACCGGGAGAGACGAAACCCCTCCTATCGCTCATTGCCTCCATGTGACTCGGGACTGTACCCAAAGACCACCGTTTTGCACGCCCTCATGGACGTGGTAAGGTGGAGATCAAAGCACAGTGGGAATCACACAAGACTCTATGACGATCTCGGGTCTACAGACTAACCTGTACAAGTGTCACCTGAGAACTGCCATCTGACGTGAGGTATAATACCATCTGGGAGTTCTCGGCGAGTCCGTCCAGTGTACCCAGTCTCCACTGAGCACCCGTATACCATCTCTGATGTCAAACACCAATGGATATGGGATCATCCATCGCCCATCTCATGGGTCGAGAAGCGTATACGCTAGTCTACACTGGTATATCGATGCCCCGTCTCGATACACCCACGACTAGGGACCTTGAAGGATGTACTTATGGACTACCATATCCCCATTAGTATGATCCGCATCATAATCCAGGTAGTCAAGTACACATCCTAAGGGCTTTACCAACATGTAACTATAAGACAATATAAAGAGACTAGTGTACATGTTAAGATAAAGAGTAACCAGATAGCATATTATCATATGGAGCAAGAAAGTCATCTCTATATATGTCCAAGCATCCAATATAATATACAACATCTGTACAATACTGGCCTCTAGGGCATACATACAACTAACACGTTACGTACAGCTAGTGCCACTTGCGGTCTGTGGTTAACCCCACTGTCAGCGTAGTGTCGAGTCTTTAGAGTCCCACACAGAGGGTTACTCGCCTTTGGGCAAAACAGAGTAGAGGTCGCATGGTTTTGCGACAGGGTTCATTCACACTCGCGCACTTGTGCACGTTTAGTGTCCGGACAGTTATTGCTAGCGGGCTTTGGTTTAAGCCAGATCCTAGTATATGTTTTGGGGTTAGTTTTATCTCTTTGTATTCGTTTTCCTCGGAACACGGATGCGGGTGTGTATGCACAGTTGACTAAGACAGAGGCAGAGGATTCTCATTAGGGTTATGGTACAGGTGTGTATGCACAGTTGACTGTTGTCTTTTTCCAAACCCTAATAAGAATAGGAAATATAATTAATAATATTAGTTAAAAATTATTATGCCATGGTTGAGTTGAATTCTTGACTTTTATTGACTTGTTGACTTTAGTTGACCGGTTGACCAAAGTAGACTTGTTGAACATCATCATTTGTTTTCAAAGATGCTTTTTATTTTTTGCACAAAGTGAATGAAATGATAATGGTCATTCATCAACTCACCATCACAAATTGTTAATTATTATTATTATTATCATTTTCTAAAATATGAGAGCATGGTTGTAAAAAATTGATCATTCTTACTTGCATCTTCTCTCTCATCCATAGCTCTCATCCTCTTCCTCTCTCTCAAGGTAAAATCCATCTCATGAGTTGAGAACCATTTCCCTTAAAGATAAAACACCAAAACTCATCTCTACTCATCCTAAGGTTGAAGGTCTAGCAAGCCTAATACTTTAGTTACCTCTAGGTTGAGGTAGGAGCTCAAGTTCGAGGCCCTCGGGTGGATCTATCTTCGGCAAAGAGGAGACGAGGAGGAGGAGCCGTTCAAACTACCACAAGGAGCAAGCAAGGAGGAGAAAAACAAGAAGAGAAGGAGTTCAAGACTAGGTATAACCCCCTAACCGAGTAGCTAAAGCTCGTAGTTGTTGCTAGTGTGTTGTTTAGCAAAGATCCGGGTTTTCTAGTCCATGTTACCAAAACCCTAAAAATTGTTTTTCACCGTTTCCGCAACCCCGAAAGAATCGAGAGAGGTAACATGGACTTAACAGAAACCACAATGACATTCATGGAGATCTGCTCCCATTTCCACTCTGGAACGGTTAAAGGTTGCAATTTTCCAGCCGATCTCAAATGCTCAACCTTAGCTCACAACAAGACAGACACCTCGAAACGAAATCCGAAACTTCACTCTACATCCCTGCCCACCCATAACTATCTCACAAATCATGTCAAATGTTGGTGGAACTTGAATGAACACTGAAAGCCGACCGATATGCCTGCTCCAGGATTTCGCGTCTCTACCCAACAGCCGCAGGTACATAAATGCGTCCCTAAACGTAGCACACCCTGGTCACAAATCAAGGACTCCGAATCTTTACCCAGCCGAGTATGCTCAAGAATATCTGACAAACGAGCATCGGCGGGCAGTGCCTCGCGGAAACGATTAAGGAAAAATGAACGGGCGCGGACATGAGCAAGCTGTCCCCCTCAGTAGAGGCAAACTTAAGTTGTACTCAACGATCGCACAAGAACTGTAAATCTTCAGAAGACTGTCTCCGAACTGTGCACAACCGGAACAAGCTAACCCCGGGCCTACGACTCCAGCATCAGCCACCACAATTGCCTTGCCACGGGTAACGAGGATTTCACAAACACAATCCTTCACAAGCTTCATCCAACGGCGCTGTCTCAACAATCAAAACCCGCTGCAGGAAGATGTACATTAAGCTCTGGGGGTCCGTGAAAATCTGACACGACTCTTCGAACAAGTATTGTCTCCAAATCTCCAACGCACGACCACCGCGGCCATCTCCAGATCATGAGTGGGATATGCTGCTCATACTTCCTTCAACTGTCGGGAAGCAAAAGCGATAACTCTATAGTGCCACATCAGTACACAATCGAGCCCTACTCGCGAAACACCACAGTTAAACAACAAAGTCGCCCGAACCAGAAAGCAAAGAAAGAACTGGTGCAGTTGTCAACCGAGTCTTTAACTGCCGAAAACTCCGCACGCATGCCTCAGTCCAAGAAAAAGGAACCTCCCTTCCGGTCAGTTTATTCAACGGTGCAGCAATACACTAGTAATACTGCATGAAACGGCGGTAAAAACCTGCTAAGCGAAAAAATCTACGGACCTCCTTTCCGTACACAAGTCTGGGCCAAAGCTGTACGGCCTCGATCATCCTCGGGACCATACGAAACCGTCTCCCGTAACTACAAGTCTTAGGAGTCAACACAAATAAGCCTGAAGAAATACTTTGAGAATTTAGCAAACAGTTGGTGCTCTCCTAATGTCTGCAAAACAAATTCTCAAGGGCTGCTCTGTTGGAGATAGTGCCCTCAGAGTCAATTATTGGATCACAGGCACGTGATTGCAATGATTGAGGGAGGACCTGTCCCAGTAGGACAGTCTTACTCAAGATGATAGTATGCTATCTGGTTTATCTTTATCATCGTGTACTGCTTTAGGTGACCAGACAGGTCGCTATTACACGTTGATAGAGCCCCTAGGATTCATGCTTGACTGCCAGCAGTATTAGGGCGATCATATACGTGGGAGCTGGTAGTCTATAAGCACATCCTTAAATGGTCCCTAGTCGTGGGAGTTTCGAGACAGGGCATCGATACTCCAGAGTATACTAGTGTATACAGTCGAGACCCCGACGAGGGGCGGTGGCCGGTCTCACAAGCCACTAGTGTCAGTTGGTTCACCTAAGATGTATACAGGTGCTCATTGGGTTATGAGTACACCGGACAGGACTCGCCGGGAACCTGCTAGTTGTGATTATACCAGACGTCAGATAGCAGTTCCCTGGTGACATGTGTACAGGTTAGTTCATCGACCTGAGATCGTCATTTGTCTCGTGTGAGTTCCCACTGTACTTTGATTACTACCCTACCACGCTCAAAGGAGACATGCAAACAGGTTTTAGTTAGGTACAGTCCCGAGCCACATGGAGGCAGTGAGTGGATCTTCAGGGGTTCGTCTCTCCCGGTATTGGGAGTTAGGTCGCGCTGTGTCTACGGGAGCCATTACACAAAGCCCTCGGCCGAGGCAGGAGATTTACTGGTAGGTATTCCAGTAGTATCTCAGGGTGTTCTGGGATACACTCCGACATGACTTGTACCGCTTTTGGGGGTCTGACTTTTACCAACCCCCTAGGCCCGCCATGCGATGCTCATAGAAGAACGGACCGGACTGTACGGATATTGTCACTGACAGGCTCAGTAGGGTGTCAGGATGAGTTCGCTCACAGACGTCCCTTTTGGTCAATAGCTGGTGGCCCACCACGTATGGCTAATACCTCTGATGTGCTAGTGGTTAAATCCACAGCCATAGTATTGATAGGTCTTTAGAGTCCCCCACAGACCAGTTGCTCAAGTTTCGGGCGAAACGCTGTAGAGGCCGTATGGAGATATGGCAGGGTTCGATCAGATACGTGCAGTATTGCACGGATTATGATCGGACGGAAAATACTAGCGGGATTTGGTTTAAGCCAGATCCTAGTATTGCACAGTGTAGATTTTGTCTCATTGCATTTGTATTTCGGTCAGAATACAAATGCGGGTGTGTATACACAGTAGCGGGGTTTTTCCTGTAATTTATTACGGGAACAGTTTTTTGGAGTTGCCAGTTTGCTTTCCGTTTCGGCCATATTACTTTGTATCTTTCATTGGCTGAAGATTAGTGGAGGATGGCTTATTTGCATTTGTGCAAATAAGCAATTGTGGAGGGTGTTGTTTGCAAGCTTTTGTATCGTGATGGTTTCATGATGGAGCACCATCCCTTGACTTCTTGACCTCATCATGGTTTACTTTTGGAGTCATCATGTTTGATGAGTGATGGTTGAGTGTGGGTTTTAGTTTGTGATCATTGTTTTGTTATCATCACCCTTTCTCTCTCTTGATTGATTTGTTGGCTCACTCATTCTTTTGATTCACACACACACACACCACTCTCTCATTCCCTCATGGACATGGCCGGCCAAAGAAAGATAGGGGCTGTCCCATATTTTTGTGAGGAAAATATTGTTCTTTTGGCTTCACAAAATCCATTTAGCTTCTCCTCCAAAAGCTTATATCATTTTCCTCCACCATATGGCAACTCCCTCAACCCCTAGAGACACATATAGCACTATACTATTCTACAGCAAATCTTGGGCACGTCGACTCGCCAACTCCGTGCCCGAGTTGCCTCGGACCAGAGGTGGGAGCCCGTAAAAGAAGCCGGCGATGTGGTGCCCTTCCGGTGAGGAGGCGACGACCGGAGTTTCCGCGGGGAGATCGGGACGACGACGTGAAGACCGGAGGACGCAGATCACTCGGTATAGCTTCTCTACCCGTTCTTTAGTTTGCTAGGACTAGTTTAATGGCCCGATCCGGGTTGATAGTGCGCGGTGGTGCCGGTTTTAAAGTTTAAAGAAAAGCATCGCTTCCGCATTCTGGCGTCGGATTGACGGCCGGGGCTCCGCCGTGCACTTACAGTAGTATCAGAGCCTCGCCATTAACCTAGTCTAGCTTGGTCTAATGTGTTTACATTTCCGATCGAACAAAAATCGCAAAACCGCGTTTTCATGTGCACAGTTTCTGTCGAAATTTTTTGGGCTCCAAAAATTTTTTCAGTATGTTGCAGAATGATGTGCAAGCAATTCTAAGAATTCTGGAGAAATTCGATGCATTGATTCCTTAAGGGGAGCACGGAACCGCGGCCAAACCCCACTTGGGGCCGCGGTTCCGCGGCAGTAAGGAGTGATCAATGCATCAAATCTCTTCAGTGGGTTTCTGGGCTGAAAATAGGGGTTTTGGAATATTCATTTTGGGCCCAGAATTTCTTTATGTGCTACAGTAGTGCTTTGGGGCCCACTTGGTAAATTTGATCGATCGATTATTTTAATCACATTAGTTCACAGTATTTACATTATATCTGCGACCGTGAATGTCACTTGATCGGTAAATCCTGTCTAACTGCTCTAGCCCGGTTAGACAGATTTGCGAACGTGACATTCACATTGATGTTCTGTGTTATGCTGTGTTGTTGCGGATTGGTCAAGGGGGATAGCCTGGATGCAATGCTAGTACAGTTTTTGTTGTATTATGTACCTTTGATATTGCGGGGCGAGCGTCCGACATGTGGACTGCCGTCACTTCCTGTTTGTATATTATTCTTTTGGGGCACGACCAGGTTGCGGTCGATGTACCCGTTGTATGTATATTTTACTTTCTGTACTAGGATTACCCCGTGGAGGGGTGCACGGATAGCCGGATTCTAGAGGGCAACGAGCCTGCATCTCATGGCATTGAGACGGAGGGGGCTTCACTCTAGAATTTGCGGGCTATTCGCCGCACTCGTAGGGGGTACAGGTTGACCCAGGAGGGGTGCCCAAGTTACCGGATTCCGTGAAGTGCTGGGTGGTCCATTCACGTTGCTGAAGGGGGCTGCCTCGCTTCAGGTTTTGGCGGGTAACTTGCCGCACCCGTAGGGGTCTAGGATTTCATTGCACAGGCTATCCACACGACCAGGGGAACGTCGGGTTTCAGTAGCGGCTCTGTGAAACCCGGGGATCCCAGATATCTGTATTGTTCTGTGATACTGTACATTTCTGTGATATTGCATTTTATCACGCCTTGAGCGAAAATTATATATTATATATATATTAGTAGACGTTGTATATGTTTTGCATCCACGCTAGTTCAGTCCCCGCTCTGTCGTTAGTTAGCTAACCTAACGGGTAATGACGGGACCCAGTGGCGAATGCGGATGGCATATACGTACGTCATTATTTTCGTTCTTTATTGGTGTGATCAATTGATGGGACTGCATTGATTCGGATCAATGCAAGTTAAAAACAAACCTAATATGATATTGTTGGAACATTTTTCAAAAAGCTGTTATTGCAAGGACGTTCACTTTTGTTTTGCAGAGTGGTATTCAGTTGGAATATCCTGCTCCTCAGTCGACGAGGCAAGGGCCGCGATCCCTTCACCGGGAGTGACCCCTTGGACAAAAGTTTGCGTCAAGGCAATAACTTCACTATAGCCGATTACTTTTGCTTTGCATCGTGGTATTCAGTTGGAATATCCTGCACCTCATTCTACGGGGAAAGAGCCGAGATCCCTTTACCGGGAGTGACCTCTTTAGCAATGGTTTTCGCCACTATATTTTAAAAGCTATCCGGTTCCTTCAACGATATCAAGTTCATTACGATAAAGGTTTTTCGCCAGAAACCATTCATAGCCCTCCGTCATTTCAGGAAGGTAGCACTTAGTATTCATGCTATGTATGTTGGCCTTCGTCAAGGCATAGTGTATGGTAGCTATTTGTTACTTTTCTGCAGCATAGATAGATGCGTTGGTTTGGGACAGTCGTACTACTATTTTGGCCTTCGTCAAGGGTATGTACGGGTGGGTTCAAATTAACCTGGACAATGACGGGTAGAACTTGACATGTGACTTATGATATGTTGGCCTTCGTTAAGGTCATAAGAGCATGGGGCAAAAATCACATCGGGAGTTTCTAAAGAAACTGAAACTTACCAGATATGCGCATACCTTCTGGAGTGTGATAATGTGAGTGGATTCCATCACGTTATCATGCGATGATAGTTGGATCCCGATTCCTACTGATGAGTTGGTTTACTTCTCGGGTGATCCCGACTAATTCTTCTTTCAGGTTTGGAGGAGAATTTGACGGTACAGTGGGAGGTTTCCAGATTAGATAAATTGGTAACAATTCTGATCTAAGTTAGAGTGCACGCTGAGTGTTTCTTTTTCTCTCTCTCTTTGGCAGCGACCATTGACCCGACCCTAGACTATGACTCAGTGACCAAGTTGACCGAACCTTCTAAAACAATGGCTTTTGGATTGTCAGAGTTGCAAACCTCATTGCCACTCCTACTTTTACCCTTTTCTCCAGGACACCCCGTATTATTACGAACGTCCACTTCCATTGGACAAAACCATCGTATGGTTATATACGAACTCGAAGGGATTTACTCGAGGATGGTTTCCGGTTCTGGAGAAAACGAATAGGACTATTCAGTTGTCTTTTCCTTTTACCTTCTCTCAAGTTGTGAGTACTCCTTGGTTTAGGAGATAGTACACCTATTACGCAAATTGGATAGTCTTCTTCCAAACCATAGGCAGGTGCCGACCGGTAGGGAATGAAGAAAACCAATTAGCCTAGCGATGGTGTACAGAAGATATTGTGTAAAGACAAAGAAAGGGATTAGTAAGAGGGCAAAGTAAATTGCGACTGATATTCACGACCAAACCAAGTATTTCATTACCACTCCCACTTCACCTTTGTATTTCTCCAGGACACTCCGTATCACTACGAAGATCCACAGTTTATTGGATATTCCATCGTATGGTTATATACGAACTCGAAAGGAACTTGTTCCAGTTCGGGGATGGATTCTGGTTCAGGAGAAATAGGAATAAGGTTTATTCAGATATCTTTTATCTTCACCTTCTCTCGCATTGCGAGTGTTCCTAGGATTGGGACAGTACACCCATTATGCTTATTGGATAGTCTTCTTCCAAACCATAGGCTGGTGCCGAACGGTAGGGAAGGAAGAAAACCATTTGGCCTAAAGGGGTGTACAGAAGGTAATGACTAAAGACATATGAAGGGATTTGGAGAGGTGGCAGAGATTTATACGGTTACAGTTGTGAATCTGGAAGATGCATTACTAGGAATACTAGGATACCCCTACGAAACATTTCAATGTTTCAGCTTCACTGTGTACTGTTAAAGGAAAATTGATTTCCCGATTAGATACTTACTCGAGGGTATGTATTTACCAGGTATGATTCTCACATCTGTATGGTCTTACAGATGATGAGTGGGAGTAAGTTATTGGGAATTAGGTGATCATCCTCATTATATCGGAATTCGTTGTAATTGGTGATATTTGAGGAAGACACCTGGGTTGTTTGCCGGACGGCAAATATTTGGTTTTGAATATCCGTTGTTATGCACCAATTTCAAATTGATATATCTGTACGTCTATTTTTATAGAGTGAGATATACCTTTTTGAAATTATGTCTATGACATTTACCTATATCAGTGGATGGTTAGGTGTCACGACCCGAAAGAGCACGTGACTGGCCCTTGAACCATATGAAGTTTATAGGACTCCATCTGATCCAAGTAAGCCAAAAGACCAAAAATCTAAAACCATTTTAAGGATAAATAAAAAACAAGCAATATACTATAAAACGCCGAATGGCGATGATCAAAATTTAAAAGAAACCCAGATAAGCATGAAAACTGTAACACTACTAAGCGCGACTCTAAGGTCGAAATAATACATCACTAATGTCTGAGTCTGAAACAATAAACAAGTTTTGGTTGATGGAATTTCTAGATACAAAGAATAATACATGTACAACGGCGGTTCTGATACAAAGAACCCACCTACCAAGCAAATCACCCGCAAAGGAAAGCAGTGTGCCAGAAGTGCCGCTATGGAACCTGTACGGCAAGCCCTGCAAGAACTGTGGCATAACGGGGGTGAGTTGCCAACTCGTGAATAGAAAATATCTACAAGCAGAAATCGAATGCAAGACATAATCCTAAGTCAATACAATCAGTATATAATATAACCCTCAAGAGTAAGTCTGAAGCATGAAAATGTGGCAGTGTAACATCTAATCATGTAGGTAGTGCCAAGTACTCGTGCCAGTGCCTCAGATAATAATATGTCATAAACGTAAGGTATGTCTGCATGAAGTAAACATGATGAAGTATCAAATGGATATCAATACACATATATTAGCGTCCCATTCCACTAATATTAGTGTAAGGGTATATATAACAGCGCCCTCGTACCCTGTTATATATACAAATGAAGTATGATCAATGTAATCAAGGTCTGTATGTAATCAATATCTGTATAAACGTGGAAACCGTCCACCCGTCACCCTATGACAATAAACGTGGAACCCGTCCATCCGTCACCCAATGACAATAAACGTGGAACCCGTCCTCCCGTTACCCAATGACAATAAACGTGGAACCCGTCCACCCGTCACCCAATGACAATAAACGTCATGCATGCAAATATGAGGATATAATCAAAATCATGGAAATCGTCATGAAACCCGTGCCTAGCATCGACACATAAATCCTCATCTATCGGGCTCCGTCAGTCCGGATCAGCCCACGGGCTATGTCTGCGGAATCGGCCCTCGGCCCCGGCAGTACGCCCATATCCATCTATCGACTCTGGTCAGTATCCTCTGGATAACCGCCAGGTCCAACCAATCACCGGTAGGTAGTAGTCCCTCTGCCAGGCTCACCGTCTACTATACAGCGAAACCGTTCTCGCCCCGGGGTACCATACCGAGTCCACCATGTACCAGCAATCGGCCTCATCCGCCTCCTCGAATCGGGTTTAGCATGTCGCTCTCAGCACCGAGAAAACACATGGTGGACGCACTGAAATATCATATCAAGGTAACCGGATTTTTAAAACAATTATATATTCTCTTTTGAAATACCCACGGTTCCCAATTCCAGAAATATCATGGAAACAACATATTTCAATGCGTATAATCAAAACATGATGTATGCGACATGTAAAGAAAGGTAAGCATATCAGAAGTCATGCAACATGGAATAATAATGTGCACATGTCGAGGGAAACCGCTCTTTTAAAACGAATCAGTTTTGAAGAATATCTTGCGGTTCCTAAATCCCTAAACAAGTCAGAATCATCTATGTTTGTGAACAGGTATAAGTGTACAATATGCCATGCAAGAATCATATCATGAATGCAAAAGTACTACAGTGTAGTGGCATGGCAATTATCGATGATGAAGTGTGTGAGCCGGCAAATAGTGTACGTGGAACATACGCATCATCGATAATGGTGCTGGTGTCCTAACAGCATGATACTAATATAGCAATAAACATATGCAAGCAATGCGAATAGCATGAATATGCGGAAATCAAATAATCAACACCACAGTGAAGAATCTACTATGCAAACTACAGATCTAAGTATCAAGTCAATCGGGATGGGTATGGAAATCACCTAAATCTGAGTCGATATACAAATATATACATATACAATAGTCGGTGATCACGCATCAATAGTATCATGTACGATACGGTATATCATTTAACATCCTCGAGTCATGAGTGTGGATCTAACATCAATAGAAAGCTCATACGGTAAATCGTCGTACGGCATCCCAATAGCTGGGTACGAGTCAGTAACACACTCCTCTCATCAAATATCAGGTATCATTATCATCATATCACATAATCTAGGGTACAGATCTAAGTCTAGTACAAATCGATACCATTTATAAGTATGAGTGCGAGAGTAAACACACATCCAAAGCCCGCAAGAATCACATGTCGTATCCCAAATACGAATCATATCAAATCACCGATCTCGCGGCACAATACCCAAACCATGGACTCATCTCTAATATCATCCATTATCATCATCAACACAGTGTAAATAAAAGGAATATGCAAGGGTGTGCGTGTAGGTGTAAATCTATTCTAGGGTTCGCGACTGTGAACTACACTAGTCACTTCTAACCCTTCACTATCCATAATACACCTAACTATCATATATATAATATAACAACTACGGACTGCGGGGGTGCTATATGCCATCCACCCGACTTCCCCCTGTAGATATAATCTACTCACCATGCGTCTTCATTTGTCGACGTCTCCACGTGCTTTACTTGTCGTCCCGAAGTCTTCATGGGGTACCTACACATCAAAGTATCGTATATGCGTATTAAAACCAAATCCAAGCTAACACGGCACACGAAACCCAAAACGATACGATAAGGGGCCTATAGGTTAGACCCTATGGGCACACCTTCAAAACCATCAACAAATCCTCGATATCGTCGTATAAACGCCAAATAGTCAAGGTAAATCACAATACACAATTCAGAACTAAAAATACGGAATACGGAAATACAAATCCAAAACAGCAACTTAGGAAATAGACTCCAGATTTCACCATAGGTCAAATTAGACAAATCTATACATACCAGGGGCCTAATCTACAGATAAGGGAACACCAAAACCAAAACGAGGCAAATCCACCATGATCTGGCGGCAAATTGCGGCCAGAATGGATAAATCTGCGGTCGGGTATAGGAGGTAGGGGCTAGGGTTCTGGTGGTAGCTTCTTGTGTGCCTGCACATGTCACTGTCCAATCAATTTTAATTTAGGATGTCTCGGGTGATAGCAGATTCAATTCACAGATTCCACAAATTCTCCGATATCGGTTTCTAAATCCGTATTTCGGGTTTCAACTCTTAGGTTAGGGTCTCAATTCATGCACTAGGGTGTTGGTGTAGCCTCTACTGAACTCAATTTCACATTACAACTCATAATTTCCTCAAACCCTAACTAGGTTTCCTTAACTCCACAATATCAAACAATATCAGTTCAATCTAAACATGGGGGTATAAGTAATGCTAAAACTAAGCTAATAGTCCAGAAAATACCTCATTTGGCAACTCAAGAATTTTCTTGAGTTGCCCATAGTGGCCAAAATCCTTGCTTCCTTGGTCCAATGTGTAGATCTTGAGCTGGTGCACACTTTTAATGAAATGAGAGTGGGGTTTTGGAGTTGTTTTAGAGGTGATTTAAGGAGTTGAAGATGGGAGGGAGGTAAGGAGCAGGAGTAGCAGCAGCAACAAGAGGGAGAGGGAGAAAAATGAATGAAGGTTGAAGAAGAAATGGCTAAGTCTTTAGTCAAAGAATCCCATACCTCTCTCTCTCTCACCAACTACTAAATTCTTTAATATAAACCCCTTTTCCATTTCTTTTCTTTTCTCTAAATTCCTTCTCACTCAAATAGTAAACCCAAATGAGAAACCATGGTAGAAAATGCACAAGTGTAAGAAGAATGATATGTGCATGTTTTGCACAAATTGCTAAAAAACCGATTAGCGATTATTAATCACGATTAGCACCAATTTAGCATATAACTAATCAATTAAATTTAGAAATAGCATAATTCTCTAATTTACCCTATTTTAGAATTTTCCATAATTTTCCAAAAATTTTCCCCATTTATTTGTATTTAATTATACCGAATTATTAAAATATTCAATAAAATAATATTAAATTATAAATTTCCCAAAAAATAATATTTTATTATTTCGAAATGTTACAATCTACCCCCTTAAATAAATTCGGTCCCCGAATTTAAATTTAAACCCCCAATACTAAAACATTTCAGCAAAATCCAATTTGTCGAGGCTCCGAAAACATCAATACATAGCGAATATCATCAAAGTGTACTGCTCTACTAAAAATCAATCCATAAAAATGCATATAAGAATATCTGGTGCGTCTGGTGCGCACGGAATCAAAATCCATGTATGTGTCATACAGGGGAACAAAACAACATCTAGGTGCAACTGGTGTGCACGAAACATCTGTCATAGGCAACGTGTGTGCCTGACAGCAAAATTAGGCGCATTTGACATGCACGAAGAATTTCGATTTAGTGCATCTGGCGTGAACCAAGATCTTAAATCAAAACCAAATCATAAGTACCGTCGTCGGTAGTTCCTCCTTCAAGGTCGAGAAGGAGTCGGTGCATCCAATGCTAGCAGCGCAAGATATCTACTTGCGTCTTTATCACGGTCTGGCGTCCTCTGACTCTGGGTCCTTATCTTCTCTGCGGATTACCTATCTCGTAGTCAATGGGCTCATCGGTCCGGCCAGGTGTGCTAACGGGGACGATTCCGTTCTGGCACTTCTCTGGTCATCTCTCGGTCAATCCTCACGACCACTCGTAAGCAGCATGTCACTGGCGTCGGCCTCTGGCTCTTTGAATGCACATCACACATCTGATCCTGGGTGCAAACATCATTGCAGCAATGTCCTGGAAGGAATCCTGCTCAAGGTCTCTTCCGATCTTACCTATGCCAAACTGTACGGAGGCTGGCTCTCTTGCATAATCTCTTCTCACTCGATAGACATCTGTGTCCTCAGCACAATATTTTCTCGAAAATTGGTCGCATCCCAACGCCTCTGTAAGTATATCAGGTCTCTAGTCTCGATGGGAAGTAATGACAGCTCGTCAGCGTCTCGCACGAACCTCTGGTTCCACTTGTCTCTATCATCGTCCATTATGCCATGCTATCTACGCACTACACTGTTCTCGGCCATAGTCAATCCGAAGTCTCTCGCACGGACTCGAAAGCGCGTACTCTGTAGCTTCATCATTCTATAGAACGTGTCTGGTCGAACAGGTCCTCGGGAACGCGTCCCAACCATCGGAGGAATACTCAATACTCGTCCGTCCTTGATCAATTCGCAACGCATCTGGGTAAGGTCCTTTATCCGAACCTGGTCAACTACCTTATCGACGATGCCGAACTCTGGCCTGCTGGGTGTGCGCAATATGACCACCCCTGGGTCTAGGTCTTCTCGTATCATATTCCAGAATGGTCCTGTCGAGGTTTCTCTCTCAAATCTCATTCCTGCCGGATTGCCCGGAAGTCATCATCCATTGCTAAAGCTAATTCTTATTCCGGAACGGCTGCATACTTATCGCGCCTCTTTCTGGAATATATATCCATATACAATGCCTCTGGGTGCGTATCACATCTCTGATGTCAGCGGAGTGGGACGTCATCTCGTCGAAATCTCTTGCGAACTCTTTTCTTCACTCTGCTTCAATGTCGACTGATTCGGACTCGTCTCATAGTGGCTGCATGGACTGTGCTCCAATGGCTATACTCGTATCTGGAGTCTCCCAAGCAAAGCATCCCATCACATGATATCCGAATGATGTCGAAACATTCGATCGACTCGTCAGAACCTTATAATCCCCCAAGAGATCAACATCTTGAGTACAGTTTAATAGTATCGAGTACATGCCACAGCGTCGGTGGTCCAGCCGTAGAAGGGCAAACCCAAGCCTCACTAATGGCGTCGCGGAACTGCCGCAAACCCTAAGGTTCAAAGGCTTTCATACGGTCATTAAGTCGAGTTAGGGTTTCATTCTTCTAGAGGGTCCATAGAATCACCTGCATGTCTTCCCATATACTTAAACTTGGAAAATGGGCTCCTGATATTCAATCATCTCTATCGACTCTCAACGAACCTGCGTGATGTCGTCTCTAGCTGGAAACAATCTATCTGATGACCTCGCATCGGTAAACGAACGAACCACATGTCCTAGTCATTCATCCTCAGGTGACTAGCGACCGTCCATCATATCTCTAAATATATGTTCATGCTGCAGTAGCTCCAACCATCTGGGCGATATCTCGTCATTTGCAGCAGCAACTGGCTCATTCGCCTGTACGCCGAACAGCGCCTCAATCCTCCAGGAAAGGCGATACATTGGCGGTCATCTTTGAATCGGTCTGCTCTAGATCTGAGTAAGACTCTCCACACTGAAAGTCTTCAACTCAACTGGGCCCGCTCCGGTGCATAAATCGGACGAATCACCTTCGTCTCTCAAATCGGGTAGACTAGCTATCATCTGTCTCATATCTGCCTGGAAGCTCCAGCAATCTCAGCTCGTAAGCTCCGGAAGCGACATCCTGTCAATCTCAGCAACAGCTGGTCCATCTGTCTGCACGGTAGGCGACATCATATCTCTGAGGTATGTTGTACATCAACAGTCCTCTTTCAACTGGCAGCTCTAACAATGGCCCGATCATCCGGTGCAAGACCAAGCACTCGCCTCCACTAGAGGTCACAGTCACCAATACTAACTCGAGACGTTCCCATGTCACCAGAAAACACAATGGTTGACCCTCGTACCAGATGAGCTCGCACTGACCGTAACCCTAGCAGCAGCCCAAACTGTGCTCAACATGGCGACAGGAACCTCAATCGAGTATCGAAGAGAGCAGATCAATGGCAAGAAAGAGAATAGCAGATCCAGAGTGGATACATGATCATAAGAAGGAACAGCATCAATAAAGATATGATCATGAAACTAATAGAATCGGGGATCTCAAATGGATGTATAATCATGGATATGAAGAGGATCACTGATCTCGAAAATATGTACATCTTAAGGTTTCTTAAGCGGAGTGGCGTGTCGTAAGTATGCCGCGGAACATACCCACGGTACGTCACTCTACTTTAGTCACCTATTCCATCAACTAAGGGTCATCCTACGCGACAAAAGTTCGGGTCTAATACCCCCTCGACTAAGTCTAACATCCGTAAGGTCAAGCCTAAGTTCCGTATATATATAGACGCTCTAGGATCCACATAGTCAAACTTAGACTCGAACCAAGGTCAACCTAGCGCTCTGATACCAACTTTGTCACGACCCGAAAGAGCACGTGACTGGCCCTTGAACCATATGAAGTCTATAGGACTCCATCTGATCCAAGTAAGCAAAAAGCCTAGAAATCTAAAACCATTTTAAGAATAAATAAACAACAAGCAATATATTATACAACGCCGAATGGAGAGGATCAAAATTTAAAAGAATCCCAGATAAGCATGAAAACTGTAACACTACTAAGCGCGACTCTAAGGTCGAAATAATACATCACTAGTGTCTGAGTCTGAAATAATAAACAAGTTTTGGTTGATGGAATTTCTAGATACAAAGAATAATACATGTACAACGGCGGTTCTGAAACAAAGAACCCACCTACCAAGCAAATCACCCGCAAAGGAAATCAGGGTGCCAGAAGTGACGCTATAGAACCTGTACGGCAAGCCTGCAAGAACTGTGGCACAACGGGGGTGAGTTGCCAACTCGTGAATAGAAAATATCTACAAGTAGAAATCGAATGCAAGACATAATCCTAAGTCAATACAATCATTATATAATATAACCCTCAAGTACGATCAATGTAGTCAAGGTCTGTATGTAATCAATGACTGTATAAACGTGGAACCCGTCCACCCGTCACCCAATGACAATAAACGTGGAACCCGTCCACCCGTCACCCAATGACAATAAACGTCATGCATGCAAATATGAGGATATAATCAAAATCATGGAAATCGTCATGAAACCCGTGCCTAGCATCGATACGTAAATCCTCATCTATCAGGCTCCGTCAGTCCGGATCAGCCCACGGGCTATGTCTGCGGAATCGGCCCTCGGCCCCGGCAGTACGCCCATATCCATCTATCGACTCTGGTCAGTATCCTCTGGATAACCGCCAGGTCCAACCAATCACCGGTAGGTAGTAGTCCCTCTGCCAGGCTCACCGTCTACTACACAGCGAAACCGTTCTCGCCCCGGGGTACCATACCGAGTCCACCATGTACCAGCAATCGGCCTCATCCGCCTTCTCGAATCGGGTTTCACATGTCGCTCTCAGCACCGAGAAAACACATGGTGGACGCACTGAAATATCATATCAAGGGTAACCGGGTTTTTAAAACAATTATATATTCTCTTTTGAAATACCCACGGTTCCCAAATCCAGAAATATCATGGAAACAACATATCTCAATGCGTATAATCAAAACATGATGTATGCGACATGTAAAGAAAGGTAAGCATATCAGAAGTCATGCAACATGGAATAATAATGTACACATGTCGAGGGAAACCACTCTTTTAAAACGAATCAGTTTTAAAGAATATCTTGCGGTTCCCAAATCCCTAAACAAGTCAGAATCATCTATGTTTGTGTACAGGTATAAGTGTACAATATGCCATGCAAGAATCATATCATGAATGCAACAGTACTACAGTGTAGTGGCATGGCAATTATCGATGATGAAGTGTGTGAGCCGGCAAATAGTGTACGTGGAACATATGCATCATCGATAATGGTGCCGGTGTCCTAACAGCATGATACTAATATAGCAATAAACATATGCAATCAATGCGAATAGCATGAATATGCGGAAATCAAATAATCAACACCACAGTGAAGAATCTACTATGCAAACTACAGATCTAAGTATCAAGTCAATCGGAAGGGGTATGGAAACCACCTAAATCTGAGTCGATATACAAATATATACATATACAATAGTCGGTGATTTCGCATCAATAGTATCACGTACGATACGGTATATCATTTAACATCCTCGGGTCATGAGTGCGGATCTAACATCAATAGAAAGCTCGTACGGTAATGTAAGTCCACGTTGCGACCCCCGGTTCTTACGAGGAGGCGGAAACGGTATAAAAATCAAATTTTTAACGTAAGGGGCAACATGGACTAAGCAAAGTCGGGATCTTTAACTAAACTAAAACTAGCATACTTTGCTAAAGAGAGTTAGCTACTCGGATGGAGATGGTTATACCTAAACTTGAACTCCTTCTTCTTCAAACTTTGTAGAGGTTGATGGTTCTCTTCTTGTCGCCTTCTTCCGTCGAAGATGGATCCACCTCGAGAGTTCAACCTTTGGGCTCTTCCTCGTGCTTTGAGTGAACTAGGGTTTCCGGCTTGCTAAACCTTGATCCTAGAATGAGTAGAGAGTGACTAGGGGTTATTTTTCTTTTTAAAGAGAAGGATTCTCAACACATGAGAAGGGTTCTCTTTAGCTAGAGGAAGAAGAAGATGAAAATGAAGAGAGAGAATGGTTATGAAAGAATGAGCTCTCTCTTTTCTTCTTGCAACCATAATGCAAAAGAAAAAGAATTATCAAATAATAATAATAATGAAAATGAAAAGGTTGATGGAAAGTTTTAGAATGACCATTATCATTACAAACATTAAATGAAATTGCTAGAATCAAAGAGCATCTTTCTTTTGTAATGATGATGGTCAAAAGTTCAACCATGGTCAACAAGTCAACCATGGTCAACAAGTCAACATAAAAACCAACCATGACACAATTTCATTTTATTATATATTATTAATTGATATAACATAAATCCATTAGGGTTTGGAAAAAGACGACTGTCAACTGTGCATACGCACCCGTTCCGAAACCCTAATGAAAAAACATCTTCCTCCTCCTCAAAAAGAACTGTGCATACACACCTGCATTCTTGTTCTGAGGAACATGAATACTGAGAGATAAAAGCAACCCCAAAACAAATACCGGTATCTGACTCAAACCAGAGCCAGCCAGTAAAATCCGTCCGGACTCCAAACGTGCACAAGTGCGCGGATGAGAACGAACCCTGTCGTAAAACTATGCGACCTCTACTCTGTTTTGCCCAGAGGCGAAAACCCTCTGTGTGGGACTCTAAAGACTCGACATTACGCTGGCAGTGGGTTTAACCACAGACCGCAAGCGGCACTAGCTGTGCGTAACGGTCCCCAGGTAGATGTCGACAAGAAGGCTGACGAGGTGAAACCCCATCTGTACTCCTACTGAGTCTGAATGTGACAGTCTCCGTACAGTCCGGTCTGTTCGTCTGATACATCGCATGGCGGGCCTAGGGGGCGGTAAACGTCATTCCCCCAATAGCGGTACAAGTCGTGTCGGAGTGAAGCCCAAAACACCCTGAGATAACACTGGAAACCTACCAGTATATCTCGCTTGCCCTGGCCAGGGACTACTCGTGTAATGGCTCTCCTAGACACAGCGCGATGTCAACCCCCAATACCGGGAGAGACGAATCCTGTCTAACCGTCACTGCCTCCAAGTGCTTCGGGACTGCACCCAACCACCACCTGTTTGCACGACTCCTTTGAGCCGTGGTAGGGTAGTGATCAAAGTACAGTGGGAACACACCCGAGGCGAAGTGACAGTGTCAAGTCAGCGGACTAAGCTGTACTCATGTCACCTGGGAACTGATAACTGACGATAGGTATAATACCAACTAGTCAGTTCCCGACGAGTCCTGTCCAGTGTACTCGTAACCCAACGAGCACCCGTATACTATCTCCAGTACGACGTACTGATGGCTGTGGGACAGACCATCTCCCACACTGGGATGAGAAGCGCATACGCTAGTCTACTCCGGAGTATCGATGCCCTGTCTCGATAGTCCTGCGACTAGGGACCTGTATAAGGATGTGCTTATAGATTACCCAGCCCCCACTAGTGTGACTGCCATCACAACGCTGGTAATCAAGCAAAGATCCTAAGGGCTCCACTAATGCGTATAAGTGATATACTGAAATAAACACAAGTACACATTGAAGTAGAAACAAACCAAGTAGCATACTACTATTTTGAGCAAGATTGTATATACAAGGTGAATATCCCAAGCATCCATTAAGTAATATACATACTAGTATGATACAGTAATGGCCTCTAGGGCATATACACTAACAATCTCCCACTTGCACTAAGGCCATGTACTGGCGTATCGAAGACCTATCATCTCGATCAGCCGCTCGAACTGAGTCTGGGCCAAGGCCTTGGTGAATGGATCTGCAGTGTTGTCTTCTGAAGCGACTCTCCGAACCTCGATCTCCTGGCGATCCACGATCTCCCTGATCAGGTGATACCGCCTCAAGATGTGCCTGGATCTCTGATGGGACCTGGGTTCCTTCGCTAAAGCTATAGCCCCGTTGTTGTCGCAATACAGAGGTATTGGATCAACAATGGATGGAACCACCTGAAGTTCTTTCAAGAACTTCCTCATCCAGACAGCTTCTTTTGCGGCATCAGATGCAGCGATGTATTCCGCTTCCATCGTCGAGTCTGCAACGGTTTCCTGTTTGGAACTCTTCCAACACACCGCCCCTCCATTGAGGGTAAAGACAAAACCCGACATGGACTTGGAATCATCCTTGTCACTCTGGAAGCTGGAGTCAGCAAAGGCCTCGATCTGGAGGTCTTTTCCGCCATACACCAAGAACATCTCCTTAGTCCTTCTCAGGTACTTGAGAATGTTCTTTACCGCTATCCAGTGTTTCTCCCCAGGGTTAGACTGATACCGGCTTACCACACTCAGTGCATAAGCTACATCCGGTCTGGTACACAACATCGCATACATTATAGAGCCTACCGCAGAAGCGTAGGGTATAATAGACATGCGATCCCTCTCCAAATCAGTCTTGGGAGACATCTCTTTAGAGAGGGTGATCCCGTGACAAGCCGGTAGGTTACCGCGCTTGGAATCTTCCATACTGAACCTCTTCAGTATGGTGTCGATGTACCTGGACTGTGAAAGTCCTAATATCCTCTTGGATCTGTCACGGTAGATCCGGATACCCAGAATGTATGAGGCATCACCCAGGTCTTTCATGGAGAACCTGTGTGACAAGAACCCCTTGACAGATTGTAGTATAGGAATGTCATTTCCTATTAAGAGAATGTCATCCACGTACAAAACGAGGAATACTACAGTTCTCGCTACAAATCTACTATAGATGCATGGTTCATCTGGATTTTTGATAAAGCCAAATTCTTTGACCGTCTCATCAAAGCAGATGTTCCAACTCCGCGATGCCTGCTTTAGTCCATAGATGGACTTAAGCAACTTGCACACCTTTCCGCTGCTCCCACTCTGAATGAAACCCTCTGGCTGGTCCATATAGACACACTCCTCTAAATTTCCATTTAGAAAAGCTGTCTTTACGTCCATTTGCCAGATCTCATAATCGTGGAAGGCAGCAATGGCAAGAAGGATCCGAATGGATTTCAGCATGGCTACTGGAGAAAAGGTTTCGTCATAGTCCAAGCCAGGTCTTTGACGAAAACCCTTTGCTACCAGCCTAGCTTTATAGGTCTCAACCTGTCCATCTACACCAATCTTCCTTTTGAAGATCCACTTGCATCCTACGGGTTTTACCCCGTCTGGAGCAATGTCCAACGTCCATACCTTGTTGGTGTACATGGACTCCATTTCGGTCCGCATTGCATCCAGCCATTTCACTGAGTCAATGCTCTGAATGGCCTGCTGGAAGCTAGTAGGCTCATCATAATCTATGATGCAATCCTCTCTATCCCCGTCTATGAGAAAACCGTAGTATCTCTCGGGCGGATGAGACTGCCTACTACTCCTGCGGAGCGGCGTAGGAATGTCCTGTTCTGTTGAACCCTCTGGTTCCACTAAGCTTTCAGTAACAGTCTGTGGTTCTGGAACTTCTTCCAGTTCTATTGTGTTCCCACTTATCTGGGTTTCCAAAAACTCAGTTTCCAAGAAGCGGGCATACTGAGAAACAAAAACCTTTTGTTCCTCAGCGGAATAGAAAAGATACCCCCTGGAGTTCCTTGGGTATCCCACAAACTTACACTGTACTGAACGTGCCTCAAGCTTGTCCGCATGCTGCTTTTTTACAAAAGCTGGACATCCCCATACCTTAAGATACTTAAGACAGGGTTTCTTCCCAGTCCACATCTCATATGAGGTAGTGGGCACAGTCTTGGTAGGAGCCTTGTTCAAGAGATACGCAGCTGCTTCTAGTGCATATCCCCAGAATGATCGCGGTAACTCAGCGTTACTCATCATGGACCGAACCATATCCAATAGGGTTCGGTTCCGTCTCTCTGATACACCGTTATGTTGCGGAGTGTATGGAGGAGTAAGCTGAGAGAGAATACCATTCTCTTTTAAGTAATTCAGGAATTCGGCACTTAAGTATTCTCCACCTCGATCCGATCTTAGAATCTTAATACTTTTGCCGGTCTGTTTCTCTACTTCATTCTTATACTCCTGGAATTTTCCAAAGGCCTCGGACTTATGTTTCATTAAGAAGACATAGCCGTACCTTGAGAAGTCATCCGTAAAAGTAATGAAGTAAGAATGTCCGCTTCGGGCATGTGTAGACATTGGACCGCACACGTCACTGTGTACGAGTCCCAAGAGCTCGCTCGCTCTTACTCCTTGTCAAGTAAACGGAGTCTTTGTCATCTTTCCTTTGAGACAGGATTGACAAGTGGCATACGACTGATATTCGAACGCATTCAAATACCCTTCTGTATGTAACTTCGTCAACCTTCTCTCATTGATGTGACCCAATCTACAATGCCATAAGAAAGTCTGATTTATTTCTGGAGACTTTCTTTTGTGTGTATTCTGGACATTAAAAATCTGTGGTTGGTTTAACACGTATATACCATTACTCAAAGTACCTGACCCAATCAAAACTTGATTAAGGTGAATGTTTACAACATTACTTACAAACGCAAATTCATAACCTTCTTTAGAAACTAAAGATACAGAAATGATATTACAAGTTGCGTTGGGTACAAAAAAGCAATTACGCAAAACCAAAACATGTCCATCTGACATTCCCAGGTGATAGTCCCCTACGGCTTTAGCATCCATGCTAGCTCCGTTCGCAACTCTTAGGGTCATGTCACCTGCCTTCAAAACCTTACGGTTTCTCAACGCCTGCAAAGAATTACAGATATGAGATCCTGATCCGGTATCCAATACCCAGGAAGTAGAGTTTATTGAAAGACAGTTTTCAATAACATACACACCTGAAGCTGAAGCTGCAACCTGCTTCAATTCCTGTGTTCTGGCCTTCCAGGCCCTGCAATCATTCTTCCAGTGTCCTTTCTTATGACAAAAGAAGCATTCTTCCTTATCCACAAGCTTCCCCGCTATCTTTGTTGCTTTGGCTTTTCCCTTCGTATCCACTTTACTAACACCGCCCCTTGGTTTGGCGGGGGGCTTCTTCTTCTTTCCCTTGGCTTTCGCCTTGGACCTAGAAGAAGATGATCCTCCTACAAACAAAGTGGATGTTTCCCTACCTTTCTGTAGGGTGCCCTCTGCGCTCCTCAGCATGTTGAGGAGCTCTGAAAGTTCAACCTCTTTTTCTTGTAGGTTGAAGTTCAGTATGAACTGGGCGTAAGTGGAAGGAAGGGACTGGAGAACTATATCCGTATATAGCTCACTCTCCAATGTGATCCCTAGGTCAGCGAGCTCCTCAATGTAGCCGATCATCTTTAGCACGTGCTCGGCTACTGATGATCCGACGGCCATTTTTGTCGAAAATAACTTTTTCGACGCTTCGTATCTTGCGATACGAGACTGCTCTCCATACAGTTCTTTTGTATGAAGCAATATGGACTCCATGTCCATATTCTCATACCTCCTCTGATGTTCGTTGTCCATCGAGGCAAGCAGGAGGCACTTGGCCTTCGCGCTATCAATCTCCCAAGTCTTGCGGATTTCCTTATCCGCGACACTGGAAGTTGGACCAGGGACAGGGGGAGCTTTGGTGGTAAGAAGATACCCCAGCTTGTCATAAGTGATTGCTATCTTGACATTCCTGAGCCAATCTTTGTAGTTTGGCCCTGTCAGTTTGTTTTTATCTAGGAGTAACTTAAGTCCAGTCATGTTGATTGGTCGCTGCAATTAGGAGAGAGAAGAAGAAACACTCAGCATGATGCTCTTGCAAGTTTAGAGTGGTTTTTAGTTTGTCTAAACAGGATGGCTCCCACTGTTTCTCGAATCCCTCCTCAAACCATAAAGGAAGAATTGGCCGGGATCAATCCCACCGTACAATACTTGCTTAACCGTTCAGCCAGGCCGGTGTCGGTACTTCGAGGGAGGTTTTCCAACGCTTTCACGAAGTTCCTTAATTAGAGAACCTCTTTTCCCTGGGGGCGTAGCCCCGCTAACACCTTTCTAGGCACCTACTAGGTTTATAGCATTGATCGTTTAGTGAGAAATTTCCCGAGGAGTAGCATATACTCATAGTAGGATCGGGATCCAAATATCATTGCGTGACGAAACTGAAGGAATCCTACCAGAATCATCACACTCCAAATGGTATGCAAATCTAGCAAGTTTCAGTACTTATGAAACTCCCGATGTGGATTTTTGCCCCATGCTCTTATGACCTTGACGAAGGTCAACAAATCATAAGTCACATGTCAAGTTCTGCCCGTCATTATCCAGGTTAATTTGAATCCACCCGTATACACCCTTGACGAAGGTCAACAAGGTAATGCGAATGTCCCAAACCAACGCATCTATCTATGCTACATATGAATACCCAATAGCTACCAATCACTATGCCTTGACGAAGGTCAACAAACACAGCTTGAATACTATTGAATATTCATACGAAACGACGGAGGGCTACGAATGGTTTTGGCAAAACCGTGAACGTAGTGAACTTGATTTGGTCGATGGAACGAGATAGCTTTTAAAAGGAGTGGCTCAAGCTCCGCATTTAAAAGTTGTTTTTGAAAAGAACCGAGCGGTTTTTCGAAAGTGTTCCAACGACTTTAACTTGGTTTATTATCTTGCATTAGTTCTTTTAATGCGTGATATTCTTGCATTAGTTCTTTTAATGCGTCCCATCATTTAATCCTACCATTGCAGAAAACAACCAAAATATGACGTACGCTTATGCCATTCGCATTCGCCACTGGGCCCCGTCATTACCCGTTAGGTTACTTAACTAACGACAGAGCGGGGCTGGGCTACCGCGTCTGTAAAACATAAGCAACGCCTAAATAATATCATATATAGATATACTGCAATGATAAACATTTCAGATCACAGATAAATACATTGGATATACTAGGAATCTGTAATTTGTACGAGCCTGTAACAAAAACAGATTACACGGTCGCGGTGAATAGCTAATACCCCACCCAAGACCCCTACGGGTGCGGCAAACTACCCGCCAAGTACCCGAAGCGTAGCAACCTCCCTCATCTCCATGAGTAGGCCACTCGACACTTCGGCATACCCGGTAGTTTGTGCACCCCTCCATGGGTCTATCCTAGGAGCAAAAACAGTAAAAAGAAATTATACAATGACGGCTACAACCCCGACCCGGTTGTGCGGCCATACAAATAATTATTACATCAATTTACAAATTTACATGAATTGCAAGAAAAGAAAACTCTCGTCTCACAACCCCCGGCTATTCACCCGCGACAATCCAACATATTTATATACACATTCCAATATCAAACACAGATCATGTATAACCCCGACCAATCGACTTATAGCGATTAGCCGACGTTCAATACATGCAAGCATCACAGATATAACCATTATAGTCAAAGTGCAGTGAAGTTCGGAAAAATACGGAATTATAGGACCCCAAAAGGAAATTTCTTTTCTGGAAAATCTGGGCATATATAATATATTTCAAAAATCCCAAAACCAACACAGACACACACTGCACGAAAAACGATGCACAGAAGACGACAAACCGCGGCGCTTCCGCGGCAAAAGCCTACCTAGTGCGGCGGAAGCGCGGCTCTTTGAACGAATTAGGGCAACGTTTTTCTTGGGTGTTCACACAAAACCCTGAGCCGAATTTAGGTATATAAATTTTTTCATTTTGAGCCAAAAAAATTTCAACAGAAACTCAGGTTTTGTAAAAGTTTGGTTTTTGGATTTTTCCGGTTCCGAACTTCGTTACACTTCACTACCAAGCTAGTTTAAGTTTAGTTAGGCTCTGATACCACTGTAAGTCCACGTTGCGACCCCCGGTTCTTACGGGGAGGCGGAAACGGTATAAAAATCAAATTTTTAACGCAAGGGGCAACATGGACTAAGCAAAGTCGGGATCTTTAACTAAACTAAAACTAGCATACTTTGCTAAAGAGAGTTAGCTACTCGGATGGAGATGGTTATACCTAAACTTGAACTCCTTCTTCTTCAAACTTTGTAGAGGTTGATGGTTCTCTTCTTGTCGCCTTCTTCCGTCGAAGATGGATCCACCTCGAGAGTTCAACCTTTGGGCTCTTCCTCGTGCTTTGAGTGAACTAGGGTTTCTGGCTTGCTAAACCTTGATCCTAGAATGAGTAGAGAGTGACTAGGGGTTGTTTTTCTTTTTAAAGAGAAGGATTCTCAACACATGAGAAGGGTTCTCTTTAGCTAGAGGAAGAAGAAGATGAAAATGAAGAGAGAGAATGGTTATGAAAGAATGAGCTCTCTCTTTTCTTCTTGCAACCATAATGCAAAAGAAAAAGAATTATCAAATAATAATAATAATGAAAATGAAAAGGTTGATGGAAAGTTTTAGAATGACCATTATCATTACAAACATTAAATGGAATTGCTAGAATCAAAGAGCATCTTTCTTTTGTAATGATGATGGTCAAAAGTTCAACCATGGTCAACAAGTCAACCATGGTCAACAAGTCAACATAAAAACCAACCATGACACAATTTCATTTTATTATATATTATTAATTGATATAACATAAATCCATTAGGGTTTGGAAAAAGACGACTGTCAACTGTGCATACGCACCCGTTCCGAAACCCTAATGAAAAAACATCTTCCTCCTCCTCAAAAAGAACTGTGCATACACACCTGCATTCTTGTTCCGAGGAACATGAATACTGAGAGATAAAAGCAACCCCAAAACAAATACCGGTATCTGACTCAAACCAGAGCCAGCCAGTAAAATCCGTCCGGACTCCAAACGTGCACAAGTGCGCGGATGAGAACGAACCCTGTCGCAAAACCATGCGACCTCTACTCTGTTTTGCCCAGAGGCGAAAACCCTCTGTGTGGGACTCTAAAGACTCGACATTACGCTGGCAGTGGGTTTAACCATAGACCGCAAGCGGCACTAGCTGTGCGTAACAGTCCCCAGGTAGATGTCGACAAGAAGGCTGACGAGGTGAAACCCCATCTGTACTCCTACTGAGTCTGAATGTGACAGTCTCCGTACAGTCCGGTCTGTTCGTCTGATACATCGCATGCCGGGCCTAGGGGGCGGTAAACGTCAGTCTCCCAATAGCGGTACAAGTCGTGTCGGAGTGAAGCCCAAAACACCCTGAGATAACACTGGAAACCTACCAGTATATCTCGCTTGCCCTGGCCAGGGACTACTCGTGTAATGGCTCTCCTAGACACAGCGCGATGTCAACCCCCAATACCGGGAGAGACGAATCCTGTCTAACCGTCACTGCCTCTAAGTGCTTCGGGACTGCATCCAACCACCACCTGTTTGCACGACTCCTTTGAGCCGTGGTAGGGTAGTGATCAAAGTACAGTGGGAACACACCCGAGGCGAAGTGACAGTGTCAAGTCAGCGGACTAAGCTGTACTCATGTCACCTGGGAACTGATAACTGACGATAGGTATAATACCAACTAGTCAGTTCCCGACGAGTCCTGTCCAGTGTACTCGTAACCCAACGAGCACCCGTATACTATCTCCAGTCCGACGTACTGATGGCTATGGGACAGACCATCTCCCACACTGGGATGAGAAGCGCATACGCTAGTCTACTCCGGAGTATCGATGCCCTGTCTCGATAGTCCTGCGACTAGGGACCTGTATAAGGATGTGCTTATAGATTACCCAGCCCCCACTAGTGTGACTGCCATCACAACGCTGGTAATCAAGCAAAGATCCTAAGGGCTCCACTAATGCGTATAAGTGATATACTGAAATAAACACAAGTACACATTGAAGTAGAAACAAACCAAGTAGCATACTACTATTTTGAGCAAGATTGTATATACAAGGTGAATATCCCAAGCATCCATTAAGTAATATACATACTAGTATGATACAGTAATGGCCTCTAGGGCATATACACTAACAGGTAAATCGTCGTACGGCATCCCAATAGCTGGGTACGGGTCAGTATCACACTCCTCTCATCAAATATCAGGTATCGTTATCATCATATCACATAATCTGGGGTACAGATCTAAGTCTAGTACAAATCGGTACCATTTATAAGTATGAATGCGGGAGTAAACACACATCCAAAGCCCGCAAGAATCACATGTCGTATCCCAAATACGAATCATATCAAATCACCGATCTCGCGGCACAGTGCCCAAACCATCGACTCATCTCCAATATCATCCATTATCATCATCAACACAGTGTAAATAAAAGGAATATGCAAGGGTGTGCGTGTAGGTGTAAATCTATTCTAGGGTTCGCGACTGTGAACTACTCTAGTCACTTCTAACCCTACACTATCCATAATACACCTAACTATCATATATATAATATAACAACTACGGACTGCGGGGGTGCTATACGCCATCCACCCAACTTCCCCCTGTAGATATAATCTACTCACCTTGCGTCTTCATTTGTCGACGTCTCCACGCGGTTTACTTGTCCTCCCGAAGTCTTCATGGGGTACCTACACATCAAAGTATAGTATATGCGTATTAAAACTAAATCCAAGCTAACACGGCACACGAAACCCAAAATGATACGATAAGGGGCCTATAGGTTAGAACCTATGGGCACACCTTCAAAACCATCAACAAATCCTCGATATCGTCGTATAAACGCTAAATAGTCGAGGTAAATCACAATACACAATTCAGAACTAAAAATACGGAATACGGAAACACGAATCCAAAATAGCAACTTAGGAAATAGGCTCCATATTTCACCATAGGTCAAATTAGACAAATCTATACATACCAGGGGCCTAATCTACAGATAAGGGAACACCAAAACCAAAACGAAGCAAATCCACCATGGTCTGGCCGCAAATTGCGGCCAGAATGGATAAATATGTTGCCGGGTATAGGAGGTAGGGGCTAGGGTTCTGGTGGTAGCTTCTTGTGTGCCTGCACATGTCACTGTCCAATCAATTTTAATTTAGGATGTCTCGGGTGATAGCAGATTCAATATACCCTTCACAGATTCCACAAATTCTCCGATATCGGTTTCTAAATCCGTATTTTGGGTTTCAACTCTCAGATCAGGGTCTCAATTCATGTACTAGGGTGTTGGTTTAGCCTCTACTGAACTCAATTTCACATTACAACTCATAATTTCCTCAAACCCTAACTAGGTTTCCTTAACTCCACAATATCAAACAATATCGGTTCAATCTAAACATGGGGGTATAAGTAATGCTAAAACTAAGCTAATAGTCCAGAAAATAGCTCATTTGGCAACTCAAGAATTTTCTTGAGTTGCCCCTAGTGGCCAAAATCCTTGCTTCCTTGGTCCAATGTGTAGATCTTGAGCTGGTGCACACTTTTAATGAAATGAGAGTGGGGTTTTGGAGTTGTTTTAGAGGTGATTTAAGGAGTTGAAACGGGGAGGGAGGTAAGGAGCAGGAGTAGCAGCAGCAACAAGAGGGAGAGGGAGAAAAATGAATGAAGGTTGAAGAAGAAATGGCTAAGTCTTTAGTCAAAGAAGCCCATACCTCTCTCTCTCTCACACCAACTACTAAATTCTTTAATATAAACCCCATTTCCATTTCTTTTCTTTTCTCTAAATTCCTTCTCACTCAAATAGTAAACCCAAATGAGAAACCATGGTAGAAAATTCACAAGTGTAAGAAGAATGATATGTGCATGTTTTGCACAAATTGCTAAAAAACCGATTAGCGATTATTAATCGCGATTAGCACCAATTTAGCATATAACTAATCAATTAAACATAGAAATGGCATAATTCTCTAATTTACCCTATTTTAGAATTTTCCATAATTTTCCAAAAATTTTCCCCATTTATTTGTATTTAATTATACCGAATTATTAAAATATTCAATAAAATAATATTAAATTATAAATTTCCCAAAAAATAATATTTTTATTATTTCGAAATGTTACATTAGGTAAGGAGCATTGAACAGCGGTGTAATTATTCTTAACCATAAGTACAGTTTTCAACCTACGACACAGAGGGAGTGAGTTATTAGACTCAAGGGACTTGTACAGAGTATTGTATATTGTCCAGTGTCCATTAGGACAGAGGGGATGGTCCTCGTACTATATTCAGTTTACTTATGACTTCTCTAGTTCTTAGACAGGTGTTTCATAGAAACACAGGGTCCAAGTTTTGAGAAGTTATAGGTATGTGAATAAAGTAGAGAACCAGGTGTTGCAAGTATCGGGATTCTTCAAGGTGATTGAAGATGTAGATACTTGAGTATGGTATTCAGTTGATAGTAATGATTAAGAGAACTTGCTTCTCTTTCAGGTTACTCATAATTGGAAGCATTCCTAAGTTGAGTAACGCTGATCGGCCTCCTTCCATTTAGTTAACATGCACTGGAGACAGCTGCATGATTTGAATCTGGTTCAATTAAATCAGTGCCTCTGGTCCTATATTGGATATAGAACAGTTCGTATCTTAACGATGTTAAGGTACGGGGGGTTGTCCGGCTTATGCCTAAAACAAGACTCTGGATAACTCAATGCACGTTTCTGTAATGGCTGTTTGTGGGTTGACACAGGCTATGACGAGGGTTGACTTTCTACCATCTGGAAGATCAATAGCAATATTGTTCTAAACTCGCCACAGTTTTAATAAAAATGGATTTTTTTTCAGAAAACAGTAGCGGGAGTATGGTAGAACTGGAAGTGATTCCCGCAAACGATTTCTGAAAATTTGATAAAGAGCCTAAAGATTCAATTTGATTTGACATTCCATTGGCCACTCCGCAGATAAGGTGGGTAACCTCAGGCACTCGAGAGGTACTTCGGTATGCTCAAAGACGGTGACAGGGAGGTTCTTGTTTACCCAGACTTTCCATTGCTGTTGTTCCAGACTGTGAGACCCGGCAGGAGGATGAGTATAGCGTCGTTCTAAACAGGCTTTAAAAACGTACGTGTATATGACTCTGCCAGAGGGTTGTCATGGTCAGTGAGAGCAACGGAAGAATTGGTGGACAAGTGGCTTATGTCTATTTATAGACTAAAGCAGATGTAGCGGAGATAGATCATTTATTTCTGATGTGACAGTCATAGGTTTGACTTCATCAGAATAGGGGATGGATCTGTTAAGAAGGTAGTAGGGTGTGATGTCCTGGTATTTGGATGACATACATAGAGTAGGAAGTGAAATTCCTATACTACGGTTGGTCACACTTTGGTTGTCACACAGTGGTTTCTCCACATAAGGCTTGGATATTGTATCTGACATTCAGGTTACTAGACCTATAGATCTAGATTTGGATGGTTTTCCAATCTGGGTACTTAGACGGCATTCTAAGAGTATTTAGAATGGACGACTCCTGGCACGGTAGTGTACCTGCAGGTAATGGAGTCACCCTCTCTAAAGGTGTCTTATAGACTAAAGTAGAGAGGGATGCGCATGATTGGCAGATCACTTGTTTAGGCAATTGAGTCAATCATGAGATGTCAAGTACCACACCAGATGTTGTTCTTGTAGTAGATGCAATAAGTTGATATTAATCCTATCCTGGAGAAACGATTGGAAGCAGTTTTAGAACATAAGTGGATGTTCTAGGGATATGATAACGACAGCCTCGTTCAGGAGACAGTTATCATTCCAGGCTTCCAAGGTGACATGGACGACAGGGTGGTCGTCAGAGTTATAGTTTTCCCTCTGACGAGGGGCAGTATTTTGGACAGGTGATCCAAGCAGATACTGATGGAGGCATGGCGCAGGATACTGATTAAGTTCAGTTGACGATACAGTCTAAGAAATTTGGATTTGGAGTTCATTTATGAACTAGGTCCCATCAGACATTCAGACACATTCTAAGACAGGTATTGCCCATTTCGGGAGATGGCTTTCTCCGCGAACTTGAGATATAGAGAGATATAGAAAGAAACATCAAAGCGGATCCACTCGCTGAGGCTATTCCTCGAACGCAATAGTTTCGCAAACGAGCTTTGTGAGACTGACTAGTAGAGGAGTTGGGTGTTCGGTATCACACGGGCTGTGAGTATGCGACATCGCAATAATTAGCCCCAAGTGCAAGTGGGAGATTGTTGGAGATAGTGCCCTCAGAGTCAATTATTGGATCACATGCACGTGATTGCAATGATTGAGGGAGGACCTATCCCAGTAGGACAGTCTTACTCAAGATGATAGTATTGTAGGGTTCCTAGGCACACCAATGAGGTCTCACAAGGCATCAACCATACCAAATTCAAATTTTTTTATGTGCCTACAAACCCTAATATGGATCGTTAACTAGAGGTAAGGCGATAAAGATTGCAAGTTAACAACTTTAACTAAAAGGAAAGTGACTACAACCTTTGTAGATCCGGTCCTCCACTTCCTTGGCTCCGTGATGACGTCCCTCCACTGTACCCATCGGAATCCTAGACTCTCGTGGTGGTTTCATCGGAGAAAAGATCGGGCTAGGTCGTCGACTTCGATGCCGAAGATGATCTACGTCGAGGCAACTCAAGATTAAGCTCCAACTTCACCAAGTCATGAAACTTGTGAAGAAAACACCCTATACTACATGGCAAGTGGTAGAGGATGAAGAAATAGGAAGTGGGTTCACTTTAGAATTGGATTTCTCACTCTTTTTCTCAAGTCACCATTGAAGCTAGCAAGCTTCTTTCTTCTTGAAGAAGAAGAAGAAGAAGAAAAAGAATATGATATGAATTGTTAATAAAATGGAAATAAAGTCATTCTTATCATATTAGCAACCATGGTTAAGGGTAGAGAATAAACTAAGGTTAGGTGAATGGTTAGATTTAGGAAAGAAACAAGAATGGTCAAAGCTTCTTGAAGCTTCAAAGAAATAAACAAAAGAAGCAACCAATCCTTTTCTTGCCCTAAAATGAATAAGTAAAATAAATAGTTAATAAAAGATAACAAAACCCTAACCATTCACTTAAACATGGTTTAAAGTAAACCTACACCCAAGCTTGCATGTATCATCAAGTGAGAAAATCTATTTTAAGTGAACCAATACTAGTTAATGCAAAGTAATATATCAAATATATAATTATACATTAAATCATTAAATCAACATTTGATTTAACGATCCGGTCATTGTTAGTGTATATGCCCTAGAGGCCATTACTGTATCATACTAGTTTGTATATTACTTGATGGAAGCTTGGGATATTCACCTTGTATAAACAATCTTGCTCAAATATAGTAGTATGCTACTTGGTTTGTTTCTACTTCAATGTGTACATGTGTTTATTTTGCGATATCACCTATACGCATTAGTGGAGCCCTTAGGATCTTTGCTTGATTACCAGCGTTGTGATGGCAGTCACACTAGTGGGGGCTGGGTAATCTATAAGCACATCCTTATACAGGTCCCTAGTCGCAGGACTATCGAGACAGGGCATCGATACTCCGGAGTAGACTAGCGTATGCGCTTCTCATCCCAGTGTGGGAGATGGTCTGTCCCACAGCCATCAGTACCTCGTACTGGAGATAGTATACGGGTGCTCGTTAGGTTACGAGTACACTGGACAGGACTCGTCAGGAACTGAAAGGTTGGTATTATACCTATCGTCAGTCATCAGTTCCCAGGTGACATGAGTACAGCTTAGTCCGCTGACTTGACACTGGCACTTCGCCTCGAGTGAGTTCCCACTGCACTTTGATCACTACCCTACCACGGCTCAAAGGAGTCGTGCAAACAGGTAGTGGTTTGGTGCAGTCCCGAAGCACTTGGAGGCAGTGACGGTTAGACATGATTCGTCTCTCCCGGTATTGGGGGTTGACATCGCGCTGTGTTTAGGAGAGCCATTACACGAGTAGTCCCTGGCCAGGGCAAGCGAGATATACTGGTAGGTTTCCAGTGTTATCTCAGGGTGTTTTGGGCTTCACTCCGACACGACTTGTACCGCTATTGGGGGACTGACGTTTTACCGCCCCCTAGGCCCGACATGCGATGTATCAGACGAACAGACCGGACTGTACGGAGAATGTCACATTCAGACTCAGTAGGAGTTCAGATGGGGTTTCACCTCGTCAGCCTTCTTGTCGGCATCTACCTGGGGACCGTTACGCACAGCTAGTGCCGCTTGCGGTCTGTGGTTAAACCCACTGCCAGCGTAGTGTCGAGTCTTTAGAGTCCCACACAGAGGGTATTCGCCTCTGGGCAAAACAGAGTAGAGGTCGCATGGTTTTGCGACAGGGTTCGTTCTCATCCGCGCACTTGTGCACGTTTGGAGTCCGGACGGATTATACTGGCAGGCTCTGGTTTGAGCCAGATACTGGTATATGTTTTGGGGGTTGCTTTTATCTCTTGGTATTCTTGTTCCTCGGAACGAGAATACAGGTGTGTATGCACAGTTGCTTGAGGCGGAGGATGAGGTTTTTCATTAGGGTTTCGGAACGGGTGCGTATGCACAGTTGACAGTCTTCATTTTCCAAACCCTAATGGATTTATATATTATCTATTAATAATAGTAATTAAATGAGAATTTTATTATGGTTGATTTTGTTGACTTGTTGACCATGGTTGACTTGTTGACCATGGTTGAATGTTGACCACCATCATGCTTTGAAAGATCCTCCTTGATTCATGCTTACACTTCATTTAAAGAAGCATGATAGTGGTCATTCCAAATTACCATCAACTATTCTTATTTTGAATTATTATTATTTAGATAATTCTTTTCTTTTGGCATTATGGTTGCAAGAAAGAAAAATAGAGCTCATTATCTCATTTAGCTTCTCTCTCCTCACTTCTTCTTCTTCTTCCTCTAGCAAAGAGAAACCTTCTCATGTGTTGAGAATCCTTCTCTTTAAAAGGAAAAGCAAACCCTATTCACTCTCTACTCATTCTAGGTTCAAGGTTTAGCAAGCCGAAAACCCTAGTTCACTCAAAGATCGAGGAAGAGCCCAAAGGTCGAACCTTCGAGGTGGATCCATCTTCGACGGAAGAAGGCGACGAAAAGAGAACCATCAACCTCTACAAGATTTCAAGAAGAAGGAGTTCAAGTTTAGGTATAACCTTCATCCGAGTAGCTAACTCTCTTTAGCGTATTTGCTAGTTTAGTTTAGACAACGATCCCGACCTTGTTTAGTCCATGTTGCCTCTTGCGATAAAAATTCGTTTTTTATACCGTTTCCGCCTCCCCGTAAGCACCGGGGGTCGCAATATGGACTTACAGTGGTATCAGAGCCTAACTAAACTTAAACTAGCTTGGTAGCGAAGTGTATGGAAGTTCGAAACCGAAAAATCACAAAACCGGAAAAACCAAAACCCTAAGTTTCTGTTGAATTTTTTTCTGCTCTAAATGAAAAACTTTATACTTGTAAATTCGGCTCAGGGTTTTGTTTGAACACACAAGAAAAACGATACAATGATTCCTTCATAGCGCCGCCCATCCGCGGCCTCACCTGTTCATTAGGCCGCGGATCCGCCGCTGATTGATGTCCTCTCTGCATCGTTTTTCGTGCAGTGTTCTTCTGTGTTGGTTTTGGGATTTTTCAGATGTATTATATGTGCCCAGATTTTCCAGAACTGAAATTCACTTTTGGGGTCCTATAATTCCGTATTTTTTCCGAACTTCACTGCACTTTGGCTATGTTGGTTATATCTGTGTTGCTTGCATGTATTGAACGTCGGCTAATCGCTATAAGTCGATTAGTCGGGGTTATACATGATCTGTGTTTGATATTGCAATGTGTATATGAATGTGTTGGACTGTCGCGGGTGAATAGCCGGGGTGGATGTGAGATGAGCTTTTGTTTTTCTTTCATTCATTGTAAATGTAAATTGATGTAATAATATTATTTGTTTGGCCGCACAACCGGGTCGGGGTTGTAGCCGTCATTGTATAATTCTTTTTACTATTTTTTCTCCTAGGATAGACCCATGGAGGGGTGCACAAACTACCGGGTTCTTGGCGGGTAGTTTGCCGCACCCGTAGGAGTCTTGGGTGGGGTATTTGCTATTCACCGCGACCGTGTAATCCGCTTTTCATTGCAGGCTCGAAAGGATTGCGGATTGCTAGTATATCCAATGTATTCATCTGTGATCTGTAATGTCTATCATTCATTTCTATTTAGGCGTTGCTTATGTTTTACAGCCGCGCTAGCCCAGCCCCCGCTCTGTCGTTAGTTAAGTAACCTAACGAGTGATGACGGGACCCCGTGGCGAATGCGAATGGCATAAGCGTACGTCATATTTTGGTTGTTTTCTGCAATGGTAGGATTAAATGATGGGACGCATTAAAAGAACTAATGCAAGAATATCACGCATTAAAAGAACTAATGCAAGATAATAAACCAAGTTTAAGTCGATGGAACACTTTCGAAAAACCACTCGGTTCTTTTCAAAACTAACTTTTAAATGCGGAGCTTGAGCCACTCCTTCTAAAAGCTATCTCGTTCCATCGATTATATCAAGTTCACTACGTTCACGGTTTTACCAAAACCATTCGTAGCCCTCCGTCGTTTCACATAAATAGTCAATAGTATTCAAGCTGTGTTTGTTGGCCAAAGTCAAGGCATAGTGATTGGTAGCTATTGGATATTCATGTGCAGCATAGATAGATGCGTTGATTTGGAACAGTCGTACTGCCTTGTTGGCCAAAGTCAAGGGTATGTACGGGTGGATTCAAATTAACCTGGAGAACGACGGGAAGAACTTGACATGTGACTTATGATTTGTTGGCCAAAGTCAAGATCATAAGAGCATGGGGCAAAAATCCACATCGGGAGTTTCATAAGTACTGAAACTTGCTAGATTTGCATACCATTTGGAGTGTGATGATTATGGTAGGATTCCTTCATTTTCGTCACGCGATGATATTTGGATCCCGATCCTACTGTGAGTATATGCTACTCCTCGGGAAATTTCTCACTAAACGATCAATGCTATAAACCTAGTAGGTGCCTAGAAAGGTGTTAGCGGGGCTACGCCCCCAGGGAAAAGAGGTTCTTAAATTAAGGAACTTCGCGAAAGCGTTGGAAAACCTCCCTCGAAGTACCGACACTGGCCTGGCTGAACGGTTAAGCAAGTATTGTACGGTGGGATTGATCCCGGCTAATTCTTCCTTTGTGGTTTGAGGAGGGATTCGAGAGACAGTGGGAGCCATCCTGTTTAGACAAATTAAAAACCATTCTAAACTTGCAAGAGCATCGTGCTAAAGTGTTTCTTCTCTCCCCCCTGCAGCGACCAAATTCGAAATGACTGGACTTAAGTTACTTCTAGATAAAAACATATTGACAGGGCCAAACTACAAAGATTGGCTCAGGAATGTCAAATTGGCAATCTCTTACGACAAGCTGGGGTATCTTCTTACCACCAAAGCTCCCCCCGTCCCAGGTCCCACCTCCAGCGTCGCGGATAAGGAAATCCGTAAGACTTGGGAGATTGACAGCGCGAAGGCCAGATGCCTCGTACTTGCCTTGATGGACAACGACCATCAGAGGAGGCACGAGAATATGGATTTGGAATCCATATTTCTTCATACAAAAGAACTGTATGGAGAGCAGTCTCGTATCGCAAGATACGAAGTGTCGAAGAAGTTATTTTCGACAAAGTTGGCAGTCGGATCATCGGTAGCGGACCACGTGCTTAAGATGATTGGCTACACTAAGGAGCTCGCGGAACTTGGGACCACGTTGGATAGTGAACTTTATACAGATTTAATTCTCCAGTCCCTTCCATCCACTTACGCCCAGTTCATACTGAATTTCAACTTGCAAGAAAAGGAAGTTGAACTTTCAGAACTCCTCAACCTGCTGAGGAGCGCAGAGGGCACCCTACAGAAGGGTAGGGAAACACCCGCTTTATTTGTAGGAGGATCTTCTTCCTCTAGGTCCAAGGCGAAAGCCAAGGGAAAGAGGAAGAAAGCCCCCGCCAAACCAAGAGGCGGTGTTAGTAAAGTGGGTACGAAGGGAAAGGAAAAGGCAACAAAGATTGCGGGGAAGCTTGTTGGAAAGGAAGAATGCTTCTATTGTCATAAGAGTGGACACTGGAAAAAAGATTGCAGGGCTTGGAAAGCCAGGACACAGGAACTGAAGCAGGTTGCGGCTTCAGCTTCAGGTGTGTATGTTATTGAAAACTGTCTTTCTATAAACTCTACTTCCTGGGTATTGGATACCGGATCAGGATCTCATATCTGTAATTCTTTGCAGGCGTTGAGAAACCGTAGGTTTTTGAAGGAAGGTGACATGACCCTCAGAGTTGCGAACGGAGCTAGCATGGATGCTAAAGCCGTGGGGGACTATCACCTGGGAATGTCAGATGGGCATGTTTTGGTTTTGCGTAATTGCTTTTTTGTACCCAACGCAACTTGTAATATCATTTCTGTATCTTTGGTTTCTAAAGAAGGTTATGAATTTGCGTTTGTAAGTAATGTTGTAAACATTCACCTTAATCAAGTTCTGATTGGGTCAGGTACACTGAGCAATGGTATATACGTATTAAACCAACCACAGATTTTCAATGTCCAGAATACACACAAAAGAAAGTCTCCAGATATCAATCAGACTTTCTTATGGCATTGTAGACTAGGTCACATCAATGAGAGAAGGTTGACTAAGTTACATACAGAAGGATATTTGGATCCGTTCGAATATCAATCGTATGCCACTTGTCAATCCTGTCTCAAAGGAAAGATGACAAAGACTCCGTTCACTGGACACGGAGTAAGAGCGAGCGAGCTCTTGGGACTCGTACACAGCGACGTGTGCGGTCCAATGTCTACACATGCGCGAAGCGGTTATTCTTACATCATTACTTTTATGGATGATTTTTCAAGATACGGTTATGTCTTCTTAATGAAACATAAGTCAGAGTCTTTTGAAAAATTCCAGGAATTTAAGAATGAAGTAGAAAAACAAACCGGCAAAAGTATCAAGATTCTAAGATCGGATCGAGGTGGAGAATACTTATGTGCCGAGTTCCTGAATTACTTAAAAGAGAATGGGATTCTCTCTCAGCTTACTCCTCCATACACTCCGCAACATAACGGTGTATCGGAGAGACGGAACCGGACCCTATTGGATATGGTACGGTCCATGATGAGTAACGCTGAGTTACCACGATCATTCTGGGGGTATGCACTAGAATCAGCTGCGTACCTATTGAACCGAGTTCCTACTAAAACTGTGCCTACTACACCATATGAGATGTGGTGTGGGAAGAGGCCCCATCTCAGTCACATCAAGACTTGGGGATGTCCAGCTTTTGTTAAAAAGCAGCATGCGGACAAGCTCGAGGCACGCTCAGTACAGTGTAAATTCGTGGGATATCCAAAGAACTCCAAGGGATATTTCTTCTACTGTGAAGAGGAACAAAAGTTCTTGTTTCTCGTCATGCCTACTTCTTGGAAACTGAGTTTTTGGAAAACCAGATAAGTGGGAGCACAGTAGAACTGGAAGAAATTCCAGAACCACGGGCTGTTACTGAAAGCTTAGTGGAACCAGAAGGTTCAAATGAACAGGACATTCCTACGCCGCTCCGCAGAAGTAGTAGGCAGTCTCATCCATCCGAGAGATACTACGGTTTTCTCATAGACGGGGATAGAGAGGATTGCATCATAGACTATGATGAGCCTACTAGCTTCCAGCAGGCCGTTCAGAGCGTAGACTCGGTAAAATGGCTGGATGCAATGCGGACCGAAATGGAGTCCATGTACACCAACAAAGTATGGACGTTGGACATTGCTCCAGATGGGGTAAAACCCGTAGGATGCAAGTGGATCTTCAAAAGGAAGATTGGTGTAGATGGACAGGTTGAGACCTATAAAGCTAGACTTGTAGCAAAGGGTTTCCGTCAAAGACCTGGCTTGGACTATGACGAAACCTTTTCTCCAGTGGCTATGCTGAAATCCATTCGGATCCTTCTTGCCATTGCTGCTTTCCACGATTATGAGATTTGGCAGATGGACGTAAAAACCGCTTTTCTAAATGGAAATTTAGAGGAGTGTGTCTATATGGATCAGCCAGAGGGTTTCATTCAGAGTGGGAGCAGCGGAAAGGTGTGCAAGTTGCTTAAGTCCATCTATGGACTAAAGCAGGCATCGCGGAGTTGGAACATCTGTTTTGATGAGACGGTCAAGGAATTTGACTTTATCAAAAATCCAGATGAACCATGCATCTATAGTAGATTTGTAGCGAGAACTGTGGTATTCCTTGTTTTATACGTGGATGACATTCTCTTAATAGGAAATGACATTCCTATGCTACAATCTGTCAAGGGTTTCTTGTCACACAGGTTCTCCATGAAAGACCTGGGTGATGCCTCATACATCCTGGGGATCCGGATCCATCGTGATAGATCCAAAAGGATATTAGGACTTTCACAGTCCAGGTACATCGACACCGTACTGAAAAGATTCAGTATGGAAGATTCCAAGCGCGGTAACCTACCGGCTTGTCACGGGATCACCCTCTCTAAAGAGATGTCTCCCAAGACTGATTTGGAGAGGGATCGCATGTCTATTATACCCTACGCTTCTGCGGTAGGCTCTATAATGTATGCGATGTTGTGTACCAGACCGGATGTAGCTTATGCACTGAGTGTAGTAAGCCGGTATCAGTCAAACCCTGGGGAGAAACATTGGATAGCAGTAAAGAACATTCTCAAGTACCTGAGAAGGACTAAGGAGATGTTCTTGGTGTATGGCGGAAAAGACCTCCAGATTGAGGCCTTTGCTGACTCCAGCTTCCAGAGTGACAAGGATGATTCCAAGTCCATGTCGGGTTTTGTCTTTACCCTCAATGGAGGGACGGTGTGTTGGAAGAGTTCCAAACAGGAAACCGTTGCAGACTCGACTATGGAAGCGGAATACATCGCTGCATCTGATGCCGCAAAAGAAGCTGTCTGGATAAGGAAGTTCTTAAAAGAACTTCAGGTAGTTCCGTCCATTGTTGACCCAGTACCTCTGTATTGCGACAACAACGGGGCTATAGCTTTAGCAAAGGAACCCAGGTCCCATCAGAGATCCAGGCACATCTTGAGGCGGTATCACCTGATCAGGGAGATCGTGGATCGCAAGGAGATCGAGGTTCGGAGGGTTGCTTCAGAAGAGAACACTGCAGATCCATTCACCAAGGCCTTACCCCAGACTCAGTTCGAGCGGCTGATCGAGATGATAGGTCTTCGGTACGCCAGTTCATGGCCTTAGTGCAAGTGGGAGATTGTTAGTGTATATGCCCTAGAGGCCATTACTGTATCATACTAGTTTGTATATTACTTGATGGAAGCTTGGGATATTCACCTTGTATAAACAATCTTGCTCAAATATAGTAGTATGCTACTTGGTTTGTTTCTACTTCAATGTGTACATGTGTTTATTTTGCGATATCACCTATACGCATTAGTGGAGCCCTTAGGATCTTTGCTTGATTACCAGCGTTGTGATGGCAGTCACACTAGTGGGGGCTGGGTAATCTATAAGCACATCCTTATACAGGTCCCTAGTCGCAGGACTATCGAGACAGGGCATCGATACTCCGGAGTAGACTAGCGTATGCGCTTCTCATCCCAGTGTGGGAGATGGTCTGTCCCACAGCCATCAGTACGTCCTACTGGAGATAGTATACGGGTGCTCGTTAGGTTACGAGTACACTGGACAGGACTCGTCGGGAACTGAAAGGTTGGTATTATACCTATCGTCAGTCATCAGTTCCCAGGTGACATGAGTACAGCTTAGTCCGCTGACTTGACACTGGCACATCGCCTCGAGTGAGTTCCCACTGCACTTTGATCACTACCCTACCACGGCTCAAAGGAGTCGTGCAAACAGGTAGTGGTTGGGTGCAGTCCCGAAGCACTTGGAGGCAGTGACGGTTAGACAGGATTCGTCTCTCCCGGTATTGGGGGTTGACATCGCGCTATGTTTAGGAGAGCCATTACACGAGTAGTCCCTGGCCAGGGCAAGCGAGATATACTGGTAGGTTTCCAGTGTTATCTCAGGGTGTTTTGGGCTTCACTCCAACACGACTTGTACCGCTATTGGGGGACTGACGTTTTACCGCCCCCTAGGCCTGACATGCGATGTATCAGACGAACAGACCGGACTGTACGGAGAATGTCACATTCAGACTCAGTAGGAGTTCAGATGGGGTTTCACCTCGTCAGCCTTCTTGTCGGCATCTACCTGGGGACCGTTACGCACAGCTAGTGCCGCTTGCGGTCTGTGGTTAAACCCACTGCCAGCGTAGTGTCGAGTCTTTAGAGTCCCACACAGAGGGTATTCGCCTCTGGGCAAAACAGAGTAGAGGTCGCATGGTTTTGCGACAGGGTTCGTTCTCATCCGCGCACTTGTGCACGTTTGGAGTCCGGAAGGATTATACTGGCAGGCTCTGGTTTGAGCCAGATACTAGTATATGTTTTGTGGGTTGCTTTTATCTCTTGGTATTCTTGTTCCTCGGAACGAGAATACAGGTGTGTATGCACAGTTGCTTGAGGCGGAGGATGAAGTTTTTCATTAGGGTTTCGGAACGGGTGCGTATGCACAGTTGACAGTCTTCATTTTCCAAACCCTAATGGATTTATATATTATCTATTAATAATAGTAATTAAATGAGAATTTTGTTATGGTTGATTTTGTTGACTTGTTGACCATGGTTGACTTGTTGACCATGGTTGAATGTTGACCACCATCATGCTTTGAAAGATCCTCCTTGATTCATGCTTACACTTCATTTAAAGAAGCATGATAGTGGTCATTCCAAATTACCATCAACTATTCTTATTTTGAATTATTATTATTTAGATAATTCTTTTCTTTTGGCATTATGGTTGCAAGAAAGAAAAATAGAGCTCATTATCTCATTTAGCTTCTCTCTCCTCACTTCTTCTTCTTCTTCCTCTAGCAAAGAGAAACCTTCTCATGTGTTGAGAATCCTTCTCTTTAAAAGGAAAAGCAAACCCTAGTTACTCTCTACTCATTCTAGGTTCAAGGTTTAGCAAGCCGGAAACCCTAGTTCACTCAAAGATCGAGGAAGAGCCCAAAGGTCGAACCTTCGAGGTGGATCCATCTTCGACGGAAGAAGGCAACGAAAAGAGAACCATCAACCTCTACAAGATTTCAAGAAGAAGGAGTTCAAGTTTAGGTATAACCTTCATCCGAGTAGCCAACTCTCTTTAGCGTATTTGCTAGTTTAGTTTAGACAACGATCCCGACCTAGTTTAGTCCATGTTGCCTCTTGCGATAAAAATTCGTTTTTTATACCGTTTCCGCCTCCCCGTAAGCACCGGGGGTCGCAATATGTACTTACAGTCATATCGCATATGACCGACCAATATCCAATGTATCGGCTTATCGAATCAATCCTTGATTCGATAACTAGGCTATATCGCATACAACCAATCGATACATTCATCGCGAGAATAGAATACGGTATCACATACACGCATTATTCTTGGTCCCGCACATATCTCATATGCGCTCCTATTTCGTTTCGCTTGAGCCAGGAAACCTCTATGTAGGACTCTAAAGACTCGTCAATACGCCGGCAGCAAGTGGTGATCATATCAAACACCCACAAGCCGCAAGCGGTCTGCTAAACGTAACGGCCACCCGGGTATCGAGCGATCAGAAGATCGACGAGCAAGCCCGCTCACACTCCTGTGAATCCAACCAGTAACACTTACCGTACAGTCTGGTCTGTTCGTCTGATATGTCGCATGTCTCGCCTAGGGGTGGTAAACGTCAAACCCCAGTAGCTTGATAAGTCATGCCGATATAAGGTCCATAACATAGCATGAAACTACTGATAACACTTACCAGTAGATCACTGCAACCCTGGCCAGGGATTTCCAGTTATGGCCAGTTGAGCATAGCACAACATCAACCCCCAATACCGGGAGAGACGAATCCCCTCCTATCGCTCGTTGCCTCCATGTGAATCGGGACTGTACCCAAAAACCACATATTTGCACGACTCAGTAGAGCCGTGGTAGGGTGGAAATCAAAGCACAGTAGGAGACACACAAGACTCTATAACAATCTCGGGTCAACAGACTAAGCTGTACCAGTGTCACCAAAGAACTGCCATCTGACGTGAGGTATAATACCATCTGGGAGTTCTCGGCGAGTCCGTTCAGTGTACCCAGTCTCCACTGAGCACTCGCATACCATCTCCGATGTTAAACACCAATGGATATGGGATCATCCATCGCCCATCACATGGGTCGAGAAGATATATGCTAGTCTACTCTAGAATATCGATGCCCCGTCTCGATATTCCCACGACTAGGAACATTGAAGGATGTACTCATGGACTACCCAGGCCCCACTAGTATGATCTACATCATAGTCCTGGAAGTCGAGTACACATCCTAAGGGCTTTATCAACATGTAACAGAGAGACATAAAGTATACATGTTAAGATAAAGAGCAACCAGATAGCGTACTATCATGTCGAGCAAGAAAGTCCTACCTATATATGTTCCAGCATCCACTACAATATACATCCAATGTACAGTAATGGCCTCTAGGGCATACATATAAGTAACAATCTCCTACTTGCACTAGGGCCATCTGTAGCAGTGGTTGTAGTATCTAATACTCAACCATCCCATATAAGTCTCTCTCTGGGAAAAAGCCTTTGTGAGTGGATCCGTCCTGTTATCCTCTGAGTCTACTCTCCTAACCTCGATCACCCTAGAGATCAGCTATCTCCATGATCAGGTGATGCTGCCTCAGAATATGTCTGGGTCACTGATGGGACCAGGGTTCCTAGGCCAAAGCCACACTTCCATTGTCATACAGTGGTAGGAACCTAGTTCATCTTATGAACCAATATACACCCAAACTTCCTCTTTGGTAGTATCTTTAATAGCGATGTTACCAGCCTTTATCGTCTAGTCTGCCACGGTATCTAGTTTGGAACACTTCCAACATACCGTCCCTCCACTGAGGGTAAAGACAATGCCTGCGACTGACATTCAGTCGTCCTTATCACCCTGGAACCTTTCCAGTGATTCTCCCTAGGATCGATTGATACCATCTCACTACAACTAGTGAGAATCCTAACATCCATTTAGATCTATCTCATAGATCCAAAACCCAGGATTTAGGAGGTATCACTTTGATCCTATATGGAGAATCCATGTGATAAGAGGAGATTGACCGTGCGTAGCATAGGAAACTCTTTTCCTATCAAGAGTATGTTGTCCACGTACAATACGAGGATGACCACCTTACTCTCTACTACCTTTTTGTATATACAAGGTTTGTCTACCATTTTGATGAACTCAAACTCTTTTACTACCACATCAAAACAGACGTTCCAACTCCGCGATGCCTGCTTTATTTTGTAAAGCAACTTGCACATGTTTCCGCTGCTCCCACTGTTTACGAAGCCCTCTGGCTGTGTACTTATAGACGTTCTCTTCTAAATCATTATTTAGAAAAGCAGTCATGGCACCCAACCACCAGATATCGTAGTCATGGTATGCAGCAATGTTAAGTAGGATCCGGATGGACTTAAGCATAGGCACTGGAAAAGGTTTCATCATTATCCACGCCTAGTCGATGACGAAAACCTTTAACAAGTCTAGTTTTGAAAGTCTCAACTTTTCCATCTACACCAAGTAGTCTTCTTAAGATGTACTTGCTCCTGATGGGGATTTAACCCTTCAGTTCAAAGTCCATACTTTGTTGGTGTACATGGATTCCATCTCAGATCGCTAAGCATCCAGCCATTCTTACAGAGTCCTTACTCTCGATGGCCTGCTCGAAACTAGTTGGGTCATCATCTCATGATGCAATCCTCGCTCCCACTGTCATCGAGAAACCGAAGTATATCTCAAGCGGATGAGGAACCCTGCTAGTTCGGCGGAAAGGCTGAGGTTCGTCGGGGACTGTTGAATCCTTTGGTTCTTTCAAATCATCAGGTGCAGTTTTGTATAGCTGGAACCTTTCCAATTCTACAGAACTGACCTTGCTTCGATCTTGTCCGGATTTTTCTTTTGACATAGGCCGAACAATCCCAAATATTAACTTAATTATGAGATAGGCTCTTCCCATACCATATCTCATATGGAGTGGTAGGCAGTGATTCGATTCAATCCTAATTCAATATGTATGCAGCTTCTCAAGTGCATAACCCCCAAAACGGAATTAGGTAACTCAGTAGTACTCATCATAGAGCACACCATATCTAATATGGTGCGATTGCTCCGCCCCGATACACCGTTGTGCTGTGGTATATTTAGAAGAGTAATACCGAGAGAGAATCTCATTCCTCTTTTAGAATAGTCCAGGAATTCTATGCACAAGTATTCTCCTCCCTGATCTTATCATAGGACATAATACTTATACCCGGTTTTTGGTTCTCTACTTCTAACTTATATTCTGTGAATATCTCAAAAGCTTCGGAATTATGTTTCAACAGGAACATATGGCTGAATCTTGAGAGATTATCAGAGAATGTAATGAAGTACAAAGAACCGGTCTTAGCATATGTAGACAGGGGACCTTACATACATCACTATGTATCAGTCCCAAGAGTTCAACAACTCTTTCTCTGTTTCCAATAAACAGAGCTATGGTCGTCTAATCTTTGTGACATGACTGACAAGTTTCATAAGATGTAAATTCAAACTAATTTAAATATGCATCTGAATGTAACTTCAGTCAGTCGGGTCGCATTGATATGACCTAGTCTACAATGCCTTAAGAAGGATCCGTTCATTTCTGAACTCTTCCTCTAGTGTGTGTTCTGTATACTAGGAACTGTAGTTTGATTTAGAATGTCAATGCTTTTAGATAATGTGCCTGAACCGATCAACTTTTGAAATAGTAAATGTTCAAAACATTATCCAGCAATACAAAATTATATCCTTCTTTACTAATAAAGAGACTGATATGATTTTGTATATCAGGTTCGGTATCTAATAGCATTTGTTCAGGATCAATGTATTGGTAATGCAGGGTGACAGTGACCAACAAACTTGGCTGCAACACTTGCCCCATTTTCTGTCTCATGAAACTTATCACCCGTTCTCAGTTCTCTGCCTTTCTGTAGCCCTATGTAACAGATTACATATCTAGGATCCTGATCCGGTATCAGATACCCAGGACGCAGAGGATACTGAGAAACAGTTCTGTATAATGAACACACCCGAAGGAGATGCATCATATGCACTTTCTTCGTTTGGGCGGCATAGGAATTCTGGTATTCCCCTATTTCCTGCTCTGTCTCATAACAATTATAAGTTGGAGCGGGACCAACGTTCCCCAGCTCAGTATAACAAGCGGGTTCGGTCAATACATCCATATTATTATCTTGATTAAGGCGTGATATGGTCGCTACCTGGAGAGAGAGAGAAGAAAACACTCTGCGTGCGCTCTTGCAAGATTAGATTGGTTATTTATTTTTTCTAATCAGGATGGCTCCCACTGTTTTTATCAAATCTTCTTTCAAACCTTAACAGGAAAGACTTGCCGGGATTATTTACACTCTACAAGTTCGCCGGTCTTTTAGCCAGGCCAGTGTCGGTACTTTGAGGGAGGTTCCCCGTGCTTTCGCACGGACCTAATTAAAGTAAACCTCGTTTTCCCAGAGGCGTAACCCCGTTGACACCTTTCTAGACACCTACTTGATCGGCTAATTGCAAAGTGTAAAACTCTCCCAGGAGTAACAATTACTCGCAGTGGGTATCGGGATCCAACTGTCACATAGAAGGTATGCAATCTCATTGCAAATTTCAACACTTGAAACTCCCGATAAAGATTTTTACCCCTAGCACTTATAACCTTAACTATGGTCAACAAATCATAAGCACTAGTCAAGTTCTACACGTCATTTCGTGATTAATTAGACCCACCTACATGACCCTTAAGTAAGGTCAACAAAGTCACGCGACTGTCCTAACTAATCGCATCATATGCGGTGTAGGAAGACATCACTTAGCTACCGTACACTGTGCCTTGACTATGGTCAACAAACACAGCACGAATACTAAGTACTCTACTTCCTAAAATGACGGAGGCTTGCGGATGGTTTTCATGAAAACCTTTAACGCTTTGAACTTGATCTCGTTGCGGAATCAAATGGTTTTTAAATGGAATGTTTTTTAGGCTTTTCTAGTTTCGCTAAAGGGGTCACTCTCGGTGAAGGGATCGTCGGCCCTTTCCTCGTCGAATGAGGTGCGGGATATATCATATATATCACTGTGCAAAGCAGAAACTATAGAAGCAATCAAAAGACAAACTGAGTGTGTAGCATCTGCCAGTTATTGCTAAAGAAGTCACTCCCGGTGAAGGGATCTCGGTCCTTTCCTCATCGAATAAGGTGCAGGATGTTCTACAAGGAACACCGCGATGCAAAGCAAGAACTGTAGCTACCTGTTTTATTCTTGAAATTCGATTCCACAACATCTTTTAGGTTTATTTTCTTTCATTAATCTCATTAATGAATGTCCCATCATTTAAGTCCACCTAAACATCACAGATAAATATAACGTACGCTTATGCCATCCGCATTCGCCTCGATGTCCCGTCTGCACCGTTTGGTTAGGTAACTAACGCCAGAGCGAGGCAGGGCTAGTGCGGGTGCAAAACATAAGCAACGTCTATATAATATATCATATATACTATATACAATATCTATCTGAACAAATCACATGATCACATCACAGATAACGCAGCAGAAAATATCATATGAAATATTGGATATACTAGGACGTCCGTGTTTTATATTGAGCCTGTGTAAAACACGGATTCCACGGTCGTGATGAATAGCCAATCCCACACCCCTAGACCCCTACGAGAGCTGCAAGCAACCCTACCAATTCTAGGGTTAGGAGACCCGGACTCGACTCCTCGAGATGGTCTCCCACTGGACCCCAGAACCCGGTTACTTGTGCTCCACTCCTAGGGTCTATCCTAATGCGGAAAAGTAAATAATATACAAATGATGACATCATCCGCAACCTGGAAGTGCCCCAATAAAAGAATATTACATACAAGTTTTTTACATGAATGAAAATGAAAAACACTCATCTCACATAAACCCCCCCGGCTATTCAAACACGACGATCCAATATAATATATCCAGCAACACATAACATCACATGTCATCAACGTAAGTAAATATGCGTATCCCAATTGTCGTTGACATATAGCAACGAAACCGGCGATATCGCATATTACACTTACGGTCACAGAAAAGAAAGTGTAAAACTACAACAGTTGGAATCCGCAATCTCTTTAGACATCGCATGCCTAATCAAATGAATTACTTAGACATCGCATGCCTAACAATTATAAACCCCGCATTTTAGTCTTATTATCGAAAACTCTTTTCAATATCAAGTCGGCCAATTCAACAAAATTCCCGACATCCTGATCGAATGCTCGTCGCAAACTTTAGTAGGCGGCCGCACCCCCGACGCCGTCGACGAAGTGCACCAAGGCGGAACACCGCTGCCGCGAGCACCCGAACGGATGCTTTCGACGACGGGGTTCTCCTACAGTCACTTGGTCGGGGCTATGGGGTGAGGCTGTCTATTAAGTTTACCCGGCGAGTATCCGCGTACGCTACGTGATTGTGACGGACTTTTGATCACATCAAAATTCCATGGCAACCGATCAAGTGAGACTAAACCGCTAGATTTATAACATTCATTCAGTTATCTCATAACTACTTGTGGATTCCAATTATTGTATCACATTCCGGATAAATAGAAAATGTTAAACTTTCCGATCGAACAATCGAACACCCAAGTTTTCCCGAAACAGCTCAACGCATGAAATAAGTTTAAAAACATTCACTTCGTGCCTGAGTATCAACGGTCCAGCCGTAGAAGGGTCAAGCCAATGCCTCACATGTGGTACGCCGTACTGCCCCAAACCCTAAGGTTCAAAGGGCAGTTCGAGACGGTCACAAAATCGAGTTAAGGTTTGTTGTCTTCTAGAGGGACCATCGCGTTACTTGCACTACTTAGAACGTCATTAAACTACGGAAAAATCCAACAATTGGAAATTTCCCGGCAGGGGAAAAAGTGGGTATTTATATCCGGTAGAACTTTTTAACATATTCTAAAAATACCCGGAAAAACACAGTAAACAAAGTTAAATAATCCGATCGAATCATCGAGTCCCCAATACAAACCCAGAACACACAACTCTTGAGTCAAAATAAAAATACCCATAAAATATAAATCACAGAAATAGGAATTATGGTGCAAAAATGATAACCTAATTCCTCTGTACGGCCGCGGAACCGCGGCCCAAGCAGGTTATTGCCGCGGTTCCGCGGTGGAATGTATGATTTAGGGGGCCGTTTTTCACCACAATTCTTATATTTTCCTGCTGTATTTTTCAGGTATTTTTAATTCAGAAAAATCCACAATTTTCAAAAATGTACAGAGAGGGGTCATGGATTTGGGTTTCGGGTTCGATCGGGTTTCTAACTCCGTCTACGCATCGCCTAAAGCTCTAGCTAGGCTCTGATACCACTGTAGGGTTCTTAGGCACACCAATGAGGTCTCACAAGGCATCAACCATGCCAAATTCAAATTTTTTCATGTGCCTACAAACCTTAATACGGATCGTTAACTAGAGGTAAGGCGATAAAGATTGCAAATTAACAACTTTAACTAAAAGGAAAGTGACTACAACCTTTGTAGATCCGGTCCTCCACTTCCTTGGCTCCATGATGACGTCCCTCCGCTGTACCCATCGGAATCCTAGACTCTCGCGGTGGTTTCATCGGAGAAAAGATCGAGCTAGGTCGTCGACTTCGATGCCGAAGATGATCTACGTCGAGACAACTCAAGATCAAGCTCCAACTTCACCAAGTCATGAAACTTGTGAAGAAAACACCCTATACTACATAGCAAGTGGTAGAGGATGAAGAAATAGGAAGTGGGTTCACTTTAGAATTGGATTTCTCACTCTTTTTCTCAAATCACCATTAAAGCTAGCAAGCTTCTTTCTTCTTGAAGAAGAAGAAGAAGAAAAAGAATATGATATGAATTGTTAATAAAATGGAAATAAAGTCATTCTTATCATATTAGCAACCATGGTTAAGTGTAGAGAATAAACTAAGGTTAGGTGAATGGCTAGGTTTAGGAAAGAAACAAGAATGGTCAAAGCTTCTTGAAGCTTCAAAAAAACAAACAAAAGAAGCAACCAATCCTTTTCTTGCCCTAAAATGAATAAGTAAAATAAATAGTTAATAAAAGATAACAAAACCCTAACCATTCACTTAAACATGGTTTAAAGTAAACCTAAACCCAAGCTTGCATGTATCATCAAACATGATACAATCAAGTGCATAAAAATATATCACATATACAATGTGCACATTAAGTGAGAAAATCTATTTTAAGTGAACCAATACTAGTTAATGCAAAGTAATATATCAAATATATAATTATACATTAAATCATTAAATCATTAAATCAACACTTGATTTAATGATCCGGTCATATCGCATATGACCGACCAATATCCAATGTATCGGCTTATCGAATCAATCCTTGATTCGATAACTAGGTTATATCGCATACAACCAACCGATACATTCATCGCGAGAATAGAATACGGTATCACATACACGCATTATTCTCGGTCCCGCACATATCTCATATGCGCTCCTATTTCGTTCCGCTTGAGCCAGGAAACCTCTATGTAGGACTCTAAAGATTCGTCAATACGCCGGCAGCAGGTGGTGATCATATCAAACACCCACAAGCCGCAAGCGGTCTGCTAAACGTAACGGCCACCCGGGTATTGAGCGATCAGAAGATCGACGAGCAAGCCCGCTCACACTCCTGTGAATCCAAACAGTCACACTTACCGTACAGTCCGGTCTGTTCGTCTGATATGTCGCATATCTCTCTTAGGGGTGGTAAACGTCAGACCCCAGTAGCTTGATAAGTCATGCCGATATAAGGTCCATAACATAGCATGAAACTATTGATAACACTTACCAATAGATCACTGCAACCCTGGCCAGGGATTTCCAGCTGTGGCCAGTCGAGCATAGCACAACATCAACCCCCAATACCAGGAGAAACGAATCCCCTCCTATCGCTCATTGCCTCTATGTGAATCGGGACTGTACCCAAAAACCACCTTTTTGCACGACTCAGTAGAGCCGTGGTAGGGTGGAAATCAAAGCACAGTGGGAGACACACAAGACGCTATGACAATCTCGGGTCAACATACTAAGCTGTACCAGTGTCACCAGAGAACTGCCATTTGACGTGAGGTATAATACCATCTGGGAGTTCTCGGCGAGTCCGTTCAGTATACCCAGTCTCCACTGAGCACCCGCATACTATCTCCGATGTCAAACACCAATGGATTTGGGATCATCCATCGCCCATCACATGGGTCGAGAAGATATACGCTAGTCTACTCTGGAATATCGATGCCCCGTCTCGATATTCCCACGACTAGGAACATTGAAGGATGTACTCATGGACTACCCAAGCCCCACTAGTATGATCTACATCATAGTCCTGGAAGTCGAGTACACATCCTAAGGGCTTTATCAACATGTAACAGAGAGACAGAAAGTATACATGTTAAGATAAAGAGCAACTAGATAACGTACTATCATGTCGAGCAAGAAAGTCCTACCTATATATATCCCAGCACCCACTACAATATACATCCAATGTACAGTAATGGCCTCTAAGGCATACATATAACTAACAAGTATGCTATCTGGTTTATCTTTATCATCGTGTACTGCTTTAGGTGACCAGACAGGTAGCTATTACATGTTGATAGAGCCCCTAGGATTCATGCTTGACTGCCAGCAGTATGAGGGCGATCATATACGTGAGAGCTGCTGGTCTATAAGCACATCCTTAAATGGTCCCTAGTCGTGGGAGTTTCGAGACATGGCATCGATACTCCGGAGTAGACTAGTGTATACAGTCAAGACCCCGACGAGGGGCGGTGGCCGGTCTCACAAGCTACTGGTGTTAGTTGGTTCACCTAAGATGTATACAGGTGCTCATTGGGTTATGAGTACACCGGATAGGACTCGCCGGGAACCTGCTAGTTGGGATTATACCATACGTCAGATAGCAGTTCCCTGGTGACATGTGTACAGGTTAGTTCATCGACCTGACATCGTCATTTGTCTCGTGTGAGTTCCCACTGTACTTTGATTACTACCCTACCACGCTCAAAGGAGACGTGCAAACAGGTTTTAGTTGGGTACAGTCCTGAGCCACATGGAGGTATTGAGCGGATCTTCAGGAGTTCTTCTCTCCCGGTATTAGGAGTGAGGTCGCGCTGTGTCTAGGAGAGCCATTACACAAAGCCCTCGGCCGAGGCAGGAGATTTACTGGTAGGTATTCCAGTAGTATCTTAGGGTGTTCTGGGCTACACTCCGACACGACTTGTACCGCTTTTGGGGGTCTGACTTTTACCAACCCCCTAGGCCCGCCATGCGATGCTCATAGATGAACGGACCGGACTGTACGGATATTGTCACTGACAGGCTCAGTAGGGTGTCAGGATTAGTTCGCTCACAGACGTCCTTTTTGGTCAATAGCTGGTGGCCCGTCACGTATGGCTAATACCTCTGACGTGCTAGTGGTTAAATCCACAGCCATAGTATTGACGAGTCTTTAGAGTCCCCCACAGACCAGTTGCTCAAGTTTCGGGCGAAACGCTGTAGAGGCCGTATGGAGATATGGCAGGGTTCGATCAGATACGTGCGGTATTGCACGGATCATGATTAGACGGAAAATACTAGCGGGCTTTGGTTTAAGCCAGATCCTAGTATTGCACAGTGTAGATTTTGTCTCATTGCATTTGTATTTCGGTCGGAATACAAATGCGGGTGTGTATACACAGTAGCGGGGTTTTTCCTGTAATTTATTACGGGATCAGTTTTTTGGAGTTGCCAGTTTGCTTTCCGTTTCGGCCATATTTCTTTGTATCTTTCATTGGCCGAAGATTAGTAGAGGAGGGCTTATTTGCTTTTATGCAAATAAGCAATTGTGGAAGGTGTTGTTTGCAAGCTTTTGTATCATGATGGTTTCATGATGGAGCACCATCCCTTGACTTCTTGACTTCATCATGGTTTACTTTTGGAGTCATCATGTTTGATGAGTGATGGTTGAGTGTGGGTTTTAGTTTGTGATCATTGTTTTGTTATCATCACCCTTTCTCTCTCTTGATTGATTTGTTGGCTCACTCATTCTTTTGATTCACACACACACACCACTCTCTCATTCCCTCATGGACATGGCTGGCCAAAGAAAGATGGGGGCTGTCCCATATTTTTGTGAGGAAAATATTGTTCTTTTGGCTTCACAAAATCCATTTAGGTCCTCCTCCAAAAGCTTATATCATTTTCCTCCACCATATGGTAACTCCCTCAACCCCAGAGACACATATAGCACTATACTATTCTACAGCAAATCTTGGGCACGTCGACTCGCCAACTTCGTGCCCGAGTTGCCTTGGACCAGAGGTGGGAGCCCGTAAAAGAAGCCGGCGATGTGGTGCCCTTCCGGCGAGGAGGCGACGACCGGAGTTTCCGCGGGGAGATCGGGACGACGACGAGAAGACCGGAGGACACGGATCACTCGGTATAGCTTCTCTACACGTTCTTTAGTTTGCTAGGACTAGTTTAATGGCCCGATCCGGGTTGATAGTGCGCAGTGGTGCCGGTTTTAAAGTTTAAAGAAAAGCATCGCTTCCGCATTCCGACGTCGGATTGACGGCCGGGGCGCCGCCGTGCACTTACATGCTCAAGTTCCTCGCGACTTATTGGAATAGACCAGAATGTCATCAATGACACAACAATAAACTGATCGAGGAACGGCTTGAAGAAATCTGGTTCACCACATCCACAAATGCTGGTAGGGAATTGGTGAGTCCAATGACACCACCAAAACACATAAAGCCTGTAGCACGCTGATCAGTCGAAAATATTGCATATTTTAACCGGCAATTTCCTTATCATTTGCATCCATATAGAAGTGTACGGTATCCATATTCTACCTATTAGCAATTCGGTCGCAAAATATCAGATTACATGTATTCGACCTTAAAACCGGCATTTCTAGGGAAATTCACTGCATTTCATTACATGGCATATTTTCTATATCTTGCAAACCGTGTTTCGAAGTCTGTGCAGGAAAAGAGAAGCTTGTTCGATCATTACACCGCTCGAAAGATACATAAATTCAGATCTGGTACCAATACAAGGGAGTAATTGCAATTCAACATATCAAATGAAGACCCACACTACTGTAAAAGCCCACACCTGAAAGCACCAAGCCCAAGGATCCAACATGGCCGCGGATCCGCGGCATGGGCTTGCTAAGGCCGCGGATCCGCAGTGGGCCCATGGAATCAGTCCCTAAATTTCAGACCACAATTCCTGTATCAGCTCCTACAGTTCAGAAATGCACTCCTACTTCCAGAAGACTCCAGAGAATTATACCAGATCAGCAAAGAAAATTAAGCAAGGCTAATCCTAATTAAGCTCCTAACTAACCTCTTCTAGAAGCTCCCTCCTAACTAATCACATCTAGAAGTTTCTCCCGTAACTAACTTTTGGAGGGAAATTTGAATTCCCTCAACAAATTTTTGGAGGGAAACTTAGAATTTGAAATCCTAGATCTAGGGTTAGTTATCTATAAATAGGAGCCTAAATCTAAGGGTTGAGGTTATTCATTAGAATCAATCTTTAGGAATCTTCATTAGTTAATCTTTCCCTCTTTCATCATCTTCTTCCACAAGTCTAGTGACAAGGCTTGTGCGAAACCCTAACCCTAATTCCACTCCAAATTCAAGTTCTTGAGTACCAAATCAAGCGAGAAGCCTTCAACCTTTTAGGAGCCGAGCCGATCTTCAATCGGGCAAGTGATCCGAGCCGATCCGCGATCCACGGAGACGAGCGAAGCCAAGTCGACGATCAAGTTCTTCCTCTTGTAGTTCTTGAGCGAATGTAACTAAATTGTTGATATAAATAAAAGGTGAAATTCTTTAATCTTGTTTTTTTTTAATTCTTGCATCATGATTAGATCTCAATTTGTAATTGTTGCTCTTGTTGTGATGTTTGAGTGAAACTCCGCTCGTTAAGGAGTCGAGACGATTGTAGAATGATGATGTAACAAATCTTAATACTATTTTTAAGTCCTACGAGTTTTGTAAACCCTAGCAAGTTCAAGAATCGATGACCTAGTTTCGTAGTGATGCTTTCTTGATTGTGATCGCTCGAAATTAGGGATCTACGATCGTTTCTTGAATTTACTAGAGGCTAGAATGTGAATGATATCGACGAAAGAACAAGGGATAAGATGAAACCCTAGTTTCACAAGAAATCCCTAATTCTCGTAGATCATCATCGATCTAGTATCAATTCATCGAAGGATAAGAATACGTAATTGTAAGATTACATCACATCTATAGATCCGATCGATTCCTACGAGCCTCATTTCAATTCTTGAGATTTGGTTTGGAAAAATCAACAAACGATTAATTCTTGATTCTATCTTTTACTTTTCTTAGATCTAGATATTTTCTTTTTCTTGAAATACAAAATTTAAATCATGAATTGTTTTCTTTTCTTTTCTTTAAAGTTTCGACTCACCTAATTCAAAAAGACGAACGATTACACTTTCCCTGTAGACGATCCGCACTCACTTACAATCTACAATCCGACACCGTAGTTGATTGCGGTCAAATAATTTTTGGTTGTGATTTCTTTACAATTTCATACTACACATCACAAGAATCCTTTTCACTCAAATGGCGCCGTTGCCGGGGATAGTGCGCTAATAGTTCGTATTTTGAAATTTGAGTTGAACAATTTATTTCATCATAATTTTTAGATCTAAACTCGTACAAACCCTAATACGTGTGTTGTGATTTGATGCGAGAAAATCTGGAATCACTGGAGCTGGAGAAATTTTTTTTTGAAATTTCCAGAGAGCTGTAGAAATCAACAGCAAGCTACTGTTGAAATTTGGTAGAGTGAACAGTACATTGAGGCTCGTTTCCGCGGCAAAAGACCCGTACCTGCGGCGGATCCGCGGTGGGTTTGAGTCTTCTCTGTACCAAACTTTCAGGTATACTCCTCTGCTTTCTTATCTTCTCCTCTGTCTGCTCCAATAACAATTTTGTGCAAGTTTCTTTGCAAATAAATCGCTGCGCCGCAAAAGCAAAATAAAATTTGTGCGTGTTTTGATTCTTTTGGTTGTTTGCATATTAATACGGAAATTTAAGGGGCACGACCAAATTCAAATTATGTGGGGACTTCATTACCCTTCCTAGGCCCCGAAAACCACCAAACTTGCATCCGCATTTACCCCTATTAACTAAAAGAAATCTAGAGATGACTCTAAGGACTGTCGCGCTCAATTAGGACAAGAGAAGGCCGTGGGTAATTCATTGCTTATCCGAGTTTTCTTGTGGTGTCTAAGGCGAGTGTGTCTAAGGCTAGTGGTTTTTAATTAGGCCCACTACTTACGTAGTGGAGTACCTTCCCACTTACCTGGCACTTATCCGGCCACAGGGGAACAAAGAGGCAGTGGAGGATTCTATCCTGCGACTTGTCTTTTGGCAGTTAGGAGCGGTCTAGAGCCAGACCTAGGTGACCACTAGATTCTAGGGGTTTGTGTGTTGCATTTGTTGTGTTGCATCATTTTTTTCTAAAAAATCCGTATCTTTTTCAAAACAAACACCAATCACATTTATTTTTTCCCCTAATTATAAATTCACGCTGCCACTTGTACTAACCCTTTTTAGTGCAAGATAGGCTGGACACGGGTTTCTAGTGCCTGTTTAGTCCGCGTCCCCTGATCGACCCAAAAGTCGGTATTTCTACATTTACCCTTTCTTTTACCCACCACCACACCCACATCGATGGATCCACCTCCATCGAACTTCTTTTCCACTACTCTGCCGCCGTCCGTTGGTGCGCAGAATCCACCTCGCATCTCTCTCCAAGAGAGGTGCTATCCTACACGAGGCCCACTTTCCACTTTTCTTTCCACACCACCAGCCAATGGGGAAAATTTTCAAATAAAACCCCAATACATCAACCTTCTACCAAAATTTCACGGTCTCGAGTCTGAAGACGCATACGTGTTTATCACGAAATTTGAAAATGTATGCGCAATGATGGGTACTTCACAGCTTTCTATGGATGCTTTCCGTCTACGTCTTCTCCCGTTCACTTTGTGCGATTTAGCTGAGAAGTGGCTATATAACACTACCGCACATTCCATTTCAAATTGGGAAGACTTCGTCAAAGCATTCCTTAAGAAATTCTACCCACATCACAAAACAGCTCGAATCCGTAGCGAAATCTATCAATTCACCCAGCTTCCAAATGAAACATTTTCAAAATGTCTTGACCGCTTCAAGGATCTGTTAGTCCAATGTCCACATCACGGCATCCCGAGATGGGAATTGTGCCGAATCATTTATGAGGGCATTACTCCTTACACAAGACAGTCCCTTGAATCTATGTGTCAAGGCAACTTTATGACCAAAGATGATTGGGAAGCCTGGAAATTTCTAGAAGATTTCGCTGAAAAATCTTTACAGTGGGAGGGTGTGAGTCAATCGTCTAGGGATGGCAATGATATTTCCATAGAAGTTAGAGCTGACATTTCAGCTATACAAAAGAAACTTGAGAATATGGAAAAATTCTTAGCTGCCCTAAGTCAAATATCACTCTCCAAAACTGTATGTGGTTGTTGTTTTGATCCGTCTCACTTGACGGAAGAATGTCCGTTTCAAGGTCCTGAGCATACCAATGCATCATTTCAAAGACCTAGAAACGATCCATCTTCCTCCACATATGATCAGGGTTGGAGGAATCACCCTAACTTTGCTTGGAACCAATCACAATTTCAAAACACGGTTCCAACCCAAAACAATTTCCAAGGGGTCCCTCCATCACAACAGCAGCCACCACTTCAATTGAGTCAGCACCCCTTCCAAGCACAAAATTTCCAAAATACGGCCAACACTTTTGCACCACATGAAAACTTTTTGCAATTGACCGGTACAGATAATACCTCTGCACTAGCACAAACCTTGGATACTTTCATGAAACAATCCATCCAAGGGACGGCAAGTTTGCAATCTTCCGTCGAGAATGTAATGAAGATCATTATCTCTAAAAATGAGAACATCAAATCGATGGAAGAACAAATTGCACAACTAAAAGCCGAAATGAGTGCAAGAGAGAAAAGGAAACTTCCAGCTCAACCTTTACCCAATTCTAGCTATTCACATGATGCGGATGCAATCACGTTGAGATCTGGAAGAGTGCTTGACACTCACCTTGGGGAAGAGTTTGATGATACTGATAAATCAATCAATAACACCCCGGCTGAGACCTTTCCTCACACACACACTTCTGACCCCATTTCTTCTACCCCACCATCTTCTTCCGAGCCTATTCTCCATTTCCCAAAAGGCTCGCCACTACAGCCCACCTCTTTTACCCCTCCACGGACGATCCCCACTTCTATTCTGGGATCGATTCCACACCCACTTCCTTCTCCTATGATGGACCCAGCGCTTATTGCTAAAGCACCTTATCCTCATCGGTTAAGGGCTAACACACCGAGTCCACATATGGAGAAGATTATGAACATTTTTAAGCAAGTAAACACCAACATCCCTCTCCTAGATGCCATCCAACAAGTTCCGTCCTATGCGAAAACTCTTAAGAACTTGTGTACTAGGAAGAGGAAGAATCCAGTGCCCAAGAAGATTTTCATGGAAAAAACAATAGACACGGCTTTCCCCCAACAATTACCGAGGAAACGTAAGGATCCTGGATATCCTACTATTTCTGTTTCTATTGGGGAAAAACACATTAACCGTGCTCTACTAGACCTTGGCGCTAGTGTTAACTTGCTTCCATATTCTGTTTATGAGCAACTAGGAATCGGAGAGTTGAAGCCAACCAATTGCACTCTCCAGATGGCTGACCGATCAATCACCAAACCTAGGGGTGAACTGGAGGATGTGTTAATAAAAATCGGAGAATTTATATTCCCGGTAGATTTTACTGTAATTAATACACAGCCTGTAGCGAACCCACGGAATCAAATTCCGGTGATTTTAGGTCGCCCCTTTTTGGCCACTTCCAATGCTATTATCAACTGTCGTAACGGTTCTATGACCCTATCTTTCGGGAATAGGTCAATAGAACTAAACATTTACAAGTTAGGAAGTGTACCCTCCGAACCTATTGCTCAGGTCTGTTCTGTCGACTTAATGGATGTCGACAGCAGCGAATTTGATGATCCTCCTGATATTGATCTAGACTCTTTTCATACGTTGTTGTTTGACCCAACTATGTATCATACACATACGGACTCTTCCACCGAGATGTCCGGGTCAACAAATAACACTGATTATGAACTACTTTTAGAGTCTGAAGATCACCCCGCACTTTGTGATGACATTATTCTTCGGGGTATGGATGGAACTTTTGAGGAGATCTTCGCTGATGAACTCGCATTTTTAAATGACACGGGTGTTGAGATGAATCATGTCCCTCTCACTGAAATTGAACCTCCACCCCTTTTTCTGACTTGTACAAAGAATGCGAGCAATCCATCACAAACACTGCATCGTCTCTCCAAAATGAGACGCACACACATTCTATTCCACCACTTAACCTTTCCCCACTTCTTCTTCCACCAACCAGAGCACTGCATTGATAAAATTTTTGAATGGTTGGTGTTAACATTCGGTCTTTGCAAAGCTTGGCATCGACCACTGATTTTTGACCCCCTCTTGTGATTTTCAAAGTTTAACATTGCATAACTCAAGTTTGGGGGAGTATTATTTTTCCGGCTCTTGAAAAGAAAATTTTACAAAAAGACGAGCCAAGAATAAGTTTGGGGGAGGTTCTTCACTTAAATATTTTGCCCCCACTAATAAATTCCTTCCAGGCTTACAGATTTTTCAGATTTAGCAGAGAGCAATAGTGAGGACACTGTTGAAAACAAGTTTGGGGGAGGTTTGTGCTTATTTTCGCATCATTTGCATATCATTTGCATAAGCACAAAACATTTTTTTCAAAAACCTATAAAAATTTAAAAATTTTCAAAACTATAAAAATATTTTTGTACATAAATAAGATAATAAAAGTTTAGATAGTGAAAAATTACATCAATGAGATTAGAAAAATTTAAGAAAACCAAGAAAATTAGAAGTTTTCTTATACGAACTAGTAATAAGTAGTTATGAGCCGTTGTCCCAAGGGTTAGAAAGATGAAAGACGTCACTAATCTGAGGATAAAAATAAGTCTGAAAAATAGTTTCTATTCTGGAAGCCAAACATTTTGAACGTTGCTACCCTGCTATTCGCACTTACACACGTCTTGAAGCCTGGGATAGTAGAGGATACCTTGAAATGCTCTTGTCTTAAAGCCAAAAGTATGAAAAAAAATGGTGAGAAAAATGAACACTGGTTTTGTTATCACCGAGGGCAATAAAAAATGTATAGCGAGGGTGCCTCTTCACCTAGTGCCCTAAGGCCAACTGGTCTGGGACTCACTGCTATGCCTGAGGTGGTGCAAGACGAGGAAAATACACCAAATAAGCAAGCACATGAGTAATCGGTCGGTTAGTACCTCAAGAAGTATTAACGGTCGCATGAAAGTGTGTGAGCAATTTCGTCTAAATACTCATTGATTAAAAAGTACTGAGGCTGATGGGCAAGAGTATGATAGCTTGAATTGAATTCTCCGGGTGTAGGGATGTCTTTACACACACGCAGGGTTATATGATCGATGTTTGGAAGAAAGATAGGAATGAAAAATAAGGCGATGTTTTATTGAGGGAGGACGTGATTTCTGACATCTTTTCATGACCATTAAGATAGGGCTCATGACAACCGAAAAGCTAGCTTAGTTGGAAACCCTAATTTTCAAAGTCTTTCTTTTACAATTCTTTTCTTTAAATGTAATATTCATGATCTTGCTTTTATTATTGGATTTTGTGGGTGCAATCCGCTGAAAACCCTCAGGAGACAACACTCCTCCTACTAGGGACACCTAGAGGTTTAAAGGCTTGTTGCACGTGCTCAGTGCAATCGTGTTGCCTACGAAAGTGTGCTAGTTAGTTTTTTCTCTTTCTTTATTTTCTCCTTCTCTTTTTAATAAAACATTCGCTCGAGACGATCGAAATTAAGTTTGGGGGTATTTGATCAGTCGAAAATATTGCATATTTTAACCGGCAATTTCCTTATCATTTGCATCCATATAGAAGTGTACGGTATCCATATTCTACATATTAGCAATTCGGTCGCAAAATATCAGATTACATGTATTCGACCTTAAAACCGGCATTTCTAGGGAAATTCACTGCATTTCATTACATGGCATATTTTCTATATCTTGCAAACCGTGTTTCGAAGTCTGTGCAGGAAAAGAGAAGCTTGTTCGATCATTACACCGCTCGAAAGATACATAAATTCAGATCTGGTACCAATACAAGGGAGTAATTGCAATTCAACATATCAAATGAAGACCCACACTACTGTAAAAGCCCACACCTGAAAGCACCAAGCCCAAGGATCCAACATGGCCGCGGATCCGCGGCATGGGCTTGCTTAGGCCGCGGATCCGCGGTGGGCCCATGGAATCAGTCCCTAAATTTCAGACCACAATTCCTGTATCAGCTCCTACAGTTCAGAAATGCACTCCTACTTCCAGAAGACTCCAGAGAATTATACCAGATCAGCAAAGAAAATTAAGCAAGGCTAATCCTAATTAAGCTCCTAACTAACCTCTTCTAGAAGCTCCCTCCTAACTAATCACATCTAGAAGTTTCTCCCGTAACTAACTTTTGGAGGGAAATTTGAATTCCCTCAACAAACTTTTGAAGGGAAACTTAGAATTTGAAATCCTAGATCTAGGGTTAGTTATCTATAAATAGGAGCCTAAATCTAAGGGTTGAGGTTATTCATTAGAATCAATCTTTAGGAATCTTCATTAGTTAATCTTTCCCTCTTTCATCATCTTCTTCCACAAGTCTAGTGACAAGGCTTGTGCGAAACCCTAACCCTAATTTCACTCCAAATTCAAGATCTTGAGTACCAAATCAAGCGAGAAGCCTTCAACTTTTTAGGAGCCGAGCCGATCTTCAATCGGGCAAGTGATCTGAGCCGATCCGCGATCCACGGAGACGAGCGAAGCCAAGTCGACGATCAAGTTCTTCCTCTTGTAGTTCTTGAGCGAATGTAACTAAATTATTGATATAAATAAAAGGTGAAATTCTTTAATCTTGCTTTTTTTTAATTCTTGCATCATGATTAGATCTCAATTTGTAATTGTTGCTCTTGTTGTGATGTTTGAGTGAAACTCCGCTCGTTAAGGAGTCGAGACGATTGTAGAATGATGATGTAACAAATCTTAATACTATTTTTAAGTCCTACGAGTTTTGTAAACCCTAGCAAGTTCAAGAATCGATGACCTAGTTTCGTAGTGATGCTTTCTTGATTGTGATCGCTCGAAATTAGGGATCTACGATCGTTTCTTGAATTTACTAGAGGCTAGAATGTGAATGATATCGACGAAAGAACAAGGGATAAGATGAAACCCTAGTTTCACAAGAAATCCCTAATTCTCGTAGATCATCATCGATCTAGTATCAATTCATCGAAGGATAAGAATACGTAATTGTAAGATTACATCACATCTATAGATCCGATCGATTCCTACGAGCCTCATTTCAATTCTTGAGATTTGGTTTGGAAAAATCAACAAACGATCAATTCTTGATTCTATCTTTTACTTTTCTTAGATCTAGATATTTTCTTTTTCTTGAAATACAAAATTTAAATCATGAATTGTTTTCTTTTCTTTTCTTTAAAGTTTCGACTCACCTAATTCAAAAAGACGAACGATTACACTTTCCCTGTGGACGATCCGCACTCACTTACAATCTACAATCCGACACCGTAGTTGATTGCGGTCAAATAATTTTTGGTTGTGATTTCTTTACAATTTCATACTACACATCACAAGAATCCTTTTCAATCACACGCACAAAAGCAGACTTCGGAATGACATCACTCTGATCCCGCAACAATGATGACCTGATCCCAAACAAACATAGAAAATGTCTCGAACTCTGGAGCTGATCAAGAAATCGTCAATGTGAGGTAAAGGATACCTATCCGCATCGTAAGCCAGTTCAATTGACGATCAATCAATACACAACCTCAACTGCCGTCCTTCTCCCGACGAATAGAATAGGAGCTTCCCAAAGCGAAACACTCAGACGCTTAAGCCCCCTAACAAACAACTCTGCAACTGATCCTTAAGCTCCCTAAGCTTCGCTGGCTCATCTGGAACAACGTCGGAAAACTCTCGCATGAAAGGAACCCGGTCCAACAATCCCACTGTGGCTCCGGTATCACGAATGAAAGCCAAGAATCCACGACATCCTCTCCTCTAAAGCCGACTAGCGAAAAAGGCTGAATTCAAGCTGTGAGAGGCGGTACCACTGTCCGCCTGCACAACAAGAACTGACTCGCCGGGAAAACAAAACCTGACTGTTTTCTCGCAGCAGATCCACAGATGCCTAACACGTAGCTAACCAGTTCGTGCCTAGGAGAACGTCAAATCCAACTTCTCTAGAAGGATAAAAAACGGATGAATCTCTATCTCCTATCCGAATGGCACACGACCGAAACACGTGCCGCGCAACAAAAGAATCACTGGCAGAAATTAACACAACAAATGGCTGATCTAGCTAACATGACTCACGGCCCAACCACGGCACAGAGTGTGTAAAACAAACAAGTGCATCAAAAGAACATACGAATTTAGAATACCTGAAAACTCTGCATTGGACACCCGCGCATCCCGATGAGTAGAACAAAACTCTGGTGTCTGTCCCCTACCCGCAACTGGCTGAACTCCTCCTCTGCCAACCTGTCCCTTCCGATCGAATCCTCCATGACCACGACCTCTCCGAACACGAGTCTGACGCAGTGCTAAGGAAAAATCCCTGATGAGGTGATGAAGGCTTCCGCACCAGAAACATCCACGCGATGGCTGCTGACCCTCCTGGGGATGAGAGCTGAACGACTGTCCTCGTCTCGAGCCTCCGCTACTCCCATGACGTGCACAAAATCTGTCTCGACGGCTAGGCCTCTGTCTCTGGGCTGAAATACCGGTACGAGTCCTCCACTGTTCCGCAACTCCAAAAGTCTCTGGAAGGCATGCCTCGTCAACTTGGGCTACATCCACTGGTGCTATGTAGGTGACGGAATGCTGTGTGCTGATCGCAAGGAACAACTGGGTAACAGGGGTGACAACCTCCTGTCGCGAAGCTCTGCTGGCCTCAACCAAAGACCTCATCGTCTGGCGCAAATCCTACATCTCTGCCACAAGCCTATCGATACGATCTGTCGACGGCAGATCCATCTGCTCCTGTGCAACGAGCGTCCCATCCTGGTCAGTCCTCATCCCACCCGAGTCAACTCTAACCTCGGCCCTCGCTGCATCACTCTGAGTCCCCATAGTCATCGGTGGCAAAGGCTATAAATGGAAAAAGGATTCGATAAGAACACGGAAATCGAATCACAAGGATATATATCATCAAGAAAGGAATTTCAAGCAATTTGTACTTAGGTCACTTTAGGCGGAGTACCGCGTCGTGAGTATGCCGCAGACATACACACACTACGTTACTCTGCTTAAGCTACCTACTCCATCATACCCAGGTCATCCTGCACTCCGAAAGGTAAAACCTAGCGCTCTGATACCAACTTTGTCACGACCCGAAATTTGGCACGTGACGGCCCTTAAACTACGCAACGTCCACAGGCGTAACGCAATTTAAGTAAGCTGAAAACCCAGCAATCTAAAACATCAAAAGCAGTAAGAAAGTGATAAAAGAAGTTTTAAAACATTTGAAATCTCAACCCAAATTCTTTAAAAGTCCAACTTTATTTTCTTAAAAATTTTGGCAGTACCTCCTTTGTAAAAACTAACCCCAAAAATGGGTACAACATAAATAAAAGTAAAGCATCCCCAAACAGGAGCAAAAACATGCTCAAAGGCGGAAAGCAACCACCACAACAGATATACGACGCCGTAGCGAAGAAATAAAAGACGATATAAATAAAACTGCATAAAAGACATCCAAGTCACCAAAATAATATACAATATCGTCTTCACATCAAGTCTCTAAGTCATTCATGATAATGGTAGATGGAGAGTATATGATACAACGAATATACAATGAACATAGACAACATCGGATAACCGCAAAACCCACCTAAGCAAAACTGCACACTATGAGCCGAAGCGGTATCCGCAGCAAAAGATGATAAGATAGATGAATAGCCTACCTCGACTACTCTGGGGAACAACCTGCAAACACTGTGGCACAACGGGGGTGAGTTGCCAACTCGTGAATAGTAAATAACATATGCAGGTAATCGCAAGTATGCACATACAGCGCGAATCTAGCATATACAAGCTAATAGCAATAAAAGGTCATATGAATGCAATAATCATGAAAGATACACTAGCAGGTACAACTAATACATGAAGCAATAATAATATGCCAATCTGTATGCAACAATCATGTAAGGTACTCTATCGGTACAAACTAATACAAGAAGCGATGATATGACAATGTATATATGCAACAGTCATGAAAGGTACACTAGCAGGTACAACTAATACATGAAGCAATGCATATAAAATAAGAGTATGTAAATGCAACAGTCATGGAAAGTACTCTAGCAGGTATACTAATGCATGAAGCAGTGCATAAACAATAAATGTGAAGTATGGAATAAAACATGTCATTTCCACAGAATCCTGACATCGTGGTAGGACCAAAGTCCATCAAGACAATCCAAATCCCAATTTCCTCAAATCAGCCCCCAAATTGGCTCTCATATCATGTAAATCTCATAAATCCTGAATGTACAATATCAAGTGAATCTCAAATAACCTAAGTATATTTTCTTGAATAATTGTGATGATGTAAATAAAATACTATATCGAGCATATAGGCCCCGAGCACATAGGCCCCACACATCGACCATATAGGCCCCTCACATTGAGCACATAGGCCCCGAGGACATAGGCCCCTCTCATCGACCATCTAGGCCCCTCACATCGAGCACATAGGCCCCGAGCACATAGGCCCCTCTCATCAACCATATAGGCCCACACATAATGAATAAATATATTTGCATATATCATCATGATGATATATGATGTAGGTGTGTGTGTGCGTGTGTGTGTGTGTGTGTGTGTGTGTGTGTATATCAGCGTCCCATACCACTGACATATATATACGATGGGTATATATATATATATATATTTCAGCGTCCCATACCACTGATATATATACGCAGGAGTAAAACAATCCATAAAACATCATGAAAAAATCCATATCTCAATGCAAAAATCCATGAATATAATATATGCAATATCAAACTGTAATGTAAGCATATAAAGGAAAAGCCGCTATTTAAATGCAACAAGTAAAAATATATATATCATGCGGTTCCTAAATTCTCCAAGTTTATAAAACATCAAATAAAGGTAAACATGTAGCTATAGCCCGATATATGTGTAAACATGAAGGTATAGCAAGGTATAGGTATCAACTTATCAGTAATGACATAATATACCCTCCAGGTATAAGTGAAGTATGTATGCAAGGTATACATGCAACTATGTCATTATGTGTGAAATATACCTATCACTAATGGTACAATACACTATAGGTATACAGGTAACTAGCATGTAAGTATGTCAAGACATATGTGTAAGCATGTAGGTATACAGGTATGCTATATGTTATATGCAATAAGGAATATGAATCAATGTCATAATTTCCCTAACCAAACAATATCATATCTATATGTGTGTTGTGCGTGTCATGGCAATTATTGACGGTGTATGTGGCATACAATCAGTGCTCGTGCAACATGAGCCATCAATAATAGTGCAGTGTCCTAAGGGTACTAGTCCAAGCACAACAATAACTAAGCAATAAGGTGTATGCGCAACTCTATATATGAAATAGAATATGCGAAAATATTAACATCTTTAGCCCAGACGCATAACGCCATGCGGGCGATTTCCCTGTAAATATTAAATCTACTCACCAACGCTCCTGGCTAAGTAAAGCCAACCAGCTGTTCCCCCTTCTTCGCAGCGCCCGAAATCCCCTCTTGCGAACCTAAAATATAACACAACAGAGCAAGTATATATTATAAATAGACCCAAAACACGTACAAACTACACTGACCGGGGCTACAGCAGATCACAAATGTCATATATTGACACTAAAAATACGATATTTGCACAAAAACTTAATTTTATGCCATCTAAACTGAAACTACAAGATCACACAACACTAAAAAGACTTAACTAACAGATAGAGATCATACTTAACCAAAATAACTCAAAGATCCTAGCTTCCCAAGCTCCAAGGCATCCAAGAGGCAAATCAAGTCCAAAGATGTGATTTTTTTGAGTTTTTAGGAAGATTTGAGATGGATTTGTGATGGATAGTGAAGTGTTCAGTTTGAGGTGAGGAGAGATGAAGAAAATGAGAAGGAAATGAGTGTGAGAGAGAGTGAGAGAGAGTATGAAGAGAAGAGAGAGAGGTGAGGTTAAGGGTGAGTGCACAACATTAAATGCAAGCCATGCTCTCACATAAATGCATTCATACTACTTATCATGCCACCTCTTCTCATCCAAAAGAAATATCTTCTCACAACAAAAGATCTAGGAGTTTAGGGTTAAGGCAAAGCAAGGAATTAGATTAAAGCAAAGGATTAGGTTAAGGGTTAAGTTGTCATGGTTACTAAGAACAAGATTACACAAACGCATCCTCACATTAACGTGCACACGTGCGTACATGCCATAACAAATAATAATAAATTATTAATTAAATATTATAAATTGTGAGGAACCCAAATTGGTAAATTTTTTACAGTAAACCCGTATTAACGTCAAAACTAACACTAACCGAAATCTAAGGCGTTACAATACATGTGTCCGATTAAATATGTGTACAGGCTGCATAGACTTTAATCGGACGGTTGATAATACTAGCTGCTTAGGATTAAGCCGGATTATTAAATCAAGTTTTGATTTAATAATTTATATATGTATTTATATATTTGTATTCTAGTATTATTGTTCACTATTCATTTTCTCTCTTGGCTGTTCGTATTTTTGTACAAATACGCGTATATGTATTTCGATACGTATACCAGGTTGTATTATGTATTTATACAGAATTGTTTCTAGATGATTGGACACCTCATTTGTAAGATTTTCCTTTTTAGAAAATCATTTGTTTTACAAATGAGGTGGAGGGTGAGTTGGCATGAGCATGGGTGATGGCATGTAGAGAGGTATGGTTTGCATTTGTTTATTTGTAAAATGAGGAGATGTTTTTTGGTGTGTGTGCTTGATTGAGAGAGAGAGAGAGAGGCAGCCACTTTCTTTTGGTGAGGCTATGCACTTTCTTTTCTTGACTTGCTTCATTCTCATTCTCATTCTCACTTGGAGTTTTTAGCACTTTCTTTAGTGTTTCATGCCACTTGTTTTCCTCACCTCCTCTTGATCTTCTATGGTTGCTCTTGGAGCATTTTGATGAGAGAGAAATTATAGTGACACAATCCTACACCTCCACTCTCCATTGCTAGCAACCTTGGAGCATCGGTCGCTGAAGCTTGCGCCGTTTCTCTCAGGTGGATCATCGTAGATAGAGGAAGACCGGCGACCAATTTCGATCCGCAACCACTAGGAGCTTGGGATGAAGGTTAAAAATCGAAGGACACGGATCAACTCGGTATAACCATTCCTAACTCTTTATATTGCTTGCTAGTATAGGGTTTAGAGTAGATCCGGGTATCGGGTTGTTGTAGCGCCAGTTTAGAAAATCTTTGTTCCGTATTTGGCCACGGTTTGATGGTCGGGTCACTGCCGTAACCCAACAATTCTACCCCCAGACTCGATATGCGATATATCAGAAGAAGAGACCGGACTGTATGGTAAGTGTTACTTATAGGCTTCATGGGAGTTTGGACAAGCTTGCTTGTTGATGTTCTATTCGCTCAATACCTGGGTAGCCGTTACGTCCAGCTAGTACCGCTGACGGTTTGTGGGTGACTGATGTGATCATCACCTACTGCTGGCGTATTGACGAGTCTTTAGTATCCCACACAGAAGTTTCCTAGTTCAAACGAAACGAAATAGGGCACATATGTTGATATGTGCGGGAGCCTGATTAAATACGAGTATGTGATACCGTATTCTAATTTGGCGGTTATTTGTTATCGGTTAGGTTATATGTGATATAACCGGATTATCGAATCAAGTGTTGATTTGATAATGCGATATACAGATAAATGATATTAGTCGGTTATATATGATATGACTGCATTATTAAATCAAGTGTTGATTTAATAATATGATATATATTATATTTGATATAATTATATGTTAACTAATTTTATTAGCTCAGTTATTATTTTCTTTTCTTTATATATATATATGATATATATATATATATATATGTATGTATGTATGTATAAATCAAGCATGGTTGATTTTCTGTTTTTAGAAAATAGAATACAAGGTGGAAAAATGGGGAGATATTTAGAGTATGGTGTGAAGCATGGGCTTTATTATTTTTTATTAGTCTTGACTCACTATTCAAGCATGCTTGCAATTTATTATTGCAAATAATTCGATGCTTGAATAAGTGAGCTCAAGAGAGAGCCACACTTCACTTCATTTTTTCTACACTTAGTCATTTTCTTGAATTGAGCTCATTTTGCTCTCTAGCTTTTTACATCTCCATCTTCTTCCACCTCAAAACCCTAACCCTCACATGTGATGTGAACCATAGGGCTTTGCATCAACCTAGTGAGCCAAACATCCTTACTTCACCATCCTACACTTGATTAGCAATCAAGTATAGTGTGTTTCCTTCACGAAAGATAGTTTTGTGAAGAGGTAGCTTGAGCTAGAGGAGGTTTGGATGGATCATCTTCGGCACGAAGGTCATCGGAGGAAGCTTGCACCTTCTTCAAGTAGAGCCTAGTAGAGTCGTAGGGACTACTACCTGAAGCATATGAAGAGAATGACACGGTCTACAAAGGTTGTAGGCTCATTCTCTTAGATTAGTTTTTGTTATATCATAGTTAAACCCTAATCATCTAGTTAAAGATCTTGGTTAGTGTTAATTAGCACCCTAATTTTTTAAAAAATGGCATGCTTGATGCTACTAAAACCTAGTGGTGGTGCTAACATACACTTTCATGGTATCAGAGCAAAAGTTAGAAGATTAGACGATGTTTATAGAATTGCAAAACCGAAAAACTCCGAAACATGCAAACTTGAAACCCTGTTCTCTGTCGATTTTTAAATGGTTTCCAAAATTTTTTTAAACAACTGCAGAATGTTACATGAGATGTAACTAGAACACCAGAGAAATTAGAGGCCAATATTCTAAAGTTCACTCGGCGAGATGCCCTGAAAAACCAGCCTGGCTGGCCCCAGTACAATGTTTTGGCCTCGTATTATTTTAGTGTTCTATAGGCTTAGTTTTGGGGTTTCAGGTTATGTTTGATTAGCCCAAAATTTCATGTAATGTTAACTTTTCTATTGGGGATAATATGGAGTGTTTCGTAGTTGTAATTTTTACGTTGTTTCGGGTTTAAGTTTGATATGTGATACAGTAGTTGGAATCCACATTAAATTAGTTTTGTGAAAACTAGTTTGTTTGTAAATCTAGCATGTTGGTCTCTATTGATCGATTGCCACGAAGTTTCGATTTGGATCGAAACTCCGTCGCAATCGCGTATCGTACGTGAATACTCGCCGGATAACTGTACTAGGTAGCCACACCCCATAGCCCCGACCAAGTGACTTTAGGAGAACTCCGTTGCCAAAAGCATCCACTCGGGTGCTCGCGGCCATGGTGTTCCGTCTAAGTGCACTTGGTCGACTGCATCGGGGGTGCGGGCATTTACTAAAGTTCCCGACGAGTATTCGATCGGGTAGTCGGGAATCTTGTTGAATTACCCGACTAAGTTATTGAAAAGAATTTTCAATTCGAGACTAAAATGCAAGGTTTAACTGGTTAGGCATGAAATTCGGAATATGAGATGTTCAGGGTTTATGATGTCTAAGGTAATGCGGATTCTAATTATTGTAGTTTTTCATTTCTTTTCTGCGCCGGATGTCTAAGGAAATTTTCTTAAGTTGCCCCAAGTGCTCAAAATCTTAACTTGTTTGGTCCACCATGCTTGTAGTGAGCTTGTGCACAATTTTAATGAAGGGAATATAAGGTTTGGATGTGGATTTAGGAGTGTTGTGAGGAGGTAGAGGAGGTGGAGGGAGAGGGCAGCCATGAAAAGGAGAAAGATAAGAAAAATGATGAAGATGAAGTGAAGAAACAATGAGCCATGGTCAAAAGACCCCTCACCCTCTCTCTCTCTCATTGCTCATACTTCCTTGTCCCCACACTCAAAATATCTCTCTTATTCTTTTAATTTCTATCCAAAAACAATAAAAACCAAGTAATAAAAGAAATGATGCATGACTTTGATACCAAAAAAAATATAACAAGTATTATGCAACATATCATGTTGCATGTCATGCACATATCATACTTAAAGAAAAATTAGTAAACACTAATCGAGTTTAGTAATAACCCGTACACAATTAATTGTTTAATAGCTCATCAAATGCCCAAATCACATAAATACCTTCAAAACTAATAATTTATATAAATTTTCCAAACTATCGATATATAACTATACCCATTCATTAAAACCAATCCTTGTACTTAATAATATTCCTAAAATTTATTATTTTAATTATTTAAGTTCTAAAGTTCTAAAATAATATTTTATTTCCTGAAATGTTACACACATTGACTTGATTGTTTTGCTGAAATGTTTTGGTTATTGGGGGGTTAAAATTTAAATTCGGGGACCGAAGTTATTTAAGGGGGAAGATTGTAACATTTCAGAAAAAAATAAAATATTATTTTTGGGTATTTAAATAATTAAAATAATAAATTTCATGAATATTATTAAAGTATGAGAATATGTTTTAATGATATGGTATAACTATATACCGATAGTTTGGAAAATAATAAGAATTAGTGATTTTGAAAGAAATTATGTGAATTGAGCATTTATATTTTTTAAAATAATTATTTGTATTCTATGTTAATGCTAAACTTGATTAATATTTACTAATTATGTATTAATCTAGCTTATGTGTTATGCATGCAACAAAACATGTTGCAAACACTTATTTCACATTTTTGAACCATTCTTCATTTGCACTTATAAATGGTTTTTGTTTTATAAATAAAAAGAAAATGGAATTTTTAAGGTGAGATATTTGTGCATGGGGGAGACAAAGAGGTATGGGCATAGCATGTGAGTGAGAGAAAAGAGAGAGAAGGGGCATCTTTTGACCACGGCTCATTCTTCACTTCCTCATCTTTCTTCTTCATCCTCTTCATTCTCCTTCATGCTCCCTCCACCTCCTACTACCCCTTATGGCCACTCCCAAAACACCAAAGTTCCTTCCAAAAATATGTGCACAAGCTCCTCACAAAGACCATGGTAGGAACAAGTCATTACTTTGAGCACTTTGGGCAACTCAAGAAAATTCTTGAGTTGCCAAATGAGGTATTTTCTACACCCTTAGTTTAGAATTTGAGTTTCTTTAACTCCTATAGTAGTTTAGAGTCAAACCGATGTGGATTTGTGATGTTTGAAATTACAAGAAGAGGTTTAGGAATATTTTGAGTTGTACAAATGTAGTAGAGGTTTAGTAGAGACTATAAAACCCCTGTAGTGTTTGTTTGTGGACCAAACCTATGATTAAAACCCCAATACTTGAGCTTAGAATTTTCCCGTGTCGGTTTTGTTGAATTTTTTAGGACTACAGGGAATTTGGAGCAACTTGGGGTGTTTCTGAGAAAATCAAACAACTTATCTGACTTAGATAGACCACTAGAAGACCACCAATGAAGTTCGAGGCAAAAATTCTTTAGTTGGGCCAGCGACACCGGTCAAAATGACATTCTCACCGGGCCAATGTTGGTGTCTGGTGTTGGGTTTTGGCCTATAACTCATACTCCATATAACTTAGGCTCTGTATTGTGAGATTTCTCCCTATCTACTTGAGCAAAAATCTGGGAGCACTTTGAGTTGGTTTTGGCTATGTTTTTCCGATTTCTAAAATTTGGTTTTTTGTATTTGAATTTGGATTTGGTCGTTGGACGTTTTTACGTCAACGACGAGGGTTAATTGGTTGTTTTTGCATGCGTAGGCTATAGGTTCTAACCTATGAGCACTTCGCGTGTTGTGTCGGTCTTCGAATAGAATTTTGATCGATAAGATGTGTTGTGATATGTATGTACCTTTGCATGGACTTCGGGACGACAAGGGAGAATAAGGCGTCATCGACTTCGGCAAGCAAGGATCGAGGTGAGTAGATATATATCTACGGGGGAAGTCATGTGGATGGCGTAAAACACCCCCGCAACCGTAGAATAGGATTTTCGTATATTATGTGTGTGTGTGTGTGCGCGCGCGCTTGTGCGTGCATGCACGAGAGTTGGATACCTAGCAAATAGAGTTTTTAGGAGACCTTAGGTTATATGTTGTTACCACACACACACGCACACACACACACATACACTTGGTATATATAGATGTGTGTATATGTGTATATATGTGTGTGTGTTTGATTACACACACACACACATACATGTGAGATGAGGATATGATATGTTGAATGGATATAAGTCGATATGATCGGGCATGATGCCGTGATGTTATGGTATGTGATTGAGTCGAGACACCGTATATGATATATTAAAGGATTGTTGGGCGATATATTTACAATTCATGCGATAACATGTGACTTGATGAAATAATAGATTGTACGAGACCTTAGATCCGTACCTCTGATTATGATATTGTACGAGGATTGATACCGTACGAACCATATGATTTATATATGATACTTGACCCGTACCTTCGATTTTGAGGATGCCGTATGATGGATTTTACCGTACAAGATGTATATGATGATTGATCCGCACTCTTGACTGGAGGATGTTGTATGATGTATTATTACCGTACGTGATGCTATGAGGCTGGATCACCGACTACTAGATATATCGACTCAGATATGCTTTCGATTTCTATTTACTTTCGACTCGTGATTAGTGTGTCTCAAAAACTATCTATAACCGCAATCAAGAACGGCGTCGCATGAAGCTAACCGGTGAGTACGGGTCGGTCCACAGGGATGTTGTGAATCTCCTAGTCGCGCTAACGAGTTAATTCCGAAGGGTGTTCGGATTGGTTATTAAATCTAAAAACCTAATTATTCTACCTAGGGCAATTAATTGAAAGTTATAACTAGGGCAGATAAATAAAATCTATACTAGGGTAGGAAAATAAATTTAATCTAGGGCAGGAGTTGAAATTATTTATGGCAAGAAAATAAATAAATCTACTTACTTTACAGATGGATCTCTCCAACCATTTATGCAGGGTTGTCAGATCTGAATAGATGAATTGAAGAGAGACACCGATGCTCTCCATATAGAAATCTGTATTTTATTATTAAAAGGAGGCATCAGAAATTACAATGATTAGAGTTCTATTTATAGGAGATAGAAACCCTAGGTTACATTTGTTTCGCATGTCTTAAATTACAAAAATAGCCCTTAGGAAATCTTTTCAGAGCCGCCAAAGTATTTTGGTAAAAATTTCTTCGAGTACGGGCACCAGACGGCCGCGGAACTGCGGCAATGGCAGGCTTGGGCCGCGGTTCCGCGGCCCTTTGACAAGATTGGTTGATCAATTTTTTACGGGCTTCTTCAGGGTTCTTTAGGCTTCTGGTTCTTGGGTTTATTTTATCAATTGAGCTTCTACATTAGTTCCAGATCTTCAGTGAACATTTTTCAATGGATCTTTTAACCGTTTTGCCTTGAAATTTTGGACCTTACGTTGCCTTGTTGATTGTGAACTGTCTTTCGATGTATGCTTGACTAAGATCCTCCTATTTATTGGTCAAAAGTCTATATTTTCATCGTCTTTACATCGTTTTCACTGTTTCCTGTCCAAGAACCTGTAACCTGTAACATGTAGCAGACATGCGTCAAAAGCACATGTTTATTTATAAAACGAATAAGAATGGGGAATATAATAATACAATATTATAGTGTAAACAACTCGGTTCTTAGTTTAGCTTTTAGTTGCTTAGATAAATATTAGCTTAGGCTCGAGTCATACCTATTTTCAAACTGACGAATCGTAGGCATTTTCAAAAGATAAACCGAGGGACGCTATGGATTATCAAAAGACATCTCCTTTGTCAAAACACCGTAGTCCCTACATTTCTAAAAGCAATGATTCGTGCTATTTAAACACGATAAACGGTATGGCTCGTATATAGGTTTATATACCTTATTGTTGCTTTTATTGTTTACTTCTGTTATGATCTCGTCTGCTAGGACACCTGCACCATTACCGATGATGCATATGTTGCACGTACACTTGCTTGCCGGCTCACACACATCAGCATCAGTAATTGCTACGTCACGCACAATGTAGTAATCGTTATTACATTGTATACACTGATAGTTGTAGCTAAGTAGCATTGTTAGCATTCCAGATATCATATGCTAGTTTAGACATTGCATTTCATACTTAGATGCCACATGCAATTGTTTACCTACATTCTGATTATATACTGCAGTTGGGCTCTATGCCGATATTCATTGTTCATTATTAGCTCATGATTTTGACATTCTGATTTTCATGAGATTCCTGGATTTGGAAACTGCATGTGAAATTAAAGACTTATGCTCCTTTTAAAAGAAAATGCTATTTTCCTTGATATGATGTGTGACGTCCACCTTGAGTTTTCTCGGTTCTGGAGCATATATGATATATGATTACCCGATTCGAGGAGTGAGGAGGAACCATCTACGTGTATATAGTGGACCCGGTGCGGTACCCCAGGGTAAGAAGGCCGTATAGAGATTGAGACGTTGAGCCCGGCAGGGGAGCACTACCGACCGGTGATAGTTTGGGATCCGGCGGTTATTCGGAGGATACCGACCGGAGTCATGAGATGGATTTGAGGGCCGATCTAAGGACGCGGCGTCCGAGATATATGAGGATATTGTATCACAGATGGACACGACTTTCAATGATGTTTTCGAGTGTCGATGCTGGGCACTCAGGTTTTATCTTGATTTAGTATGTCGTTGCTGGACACACATTGATTGATGCATTTACACTCATGCATATATTTACATATGTCTGTTACCACTTTATGATTCTGACGTGAGTACCTTAGTTTACACTTGTGCTTATGCCGTTACCCTTGTTATTACTCGACGTCATTATATTACTATTGTATTGTACTGTATGACCTAGAAGATAGTCATATAATCGGTTTCTACTCGATGATGTCTTCTACTCACGAGTTGGCTACTCACCCCGTTGTGCCACAGTTTCTTACAGGTTTGGCCGTACAGGTTCCGTAGCGGCTTTGCCGGCACACCATTTTTTCTACGGGTGATTGCTTTGGTAGGTGGGTTCACTTGCATCGCGACTACCATTGTACTTTTATTTTATTTCAGTTGTATCTAATTAAAAGCTCCATCTACCAGACTTGTATATTGAGTAGACTTAGAAACCACCGTTTGTATATTCTTTCGGCGTTAGAGTCACGCTCATGTATTTATTATTGTATTTGTTCTCTTGATGATGCTTTGGTTTCTTATTTTCTTTCTATAATTGATCCTCGCCTTCGGCGTTGTATATTTATATCTTTGTGTGGTTGTTTCCGCCAATTGGCGAAGAGCTAGCTCCCGCTTGGGGATGCCTATATTTATTACTGCTTGTATTCTTTTTCGGGTTACAAATTATAAAGGAGGTGCTGCCGAAATTTCAGTGATGAAAACGTTTTTCAAGTTAGTTACACAACATTGTTTTCCGTATGATATTACTTATGTTTTAAAAGAAAGAACTTGATTTCATCTTACCGTTGTTTCAAAACATCATCTCCAATAATTTCCCTAAAAGGTTTAGATTTCTGGGCTTTTGGCTTACTTGAATTAGGTGGAGTCGTATAGACTTCACATGATTCAAGTGCCAGTCGTATGCCATTTCCGGGTATTCATTCCAAAAATATAGAAAATATACATGTATGAAAGAAAAGAAAACTCTTCTCACATCCCCCCGGCTATTCATGTTAGTTGTATGTATACCGTAGAGGCCATTATTGTACATGAGATGTATATTATAGTGGATGCTGTGACATATATAGGGATGACTTTCTTGCTCGACATGATAGTATGCTATCTGGTTGCTCTTTATCTTAACATGTATACTTACTGTCTCTCTGTTACATGTTGATAAAGCCCTTAGGATGTGTACTCGACTTCCAGGATTATGATGTAGATCATACTAGTGGGGCCTAGGTAGTCCATGAGTACATCCTTCAATGTTCCTAGTAGTGGGAATATCGAGACGGGGCATCGATATTCCAGAGTATACTAGCGTATATCTTCTCGACCCATGTGATGGGCGATAGATGTTCCCATATCCATTGGTGTTTGACATCAGAGATGGTATACGGGTGCTCAGTGGAGACTGGGTACACTGAACGGACTCGCCGAGAACTCCCAGATGGTATTATACCTCACGTCAGATGGCAGTTCTCTGGTGATACTGGTACAGCTTAGTCTGTTGACCCGAGATCGTCATAGAGTCTTGTGTGTCTCCCACTGTACTTTGATTTCCACCCTACCATGGCTCTACTGAGTGTGCAAATAGGTGGTTTTTAGGTACAGTTCCGAGTCACATGGAGGCAATGAGCGATAGGAGGGGATTCGTCTATCTAGGTATTGGGGGTTGATGTTGCGCTATGTTCGATTGGCCATAACTGGAAATCCCTGGCCAGGGTTGATGTGATTCACTGGTAAGTGTTATCAGTAGTTTCACGCTCGTTATGGACCTTATATCGGCATGACTTATCAAGTTACAGGGGTCTGACTTTTACCACCCCTAGGCGAGATATGCGACATATCAGACGAACAGACCGGACTGTGTCGTAAGTGTTACCGATTGGATTCGCAGGAGTGTAAGCAGGCTTGCTCGTTGATCTTCTGATCGCTCAATACCCGGGTGGACATTACGTTTAGCAGACCGCTTGCGGCTTGTAGGTGACTGATATGATCACCACCTACTGCCGGCGTATTGACGAGTCTTTAGAGTCCTACACAGAGGTTTCCTGGCTCAAGCGAAACGAAATAGGACCGCATATGAGATATGTGTGGGACCGAGAATAATACCAGTATGTGATACTGTATTCTATTCTCGAGATTTGTATCATCGGTCGGTTATTTGCGATATATCCGGGTTACCGAATCAAGTGTTGATTCGATATATTGATACACTAGATATTAGTCAGTTATATGAGATATGACCGGATCGTTAAATCAAGTGTTGATTTAATAATTTAATGTATAATTATATATTTCATATATTACTTTGCATTAACTAGTATTGGTTCACTTAAGATTGCTTTTCTCACTTGATGTGCACAAAGTATATATATGATATATAATTGTGTACATGTTTGTATCATGATTGATGATACATGCAAACATGGGTGGGTGTGTGACATACACCATGTTAATTATAATTTAGGTTTTTATTGTAAGGTTCCTAGACACTCCCAAGAGGTCTCACAAGGCATCAACCATACCAATTTCAAAAATTACGGGTGCCTACAAACCCTAATGCGGATCGTTGACTAGAGATTAGGCGAAAGATGAAACTAGTTAACAAATTAACTAAGTGAACGGAAATACAACCTTTGTAGATCCTGTTCTCCACCTCCATAGCTCCGCGATGAAGTCCCCTTGCTGTCCAAATTAAATCCCGGGCTCTAGCGTCGGCTTCATCGGAGAAATGGGCGGGCTAGGTCATCGACTACGATGCCGAAGATGATCTACGTCGAGGCATCACAAGATCAAGCTCCGACTTCACCAAGTCATGAAACTTGTGAAGAAAACACCCTATACTACTTGGCAAGAGGTAGAGGATGAAGAAATAGGAAGTGGGTAGACTTTAGAATTGGATTTCTCACTCTTTTTCATCAATCACTATTGATGAAGCAAGCTTTCTTCTTTGAAGATGAAGAAGAAGAAGAAGATAATGAATATGATAAGTTATTTAAAAAGAATAATAAAAATGAATACTTATCATATCATAACCTTAGTTAGGTGTAGAGAATAGACCATGGTTAGTTATGATGGTTAGGCTTAAGTAAGAGACAAGAATGGTGGATTAGGTCAAAGCTTCATGAAGCTTCAACAAAACAACAAATAAAGCCACCATTCTTTTCTTATCATTTCCAAAATGAATAAACAAATAAAAGAATGAATAAGCAAAACCCTAATCATCATTTTAACCATGGTTTAGTTCTTTACACTTAACCAAATAAGCATGTATCATCAAACATGATACAATCATGTGCATAAAAGTATATCACATATACAACTTGCACAATTCAAGTGAGAAAATCCATTTAAAGTGAACCAATACTAGTTAATGCAAGGTAATATATCAAATATATAATTATGCATTAAATCATTAAATCAACACTTGATTTAACGATCCGGTCATATCGCATACAACCGACTAATATCCAATATATCGGCTTATCGAATCAATCCTTGATTCAATAACTAGGTTATATCGCATACAACCATTCGATACATTCATCCCGAGAATAGAATACGGTATCACATACACGCATTATTCTCGGTCCCGCACATATCTCATATTCGCTCCTATTTCGTTTCGCTTGAGCCAGGAAACCTCTGTGTAGGACTCTAAAGACTCGTCAATACGCCGGCAGCAGGTGATGATCATATTAAACACCCACAAGACGCAAGCGGTCTGCTAAACGTAACGGCCACCCGGGTATTGAGCGATCAGAAGATCGACGAGCAAGCCCGCTCACACTCCAGTGAATCCAACCAGTAACACTACCGTACAGTCCGGTCTGATCGTCTGATATGTCGCATATCTCGCCTAGGGGTGGTAAACGTCAGACCCCAATAGCCCGATAAGTCGTGTCGATATGAGGTCTATAACAATTCGAGAAACTACTGGTAACACTTACCAGTAAATCTCAGCAACCCTGGCCAGGGATTTCCTGTTATAGCCATTCGAACACAGCGCAACATCAACTCCCTATACCGGGAGAGACAAATCCCCTCCTATCGCTCATTGCCTCCATATGATTCGGGACTGTACCCAAAAACCACCGTTTTGCACGCCCTCTTAGACGTGGTAAGATGGAAATCAAAGCACAGTGGGAACCACACAAGACTCTATGACGATCTCGGGTCAACAGACTACTCTGTACCAGTGTCACCAGAGAACTGCCATCTGACGTAAGGTATAATACCATCTGGGAGTTCTCGGCGAGTCCGTCCAGTGTACCCAGTATCTACTGAGCACCCGTATATCATCTCTGATGTCAAACACCAATGGATATGGGATCATCCATCGCCCATCTGTATGGGTCGAGAAGGTATACGCTAGTCTACTCTGGTATATCGATGCCCCGTCTCGATACACCCACGACTAGGGACTTTGAAGGATGTACTTATAGACTATCTGTCCCCACTAGTATGATCTGCATCATAGTCTAGGTAGTCAAGTACACATCCTAAGGGCTTTACCAACATGTAACAGAGAGACAATCAGTGTACACGTTAAGGTAAAGATCAACCAGATAGCATACTATCATGTCGAGCAAGAAAGTCCTCCCTATATACGTCCTAGCATCCACTACAATATACATCGTATGTACAGTAATGGCCTCTAGGGCATACATATAACTAACAATCTCCCACTTGCACTAAGGCCATCTGTAGCAGTGGTTGTAGTATCTCATACTTAACCATCCCATAAAAGTCTCTCTCTGGGAAAAGGCCTTTTTGAGTGGATCCGCCGTGTTGTCCTCTGAGTCTACTCTCCTAACCTCGATCACCCTGGAGATCAACTATCTCCATGATCAGGTGATGCTGCCTCAGAATACGTCTGGATCACTGATGGGACAGACGTTCCTTGGCATAAGCCACAACTCCATTGTCACACAATGGGAGGAACTAAGTTCATCTCATGAACAAATATACATCCAGGCTGCCTCTTTGGTAGCATCTTAAGTAGCGATGTATCCTGCCTTTAATCGTCTAGTATGCCCTGGTATCTAGCTTGGAACTCTTCCAACATACCATCCCTTCACTAAGGGTAAAGACAATGCCTGCGACTGACATTCAGTCGTCTTTATCACCCTGGAACCCTTCCAGTGATTCTCCCCAGGATCGATTGATACCATCTCACTACAACTAGTGAGAATCCTAACATCCAATCAGATCTATCGCATAGATCCAAAATCCAGGATTTAGGAGGTATCACTTTGATCCTATTATGGAGAATTCTTGTGATAACCGGAGATTGACCGAGCGTAGCATAGGAAACTCCTTCCCTATCAAGAGTATGTCATCCACGTACTCTACCAGGATCATCACCATACTCCTTACTACCTTTTTGTATATACAAGGTTCATCTACCATTTTGATGATGTCAAACTGTTTGACTACTTCATCAAAACAGATGTTCCAACTCCACGATACCTGCTTTATCTTATAAAGCATCTTGTACACGTTTCCGCTGCTCCCACTGTCTACGAAGCCCTCTGGCTGTGTACTTATAGACTTTCTCTTCTAAATCATTATTTAGAAAAGTAGTCATGGCACCCAACCGCCAGATATCGTAGTCATGGTATGTACCGTGGCAAGTAGGATCTAGATGGACTTAGGCATAGCTACTTGAAAAGGTTTCATCATTATCCACACCTGGTCGATGACGAAAGGCTTTAACAAGTCTAGCTTTGAAAGTCTCAACTTTTCCATCTACACCAAGTAATCTTCTCAAGATATACTTGCTCCTGATGGGGATTTAACCCTTCAGATATAGCAACCAAAGTCCATACTTTGTTAGTGTACATGGATTCCATCTTAGATCACTAAGCATCCAGCCATTCTTACAGAGTCTTACTCCTGATGGCCAGCTCGAAACTAGTTGGGTCATCATCTCATGATGCAATCCTCGCTCCCACTGTCATAGAGAAACCGAAGTATCTCTCAGGTGGGTGAGGAACCCTACTAGATCGGCGGAGAGGCTGAGGTTCGTTGGTATCTACTGAATCCTTTGGTTCTACCAAATCATCTGCTGTTGTTTGTATAGCTGGAACCTTTCCAGTTCTACATTACAGACCTTGCCTCGAGCTTGTCCGGATTTTGCTTTTCAGACATAGGCTGGACAACCCCAAATCTTAACCATCTTAAGATATGGGCTCTTCCCTTTCCATATCACATATGAAGTGGTAGGCAACTGATTTGATCTGAACCCTTTTCAATAGGTATGCAGCTTCTCAAGTGCATAACTCCAAAAAGGAAATTAGTAAGACAGTAGTACTCATCATAGAGCACACCTTATCATATAGGGTGTTATTGCTCCGCCCCGATATACCATCATGCTATGGTGTATATAGAGGAGTAATGCTGAGAGAGAATCTCATTCTCCTTCAGAATAATCCAGGAATTCCATGCTCAAGTATTTTCCTCCTTGATCTCATCAAAGGACATAATACTTATACGCGTTTTGGTTCTCTACTTCTAACTTATATTCTGTGAATATCTCAAAAGGTTCAGACTTGTGTTTCAACAGGAACATAGGTCTGAATCTCGAAAGATCATCAAAGAATGTAATGAAGTATAAAGAACCGGTCTTGGCAAGTGTACACAGGGGACCTACATACATCAACATGTATCATCTCAAGAGTTTACTAACGCTTTCTCTGTTTCCAATAAACAGAGCTATGGTCATCTTATCTTTGTGACATGACTGGCAAGTTTCACAAGATATAAATTCAAACTGATTTAAATATGCATCTATGTGCAACTTAGCTAGTCGGGTCGCATTGATATGACCTAGTCTACAATACCTCAAGAAGGATTCGTTCATTTCTGAACTCTTCCTCTTGTTTGTGTTTCGTATACTAAGAACCGTAGTTTGATTTAGAACATCAACGCTTTTAGATAACGTGCCTGAACCGATCAACTTTTGATATAGGAAATGTTCAAAACATTATCCAACAATACAAAATTTTATCATTTCTTTACTGATAAAGAGACTGATATGATTTTGTATATCAGGTTCGGTATCTAATAACATTCGTTCAGAATCAATGTTATTGGTAATACAGGGTGACAGTGACCGACAGACTTGACTGCAACACTTGCCCCGTTTTCTGCCTCATGAAACTTATCACCCGTTCTCAGTTCTCTACCTTTCTGTAGCCCTATGTAACAGATTATGTAGGGTTCCTAGGCACTCTAGTGAGGTCTCGCAAGGCATCAACCATGCCAATTTCAAAAATTACGGTGCCGAGAAACCCTAAACTACGGATCGTTGGCTAGAAATCTAGGCGAAAAGGAAACTAGTTAACACTTAACTATAAGAATACGGAAATACAACCTTTGTAGATCCGGTTCTCCACATCCATAGCTCCGCAATGAAGTCTCCTCGCTGTCAATAACAAGTCCCAGGCTCTAGCGTCGGCTTCATCGGAGAATGGACGGGCTAGGTCATCGATGTCCATGCCGAAGATGATCTACGTCGAGGCATCGCTAAATCAAGCTCCGACTTCACCAAGTCAAGAAACTTGTGAAGAAAACACACTCTACTACTTTGCAAGAGGTAGAGGACAAAGAAATAGGAAGTGGTTTCACTTTAGAATTGGATTTCTCACTCTTTTTCAAGAGTTGCCATTGATGGAGGAAGGTTTTTCTTCATGAAGATGAAGAAGAAGAAGAGGTTGAATATGATAAGTTCTTCTTTTTAAAAGAAAAGAAATTCCAAACTTATCATCATACAACCATGGTCAAGTGTAGAGAATAAACTAGGGTTAAATCAAATGGTTAGGGTTAAGCATGAGATAAGAATGGTGGACAAAGTCAAAGCTTCATGAATCTTCAAATACAAACAAAGAAAGCCACCATTCTTCTCATTTCTTTTTCCAAAAAGAAAATAAATAAATAAATGAATAAATAGATATGAAAAACAAAACCCTAACCATTTAAATAACCATGGTTTAATCTTTACACAAACTCAAGTAAACATGTATCATCAAACATGATACAATCAAGTGCACAAAAGTATATCACATATACAACATGTGAACTTCAAGTGAGAAAATCCATTTAAAGTGAACCAATACTAGTTAATGCAAAGTAATATATCAAATATATAATTATACATTAAATCATTAAATCAACACTTGATTCAATGATCCGGTCATGTCGCACATAACCGACTAGTATCCAATGTATCGGCTTATCGAATCAATCCTTGAATCGATAACTAGGTTATATCGCATACAACCAATCGATACATTTATCGCGAGAATGGAATACGGTATCACATACACGCATTATTCTCGGTCCCGCACATATCTCATATGCGCTCCTATTTCGTTTCGCTTGAGCCAGGAAACCTCTGTGTAGGACTCTAAAGACTCGTCAATACGCCGGCAGCAGATGATGATCATATCAAACACCCACAAGCCGCAAGCGGTCTGCTAAACGTAACGGCCACCCGGGTATTGAGCGATCTGAAGATCGACGAGCAAGCCCGCTCACACTCCAGTGAATCCAACCAGTAACACTACCGTACAGTCCGGTCTGATCGTCTGAAATGTCGCATATCTTGCCTAGGGGTGGTAAACGTCAGACCCCAATAGCTCGATAAGTCGTGTCGATATGAGGTCTATAACAATTCGAGAAACTACAGGTAACACTTACCAGTAATTCTCAGCAACCCTGGCCAGGGATTTCCTGTTATAGCCAATCGAACACAGCGCAACATCAACTCCCTATACCGGGAGAGACGAATCCCCTCCTATCGCTCATTGCCTCCATGTGACTCGGGACTGTACCCAAAAACCACCGTTTTGCACGCCCTCTTGGACGTGGTAAGATGGAAATCAAAGCACAGTGGGAACCACACAAGACTCTATGACGATCTCGGGTCAACAGACTACTCTGTACCAGTGTCACCAGAGAACTGCCATCTGACGTGAGGTATAATACCATCTGGGAGTTCTCGGCGAGTCCGTCCAGTGTACCCAGTCTCTACTGAGCACCCGTATATCATCTCTGATGTCAAACACCAATGGATATGGGATCATCCATCGCCCATCTGTATGGGTCTAGAAGGTATACGCTAGTCTACTCTGGTATATCGATGCCCCGTCTCGATATACCCTCGACTAGGGAGTTTGAAGGATGTACTTATGGACTACCATGTCCCCACTAGTATGATCCGCATCATAGTCCAGGTAGTCAAGCACACATCCTAAGGGCTTTACCAACATGTAACAGAGAGACAATCAGTATACACGTTAAGGTAAAGTTCAACCAGATAGCATACTATCATGTCGAGCAAGAAAGTCCTCCCTATATACGTCCCAGCATCCACTACAATATACATCCTATGTACAGTAATGGCCTCTAGGGCATACATATAACTAACAATCTCCCACTTGCACTAAGGCCATCTGATAGCAGTGGTTGCAGTATCTCATACTCAACCATCCCATAAAAGTCTCTCTCTGGGAACAGGCCTTCGTGAGTGGATCCGCCGTGTTGTCCTCTTAGTCTGCTCTCCTAACCTTGATCACCATGGAGATCAACCATCTCCACGATCAGGTGATACTGCCTTAGAATATGTCTGGATCACTGATGGGACAGGGGTTCCCTGGCCAAAGCCACACTTCCATTGTCACACAATAGTAGGAACCTAGTTCATCTTATGAACCAATATATACCCAAACAGCCTCTTTGGTAGTATCTTAAGTAGCGATGTATCCTGCCTTTATCGTCTAGTATGTCACGGTATCTATCTTGGAACTCTTCCAACATACCGTCCCTATACTTAGGGTAAAGACAATGCCTGTGACTGACATTCAGTCATCTTATCACCCTGGAACCTTTCCAGTGATTCTCCCCAGGATCGATTGATACCATCTCACTACAGCTAGTGAGTATTCTAACATCCATTTAGATCTATCGCATAGATCCAAAATCCAGGATTTAGGAGGTATCACTTTGATCCTATTATGGAGAATTCTTGTGATAACCGGAGATTGACCGTGCGTAGCATAGGAAACTCCTTCCCTATCAAGAGTATGTCATCCACGTACTCTACGAGGATCGTCACCATACTCCCTACTACCTTTTTATTTATACAAGGTTCATCTACCATTTTGATGATGTCAAACTCTTTAACTACTACATCAAAACAGATGTTCCAACTCCGCGATACCTGCTTTATCATATAAAGCATCTTGTACACGTTTCCGCTGCTCCCACTGTCTACGAAGCCCTCTGGCTGTGTACTTATAGACGCACTCTTCTAAAACATCATTTAGAAAAGCAGTCATGACACCCAACCACCAGATATCGTAGTCATGGTATGTAGCCGTGACAAGTAGGATCTGGATGGACTTAAGCATAGCTACTTGAAAAGGTTTCATCATTATCCACACCTGGTCAATGATGCAAACTTTTAACAAGTCTAGCTTTGAAAGTCTCAACTTTTCCATCTACACCAAGTAATCTTCTCAAGATATACTTACTCCTGATGGGGATTTAACCCTTCAGATATAGCAACCAAAGTCCATACTTTGTTGGTGTATAAGGATTCCATCTCAGATCGCTAAGCATCCAGCCATTCTTACAGAGTCCCACTCCAGATGGCCAGCTCGAAACTAGTTGGGTCATCATCTCATGATGCAATCCTCGCTCCCACTGTCATAGAGAAACAGAAGTATCTCTCAGGTAGGTGAGGAACCCTACTAGATCGGCGGAGAGGCTGAGGTTCGTTGGTATCTATTGAATCCTTTGGTTCTACCAAATCATCTGCTATAGTTTGTATAGCTGGAACACTTCCAGTTCTACATAACAGACCTTGCCTCGAGCTTGTCCGGATTTTGCTTTTAGACATAGGCCGGACAACCCCAAATCTTAACTAGCTTAGACATGGGCTCTTCCCTTTCCATATCTCATATGGAATGTTAGGCAACTGATTTGATTGGAACCCTATTCAATAGGTATGCAGCTTCTCAAGCGCATAACACCCAAGAGGAAATAGGTAACTCAGTATTACTCATCATAGAGCACACCTTATCACATAGGGTGTAATTGCTCCACCCCGATATACCATCGTGCTATGGTGTATACGGAGGAGTAATGCTGAGAGAGAATCTCATTCTCCTTTAGAATAATTCAGGAATTCCATGCTCAAGTATTCTCCTCCTTGATCTCATCAAAGGACATAACACTTTTACCCGTATTGGTTCTTTACTTCTAACTTATATTCTGTGAATATCTCAAAAGGTTCGGACTTATGTTTCAACAGGAACGTATGTCTGAATCTTGAGAGATTATCAGAGAATGTAATGAAGTAAAAGAACCGGTCTTGGCATGTGTAGACAGGGGACCTACATACATCAACATGTATCAACCCAAGAGTTCACTAACTCTTTCTCTGTTACCAATAAACAGAGCTGTGGTCATCTTATCTTTGTGACATGACTGGCAAGTTTCAGAAGATGTGAATTCAAACTGATTTAAATATACATCTAAATGTAACTTCAGCCAGTCGGGTCGCATTGATCTGACCTAGTCTACAATACCTCAAGAAGGATTCGTTCATTTCTGAACTCTTCCTCTTGTGTGTGTTCCGTATACTAAGAACTGTAGTTTGATTTAGAACATTAACGCTTTTAGATAACGTGCCTGAACCGATCAACTTTTGATATAGGAAATGTTCAAAACATTATCCATCAATACAAAATTATATCATTTCTTTACTAATAAAGAGACTGATATGATTTTGTATATCAGGTTCGGTATCTAATAACATTCGTTCAGAATCAATGTATTTGTAATACAGGGTGACAGTGACCAACAGACTTGGCTGCAACTCTTTCCCCATTTTCTGTCTCATGAAACTTATCACCCGTTCTCAGTTTTTCTACCCTTTTGTATCCCTATGTAACAGATTACATATCTGGGATCCTGATCTGGTATCACTACCCAGGACGTAAAGGATACTGAGAAACAGTTCTGTGTAATGAACACACCCGAAGATGATGCATCAACATGCACTCTCTTCGTTTGGGCTGCACGGGAATTCTGGTAATTCCCAATTTCCTGCTCTGTCTTATAACAATTATAAGTTGGAGCGGGACCAACGTTCCCCAGCTCAGTATAACAAGCGGGTTCGGTCAATATTCCGTATTATTATCTTGATTAAGGCGTGATATGGTCGCTACCTGGAGAGAGAGAGAAGAAAACACTCAGCGTGCGCTCTTGCAAGAATAGATTGGTTATTATTTTATCTAATCAGGATGGCTCCCACTGCTTTTCATCAAATCTTCCTTCAAACCCTAAAAGGAAAGACTAGCCGGGATTAATTACACACTACAAGTTCGCCAATCTTTCAGCCAGGCCAGTGTCGGTACTTTGAGGGAGGTCCCCCGTGCTTTCGCACGAACCTAATTAATGTAAACCTCGTTTTCCCAGAGGCGTAACCTCGTTAACACCTTTCTAGACACCTACTTGATCGGCTAATTGTAATGTATAAAACTCTCCTAGGAGTAACAATTACTCGCAGCGGGTATCGGGATCCAACTATCTCATAGAAGGTATGCAATCTCATTGCAAATTTCAACACTTGAAATTCCCGATAATATTTTGCCCCGAACGATCTATGACCTTGACAAGGTCAACAAACCATAGACCGCAAGTCAAGTTCAACCCGTCATTTCTTGATTGAATCAAACCCACCCGCATGACCCTTGACAAGGTCAACAAGGCCGCACGACTACCCTAACCCAATCTGCATCATATGCATAAGCAGATAAATACTGGTTAGCTACCGCACACTGCGCCTTGACAAGGTCAACAAGCGCAGCATGAATACTAAACAGGATTTATCTGAAATGACGGAGGGCTACGACAGGTTTTTCTGAAAACCTATTGCGTAATGAACTTGATATCGTTATAGAATCAAATGATTTTAAAATGGAGTGCTTTTGAGGCTTTTCTATTTTTGCTAAAGGAGTCACTCCCGGTGAAGGGATCGTCGGTCCTTTCCTCGTCGAATGAGGTGCGGGATATATCATATATATCACTGTGCAAAGCAAAAACACTTAAAAGCAATCAAAAGACAAACCGAGTGTGTAGCATCTGCCAGTTATTGCTAAAGGAGTCACTCCCGGTGAAGGGATCTCGGTCCTTTCCTCATCGAATAAGGTGCAGGATATATCATATATACCGCTGTGCAAAGCAAAAACTGTAGCTACCTGTTTTAATTTTGAAATTCGATTCTACAACATCTTAGGTTTCTTTTGTTTCATTAATCACATTAATGAAGTCCCATCATTTAAGTACCTAAACATCACAGATAAATACGACGTACACTTATGCCATCCGCATTCGCCTCGATGTCCCCTCGTGCACCGTTAGGTTAGGTAACTAACGGCAGAGCGGGGCAGGGCTAGCGCGGGTGTAAAACATAATTAACTTCTATATAATATATCATATATACTATATACTGTATCTATCACAGAACATCACATGATCACATCACAGATATCGCAGCAGAAGAAACATATGAAATATTGGATATACTAGGACGTCCGTGTTTTCGATACGAGCCAGTATAAAACACGGATTCCACGGTCGTGATGAATAGCCAAACCCACACCCCTAAACCCCTACGAGAGCGGAAAGCAACCCTACCAATTCTGGAGTTAGGAGACCCGGACTCGACTCCTCGAGTTGGTCTCCCACTGGACTCCAGAACCCGGTTACTTGTGCCCTCCTCCTTGGGTCTATCCTAGTGCGGAAAAGTAAATAATATACAAACGGTGACAACTTCCACAACCTGGAAGTGCCCCAATAAAAGAATATTACATACAAGTTTTTACATGAATGAAAATGAAAAACACTCATCTCACATAAAAACCCCCGGCTATTCAAACACGACGATCCAATATAACATATCCAGCAACACATAACATCACATGTCATCAACGTAAATAAATATGCGCATCCCAATTGTCGTTGACATATAGCAACGAAACCGACGATATCACATATTACACTTACGGTCACAGAAAAGAAAGTGTAAAACTACAACAGTTAGAATCCGCAACCTCCTCAGACATCGCATGCCTGACCAAATGAATTACTTAGACATCGCATTCCTAACAATTATAAACCCCGCATTTTAGTCTCAAAATCGAAAACACTTTTCAATATCAAGTCGGGCAATTCAACAAGATACCCGACATCCTGATCGAATGCTCGTCGCAAACTTCAGTAGACGGCTGCACCCCCGATACCGTCGACGAAGTGCACCAAGGCGGAACACCGCTACCGCAAGCACCCGAACGGATGCTTTCGGCGACGGGGTTCTCCTACAGTCACTTGGTCGGGGTTATGGAGTGAGGCTGTCTATTAAGTTTACCCGGCGAGTATCCGCGTACGCTACGTGATTGCGACGGACTTTTGATCACGTCAAAATTCCGTGGCAACCGATCAAGTGAGACTAAACTGCTATATTTATAACATTCATTCAGTTATCTCATAACTTATTGTGAATTCCAATTATTGTATCCCATTCCGGATAAATAGAAAATGTCAAACTTTCCGATCGAATAATCGAACACCCAAGTTTTCCCGATACAGCTCAACACATGAAATAAGTCTAATAACATTCAGTTCGTGCCTCAGTAGCAACGGTCCAGCCGTAGAAGGGTCAAGCCAACGCCTCACATGTGGCATGCCGTACTGCCCTAAACCCGAAGGTTCAAAGGGCAGTTCAAGACGGTCACATAATCGAGTTAAGGTTTGTTGTCTTCTAGAGGGTCCATCGCGTTGCTTGCACTACTTAGAACGTTGTCAAACTACGGAAAAATCCAACACTTGGAAATTTCCCGACAGGGGAAAATTGGGTATTTATATTCGGTTGAACTTTTTAACATATTCTAAAAATTATCCGGAAAGCCACACAGACAAAATTTGATACTCCGATCGAAACACCGAATCCCCAAAACAACTCTAGAAAATTGAACTCTTGAATAAATTTTAAAAATACCCAGAGAACTCAGAACCAGAAACAATGAATTACTGTGTAACATGTTAGGGCTGACGTCATACATCCGCCGCGGAACCGCTGCATAAGCTAGGCTTATGCCGCGGTTCCGCCGCCAAAATCACTGTTCATGAAAAAAAATTTCCGCCGTAATTCTTAGAATTCTCTGCTGAGTTTTCTGCATATTTTTAATTTGGAAAAATCCACGATTTTAGAAAAAGTACAGAGAGCAATTTTAGGGTTTTGGTTTTGATTCGATCGGAGTTCAAATTCCGTCTAGACTTTGCCTAAGGCTCTAGCTAGGCTCTGATACCACTGTAGGATTCCTAGGCACTCTAGTGAGGTCTCGCAAGGCATCAACCATGCCAATTTCAAAAATTACAGTGCCGAGAAACCCTAAACTACGGATCGTTGGCTAGAAATCTAGGCGAAAAGGAAACTAGTTAACACTTAACTATAAGAATACGGAAATACAACCTGTGTAGATCCGGTTCTCCACCTCCATAGCTCCGCAATGAAGTCTCCTCGCTGTCCATAACAAGTCCCGGGCTCTAGCGTCGGCTTCATCGTAGAATGGACGGGCTAGGTCATCGATGTCCATGCCGAAGATGATCTACGTCGAGGCATCGCTAAATCAAGCTCCGACTTCACCAAGTCAAGAAACTTGTGAAGAAAACACACTCTACTACTTGGCAAGAGGTAGAGGATGAAGAAATAGGAAGTGGGTTCACTTTAGAATTGGATTTCTCACTCTTTTTCAAGAGTTGCCATTGATGGAGGAAGGTTTTTCTTCATGAAGATGAAGAAGAAGAACAGGTTGAATATGATAAGTTCTTCTTTTTAAAAGAAAAGAAATTCCAAACTTATCATCATACAACCATGGTCAAGTGTAGAGAATAAACTAAGGTTAAATCAAATGGTTAGTGTTAAGCATGAGATAAGAATGGTGGACAAAGTCAAAGCTTCATGAATCTTCAAATACAAACAAAGAAAGCCACCATTCTTCTCATTTCTTTTTCCAAAAAGAAAATAAATAAATAAATGAATAAATAGATATGAAAAACAAAACCCTAACCATTTAAATAACCATGGTTTAATCTTTACACAAACTCAAGTAAACATGTATCATCAAACATGATACAATCAAGTGCACAAAAGTATATCACATATACAACATGTGAACTTCAAGTGAGAAAATCCATTTAAAGTGAACCAATACTAGTTAATGCAAAGTAATATATCAAATATATAATTATACATTAAATCATTAAATCAACACTTGATTCAATGATCCGGTCATGTCGCACATAACCGACTAGTATCCAATGTATCGGCTTATCGAATCAATCCTTGAATCGATAACTAGGTTATATCGCATACAACCAATCGATACATTTATCACGAGAATGGAATACGGTATCACATACACGCATTATTCTCGGTCCCGCACATAACTCATATGCGCTCCTATTTCGTTTCGCTTGAGCGAGAAAACCTCTGTGTAGGACTCTAAAGACTCGTCAATACGCTGGCAGCAGATGATGATCATATCAAACACCCACAAGCCGCAAGCGGCCTGCTAAACGTAACGGCCACCCGGGTATTGAGCGATCTGAAGATCGACAAGCAAGCCCGCTCACACTCCAGTGAATCCAACCAGTAACACTACCGTACAGTCCGGTCTGATCGTCTGATATGTCGCATATCTTGCCTAGGGGTGGTAAACGTCAGACCCCAATAGCTCGATAAGTCGTGTCGATATAAGGTCTATAACAATTCGAGAAACTACAGGTAACACTTACCAGTAATTCTCAGCAACCCTAGCCAGGGATTTCCTGTTATAGCCAATCGAACACAGCGCAACATCAACTCCCGATACCGAGAGAGACAGATCCCCTCCTATCGCTCATTGCCTCCATGTGACTCGGGACTGTACCCAAAAACCACCATTTTGCACGGCCTCTTGGACGTGGTAAGATGGAAATCAAAGAACAGTGAGAACCACACAAGACTCTATGACGATCTCGGGTCAACAGACTACTCTGTACCAGTGTCACCAGAGAACTGCCATCTGACGTGAGGTATAATACCATCTGGGAGTTCTCGGCGAGTCCGTCCAGTGTACCCAGTCTCTACTGAGCACCCGTATATCATCTCTGATGTCAAACACCAATGGATATGGGATCATCCATCGCCCATCTGTATGGGTCGAGAAGGTATACGCTAGTCGACTCTGGTATATCGATGCCCCGTCTCGATATACCCTCGACTAGGGACTTTGAAGGATGTACTTATGGACCACCATGTCCCCACTAGTATGATCCCCATCATAGTCCGGGTAGTCAAGCACACATCCTAAGGGCTTTACCAACATGTAACAGAGAGACAATCAGTATACACGTTAAGGTAAAGTTCAACCAGATAGCATACTATCATGTCGAGCAAGAAAGTCCTCCCTATATACGTCCCAGCATCCACTACAATATACATCCTATGTACAGTAATGGCCTCTAGGGCATACATATAACTAACAGATTACATATCTGGGATCCTGATCTGGTATCACATACCCAGGACGTAGAGGATACAGAGAAACAGTTCTTGTTATGAACACACCCGAAGATGACGCATCAGCATGCACTCTCTTCGTTTGGGCGGCACGGGAAATCTGGTATTCCCCAATTTCCTGCTCTATCTTATAACATTTATAAGTTGGAGTGGGACCAACGTTCCCCAGCTCAGTATAATAAGCGGGTTTGGTCAATATTCCGTATTATTATCTTGATTAAGGCGTGACATGGTCTCTACCAGGAGAGAGAGAGAAGAAAACACTCAGCGTGCGCTCTTGCAAGATCAGATTGGTTATTATTTTATCTAATCAGGATGGCTCCCACTGCTTTTTATCAAATCTTCCTTCAAACCCTAAAAGGAAAGACTAGCCGGGATTAATTACACACTACATGTTCGCCAATCTTTCAAGCAGGCCAGTGTCGGTACTTTGAGGGAGGTCCCCCGTGCTTTCGCACGAACCTAATTAATGTAAACCTCATTTTCCCAGAGGCGTAACCTGGTTAACACCTTTCTAGACACCTACTTGATCGGCTAATTGTAATATGTAAAACTCTCCCAGGAGTAACTCTTACTCGCAGCGGGTATCGGGATCCAACTATCTCATAGAAGGTATGCAATCTCATTGCAAATTTCAACACTTGAAATTCCCGATAATATTTTGCCCCTAACGTGCTATGACCTTGACGAAAGCCAACAAACCATAGCCCGCTAGTCAAGTTCAACCCGTACATTTCTTGATTGAATTAAACCCACCCGCACGACCCTTGACGAAAGCCAACAAAGCCGCACGACTACCCTAATCCAATCGCATCGTATGCAGCAGATAAGCAGCATATAGCTACCGCACACTGCACCTTGACGAAAGCCAACAAATGCAGCACGAATACTATATACAACTTATCTGAAATGACGGAGGGCTACGACAGGTTTTTCTGAAAACCTATTGCGTAATGAACTTGATATCGTTGTAATATCAAATGATTTTAAAATGGAGTGTTTTTGAGGCTTTTCCAGTTTTGCTAAAGGAGTCACTCCCGGTGAAGGGATCGTCGGTCCTTTCCTCGTCGAATGAGGTGCGGGATATATCATATATATCACTGTGCAAAGCAAAACTCTTAAAAGCAATCAAAAGACAAACCGAGTGTGTAGCATCTGCCAGTTATTGCTAAAGGAGTCACTCCCGGTGAAGGGATCTCGGTCCTTTCCTCATCGAATAAGGTGCAGGATATATCACATATACCTCTGTGCAAAGCAAGAACTGTAGCTACCTGTTTTATTTTGAAATTCAATTCTACAATATCTTTAGGTTTCTTTTATTTCATTAATCTCATTAATGAAGTCCCATCATTTAAATACCTAAACATCAGAGATAAATACGACGTACACTTATGCCATCCGCATTCGCCTCGATGTCCCCTCGTGCACCGTTAGGTTAGGTAACTAACGGCAGAGCGGGGCAGGGCTAGCGCGGGTGTAAAACATAAGTAACGTCTATATAATATATCATATATACTATATAAAGTATCCATCACAGAACATCACATGATCACATCACAGATATCGCAGCAGAAGAATCATATGAAATATTGGATATACTAGGACGTCGTGTTTTCAATACGAGCCAGTATAAAACACGGATTCCACGGTCGTGATGAATAGCCAAACCCATACCCTTAGACCCCTACGAGAGCGGCAAGCAACCCTACCAATTCTAGAGTTAGGAGACCCGGACTCGACTCCTCGAGTTGGTCTCCCACTGGACTCCAGAACCCGGTTACTTGTGCCCTCCTCCTTGGGTCTATCCTAGTGCGGAAAAGTAAATAATATACAAAAGATGACATCTTCCGCAACCTGGAAGTGCCCCAAAAAAAGAATATTACATACAAGTTTTTATATGAATGAAAATGAAAAATACTCATCTCACATAAAAACCCCCGGCTATTCAAACATGACGATCCAATATAACATATCCAGCAACACATAACATCACATGTCATCAACGTAAGTAAATATGCGCATCCCAATTATCGTTGACATATAGCAACGAAACCGGCGATATCACATATTACACTTACGGTCGCAGAAAAGAAAGTGTAAAACTACAACAGTTGGAATCCGCAACCTCTTTAGACATCGCATGCCTAACAAATGAAATACTTAGACATCGCATGCCTAACAATTATAAACCCCGCATTTTAATCTCAAAATTGAAAACACTTTTCAATATTAATTCGGGGAATTCAACAGGATTCCCGACATTCTGATCGAATGCTCGTCGTAAACTTTAGTAGGCGGCCGCACCCCCGATACCGTCGACGAAGTGCACCAAGGCGGAACACCGCTACCGCGAGCACCCGGACGGATGCTTTCGGCGATGGGGTTCTCCTACGGTCACTTGGTCGGGGCTATGGGGTGAGGCTGTCTATTAAGTTTACCCGGCGAGTATCCGCGTACGCTACGTGATTGCGACGGACTTTTGATCACATCAAAATTCCGTGGCAACCGATCAAGTGAGACTAAACTGCTATGTTTATAACATTCATTCAGTTATCTCATAACTTTTTGTCAATTCCAATTATTGTATCACATTCCAGATAAACAGAAAATGTTAAACTTTCCGATCGAACATTCGAACACCCAAGTTTTCCCGATACAGCTCATCACATGAAATAAGTTTAAAAACATCCAGTTCATGCCTCGGTACCAACGGTCCAGCCGTAGAAGGGTCAAGCCAACGCCTCACATGTGGCACGCCGTACTGCCCCAAACCTTAAGGTTCAAAGGGCAGTTCAAGACGGTCACATAATCGAGTTAAGGTTTGTTGTCTTCTAGAGGGACCATCGCGTTACTTGCACTACTTAGAACGTCGTTAAACAACGGAAAGATCCAACACTTGAAAATTTCCCGACAAGGGAAAAATTGGGTATTTATCTCCGGTCGAACTTTTTAACATATTCAAAAATTATCCGGAAAGCCACACAGACAAAATTTGATAATCCGATCGAATATAAGAATCCCCAAAACAACCCCAGAAAATTCAACTCTTGAATAAAATATTAAAATTATCCAGAAAACACAGGAGTAAAATATAACAATTACTGTGCAAACAAAAGTCAAAGATTCAACATAACGGCCGCGGAACCGCCACGCCACGTGGGGTAAGGCCGCGGTTCCGCGGCGGGTTGACGGAGTTAGGGCTCCGTTTTGCACAGTAATTCATAAAAAACCCTGCTTAATTTTCTGCATATTTTTAATATGGAAAAATCCAGATTTTTAAAAATTGGACAGAGAGCATGTTTGGTTTAGGGTTTCGGGTTCGTTCGGGTTTCAAACTTCGTCTACGCATCGCCTAAGGCTCTAGCTAGGCTCTGATACCACTGTAGGGTTCCTAGGCACTCCCAAGAGGTCTCACAAGGCATCAACCATGCCAATTTCAAAAATTACGGGTGCCTACAAACCCTAATGCGGATCGTTGACTAGAGATTAGGCGAAAGATGAAACTAGTTAACAAATTAACTAAGTGAACGGAAATACAACCTTTGTAGATCCGGTTCTCCACCTCCATATCTCCTCGATGAAGTCCCCTTGCTGTCCAAATCAAATCCCGGGCTCTAGCGTGGGCTTCATCGGAGAAATGGGCGGGCTAGGTCATCGACTACGATGCCGAAGATGATCTACGTCGAGGCATCACAAGATCAAGCTCCGACTTCACCAAGTCATGAAACTTGTGAAGAAAACACCCTATACTACTTGGCAAGAGGTAGAGGATGAAGAAATAGGAAGTGGGTAGACTTTAGAATTGGATTTCTCACTCTTTTTCATCAATCACCATTGATGAAGCAAGCTTTCTTCTTTGAAGATGAAGAAGAAGAAGAAGATAATGAATATGATAATTTATTTAAAAAGAATAATAAAAATGAATACTTATCATATCATAACCTTAGTTAGGTGTAGAGAATAGACCATGGTTAGTTATGATGGTTAGGGTTAAGCAAGAGACAAGAATGGTGGATTAGGTCAAAGCTTCATGAAGCTTCAACAAAACAACAAATAAAGCCACCATTCTTTTCTTATCATTTCCAAAATGAATAAACAAATAAAAGAATGAATAAGAAAAACCCTAATCATCATTTTAACCATGGTTTAGTTCTTTACACTTAACCAAATAAGCATGTATCATCAAACATGATACAATCATGTGCATAAAAGTATATCACATATACAACTTGCACAATTCAAGTGAGAAAATCCATTTAAAGTGAACCAATACTAGTTAATGCAAAGTAATATATCAAATATATAATTATGCATTAAATCATTAAATCAACACTTGATTTAACGATCCGGTCATATCGCATACAACCGACTAATATCCAATGTATTGGCTTATCGAATCAATCCTTGATTCGATAACTAGGTTATATCGCATACAACCATTCGATACATTCATCCCGAGAATAGAATACGGTATCACATACACGCATTATTCTCGGTCCCGCACATATCTCATATGCGCTCCTATTTCGTTTCGCTTGAGCCAGGAAACCTCTGTGTAGGACTCTAATGACTCGTCAATACGCCGGCAGCAGGTGATGATCATATCAAACACCCACAAGCTGCAAGCGGTCTGCTAAACGTAACGGCCACCCGGGTATTGAGCGATCAGAAGATCGACGAGCAAGCCCGCTCACACTCCAGTGAATCCAACCAGTAACACTACCGTACAGTCCGGTCTGATCGTCTGATATGTCGCATATCTCGCCTAGGGGTGGTAAACGTCAGACCCCAATAGCTCGATAAGTAGTGTCGATATGAGGTCTATAACAATTCGAGAAACTACTGGTAATACTTACCAGTAAATCTCAGCAACCCTGGCCAGGGATTTCCTGTTATAGCCAATCGAACACAGCGCAACATCAACTCCCTATACCGGGAGAGACGAATCCCCTCCTATCGCTCATTGCCTCCATGTGACTCGGGACTGTACCCAAAAACCACCGTTTTGCATGCCCTCTTGGACGTGGTAAGATGGAAATCAAAGTACAGTGGGAACCACACAAGACTCTATGACGATCTCGGGTCAACAGACCGTTCTGTACCAGTGTCACCAGAGAACTGCCATCTGACGTGAGGTATAATACCATCTGGGAGTTCTCGGCGAGTCCGTCCAGTGTACCCAGTCTCTACTGAGCACCCGTATATCATCTCTGATGTCAAACACCAATGGATATGGGATCATCCATCGCCCATCTGTATGGGTCGAGACGGTATATGCTAGTCGACTCTGGTATATCGATGCCCCGTCTCGATATACCCTCGACTAGGGACTTTGAAGGATGTACTTATGGACTACCATGTCCCCACTAGTATGATCCGCATCATAGTCCAGGTAGTCAAGCACACATCCTAAGGGCTTTACCAACATGTAACAGAGAGACAATCAGTATACACGTTAAGGTAAAGTTCAACCAGATAGCATACTATCATGTCGAGCAAGAAAGTCCTCCCTATATACGTCCCAGCATCCACTACAATATACATCCTATGTACAGTAATGGCCTCTAGGGCATACATATAACTAACAGATTACATATCTGGGATCCTGATCTGGTATCACATACCCAGGACATAGAGGATACAGAGAAACAGTTCTTGTTATGAACACACCCGAAGATGACGCATCAGCATGCACTCTCTTCGTTTGGGCGGCACGGGAAATCTGGTATTCCCCAATTTCCTGCTCTATCTTATAACATTTATAAGTTGGAGCGGGACCAACGTTCCCCAGCTCAGTATAACAAGCGGGTTTGGTCAATATTCCGTATTATTATCTTGATTAAGGCGTGACATGGTCGCTACCAGGAGAGAGAGAGAAGAAAACACTCAGCGTGCGCTCTTGCAAGATCAGACTGGTTATTATTTTATCTAATCAGGATGGCTCCCACTGCTTTTTATCAAATCTTCCTTCAAACCCTAAAAGGAAAGACTAGCCGGGATTAATTACACACTACAAGTTCGCCAATCTTTCAGCCAGGCCAGTGTCGGCACTTTGAGGGAGGTCCCCCGTGCTTTCGCACGAACCTAATTAATGTAAACCTCATTTTCCCAGAGGCGTAACCTCGTTAACACCTTTCTAGACACCTACTTGATCGGCTAATTGTAATATGTAAAACTCTCCCAGGAGTAACTCTTACTCACAGCGGGTATCGGGATCCAACTATCTCATAGAAGGTATGCAATCTCATTGCAAATTTCAACACTTGAAATTCCCGATAATATTTTGCCCCTAACGTGCTATGACCTTGACGAAAGCCAACAAACCATAGCCCGCTAGTCAAGTTCAACCCGTACATTTCTTGATTGAATTAAACCCACCCGCACGACCCTTGACGAAAGCCAACAAAGCCGCACGACTACCCTAATCCAATCGCATCGTATGCAGCAGATAAGCAGCATATAGCTACCGCACACTGCACCTTGACGAAAGCCAACAAATGCAGCACGAATACTATATACAACTTATCTGAAATGACGGAGGGCTACGACAGGTTTTTCTGAAAACCTATTGCGTAATGAACTTGATATCGTTGTAATATCAAATGATTTTAAAATGGAGTGTTTTTGAGGCTTTTCCAGTTTTGCTAAAGGAGTCACTCCCGGTGAAGGGATCGTCGGTCCTTTCCTTGTCGAATGAGGTGCGGGATATATCATATATATCACTGTGCAAAGCAAAACTCTTAAAAGCAATCAAAAGACAAACCGAGTGTGTAGCATCTGCCAGTTATTGCTAAAGGAGTCACTCCCGGTGAAGGGATCTCGGTCCTTTCCTCATCGAATAAGGTGCAGGATATATCACATATACCTCTGTGCAAAGCAAGAACTGTAGCTACCTGTTTTATTTTGAAATTCAATTCTACAACATCTTTAGGTTTCTTTTATTTCATTAATCTCATTAATGAAGTCCCATCATTTAAATACCTAAACATCAGAGATAAATACGACGTACACTTATGCCATCCGCATTCGTCTCGATGTCCCCTCGTGCACCGTTAGGTTAGGTAACTAATGGCAGAGCGGGGCAGGGCTAGCGCGGGTGTAAAACATAAGTAACGTCTATATAATATATCATATATACTATATAAAGTATCCATCACAGAACATCACATGATCACATCACAGATATCGCAGCAGAAGAATCATATGAAATATTGGATATACTAGGACGTCCGTGTTTTCAATACGAGCCAGTATAAAACACGGATTCCACGGTCGTGATGAATAGCCAAACCCACACCCTTAGACCCCTACGAGAGCGGCAAGCAACCCTACCAATTCTAGAGTTAGGAGACCCGGACTCGACTCCTCGAGTTGGTCTCCCACTGGACTCCAGAACCCGGTTACTTGTGCCCTCCTCCTTAGGTCTATCCTAGTGCGGAAAAGTAAATAATATACAAAAGATGACATCTTCCGCAACCTGGAAGTGCCCCAATAAAATAATATTACATACAAGTTTTTATATGAATGAAAATGAAAAATACTCATCTCACATAAAAACCCCCGGCTATTCAAACACGACGATCCAATATAACATATCCAGCAACACATAACATCACATGTCATCAACGTAAGTAAATATGCGCATCCCAATTGTCGTTGACATATAGCAACGAAACCGGCGATATCACATATTACACTTACGGTCGCAGAAAAGAAAGTGTAAAACTACAACAGTTGGAATCCGCAACCTCTTTAGACATCGCATGCCTAACAAATGAAATACTTAGACATCGCATGCCTAACAATTATAAACCCCGCATTTTAATCTCAAAATCGAAAACACTTTTCAATATTAAGTCGGGGAATTCAACAGGATTCCCGACATTCTGATCGAATGCTCGTCGCAAACTTTAGTAGGCGGCCGCACCCCCGATACCGTCGACGAAGTGCACCAAGGCGGAACACCGCTACCGCGAGCACCCGGACGGATGCTTTCGGCGACGGGGTTCTCCTACAGTCACTTGGTCGTGGCTATGGGGTGAGGCTGTCTATTAAGTTTACCCGGCGAGTATCCGCGTACGCTACGTGATTGCGACGGACTTTTGATCACATCAAAATTCCGTGGCAACCGATCAAGTGAGACTAAACTGCTATGTTTATAACATTCATTCAGTTATCTCATAACTTATTGTGAATTCCAATTATTGTATCACATTCCAGATAAACAGAAAATGTTAAACTTTCCGATTGAACATTCGAACACCCAAGTTTTCCCGATACAGCTCATCACATGAAATAAGTTTAAAAACATCCAGTTCATGCCTCGGTACCAACGGTCCAGCCGTAGAAGGGTCAAACCAACGCCTCACATGTGGCACGCCGTACTGCCCCAAACCCTAAGGTTCAAAGGGCAGTTCAAGACGGTCACATAATCGAGTTAAGGTTTGTTGTCTTCTAGAGGGACCATCGCGTTACTTGCACTACTAAGAACGTCGTTAAACAACGGAAAGATCCAACACTTGGAAATTTCCCGACATGGGAAAAATTGGGTATTTATCTCCGGTCGAACTTTTTAACATATTCAAAAATTATCCGGAAAGCCACACAGACAAAATTTGATAATCCGATCGAATATACGAATCCCCAAAACAACCCCAGAAAATTCAACTCTTGAATAAAATATTAAAATTATCCAGAAAACACAGGAGTAAAATATAACAATTACTGTGCAAACAAAAGTCAAAGATTCAACATAACGGCCGCGGAACCGCCGCGCCACGTGGGGTAAGGCCGCGGTTCCGCGGCGGGTTGACGGAGTTAGGGCTCCGTTTTGCACAGTAATTCATAAAAAACCCTGCTTAATTTTCTGCATATTTTTAATATGGAAAAACCCAGATTTTTAAAAATTGGACAGAGAGCATGTTTGGTTTAGGGTTTCGGGTTCGTTCGGGTTTCAAACTTCGTCTATGCATCGCCTAAGGCTCTAGCGAGGCTCTGATACCACTGTAGGGTTCCTAGGCACTCCCAAAAGGTCTCACAAGGCATCAACCATGCCAATTTCAAAAATTACGGGTGCCTACAAACCCTAATGCGGATCGTTGACTAGAGATTAGGCGAAAGATGAAACTAGTTAACAAATTAACTAAGTGAACGGAAATACAACCTTTGTAGATCCGGTTCTCCACCTCCATAGCTCCGCGATGAATTCCCCTTGCTGTCCAAATCAAATCCCGGGCTCTAGCGTGGGCTTCATCGGAGAAATGGGCGGGCTAGGTCATCGACTACGATGCCGAAGATGATCTACGTCGAGGCATCACAAGATCAAGCTCCGACTTCACCAAGTCATGAAACTTGTGAAGAAAACACCCTATACTACTTGGCAAGAGGTAGAGGATGAAGAAATAGGAAGTGGGTAGACTTTAGAATTGGATTTCTCACTCTTTTTCATCAATCACCATTGATGAAGCAAGCTTGCTTCTTTGAAGATGAAGAAGAAGAAGAAGATAATGAATATGATAAGTTATTTAAAAAGAATAATAAAAATGAATACTTATCATATCATAACCTTAGTTAGGTGTAGAGAATAGACCATGGTTAGTTATGATGGTTAGGGTTAAGCAAGAGACAAGAATGGAGGATTAGGTCAAAGCTTCATGAAGCTTCAACAAAACAACAAATAAAGCCACCATTCTTTTCTTATCATTTCCAAAATGAATAAACAAATAAAAGAATGAATAAGCAAAACCCTAATCATCATTTTAACCATGGTTTATTTCTTTACACTTAACCAAATAAGCATGTATCATCAAACATGATACAATCATGTGCATAAAAGTATATCACATATACAACTTGCACAATTCAAGTGAGAAAATCCATTTAAAGTGAACCAATACTAGTTAATGCAAAGTAATATATCAAATATATAATTATGCATTAAATCATTAAATCAACACTTGATTTAACGATCCGGTCATATCGCATACAACCGACTAATATCCAATGTATCGGCTTATCGAATCAATCCTTGATTCGATAACTAGGTTATATCGCATACAACCATTCGATACATTCATCCCGAGAATAGAATACGGTATCACATACACGCATTATTCTCGGTCCCGCACATATCTCATATGCGCTCCTATTTCGTTTCGCTTGAGCCAGGAAACCTCTGTGTAGGACTCTAAAGACTCGTCAATACGCCGGCAGCAGGTGATGATCATATCAAACACCCACAAGCCGCAAGCGGTCAGCTAAACGTAACGGCCACCCGGGTATTGAACGATCAGAAGATCGACGAGCAAGCCCGCTCACACTCCAGTGAATCCAACCAGTAACACTACCGTACAGTCCGGTCTGATCGTCTGATATGTCGCATATCTCGCCTAGGGGTGGTAAACGTCAGACCCCAATAGCTCGATAAGTCGTGTCGATATGAGGTCTATAACAATTCGAGAAACTACTGGTAATACTTACCAGTAAATCTCAGCAACCCTGGCCAGGGATTTCCTATAATAGCCAATCGAACACAGTGCAACATCAACTCCCTATACCGGGAGAGACGAATCCCCTCCTATCGCTCATTGCCTCCATGTGATTCGGGACTGTACCCAAAAAACACCGTTTTGCACGCCCTCTTGGATGTGGTAAGATAGAAATCAAAGCACAGTGGGAACCACATAAGACTCTATGACGATCTCGGGTCAACAGACTACTCTGTACCAGTGTCACCAGAGAACTGCCATCTGACGTAAGGTATAATACCATCTGGGAGTTCTCGGCGAGTCCGTCCTGTGTACCCAGTCTCTACAGAGCACCCGTATATCATCTCTGATGTCAAACACCAATGAATATGGGATCATCCATCGCCCATCTGTATGGGTCGAGAAGGTATACGCTAGTCTACTCTGGTATATCCATGCCCCGTCTCGATACACCCACGACTAGGGACTTTGAAGGATGTACTTATAGACTATCTGTCCCCACTAGTATGATCTGCATCATAGTCCAGGTAGTCAAGTACACATCCTAAGGGCTTTACCAACATGTAACAGAGAGACAATCAGTGTACATGTTAAGGTAAAGATCAACCAGATAGCATACTATTATGTCGAGAAAGAAAGTCCTCCCTATATACGTCCTAGCATCCACTACAATATACATCATATGTACAGTAATGGCCTCTAGGGCATACATATAACTAACATTTATTTATCTTAATTATTTAAAATGGTGGCTTCTTTTGTCATGACTTGAAGCTTCATGAAGCTTGAAGCATCTTTGACAAAGTCTACTTATTTTGTCTTGATTAAGATATTTATTAACCAAACCATTATAATTAACCATGATTATGTCTCTACAAAGGTTAGTGGATGATAATTACTCACCCATGGTTGCATTATGATATTATTCTTCTTTTCTCATTTTTCTTCATGCTTCTTCTTTTTCTTCATTAAGAAGAAAACCTTACTAGATTTTTCTATGTGATGAAAACAAGTGAGAAATCAAAATCTAAAGTGAACCCACTTCCTATTTCATCATCCTCTACTACTTGCCATTTAGTTTAGGGTGTTCTCTTCATAAAGTTCTTGACCTAAGTGAAGAGGGAGCTTGAGTTTGAGTCATCCCGACATAGATCATCTTCGGCCTCGAAGTCAACGAGCTAGCTTGTTCATTTCTCCGGGGAAATCCTTTCTAGAGTTCGGGACTACGATGATCGCAGCGAAGGGATGTCAACACGGAGCTTTAGAAGTGAATGACCGGATCTACAAAGGTTGTATTTTCATTCACTTCTTTTTGTAATGTTAGTTTACAAGTTTTGTTACCCTAGTTTTCTAGTTCGATCTTTAGGTTGATTGTTTAGCACCCCCTAAAATTTTCGTTGTGGCATGAGTGATGCTTGTAAACCCTAGACTAGGTGCTGAGGAATCCCAACATGGTATCAGAGCCTAACTAGAAATTTAGACGATGTTAAGACAATGCGAAACCGAAAAACTCCGCAAAAATACGATTTTAGAAACCTTGAAAATTGTTCTGTGGAAATTTTTTAAAAAGTGGCCTGAAAATTATTATACAACTGCAGAGTAGTATTTAAGATGACATAAGAACACAGATGCAAAACGAGGGGGTGTGCTCAGTTTCAGGCTGGCGACCAGGCCAGGAAGTCCGGCGACGCCGACCGTACAGGCTCCCCTCCTCCTCGTTTTTCACCAGTGCTCTGTACATCTTAATTTAGGGTTTCTGGTATTGTTTGTTTAGTCCATATTTTTTTGTGATGATAATTCTGTTATGGACTCTTTGCAGAGTATTTCGTATTCATATTTTTTAGCATTGTATTGGTAACCTGGACCATGTTTAACACTTCGAACGAAATTCAAACTTCACCCCATGACCCCCTTTGAAATTTCCAAGTGTTGGGAACTTTTCTAAGTTAATTATATTCAATGTTCGTGCAAGTAACTCTATGGACCCTCTAGAAGAACATAAACCTTAACTCGATTCTGTTCCCTCGGAACCGCGGTTTGAACCTTAGGGTTTGCCGTGGTTCCACGGTGTCATAGGTGAGGCATTGGTTTGACCCTTCTATAGCTGGATCACAGGTACTGTGGCACGTTTTGGATACTTTAACTTCGCTCAAGTGTTGAGCTCATTGGGAGTTGTAGGGATTTGTTGATTTGATCGAAACGTTTAATCATCGTCTAGTATATTATGATACAATACTTGGAATCAACAACATTTGAATTTTATAAGTCTAGCAATTTAGTCTCATTTGATCGGTTGCCACGGGATTTTGATGCGATCAAAAGTCCGTCGCAATCACTTTGTGTATTCGGATACTCGCCGGGTAACATTACTAGATAGCCACACCCCAAAACCCCGACTAAGTGACTACAGAAGAACTCCGTAGCCAAAAAGCATCAATCCGGGTGCTCGTGGCCGCAGTGTTCCGCCTAAGTGCACTTCGTCGTCAGTATCGGGGGTGCAGCCGTTTACTAAAGTTTCCGACTAGCATTCGATCGGGATGTCGGGAATCTTGTTGAATTGCCCGACTAAATATTGGAAAGTGTTTTCAATACCGAGACTAAAATGTGGGGTTTATAATTGTTAGGCATGCAATGTCTAAGGAATTCATATTGTTAGGTATGAAATCCGCAATATGAGATATTATGGGTTTATGATGTCTAAGGTTGTTGCGGATTCCAACTGTTGTAGTTCTTCATTTTCTTTTCTGCGACCGTAAGTGTAATATGTGGGGTATCGCCGGTTTCGTTGCTATACGTCAACGACAATTGGGATACGCATATTTACTTACGTTGATGACATGTGATGTTATGTGTTGCTGGATATGTTATATTGGATCGTCGTGTTTGAATAGCCGTGGTTTTTTATGTGAGATGAGAGTTTTTCATTTTCATTCATGTAAAAACTTGTATGTAATATTCTTTTATTTGGGGCACTTCCGGGTTGAGGAAGATGTCACCGTTGATGAATATTATTTACTTTTCCGCATTAGGATAGACCCAAGGAGGAGAGCACAAGCAACCGGGTTCTAGAGTCCAGTGGGAGACCACCTCGAGGAGTCGAGTCCGGGTCTCCTAACTCTAGAATTGGTAGGGTTGCTTGTGTTGGATATATATGCCCTAGAGGCCTACGTTGTATAGGATGCTTGGGATATGTATGTACATGACAGTCTTGCTTGATATGATAGTACGCTATTTGGTTTGACTTTGTCTTAACGTATGATATTTTTTACTTGGTATTTATATATATATGTTGATAAAGCCCATAGGGTGTTTTGTCTGATTACCGGCGTTGTGATGGCAGTCATACTAGTGGAAGCTGGATAGTCAATAGGCACACCCTTGGATGTCCCTGGTCGCAGGAGTATCGAGATTGGGCATCGATACTCTGGAGTAGACTAGTGTATACATATCTAGACCCTGACGAGGGGCAATGGATTGGTCCCGCAACCATTGGTGGTGTTCACCTAAGATTGTATACAGATGCTCACTGGGTGTGGGTACACCGGACAGGACTCGCCGAGAACTGACTGGATGGTATTATACCTAACGTCAGATAGCAGTTCTCAGGTGACATGTGTGCAGATAGTCCGTTGACTTAAGGTCATCATTTGTCTCGTGTGAGTTCCCACTGTGCTTTGATTATTACCCTACCACGGCTCAAAGGAGTCGTGCAAACAGGTTTCAGTTGGGCACAGTCCCGAGCCACGTGGAGGCAGTGAGCGACTGTTAGGGATTCGTCTCTCCCGGTATAGGGAGTTGATATCGCACCGTGGTCGGTTGGTCATTACCATAAGTCCCTGGCCAGGGCTGATTGAGAATTACTGATGGAATGATCAGTAGATTCTCGGGTGGTCTTGAACCATACCGACACGACTTGTACGGTTATTAGGGGTCTGACGTCCACCACCTTCCTAGACCATACATGCGATACTCTTAGATGAACAGACCGGACTGCGCGGATATTGTCACAGACAGGCTCAGTACGATTTCAGATAGGTTACCTCATCAGCTTTCTTATCGACAACTACCTGGGGACCGTTACGTACAGCTAGTGCCGCTTGCGGTCTGTGGTTAAACCCACTGCCAGCGTAGTAGTTGAGTCTTTAGAGTCTCACATAGAGATTTCCCAAACCCAGACGAAAAGATATAGAGGTCGTATGGTTTTACGACAAAGGTTCGGATGCATACGTGTTTGAACGCACGTACGACATTCGGACAGTTTTTACTAGCCGGCTTTGGTTTAAGCCAGATTCTAGTATCAGGTTATTGGATTTATACAGTCTAATGTTTTTCCGTGTTTTCACGGATGAGAGGGGCGTTCTCTTAATATTCCGAGAAGCTTCTAGAAGGATGTGACATGGAGGGAGAGGTGGCATTTTCATTTAATGATTTAGTGACTCATTATGAGTGATTCATCATGTCATTAATGCATTATTAAATGCTTAATGACTCACATAATGAATCACCCACTTGCATTAATGAAACATGATGAATAATCTCATATTATTCATTTCTTTTTATTCATTATGTTTCATATATCAAGTGAGAAGCTATTTCATTATTATGATTATTATGATTATCATCTTCTCACTCTCTCTCTTCAAGTTCTCTCTCCTTCACCAAACCTAATCCTACCCTCATGAGTTGAGAACAAGGATTAGGAAAGACTAATTACTCCATAATCTATCTCTACATCACCTTAGCTACTCTATTTAGCAACTAGAAGTTTAGAGGTTATAGCTTGGATTAGGGTTCTCGGGTGGATCGTCTATCACGGAAGAAAGCCGAAGAGGACGTGGAGATCCAAAGAGGCCGTAGATAACATTAAGATGAAGGACTAGAACCGTTTGGTATAATCTCTTAACATAGTAGTTTAGAACTCTATAGCTTTTGTTAAAACTTGTTTAGCAAACGATTCATACGGTTATTCGATGTTTAATCATAGAACAAGATTGTTAATCATATTTCCGCCTCCCCATAAGTATTGGGGTGTTGAACATCGACTTACAGTAGTATCAGAGCCAGGCTAAACAGTATTTAACACACTTGCAAATTTGTATGAATTTCGAACGGAAAAACAAACCGGAAAAACCCCGATATCATGTACTTTCTGTCGAATTTTAAATGAGGTCCAAAAATTTTTCAGGGACCTTCAGAATGACCTAAATGAATGTATTAGAACACCCAAGAAAATTGGGCTCATGAATCGGCCATAGCGCCGCGGAACCGCGGCCGATCCTACCGATCCGCCGCGATTCCGCCGCGCTTTGGACGATTCATCATCCCAAGTTTCTTGTGTTGTTTCTCTTTGATATTTGGTGTTTTCTGGTAATTTTTATTTTTGCTCAGGTTTCAGATTTATAGAGAAGTATTGGAGCAAAATTAAATGTGTTTAATCGATCGAAATTATACGGTATTTGCTTGTTTGATTATATCTGTGAAATGTTTTATGTGTTCGTAAACCTCCCCTAACTGCTAGTATGTCGGTTGGCAGGGGGTTGCACATATCTGTGATGTTATATATAACTGTTTGTGTATATAAACTGTATTGGACTGTTGTGGTGTTTGGCCGAGTTTTGTGATGGGTTTTTGTATTAATTCATTTGATGTAAATGTAATAAGTTGTAATATTATTTTGCGGGGCACATCCAGGTTGCGGTTGTAGCCACCGTTGTATTATTTCTTTTTACTGTTTTTGCTCCTAGGATAGACCCAAGGTGGGGTGCACAAACTACCGGGTATTTTGAAGTGTTGGGGCAAACCGCTTCACTTCTGGTACTTGGCGGGTAGTTTGCCGTACCCGTAGGGGTCTGGGGTGGGAAAATGGCTATTCATCACAACTGTGTAATCCATCTTTCATTGTAGGCTCAAACGAAATGCGGATTGCTTGCAAATCCAATATTGTTTATCTGTGATCTGGAATGCCTATTATTGCGTCTGACGAATGTACAATATCTATATATGATACCTATTTAGACGTCGCCTATGTTTTACACCCACGCTAGCCCAGCCCCCGCTCTGTCGTTAGTTAAGTAACCTAACGGGTGATGACGGGACCCCGTGGCGAATGCGGATGGCATAAGAGGACGTTGTATTTTCGTTGTTATCTGTAATGATAGGTTAAAGATGGGACGCATTATTAATAATGCAAAGAAAATAAAACCTAAACTAAATCGTTGGAACAATTTCTAAAAACCACTCGGTTTTCTTGAAAAAGCAAATTTTAAATGCGGAGCTTAAACCACTCCTTTTAATAAAGGCTATCTTAGTTCCTTCGATCAAATCAAGTTCACTACGTTAACGGTTTTTTGCCAAAAATCAGCCGTAACCCTCCGTCGTTTCAAATAGACAGCACATCATATTCATGCTATGCTTGTTGGCCTACGTCAAGGCATAGTGAATGGTAGCAGTGTGTGCGCCTATATTGTTGCATAGATAGATGCATTAGTTTAATACAGACGTACACCTTGTTGGCCTACGTCAAGGGCTTGTACGATGTATTTAAATTAATCAGGACAACGACGGGTAGAACTTGACTTGCGTCTTATGACTTGTTGGCCTACGTCAAGGTCTATAAGAGCTTGGGATAAAAATCACATCGGGAGTTTCAAACATAAAGGAAACTTGCAGATTTAGCTTACCTTCTGGAGTGTGGTGACTGGAGTGTGGTGACTAGAGTGGCTTCCATCTAGGGCATCATGCAATGATAGTTGGATCCCGATCCCACTGATGAGTAGGATTACTCTCGGGAATTTCTCTCACTTAACAATCAATGCTATAAACCAAGTAGGTGCCTAGAAAGGTGTTAGAGGGGCTACGCCTCTAGGGAAAAGAGGTTCTTTAATTAAGGAACTTCGCGAAAGCGTTGGAAAACCTCCCTCGAAGTACCAACACCAGCCTGGCTGAAAGGTTAAGCAAGAATTGTAACGTGTGATTAAATCCTGACTAGTTCTTCTTTTAGGTTTTGAAGAAGGATTTGAGGAAACAGTGGGAGCCATCCTGTTTAGATAAAATAATAACCAATCTAAACTTGCAAGGGCATATGCTGAGTGTTTTCTTTTCTCTCTCTCTGGCAGCTACCATGACTGGACTAAAACTATTACTTGAAAAGAATATACTGACCGGGCAGAACTATAAAGATTGGCTAAGGAACGTCAATATTGCGCTGACTTATGACAAAGTTGCATATGTTACCACCGCTGTTCCTCCCCTTATCCCAGGACCAGATTCCTCAGTTGCAGAAAAAGAAGTTCGTAAAACCTGGGATCTAGACTGTGAGCGAGCTAAGTGTATCGTGCTGGCATCCATGAATAATGAACTCCAGAAACAGCACGAAAGTATGGACATTGTATCCATATTCCTCCATTGCAAGGAATTGTATGGTGAACACTCCCGTATCGCAAGGTACGAAACCTCAAGGAAACTCTTCCAGATGAGGTTAGCTCCAGGATCGCCTGTTGGAGAGCACGTCCTCAAAATGATCACCCTCATTGAGGAACTCGCAAACCTGGGATGCGTGCTAGAGAATGATTTGTATATCGACTTGATTTTGCAGTCCCTTCCCCACACTTTCTCTCAGTTCGTGCTGAACTTCAACATGCATGAAATGGAAGCGGATCTTCCAAAGCTCCTCAATATGTTGAGGGTAGCAGAGACCTCTTTGAAAAAGGAGAAGACCCCCGTTCTGTATGTTGGCCAATCATCTTCTTCTAAATCTAAAGCGAAAGCTAAAGGGAAGAAGAAGATGAAAGCCACCAAACCGAAGGGTGGGGTCAAGAAGGTGCAGGGGACGAACAAGGCAGGAAGGGTGAAGGCAGAAAAGAACGAGTGCTTCTATTGTCACAAGCAAGGGCACTGGAAGAAGGACTGTATGGCCTTTAAAGCCAAGGACATGAAGCAAGCTGTTGCTTCTGCTTCAGGTGTGTTCGTAATCGAAAATTGTCTTTCAGTAAACTCTACTTCATGGGTACTTGATTCCGATTCTGGATCTCACATCTGTAATTCTTTGCAGGATCTGAGAAATAGTAAAGTACTGGGGGCAGGTGATATGACTCTCCGGATGGGCAATGGAATGCATGTAGATGTAGTTGCAATAGGGGAATATCACCTAGGGTTGAATAGTGGACACATTTTGGTATTGTACAGCTGTTTTTGTATTCCCAGTATGTTGTGTAATATTATATCAGTATCTTTGTTGTCTAGTAAATGATATAATTTTGTGCTTGAAAGAAATGTCATGAACATTCTCCTAAATCAAGAACTGATTGGGTTTGGCACACTGGAAAACGGCATATACATACTTAATCAACCTCAAATTTTCAATATTCAAAACACGCGTAAAAGAAAGGCTCCAGATTCGAATCAAGCCTTCCTATGGCATTGTAGACTTGGTCATATAAATGAAACAAGGTTGACTAAGTTACATAAAGATGGATATCTAGATCCGTTTGAATATTTATCATATGCAACTTATCAATCATGTATCAAAGGAAAAATGACCAAATCTCCGTTCACCGGACACGGAGAAAGAGCCACTGAACTCTTGGGACTAGTACACAGTGATGTATGTGGTCCGATGTCTATACATGCACGAAGTGGTCACTCCTACTTCATCACTTTTACTGATGACTTCTCTAGGTATGGACATGTGTTCTTAATGAGGCATAAATCCGAGGCTTTTGAGAAGTTTAAGGAATATAAAAATGAAGTAGAGAAACAAACTGGTAAAAGCATTAAGACACTTCGATCTGATCGAGGTGGAGAATACTTAAGTACCAGTTTCCTTGAACACTTAAAAGCGAATGGAATTCTCTCTCAGCTTACTCCACCTTATACACCTCAGCATAATGGTGTATCAGAAAGAAGGAATCGCACGCTATTAGATATGGTGCGTTCAATGATGAGTAGTGCTGAGTTGCCACTTTCCTTCTGGGGATTTGCTCTAGAATCAGCCGCATACCTATTGAATAGAGTTCCAACTAAGTCTGTACCTACCACTCCATATGAAATGTGGTGTGGGAAGAGACCATATCTCAAGTATATCAAGATATGGGGGTGTCCGGTATATGTTAAAAAGCATAATCCGGACAAGCTCAAAGCACAATCGGTTTTATGCAAGTTTGTAGGATACCCCAAGCATTCAAGAGGGTACATGGTCTACCACACTGAAGAACAAAAGGTGTTTGTCGCTCGTCACATTGTCTTCTTAGAAAGCGAATTTCTTGCAAAAGAAATTAGTGGGAGCGCGGTAGAACTGGAAGAAATTCCAGAACCTCAAACTACAACCGAAGACTTAGAAGAATCTCAGATTTCAATAGAACATGACGAACCAACGCCACTCCGCAGATCTAGTAGGCTTTCTCATCCTCCTGAAAGATACTATGGTTTTCTTCTTGATGGGGATCGAGAGGATTGCATCATCGATGATGATGAGCCTACTAGTTTTCAGCAGGCTATCACGAGTAGCGACTCGGTGAAGTGGCTGGATGCAATGAGATCCGAAATGGAATCCATGTACACCAATAAAGTATGGACTTTAGAAGTTGCTCCTCCTGGGGTAAAACCAGTTGGGTGCAAATGGATCTTCAAAAAGAAGATTGGTACATTTGGACAAGTGGAAACCTACAAAGCTAGACTAGTAGCAAAAGGTTTTCGTCAAAGACCAGGATTGGACTATAATGAAACTTTTTCACCAGTAGCTATGCTTAAATCCATTCGGATAATGCTTGCCATTGCTGCCTTCCATGACTATGAAATCTGGCAAATGGATGTAAAAACAGCTTTTCTAAATGGACATCTAGAAGAGAGTGTTTACATGGATCAACCAGAAGGTTTCTTAGACAGTGGGAGCAGCGGAAGAGTGTGCAAATTGCTTAAATCCATTTATGGGTTAAAGCAAGCATCGCGGATTGGAACATCTGCTTTGATGAAACAGTCAAGGAATTTGACTTTATTAAAAATATAGATGAACCATGTATTTATAGGAAGATTGTAGAAGGAGCAGTAGTCTTCCTCGTTTTGTACGTCGACGACATACTACTGATAGGGAATGATATCCCTATACTACAATCAGTAAAGCTCTTCTTGTCACAGAAATTCTCCATGAAAGACTTGGGAGATGCATCATACATTCTGGGCATTAAGATCTATCGAGATAGATCTAATAGAATATTGGGACTTTCACAGTCCAGGTATATAGACACTATACTAAAGAGATTTAGTATGGAAGATTCCAAGCGCGGCAATATGCCCGCTTGTCACGGAATCACCCTCTCCAAGGAGATGTCTCCAAAGACTGATGAAGAGAGGGCTCGCATGGGCATTATACCCTACGCTTCGGCGATAGGATCAATAATGTATGCGATGTTATGTACCAGACCAGATGTAGCTTACGCACTTAGTGTGGTAAGAAGGTATCAGTCTGACCCAGGTGAGAAACATTGGAGAGCGGTGAAGAACATTCTCAAGTACCTAAGAAGGACTAAGGAGATGTTCTTAATTTACGGTAATGGGGACCTCCAGGTAGAGGCTTTTACCGACTCCGGCTTCCAAAGTGACAAGGATGATTCTAAATCCATTTCGGGTTTTGTGTTTACCCTCAATGGAGGGGCGGTATGTTGGAAGAGTTCCAAACAAGATACCGTCGCAGACTCAACTATGGAGGCTGAGTATATAGCTGCTAGTGAATGTTGCGCCACGGCAGCGCCCCGGCCGTCTTACTCGAGGCCAAATTGCGGAATCAAAAATTTTCCATACTCGGAAACCGGCGCTACCGCGGACAAAGAAAACCCGGATCGTTAACCATTAACCTACGCTAGCTAACAAGGGATAGGGTGAGAAATATACCGAGTGATCCGAGTCCTCCGGTCTTCTCTTCATCATCCCGATCTCCCGCGGAAAGTCTATGCTCCACATCGTCGCCTCCTCGCCGGAAAGGGCACCACATCGCCTTCGTCTTTTACGGGCTCCCGCCTCAATACCGAGGCAACTCGAGCATGAAGCCGGCAACTCGACATGCCCAAGAATTGCTGTAGAATATGTAGTGTAGAATCATAGTCTCACTTTGGGGTTTGTTGCCTTTGGATGGAGGAAAGAGGACAAGGAAAATATGGTGCTTTCATTTTTCCTTGCATGAAAGCAAGATCAAGAAGGAAACTCTCAAGAATGAAGCTCTCTCTTTTTCTTCTCACTTTCTTTTTCTTCTCATGAAAAACTTATCATCTTCAAGTAAGTATGAGAATGGTGGAGGAAAGATAATATGATAGCAAGAGGGAGGTGAGTGTAGGAGCAAGGAAGTGGTGACCACACCAAGGTCAAAGAAAACATCAACCATGCTTAAAACACTATGCACTCCATAACCTTTCACTTCTCTCAATTCAAAATCATGGAGGAAAAGAAAAAGAAAGCTATCATAATCAATACAATTGCAAGAAACCCCCTCCACAAAAGTAATTTGCAAAACTGCAAATAACCCCCTCCATCGGAAAAGTCCGGCCGGGAAAGAACAAAGGAAAACCGGCCGGAACGGAATGCAAACTGGCAACTCCAGAAAACTGGTCCTGTAATAAATTACAGGAAAACCCCGACACTGTGCATACACACCTGCATCTGTATTCCGACCGGATACAAATGCAATGAGACAAAATCTACACTGTACTAAACTAGTACCGGCTTAAACCAAAGCCGGCTAGTAAAATCCGTTCGATCCTGATCCGTGCAATACCGCACGTATCTGATCGAACCCTGCCATATAACTATACGGCCACTAGTACAAAACTGTCCGATCCTGATCCGTGCAATACCGCACGTGTCTGATCGGACCCTGCCATATCTCCATACGGCCTCTACAGCGTTTCGCCCGAAAGCTGAGTAACTGAAAGTGTGGTGGACTCTAAAGACTCGTCAATACTATGGCTGTGGATTTAACCACTGGCACGTCAGAGGTATAAGCCAATACGTGACGGGCCACCAGCTATTGACCAAAAGGGACGTCGATGAGGAAGCTCACCCCGACACCCAACTGAGCCTGTCAGTGACAATATCCGTACAGTCCGGTCCGTTCGTCTATGAGTATCGCATGGCGGGCCTAGGGGGTTGGTGAAAGTCAGACCCCCAAAAGCGGTACAAGTCGTGTCGGAGCGTAGCCCAGAATGCCCTGAGATACTACTGGAATACCTACCAGTAAATCTCCTGCCTCGGCCGAGGGCTTTGCGTAATGGCTCTCCTAGACACAGCGCGACCTCACCCCCAATACCGGGAGAGACGAACCCCTGCAGATCCGCTCACTGCCTCCATGTGGCTCGGGACTGTACCCAACTAAAACCTGTTTGCACGACTCCTTTGAGCCGTGGTAGGGTAGTAATCAAAGCACAGTGGGAACTCACACGAGACAAATGACGATCTCAGGTCGATGAACTAACCTGTACACATGTCACCTGGGAACTGCTATCTGACATCTGGTACAAGACCAACTAGCAGGTTCCCGGCGAGTCCTGTCCGGTGTACTCATAACCCAATGAGCACCTGTATACATCTTAGGTGAACCAACTGACACCAGTGGCTTGTGAGACCGGCCACCGCCCCTCGTCGGGGTCTCGACTGTATACACTAGTCTACTAATGGAGTATCGATGCCCAGTCTCGAAACTCCCACGACTAGGGACAATTTAAGGATGTGCTTATAGACCCCAGCTCCCACGTATATGATCGCCATCATACTGCTGGTCGTCAAGCAAGAATCCTAGGGGCTCTATCAACGTGTAATAGCGACATATCAGGTCACCTAAAGCAGTACACGATGATAAAGATAAACCAGATAGAATACTATCATCTCGAGTAAGACTGTCCTACCGGGATAGGTCCTCCCTTAATCATTGCAATCACGTGCCTGTGATCCAATAATTGACTCTGAGGGCACTATCTCCAACAATCTCCCACTTGCACTCAAGGCTAATTATTGCGATGTCGCATACTCACAGCCCGTGTGATACCGAACACCCAACTCTTCTACTAGTCAGTCTCACAAAGCTCGTTTGCGAAACTATTGCGTTCGAGGAATAGCCTCAGTGAGTGGATCCGCTGTGATGTTTCTTTCTATGTCTCTCTATATCTCAAGTTCGCGGAGAAAGCCATCTCCCGAAATGAGCAATACCTGTCTTAGAATGTCTGGATGTCTGATGGGACCTAGCTCATAAATGAACTCCAAATCCAAACTTCTTAGACTGTATCATCAACTGAACTTAATCAGTATCCTGCGCCATGCCGCCCTCAGTATTGCCTTGGACCACCTGTCCAAAATACTGCCCCTCGTCAGAGGGAGAACTATAACTCTGACAACCTCCTTGTCGTCCATGTCACCTTGGAAGCCTGGAGTGATAACCGTCTCCTATAAGAGGCAGCCGTTATCATATCCCTAGAACATTCACTTATGTTCTAAAACTGCTTCCTACTGTTTTTCCAGGATTGGATTAATATCAACTTATTGCATCTAGTGCAAGAACAACATCTGGTGTGGTACTTGACATCTCATGATTGACTCAATTGCCTAAGCAAGTGATCTGTCAATCATGCGTATCCCTCTCCCCTTTAGTCTGTAAGACACCTTTAGAGAGGGTGACTCCATTACCTGCAGGTACACTACCGTGCCAGGAGTCGTCCATTCTAAATACTCATAGAATGCTGTCAAGATACCCAGATTGGGAAACCACCCAAATCTAGATCTAAAACCATAGATCTAGTAACCAGTATGTCTGATATAATATCCAAGTCCCTTGTGGAGAAACTACTGTGTGACGACCAAAGTATAACCGATCGTAGTATAGGAATATCACTTCCTACTACCTTCTCAACAGATCCATCCCCTATTCTGATGACGTCAAACCTATGACTGTCACATCAGAAATAGATGATCTATCTCCGCTACATCTGCTTTAGTCTATAAATAAACATAAGCCTGATGTCCACCAATGCTTCCGCTGCTCCCACTGACTACGACAACCCTCTGGCAGAGTCATATAGACGTGCACTTCTAAAGCTAGTTTAGAACGACGCTATACTCATCCTCCTGCCGGGTCTCGCAGCCTGGAACAACAACAATGGCAAGTGTGGGTAAACAAGTACTTCCCTGTCACCGTCCTTGAGGCTACCGGAGTACCTCTCGGGTGCCTGAAGTTACCCACCTTATCTGCGGAGTGGCCAATGGAATGTCAAATCAGATTGAATCTTTAGGTTCCTTATCAAATCTTCAGTAATCGTTTGTGGTTCTGGAATCACTTCCAGTTCTACCATACTCCCACTACTTTTCTGAAAAAATCCATTTTTAATAAAAACTGTGGCGAGTCTAGAACAATATTGCTATTGTTCATCCAGATGGTAGAAAGTCAACCCTAGTCATCGCCTGGGTCAACCCACAAACAGCCATTACGGAAACGTGCCTTGAGTTGTCCAGTGTCTGGTTTTAATCATAAGCTGGACAACTCCCCGTACCTTAACATCGTTAAGATATGAACTGTTCTATATCCAATATAGAACCAGAGGCACTGATTCAATTGAACCAGATTCAAATCATGCAACTATCTCCAGTGCATGTCAACTAAATGGAAGGAGGTCGATCAGCGTTACTCAACTTAGGAATGCTTCCAATTATGAGTAACCTGAAAGAGAAGCAATCTGTCTTCATCATTACTATCAACTGAATATCATACACAAGTATCTACATCTTCGATCTCTTTGACGAATCCCGATACTTGCTACACCTGGTACTCTACTCTATTCAAATACCTATAACTCCTCAAAACTTAGACCCTGTGTTTCAACGAAACACATGTCTAAGAACTAGAGAAGTTAAAAGTAAACAGAATATAGTATGAGGACCAACCCCTCTGTCCTAATGGACACTGGACAACATACAATACTCTGTATAAGTCCGCTGAGTCTAACAACTCTTTCACTGTGCGTCGTAGGTTAAAAACTGTACTTATGGTTAAGAAGAATTACACCGCTGTTTAATGCTCCTTACCAAACCATCCACTGATATAGGTAAATGTCATAGACATAATATCAAAAGGTATATCTCACTCTATGAGAATAGACGTACAGATATATCAATTTGAAATTGGTGCATAACCGCGGATATTCAAAACCAAATAATTGCCGACCGGCAAACAGCCCAGGTGATCTCCTCAAATATCACCGATTACAACGAATCCCGATATAATGAGGATGATCACCCAATTCCCAATAACTTACTCCCACTCATCATCTGTAAAACCATACAGATATGAGAATCATACCTGGTAAATACATACCCTGGAGTAAGTGTCTAATCGGGAAATCAGTTTTCTTTTAACATTACACAGTGAAACTGAAACATTGAAATGTTTCGTTGGGGTATCCTGGTATTCCTAGTAATGCCTCTTCCATTATCCAGATTCACAACTGTCACCGTATATTTCTTTGCCATCTGTCCAAATCCCTTTATATGTCTTTAGTCATTACCGTCTGCACACCCCTTTAGGCCAATTGGTTTTCTTCCTTCCCTACCGTTCGGCACCAGCCTATGGTTTGGAAGAAGACTATCCAATAAGCATAAAGGGTGTACTGTCCTAATCCTAGGAGCACTCGCAATGCGAGAGAAGGTGAAGATAAAAGACACCTGAATGTACTTTATTCCTATTTCTCCTGAACCAGAATCCATCCCCGAACTGGAACAAGTTCCTTTCGAGTTCGTATATAACCATACGATGGAATATCCAATAAACTGTGGATCTTCGTAGTGATACGGAGTGTCCTGGAGAAATACAAAGGTGATTTAGGATTGGCGAAGAAATACTTGGTTTGGTCGTGAATATCAGTCGCAATTTACTTTGCCCTCCTACTAATCCCTTGCTTTGTCTTAACTTAATACCTTCTGCACACCATCGTTATGCTAATTGGTTTTCTTCATTCCCCACCGTTCGGCACCAGCCTAAGGTTTGGAAGAAGACTATCCAATTTGTGTAATAGGTGTACTATCTCCTAAACCAAGGAGTACTCGCAACCTGAGAGAAGGTGAAAAGAAAAGACAACTGAATAGTCCTATCCGTTTTCTCCAGAACCAGAAACCATCCTCGAAATCCTTCGAGTTCGTATATAACCATACGATGGTTTTGTCCAATGGAAGTGGACGTTCGTAGTAATACGGGGTGTCCTGGAGAAAAGGGTAAAAGTAGGAGTGGCAATGAGGTCTGCAACTCTGACAATCCAAAAGCCAGTGTTAAGAAGGTTCGGTCAACTTGGTCACTGAGTCAAAATCCAGGGTCGGGTCAATGGTCGCTGCCAGAGAGAGAGAAAAGAAACACTCAGCGTGCACTCTAACCTAGATCAGAATGGTTACCAATTTATCTAATCAGGAAACCTCCCACTGTACCTCAAATTCTCCTCCAAACCTAAAAGAAGAATTAGTCGGGATAACCCGAGGAGTAAACCAACTCATCAGTGGGAATCGGGATCCAACTATCATCGCATGATAACGTGACGGAATCCACTCACGTCACCACACTCCAGAAGGTATGCGCATGCCTGGCAAGTTTCAGTTCTTTTGAAACTCCCGATGTGATTTTTACCCCTAGGACCCAAGTGACCTTGACACAGTCAACAAATCAAAGAGTCCTAGTCAAGTTCAGCCCGTCATTATCCTGGATTGCATTAAACCCACCCGTACGAGCCCTTGACACAGTCAACAAGGCCGCACGACTGTCCTAACCAATCCCATTAATATGCTACAAACAAACACTACTTAGCTACCGCACACTACGCCTTGACACAGTCAACAAACGCAGCACGAATACTAAGTAATACTTGTAAGAAATGACGGAGGGCTACGACTGGTTTTTGGCGAAAAACCTTTAGCGTAATGAACTTGATATCGTTGAAGGAACTGCATAGCTTTTTAGAAAATATAGTGACGAAAACCTTTACTAAAGAGGTCACTCCCGGTGAAGGGATCTCGGCTCTTTCCCCGTAGAATGAGGTGCAGGATATTCCAACTGAATACCACGATGCAAAGCAAAAGTAATCGGCTATAGTGAAGTTAATGCCCTGACGCAAACTTCTGTCCAAGGGGTCACTCCCGGTGAAGGGATCTCGGCCCTTGCCTCGTCGACTGAGGAGCAGGATATTCCAAATGAATACCACTATGCAAAACAAAAGAGAACGTCCTTGCAATAACAGCTTTTTGAAAAAGTGTTCCAACAACATCAGATTAGGTTTGTTTATCTTGCATTGATCCGAATCAATGCAGTCCCATCAATTGATCACACCACAAAGAACGAAAATATACTGACGTACGTATATGCCATCCGCATTTGCCACTGGGTCCCGTCATCACCCGTTAGGTTAGCTAACTAACGGCAGAGCGGGGACTGGACTAGCGCGGATGTAAAACATATACAACATCTACTAATATATATACCAATATATAGTATTTCGCTCAAGGCGTGAATAAAATGCAACATCACAGGAATGTACAGCATCACAGAACAATACAGATATCTGGAAGCCCCGGGTTTCACAGAGCCGCTGCTGAAACCCGACGTTCCCCTGGTCGTGTGGATAGCCTGTGCAATGGAAATCCTAGACCCCTACGGGCGCGGCAAGTCACCCGCCAAAACCTGAAGCGAGGCAGCCCCCTTCAGTACCGTGAATGGACCACCCAGCACTTCACGGAATCCGGTAACTTGGGCACCCCTCCTGGGTCAACCTGTACCCCCTACGAGTGCGGCGAATAGCCCGCCAATCCTGGACTGAAGCCCCCTCCGTCTCAAAGCCATGAGATGCGGGCCCGTTGCCCTCCAGAACCCGGCTATCCGTGCACCCCTCCGCGGGGTAACCCTAGTACAGAAAGTAAAATATACATACACCGGGTACATCGACCGCAACCAGGTCGTGCCCCAAAAGAATAATACAAACAGGCAGTGACGGCAGTCCACATGTCGGACGCTCGCCCCGCAATAACAAATGCACATAATACAACAAAACTGTACTAGCATTGCATCCAGGCTATCCCCCACGACCGATCCGCAACATCACAGCATAAACATAGAACATCAACGTGAAAATCACGTTCGCAAATCCGTCTAACCGGGCTATAGCAGTTAGACCGGATTTACCGATCGAGTGACATTCACGGTCGCAGAAAATAATGTAAATACTGTGAAATAATGTGTTTAAAATTTTCCGATCAATCAAACAATTAACAAGTGGGCCCCCAACCAATACTGTAGCAGTCACAGAAAACCTGGGCCCAAATTTAATATCCCAAAAGCTCCAAAATCAAGTGAAAGACAATCTGGAAAAAATTGGAACAGTGATGAAATAAATGCGCGGCGGAAGCGCGGCCAAAGCAATACTTTGGCCGCCCTTCCACGGTCCTTTGTACGATTTAGGCTACCAATTTTTTCCACATCTCTTATATTTTCTTGTACATCATTCTGAAAACACCTGAAAAATTTTTGGACTTCAAAAAAATTTGACAGAAACTGATGTGCTTGAAATACGAGTTTTCGGGATTTTGTTCGATCGGAAACGTAAAACACATTAAACGAAGCTAGGTAAGGTTAATGGCGTGGCTCTGATACCATGTTGCGCCACGGCAGCGCCCCGGCCGTCTTACTCGAGGCCAAATTGCGGAATCAAAAATTTTCCATACTCGGAAACCGGCGCTACCGCGGACAAAGAAAACCCGGATCGTTAACCATTAACCTACGCTAGCTAACAAGGGATAGGGTGAGAAATATACCGAGTGATCCGAGTCCTCCGGTCTTCTCTTCATCATCCCGATCTCCCGCGGAAAGTCTATGCTCCACATCGTCGCCTCCTCGCCGGAAAGGGCACCACATCGCCTTCGTCTTTTACGGGCTCCCGCCTCAATACCGAGGCAACTCGAGCATGAAGCCGGCAACTCGACATGCCCAAGAATTGCTGTAGAATATGTAGTGTAGAATCATAGTCTCACTTTGGGGTTTGTTGCCTTTGGATGGAGGAAAGAGGACAAGGAAAATATGGTGCTTTCATTTTTCCTTGCATGAAAGCAAGATCAAGAAGGAAACTCTCAAGAATGAAGCTCTCTCTTTTTCTTCTCACTTTCTTTTTCTTCTCATGAAAAACTTATCATCTTCAAGTAAGTATGAGAATGGTGGAGGAAAGATAATATGATAGCAAGAGGGAGGTGAGTGTAGGAGCAAGGAAGTGGTGACCACACCAAGGTCAAAGAAAACATCAACCATGCTTAAAACACTATGCACTCCATAACCTTTCACTTCTCTCAATTCAAAAGCATGGAGGAAAAGAAAAAGAAAGCTATCATAATCAATACAATTGCAAGAAACCCCCTCCACAAAAGTAATTTGCAAAACTGCAAATAACCCCCTCCATCGGAAAAGTCCGGCCGGGAAAGAACAAAGGAAAACCGGCCGGAACGGAATGCAAACTGGCAACTCCAGAAAACTGGTCCCGTAATAAATTACAGGAAAACCCCGACACTGTGCATACACACCTGCATCTGTATTCCGACCGGATACAAATGCAATGAGACAAAATCTACACTGTACTAAACTAGTACCGGCTTAAACCAAAGCCGGCTAGTAAAATCCGTTCGATCCTGATCCGTGCAATACCGCACGTATCTGATCGAACCCTGCCATATAACTATACGGCCACTAGTACAAAACTGTCCGATCCTGATCCGTGCAATACCGCACGTGTCTGATCGGACCCTGCCATATCTCCATACGGCCTCTACAGCGTTTCGCCCGAAAGCTGAGTAACTGAAAGTGTGGTGGACTCTAAAGACTCGTCAATACTATGGCTGTGGATTTAACCACTGGCACGTCAGAGGTATAAGCCAATACGTGACGGGCCACCAGCTATTGACCAAAAGGGACGTCGATGAGGAAGCTCACCCCGACACCCAACTGAGCCTGTCAGTGACAATATCCGTACAGTCCGGTCCGTTCGTCTATGAGTATCGCATGGCGGGCCTAGGGGGTTGGTGAAAGTCAGACCCCCAAAAGCGGTACAAGTCGTGTCGGGGCGTAGCCCAGAACGCCCTGAGATACTACTGGAATACCTACCAGTAAATCTCCTGCCTCGGCCGAGGGCTTTGCGTAATGGCTCTCCTAGACACAGCGCGACCTCACCCCCAATACCGGGAGAGACGAACCCCTGCAGATCCGCTCACTGCCTCCATGTGGCTCGGGACTGTACCCAACTAAAACCTGTTTGCACGACTCCTTTGAGCCGTGGTAGGGTAGTAATCAAAGCACAGTGGGAACTCACACGAGACAAATGACGATCTCAGGTCGATGAACTAACCTGTACACATGTCACCTGGGAACTGCTATCTGACATCTGGTACAAGACCAACTAGCAGGTTCCCGGCGAGTCCTGTCCGGTGTACTCATAACCCAATGAGCACCTGTATACATCTTAGGTGAACCAACTGACACCAGTGGCTTGTGAGACCGGCCACCGCCCCTCGTCGGGGTCTCGACTGTATACACTAGTCTACTAATGGAGTATCGATGCCCAGTCTCGAAACTCCCACGACTAGGGACAATTTAAGGATGTGCTTATAGACCCCAGCTCCCACGTATATGATCGCCATCATACTGCTGGTCGTCAAGCAAGAATCCTAGGGGCTCTATCAACGTGTAATAGCGACATATCAGGTCACCTAAAGCAGTACACGATGATAAAGATAAACCAGATAGAATACTATCATCTCGAGTAAGACTGTCCTACCGGGATAGGTCCTCCCTTAATCATTGCAATCACGTGCCTGTGATCCAATAATTGACTCTGAGGGCACTATCTCCAACAATCTCCCACTTGCACTCAAGGCTAATTATTGCGATGTCGCATACTCACAGCCCGTGTGATACCGAACACCCAACTCCTCTACTAGTCAGTCTCACAAAGCTCGTTTGCGAAACTATTGCGTTCGAGGAATAGCCTCAGTGAGTGGATCCGCTGTGATGTTTCTTTCTATGTCTCTCTATATCTCAAGTTCGCGGAGAAAGCCATCTCCCGAAATGAGCAATACCTGTCTTAGAATGTCTGGATGTCTGATGGGACCTAGCTCATAAATGAACTCCAAATCCAAACTTCTTAGACTGTATCATCAACTGAACTTAATCAGTATCCTGCGCCATGCCGCCCTCAGTATTGCCTTGGACCACCTGTCCAAAATACTGCCCCTCGTCAGAGGGAGAACTATAACTCTGACAACCTCCTTGTCGTCCATGTCACCTTGGAAGCCTGGAGTGATAACCGTCTCCTATAAGAGGCAGCCGTTATCATATCCCTAGAACATTCACTTATGTTCTAAAACTGCTTCCTACTGTTTTTCCAGGATTGGATTAATATCAACTTATTGCATCTAGTGCAAGAACAACATCTGGTGTGGTACTTGACATCTCATGATTGACTCAATTGCCTAAGCAAGTGATCTGTCAATCATGCGTATCCCTCTCCCCTTTAGTCTGTAAGACACCTTTAGAGAGGGTGACTCCATTACCTGCAGGTACACTACCGTGCCAGGAGTCGTCCATTCTAAATACTCATAGAATGCTGTCAAGATACCCAGATTGGGAAACCACCCAAATCTAGATCTAAAACCATAGATCTAGTAACCAGTATGTCTGATATAATATCCAAGTCCCTTGTGGAGAAACTACTGTGTGACGACCAAAGTATAACCGATCGTAGTATAGGAATATCACTTCCTACTACCTTCTCAACAGATCCATCCCCTATTCTGATGACGTCAAACCTATGACTGTCACATCAGAAATAGATGATCTATCTCCGCTACATCTGCTTTAGTCTATAAATAGACATAAGCCTGATGTCCACCAATGCTTCCGCTGCTCCCACTGACTACGACAACCCTCTGGCAGAGTCATATAGACGTGCACTTCTAAAGCTAGTTTAGAACGACGCTATACTCATCCTTCTGCCGGGTCTCGCAGCCTGGAACAACAACAATGGCAAGTGTGGGTAAACAAGTACTTCCCTGTCACCGTCCTTGAGGCTACCGGAGTACCTCTCGGGTGCCTGAAGTTACCCACCTTATCTGCGGAGTGGCCAATGGAATGTCAAATCAGATTGAATCTTTAGGTTCCTTATCAAATCTTCAGTAATCGTTTGTGGTTCTGGAATCACTTCCAGTTCTACCATACTCCCACTACTTTTCTGAAAAAATCCATTTTTAATAAAAACTGTGGCGAGTCTAGAACAATATTGCTATTGTTCATCCAGATGGTAGAAAGTCAACCCTAGTCATCGCCTGGGTCAACCCACAAACAGCCATTACGGAAACGTGCCTTGAGTTGTCCAGTGTCTGGTTTTAATCATAAGCTGGACAACTCCCCGTACCTTAACATCGTTAAGATATGAACTGTTCTATATCCAATATAGAACCAGAGGCACTGATTCAATTGAACCAGATTCAAATCATGCAACTATCTCCAGTGCATGTCAACTAAATGGAAGGAGGTCGATCAGCGTTACTCAACTTAGGAATGCTTCCAATTATGAGTAACCTGAAAGAGAAGCAATCTGTCTTCATCATTACTATCAACTGAATATCATACACAAGTATCTACATCTTCGATCTCTTTGACGAATCCCGATACTTGCTACACCTGGTACTCTACTCTATTCAAATACCTATAACTCCTCAAAACTTAGACCCTGTGTTTCAACGAAACACATGTCTAAGAACTAGAGAAGTTAAAAGTAAACAGAATATAGTATGAGGACCAACCCCTCTGTCCTAATGGACACTGGACAACATACAATACTCTGTATAAGTCCGCTGAGTCTAACAACTCTTTCACTGTGCGTCGTAGGTTAAAAACTGTACTTATGGTTAAGAAGAATTACACCGCTGTTTAATGCTCCTTACCAAACCATCCACTGATATAGGTAAATGTCATAGACATAATATCAAAAGGTATATCTCACTCTATGAGAATAGACGTACAGATATATCAATTTGAAATTGGTGCATAACCGCGGATATTCAAAACCAAATAATTGCCGACCGGCAAACAGCCCAGGTGATCTCCTCAAATATCACCGATTACAACGAATCCCGATATAATGAGGATGATCACCCAATTCCCAATAACTTACTCCCACTCATCATCTGTAAAACCATACAGATATGAGAATCATACCTGGTAAATACATACCCTGGAGTAAGTGTCTAATCGGGAAATCAGTTTTCTTTTAACATTACACAGTGAAACTGAAACATTGAAATGTTTTGTTGGGGTATCCTGGTATTCCTAGTAATGCCTCTTCCATTATCCAGATTCACAACTGTCACCGTATATTTCTTTACCATCTGTCCAAATCCCTTTATATGTCTTTAGTCATTACCGTCTGCACACCCCTTTAGGCCAATTGGTTTTCTTCCTTCCCTACCGTTCGGCACCAGCCTATGGTTTGGAAGAAGACTATCCAATAAGCATAAAGGGTGTACTGTCCTAATCCTAGGAGCACTCGCAATGCGAGAGAAGGTGAAGATAAAAGACACCTGAATGTACTTTATTCCTATTTCTCCTGAACCAGAATCCATCCCCGAACTGGAACAAGTTCCTTTCGAGTTCGTATATAACCATACGATGGAATATCCAATAAACTGTGGATCTTCGTAGTGATACGGAGTGTCCTGGAGAAATACAAAGGTGATTTAGGATTGGCGAAGAAATACTTGGTTTGGTCGTGAATATCAGTCGCAATTTACTTTGCCCTCCTACTAATCCCTTGCTTTGTCTTAACTTAATACCTTCTGCACACCATCGTTATGCTAATTGGTTTTCTTCATTCCCCACCGTTCGGCACCAGCCTAAGGTTTGGAAGAAGACTATCCAATTTGTGTAATAGGTGTACTATCTCCTAAACCAAGGAGTACTCGCAACCTGAGAGAAGGTGAAAAGAAAAGACAACTGAATAGTCCTATCCATTTTCTCCAGAACCAGAAACCATCCTCGAAATCCTTCGAGTTCGTATATAACCATACGATGGTTTTGTCCAATGGAAGTGGACGTTCGTAGTAATACGGGGTGTCCTGGAGAAAAGGGTAAAAGTAGGAGTGGCAATGAGGTCTGCAACTCTGACAATCCAAAAGCCAGTGTTAAGAAGGTTCGGTCAACTTGGTCACTGAGTCAAAATCCAGGGTCGGGTCAATGGTCGCTGCCAGAGAGAGAGAAAAGAAACACTCAGCGTGCACTCTAACCTAGATCAGAATGGTTACCAATTTATCTAATCAGGAAACCTCCCACTGTACCTCAAATTCTCCTCCAAACCTAAAAGAAGAATTAGTCGGGATAACCCGAGGAGTAAACCAACTCATCAGTGGGAATCGGGATCCAACTATCATCGCATGATAACGTGACGGAATCCACTCACGTCACCACACTCCAGAAGGTATGCGCATGCCTGGCAAGTTTCAGTTCTTTTGAAACTCCCGATGTGATTTTTACCCCTAGGACCCAAGTGACCTTGACACAGTCAACAAATCAAAGAGTCCTAGTCAAGTTCAGCCCGTCATTATCCTGGATTGCATTAAACCCACCCGTACGAGCCCTTGACACAGTCAACAAGGCCGCACGACTGTCCTAACCAATCCCATTAATATGCTACAAACAAACACTACTTAGCTACCGCACACTACGCCTTGACACAGTCAACAAACGCAGCACGAATACTAAGTAATACTTGTAAGAAATGACGGAGGGCTACGACTGGTTTTTGGCGAAAAACCTTTAGCGTAATGAACTTGATATCGTTGAAGGAACTGCATAGCTTTTTAGAAAATATAGTGACGAAAACCTTTACTAAAGAGGTCACTCCCGGTGAAGGGATCTCGGCTCTTTCCCCGTAGAATGAGGTGCAGGATATTCCAACTGAATACCACGATGCAAAGCAAAAGTAATCGGCTATAGTGAAGTTAATGCCCTGACGCAAACTTCTGTCCAAGGGGTCACTCCCGGTGAAGGGATCTCGGCCCTTGCCTCGTCGACTGAGGAGCAGGATATTCCAAATGAATACCACTATGCAAAACAAAAGAGAACGTCCTTGCAATAACAGCTTTTTGAAAAAGTGTTCCAACAACATCAGATTAGGTTTGTTTATCTTGCATTGATCCGAATCAATGCAGTCCCATCAATTGATCACACCACAAAGAACGAAAATATACTGACGTACGTATATGCCATCCGCATTTGCCACTGGGTCCCGTCATCACCTGTTAGGTTAGCTAACTAACGGCAGAGCGGGGACTGGACTAGCGCGGATGTAAAACATATACAACATCTACTAATATATATACCAATATATAGTATTTCGCTCAAGGCGTGAATAAAATGCAACATCACAGGAATGTACAGCATCACAGAACAATACAGATATCTGGAAGCCCCGGGTTTCACAGAGCCGCTGCTGAAACCCGACGTTCCCCTGGTCGTGTGGATAGCCTGTGCAATGGAAATCCTAGACCCCTACGGGCGCGGCAAGTCACCCGCCAAAACCTGAAGCGAGGCAGCCCCCTTCAGTACCGTGAATGGACCACCCAGCACTTCACGGAATCCGGTAACTTGGGCACCCCTCCTGGGTCAACCTGTACCCCCTACGAGTGCGGCGAATAGCCCGCCAATCCTGGACTGAAGCCCCCTCCGTCTCAAAGCCATGAGATGCGGGCCCGTTGCCCTCCAGAACCCGGCTATCCGTGCACCCCTCCGCGGGGTAACCCTAGTACAGAAAGTAAAATATACATACACCGGGTACATCGACCGCAACCAGGTCGTGCCCCAAAAGAATAATACAAACAGGCAGTGACGGCAGTCCACATGTCGGACGCTCGCCCCGCAATAACAAATGCACATAATACAACAAAACTGTACTAGCATTGCATCCAGGCTATCCCCCACGACCGATCCGCAACATCACAGCATAAACATAGAACATCAACGTGAAAATCACGTTCGCAAATCCGTCTAACCGGGCTATAGCAGTTAGACCGGATTTACCGATCGAGTGACATTCACGGTCGCAGAAAATAATGTAAATACTGTGAAATAATGTGTTTAAAATTTTCCGATCAATCAAACAATTAACAAGTGGGCCCCCAACCAATACTGTAGCAGTCACAGAAAACCTGGGCCCAAATTTAATATCCCAAAAGCTCCAAAATCAAGTGAAAGACAATCTGGAAAAAATTGGAACAGTGATGAAATAAATGCGCGGCGGAAGCGCGGCCAAAGCAATACTTTGGCCGCCCTTCCGCGGTCCTTTGTACGATTTAGGCTACCAATTTTTTCCACATCTCTTATATTTTCTTGTACATCATTCTGGAAACACCTGAAAAATTTTTGGACTTCAAAAAAATTCGACAGAAACTGATGTGCTTGAAATACGAGTTTTCGGGATTTTGTTCGATCGGAAACGTAAAACACATTAAACGAAGCTAGGTAAGGTTAATGGCGTGGCTCTGATACCATGTTACGCCACGGCAGCGCCCCGGCCGTCTTACTCGAGGCCAAATTGCGGAATCAAAAATTTTCCATACTCGGAAACCGGCGCTACCGCGGACAAAGAAAACCCGGATCGTTAACCATTAACCTACGCTAGCTAACAAGGGATAGGGTGAGAAATATACCGAGTGATCCGAGTCCTCCGGTCTTCTCTTCATCATCCCGATCTCCCGCGGAAAGTCTATGCTCCACATCGTCGCCTCCTCGCCGGAAAGGGCACCATATCGCCTTCGTCTTTTACGGGCTCCCGCCTCAATACCGAGGCAACTCGAGCATGAAGCCGGCAACTCGACATGCCCAAGAATTGCTGTAGAATATGTAGTGTAGAATCATAGTCTCACTTTGGGGTTTGTTGCCTTTGGATGGAGGAAAGAGGACAAGGAAAATATGGTGCTTTCATTTTTCCTTGCATGAAAGCAAGATCAAGAAGGAAACTCTCAAGAATGAAGCTCTCTCTTTTTCTTCTCACTTTCTTTTTCTTCTCATGAAAAACTTATCATCTTCAAGTAAGTATGAGAATGGTGGAGGAAAGATAATATGATAGCAAGAGGGAGGTGAGTGTAGGAGCAAGGAAGTGGTGACCACACCAAGGTCAAAGAAAACATCAACCATGCTTAAAACACTATGCACTCCATAACCTTTCACTTCTCTCAATTCAAAAGCATGGAGGAAAAGAAAAAGAAAGCTATCATAATCAATACAATTGCAAGAAACCCCCTCCACAAAAGTAATTTGCAAAACTGCAAATAACCCCCTCCATCGGAAAAGTCCGGCCGGGAAAGAACAAAGGAAAACCGGCCGGAACGGAATGCAAACTGGCAACTCCAGAAAACTGGTCCCGTAATAAATTACAGGAAAACCCCGACACTGTGCATACACACCTGCATCTGTATTCCGACCGGATACAAATGCAATGAGACAAAATCTACACTGTACTAAACTAGTACCGGCTTAAACCAAAGCCGGCTAGTAAAATCCGTTCGATCCTGATCCGTGCAATACCGCACGTATCTGATCGAACCCTGCCATATAACTATACGGCCACTAGTACAAAACTGTCCGATCCTGATCCGTGCAATACCGCACGTGTCTGATCGGACCCTGCCATATCTCCATACGGCCTCTACAGCGTTTCGCCCGAAAGCTGAGTAACTGAAAGTGTGGTGGACTCTAAAGACTCGTCAATACTATGGCTGTGGATTTAACCACTGGCACGTCAGAGGTATAAGCCAATACGTGACGGGCCACCAGCTATTGACCAAAAGGGACGTCGATGAGGAAGCTCACCCCGACACCCAACTGAGCCTGTCAGTGACAATATCCGTACAGTCCGGTCCGTTCGTCTATGAGTATCGCATGGCGGGCCTAGGGGGTTGGTGAAAGTCAGACCCCCAAAAGCGGTACAAGTCGTGTCGGAGCGTAGCCCAGAACGCCCTGAGATACTACTGGAATACCTACCAGTAAATCTCCTGCCTCGGCCGAGGGCTTTGCGTAATGGCTCTCCTAGACACAGCGCGACCTCACCCCCAATACCGGGAGAGACGAACCCCTGCAGATCCGCTCACTGCCTCCATGTGGCTCGGGACTGTACCCAACTAAAACCTGTTTGCACGACTCCTTTGAGCCGTGGTAGGGTAGTAATCAAAGCACAGTGGGAACTCACACGAGACAAATGACGATCTCAGGTCGATGAACTAACCTGTACACATGTCACCTGGGAACTGCTATCTGACATCTGGTACAAGACCAACTAGCAGGTTCCCGGCGAGTCCTGTCCGGTGTACTCATAACCCAATGAGCACCTGTATACATCTTAGGTGAACCAACTGACACCAGTGGCTTGTGAGACCGGCCACCGCCCCTCGTCGGGGTCTCGACTGTATACACTAGTCTACTAATGGAGTATCGATGCCCAGTCTCGAAACTCCCACGACTAGGGACAATTTAAGGATGTGCTTATAGACCCCAGCTCCCACGTATATGATCGCCATCATACTGCTGGTCGTCAAGCAAGAATCCTAGGGGCTCTATCAACGTGTAATAGCGACATATCAGGTCACCTAAAGCAGTACACGATGATAAAGATAAACCAGATAGAATACTATCATCTCGAGTAAGACTGTCCTACCGGGATAGGTCCTCCCTTAATCATTGCAATCACGTGCCTGTGATCCAATAATTGACTCTGAGGGCACTATCTCCAACAGTGAAGCCGCAAAAGAGGCTGTCTGGATGAGGAAGTTCATTTCTGAACTTCAGGTGGTTCCGTCCATTGCCAATCCAATACCTTTGTATTGCGATAACAATGGAGCTGTAGCTTTAGCGAAGGAACCAAGGTCCCATCAGAAATCCAGGCATATCTTAAAGCTATTTCACCTGATCAGGAAGATCGTGGATCGTCGGGAGATCGAGATACGGAGAGTGGACATAAAAGAAAACACGGCAGATCCATTCACCAAGGCCATTCCTCAAGTACAGTTCGAGAGGCTATTTGAGATGTTGGGCATGCGGTACGCAAGCAACTGGATCTGGTAGAGACAGTGGGTACTCATTGCGCCAATTATAGGCCTTAGTGCAAGTGGGAGATTGTTGGATATATATGCCCTAGAGGCCTACATTGTATAGGATGCTTGGGATATGTATGTACATGACAGTCTTGCTTGATATGATAGTACGCTATTTGGTTTGACTTTGTCTTAACGTATGATATTTTTTACTTGGTATTTATATATATATGTTGATAAAGCCCATAGAGTGTTTTTCCTGACTACCGGCGTTGTGATGGCAGTCATACTAGTGGGAGCTTGATAGTCAATAGGCACACCCTTGGATGTCCCTGGTCGCAGGAGTATCGAGATTGGGCATCGATACTCCGGAGTAGACTAGTGTATACATATCTAGACTCTGACGAGGGGCAATGGATTGGTCCCGCAACCATTGGTGGTGTTCACCTAAGATTGTATACAGATGCTCACTGGGTGTGAGTACACCGGACAGGACTCGCCGAGAACTGACTGGATGGTAGTATACCTAACGTCAGATAGCAGTTCTCAGGTGACATGTGTGCAGATAGTCCGTTGACTTAAGGTCATCATCTGTCTCGTGTGAGTTCCCACTGTGCTTTGATTATTACCCTACCACGGCTCAAAGGAGTCGTGCAAACAGGTTTCAGTTGGGCACAGTCCCGAGCCACGTGGAGGCAGTGAGCGACTGTTAGGGATTCGTCTCTCCCGGTATAGGGAGTTGATATCGCACTGTGGTCGGTTGGTCATTACCATAAGTCCCTGGCCAGGGCTGATTGAGAATTACTGATGGAATGATCAGTAGATTCTCGGGTGGTCTTGAACCATACCGACACGACTTGTACGGTTATTAGGGGTCTGACGTCCACCACCTCCCTAGACCATACATGCGATACTCTTAGACGAATAGACCGGACTGCATGGATATTGTCACAGACAGGCTCAGTAGGATTTCAGATAGGTTACCTCATCAGCTTTCTTATCGACAACTACCTGGGGACCGTTACGTACAGCTAGTGCCGCTTGCGGTCTGTGGTTAAACCCACTGCCAGCGTAGTAGTTGAGTCTTTAGAGTCCTACATAGAGATTTCCCAAACCCAGGCGAAAAGATATAGAGGTCGTATGGTTTTACGACAAAGGTTCGGACGCATACGTGATTGAACGCACGTACGACATTCGGACAGTTTTTACTAGCCGGCTTTGGTTTAAGCCAGATTCTAGTATCAGGTTATTGGATTTATACAGTCTAAAGTTTTTCCGTGTTTTCACGGATGAGAGGGGCGTTCTCGTAATTTTCCGAGAAGCTTCTAGAAGGATGTGACATGGAGGGAGAGGTGGCATTTTCATTTAATGATTTAGTGACTCATTGTGAGTGATTCATCATGTCATTAATGCATTATTAAATGCTTAATGACTCACATAATGAATCACCCACTTGCATTAATGAAACATGATGAATAATCACATATTATTCATTATGTTTCATATATCAAGTGAGAAGCGATTTCATTATTATGATTATTATGATTATCATCTTCTCACTCTCTCTCTTCAAGTTCTCTCTCCTTCACCAAACCTAATCCTACCCTCATGAGTTGAGAATAAGGATTAGGAAAGACTAATTACTCCATAACCTATCTCTACATCACCTTAGCTACTCTATTTAGCAACTAGTGAAACTAAGTAACCTCAAGTTTAGAGGTTATAGCTTGGATTAGGGTTCTCGGGTGGATCGTCTATCACGGAAGAAAGCCGAAGATGACGTGGAGATCCAAAGAGGCCGTAGATAACATTAAGACGAAGGACTAGAACCGTTTGGTATAATCTCTTGACATAGTAGTTTAGAACTCTATAGCTTTTGTTAAAACTTGTTTAGCAAACGATTCATACGGTTATTCGATGTTTAATCATAGAACAAGATTGTTATTCATATTTCCGCCTCCCCATAAGTATTGGGGTGTTGAACATCGACTTACAGCTTGCCGCTCTCGTAGGGGTCTAGGGATGTGGGTTTGGCTATTCATCACGGCCGTGGAATCCGTGTTTTATATAGGCTCAAAATAAAACACGGACATCCTAATATATCCAATATTTCATATGTTGTTTTCTGCTGCGTTATCTGTGATGTGATCATTTGATATGTGGAGATAGACACTGTATATAGTATATAAGATATATTATATAGACATTGCTTATGTTTTACACCCATGCTAGCCCTGCCCCACTATGCCGTTAGTTACCTAACGTAACGGTGCATGACGAGACATCGAGCCGAATGTGGATGGCATAAGCGTACGTTGTATTTATCTGTGATGTTTAGGTAACTTAAATGATGGGACATTCATTAATGAGATTAATGAAAGAAAATAAACCTAAAAGATGTTGTAGAATCGAATTTCAAAAATTAGGTAGCTCTAGTTGTTGCTTTGCATAGCAGTATTCCTTGTAGAATATCCAGCACCTCATTCGACGAGGAAAGAGCCGAGATTCCTTCACCGGGAGTGACCTCTTTAGCAATAACTAGCAGATGCTACAACCTTCGGTTTGTATTTTGATTGCTTTTCTAGTTCTTGCTTTGCATAGTGGTATTGTGAATATCCTGCACCTCATTCGACGAGGAAAGAGCCGAGATCCTTTCACCGGGAGTGACCACTTTAGCGAAACTAGCAAAGGCCTAAAAAACACTCCATTTTAAACCATTTGATTCTGTAACGATATCAAGTTCAAAGCATTAAAGGTTTTCTTAAAAACCATCCGCAACCCTCCGTCATTTTAGGAAGTAGAGTGCTTAGTATTCGTGCTGCGTTTGTCGACCATAGCCGAGACGTAGTGTACGGTAGGTAAGTAATGTCTTCCTACACAGCATATGATGCGATTAGTTAGGACAGTCATGTGACTTTGTTGACCTTAGCTAAGGGTCATGTGGGTGGGTCTAATTAATCATGAAATGACGGGTAGAACTTGACTAGTGCTTATGATTTGTTGACCATAGCCAAGGTCATAGGTGCTAGGGGTAAAACCATTATCGGGAGTTTCAAGTGTTGAAATTTGCAATGAGATTGCATACCTTCTATGAGATAATTGGATCCTGATACCCACTGCGAGTAATTGTTACTCCTAGGAGAGTTTTGCACTTTACAATTAGCCGATCAAGTAGGTGTCTAGAAAGGTGTCTACGGGGTTACGCCCCTGGGAAAACGAGGTTTATTTTAATTTGGTCCGTACGAAAGCACGGGGAACCTTCCTCAAAGTACCGGCACTGGCCTGGCTGAAAGATTGGCGAACTTATAGAGTGTAATTAATCCCGGCTAGTCTTTCATTTTAGGGATTGAAGGAAGATTTGATAAAAACAGTGGGAGCCATCCTGATTAGATAAAAAATATATATAACCAATATAATCTTGCAAAGAGCGCACGCAGAGTGTTTTCTTCTCTCTCTCTCCAGGTAGCGACCATGTCACGCCTTAATCAAGATAATAATATGGATGTATTGACCGAACCCGCTTGTTATACTGAGCTGGGGAACGTTGGACCCGCTCCAACTTATAATTGTTATAAGACCGAGCAGGAATTAGGGGAATACCAGGATTCCTATGCCGCCCAAACGAAGAAAGTGCATGATGATGTATCTTCTTCGGGTGTGTTCATTACATAGAACTGTTTTTCAGTATCCTCTACGTCCTGGGTATTAGATACTGGGTCAGGATCCCGAATATGTAATCTGTTACATAGGCTAAAGATAGGTAGGGAACTGAGAACGGGTGATAAGTTTAAAGAGTTGGAAACGGTGCAATTGTTGCAGCCAAAGTGTTGGCAGTTATCACCCTGTATTACCAAATACATTGATTCTAAATAAATGTTATTAGATACCGAACCTGACATACAACATCATATCAGTCTCTTTATTTAGTAAAGAAGGATATAATTTTGTATTGTTGGATAATGTTTTGAACATTTCCTATATCAAAAGTTGATCGGTTCAGGCACGTTATTGTAGGGTTACTAGGCACTCTCACAAGGGTCTACAAGGCATCAATCATGCCCGATTTAAAATTTAGACATGCCGAACAACCCTAACCAAGATCTTAGACCAGAGATTAGGCAAAAAATATAGCAATTAAACAACTTTACTTCTAAGAGATAGGGATTACAACCTTTGTAGTCCGGTCCTTCACTTCATAAGCTCCGAGTAGACGTCCCTTCGCTGCGATCATCAAGTTCCCAGACTCTAGAGAGGCTCCACGAAGAGAAAGATGCAAGCTTGCTTCCGATCTTCGATAACAAAGATGATCCACCTTGAAGTTTCTTTAACACAAGCTCTCACTCACAAATGAAGTGAACACCCTAATCTAAATGGTTAGGATAGATTAGGATGATGAAGTAGGATTTTAGCCCTCATTTGTTTTCTTAATCTCACTCATTTTCATCACTTCTCAAAAAGCTAGAAAGCTTTTCAAGCAAGAAGGAATAAGAAGAAGAAGCTAACTCTTTTGTGATGAATAACGAATAACTCAAGTGTAAGGTTAGAAATGCAACCATGGTATATGTGAGAAGAACTAACCCTTATAGAGATTGAATCATGGTTAAAGGGTTGGGTTGGGTTAAACAAATATCTATGCAAAATATCAACACATAATATCTTTGCAAGAAACAAAAGCAAAGCTTCTAGAAGCTACTAGAAAGAATTAAACCAAATCAAACCCTAACCATGTTTAATCTCCACTAAACATGTTGCATTAATAACCCTAACATGTTACAATATTATATATCACATATACAATATTTATTGTAACAAAATAAAATAATACAATTAACATATATCGCATATATATCAATGTATTACTCGAGTGAGAAAAAAATCTTTTAGTGAGCTTATATTAGTTAATGTAATTTAATATATCAAATATATAATTATACATTAAATTATCGAATCAATACTTGATCCGATAATCCGGCTATTTCATAAATAACCGACTATTATAATCTGTATCAGTTCATCAAATCAACACTTTCGAACCATTGTGTGACAATGGAGGTGAGGCTTTGGCCCAGGAACCACGGTCCCATCAGTGACCCAGACATATTCCAAGGCAGTATCATCTGATCATGGAGATAATTGATCTCCAGGGAGATCGAGGTTAGGAGAGTAGACTCGGAGGAAAACACGACGGATCCATTCACAAAGGCATTTTCCCAAAGAGAGACTTTTAAGGGATGGTTGAGTATGAGATACTATAATCACTGCTATATGATGGCCCTAGTGCAAGTGGGAGATTGTTAGTTGTATGTATGCCTTAGAGGCCATTATTGTACATGAGATGCATATTATAGTGGATGCTGGTACATATATAGGGAGGACTTTCTTGCTCGACATGATAGTATGCTATTTGGTTGCTCTTTATCTTAACATGTATACTTACTGTCTCTCTGTTACATGTTGATAAAGCCCTTAGGATGTGTACTTAACTTCTAGGATTATGATGCAGATCATACTAGTGGGGCCTGGGTAGTCCATGAGTACATCCTTCAATGTTCCTAGTCGTGGGAATATCGAGACGGCGCATCGATATTCCAGAGTAGACTAGCGTATATCTTCTCGAACCATGTGATGGGCGATGGATGTTCCCATATCCATTGGTGTTTGACATCAGAGATGGTATACGGGTGCTCAGTGGAGACTGGGTACACTGAACGGACTCGCCGAGAACTCCCAGATGGTATTATACCTCACGTCAGATGGCAGTTCTCTAGTGACACTGGTACAGCTTAGTCTGTTGACCCGAGATCGTCATAGAGTCTTGTGTGTCTCCCACTGTGCTTTGATTTCCACCCTACCACGGCTCTGCTGAGTCATGCAAACAGGTGGTTTTTGGGTACAGTCCCGAGTCACATGGAGGCAATGAGTGATAGGAGGGGATTCGTCTCTCCCGGTATTGGGGGTTGATGCTGCGCTATGTTCGATTGGCCATAACTGGAAATCCCTGGCCAGGGTTGATGTGATTTACTGGTAACTGTTATCAGTAGTTTCGCGCTCGTTATGGACCTTACATCAGCATGACTTATCAAGCTACTAGGGTCTGACGTTTACCACCCCTAGGCGAGATATGCGACATATCAGACGAACACACCGGACTGTGCGGTAAGTGTTACTGATTGGATTCGCAGGAGTGTGAGTAGGCTTGCTCGTTGATCTTCTAATCGCTTAATACCCGGGTCGCCATTACGTTTAGCAGACCGCTTGCGGTTTGTGGGTGACTGATATGATCACCACCTACTGCCGGCGTATTGACGAGTCTTTAGAGTCCTACACAGAAGTTTCCTGGCTCAAGTGAAACAAAATAGGAGGGCATATGAGATATCTGCAGGACCGAGAATAATACCAGTATGTGATACTGTATTCTATTCTCGCAATTTGTATCATCGGTCGGTTATATGCGATATAGCCGGGTTACTGAATCAAGTGTTGATTCGATATATTGATACACTAGATATTAGTCGGTTATATGAGATATGACCGGATCGTTAAATCAAATGTTGATTTAATGATTTAATGTATAATTATATTTTTGATATATTACTTTACATTAACTAGTATTGGTTCACTTAATATTGCTTTTCTCTTGATGTGCACAAAGTATATATGTGATATATAATTGTGTACATGTTTGTATCATGATTGATGATACATGCAAACATGGGTGTGTGTGTGACATACACCATGTTAATTATAATTTAGGTTTTTATTTATCTTAATTATTCAAAATGGTGGCTTCTTTTGTCATGACTTGAAGCTTCATGAAGTTTGAAGCATCTTTGACAAAGTCCACTTATTTTGTCTTGATTAAGATATTTATTAACCAAACCATTATAAATAACCATGGTTATGTCTCTACAAAGGTTAGTGGATGATAATTACTCACCCATGGTTGCATTATGATATTATTCTTCTTTTCTCATTTTTCTTCTTGCTTCTTCTTTTTCTTCATCAAGAAGAAAACCTTGCTAGATTTTTCTATGTGATGAAAATAAGTGAGAAATCAAAATCTAAAGTGAACCCACTTCCTATTTCATCATCCTCTACTACTTGCCATTTAGTTTAGGGTGTTTTCATCACAAAGTTCTTGACCTAAGTGAAGAGGGAGCTTGAGTTTGAGTCACCCCGACGTAGATCATCTTCGGCCTCGAAGTCAACGAGCTAGCTTGTTCATTTCTTCGGGGAAATCCTTTCTAGAGTTCGGGACTACAATGATCGCAGCGTAGGGATGTCAACATGGAGCTTTAGAAGTGAAGGACCGGATCTACAAAGGTTGTATTTTCATTCACTTCTCTTTGTAGTATTAGTTTACAAGTTTTGTTACCCTAGTTTTCTAGTTCGATCTTTAGGTTGATTGCTTAGCACCCCCTAAAATTTTCGTTGTGGCATGAGTGATGCTTGCAAACCCTAGGCTAGGTGCTGAGGAATCCCAACAATTCATTCATGACGATCTAATACTTCATATTCACAAACCATCAACAAGATACTAGATATGTGCAACCCCCACTAATCGACATATAGCAATTTATAGATGTTTAGCAACACATATACAAGCACAAAACACTGTTAAGCAAAAAATTAGAATTTCAATCGATAATAACTTTCCGTATTTACCCCATGTACAAACCAGTATACAAACAAATCTGTGCATAAACCAAATATGCCAAAAATCATATACATGAACCATACAAAAAATTAGGAGAACATTGGCTATAACTCGGCCGCGGATCCGCGGCCAAATGATCTATTTTGCCGCGGTTCCGCGGTCTAGTTGTGTTAGGGATATGAATGCCCTAGAGGCCATTATTGTACATAGATGTATATTATAGTGGATGCTTGGACATATATATAGAGGACTTTCTTACTCGACATGATAGTATGCTATCTGGTTGCCTTTATCTTAATATGTTCACTGGTATTATTATACCGTCTCTCATATACATGTTGATAAAGCCCTTAGGATGTAGGCTTGACTACCAGGACTATGATGCGGATCATACTACTGGGACCTCGGTAGTCCACAAGCACATCCTTCAATTGTTTCTAGTCGAGGGTATATCGAGATAGGGCGTCGATATTCCAGAGTAGAATAGTGTGTACGTTTCTTGACCCTGTATGAGGCGATGGTTGATCCCATATCCATTGGTGTTTGACATCAAAGATTATACACATGTGCTTATTAGAGAATGGGTACACCGAACAAGACTCGCCGAGAACTCCTAGTTGGTACTATGCCTATCGTCATATAGCAGTTCTCTGGTGATACTGGTACAGGTTAGTATCTAGACCCGAGATCGTCATAGAGTCTTGTGTGGCTCTCACTGTGCTTTGATTTCCTCTTACCATGGCTCAAAGGAGTCATGCAAACAGATGGATTTTGGGTACAGTCCCGAGTCACATGGAGGCAATGAGCGATAAGAGGGGTTTAGTCTCTCCCGGTATTGGGAGTTGATGTTGCTCAATACTCGATTGGCTATAACAATAAGTCCCTGGCCAGGGATGTTGATGAGATTTACTAGTAAGTGTTATCAATAGTTTCTTGAACGGTTCTGAGACATACATCGGCATGACTTATCTAATTACTGGGGTCTGACGTTACCACCCGTAGACTCGATATGCGAAATATCAAACGAAGAGACCGGACTGTACGGTAAGTGTTACTTATATGCTTCATGGGAGTTTGGACAAGCTTGCTTGTGATCTTCTAATCGCTCAATACCTGGGTAGCCATTACGTCCAGCTAGTACCGTTGACGGCTTGTGGGTGACTGATGTGATCATCACCTACTACTGGCGTATTGATGAGTCTTTAGAGTCCTACACAGAAGTTTCCTCGTTCAAGCGAAACGAAGTAGGGAGCATATGTTGATATGTGCGGGGGGCCTGATTAAATACGAGTATGTGATACCGTATTCTAATCTGGCGGTTATTTGTTATCAGTTAGGTTATATGTGATATAACCGGATTATCGAATCAAGTGTTGATTTGATAATGTGATATACAGATAAATAATATTAGTCGGTTATATGTGATATAGCCGGATTGTTAAATCAAGTATTGATTTAATAATGTGATATATATTTATATTTGATATAATTATATATTAACTAATATTATCAGCTCACTTATTATGTTTCTTAATATATATACATATACATATATATTAATGTATATATATTTGATATATGTATATGTGTATATATATATATATATATATATATATATATATATATATAATATGAAGCATGGTTGATTTTCTATTTTTAGAAAATAGAAATAAAAGGTGGAAATTGGAGAGATATTTGTGGTATGGTTCAAGGCATGGGTTTTTATATTTTTTTTATTCATTTGCTTGCACTATTGAACCATGGTTCAATAAATTATTAGAAATTTATCCATGCTTCAATAAGTGAGCAAGAGGGTAGTTCATTCTTCACTTGAGTTCATTGTTTTTGCCTTAGCAATTTTTCTTGAGCTATTGCTATCTAGCTCTCTCCATTTTTCCTCACCTCATCTCCAAGCTCAATCCCTCACATGAGTTGTGAAACCTTGAGCTTGTGAGCATCCTAAGTGAGCCCAAACACCCCTACTTCACTATCCTAGTTTGAATTAGCAATTTGAATTAGTGTGTTTCCTTCACTAAAGAGTTTAGTGAAGAGATAACTTGGATTAGAGAGGCTTCGGGTGGATCGTCTTTGGCACGAAAATCAAGAAGGGAGCTTGTACCATCTTTAAGTGGAGCCTAGTGAAGTCACGTAGACTACAACTCGGATCATTTGAAGAGAAGGACACGATCTACAAATGCTGTAGTTTCGTTCTCTTAGTATAGTTTTGTTTATATCATAGTAAAACCCTAATCATCTAGTTAAAGATCTTGGTTAGTGTTAATTAGCACCCCAAAAATTTAAAAAATGGCATGCTTGATGCTAGTAAAACCCAGTGGTGGTGGTAATAAATACTTTCATGGTATCAGAGCCAAAACTAGAAGATTAGACGATGTTAGATAAATCACAAAACCGAAAACTCCGAAACATTCGAATCCAAACCTAAGTTTCTGTCGAATTTTCCAGAGCCTCTAAATTTTTTTTAAACAGTTGCAGAGTGATCTTCATGGTGTAATTAGAACACTGTAGAAAAACAAGACCATGATTCAATAAAATGGCCGGCGAGAATGGTGAAAAAACCGGCCTGGCCAGTTTTTCTATATTTTTTGATCTCTGGATTTTTACAGTATTCCGGTCTCTTGGGTTTATAGTTTTAGGTACTGTTTGTTTAGCCAAGTTTGCATGTGATGTTAACTTTTCTGTCAGGGCTAATCGGAGTGTTTCGTAGTCGTAATTTTACATCGTTTATGGTTTAAGTTTGATATGTGATACAATACTTGGAATCCAGTTAATTAGTTTTGTGATGGTATGTATAAATCTAGCATGTTAGTTTCTATTGATCGATTTCCATGAAGTTTCAATTCAGACCGAAACTCCGTCGCAATCGCGTATCCTACACGAATACTCGCTAGATAACTTTACTAGGTAGCCACACCCCATATCCCCAACCAAGTGACTGTAGGAGAACCCCATTGCCAAAAGCATCCACTCGGGTGCTCGCGGCCACGGTGTTCCGCCTAAGTGCACTTGTTTGATGGCATCGGGGGTGCGTCCATCTACTAAAGTTCCCGACGAGTATTCGATCAGATAGTCGGGAATCTTGTTGAATTACCAGACTAAGTTATTGAAAAGTGTTTTCGATATGAGACTAAAATGCAAGGTTTATATGGTTAGGCATGGAATTCGGAATATGAGATATTCCGGGTTTATGATGTCTAAGGAAATGTGGATTCTAATTATTGTAGTTTTTCATTTCTTTTCTGCGACCGTAAGTGTAATATGTGGGGTATCCCAAATCTCGTTGCTATATGTCAACGGGATTCGGGATACGTGTCTTTACTTATATTGATGACATGCGATGTTATGTGTTGTTGTGATATATTTTATTGGATCGTCGTGATTGAATAGCTGGGGGTTTATGTGAGATGAGAGTTTTTCAATTTTCATTCATGTAAAATTTGTATGTAATATTCTTTTATTGGGACACTTCCGGGTTGAGGATGTTTTCACTATTGATGTATATTATTTACTTTCACATTAGGATAGACCCAAGGCGGGGAACACAAGTAACCGGGTTCTGGAGTCCAGTGGGAGACCATCACGAGTAGTCGAGACTTTCTTGCAGAGTTGCTTGCCGCTCTCGTAGGGGTCTAGGGATGCGGGTTTGGCTATTCATCACGACTGTGGAATCCTTGTTTCTCATTACTGACTGAATTTAAAACACAGACCTCTTAATATATCCAATATTTCATATGTTGAATTCTGCTGCTTAGTTCTGTGATGTGATCATATAATTGCATGAGATGAATGCTATATATATATAATATATAATAAACGTTGCTTATGTTTTGCACCCACGCTCATCTAGCTCCCGCTCTGCCGTAAGTTAAGTAAACTAACGGTGCATGACGGGGCCCCGTGGCGAATGCGGATGTCATAAGCGTACGTTCTATTTTCGTTTCATTTTCTGTGATGTTTAGGAAACATTAAATGATGGGACTTCATTAATGAGATTAATGAAAAGAAAAGAAAGCTAAAGATGTTGTAGAATCAAAATTTTAAAAAAGGTATCTTTAGTTTTTGCTTTGCATAGTGGTATTCCTTGATGAATATCCAGCACCTCATTCAATGAGGAAAGAGCGGAGATCCCTTCACCGGGAGTTACCTCTTTAGCAAAACTAGAAAATTCTACAACCCACTCGGTTTTGTATTTATAGCTTCTCCAGTTATTGTTTTGCATAGTGGTATTCCTTGATGAATGTCCAGCACCTCATTCGATGAAGAAAGAGCCGAGATCCCTTCACCGGGAGTGACCTCTTTAGAGAAACTAGCAAAAGCTACAAAAACACTCCTTTTCAAATCACTAGATTCTACAACGATATCAAGTTCATTACATTAAAGGTTTTATTAAAAACAATTCGTAGCCCTCCGTCATTTTAGGAAGTAGAGTACTTAGTATTCGTGCTACGTTTGTTGAGCATAGTTGAGGTGTAGTGTACGGTAGCTAAGTGATATCTTCCTATTAAGCATATCATGCAATTGATTAGGACATTTGTACGGCTTTGTTGACCATAGTTAAGGGTCGTACGAGTGCGTTTAATTCAATCAAGAAATGAACGGGTTGAACTTGGCTAGCGCTTATGATTTGTTGACCATAGTTAAGGTCATAAGTTGCTAGGGGTAAAAACAGATATTGGGGATTTCAAGTGTTGAAATTTGCAATGAGATTGCATACCTTCTATAAGATAGTTGGATCTCGATACCCACTGCGAGTAAGAGTTACTCCTGGAAGAGTTTTCCACTTTACAATTAGCCGATCCATTAGGTGTCTAAGAAAGGTGTTAACGGGGTGATGCCCCTGCGGAAACGAGGTTATTTAATTAGTTCCATGCAAAAGCATGGGGAGACTCCCCCGAAGTACCAATACCTGCCTGGTCGAACGATTGGAGAGCTTGTATGGTGTAATTAATCCCAGCTAATCTAACCTTTTATGGTTTGAAGGAAGATTTGATAAAAACAGTGGGAGCCATCCTGATTAGATAAGATAATAACCAATCTAATCTTGTAAAGAGCGCAAGCTAATGCGTTTCCTTCTCTCTCTCTCTCTCCAAGTAGCGACCAATGACGCACCTTAATCAAGATAATAATATAGATGTATTGACCGAATCCGCTTATTATATTGGGATAGGTTCCGCTCTATCTTATGACTGTCATAAGTCTGAGTAAGGAATAGGGGAATACCCGGATTCCCACACCATCCGAATGAAAAAGGATCATACTGATGCATCTTCTTCGGGTGTGTTCGTTAGAGAACTGTTTCTCAGTTTGCTCTATGTCCTGGATATGGATACCGGATCAGGATCCCACATATGTAATTTGTCACATGGGCTAAAGAGAGGTAGAGAACCGGGAAAGGGTGATAAGTCTCTAGTGTTAGGGAATGGTGCAATTGTTGCAGCCAAAGCAGTTGGCGAATATCACCTAGTGTTACTAACTGGTAATACATTGATTCTGTAGGGTTCCTAGGCACGCTGGTGAGGTCTCACAAGGCATCGAACATGCCATTTTCAAAAAATCTAGGTGCCGAGAGACCCGACTACGGATCGTTTGCTAGAAAACTAGGCGAAACAAGAATTAGTTAACACTTAACTAATGGGATAACGGAAATACAACCTTTGTAGATCCGGTGCTCCACCTCCATAGCTCCGCAACGATGTCTCCTCGCTGTCCAAAATCCATCCCGGGCTCTAGAGTCGTCTTCGTCGGAGAATGGGCAAGCTAGGTCGTCGATGTCCACGCCGAAGATGATCTACGTCGAGGCATCGCTAAATCAAGCTCCGACTTCACCAAGTCAAGAAACTTGTGAAGTAAACACACTCCACTACTTGGCAAGAGGTAGAGGATGAAGAAATAGGAAGTGGGTAGGCTTTAGTTTTGGATTTCTCACTTGTTTCCATCAATCACCATTGATGGAGCATAGCTTTCTTCACTTGAAGAATGAAGAAGATGAAGGAAATAGTTATGATAAGTTATTTAAAAAAGAAAATAATATCCAAACTTATCATAATGCAAACCATGGTCAAGTGTAGAGATTAAACTAGGGTTAAATCAAATGGTTAGGTTAAGCATGAGATAAGAATGGTGGACAAAGTCAAAGAAAGCCACCATTCTTCTCATTTCTTTTTCCAAAAAGAAAATAAATAAATAAATGAATAAATAGATATGAAAAACAAAACCCTAACCATTTAAATAACCATGGTTTAATCTTTACACAAAAACCCTAGCATAACATGTATCATCAAACATGATACAATCAAGTGCACAAAAAATATATCACATATACAATGTGCACTCCCGAGTGAGAATATCCATCTTAAGTAAACCGATACTAGTTGATGCAAACTAATATATCAAATATATAATTATACATTAAATCATTAAATCAACACTTGATTAACGATCCGGTCATATCGTATATAACCGACTAGTATGCAATGCATCGGTTTATCGAATCAACCCTTGATTCGATAACTAGGGTATATCGCATATAACCTAATCGATACATTCATCGCGAGAATGAAATACGGTATCACATACATGCATTATTCTCGGTCCCACACATATCTCATATGCGCTCCTATTTCGTTTCGCTTGAGCCAGGAAACCTCTGTGTAGGACTCTAAAGACTCGTCAATACGCCGGCAGCAGGTGATGATCATATCAAACACCCACAAGCCGCAAGCGGTCTTCTAAACGTAACGGCCACCCGGGTATTGAGCGATCTGAAGATCGACGAGCAAGCCCGCTCACACTCCAGTGAATCCAACCAGTAACACTACCGTACAGTCCGGTCTGATCGTCTGATCTGTCGCATATCTCGCCTAGGGGTGGTAAACGTCAGACCCCAATAGCTCGATAAGTCGTGTCGATATGAGGTCTATAACAATTCGAGAAACTACTGGTAACACTTACCAGTAAATCTCAGCAACCCTGGCCAGGGATTTCCTGTTATAGCCAATCGAACACAGCGCAACATCAACTCCCTATACCGGGAGAGACGAATCCCCTCTTATCGCTCATTGCCTCCATGTGACTCGGGACTGTACCCAAAAACCACCGTTTTGCACGCCCTCTTGGATGTGGTAAGATGGAAATCAAAGCACAGTGGGAACCACACAAGACTCTATGACGATCTCGGGTCAACAGACTACTCTGGACCAGTGTCACCAGAGAACTGCCATCTGACGTGAGGTATAATACCATCTGGGAGTTCTCGGCGAGTCCGTCCAGTGTACCCAGTCTCTACTGAGCACCCGTATATGATCTCTGATGTCAAACACCAATGGATATGGGATCATCCATCGCCCATCTGTATGGGTCGAGAAGGTATACGCTAGTCTACTCTGGTATATCGATGCCCCGTCTCGATACACCCACGACTAGGGACTTTGAAGGATATACTTATGGACTACCATGTCCCCACTAGTATGATCCGCATCATAGTCCAGGTAGTCAAGTACAGATCCTAAGGGCTTTACCAACATGTAACAGAGAGACAATCAGTATACACGTTAAGGTAAAGTTCAACCAGATAGCATACTATCATGTCGAGCAAGAAAGTCCTCCCTATATATGTCCCAGCATCCACTACAATATACATCCTATGTACAGTAATGGCCTCTAGGGCATACATATAACTAACAATCTCCCACTTGCACTAGGGCCATCTGTAGCAGTGGTTGTAGTATCTCATACTCAACCATCCCATAAAAGTCTCTCTCTGGGAACAGGCCTTTGTGAGTGGATCCGCTGTGTTGTCCTCTGAGTCTACTCTCCTAGCCTCGATCTCCCTGGAGATCAACCATCTCCATGATCAAGTGTTGCTGCCTCAGAATATGTCTGGATCACTGATGGGACCGGCGTTCCTTGGCATAAGCCACAACTCCATTGTCACACAATGGGAGGAACATAGTTCATCTCATGAACCAATATACACCCAAACAGCCTCTTTGGTAGCATCTTAAGTAGCGATGTATCGTGCCTTTATCGTCTAGTATGTCACGGTATCTAGCTTGGAACTCTTCCAGCATACCGTCCCTTTACTGAGTGTAAAGACAATGCCTGTGACCGACATTCAGTCGTCTTTATCACCCTGGAACACTTCCAGTGATTCTCTCCAGGATCGATTGATACCATCTCACTATAACTAGTGAGAATCCTAACATCCAATTAAATATATCTCATAGATCCAAAATCCAGGATTTAGTAGGTATCACTTTGATCCTATATGGAGAATTCTAGTGATAAGCGGAGATTGGCCGAGCGTAGCATAGGAAACTCCTTCCCTATCAAGAGTATGTCATCCACGTACTCTACGAGGATCACCACCATACTCCCTACTACCTTTTTGTTTATACAAGATTCATCTACCATTTTGATGATGTCAACTTCTTTGACTACTTCATCAAAATAGATGTTCCAACTCCGCGATGCCTGCTTTATCCTATAAAGCATCTTGCACACGTTTCCGCTGCTCCCACTGTCTACGAAGCCCTCTGGCTGTGTACTTATAGACACTTTCTGCTAAATCATCATTTAGAAAAGCAGTCAAGACACCCAACCACCAGATATCGTAGTCATAGTATGTAGCCGTGACAAGTAGGATCTGGATGGACTTAAGCATAGGTACGGGAAAAGGTTTCATCATTATCCACGCCTGGTCAATGACGAAAACCTTTAACAAGTCTAGCTTTGAAAGTCTCAACTTTTCCATGTACACCAAGTAATCTTCTCAAGATATACTTGCTCCTGATGGGGATTTAACCCTTCAGATATAGCAACTAAAGTCCATACTTTGTCGGTGTATAAGGATTCCATCTCAGATCGATAAACATCCAGCCATTCTCACAGAGTCTCACTCCTGATGGCCAGCTCGAAACTAGTTGGGTCATCATCTCATGATGTAATCCTCGCTCCCACTGTCATAGAGAAACCGAAGTATCTCTCAGGTGGGTGAGAAACCCTACTAGATCGGCGGAGAGGTTGAGGTTCGTTGGAATCTACTGAATCCTTTGGTTCTATCAAATCATGTGCTGTAGTTTGTATAGCTGGAACATTTCCAGTTCTACATTACAGACCTTGCCTCGAGCTTGTCCGGATTTTGCTTTTAGACATTGGCCGGACAACCCCAAATCTTAACTAACTTAAGATATGGGCTCTTCCCTTTCCATATCACATATGAAGCGGTAGGCAGCTGATTTGATTGTGACCCTATTCAATAGGTATGCAGCTTCATAAGTGCATAACTCCCAAAAGAAAATAGGTCACTCAGTAGTACTCATCAGAGAGCAAACCTTATCATATAGGGTGTGATTGCTCAGCCCCGATATACCATCGTGCTATGGTGTATTCAGAGGAGTAATGCCGAGAGAGAATCTCATTCTCCTTTAGAATAATCCAGGATTTCCGTGCTCAAGTATTCTCCTCCTAGATCACATCAAAGGACATAATACTTATACCCGTATTTTGGTTCTCTACTTCTAACTTATATTCTGTGAATATCTCAAAAGGTTCGGACTTGTGTTTCAACAAGAACATATGTCTGAATCTAAAGAGATCATCAGATAACGTAATGAAGTATAAACAACCAGTCCTGGAATGTGTAGACAGGGGACCTTACATACATCAACATGTATCATCCCAAGAGTTTACTAACTCTTTCTCTGTTACCAATAAACAGAGTTATGGTCATCTTATCTTTGTGACATGACTGGCGAGTTTCACAAGATGTAAATTCAAACTGATTTAAATATGCATCTATATGTAACTCTAGCTAGTCGGGTTACATTGATCTGACCTAGTCTACAATGCCTCAAGAAGAATTCGTTCAGTTCTGAACTCTTCCTCTTGTGTGTGTTCTGTATACTAAGAACTGTAATTTGATTTAGAACATCAATGCTTTTAGATAACGTGCCTGAACCGATCAACTTTTGATATAGGAAATGTTCAAAACATTATCCAACTATACAAAATTTTATCATTTCTTTACAAATAAAGAGATAGATATGATTTTGTATATCAGGTTCGGTATCTAATAACATTTGTTCAGAATCAATGTATTCGTAATACAGGGTGACAGTGACCAACAGACTTGGCTGCAACACTTGTCCCGTTTTCTGCCTCATGAAACTTATCACCCGTTCTCAGTTCTCTACCTAGCTGTAGCCCAATGTAACAGATTACATATCTGGGATCCTGATCTGGTATCACATACCCAGGACGTAAAGGATACTGAGAAATAGTTCTGTATAATGAACACATCCGAAGATGATGCATCAGCATGCACTCTCTTCGTTTGGGCGGCACGGGAATTCTGGTAATCCCCAATTTCCTGCTCTGTCTTATAACATTTATAAGTTAGAGCGGGACCAACGTTCCCCAGCTCAGTATAACAAGCGGGTTCGGTCAATATTCCGTATTATTATCTTGATTAAGGCGTGATATGGTCGCTACCTGGAGAGAGAGAGAAGAAAACACTCAGCGTGCGCTCTTGCAAGAATAGATTGGTTATTATTTTATCTAATCAGGATGTCTCCCACTGCTTTTTATCAAATCTTCCTTCAAACCCTAAAAGGAAAAACTAGCTGGGATTAATTACACACTACAAGTTCGCCAATCTTTCAGCCAGGCCAGTGTCGGTACTTTGAGGGAGGTCCCCCGTGCTTTCGCACGAACCTAATTTCTGTAAACCTCGTTTTCCCAGAGGCGTAACCCCGTTGACACCTTTCTAGACACCTACTTGATCGGCTAATTGTAATGTATAAAACTCTCCCAGGAGTAACACTTACTCGCAGCGGGTATCGGGATCCAACTATCTGATAGAAGGTATGCAATCTCATTGCAAATCTCAACACTTGAAATTCCCGATAATGTTTTGCCCCTAGCTCGCTATGACCTTGACGCATGCCAAACAACCCATAGTCTGCTAGTCAAGTTCAACCCGTCATTTCCTGATTGAATTAAAACCACCCGCACGACCGTTGACGCATGCCAAACAACGCCGTACGAATAACCTAATCCAATCGCATCATATGCAGGCAGATAAGCACTAGTTAGCTACCATACACTACGCCTTGACGCATGCCAAACAACCGCAGCACGAATACTAACTAATACTTATCTGAAATGACGGAGGGCTACGACAGGTTTTTCTGAAAACCTATTGCGTAATGAACTTGATATCGTTGTAGGATCGAATGAATTTTGAAATGGAGTGCTTTTGAGGCTTTTCTAGTTTTGCTAAAGGAGTCACTCCCGGTGAAGGGATCGTCGGTCCTTTCCTCGTCGAATGAGGTGCGGGATATATCATATATATCACTGTGCAAAGCAAAAACACTTAAAAGCAATCAAAAGACAAACCGAGTGTGTAGCATCTGCCAGTTATTGCTAAAGGAGTCACTCCCGGTGAAGGGATCTCGGTCCTTTCCTCATCGAATAAGGTGCAGGATATATCATATATACCGCTGTGCAAAGTAAGAACTGTAGCTACCTGTTTTAATTTTGAAATTCGATTCTACAACATCTTAGGTTTCTTTTATTTCATTAATCACATTAATGAAGTCCCATCATTTAAATACCTAAACATCACAGATAGATATGACGTACACTTATGCCATCCGCATTCGCCTCGATGTCCTCTCGTGCACCGTTAGGTTAGGTAACTAACGGCAGAGCGGGGCAGGGCTAGCGCGAGTGTAAAACATAAGTAACGCCTATATAATATATCATATATACTATATATGTATCTATCACAGAACATCACATGATCACATCACAGATATCGCAGCAGAAGAATCATAAGAAATATTGGATATACTAGGACGTCCGTGTTTTCATTACGAGCCAGTATAAAACACGGATTCCACGGTCGTGATGAATAGCCAAACCCACACCCCTAGACCCCTACGAGAGCGGCAAGCAACCCTACCAATTCTAGAGTTAGGAGACCCGGACTCGACTCCTCGAGTTGGTCTCCCACTGGACTCCAGAACCCGGTTACTTGTGCTCCCCTCCTTGGGTCTATCCTAGTGCGGAAAAGTAAATAATATACAAAAGGTGACAACTTCCGCAACCTGGAAGCGCCCCAATAAAAGAATATTACATACAAGTTTTTACATGAATGAAAATGAAAAACACTCATCTCACATAAAAACCCCCGGCTATTCAAACACGACGATCCAATATAACATATCCAGCAACACATAACATCACATGTCATCAACGTAAGTAAATATGCACATCCCAATTGTCGTTGACATATAGCAACGAAACCGGCGATATCACATATTACACTTACGGTCATAGAAAAGAAAGTGTAAAACTACAACAGTTGGAATCCGCAACCATCTCAGACATCGCATGCCTGACCAAATGAATTACTTAGACATTGCATGCCTAACAATTATAAACCCCGCATTCTAGTCTCAAAATCGAAAACACTTTTCAATATCAAGTCGGGAAATTCAACAAGATTCCCGACATTCTGATCGAATGCTCGTCGCAAACTTCTGTAGACGGCCGCACCCCCGATACCGTCGACGAAGTGCACCAAGGCGGAACACCGCCACCGCGAGCACCCGAACGGATGCTTTCGGCGACGGGGTTCTCCTACAGTCACTTGGTCGGGGCTATGGAGTGAAGCTGTCTATTAAGTTTACCCGGCGAGTATCCGCGTACGCTACGTGATTGCGACGGACTTTTGATCGCATCAAAATTCCGTGGTAACCGATCAAGTGAGACTAAACTGCTATGTTTATAACATTCATTCAGTTATCACATAACTATTTGCGAATTCCAAGTATTGTATCACATTCCGGATAAACAGAAAATGTTAAACTTTCCGATCGAGCAATCGAATACCCAAGTTTTCCCGATACAGCTCAACACATGAAATAAGTCTAACAACATTCCGTTCGTGCCTCAGTACCAACGGTCCAGCCGTAGAAGGGTCAAGCCAACGCCTCACATGTGGCACGCCGTACTGCCCCAAACCCGAAGGTTCAAAGGGCAGTTCAAGACGGTCACATAATCGAGTTAAGGTTTGTTGTCTTCTAGAAGGTCCATCGCGTTACTTGCACTACTTAGAACGTCGTTAAACTACGGAAAAATCCAACACTTGGAAATTTCCCGACAGGGGAAAAATTGGGTATTTATATCCGGTCGAACTTTTTAACATATTCTAAAATTTATCCGGAAAGCCACACAGACAAAATTTGATACTCCGATCGAAACACCGAATCCCTAAATACATCCCAGAAAATTCAACTCTGGAAAAAATATTAAAAATTCCCAGAAACACCAGAAATAATATATAAGAATTACTGTGCATAATTTGACCCACAAAACGACAAACAGAGCGCGGATCCGCCGCAATATCCTACTGTAGGCCGCGGATCCGCGCCCCATTTAATGAATTATTCGCCTGAGTTTGCACCGTAATTCTTAGTTTTATTTTATGTATTTTCTAGAAATTTTTAATTCACAAAAATCCGCATTTTAGAAAAAATTCCAGAGAGCAATTTTTGGGTCGGGTTTTGGTTCGATCGGACTTCAGATTCCGTCTGGACTTCACCTAAGGCTCTAGCTTGGCTCTGATACCACTGTAGGGTTCCTAGGCACGCTGGTGAGGTCTCACAAGGCATCGAACATGCCATTTTCAAAAAATCTAGGTGCCGAGAGACCCGACTATGGATCGTTTGCTAGAAAACTAGGCGAAACAAGAACTAGTTAACACTTAACTAATGGGATAACGGAAATACAACCTTTGTAGATCCGGTGCTCCACCTCCATAGCTCCGCAACGATGTCTCCTCGCTGTCCAAAATCCATCCCGAGCTCTAGAGTCGGATTCGTCGGAGAATGGGCAAGCTAGGTCGTCGATGTCCATGCCGAAGATGATCTACGTCGAGGCATCGCTAAATTAAGCTCCGACTTCACCAAGTCAAGAAACTTATGAAGTAAACACACTCCACTACTTGGCAAGAGGTAGAGGATGAAGAAATAGGAAGTGGGTAGGCTTTAGTTTTGGATTTCTCACTTGTTTCCATCAATCACCATTGATGGAGCATAGCTTTCTTCACTTGAAGAATGAAGAAGATGAAGGAAATAGTTATGATAAGTTATTTAAAAAAGAAAAGAATATCCAAACTTATCATAATTCAAACCATGGTCAAGTGTAGAGATTAAACTAGGGTTAAATCAAATGGTTAGGTTAAGCATGAGATAAGAATGGTGGACAAAGTCAAAACTTCATGAATCTTCAACTACAAACAAAGAAAGCCACCATTCTTCTCATTTCTTTTTCCAAAAAGAAAATAAATAAATGAATGAATAAATAGATATGAAAAACAAAACCCTAACCATTTAAATAACCATGGTTTAATCTTTACACAAAAACCCTAGCATAACATGTATCATCAAACATGATACAATCAAGTGCACAAAAAATATATCACATATACAATGTGCACACCCGAGTGAGAATATCCATCTTAAGTAAACCGATACTAGTTGATGCAAACTAATATATCAAATATATAATTATGCATTAAATCATTAAATCAACACTTGATTTAACGATCCGGTCATATCGTATATAACCGACTAGTATGCAATGCATCGGTTTATCGAATCAACCCTTGATTCGATAACTAGGGTATATCGCATATAACCTAATCGATACATTCATCGCGAGAATGAAATACGGTATCACATACACGCATTATTCTCGGTCCCGCACATATCTCATATGCGCTCCTATTTCGTTTCGCTTGAGCTAGGAAACCTCTGTGTAGGACTCTAAAGACTCGTCAATACGCCGGCAGCAGGTGATGATCATATCAAACACCCACAAGCCGCAAGCGGTCTGCTAAACGTAACGGCCACCCGGGTATTGAGCGATCTGAAGATCGAGGAGCAAGCCCGCTCACACTCCAGTGAATCCAACCAGTAACACTACCGTACAGTCCGGTCTGATCGTCTGATCTGTCGCATATCTCGCCTAGGGGTGGTAAACGTCAGACCCCAATAGCTCGATAAGTCGTGTTGATATGAGGTCTATAACAATTCGAGAAACTACTGGTAACACTTACCAGTAAATCTCAGCAACCCTGGCCAGGGATTTCCTGTTATAGCCAATCGAACACAGCGCAAAATCAACTCCCTATACCGGGAGAGACGAATCCCCTCCTATCGCTCATTGCCTCCATGTGACTCGGGACTGTACCCAAAAACCACCGTTTTGCACGCCCTCTTGGACGTGGTAAGATGGAAATCAAAGCACAGTGGGAACCACACAAGACTCTATGACGATCTCGGGTCAACAGACTACTCTGTACCAGTGTCACCAGAGAACTGCCATCTGACGTGAAGTATAATACCATCTGGGAGTTCTCGGCGAGTCCGTCCAGTGTACCCAGTCTCTACTGAGCACCCGTATATGATCTCTGATGTCAAACACCAATGGATATGGGATCATCTATCGCCCATCTGTATAGGTCGAGAAGGTATACGCTAGTCTACTCTGGTATATCGATGCCCCGTCTCGATACACCCACGACTAGGGACTTTGAAGGATGTACTTATGGACTACCATGTCCCCACTAGTATGATCCGCATCATAGTCCAGGTAGTCAAGTACAGATCCTAAGGGCTTTACCAACATGTAACAGAGAGACAATCAGTATACACGTTAAGGTAAAGTTCAACCAGATAGCATACTATCATGTCGAGCAAGAAAGTCCTCCCTATATATGTCCCAGCATCCACTACAATATACATCCTATGTACAGTAATGGCCTCTAGGGCATACATATAACTAACAGATTCTGAACGACTGTTACTACGTACCAAAGATGATGTACAATATTATATCAGTTTCTTTGCTAACTGTCACGACCCGAAATGGCACGTGACTGGCACTTGAATCATATGAAGTCTATACGACCCCATCTAATTCAAGTAAGCCAAAAATCCCAGAAATCTAAACCATTTAAAAGAAGAAATAAGGAAAAGTTTAGTTTTAAAGTAAGTAGTTTAACAACATAAGCCGAAGTATGCATTTTTAAAATATCAAGTCTTTTCTGAAAATTTCGGCAGAGTTTCCTTTGTAAATACTGGCCCTAAACGGGTACAAACATACATAATATGAATAAAGGTATCCCCAAGCGGGAGCTAGCTCTTCGCCAATTGGCGGTCACAACCACGCAAGCAATATAATATACAACACCGAAGGGCGAGGATCAAAACTCAAAAGGAAACTCGATATCATCAAGAAAACCCATAATAATACAACGCACGACTCTAAGGTCGAAAGAATATACACTGATCTTCTAAGTCTAATAAATATACAAGTCTGGTTGATGGAGTTTACTAGATACAACTGAAATAATAAAGTACAATGGTTGTTACAATGCGAGTGAACCCACCTACCAAAGCAATCACCCGGAATGAAGTAATGTGCTAGCAAAGCCGCCAAGGAAAACCTGTATGGCAAAATCTGCAAAAAACTGTGGCACAACAGGGGTGAGTTGCCAACTCGTGAATAGAAAACATCACTGAGCAGAAATCGTTTGTATGACTCAATCCTAGTCATACGATAGTATATATCCTCAAAAAATATGGCCTGAAGCATGATAAAATGGAAAGGGTAAACATCTATATATAAGTGTAATACCAAGTGCTCGTGTCAGTGCCTCAGGTAGCAACATATCATATATATGATGTATGAATGCATGAAAACAGAATATATCTAAATGAGAAAACTGTTTTCTCATCTCAGTGAGATTTATATATAAAAATCGCTGTATCATCAATGAAATCAACAGAAATCAGTGTCTAGTATCGACAAAAAATATGTACATCTCACTGTCTCAATATCTCAGGCTCCGGCAATCCGGGCTGGCCTATGTCATCAAATCTCAATACCTCAGGCTCCGGCAATCCGGACTGGCCTATACTTCGATTGGTATCCTCCGGATATCTGTCGAGTCACAATAAAATCACCGGTCGGTAGTGCTCCCCTGCCAGGCTCAACGCCATCATCTGCGACCATCTTGCTCTGGGGTACCGCACCGGATCCACCATGCACCCATAAATGGTTCCTCCTCCTCCTCGAATCAGGTGTATGATATCGCTCAAGAGCCGAGAAAACTCATGGTGGACTCCTCTCAAATCATATCATGAGAAAACCACAATTTTCTATCTTTTAAAAATATAATAAGTTTATAAAATCTTTGCAGTTTCTCTAAATCCAGAAATCTCATGGAAATCCGAAATCCCAATCTCAAGGGTAAATACACAATGAAATACCGGTAATAAGTTCCATAATATTGCATGACAATAAATAAACGAATGCATTGGATATCAAGCAAGGAATGCAATAATTAAAGTAGCATATGGAAGCAATAACATATTGGAACTATCAGCTAACAAGCTATGTCAATCAAATAATATTCTCTAAAGTGTATGTGGCATAGCAATTACCGATGATAATGTGTGTGAGCCGGCAAGCAGGTGTACGTGGAGCATACGCATTATCGGTAATGGTGCTGGTGTCCTGACAGCATGATTTTTATAATAACTAATGAAAACACAAATAAGTATGCAATGCGATGCGAACAGCAAGAATATGCGGAACATGAATAATAATACAACATGTAAGAATACACACATATATATGAGTTATAAATTTTTGACATTTGAAATAACACGAATCATGTGTTTAGAAAATAGGGGCTACGGTGTTTTTAAGAAAATGTACGCCCTTTGAAATATCCGTAGTATCCCTTGGCCTATCTTTAAAATACTCACGATTGGTTAGTTTTTGAAATAGGTATGACTCGTGTCCAGTCTAACATCTACTAAGTAAACTACAGGACTAAACTAACAGACTAATCGAAAGGGTAAGGAAAACCACCTAAGTCTGAATCGATAAATATATCTAATAGTCGATGATTCCGCCTCAATAGTATCGCGTACGATACAATATATAATATGATATCCTCGAGTCAAGAGTGCGGATCTATCATCATAATCATATCTCGTACGGTAAATCCATCGTACGGCATCCCAAATCTGGGTACGGTTCGAATATCACATTTATCTTATTATTCATCTGGTATCCTTATCATCATATCCTGAATTAGGGGTACTGATCAAAAGTCTAGTACATTCTGATACCATTAACATACATATATATATGCGTGTGTAAGAAAACACATCGCTAAAGGACCCGCTATAATATCATTGTCATATCTCATAATACGAACCAAATCACATCACCGATCTCGTGGTATCATGCCCAATCACATCGACTCATCTCTAAGTACCATATACTATCCTCATTATCCATGTATATGTATACATATATATATATATATATATACATACTCATATACATCTATGTATATATATATATATATATATATATATATATATCACCATATATGCATAAGAAAGTAAAATGTATGCGTGCGTGCATGTGCGTGTACCTTATTCTAGGGTTTCGCGACTAAAACTAGCTAACGACACTATCATCCAATTACACTAAACTTTAACCCATGATCTTCTAAGGTCTTACTTTCTAACTATCCATGTTTCACATAACACATATTCATATAAAATATAATATATCATAGGCTACACTACAAACTGCGGGGGTGCTATACGCCATCCACTTGACTTCCCCCGTAGATATATATCTACTCACCTTGATCCTCGCTTGCCGAAGTCGATGTCGCCATCTTCATCCTCGTCGTCCGAAGTCTATGTGAGGGTACCTACATGTCACAAATATCGTATTGTAAACAGAATCGCATACGGAAACCAAAACGGTACACGTATCATACATAGGTTAAAACCTATGGTCTATGCATACGAAAACAATCATAAATCCCTCGTCGTTGACATACAAACGTCCAACGATCGAGTCCGTGGTTCGAATACCAAAACCTAAGTTTTTGAAATCGGAAGTCACAAAAAGTCACAAAACATAACCAGCAACTTTGAAAACTTGCTCCAGATTTTACCCTATGTTGAATTAGCCAATTTTACATATAGGGGAGGTCTAATTAGAGGGTATAGGAGCTATGGACCAAGTACGAAGCACAGGGGACAAGTCCTGGCCGCAAATTGCAGCCAAAAGGCATTTAATTGCAGCCATAGTGAAAGATTTGGGGCTCAGGTATCTAGGTTAGCTTTTAGGTCACCTGCTTGTATCACTGTGTTTGCAAAATAATTTTCCATGTCTCCGAGTCGTAGGAGATTTCAATTTCCCTTCACAATTTCCATAAAATACGATACCGGGGATTTCTAAGTTTGGGGTTTGGGTTTAAGTCTAAGGTTTCAGTCCATGAAACTAACACTAGAGGGGTTATATGGCCTCTACTAACCTCAATTACACAATCTCAACTCAATTAGATCCCTAACCTTCATCTAGAAATTTTCAAACCTCACTACACTACACAATATCACTACTAAGTTAACATGGATGCTAAAGTGAAACAAATACAATACTAATGGTAAAGAAAATACCTCATTAGGCAAACCCTAGAATCCCCTAGAGCTCAAAATCCAAATTTTCTTGGTCCAAAATGCTTGTAGTGAGCTTGTGCATGTTTTTAGTGTAGGGGAGATGATGTTTTGATGTATTTTTAGGGGTGAAGTGAAGTGTAGGAGGGGGTGGAGACAAGAGGGAAGCCATGAGAGAAGAAAGAAGAAGAGGAATTGATGAAGAGAATGAAGAATGAGCCAAGTCAAAGACCCCTCACCTCTCTCTCTCCTCTCTCTCTTGCCCATACCCATTATTCTAACCTTTTCTTTTCTTTTCTTTTTCTTTTCTAATCTTTTCTTTTCATTTCTTTTAAAAACCCAAAAACAAATGAAACCATATGCATAAAAAGAACAAGATGTCATGGTTAAAAATGAAACAAGTTTTGTTGCATGTCATGATGCACAAATCAAGCTTAATACACGATTAGTGATATTTAATCATGATTATCATTAAAATGGAATATATTTAATCATAAAGAATTTATAATTTTCTTAAATCATATAAAACACCCTCATTTCAGTAATTCCTATAATTTTCCAAATATTTCCCAATTTATCGGTATTTAATTATACCGTATCATTAAAATATTTCTAATATTTATTATTTTAATTATTTAATTTCCCAAAAATAATATTTTATTTTTCTGAAATGTTACAGTCTTTCCCCTTAAAGAAATTCGGTCCCCGAATTTAAATTTAAACCCCTCAAATACTAATACATTTCAGTAAAAAGATCAAGTCGTCGGGGCTCCGAAATCATAAATACATAAAACATATCACATCGCAATGCATACGCATGAAAACGAGTATATAAACCAAAATCAAACTCCGTCAAGCATCCCGCAATCATTGGAGTCATGGTGAAGACACCAATGTCAAAGCCCAATACGAAAACCAACATGATATACATCAACTATACATGTACGCAATCGTTAAAACATCTGAAAGAAATGCATGCCAAACCTTTTCAAGTCGCTGTGCGATGCGCGTATCACTGCACAGCGGCGGACGTCTATTGTAAAAAAATAACTACACACACACACACACACACACACACACACACACATACCCTTTGTTTAACATACACGTCCCGCCGTTTTGAACAATAACTTAGAAGGGTTTTCTTTGTTAAATGTCTTGTGTCATCTCTGACACGTAGGTAAATACTGAGACTATAGCTCCTTTTTGGAAATCCCTTCGATAACTATCAATGCATGCAAAAATATATTCAGGTACTGTCCTCGGGCTAGTCCTGTTCAGCTACTATACCAAATAGTAAATATCATAAAACATACCGCTCTAAAAGAAACCATTCCCAAAATGCGTACAAGGATGCCCCGTGCGTCTGGTGTGCACGGAAATCGAAATCAATAGATGTGCCATACATGTGCACAGAAACAAAATCTAAGTGCAACGGGTGTGCACGAAACACCTGTCAAAGGCAACGGGTGTGCCTGACAGCAATATCAGGTGCATCTGATATGCACGAAGAATCCCGATTTAGTGCATCTGATGTGCACCAAAATCGCATCAAGCGCGTCAAGTATGCGCAAAATCGAAATCAAGTGTACAAGGTGCACGAAAACAAATATCGAGTATCACAATCGAAATCGACGGTATACAACACATCTCAATCCAAATCAGGTATACCGTGATATATAATCTCACAACCATGTGCATCAATATGCACAATCGAATCAAAATACTAAAAGTGCATGAAAACTATGTCGAAAGAACAAGTCAAATCACATGCATGCCATAGGCATGAAATTAAAATCAACACCTCGAATGACATCAAATCGAAGTCAAGTGCAACTGTGGTGCACAAAATCTCAATCATGCAAACAAATCGCCCCAAAATACTAAAATCAAGATGGCGGAAACAGTCCCGCTCTGGCACATCCTCTAAAGATCTCTGTCCAACTTTCATGGTCACTCGTAACATGTCTCGTTGACGATGCCGAACTCTGGCCTACTGGGTGTGCGTAATATGATCGATCTTGGGTCCAAGTATTCTCGTATTGTATTCCAGAAAGGTTCTGTCAAGGTCTCTCCCAAATCTCATTTCTGCTGAACTGCCCGGAAGTCATCACCCTTTACTAAATCTATTTCTTGTTCCGGAATGGCTGCATACTCATCGCGAATCTTTCTGGAAGATATATCCATATACAACGCCTCTGCATGCGTATCACATCTCTGATGTCAGCGGAGTGGAACGTCATCTCATCAAGATCTCGTACGAACCTCTTACTCCACTTTTCTCTAATGTTGACTGATTCAGACTCGTCTCTTCGTGGCTGCATAGACTGCGCTCCAATGAATATACTCATATCTGAAGTCTCCCAAGCAATGTATCCCATCACATGATATCTGAACGACGTCGAACTTTTCGATCGATTCGTCAAAGTATCATAATTCTCCAAGAGCTCAACTCTTGAGTACCGTTTAATAATATCCAGTACATGCTAGAGTACCTATGAACCAGCCGTAAAAGGGAAAACCCAAGCCTCATTAATGGCACCACGGAACTGCCGCAAACCCTAAGGTTTCAAAGCATTCTCATGGTCATTATATCGAGTTAGGGTTTCATTCTTCTAGAGGGTCCACGAAATTACTTGCATGTTTTTCCGAATACTTTAAAATTGGAAAATAGGTTTCTGACATTCGATCGTCTTCTATCGACTCTCAACGTACCTGCGTGAAGTCGTCTCAAGCTGGAATTAATCAATCTGATGACCTCGCATCGGGGTAGGCAACGAACCACATGTCCTAGTCATCCATTCATGGGTGACTAGCAATCTTCTATCATATCTCTAAGTATAAACTCGTGCTGCATTAGCTTCAAACATCTGGGGTGATATTTTGTCATTCGCAGTGACAACTGGCTCATTTTTCTGCACGCTGAAAAGTGCCTCAATTATCAAGAATAATCGGTGCATTGACTGTCATCACATTCTGGCTGGCTTCTAGCAGTGGCCCAAACCTCGGGTGCTGATCTGTACGTTCGAGAAACTTGTAAAAGCAATCTATTAAATACTCATGGCGCGAAAACACAATAAAATGACACATCTATACAATCGTGTGTCCCTGGAATCACGCCCTGGTCAGTCCTCGCCCGTGATGAGCTCGTGCTAACCGCAACTCTAGCCGCAGCTCTCTCTGCCCGTGTAGTCGTGGCAGCAAAACCATAAACGATATCGATGAGGATAGATCATAAGAATGAATATTATACTGTGCAAGGAAATGTACATCCTAAGGCTTTTGCCGCGGAACATACACACGATACGTCACCTACTCCATCAACCAAGGTCAACCTACGCGACGAAGTTTGGGTCTAATACCCTCTTGACCAAGTCTAAGTTCCGTAAGGTCAAGCCTAGGTTCCGAATATATATACGCCCTAGACTCCAATAGTCAAACATAGACTCGAACCAAGCTTAACCTAGCGCTCTGATACCAACTTTGTCACATGCTATTTCAGGTCATGACACTAACTAAAGAAGGATATAATTTCATGTTAGAGGATAATATTATGAACATTTTTCTCAATCAAGTGTTGATTGGGTTTGACACGTTATGTAATGGTATATGCGTTCTAAATCAAACGACAGTTCTAAACGTACAGAACAAAAACAAGAGGAAGAGTTCAGAAATGAACGAAGCCTACTTGTGGCATTGTAGACTAGGTTATATCAATGCGACAAGTCTAGCTAAGTTACATAAAAATGGATATTTGAATCCGTTCGAATTTACATCTTATGAAACTTGCGAGTCATGTCTCAAAGGTAAGATGACCAAAACTCTATTTACTGGACACGGAGAAAGAGCTACTGAACTCTTGGGACTGATACATAGTAATGTATACGGTCTTATGTCTACGCATGCCAGGAATGGTTCCTCGTACTTTATTACATTCACCGATGATCTCTCTAGATTCGTATATGAGTTCATGTTAAAACACAAGTCAGAAACTTTTGAGAAATTCAAGGAATATAAGAACGAAGTAGAGAATCAGACGGGTAAAAGTATTAAAATCCTTCGATCTGATCGAGGAGGAGAATACTTAAGCACGGAGTTCCAGGACTATTTAAAAGAGAATGGGATTCTCTCTCAGCTTACTCCTCCGTATACACCACAGGACAATGGAGTATCGGAGCGGAGAAATCGCACCCTATTAGATATGGCGCGCTCTATGATGAGTGCTACTGAGTTACCGATTTCCTTTTGGGGTTATGCACTTGAGACAGCTGCATACCTATTGAATAGGGTTCCGACCAAATCTATGCCTACCACTCTATATGAGATATGGAATGGGAAGAGACCATCTCTTAAACGAGTTAAGATATGGGGTAGTCCGACCTATGTTAAAAAGCAGAATCCGGACAAGCTCGAGGCAAGGTTTTTTTTGTGCAAGTTTGTGGGATATCCAAAGGATTCATATGGATATATCTTCTACCACATTGAGGAACAAAAGGTGTTTGTTTCTCAATATGATACCTTTTTAGAAAAGGAATTTCTTGTGAAAGAAATTAGTGGCAATGAGGTAGAACTGGAAGAATTTCCAGCAACACAAACTATAATTGACGATTTGATAGAACCGAAGGATTCAATAGTCCCCGACGAACCTCAGCCACTCCGCAAATCTAGTAGGGTTCCTCATCCACCTGTGAGATACTACGGTTTTCTCGTAGACATTGGAAGCGAGGATTGCATCATTGAAGATGATGGCCCAACTAGTTTCGAGCAGGCCATCACAAGTGGGGACTCTGTGAAATGGCTGGATGCTATGCGATCTGAGATGGAATCCATGTACACCAATAAAGTATGGACTTTGGAAGTTGCTCCTTAAGGGGTAAAACCCATTGAGAGCAAGTGGGTATTTAAGAAGAAAATTGATGTAGATGGAAAGGTTGAGACCTTTAAAGCTAGACTTGTAGCAAAAGGTTTTCGTCAACGACCTGGTGTCGATTATGATGAGACCTTTTCTCCTGTTTCCATGCTTAAGTCCATCAGGATCCTACTTTCTATTGTTGCATACCATGACTACGAAATCTGAAAGATGGACATCAAGACCATTTTTCTAAATGGTGATTTAGAAGAGAGCATGTACATGACACAGCCAGAGGGCTTCGTAGATAGTGGGAGCAGCGGAAGCGTGTGCAAGCTGCTTAAATCAATCTACGGATTAAAACTGGCATCGCAGAGTTGGAACATCTATTTCGATGAAGCTATCAAAAAGTTTGACTTCATCAAAAACGTAGATAAATCTTGTATATACAAGAAGGTTGTAGAAAGTAAGGTTGTCTTCCTCGTATTGTACGTGGATAGCATACTCTTGATAGGAAACGTTGTTCTTATGCTACACTCGGTCAAGCTCTTCTTATCACACAAGTTCTCCATGAAAGATCTTGGTGATGCTTCCTACATCCTGAGGATTAAGCTCTATAGAGATGGATCTAAACGGATGTTGGGATTGTCCCAATCCAGGTATATAGACACCATATTAAAAAGGTTTAGTATGGAAGATTCTAAGCGTGGTAATTTACCCGCTTGTTCAGGAATCACACTCTCCAAAAAGATGTATTCCAAGACTGATTTAGAGAGGGCTCACATGCAAAGGATAACCTATACTTCGAAAGTCGGGTCTATCATGTATGCGATGTTATGTACCAGACCGGATGTAGCTTACTCACTACGTGTAGTGATTAGGTATCAATCAGATCCTGGGGAGAAACACTGGACAACTGTGAAGAACATTCTTAAGTACTTGAGAAGAACTAAAGAAATGTTCTTAGTGTATGGTAACGGTAAACTCCAGGTGGAGTTTTTTACCGATTCGAGCATCCAAAGTGATAAGGACGATAGTAAGTCAGTCTCGGGTTTTTTCTTTACCCTCAATGGAGGGGCGGTATGTTGGAAGGATTCCAAGCAAGATACCGTGGCAGACTCGACGATGGAGGCTGAATACATCGCTGCCAACGATATTGCCAAAGAGGCTGTCTGGATGAAGAAGTTCATACCTAAACTTGGTGAGGTTCCATCTATTGAGCATCAATACATGAGTATTGTGATAACAATGGAGTTGTGGCTTTGGCCAAGAAACCTCGGTCCCATGAGAGATCTAGACATATTCTTAGACGGTATTACCTTATCCGGGAGATAGTTGATCGATAGGAGATCGAGATCAGGAGAGTTGACACGGAGGATAACACAGCAGATCCACTCACAAAGGCCCTCCCCCAGACGCGATTCGAGAGACTATTTAGGATGTTGGGTGTGAGATACTACAACAACTGGCTTTAGTGCAAGTGGGAGATTGTTAGGGATATGTATGCCCTAGAGGCCATTATTGCACATTGATGTATGTTATAGTGGATGCTTGGACATATATATAGAGAACTTTCTTGCTCGACATGATAGTATGCTATCTGGTTGCCTTTATCTTAACATGTTCACTGGTATTATTATACTGTCTTTCATATATATGTTGATAAAGCCATTAGGATGTAGGTTGACTACCAGGACTATGATGTGGATCATATGTTGGTGTATAGTAGCACCTCTAGTAAGGTTGCAACATCATAAAGTGGTGAACTTTCATTTTAAGGAGGGCTATTACAAACGAACTACGAATCGTAACTAGAGATTAGGGTAATAACATCATTATGTGAAGTCTAAACTAAAAGAAAAGGAAATACAACCTTTGTAGCCAACTCCTTCGGTCTTTAGGACTCCTACGGCTTTGCTCGAAGCTTGGAATGACTCCACTCAAGATCCTTCGTCGTCTACGATGACCCACCCGGAGATTCCTAGAACAAGCTCTTAGCTTCACAAAATGAAGCAAGCACTCTACATTAAAGGGCTAGGGTAGTGTAGAATGGTTGTGTTGTTTGTAAACTCACTTAAAAACCTTTTCTTTTTAATTTCCTTACTCAAAACAAAACTCAAGAGAGCTTGGAAATGGAGGAAGGTGAAGATGGAAAAAGCTTTTATGTGAATAATGAAAACTTATTTTCAAAAATGAAAATGAAAATATTATTTATGAGAAACTCTCACATATAACCATGGTTGGTTAAATATCTATATATTAATTGGATGGGTTAAAGAACAAAAGGAAATTAAACCATGGTTAAAGTCAATGGTCAAATAAGAAGTGTGTAGAAAATGAGTCATTATTTTAATTTCCTTTTTCCTTTAATCCATTAACAAAAATCTAGATATTTAGTAACCATGTGAGTTTTATATTGCCATCTCCTTTGTATCATCAACCATGACACATATGTATGTATGTATGTGTGCATGCACATCATCATGTGTATATGTGTGAACATACATCCATACATCCAAAAGTAAAAGGGTTAATTAAAAGTGAGCTTAAAGATAATATTAAATCAACACTTTATTTAATAAATCGGTCACATCAAATGCGACCCGACAAATATCGAACGTCCGATTAAAATACGGTATCACATATCCGTATATAATCGAGCTCCTGCGCATATCTCATATGCACACCACAACATTTTGCCTGAACTAGAAAAATCCTGTGTGGGACTCTAAGACTCGTCAATACGCCGGCAGTAGGTGATGATCATATCAAAACACTTACAAGCCGCAAACGGTCAGCTAAACGTAACGGCCACCCGGGTATTGAGCGATCAGAAGAAAAACAAGCGAACCCGTCAAAACTCCCATCGAGCCAATGGCAACACTTACCGTACAGTCCGATCTCTTCGTCTGATATGCTGCATATCAAGTCTAGGGATGGAATCGTCGAGCCTTAATAACTCAATAAGTCATGTCGATATGGTCTATGACCGGTCGAGAAACTACTGATAACATTTATCAGTAAATCTCATCAGCCCTGGCCAGGGACTTTAAGTCAGAGCCAATCGCACATAGCACAACATCAACTCCCAATACCGGAAGAGACGAAACCCCTCCTATCGCTCACTGTTTTCATGTGTCTCGAAACTATACCCAAAAGCCACCTGTTTGCACGACTCAGTAGAGCTGTGGTAGGATGGAAATCAAAGTACAGTTGGAGAACACACTAGTCTCTATGACGATCTCGGGTCTACAGACTAACCTGTACCAGTGTCACGAGAGAACTGCTATCCGACGATAGATATAATACCATATAGGAATTCTCTGTGAGTCTGTTCAGTGTACCCAGTCTCCATTGAGCACCCGTATACAATCTTCGATGTCACAACACCAAAGGATATGGGATCATCCATCGCCCATCATATGGGTCAAGAAACGTATACGCTAGTCTACTCTGGAATATTGATGCCCTATCTCTATATACCTTCGACTAGGAACATTTTAAGGATATGCTTATAGACTACACATGCCCCACTAGTATGATCTCCATCATAGCCATGGAAGTCAAGCAAATATCCTTAGGGCTTTATCAACATGTATCAAATGAAAAGTATCAAGCAAACATGTCAGATAAAGTAAAACCAGATAGCATACTATCATGTCGAGCAAGAAAGTCATATATCAAAATATACATATATATATGTCCAAGCATCCACTATACATATAATGGCCTCTAGGGCATACATATATCCAACAATCTCCCACTTGCACTAAGGCCAATTATTGGCGTATCTCATACCCAACATCTCAAAAAGTCGCTCATGTTGCGGCTGTGGAAGTGCTTTGGTGAGTGGATCTGCGTGTTATCCTTTGTATCTACTCTCTGAATCTCGATCTCATGACGATCAACTATCTCCCGGATCAAATGATATCGCCTGAGGATGTGTCTGGACTTTTGATGGGATCTGGGTTCTTTGGCCAACGCCATAGCTCCATTATTATCACAATACAATGGTATTGGATTAATAATGGTTGGAACTACTCCTAGCTCCGCAATGAACTTCCTCATCCAGACAGCTTCCTTGGCAGCATTATTTGCAGCAATATACTTAGCTTCCATCATGGAGTCTGCAACGGTATCCTGTTTGGAACACTTCCAACATACCGCCCCTCCATTGAAGGTAAATACAAACCCTGAGATAGATTTACTATCATCCTTATCACTTTGGAAGCTAGAATCGGTAAAGGCCTCCATTTGGAGATCCCCATTACCATACACCAAGAACAATTCTTTAGTTTTTCGCAAGTACTTAAGAATGTTCTTCACGGCTATCCAGTGTTTCTCCCATGGGTTGGATTGATACCTGCTTACTACAGCTAGTGTATAAGCTACATCAGGGCGAGTACATATCATCGCATACATTATAGATCCTACGGCTGAAGCATAGGGTATAATGCTCATGCGAGCTCTTTCTTCATCAGTCTTCGGACAGAAGTCCTTAGAGAGAGTGATTCCATGGCAAGCAGGCAAGGCACCACGCTTGGAATCTTCCATACTAAACCTTTTTAGGATGGTATCAATGTACTTTGATTGGGACAATCCCAATAACCTTTTGGATCTATCTCTATAGATCCTTATGCCCAAAATGCAAGAGGCATCACCCAGTTCCTTCATGAAAAACCATTGTGATAAGAATAATTTGATCGATTGTAGCATAGGAATATCATTTCCTATCAAGAGAATGTCATCTACGTACAATACGAGGAAAGTGACAGTACTCCCTACAATCTTCTTATAAATGCGTGGTTCATCTATATTTTTGATAAAATCAAACTCTTTGATTGCATCATCAAAATAGATGTTCCAGCTCCGAGATGCCTGCTTTAATCCATAAATGGATTTGAGCAACCTACACGCTTTTTCGCTGCTCTCACTGTCAATGAAGCCCTCTGGCTGATTCATAAAAACGCACTCTTCTAAATCACCATTTAAAAATGCAGTTTTAACATCCATCTGCCAGATTTCAGAGTCGTAGTGAGTAGAAATAGCAAGTAGGATTTGAATGGATTTAAGCATTGCTACCGGAAAGAAAATTTCATCATGGTCCATTCTTGGTCTTTGACGAAAACCTTTCGCTACAAGCCTTGCTTTATTGGTCTCTACCTATCCATCTACACCAATCTTTCTCTTAAAGATCCATTTGCACCCAACGGGTTTTATCCCAAGAGGTGCAACGTCTAAAGTCCATACTTTGTTGGTGTACATGGACTCCATTTCAGATCTCATGGCATCTGTTGGAGATAGTGCCCTCAGAGTCAATTATTGGATCACAGGCAGGTGATTGCAATGATTGAGGGAGGACCTGTCCCAGTAGGACAGTCTTACTCGAGATGATAATATGCTATCTGGTTTATCTTTATCATCGTGTACTGCTTTAAGTGACCTGACAGGTCGCTATTCCATGTTGATAGAGCCCCTAGGATTCTTGCTTGACCACCAGCAGTATGAGGGCGATCATATAAGTGGGAGCTGGTGGTCTATAAGCACATCCTTAAAAGGTCCCTAGTCGTGGGTGTTTCAAGACAGGGCATCGATATTCCAGAGTAGACTAGTGTATACAGTCGAGACCCCGACGAGGGGCGGTGGCCGGTCTCACAAGCCACTGGTGTCAGTTGGATCACCTAAGATGTATACAGGTGCTCATTAGGTTATGAGTACACCGGACAGGACTCGCCGGGAATATACTAGTTGGTCTTATACCAGACGTCAGATAGCAGTTCCCAGGTGACATGTGTATAGGTTAGTTCATCGACCTGGGGATCGTCATTTGTCTCGTGTGAGTTCCCACTGTACTTTGATTACTACCCTACCACGCTGAAAGGAGACGTGCAAACAGGTTTTAGTTGGGTACAGTCCCGAGCTACATGGAGGCAGTGAGCGGATCTTCAGGGGTTCGTCTCTCCCGGTATTGGGGGTGAGGTCGCGCTGTGTCTAGGAGAGCCATTACACAAAGCCCTCGGCCGAGGCAGGAGATTTACTGGTAGGTATTCCAGTAGTATCTCAGGGTGTTCTGGGCTACACTCCGACACGACTTGTACCGCTTTTGGGGCTCTGACTTTACCAACCCCCTAGGCCCGCCATGCGATGCTCATAGACGAATGGACCAGACTGTACGGATATTGTCACTGACAGGCTCAGTAGGGTGTCAGGATGAGTTCGCTCATCGACGTCCCTTTTGGTCAATACCTGGTAGCCCATTACGTATTGGCTTATACCTCTGACGTGCTAGTGGTTAAATCCACAACCAAGGTGTTGACGAGTCTTTAGAGTCCCCCACATTCAGTTACTCAAGCTTTCGGGCGAAAAGATGTAGAGGCCGTATGGAGATATGGTAAGGTCCGATCAGATATGTGTGGTATTGCACGGATCAGGATCGGACAGTTAGTACTAGAGGACATATGGATATATGGCAGGGTTCAATCAGATACGTGCGGTATTGCATGGATCAGGATCGAACGGATATTACTAGTCGGCTTTGGTTTAAGCCGGATCCTAGTATAGTACAGTATAGTTTTGTCTCATTGCATTTGTATTTCGGTCGGAATACAAATGCCGGTGTGTATACACAGTAGCGGGGTTTTCCTGTAATTTATTACGAGACCAGTTTTCTGGAGTTGCCAGTTTGCTTTCCGTTTCGGCCAATTTCCTTTGTATCGTTCATTGGCCGAATATTGGTGGAGGAGGGCTTATTTGCATTTGTGCAAATAAGCAATATGGAAAGGGGTCTTTTGCATATTGGTTGGATCATGATGGTTGCACCATCCCTTGACCTTTTGACTTCTTCTTTCATGATGGCTTGACCTTTTTGAAGTCATCATGCTTGATGATCATGTAGGGTTCCTAGGCACCCTAATGAGGTCTCACAAGGCATCAACCATGCCAATTTCAAAAATTCTGGTGCCGAGAAACCCTAGTGTACGGATTGTTGGCTAGATGTCTAGGCGAAAAAGCAACTAGTTAACTACTTTAACTAAGTGAATACGGAAATACAACCTTTGTAGATCCGGTGCACCACCTCCATAGCTCCGCAACGAAGTCCCCTCGCTGTCCAAATGAGTTCCCGGGCTCTAGCGTCGGCTTCGTCGGAGAAATGGCGAGCTAGGTCGTCGATGTCCATGCCGAAGATGATCTACGTCGAGGCATCGCAAGATCAAGCTCTCACTTCACCAAGTCATGAAACTTGTGAAGAAAACACACTCTACTTGGCAAGATGTAGAGGATGAAGAAATAGGAAGTGGGTAGACTTTAGAATTGGATTTCTCACTTGTTTCATCAATCCACCATTGATGAAGAAAGGTTTCTTCTTTGAAGATGAAGAAGAAGAAGAAGATAATGAATATTATGATAATTCTCCAAATAGAAAATCAAAGGAATCCTTATCATAATCTAACCCTAGTTAAGTATAGAGAATAAACCATGGTTTGCTCAAATGGTTAGGGTTAAGAATGAAGACAAGAATGGTGACTAAGTCAAAGGTTCATGAATCTTCAACAAACAAACAAATAAAGCCACCATTCTTTTCTATTTTCCATTCATTTTCCAAAATGTATAAACAAATAAATAAATGAATAAATAAGTAATGGAAAAATAAAACCCTAATTATATGTTTAACCATGGTTTAATTCTTTACACTTAACCAAGTAAACATGTATCATCAAACATGATACAAACAAGTGCACAAAAGTATATCGCATATACAATGCGCACAACCGAGTGAGAAAATCCATCTTAAGTGAACCGATACTAGTTAACGCAAAGTAATATATGAAATATATAATTATGCATTAAATCATTAAATCAACACTTGATTTAACGATACGGTCATATCGCATATAACCGACTAATATCCAATGTATCGATTTATCGAATCAATCCTTGATTCGATAACTAGGTTATATCGCATACAACCATTCGACACATTCATCGCGAGAATAGAATACGGTATCACATACACGCATTATTCTCGGTCCCGCACATATCTCATATGCGCTCCTATTTCGTTTCGCTTGAGCCAGGAAACCTCTGTGTAGGACTCTAAAGACTCGTCAATACGCCGGCAGCAGATGATGATCATATCAAACACCCACAAGCCGCAAGCGGTCTGCTAAACGTAACGGCCACCCGGGTATTGAGCGATCTGAAGATCGACGAGCAAGCCCTCTCACACTCCAGTGAATCCGACCAGTAACACTACCGTACAGTCCGGTCTGATCGTCTGATATGTCGCATATCTCGCCTAGGGGTGGTAAACATCAGACCCCAATAGCTCGATAAGTCGTGTTGATATGAGGTCTATAACAATTCGAGAAACTACTGGTAACACTTACCAGTAAATCTCAGCAACCCTGGCCAGGGATTTCCTGTTATAGCCAATCGAACACAGCGCAACATCAACCCCCTATACCAGGAGAGACGAATCCCCTCCTATCGCTCATTGCCTCCATGTGACTCGGGACTGTACCCAAAAACCACCGTTTTGCACGCCCTCTTAGACGTGGTAAGATGGAAATCAAAGCACAGTGGGAACCACACGAGACTCTATGACGATCTCGGGTCAACAGACTGCTCTGTACCAGTGTCACCAGAGAACTGCCATCTGACGTGAGGTATAATACCATCTGGGAGTTCTCGGCGAGTCCGTCCAGTGTACCAAGTCTCTACTGAGCACCCGTTTATCATCTCTGATGTCAAACACCAATGGATATGGGATCATCCATCGCCCATCTATATGGGTCGAGAAGGTACACGCTAGTCTACTCTGGTATATCGATACCCCATCTCGATACACCCACGACTAGGGACTTTGAAGGATGTACTTATGGACTACCTGTCCCCACTAGTATGATCCGCATCACAGTCCAGGTAGTCAAGTACACATCCTAAGGGCTTTACCAACATGTAACAGAGAGACAATCAGTATACACGTTAAGGTAAAGAGTAACCAGATAGCATACTATCATGTCGAGCAAGAAAGTCTTCCCTATATATGTCCCAGCATCCACTACAATATACATCCTATGTATAGTAATGGCCTCTAGGGCATACATATAACTAACAATCTCCCACTTGCACTAGGGCCATCTGATAGCAGTGGTTGCAGGATCTCATACTCAACCATCCCATAAAAGTCTCTCTCTGGGAACAGGCCTTTGTGAGTGGATCCGCTGTGTTGTCCTCTGAGTCTACTCTCCTAACCTCGATCTCCCTGGAGATCAACCATCTCCATGATCAGGTGACACTGCCTTAGAATATGTCTGGATTACTGATGGGACGGACGTTCCTTGGCATAAGCCACAACTCCATTGTCTCACAATGGTTGGAACGTAGTTCATTTCATGAACCAGTATACACCCAGACTGCCTCTTTGGTAGCACCTTAAGTAGCGATGTATCCTGCCTTTATCGTCTAGTATGCCACGGTATCTAGCTTGGAACTCTTCCAACATACCGTTCCTTTACTTAGGGTAAAGACAATGCCTGTGACTGACATTCAGTCGTCTTTATCACCCTGGAACACTTCCAGTGATTCTCCCCAGGATCAATTGATACTATCTCACTACAACTAGTGAGAATCCTAACATCCAATTAAATCTATCTCATAGATCCAAAACTCAGGATTTAGGAGGTATCACTTTGATCCTATGTGGAGAATCATTGTGATAAGCGGAGATTGATCGAGCGTAGCATAGGAAACTCCTTCCCTATCAAGAGTATGTCATCCACGTACTCCACGAGGATCATCACCATACTTCCTACTACCTTTTTGTTTATACAAGGTTCATCTACTATTTTGATGATGTCAACTTCTTTGACTAATCCATCAAAATAGATGTTCCAACTCCGCGATGCCTGCTTTATCCTATAAAACATCTTGCACACGTTTCCGCTGCTCCCACTGTCTACGAAGCCCTTTGGCTGTGTACTTATAGACGCTTTCTTCCAAATCATCATTTAGAAAAGCAGTCATGACACCCAACCACCAGATATCGTAGTCATGGTATGTAGCCGTGGCAAGTATTATCTGGATGGACTTAAGCATAGGTACTGGAAAAGGTTTCATCATTATCCACTCCTGGTCGATGACGAAAACCTTTAACAAGTCTAGCTTTGAAAGTCTCAACCTTTCCATCTACACCAAGTAATCTTCTCAAGATATACTTATTCCTGATGGGGATTTAACCCTTCAGATATAGCAACCAAAGTCCATACTTTGTTGGTGTATAAGGATTCCATCTCAGATCACAAGGCATCCAGCCATTCTTACAGAGTCTTCACTCTCGATGGCCTGCTCGAAACTAGTTGGGTCATCATCTCATGATGCAATCCTCGCTCCTACTGTCATAGAGAAACCGAAGTATCTCTCAGGTGGGTGAGGAACCCTACTAGATCGGCGGAGAGGCTGAGGTACGTTGGAATCTACTGAATTCTTTGGTTCTACCAAATCATCTGCTGTTGTTTGTATAGCTGGAACCTTTCCAGTTGTACATAACAGATCTTGCCTCGAGCTTGTCCGGATTTTGCTTTTCAGACATAGGCTGGACAACCCCAAATCTCAACTAACTTGAGAGATGGGCTCTTCCCTTATCATATCAAATATGAAGTGGTAGGCAACTGATTTGATTCGAACCTTATTAAATAGGTATGCAGCTTCTCAAGCGCATAACTCCCTAATGGAAATAGGTAACTCAGTAATACTCATCATAGAGCACACCATATCATATAGGGTGTGATTGCTCCGCCCCGATATACCATCGTGCTATGGTGTATTCGGAGGAGTAATGCCGAGAGAGAATCTCATTCCCCTTTAGAATAGTCCAGGAATTCTATGCACAAGTATTCTCCTCCTTGATCTCATCATAGGACATAATACTTATACCCGTATTCGTTATCTACTTCTAACTTATATTCTGTGAATATCTCAAAAGGTTCGTACTTGTGTTTCAACAGGAACATATGTCCGAATCTTGAGAGATTATCAGAGAATATAATGAAGTATAAAGAACCAGTCCTGGTATGTGTAGACAGGGGACCTACATACATCAACGTGTATCATCCCAAGAGTTCACTAACTCTTTCTCTGTTTCCAATAAACAGGGCTGTGGTCATCTTATCTTTGTGACATGACTGGCAAGTTTCATAAGATGTAAATTCAAACTGATTTAAATATACATCTAAATGTAACTTCAGCCAGTCGGGTCGCATTGATCTGACCTAGTCTACAATACCTCAAGAAGAATCCGTTCATTTCTGAACTCTTCCTCTTGTGTGTGTTCCATATACTAAGAACTGTAGTTTGATTTAGAACATCAATGCTTTTAGATAACGTGCCTGAACCGATCAACTTTTGATATAGGAAATGTTCAAAACATTGTCCAACAATACAAAATTTTATCGTTTCTTTACTAATAAAGAGACAGATATGATTTTGCATAACATGTTCGGTATCTAATAACATTCGTTCAGAATCAATGTATTTGTAATACAGGGTGACAGTGACCAACAGACTTGGCTGCAACACTTGCCCCGTTTTCTGCCTCATGAAACTTATCACCCGATCTCAGTTCTCTACCTATCTGTAGCCCTATGTAACAGATTACATATCTGGGATCCTGATCTGGTATCACATACCCAGGACGTAAAGGATACTGAGAAACAGTTCTTTGTAATGAACACACCCGAAGATGATGCATCAGCATGCACTCTCTTCGTTTGGGCGGCACGGGAAATCTGGTATTCCCCAATTTCCTGCTCTGTCTTATAACAATTATAAGTTGGAGCGGGACCACCGTTCCCCAGCTCAGTATAACAAGCGGGTTCAGTCAATAATCCGTATTATTATCTTGATTAAGGCGTGATATGGTCGCTACCTGGAGAGAGAGAGAAGAAAACACTCAGCGTGCGCTCTTGCAAGAATAGATTGGTTATTATTTTATCTAATCAGGATGGCTCCCACTGCTTTTTATCAAATCTTCCTTCAAACCCTAAAAGGAAAGACTAGCCGGGATTAATTACACACTACAAGTTCGCCAATCTTTCAGCCAGGCCAGTGTCGGTACTTTGAGGGAGGTCCCCCGTGCTTTCGCACGAACCTAATTAATGTAAACCTCGTTTTCCCAGAGGCGTAACCTCGTTGACACCTTTCTAGACACCTACTTGATCGGCTAATTGTAATGTATAAAACTCTCCCAGGAGTAACTCTTACTCGCAGCGGGTATCGGGATCCAACTATCTCATAGAAGGTATGCAATCTCATTGCAAATTTCAACACTTGAAATTCCCGATAATATTTTACCCCTAGTGTTCTATGACCTTGACGAATTCCAAATAACCCATAGTCCACTAGTCAAGTTCAACCCGTACATTACTTGATCGAATTAAACCCACCCGCACGACCCTTGACGAATGCCAAACAACGCCGTACGAATACCCTAATCCAATCTGCATCATATGCATAAGCAGATAAATACTAGTTAGCTACCGCACACTACGCCTTGACGAATGCCAAACTACCGCAGCACGAATACTAACTAGTACTTATCTGTAATGACGGAGGGCTACGACAGGTTTTTCTGAAAACCTATTGCGTAATGAACTTGAAATCGTTGTAGAATTAAATGATTTTGAAATGGAGTGTTTTTGAGGCTTTTCTAGTTTTGCTAAAGGAGTCACTCCCGGTGAAGGGATCGTCGGTCCTTTCCTCGTCGAATGAGGTGCGGGATATATCATATATATCACTGTGCAAAGCAAAAACAGTTAAAAGCAATCAAAAGTCAAACCGAGTGTGTAGTATCTGCCAGTTATTGCTAAAGGAGTCACTCCCGGTGAAGGGATCTCGGTCCTTTCCTCATCGAATAATCACATATACCGCTGTGCAAAGCAAAAACTGTAGCTACCTGTTTTATTTTGAAATTCGATTCTACAACATCTTAGGTTTCTTTTACTTTCATTAATCACATTAATGAAGTCCCATCATTCAAGTACCTAAACATCACAGATAAATACGACGTACACTTATGCCATCCGCATTCTCCTCGATGTCCCCTCGTGCACCGTTAGGTTAGGTAACTAACGGCAGAGCGGGACAGGGCTAGCGCGGGTGTAAAACATAAGTAACGCCTATATAATATATCATATATACTATATACTGTATCTATCACAGAACATCACATGATCACATCACAGATATCGCAGCAGAAGAAACATATGAAATATTGGATATACTAGGATGTCCGTGTTTTCAATACGAGCCAGTATAAAACACGGATTCTTCGGTCGTGATGAATAGCCAAACCCACACCCCTAGACCCCTACGAGAGCGGCAAGCAACCCTACCAATTCTGGAGTTAGGAGACCCGGACTCGACTCCTCGAGTTGGTCTCCCACTGGACTCCAGAACCCGGTTACTTGTGCCCTCCTCCTTGGGTCTATCCTAGTGCAGAAAAGTAAATAATATACAGAGGGTGACATCTTCCGCAACCTGGAAGTGCCCCAAATAAAAGAATATTACATACAAGTTTTTACATGAATGAAAATGAAAAACACTCATCTCACATAAAAACCCCCGGCTATTCAAACACGACGATCCAATATAACATATCCAGCAACACATAACATCACATGTCATCATCGTAAGTAAATATGTCCATCCCAATTGTCGTTGACATATAGCAACGAAACCGGCGATATCACATATTACACTTACGGTCACAAAAAAGAAAGTGTAAAACTACAACAGTTGGAATCCGCAATCTGCATAGACATCGCATGCCTAATCAAATGAATACCTTAGACATCGCATGCCTAACTATTATAAACCCCGCATTTTAGTCTCAAAATCGAAAACACTTTTCAATATCAAGTCGGGCAATTCAACAAGATTCCCGACATCCTAATCGAATGCTCGTTGTAAACTTCAGTAGACGGCCGCACCCCCGATACCGTCGACGAAGTGCACCAAGGCGGAAAACCGCTACCGCGAGCACCCGAACGGATGCTTTCGGCGACGGGGTTCTCCTATAGTCACTTGGTCGGGGCTATGGCGTGAGACTGTCTATTAAGTTTACCCGGCGAGTATCCGCGTACGCTACGTGATTGCGACGGACTTTTGATCACATCAAAATTCCGTGGCAACCGATCAAGTGAGACTAAACTGCTATGTTTATAACATTCATTCAGTTATCTCATAACTTCTTGTGAATTCCAATTATTGTATCCCATTCCGGATAAATATAAAATGTCAAATTTTCCGATCGAACAATCGAACACCCAAGTTTTCCCGATACAACTCAACACATGAAATAAGTCTAACAACATTCAGTTCGTGCCTCAGTACCAACGGTCCAGCCGTAGAATGGTCAAGCCAACGCCTCACATGTGGCACGCCGTACTGTCCCAAACCCGAAGGTTCAAAGGGCAGTTCAAGACGGTCACATAATCGAGTTAAGGTTTGTTGTCTTCTAGAGGGTCCATCGAGTTACTTGCACTACTTAGAACGTCGTTAAACTACGGAAAAATCCAACACTTGGAAATTTCCCGACAGGGGAAAAATTGGGTATTTATATCCGGTCGAACTTTTTAACATATTCTAAAATTTATCCGGAAAGCCACACAGACAAAATTTGATACTCCGATCAAAACACCGAATCCCCAAAACAACTCCAGAAAATTCAACTCTTGAATAAATATTAAAAATTCCCAGAAAAATCAGCATCTGAAAACATGAATTACTGTGCAGAAAGGGGAGGATGACGTCACCATGTTGCCGCGGAATCGCCGCAGAAGCAAGGCTTCTGCCGCGGTTCCGCCGCCGTTTATACTGTTCATGAAAAAATTTTTGCATCGTAATTCTTAGTTTTTCCTGCTGAATTTTTTAGCAATTTTTATTTTGGAAAAATCCCAGTTTTTGAAAAAAGGACAGAGAGCAATTTTGAAATGGGTTTTCGGGTTCGTTCGGACTTCAAATTCCGTCTAGACTTCGCCTAAGACTCTAGCTTAGCTCTGATACCACTGTAGGGTTCCTAGACACCCTAATGAGGTCTCGCAAGGCATCAACCATGCCAATTTCAAAAATTCTGGTGCCGAGAAACCCTAGTGTACGGATCGTTGGCTAGATGTCTAGGCGAAAAAGCAACTAGTTAACTACTTTAACTAAGTGAATACGGAAATACAACCTTTGTAGATCCGGTGCACCACTTCCATAGCTCCACAACGAAGTCCCCTCGCTGTCCAAATGAGTTCCCGGGCTCTAGCGTCGGCTTCGTCGGAGAAATGGCGAGCTAGGTCGTCGATGTCCATGCCGAAGATGATCTACGTCGAGGCATCACAAGATCAAGCTCTCACTTCACCAAGTCATGAAACTTGTGAAGAAAACACACTCTACTACTTGGCAAAAGGTAGAGGATGAAGAAATAGGAAGTGGGTAGAATTTAGAATTGGATTTCTCACTTGTTTCATCAATCCACCATTGATGAAGAAAGGTTTCTTCTTTGAAGATGAAGAAGAAGAAGAAGATAATGAATATTATGATAATTCTCCAAATAGAAAATCAAAGGAATCCTTATCATAATCTAACTCTAGTTAAGTGTAGAGAATAAACCATGGTTTGCTCAAATGGTTAGGGTTAAGAATGAAGACAAGAATGGTGACTAAGTCAAAGGTTCATGAATCTTCAACAAACAAACAAATAAAGCCACCATTCTTTTCTCTTTTCCATTCATTTTCCAAAATGTATAAACAAATAAATAAATGAATAAATAAGTAATGGAAAAATAAAACCCTAATTATATGTTTAACCATGGTTTAATTCTTTACAATTAACCAAGTAAACATGTATCATCAAACATGATACAAACAAGTGCACAAAAGTATATCGCATATACAATGCGCACATCCGAGTGAGAAAATCCATCTTAAGTGAACCGATACTAGTTAACGCAAAGTAATATATCAAATATATAATTATGCATTAAATCATTAAATCAACACTTGATTTAACGATCCGGTCATATCGCATATAACCGACTAATATCCAATGTATCGATTTATCGAATCAATCCTTGATTCGATAACTAGGTTATATCGCATACAACCATTCGACACATTCATCGCGAGAATAGAATACGGTATCACATACATGCATTATTCTCGGTCCCGCACATATCTCATATGCGCTCCTATTTCGTTTCGCTTGAGCCAGGAAACCTCTGTGTAGGACTCTAAAGACTCGTCAATACGCCGGCAGCAGATGATGATTATATCAAACACCCACAAGCCGCAAGCGGTCTGCTAAACGTAACGGCCACCCGGGTATTGAGCGATCTGAAGATCGACGAGCAAGCCCGCTCACACTCCAGTGAATCCGACCAGTAACACTACCGTACAGTCCGGTCTGATCGTCTGATATGTCGCATATCTCGCCTAGGGGTGGTAAACGTCAGACCCCAATAGCTCGATAAGTCGTGTTGATATGAGGTCTATAACAATTCGAGAAACTACTGGTAACACTTACCAGTAAATCTCAGCAACCCTGGCCAGGGATTTCCTGTTATAGCCAATCGAACACAGCGCAACATCAACCCCCTATACCGGGAGAGACGAATCCCCTCCTATCGCTCATTGCCTCCATGTGACTCGGGACTGTACCCAAAAACCACCGTTTTGCACGCCCTCTTGGACGTGGTAAGATGGAAATCAAAGCACAGTGGGAACCACACGAGACTCTATGACGATCTCGGGTCAACAGACTACTCTGTACCAGTGTCACCAGAGAACTGCCATCTGACGTGAGGTATAATACCATCTGGGAGTTCTCGGCGAGTCCGTCCAGTGTATCCAGTCTCTACTGAGCACCCGTATATCATCTTTGATGTCAAACACCGATGGATATGGGATCATCCATCGCCCATCTATATGGGTCGAGAAGGTACACGCTAGTCTACTCTGGTATATCGATGCCCCATCTCGATACACCCACGACTAGGGACTTTGAAGGATGTACTTATGGACTACCTGTCCCCACTAGTATGTCCGCATCACAGTCCAGGTAGTCAAGTACACATCCTAAGGGTTTTACCAACATGTAACAGAGAGACAATCAGTATACACGTTAAGGTAAAGAGTAACCAGATAGCATACTATCATGTCGAGCAAGAAAGTCTTCCCTATATATGTCCCAGCATCCACTACAATATACATCCTATGTATAGTAATGGCCTCTAGGGCATACATATAACTAACAGATCATGGTTGGTTATGTTGAAGGGATGTGATGATTGTTGTTTGAGTGTTGGACTTTCCTAGCTATCATTTCTTTGCATGATAACCATTCATCTCTCTCTTGTATGATTGGTGAGTGGTTCCCATATTTTGGAGAACACTCTCATTCTCACTCACCCCTCACTTGTGATGGCCGGCCATTCTTCATGGGGCTGCCCAAAATTTGTAGTGTGGGATTTTGGTTCATTTCATGTTGGAAAAATCCCACAACACCATCTCCAAAAAGCTTAGTTCATTTCCTGCACCAATGGCAACTCCCAAAACCCCTAGAGACACAAATAGCTCACTACACATTCTACAGCAAACCTTGGGCACGTCGACTAGCCAGCTTCATGCCCGAGTTGCCTCGGCATAGAGGTGGGAGCCCGTAAAAGATGTAGGCGATGTGGTGCACTTCCGGCAACGAGGTGGAGACAGGACATTCCGTGGGAGATCGGGACAACGGCAAGAAGACCGGAGGACTTGGATCAGTCGGTATATCTCTCTTCCCCATCTTGTAGTTAGCTAGGACTAGTTAATGGCCCGATCCGGGTTTTAGTGCGCGGTGGTGCCGGTTTGCTAGTTTGCAAAATTAAAGTTAACCATCGCTTCCGCATTTGGCCTCGTGATGGAGGCCGGGGCGCCGCCGTGCACTTACAGTGGTATCAGAGGCTCGCCATTAACCTAGTCTAGTTTTGTCTAATGTGTTTACATTTCCGATCGACCAAAATTCCAAAATCCGCGTTTTTCACATGCATCAGTTTTCTGTTGAAATTTTCTGGAGTCGAAAATTTTTTCAGGTTGTAGAAAAGTGATGTACTGGAAATTCTAAGAACACGGTAGAAATTCGATACAGTGACTCCACAATAGGAGCGTGGAACCGCGTCCAAACCCCCTTTTAGGCCGCGGTTCCGCCGCACTATGTTGAGATCACTGCATCAAATTTCAGCAGTTGCTTTCTGGGTTAAAATTTGGATTTTTGGAATATTAATTTTGGGCCCAGAATTTCTTGTTGTGCTACAGTAGTACTTGGGGCCCACTTGTTAAAATTTGATCGATCGGATATTTTAAAACACATTATTTCACAGTATTTACATTATATCTGCGACCGTGAATGTCACTCGATCGGTAAATCCTGTCTAACTGCTATAGCCCGGTTAGACGGATTTGCGAACGTGACTTTCACGTTGATATTCTATGTATTGCTGTGATGTTGCGGATTGGTCGTAGGGGATAGCCTGGATGCAATGCAAGTACAGTTTTGTTGTATTATGTACATTTGATATTGCGGGGCGAGCGTCCGACATGTGGACTGCCATCACTGCCTGTTTGTATTATTATTTTGGGGCACGACCAGGTTGCGGTCGATATACCCGTTGTATGTATATTTTACTTTCTGTACTAGGATTGCCCCGCGGAGGGGTGCACGGGTAGCCGGGTTCTAGAGGGAAACGGGCCCGCATCTCATGGCATTGAGACGGAGGGGGCTTCACTATAGAATTGGTAGGCTATTCGCCGCACTCATAGGGGGTACAGGTTGACCCAGGAGGGGTGTCCGAGTTACCGGATTCCGTGAAGTGCTGGGTGGTCCATTCACGTTGCTGAAGGGGGCTGCCTCGCTTCAGGTTTTGGTGGGTAACTTGCCGCGCCCGTAGGGGTCTAGGTTTTCATTGCACAGGCTATCCACACGACCAGGGGAACGTCGGGTTTCAGTAGTGGCTCTGTGAAACCCGGGGATCCCAGATATCTGTATTGTTCTGTGATGCTGTACATTTTCTGTGATGTTGCATTTTTATCATGCCTTGAGCGAATATAATATATTGGTATATATATTAGTAGATGTTGTATATATTTTGTATCCGCGCTAGTCCAGTCCCCGCTCTGTCGTTAGTTAGCTAACCTAACGGGTAATGACGGGACTCAGTGGCGAATGCGGATGGCATATACGTACATCAGTATATTTTCGTTCTTTTTGGTGTGATCAATTGATGGGACTGCGTTGATTCGGATCAATGCAAGTTAAAAACAAACCTAATCTGATGTTGTTGGAACACTTTTCAAAAAGCTGTTATTGCAAGGACGTGCACTTTTGTTTTGCATCGTGGTATTCAGTTGGAATATCCTGCTCCTCAGTCGACGAGGCAAGGGCCGAGATCCCTTCACCGGGAGTGACCCCTTGGACAAAAAGTTTGCGCCAGGGCAATAACTTCACTATAGCCGATTACTTTTGCTTTGCACCGTGTTATTCAGTTGGAATATCCTGCACCTCATTCTACGGGGAAAGAGCCGAGATCCCTTCACCGGGAGTGGCCTCTTTAGCGAAGGTTTTCGTCACTATATTTTTAAAAGCTATCCGGTTCCTTCAACGATATGAAGTTCATTACGTTAAAGGTTTTCGCCAGAAACCATTCGTAGCCCTCCATCATTTCAGTTAAATATTCAGTAGTATTCAAGCTATGTATTTTGACCTCACGCCAAGGCATAGTGTTTGGTAGTTGCCGGGTATTTATCTGTTGCATAGATAGATGCGTTGGTTTGGGACAGTCGTACTACTATTTTGGCCTACGTCAAGGGTATGTACGGGTGGGTTCAAATTAACCTGGACAATGATGGGTAGAACTTGATATGTGACTTATGATATTTTGACCTCACGCCAAGGTCATAAGAGCATGGGGCAGAAATCACATCGGGAGTTTCAAAAGAACTGAAACTTGCCAGATATGCGCATACCTTCTGGAGTGCGATGACGTGAGCGGATTCTGTCACGTTATCATGCGGTGATAGTTGGATCCCGATTCCTACTGATGAGTTAGTTTACTCCTCGGGTGACCCCGACTAATTCTTCTTTCAGGTTTGGAGGAGAATTTGAGGTGACAGTGGGAGGTTTCCAGATTAGATAAATTGGTAACCATTCTGATCTAGGTTAGAGTGCACGCTGAGTGTTTCTTTTCTCTCTCTCTGGCAACGACCATTGACCCGACCCTAAGACTATGACTCAGAGACCAAAATTAACCGAACCTTCTTAAACACTGGCTTTTGGATTGTCAGAGTTGCAAACCTCATTGCCACTCCTACTTTTACCCTTTTCTCCAGGACACCCCGTATTACTACGAACATCCACTTCCATTGGATAAAACCATCGTATGGTTATATACGAACTCGAAGCGATTTATTCGAGGATGGTTTCAGGTTCTGGAGAAAACGGATAGGACTATTCAGTTGTCTTTTCCTTTTACCTTCTCTCAGGTTGCGAGTACTCCTTGGTTTAGGAGATAGTACACCTATTACGCAAATTGGATTGTCTTCTTCCAAACCATAGGCAGGTGCCGAACGGTGGGGAATGAATAAAACCAATTAGCATAACGATGGTGTGCAGAAGGTATTAAGTTAAGACAAAGCAAGGGATTAGTAAGAGGGCAAAGTAAATTGCAACTGATATTCACGACCAAACCAAGTATTTCATTACCACTCCCACTTCACCTTTGTATTTCTCCAGGACACTCCGTATCACTACGAAGATCCACAGTTTATTGGATATTCCATCGTATGGTTATATACGAACTCGAAAGGAACTTGTTCCAGTTCGGGGATGGATTCTGGTTCAGGAGAAATAGGAATAAGATTTATTCAGGTTGTCTTTTATCTTCACCTTCTCTCGCATTGCGAGTGCTCCTAGGATTAGGACAGTACAACCATTATGCTTATTGGATAGTCTTCTTCCAAACCATAGGCTGGTGCCGAACGGTTGGGAAGGAAGAAAACCATTTAGCCTAAAGGGGTGTGCAGAAGGTAATGACTAAAGACATATAAAGGGATTTGGAGAGGTGGCAAAGAAATATACGGTTATAGTTGTGAATCTGGATAATGGAAGAGGCATTACTAGGAATACCCGGATACCCCTACGAAACATTTCAATGTTTCAGTGCCACTGTGTACTGTTAAAAGAAAACTGATTTCCCAATTAGTCCTTATTCCAAGGTATGTATTTACCAGGTATGATTCTCACATCTGTATGGTTTTACAGATGATGAGTGGGAGTAAGTTATTGGGAATTGGGTAGTTATCCTCATTATATCGGGATTCGTTGTAATCGGTGATATTTGAGGAAGGCACTGGGTTGTTTGCCCGTCGGCAAATATTTAGTTTTGAATATCCGCTGTTGTGCACCAATTTCAAATTGATATATCTGTACGTCTATTTTCATAGAGTGAGATATACCTTTTGAAATTATGTCTATGACATTTACCTATATCAGTGGATGGTTAGGTAAGGAGCATTAAACAGCGGTGTAATTCTTCTTAACCATAAGTACAGTTTTCAACCTACGACACACAGTGAATGAGTTATCAGACTCAAGGGACTTATACAGAGTATTGTATGTTGTCTAGGGTCCATCAGGACATAGGGGTTGGTCCTCGTACTATATTCGGTTTACATATGACTTCTCTAAGTTTTAGACAGGTGTTTCGTGGAAACACAGGGTCCGAATTTTGAGAAGTTATAGGTATTTGAATAAAGTAGAGAACCAGGTATTGCAAGTATCGGGATTCTTCAAAGTGATCGAAGATGTAGATACTTGTGTATGGTATTCAGATGATAGTAATGATAAAGAGAACTTGCTTCTCTTTCAGGTTACTCATAATTGGAAGCATTCCTAAGTTGAGTAACGCTGATTGGCCTCCTTCCATTTAGTTGACATGCACTGGATACAGCTGCATGTTTTGAATCTGGTTCAATTAAATCAGTGCCTCTGTTTCTATATTGGATATAGAACAGTTCATATCTTAACGATGTTAAGGTACGGGGAGTTATCCGGCTTATGATTAAAACCAGACACTGGACAACTCAAGGCACGTTTCTGTAATGGCTGTTTGTGGGTTGACCCAGGCTATGACGCGGGTTGAATTTCTACCATCTGGAAGATCAATAGTGATATTGTTCTTGACTCGCCACAGTTTTATTAAAAATGGATTTTTTCAGAAAACAGTAGTGGGAGTATGGTAGAACTGGAAGTGATTCCAGAACCATAAACGATTATTGAAGATTTGATAGGAACCTAAAGATTCAATCTGGTTTGACATTCCATTGGCCACGCCGCAGATAAGGTGGGTAACCTCAGGCACCCGAGGGGTACTCCGGTAGCCTCAAGGACGGTGACAGGGAGGTTCTTGTTTACCCACACTTTCCATTGCTGTTGTTCCAGGCTGCGAGACCCGGCAGGAGGATGAGTATAGCGTCGTTCTGAACTGGCTTCAGAAGTGTACGTCTATATGACTCTGCCAGAGGGTTGTTGTGGTCAGTGGGAGCAACGGAAGCATGGTGCACAGGTAGCTTATGTCTATTTATAGACTAAAGCAGATATAGCGGAGATAGATCATCAATTTCTGATGTGACAGTCATAGGTTTGACTTCATCAGAATAGGGGATGGATCTGTTAAGAAGGTAGTAGGGTGTGATGTCATGGTATTTAGATGACATACACAGAGTAGGAAGTGATATTCCTATACTACGATCGGTTATACTTTGGTCGTCACACAGTGGTTTCTCCACATGGGACTTGGACATTATATCAGGCATACTGGTTACTGGATCTATGGTTTTAGATCTAGATTTGGGTAGTTTCCCAATCTGGGTACTTAGACAGCATTCTAAGAGTATTTAGAATGGAAGACTCCTGGCACGGTAGTGTGCCTGTAGGTAATGGAGTCACCCTCTCTAAAGATGTCTTACAGACTAAAGGGGAGAGGGATATGCATGATTGGAAAATCACTTGCTTAGGCAATTGAGTCAATCATGAGATGTCAAGTACCACACCAGATGTTGTTCTTGCACTACATGCAATAAGTTGACATTGATCCAATCCTGGAGAAACAGTCGGAAGCAGTTTTAGAACATAAGTGGATGTTCTAGGGATATGATAACGACAGCCTCATTCGGGAGACAGTTATCATTCCAGGCTTCCAAGGTGACCTGGACGACAAGGTGGTTGTCAGAGTTATAGTTTTCCTTCTGACGAGGGGCAGTATTTTGGACAGGTGGTCCAAGGCAATATTGAGGGAGGCATGGCGCAGGATACTGATTAAGTTCAGTTGACGATACAGTCTAAGAGGTTTGGATTTGGAGTTCATTTATGAGCTATGTCCCATCAGACATCCAGACACATTCTAAGACAGGTATTGCTCTTTTCGGGAGATGGCTTTCTCCGCGAACTTGAGATATAGAGAGACATAGAAAGAAACATCAAAGCGGATCCACTCACTGAGGCTATTCCTCGAACGCAATATGTTTCGCAAACGAGCTTTGTGAGACTGACTAGTAGAGAAGTTGGGTGTTCGGTATCACACGGGCTGTGAGTATGCGACATCGCAATAAATAGCCTTGAGTGCAAGTGGGAGATTGTTGGAGATAGTGCCCTCAGAGTCAATTATTGGATCACAGGCACGTGATTGCAATGATTGAGGAAGGACCTATCCCAGTAGGACAGTCTTACTCGAGATAATAGTATGCTATCTGGTTTATCTTTATCATCGTGTACTGCTTTAAGTGACCTGACAGGTCGCTATTACACGTTGATAGAGCCCCTAGGATTCTTGCTTGACCACCAGCAGTATGATGGCGATCATATAAGTGGGAGCTGGTGGTCTATAAGCACATCCTTAAAAGGTCCCTAGTCGTGGGAGTTTCGAGACAGGGCATCGATACTCCAGTGTAGACTAGTGTATACAGTCGAGACCCCGACGAGGGGCGGTGGCCGGTCTCACAAGCCACTGGTGTCAGTTGGATCACCTAAGATGTATACAGGTGCTCATTGGGTTATGAGTACACCGGACAGGACTCGCCGGGAACATGCTAGTTGGTCTTATACCAGACGTCAGATAGCAGTTCCCAGGTGACATGTGTACAGGTTAGTTCATCGACCTGGGGATCGTCATTTGTCTCGTGTGAGTTCCCAGTGTACTTTGATTACTACCCTACCACGTTCAAAGGAGACGTGCAAACAGGTTTTAGTTGGGTACAGTCCCGAGCCACATGGAGGCAGTGAGCGGATCTTCAGGGGTTCGTCTCTCCCGGTATTGGGGGTGAGGTCGTGCTGTGTCTAGGAGAGCCATTACACAAAGCCCTCGGCCGAGGCAGGAGATTTACTGGTAGGTATTCCAGTAGTATCTCAGGGTGTTCTGGGCTACACTCCGACACGACTTGTACCGCTTTTGGGGCTCTGACTTTACCAACCCCCTAAGCCCGCCATGCGATGCTCATAGACGAACGGACCAGACTGTACGGATATTGTCACTGACAGGCTCAGTAGGGTGTCAGGATGAGTTCGCTCATCGACGTCCCTTTTGGTCAATACCTGGTAGCCCGTTACGTATTGGCTTATACCTCTGACGTGCTAGTGGTTAAATCCACAACCAAGGTGTTGACGAGTCTTTAGAGTCCCCCATATTCAGTTACTCAAGCTTTCGGACGAAAAGCTGTAGAGGCCGTATGGAGATATGGCAAGGTCCGATCAAATATGTGCGGTATTGCACGGATCAGGATCGGACAGTTAGTACTAGAGGCCGTATGGATATATGACAGGGTTCAATCAGATACGTGCGGTATTGCATGGATCAGGATCGAACGGATATTACTAGCCGGCTTTGGTTTAAGCCGGATCCTAGTATAGTACAGTGTAGTTTTGTCTCATTGCATTTGTATTTCGGTCGGAATACAAATGCGGGTGTGTATACACAGTAGCGGGGTTTTCCTGTAATTTATTACGGGACCAGTTTTCTGGAGTTGCCAGTTTGTTTTCCGTTTCGGCCAATTTCCTTTGTATCGTTCATTGGCCGAAGATTGGTGGATGAGGGCATATTTGCATTTGTGCAAATAAGCAATTTGGAATGGGGACTTTTGCATATTGGTTGGATCATGATGGTTGCACCATCCCTTGACCGTTTGACTTCTTCTTTCATGATGGCTTGACCTTTTTGAAGTCATCATGCTTGATGATCATGGTTGGTTATGTTGAAGGGATGTGATGATTGTTGTTTGAGTGTTGGACTTTCCTAGCTATCATTTCTTTGCATGATAACCATTCCTCTCTCTCTTGTATGATTGGTGAGTGGCTCCCATATTTTGGAGAACACTCTCATTCTCACTCACCCCTCACTTGTGATGGCCGGCCATTCTTCATGGGGCTGCCCAAAATTTGTAGAGTGGGATTTTGGTTCATTTCATGATGGAAAAATCCCACAACACCATCTCCAAAAAGCTTAGTTCATTTCCTGCACCAATGGCAACTCCCAAAACCCCTAGAGACACAAATAGCTCACTACACATTCTACAGCAAACCTTGGGCACGTCGACTAGCCAGCTTCATGCCCGAGTTACCTCGGCATAGAGGTGGGAGCCCGTAAAAGATGTAGGCGATGTGGTGCACTTCCGGCAACGAGGTGGAGACAGGACATTCCGCGGGAGATCGGGACGACGGCGAGAAGACCGGAGGACTTGGATCAGTCGGTATATCTCTCTTCCCCATCTTGTAGTTAGCTAGGACTAGTTAATGGCCCGATCCGGGTTTTAGTGCGCGGTGGTGCCGGTTTGCTAGTTTGAAAAATTAAAGTTAACCATCGCTTCCGCATTTGGCCTCGTGATGGAGGCCGGGGCGCCGCCGTGCACTTACAGCATCCAGCCACTTCACTGAGTCACCACTCGCGATAGCTTGCTGAAAACTAGTAGGGTCATCATCATCTATGATGCAATCTTCTCTATCACCATCAATGAGAAACCCATAGTATCTCTCCGGTGGGCGAGAAGTTCTACTAGATCTTCGGAGTGGCTGAGGTTCTAGAATTTTTACTGTAACTTCAGTTTCAACCAATTCGTCCTGAGTAATTTGTGTCTCTAGAACCTCTCTAGTTCTACCACTTTGCGATCAGTACTGTCTGTAAAGATTTCATTTTCCAAAAATATGGCATGTTGAGAAACAAACACCTTTTGTTCCTCCTTGTGGTAGAATAGATATCCATATGAGTGTTTTGGATATCCCACAAATTTACACATGACCGATCATGTCTCGAGTTTATCCGGATTCTGCTTTTTGACATAAGCCGGACAACCCCAAATCCTAACTCTTTTAAGAGATGGTCTTCTTCCACACCATATCTCATATGGAGTGGTAGACACGGTCTTTGATGGATTCCTGTTTAATAGATAAATTGCTGTCTCTAATGTATGTCCCCAAAAGGAAAGTGGTTACTCAGCATCTCTCATCATGGACCGTACCATATCTAATAGGGTATGATTCCTCCGTTCTGACACACCGTTATGCTGTGGTGTGTACGGAGGAGTGAGCTGAGAGAGAATCCCATTCTCTTTTAAGAAGTCTGTAACTCAGTGCTTAAATACTCTCCACCTAGATCTGATCGAAGTTTCTTGATACTCGAGCCAGTTTTTTTCTACTTCAAGTTTGTACTCCTTGAATTTCTCGAAAGCTTCGGATTTATGCTTCATTAAAAACACGTGTCCGAATCTTGAGAAATCATCAGTAAAAGTGATGAAGTATGAAAAACCGCCTCTAGCATGTGTAGACATTGGTCCGCATACATCACTATGTATGAGGCTTAAGAGTTCTGTAGCTCTCTCTCCGTGTTCTATAAACGGAGTTTTGGTCATTTTACTTTTGATACAAGACTGGCAAGTTGTATAAGATTTATATTCAAAAGGTTTTAAATATCCATTTTTATGTTGCTTGTTTAGTCTTGATTCATTAATATGACAAAGTCTACAATGCCAAAGAAAAGATTCATTTATATCTGAAAATTTTCTTTTATTTGTATGTTGTATATTGAATACTATGTGTTGGTTTAGGACGTAAATTCCGTTACTCAGTGTACCATACCCAATCAACTGTTGATTCAAGTTAATGTTCATAACATTATTTTGCAACACAAAATGATATCCTTCATTGTCCAACAAAGATACAGATATTATATTACATAGCATACCAGGTACAAAATAACAAGGGTTCAAAACCAAAATACATCCTAAAAGCAACCCCAGATGATACTCTCCTACGGATACAGCATGTGTAAGTCCACGTTACCCTTCCCAGTTCTTTCGGGCTTGCGGAAATGGTGAAAAACGATTTTTCTTTTGGTGGAAACAAGGACTCAAAATACGGATCTTTGTTAAACAACTATCTAACAACCTAACTAGGAGTTTTACCTACTCGGTTAGGGGTTATACCTTAACTTGAACTCCTTCTCTTCGACTCCTTGTGGTGGTCGGATGGTTCTCTCCTCGTCGTCTTCTTGGGCCGAAGATGGATCCACCTGAAAGCTTCTATCTTTGGCTCCAACCTTAATCTTGAGGAAACTAGAACACTTGGTTTGCTAGACCTTATATACTAGGATGAGTAGAGAAGTGTTTTGGATTTTATCTCTATGGTTCTTGCTTCTCAACACATGAGACAATAGATCCATGAACTAGAGAGAGAGCAAGAGGAAGAGGGAGAGCTTGAGGATGAGAGAGAATGAGAATGATAGAATGAGCAAGACTTTTTTAACCCTTGCTCTCATAATCCAAAATAATCATAACCAATAACAGTAATTGAGTATTATGTGATGGTTCAATTCAAATAGCAATATCATTTGATGCACTCATTTTGCAAAGAATAACAAGAAAGCAAAAGTCTTTGCCATGAAATGATAGCCATTATAATGATGATGGTCAACAAGTCCAACCTAGTCAACCGGTCAACAAAGTCAACAAGTCAACAAAGTCAACCTTTCAACCCAACCATGGCACAATAATACTTTATTAATATTATCATTAATCATATTTCTTATTCTCATTAGGGTTTAGCAAAAGTCAACAGTCAACAACCCTAATGAGAATCCTCTGCCTCTGTCTCTGTCAACCGTGCATACACACCCGCATCCGCGTTCCGAGGAACACGAATACAAACGAGATAAAACCAATCCCAAAACATACACTAGGACTTGGCTTAAACCAAAGCCCGCTAGTGATAACTGCCCGAACAGTAAACGTGCCTAAGTGCACGGATGTGACCGAACCCTGTCGCAAAACCATGCGACCTCTACTCTTTTGCCTAAAGGCGAATAGCTTTCTGTGTGGGACTGTAAAAACTCGACATTACGCTGGAAGTGGGTTTAACCACAGACCACAAGCGGCACTAGCTGTGCGTAACGGCCCTCAGGTAGATGCCGATAAGAAGACGGACGAGGTGAAACCCATCTGAACTCCTACTAAGCCTGAATGTGACAGTCTGCGTACAGTCTGGTCTGTTCGTCTGAGAATATCGCATGGCGGGCCTAGGGGGGCGGTAAACGTCAGTCCCCTAATAGCGGTACAAGTCGTGTCGGAGTGTAGCCCAGAACACCCTGAGATAACACTAGAAAGCAACCAGTATATCTCGCTTGCCCTAGCCAGGGACTTTGTGTAATGGCTCTCCTAGACACAGTGCGATATCAACCCCCAATACCGGGAGAGACGAATCCTGTCTAACCGTCACTGCCTCCAAGTGCTTCGGGACTGCACCCAACTACTACCTGTTTGCACGAATCCTTTGAGCCGTGGTAGGGTAGTAATCTAAGTACAGTGGGAACACACTCGAGGCGAAGTGACAGTGTCAAGTCAGCGGACTAAGCTGTACTCATGTCACCTAGGAACTGATAACTGACGATAGGTATAGTACCAACCAACAGTTCCCGACGAGTCCTGTCCAGTGTACTCGTAACCTAACGAGCACCCGCATACTATCTCAAGTACGAAGTATTGACGGCTGTGGGACAGACCATCTCCCCTGCTTGGATGAGAAGCGCATACGCTAGTCTACTCCGGAGTATCGATGCCCTGTCTCGATAGTCCTACGACTAGGGACCTGCATAAGGATGTGCTTGTGGATTACCCAGCCCCCACGAGTGTGACTGCCATCACAACGCAGGTAATCAAGCAAAGATCCTAAGGGCTCCACTAATTTGTATAGGCGATATGTTAAAAGAAACACATGCACACATTAAAGTAGAAACAAACCAAGTAGCATACTACCATTTTGAGCAAGATTGTCTATACAAGGTGAATATCCCAAGCTTCCATTAAGTAATATACAAACTAGTATGATACAGTAATGGCCTCTAGGGCATATACACTAACAATCTCCCACTTGCACTAAGGCCATGTACTGGCGTATCGAAGTCCTATCATCTCGATCAGCCGCTCGAACTGAGTCTGGGGTAAGGCCTTCGTTAGTGGATCAGCAGTGTTATCTTCCGTAGTAACTCTCCGAACCTCGATCTCCTGGCGACCCACGATCTCCCTGATCAGGTGATACCGCCTCAAGATGTGTCTGGACTTCTGATGGGACCTAGGTTCCTTCGTTAAAGCTAGAGCCCCATTGTTGTCGCAATACAGCGGTATTGGATCAACAATGGACGGAACCACCTGAAGTTCTATTAAGAACTTCCTGATCTAGACGGCTTCTTTTGCGGCATCTGCAGCAGCGATATATTCCGCTTCCATCGTCGAGTCAACAACGGTTTCCTGTTTGGAACTCTTCCAACACACCGCCCCTCCATTGAGGGCAAATACATAACCCGACATGGACTTGGAATCATCCTTGTCACTCTGGAAGCTGGAGTCAGCAAAGGCCTCGATCTGGAGGTCTTTTCCGCCATACACCAAGAACATCTCCTTAGTCCTTCTCAGGTACTTGAGAATTTTCTTTACCGCTATCCAGTGCTTATCCCCAGGGTTTGACTGATACCGGCTTACCACACTCAGTGCATAAGTTACATCTGGTATGGTACACAACATCGCATACATTATAGAGCCTACCGCAGAAGCGTAGGGTATAATAGACATGCGATCCCTTTCCAAATCAGTCTTGGGAGACATCTCTTTGGAGAGGGTGATCCCGTGACAAGCCGGTAGATTACCGCTTGGAATCTTCCATACCGAATCTTCTTAGTATGGTGTCGATGTACCTGGACTGTGAAAGTCCTAATATCCTCTTGGATCTGTCACGATAGATCCGGATCCTCAGAATGTAAGAGGCATCACCCAGGTCTTGTAGGGTTAAATTAGGCACACTCAAGAGGTTCCACAAGGCATCAACAATGCCAAACAAAAAATTTCCGGTGCCGAGAAACCCTAATATAGATCGTTAACTAGAAGTAAAGGCGAAAGAACATGCAAGTTAACAACTTAACTACAAGTGAAAAGGATTACAACCTTTGTAGATCCGGTCCTCCACTTCTTTAGCTCCGTGTTGACGTCCCTCCGCTGCGATCATCGGGATCCCGGACTCTAGCAATGGTTTCGTCGGAGAAATGATCGGGCTAGGTCATTGACTTCGAGGCCGAAGATGATCTACGTCGGGGAGACTCAAACTCAAGCTATTCCTTCACTTGGTCAAAAACTTTATGAAGAGAACACCCTATACTACATGGCAAGTGGTAGAGGATGAAGAAATAGGAAGTGGGTTTACTTTTGAATTGGATTTCTCACTCTTTTTACCATGGCACCATTGGAGCTCTCAAGCTTTTGTGAGCTTGATGAAGATGAAGAAGAAGAAAAGAATCCACTCAATTTCAAAAGAATAATATCAATACTTATCTTTTTAATCATGGCACCATGGTTGAGTTAAGCCCTCATGCTTAACTCATGTAGAGATTTAACCAAACCATTAGGTTAAGGGTTGGGTTAGCTAATATCTTAATCAAATGACAAAGAGAGTTGACTTTGTCAATGTTCATCAAGCTTCATGAAGCTTGATAACTTTGACCAAAGTCACACTCTTTTGTTATTTGTTTAGGAAAATAGTAAACCCTAATCTAACCTTTATTTGGTTCAAGTCTCATACACACAACTTGTTTGTATCATCAAGCATGATACAAACATGTACACTTGCATATATCACATATAAACAATGTGCACATTCAAGTGAGAAAATCAATCTTAAGTGAACCAATACTAGTTAATGTAAAGTAATATATCAAATATATAATTATACATTAAATCATTAAATCAACACTTGATTTAACGATCCGGTCATATCGCATATAACCGACTAATATCAATAGTAACAACTTATCAAATCAACACTTGATCCGATAACCCGGCTATATCGCATACAACCGATCAATGTCACAAATCGCGAGAATAGAATACAGTATCACATACTGGTATTATTCTCGGTCCCGCACATATCTCATATGCGCTCCTATTTCGTTTCGCTTGAGCCAGGAAACCCCTGTGTAGGACTCTAAAGACTCGTCAATACGCCGGCAGCAGGTGATGATCATATCAAACACCCACAAGCGGCAAGCGGTCTGCTAAACGTAACGGCCAACCGGGTATTGAGCGATCAGAAGATCAACGAGCAAGCCCGCTCACACTCCTGTGAATCCAACGAGTAACACTACCGTACAGTCCGGTCTGTTCGTCTGATATGTCGCATATCTTGTCTAGGGGTGGTAAACGTCAGACCCCAATAACTTGATAAGTCGTGTCGATATGAGGCTTATAACGGGTCGAGAAACTATTGGTAACACTTACCAGTAAATCCCTAAAGCAGCCTTAGCCAAGGACTTCCTGTTATAGCCAATCGAGCACTGCGCAACATCAACTCCCAATACCGGGAGAGACGAAACCCCTCCTATCACTCATTGCCTCCATGTGATTCGGGACTGTACCCAAAAGCCACCTTTTTGCACGCCCTCTTGGACGTGGTATGATTGAAATCAAAGCACAGTGGGAATCACACAAGACCCTATGACGATCTCGGGTCAACAGACTAACCTGTACCAGTGTCACCAGAGAACTGCCATCTGACATAAGGTATAATACCATCTGGGAGTTCTCGGCGAGTCCGTCCAGTGTACTCAGTCTCCACTGAGCACCCATATATCATCTCTGATGTCAAACACTAATGGATATGGGATCATCCATCGCCCATCTGCATGGGTCGAGAAGGTATACGCTAGTCTACTCTGGTATATCGATACCCCGTCTCGATACACCCACGACTAAGGACATTGAAGGATGTACTTATGGACTACCATGTCCCCACTAGTATGATCCGCATCATAGTCCAGGTAGTCAAGTACACATCCTAAGGGCTTTACCAACATGTAACAGAGAGACAATCAGTGTACACGTTAAAGTAAAGAGTAACCAGATAGCATACTATCATATCGAGCAAGAAAGTCATCCCTATATATGTCTAAGCATCCACTACAATATACATCCTATGTATAGTAATGGCCTCTAGGGCATACATATAACTAACAATCTCCCACTTGCACTAGGGCCATCTGATAGCAGTGGTTGTATTATCTCATACTCAACCATCCCATAATAGTCTCTCTCTGGGAAAAGGCCTTTGTGAGTGGATCCCCCGTTTTGTCCTCTGAGTCTACTCTCCTAACCTCGATCCCCTGGAGATCAACCATCTCCACGATCAGGTGATACTTCCTAAGAATATGTCTGGATCACTGATGGGATGGGCATTCCTAGGCATAAGCCACAACTCCATTGTCACACAATGGGAGGAACGAAGTTCATCTTATGAACTAATATACACCCAGACTTCCTCTTTGGTAGCATCTTTTGTAGCGATGTATCCAGCCTTTATCGTCTAGTATGCCACGGTATCTAGCTTGGAACTCTTCCAACATACCGTCCCTTTATTGAGGGTAAAGACAATGCCTGCGACTGACATTCAGTCGTCCTTATCACCCTGGAACCTTTCCAGTGATTCTTCCCAGGATCAATTGACACCTTCTCACTACAACTAGTGAGTATCCCAACATCCAATTAGATTTATCTCATAGATCCAAAACCCAGGATTTAGTAGGTATCAATTTGATCCTATATGGAGAATCCTTGTGATAAGCGGAGATTGACCGAGAGTAGCATAGGAAACTCCTTCCCTATCAAGAGTATGTTATCCACGTACTCTATGAGGATCACCAGCATACTCCCTACTACCTTTTTGTATATACAAGGTTTATCTACCATTTTGATGATGTCAAACTCTTTGACTAACTCATCAAAATAGATGTTCCAACTCCGCGATGCCTGCTTTATCATATAAAACATCTTGCATACGTTTCCGCTGCTCCCACTGTCTATGAAACCCTCTGACTGTGTACTTATAGACTCTGTCTTCTAAATCATTATTTAGAAAAGCAGTCATGACACCCAACCGCCAGATATCGTAGTCATGGTATGTAGCGGTGGCATGTAGGATCTGGATGGACTTAAGCGTAGGCCCAGAAAAGGTTTCATCATTAGCCACAACTGGTCTATGATGCAAACCTTTAACGAGTCTAGCTTTGAAAGTCTCAACTTTTCCATGTACACCAAGTAATCTTCTCAAGATATACTTGCTCCTGATGGGAATTTAACCCTTCAGATAAGGCAACCAAAGTCCATACTTTGTTGGTGTATAAGGATTCCATCTCAGATCGATAAGCATCCAGCCATTCTTACAGAGTCCTACTCCTGATGGCCAGCCCGAAACTAGTTGGGTCATCATCTCATGATGCAATCCTTGCTCCTACTGTCATAGAGAAACCGAAGTATCTCTCAGGTGGGTGAGGAACCCTACTAGATCGGCGGAGAGGCTGAGGTTCGTTGGTTGCTATTGAATCCTTTGGTTCTACCAAATCATCAGCTGCAGTTTGTATAGCTGGAACAGTTTCCAGTTCTACCTCATAACCAATAATTTCTTCACAAGAAATTCCCTTTCACAAAGGTGGCACACTGAGAAACAAAACATTTTTATTCCTCGGTTCGGTAGAAGATATTCCCTTACGTATGCTTGGGATATCCAACAAACTTCCACAGATCTGACTTTGCCTCGAGCTTGTCCGGATTTTTCTTTTAGACATAGGCCGGACAACCCCAAATCTTAACTGACTTAAGAGATGGGCTCTTCCCTTTCCATATCTCATATGAAATGGTAGGCAACTGATTTGATCGGAACCCTATTCAATAGGTATGCAACTTCGTAAGTGCATAACTCCCTAAAAGGAAATAGGAAACTCAGTAGTACTCATCATAGAGCACACCATATCACATAGGGTGTTATTGCCCTGCCCCGATATACCATCGTGCTATGGTGTATACGGAGGAGTATTGCTGAGAGAGAATCTCATTCTCCTTTAGAATAATCCAGGAATTCCGTGCTCAAGTATTCTCCTCCTTGATCACATCAAAGGACATAATACTTTTACCCGTATTTTGGTTCTCTACTTCTAACTTATATTCTGTGAATATCTCAAAAGGTTCGGACTTGTGTTTCAACAGGAACATATGTCTGAATCTTGAGAGATTATCAGAGAATGTAATGAAGTACAAAGAACCGGTCTTGGTATGTGTAGACAGGGGACCTTCATACATCAGCATGTATCAATCCCAAGAGTTCACTAACTCTTTCTCTGTTTCCAATAAACAGAGCTATGGTCATCTTATCTCTGTGACATGACTAGCAAGTTTCACAAGATGTAAATTCAAACTAATTTAAATATGCATCTTAATGTAACTTCAGCTAGTCGGGTCGCATTGATATGACCTAGTCTACAATACCTCAAGAAGGATTCGTTCATATCTGAACTCTTCCTCTTGTGTGTGTTCTGTATACTAGGAACTGTAGTTTGATTTAGAACGTTAATGCTTTTAGATAACGTGCCTGAACCGATCAACTCTTGATTTAGGAAATGTTCAAAACATTATCCAACAATACAAAATTATATCCTTCTTTATCTAAATAAAGAGACTGATATGATTTTGTATATCAGGTTCGGTATCTAATAACATTTGTTCAGAATCAATGTATTCTGGTAATACAGGGTGACAGTGACCAACAGATTTGGCTGCAACACTTGCACCGTTTTCTGCCTCATGAAACTTATTACCCGTTCTCAGTTCTCTACCTTTCTGTAGCTCATGTAACAAATTACATATGCGGGATCCTGATCTGGTATCACATACCCAGGACGTAAAGGATACTGAGAAACAGTTCTGTGTAATGAACACACCCGAAGATGATACATCATATGCATTTTCTTCGTTTGGGCGGCACAGGAATTCCGGTAATCCCCAATTTCCTGCTCTGTCTTATAACTATTATAAGTTGGAGCGGGACCAACGTTCCCCAGCTCAGTATAACAAGCGGGTTCGGTCAATATATCCGTTTTATTATCTTGATTAAGGCATGACATGGTCGCTACCTGGAGAGAGAGAGAGAAGAAAACACTCTGCGTGCGCTCTTGCAAGATCAGATTGGTTATTATTTTATCTAATCAGGATGGCTCCCACTGTTTTTATCAAATCTTCCTTCAAACCCTAAAAGGAAAGACTAGCCGGGATTAATTACACGCTACAAGTTCACCAATCTTTCAGCCAGGCCAGTGTCGATATTTTGAGGGAGGTTCCCCGTGCTTTCGCACGGACCTAATTACAGTAAACCTCGTTTTCCCAGAGGCATAACCCCGTTGACACCTTTCTAGACACCTACTTGATCGGCTAATTGTAAAGTGCAAAACTCTCTCTGGAGTAAAAATTACTCGCAGTGGGTATCGGGATCCAACTATCATATAGAAGGTATGCAATCTCATTGCAAATTTCAACACTTGAAACTCCCGATAATGATTTTTACCCCTAGCACTTATGGCCTTGGCTAAGGTCAACAAATCATAAGCACTAGTCAAGTTCTACCCGTCATTTCGTGATTAATTAGACCCACCCACATGACCCTTGGCTAAGGTCAACAAAGCCACATGACTGTCCTAACTAATCGCATCATATGCGGTATAGGAAGACATTACTTAGCTACCGTACACTAAGCCTCGGCTATGGTCGACAAACGTAGCACGAATACTAAGTACTCTACTTCCTAATATGACGGAGGGTTGCGGATGGTTTTTAAGAAAACCTTTAACGGTTTGAACTTGATCTCGTTGTGGAATCAAATGTTTTTAAATGGAGTGTTTTTGAGGCTTTTCTAGTTTTGCTAAAGGGGTCACTCCCGGTGAAGGGATCGTCGGCCCTTTCCTCATCGAATAAGGTGCAGGATATAGCATATATACCGCTGTGCAAAGCAAAAACTATAGAAGCAATCGAAAGACAAACCGAGGGCTGTAGCATCTGCCAGTTATTGCTAAAGGAGTCACTCCAGGTGAAGGGATCTCGGTCCTTTCCTTATCGAATAAGGTGCAGGATGTTCTACAAGGAACACCGCGATGCAAAGCAAGAACTGTAGCTACCTGTTTTATTTTGAAATTCGATTCCACAACATCTTTTAGGTTTATTTTCTTTCATTAATCTCATTAATGAATGTCCCATCAATTAAATCACCTAAACATCACAGATAAATACGACGTACACTTATGCCATCCGCATTCGCCTCGATGTCCCCTCGTGCACCGTTAGGTTAGGTAACTAACGACAGAGCGGGGCAGGGCTAGCTCGAGTGCAAAACATAAGTAACGTCTATATAATATATCATATATATCATATACAGTATTTATCACAGAATATCAAATGATCACATCACAGATATCGCAGCAGAAGAAACATATGAAATATTGGATATAGTAGGACGTCCGTGTTTTCAATGCGAGCCTGTATAAAACACGGATTCCACGGTCGTGATGAATAGCCAAACCCACACCCCTAGACCTCTATAAGAGCGGCAAGCAACTATACCAATTCTAGAGTTAGGTGATCCGGACTCGACTCCTCGAGTTGGTCTCCTACTGGACTCCAGAACCCGGTTACTTGTGCTCTCCTCCTTGGGTCTATCCTAGTGCGGAAAAGTAAATAATATACAAATGATGACATCTTCCGCAACTAGGAAGTGCCCCAATAAAAGAATATTACATACAATTAATTTTACATGAATGAAAATGAAAAACACTCATCTCACATAAAAAAACCCGGCTATTCAAACACGACGATCCAATATAACATATCCAGCAACACATAACATCACATGTCATCAACGTAAGTAAATATGCGCATCCCAATTGTTGTTGACATATAGCAACGAAACCGGCGATATCATATATTACACTTATGGTCACAGAAAAGAAAGTGTAAAACTACAACAGTTGGAATCCGCAATCTCCTCAGACATCGCATGCCTGACCAAATGAATTCCTTAGACATCACATGCCTAACAATTATAAACCCCGCATTTTAGTCTCATTATCGAAAACACTTTTCAATATCAAGTCGGGCAATTCAACAAGATTCCCGACATTTTGATCGAATGCTTGTCGCAAACTTTAGTAGGCAGCCGCACCCCCGATGCCGTCGACGAAGTGCACTAAGGCGGAACACCGCTGCCGCGAGCACCCGGACGGATGCTTTCGGCGACGGGGATCTCCCACAGTCACTTGGTCGGGGCTATGGGACATGGCTGTCTATTAAGTTTACCCGGTGAGTATCCGCGTACGCTACGTGATTGCGACGGACTTTTGATCACATCAAAATTCCGTGGTAACCGATCAAGTGAGACTAAAATGCTATGTTTATAACATCCAAATCAGTTATCTCATAACTACTTTTGGATTCCAAATATTGTATCACATTCCAGATAAATAGAAAATGTTAAACTTTCCGATCAAACAATCAAACACTCAAGTTTTTCCGAAACAGCTCAACTCTTGAAATTTGTTCAAAAACATCCATTTCATGCCACAGTACCAACGGTCCAGCCGTAGAAGGGTCAAACCAACGCCTCATATGTGGCACGCCGTACTGCCCCAAACCCTAAGGTTCAAAGGGCAGTTCAAGACGGTCATATAATCGAGTTAAGGTTTGTTGTCTTCTAGAGGGTCCATCGGATTACTTGCACTACTTAGAACATTCCTAAAACTACGGAAAAATCCAACACTTGGAAATTTTCCGACAGGGGAAAAAGTGGGTATTTATATCCGGTCGAACTTTTTAACATGTTCTAAAAATATCCGGAAAACATAACAAAATTAAATTCTACGATCGAATCGACGATTACAAAATAAACCCCCAGAAAACTCAACACTTGAGTCAGTTTAAAAATACCCATAAAATAGCACTTTAAGATATAAGAATTACTGTGCAAACAAAATGACCCAATCCCTACGTACGGCCGCGGATCCGTGGCCCAAGCATGGTATGGCCGCGGTTCCGCGGTGGTTTAGAAGTATTAGGAGCTCGTTTTTCACCACAATTCTTATATTTCCCTGCTTAATTTTTTAGGTATTTTTAATTCAGAAAATACACGGTTTTGGAAAAATGTACAGAAAGGGGGTAAATTTGGACGTATCGGGTACGTTCGGAGTTTTAACTTCGTTAACACATCGCCTAAAGATCTAGTTAGGCTCCGATGCCACTGTAGGGTTAAATTAGGCACACTCAAGAGGTTCCACAAGACATCAACCATGCCAAACAAAAAATTTCCGGTGCCGAGCAACCCTAATATAGATCGTTAACTAGAAGTAAAGGCGAAAAAACATGCAAGTTAACAACTTAACTACAAGTGAAAGGGATTACAACCTTTGTAGATCCGGTCCTCCACTTCTTTAGCTCTATGTTGACATCCCTCCGCTGCGATCATCGGGATCCCGGACTCTAGCAATGGTTTCGTCGGAGAAATGATCGGGCTAGGTCGTTGACTTCGAGGCCGAAGATGATCTACGTCGGGGAGACTCAAACTCAAGCAATTCCTTCACTTGGTCAAAAACTTTGTGAAGAGAACACCCTATACTACATGGAAAGTGGTAGAGGATGAAGAAATAGGAAGTGGGTTCACTTTAGAATTGGATTTCTCACTCTTTTTACCATGGCACCATTGGAGCTCTCAAGCTTTTGTGAGCTTGATGAAGATGAAGAAGAAGAAAAGAATCCACTCAATTTCAAAAGAATAATATCAATACTTATCCTTTTAATCATGGCACCATGGTTGAGTTAAGCCCTCATGTTTAACTCATGTAGAGATTTAACCAAACCATTAGGTTAAGGGTTGGGTTAGCTAATATCTTAAACAAATGACAAAGAGAGTTGACTTTGTCAATGTTCATCAAGCTTCATGAAGCTTGATAACTTTGACCAAAGTCACACTCTTTTGTTATTTGTTTAGGAAAATAGTAAACCCTAATCTAACCTTGATTTGGTTCAAGTCTCATACACACAACTTGTTTGTATCATCAAGCATGATACAAACATGTACACTTGTATATATCACATATAAACAATGTGCACATTCAAGTGAGAAAATCAATCTTAAGTGAACCAATACTAGTTAATGTAAAGTAATATATCAAATATATAATTATACATTAAATCATTAAATCAACACTTGATTTAACGATCTGGTCATATCGCATATAACCGACTAATATCAATAGTAACAGCTTATCGAATCAACACTTGATCCGATAACCCGGCTATATCGCATACAACCGATCAATGTCACAAATCGCGAGAATAGAATACAGTATCACATACTGGTATTATTCTCGGTCCCGCACATATCTCATATGCGCTCCTATTTCATTTCGCTTGAGCCAGGAAACCCCTGTGTAGGACTCTAAAGACTCGTCAATACGCCGGCAGCAGGTGATGATCATATCAAACACCCACAAGCTGCAAGCGGTCTGCTAAACGTAACGGCCACCCGGGTATTGAGTGATCAGAAGATCAACGAGCAAGCCCGCTCACACTCCTGCAAATCCAACGAGTAACACTACCGTACAGTCCGGTCTGTTCGTGTGATATGTCGTATATCTCGTCTAGGGGTGGTAAACGTCAGACCCCAATAACTCGATAAGTCGTGTCGATATGAAGCTCATAACGGGTCAAGAAACTACCGGTAACACTTACCAGTATATCCCTAAAGCATCCTTGGCCAAAGACTTCATGTTATAGCCAATCGAGCACTACGCAACATCAACTCCCTATACCGGGAGAGACGAAACCCCTCCTATCGCTCATTGCCTCCATGTGATTCGGGACTGTACCCAAAAGCCACCTTTTTGCATGCGCTCTTGGACGTGGTATAATGGAAATCAAAGCACAGTGGGAATCACACAAGACTCTATGACGATCTCGGGTCAACAGACTAACCTGTACCAGTGTCACCAGAGAACTGCCATCTGACGTAAGGTATAATACCATCGGGGAGTTCTTGGCGAGTCCTTCCAGTTTACCCAGTCTCCACTGAGCACCCGTATATCATCTCTGATGTCAAACACCAATGGATATGGGATCATCCATCGCCCACCTGTATGGGTCGAGAAGGAATACGCTAGTCTACTCTGGTATATCGATGCCTCGTTTCGATACACCCACGACTAGGGACATTGAAGGATGTACTTATGGACTACTATATCCCTACTAGTATGATCCGCATCGTAGTACAGGTAGTCAAGTACACATCCTAAGGTCTTTACCAACATGTAACAGAGAGACAATCAATGTACACGTTAAAGTAAAGAGTAACCAGATAGCATACTATCATATCGAGCAAGAAAGTCAGCCCTATATATGTCCAAGCATCCACTACAATATACATCCTATGTATAGTAATGGCCTCTAGGGCATACATATAACTAACAGGTCTTTCATGGAGAATCTGTGTGACAAGAACCCTTTGACAGATTGTAGCATAGGAATGTCATTTCCTATTAAGTGAATGTCATCCATGTATAAAACAAGGAATACGACAGTTCTTGCTACAAATCTACTATAGATGCATGGTTCATCTGGATTTTTGATAAAGCCAAATTCTTTGACCGTCTCATCAAAACAGATGTTCCAACTCCGCGATGCCTGCTTTTGTCCATAGATGGACTTAAGCAACTTGCACACCTTTCCGCTGCTCCCACTCTGAATGAAACCCTCTGGCTGGTCCATATAGACACACTCTTCTAAATTTCCATTTAGCGGTCTTTACGTCCATCTGCCATATCTCATAATCGTAGAAGGCAGCAATGGCAAGAAGGATTTGAATGGATTTCAGCATAGCCACTTGAGAAAAGGTTTCATCATAGTCCAAACCAGGTCTTTGACGAAAACCCTTTGCAACAAGTCTAGCCTTAAAGGTCTCAACCTGTCCATCTACACCAATCTTCCTTTTGAAGATCCACTTGCATCCTACGGGTTTTATCCTATCTGGAGCAATGTCCAATGTCCATACTTTGTTGGTGTACATGGACTCCATTTCGGTCCGCATTGCATCCAGCCATTTTACCGAGTCAACGCTCTAAATGGCCTGCTGGAAGCTAGTCGGCTCATCACTATCAATGATGCAATCCTCTCTATCCCCGTCTATGAGAAAACCGTAGTATCTCTCGGGCGGATGAGACTGCCTACTACTCCTGCGGAGCGGCGCAGGAATTTCCTGATCTTTCGAACCCTCTGGTTCTACTAAGCTTTCAGTAATAGCTCGTGGTTCTGGAATTTCTTCCAGTTCTATTGCGCTCCCACTTATCTGACTTTCCAAAAACTCAGTTTCCAAGAAGTGGGCATGACGAGAAATAATAACCTTTTGTTCCTCTTCGCAATAGAAGAAATATCCCTTGGAGTTCTTTGGATATCCCACAAACTTGCACTGTACTGAGCATGCCTCGAGTTTGTCCGCATGCTGCTTTTTGACAAAAGCTGGACATCCCCATGTCTTAATGTGCTTAAGATAGGGTTTCTTCCCACACTACATCTCATATGGTGTGGTAGGCACAGTCTTAGTTGGAACTCGGTTCAAAAGGTATGCAGCTGATTCTAGTGCATATCCCCAGAATGATCACGGTAACTCAGCGCTACTCATCATGGACCGTACCATATCCAATAGGGTTCGATTCCGTCTTTCCGATACACCGTTATGTTGTGGAGTGTATGGAGGAGTAAGCTGAGAGAGAATTCCATTCTCTTTTAGGTAATCCAGGAACTCGGCACTCAAGTATTCACCACCTCGATCAGATCTCAGTGTCTTGATACTTTTGCCGGTTTGTTTTCTACTTCATTTTTATATTCCTGGAATTTTCCAAAGGCTTCGGATTTATGTTTCATTAAGAAAACATATCCGTACCTTGAAAAGTCATCCGTAAAAGTAATGAAGTAAGAATAACCGCTTCGCACATGTATAGACATTAGACCGCACACGTCGCTGTGTACGAATCCCAAGAGCTCGCTCGCTCTTACTCCGTGTCCAGTGAACGGAGTCTTTGTCATCTTTCCTTTGAGACAGGATTGACAAGTTGCATATGATTGATATTCGAACGGATCCAAATATCCTTCTGTATGTAACTTCGTCAACCTTCTCTCATTGATGTGATCTAGTCTACAATGCCATAAGAAAGCCTGATTTGTTTCCGGAGACTTTCTTTTGTGTGTATTCTGGACATTGAAAATCTGTGGTTGGTTTAATACGTATATACCATTGTTTAATGTACCCGACCCAATCAAAACTTGATTAAGGTGAATGTTCACAACATTACTTACAAATGCAAATTCATAACCTTCTTTAGATAATAAAGATACAGATATGATATTACAGGTTGCATTGGGTACAAAATAACAATCACGCAAAACCAAAACATGTCCATCTGACATTCCCAGGCGATAGTCCCCCACGGACTCAGCATCCATGCCAGCTCCGTTTGCAACTCTGAGGGTCATATCACCTGCCTTCAAAACCCTACGCCTTCTCAGTGCCTGTAAAGAATTACAGATATGAGATCCTGATCCGGTATCCAATACCCAGGATGTAGAGTTTATTGATAGACAGTTTTCAATAAAATACACACCTGAAGCTGAAGCCTCAACTTGCTTCAGATCCTGGTTTCTGGCCTTCCAACCCCTGCAATCCTTTTTCCAGTGTCCACTCTTGTGACAGTGAAAGCATTCTTCCTTTCCCACAAGCTTTCCTGCTACCTTTGTTGCCTTTGTCTTTCCCTTCGTATCCACTTTACTAACACCGCCCCTTGGTTTGGCAGGGGCTTTCTTCTTCTTTCCATTGGCTTTCGCCTTGGACCTAGAAGAGGAAGATCCTCCTACAAACAAAGTGGATGTTTCCCTACCTTTCTGTAGGGTGCCCACTGCACTCCTCAGTATGTTGAGGTGTTTTGAAAGTTCAACTTCTTTTTCTTGGAAGTTGAAGTTCAGGATTAACTGGGCGTAAGTGGAAGGAAGGGACTGGAGAATCAAGTCCATGTAGAGCTCGTTCTCTAACGTGGTCCCAAGGTTCGTGAGCTCCTTAATGAAGCCAATAATCTTAAGCACGTATTCCGCTACCGATGATCCGACGGCCAATCTCGCCGAAAACAGCTTTTTTGAGACTTCGTATCTGGCGATACGGGATTGCTCTCCATACAGTTCTTTTGTATGGAGAAATATGGATTCAAGGTCCATATTCTCGTGCCTCCTCTGATGTTCATTGTCCATAGAGGCAAGCACGAGGCACTTGGCCTTCGCGCAGTTGATTTCCCAGGTCTTACGGATTTCCTTGTCCACGATGCTGGTTTTGGGACCTGGGACAGGGGGAGCTTTGGTGGTAAGGAGATACCCCAACTTGTCATAAGTGATTGCCATTTTGACATTCTTGAGCCAATCTTTGTAGTTTGGCCCTGTCAGTATGTTTTTATCTAGTAGTAACTTAAGTCCAGTCATGATGTTTGGTCGCTGCAATTAAGAGAGAGAGAGAAGAAACACTTTAGCATGATGCTCTTGCAAGTTTAGAGTGGTTTTTAATTTGTCTAAACAAGATGGCTCCCACTGTCTCTCGAATCCCTCCTCAAACCAAAAAGGAAGAATTAGTCGGGATCAATCTCACCGTACAATACTTGCTTAACCGTTCAGCCAGGCCAGTGTTGGTACTTCGAGGGAGGTTTTCCAACGCTTTCGTGAAGTTCCTTAATTAAATAACCTCTTTTCCCTGTGGGCGTAGTCCCGCTAACACCTTTCTAGACACCTACTTGGTTTATAGCATTGATCGTTAAGTGAGAAATTTCCGAGGAGTAGCATATACTCACAGTAGGATCGGGATCCAAATATCAGTGCATGACAAAACTGAAGGAATCCTACCAGAATCATCACACTCCAAATTGTATGCAGCGCTAGCAAGTTTCAGTTTCTTTTGAAACTCCCGATGTGGATTTTTGCCCCATGCTCTTATGACCTTGACTTTGGCCAACAAATCATAACTCACATGTCAAGTTCTACCCGTCATTTTCCAGGTTAATTTGAACCCACCCGTACCTACCCTTGACTTTGGCCAACAAGACAGTACGACTGTCCCAAACCAACACATCTATCTATGCTGCACATGAACACCCAATAGCTACCAATCACTATGCCTTGACTTTGGCCAACAAACATATCTTGAATACTATTGACTATCCATGTGAAACGACGGAGGGCTACGAATGGTTTTGGCGAAACCGTGAACGTAGTGAACTTGATATAATCGATGGAACGAGATAGCTTTTAAAAGGAGTGGCTTAAGCTCCGCGTTTAAAAGTTGTTTTTGAAAAGAAACCGAGTGGTTTTGAAAGTGTTCCAACGACTCAACTTTGGTTTATTTTCCTGCATTAATTTAATGCGTCCCATCATTTAATCCTACCATTGCAGAAAACAATGAAAATATGACGTACGCTTATGCCATCCGCATTCGCCATGGGGCCCGTCATTACCCGTTAGGTTACTTAACTAACGACAGAGCGGGGGCTGGACTAGCGCGGATGCAAAACATAAGCAACGCCTAAATAGATATCATATATAAATATACACATTCGTCACATGCAATGATAGCCATTCCAGATCACAGATGAACACATTGGATATACTAGGAATCCGCATTCCGTACTAGTCTGTAACGAAGAGCGGATTACACGGTCGCGATGAATAGCCAAGACCCCACCCTAGACCCTTACGGGTGCGGCAAACTACCCGCCAAGTACCCAAAGCGAAGCAACCTCCCTCAACACCGTGAGTAGGCTACTAGGCACTTCGAGATACCCGGTAGTTTGTGCACCCCACCTTGGGTCTATCCTAGGAGCAAAAACAGTAAAAGAAATTATACAATGACGGCTACAACCCCATCCCGGTTGTGCGGCCATATAAATAATATTACATCAATTACAAATTACATGAATTGAAAGAAAATGAAAACTCTCTTCTCACAACCCCCGGCTATTCATCCGTGACAATCCAATGAATTCATATACACATACCATCAACATTACAGATCACAGATATGTATAACCCCCACTAATCTACGTATAGCGATTAGCAGACGTTCAATATATATATCACATCACAGATATAAACCCGTTAGCTAAAGTCTTTAGAAGTTCGATCAAAATACGGATTTTTAAACCCCAAAAACAAATTTTGCTTTCTGTAAAATCTGGGCAGAAAAAAACATATTCCAAATATCCCAAAATACCCCCAGAAATACACTGCAGCAAAACCGATCCACGGCCGAGTCAACTCGGCCGCAGATCCGCGGCAAGAAGCTCTTCTTTCCGCGTTTCCGCGGTGAGTTGGTCGGTTCAGTCGATCGTTTTTCTGCACTGTTCACTAAAAACCCTGAGCCGATTTTTGGTACATGTCAAATAATTTTTACAGCAGTTTAAAAATCGACAGAAAGTTCATGTTCCGGGCATGTTTCGTGACTTTTTCTCCGATCGAACTTTTAGTTACTTTGCTAACATGTTAGATAGTGTTTAACTAGGCTCCGATACCACTGTAAGTCTACGTTACCCTTCCTGGCCCTTTCGGACTTGAGGAAATGGTGAAAAATGATTTTTCTTTGGTGGTAACATAGACTCAAAATACGGATCTTTGTTAAACAACTATCTAACAACCTAACTAGGAGTTTTACCTACTCGGTTAGGGGTTATACCTTAACTTGAACTCCTTCTCTTCGACTCCTTGTGGTGGTCGGATGGTCCTCTCCTCGTCGTCTCCTTGTGCCGAAGATGGATCCACCTGAAAGCTTCTACCTTTGGCTCCAACCTCAATCTTGAGGAAACTAGAACACTTGGTTTGCTAGACCTTGTATACTAGGATGAGTAGAGAAGTGTTTTGGGTTTTATCTCTATGGTTCTTGCTTCTCAACACATGAGACAATAGAACCATGAACTAGAGAGAGAGCAAGAGGAAGAGGGAGAGCTTGAGGATGAGAGAGAATGAGAATGATAGAATGAGCAAGACTTTTTTCACCCTTACTCTCATAATCCAAAATAATCATAACCAATAACAGTAATTGAGTATTATGTGATGGTTCAAGTCAAATGGCAATAACATTTCATGCACTCATTTTGGAAAGAATAACAAGCAAGCAAAAGTCTTTGCCATGAAATGATAGCCATTGTAATGATGATGGTCAACAAGTCCAACCTAGTCAACCGGTCAACAAAGTCAACAAGTCAATAAAGTCAACCTTTCAACCCAACAACAGCATAATAATACTTAATTAATATTATCATTAATCATATTTCTTATTCTCATTAGGGTTTAGCAAAAGTCAACAACCCTAATGAGAATCCTCCGCCTCTGTCTCTGTCAACTGTGCATACACACCCGCATCCACGTTCCGAGGAACACGAATACAAACGAGATAAAACCAATCCCAAAACGTACACTAGGATCTGGCTTAAACTATAGCCCGCTAGTGATAACTGCCCGGACACTAAACGTGCACAAGTGCACGGACGTGAACGAACCTTGTCGCAAAACCATGCGACATCTACTCTTTTGCCTAAAGGCGAATAGCTTTCTGTGTGGGACTCTAAAGACTCGACACTACGCTGGAAGTGGGTTTAACCACAGACCGCAAGCAGCACTATCTGTGCGTAACGGCCCCCAGGTAGATGCCGATAAGAAGACGGACGAGGTGAAACCCATCTGAACTCCTACTGAGTCTGAATGTGACAGTCTGCGTACAGTCCGGTCTGTTCGTCTGAGAATATCGCATGGCGGGCCTAGGGGGCGGTAAACGTCAGTCCCCTAGTAGCGGTACAAGTCGTGTCGGAGTGTAGCCCAGAACACCCTGAGATAACACTAGAAACCAACTAGTATATCTCGCTTGCCCTGGCCAGGGACTTTGTGTAATGGCTCTCCTAGACACAGCGCGATATCAACCCCCAATACCGGGATAGACGAATCCTGTCTAACCGTCGCTGCCTCCAAGTGCTTCGGGACTGCACCCAACTACTACTTGTTTGCATGACTCCTTTGAGCCGTGGTAGGGTAGTAATCTAAGTACAGTTGGAACACACTCGAGGCGAAGTGACAGTGTCAAGTCAGCGGACTAAGCTGTACTCATGTCACCTGGGAACTGATAATTGACGATAGGTATAGTACCAACCAACAGTTCCCGACGCGTCCTGTCCAGTGTACTCATAACCTAACGAGCACCCGCATACTATCTCAAGTACGACGTACTGACGGCTGTGGGACAGCCCGTCTCCCCTGCTGGGATGAGAAGCGCATACGCTAGTCTACTCTGGAGTATCGATGCCCTGTCTCAATAGTCCTACGATTAGGGACCTGCATAAGGATGTGCTTGTGGATTACCCATCCCCCACGAGTGTGACTGCCATCACAACGTTGGTAATCAAGCAAAGATCCTAAGGGCTCCACTAATGTGTATAGGCGATATGTTAAAAGAAACACATGCACACATTAAAGTAGAAACAAACCAAGTAGTATACTACCATTTTGAGCAAGATTTTCTATACAAGGTGAATATCCCAAGCTTCCATTAAGTAATATACAAACTAGTATGATACAGTAATGGCCTCTAGGGCATATACAATAACAGCATGTATATTGGAACCATTTCCAACCCGTAGAGTGTGATCCCCAGTCTTCAAAACTCTACTATTTCTCAATCCCTGCATACAATTACAGATGTGAGAACCAGAACCGGTATCTAATACCCAAGATGTAGAGTTTAATGAAAAACAGTTTTCAGTTACAAACACACCTGAAGCGGAAGCATCAACATGCTTCTTCTTCTTGAGATCTGCAAGGTACAAAGCACAATTGCGTTTCCAGTGTCCCGACTTGTGGCAGTAAAAACATTCTCCTTTCCCATTTCCCGCGGTCCCAGATTTGTCTTTCCTCTTCGCCTTCTTAACTCCACCTCTCGGCTTGGTGGGATTCTTCTTCTTCTTCCCCTTGGCCTTGGCTTTCGGGACTGAAGAGGAAGATGGCCTATAAAGTAGAGCGGGAGTTTCGCTGTCTTAAGCGTGCTCTCTGCATTTCTCAACATATTGAGAAGTTCAGACAATAATTTCTCCAAATCGTTCATATTGAAATTCACTATGAACGGAGTAAAGGCGGGGGAGAGAGACTGTAGAACAATATCTGTATATTGCTCATTATCGATAGTCCATCCCAGTTCCTCAAGTTCTTCTATAAGACCAATCATCTTCAGAACATGGTCTCCTACTGATGCACCGGGGGCCAACCGTATCTGAAACATCTTTCGAGATGCGTTGTAGCGTAAAGTACGAGATTGCTCTTCATACAACTCCTTTGTATGAAGAATGATGGATTGTATATCCATCTTCTCGTGTTGTTTTTGATGGATACCTTCCATAGAAGCAAGCGCGAGGCACGTGGCCGTGTTGCAATCAATATCCCATGTTTTTCGGATCTCCTTATCCGAAACAGATGATTCAGGTCCTCGGATGGGTGGGGCTTTGGTAGTGAGGACATATGATACTTTATCATATGTGAGTGCAATGTTCAAGTTCCTCAACCATTCTTTATAATTTGGTCAAGTCAGTTTGTTTTTCTCTAAAAGAAGCTTAAGTCCCGTCATCGGTATCTGCCATTAGGAGAGAGAAAAGAATACACTCAGCGAAATGATCTTGCAAAGATCAGATTGGTTATTATCTTATCTAATCGATGTCTCCCACTGCTTTTATCAAATTTTCTTTCAAACCCGAAAAGAAAACTAGCCAGGATTAATTGCATTCTACAGTTTCGCTAACCGGTCAGCCAGGCTAGTGTCGGTACTTGAGGGAGGTTCCCCGTGATTGCTCACGGACCTAATTAAAATAAACCTCGTTTTCCCAGAGGTCAAAACCCCGTTTAACACCTTTCTTGACACCTACTGGATTAGCTAATTGTAAAGTGTAAAATTCTCCTGGGAGTAACTCTTGCTCACAGTGGGATCGGGATCCAACTATTATATAGATGGTATGCAATCTCATTGTAAATTTCAACTCTTGAAACTCCCGATATGGTTTTTACCCCTAGATGCTTATGACCTTGGTTATGGTCAACATATCATAAGCACTAGTCAAGTTCTACCCGTCATTTCGAGATTAACTAGACCCACCCATATGACCCTTGACTATGATCAACATAATCACATGAATGTCCTAACTGATCGCATCATATGCTTTGTAGAAAGACATCACTTAGCTACCGTACAGTACGCCTTGACTATAATCAACATACGTAGCACGAATACTAAGTACTCTGCTTCCTAAAATGACGGAGGGCTGCAGATGGTTTTTATGAAAACCTTTAACGCTTTGAACTTGATTTCGTTGTAGAATCTAAATTGTTTTTAGAAAAGGAATGGCTTAAGCTCCGCATCTTTTGAAACTTGCTTTTTCATAAAAGAGCCGAGTGGGTTTCAAATCCGATTCTACAACATCTTTAGGTTTCTTTTCTTTTACATTATCTCATTAATGTATTCCCATCATTTAAGATCCTAAGTCATTACAGAAAGAAACAAAAAGCAGTATTACATATCACATATATAACAATATCACATTCGTTTCAGATATTGTGCAATCACATCACAGAATAATCAGCAGCAGAAACACATATATGAAAATATAGGATATACTAAGAACTCTGTATTTTCTATTTAGCCTACGGTAGAAAATACGGGTTCTACGGTCATGATGAATAGCCAAGCCCACACCCTTAGACCCCTACGAGAGCGGCAAGTGACCCTTCCAATTCTGGAGTTTAGGAGACCCGGTCTCGACTCCTCGAGATGGCCTCCCATTGAACTCCAGAACCCAGTCACTCGTGCTCCCCTCTTTGGGTCTATCCTAATGCGGAAAAGTAAAATATACATCAGTGGAGACATCATCCTCAACCCGGATGTGCCCCAATAAAAGAATAATATATACAATGAATTTTACATGAATGAAAAGATATACTCTCGTCTCACATAAAACCCCCGGCCATTCAATCACAACGATCCTATACATCATATCGCATCAACAATTGAAAATCATAGACGGCGTTAAAATATATCAATCAACACATCAACATACCCACTGTTGTAATAGATCTCAACACTTGAACCTTCATAAAAAATTCCCAGAGAGCATATACGGTACCTACGGATCAACGCAAGAGCGCACGGTCCAAGCCTCACCAACGGCGCCGCGGAACCGCCGCAAATACACCTATTTGGTCGCGGTTCCGTGGCCGTTAGGCTCTCGTTTTTCTTAGGGATCCATAGAAAACCCTGCTCTATTTTCTGCATATTTTTAATTACAAAAATTCCAACTTTTGAAAAAATTTCCAGTGATCATGTAAAAATCGCATTTTTCATGTTCGATTTAGTTTTTAAACGTCGTTCGGCTTACCCTAAAGCTCTTGCTAGGCTCTGATACCATGTTTGTGTGTAGTAGCGCTGAAGGAGTTTCTACAGCACCACTACTAGGGTTTGGTAGTGTTAGATATATGTATGCCCAAGAGGCCATTATATGATAGTAGATGTATTTATACATGTATATATATATATATATATTCAGTGTACATTCTTGCTCGACATGATAGTATGCTATCTGGTTCTTCTTTATCTGACATGTTGATTTGATCATGCTTTTATTCATTCACACATGTTGATAAAGCCTTGAGGATATAGACTTGACTACTGTGATTATGATAGAGATCATACTAGTAGGACATCTGTAGTTTATAAGTATATCCTGGAATGTCCTTAGTCGTAGATGTATCGAGATGGGGCATCGATATACCAGAGTAGACTAGCGTATATGATACTAGACCCATATGATGGGCGATGGATGTTCCCACATTCATCGATGTATGACATCGAGATCATATACGGGTGCTCAGAGGTGACTGGGTACACTGGACGGACTCACCGAGAACTCCTATATGGAATTATATCTATCGTCGAATAGCAGTTCTCAGGTGACACTGGTGCAGGTTAGTCTATAGACCCGAGATCGTCATAGAGTCTTGTGTGTTCTCCCACTGTACTTCGATTGCCACCCAACCACGGCTCTACTCAGTCGTGCAAACAGGTGGCCGTTGGGTACAGTCCCGAGACACACGAAGGCAATGAGCGATAGGAGGGGTTTTCGTCTCTCCCGGTATTAGGAGTTGATGCTGTGCTGTGCTCGACTGGCTATATCAGTAAGTCCCTGGCCAGGGCTGTTCAGATTTACTGATAAGTGTTATCAGTAGGTTCTCGATCTGTTATAGACCATTCATCGGCACGACTTATTGAGTCATTGGGGTCAACGTTACCATCCCTAGACTCGATATGCAGCATATCTGACGAAGAGACCGGACTGTACGGTAGTGTTGCCGGTTGGCTCGACGGGAGTTGTGACAGGTTCACTTGTTTTCTTCTGATCGCTCAATACCCGGGTGGCCGTTACGTTTAGCTGACTGCTTGTGGCTTGTAGGTATTTGATATGATCATTACCTACTGCCGGCGTATTGACGAGTCTTAGAGTCCCACAATGAAATTTCCTGGCTCAGGCGAAAAGATGTGGTGTGCATATGAGATATGCACGGGGACCCGATTAAATACGGATATGCGATACCGTATATTAATCGGGCATTTTCTACTGGTCGGGTCGTATGTGATATGACCGGTTTGCAAAATCAAGTGTTGATTTAACAAATGACTTTTAGATTAATTCTTTAATCAAACTCTTTTTCTATTTTTGTATGCATGCATGTATGCACATGATGATGTGCATGGATACATACATACATACATTGTATCATGGTTGTTGATACATGTTTGGTGGCAATGCAAGACTTATATTGTAGAATTATCTATTTATTTATCATTTAGAAAAAGGGAAAGGATAATTCACACAAGGTTTATGTTTATCATCTTTGACCATACTTCAACCACCTTTTAACCTTGGGTTAATTATCCTTTTGTCTTTTAACCCATTTGATAAAAATCTAGATGATTCTAACCATGGTTGAAGTGAGAAGGATTAATATAGATTAATCCTTTTTCTCATTTTAATTATTCACTCTCATAACTTTTCCTTTTGTGAGAAAGCTTAGCCACCATCTTCTTCTTCCTATCTTGATAATTTCTTTGAGTGAGGTTGATAAAAAGAAAGAGTTTTGATTATAGAATATAAACCACATCATCATACTACACACATCTAGCCCATTTGTATAGGGTGTTTGCTCTACTTCATTCACATATCGAGTAAAGCAAGGAGCTTTGGGCAAAGGAGCTTCGGGTGGATCATCGTGGACCTAGAGGATTTCAAGCGTACCTTTTTCCAGCCCTCAAGTCGCCAAGGAGTCTAGCGTAGGGAGCTACAAAGGTTGTACTCTCAAAACCCTAGCTTTTTCTACTTGTGATGATGTCAATGTAATGAAACCCTAAGTTTCTAGTGATGATTCTTTGTATGTTCACTTAGCACCTTAAAAATTTGATTTTGGCACATGTGATGCTTCCAAACCCTTCATGAGGTGCTAGGTAAACCTAACAATGGTATCAGAGCCAAGCTAGAGCTTTAGGCGACGCTTTAGCGAAGTTAAAACTCCTATTGAACCAAAAAATACAGTTTTTTAACCTTCTCTGGACATTTTTTTGAAACAGTGTTTTTTTAGTATTATAAATACTTAAAAAATTCAGCAGGAAAATCTAAGCATTTCTGTAAAAAACGATAGCATATTCCGTACAAACAGCCGGGGAACCGCGGCCATACCCTGCTTGGGCCGCGGATCCGCGGCCGTACTGAGGCAATATTCTATCATTTTTGTACAGTAATGTCCAGTACTGCTTGTACATATTTTTGGGTATTTTTAATCTGATTCTAGTGTTGAATGTTCTGGGGATTATTTTAGGTTCGTTGATTCGATCGGAATATTTAATTTCGTGCTGTTTTCGGGTAATTTAGAAAATATTAAAAAGTTCGAACGGATATCATTAACTCACTTTTTCCCGGCACGAAAAACTTTCAAGTGTTGATTTTTCTCGGGTTTAAATCTTTCGGAAATACGTGCAAGTTATGTGGTGGACCCTCTAGAAGAACACAAACCTTAACTCGATTATGTGACCGTCTGAACTTCCTCTAAACCTTAGGGTTTGGGGCAGTACGGCGTGCCACATGTGAGGCGTTGGCTTGACCCTTCTACGGCTGGACCGCTGCTACTGCGACACATACCGGGATTTTTGAACTCCGCTCAAGTGTTGAGCTATTTAGGAAATTTTGGGTATTTGATCATTCGATCGAAAACTTTAATACTGTCTATTTATCTGGAATGCGATACAATATGTGGAATTCATATAGTTAGGCATGAAATGAGAAGTATGTGATATTTCGGATTTACGATGTCTAAAGCGAATGTGGATTCCAAATGTTGTAGTTTTACACTTTCTTTTCTGTGACCGTAAGAGTAGTATGTAGTTGTATTGCCAGTTTTCGTTGCTATACATCAACGACGATCGGTGTATGCATACTTACTTACATTGATGATATGAGATATTATGTGTTGCTGAGATATGATGTGCAGGATTGTCGCGATTGAATAGCCGGGTTTTTTTTATGTGAGATGAGAGTTTTATTTTCATTCATGTAATATTCAAATGTAATGTATTATTCTTTTATTTGGGGCACTTCTGGGTTGAGGTTGATGTCACCAGTGTTGTATATTATTTACTTTTCCGCATTAGGATAGACCCAAGGAGGAGAGCACAAGTGATCGGGTTCTGGGGTTCAGTGGGAGGCCATCTCGAGGAGTCGAGACCGGGTCTCCTAAACTCCAGAATTGGTAGGGTCGCTTGCCGCTCTCGTAGAGGTCTAGGGGTGTGGGCTTGGCTATTCATCGCGACTGGGGAATCCGTATTTTCTATTGTTGGCTAAATACTAAATACGGACGTCCTAGTATATCCCACATTATATCTTTGTTTCTGCCGCCTGTATACTGTGATGTGATATCTGAGACGAATGATATATTATTTATGAGATATATAGTAGACGTTGCTTATGTTTTAGACCCGCGCTAGTCCCGTCCCGGTATGCCGTTAGTTAAGTAACCTAACGGTGCATAACAGAACATTGCGGCGAATGCGGATGGCATAAGCGTACGTGGTATTTTCGTTTCTTTTCTGTGATTGGCTTAAGGACTTAAATGATGGGACTACATTAATATGATTAATGTAAAGAAGAAAACCTAAAAAGATGTTGTAGAATCAGATTTGAAAACCACTCAGCTCTTTATGAAAAAGCTACATTTCAAAACTGCGGAGCTCAATCCACTCATTTTGAAAACCATTTGATTCTACGACGATATTAAGTTCAAAGCGTTAAAGATTTTCATAAAAATCATCCGCAACCCTCCGTCATTTTAGGAAGTAGAGTACTTAGTATTCGTGCTACGTTTGTTGACTATAGTTAAGGCGTAGTGTACGGTAGCTAAGTGATGTCTTCCTACACTGCATATGATGCAGATTAATTAGGTCATTCATGCGACTTTGTTGACCATAGTTAAGGGTTATATGAATGGGTCTAATTAATCAAGAAATGACGGGTAGAACTTGACTGGTACTTATGATTTGTTGACCATAGTTAAGGTCAAAGGTACTAGGGGTAAAAACCGCATCGGGAATTTCAATAGTTGAAATTTGCAATGAGATTGCATACCTTTCATATGATGGTTGGATCCCGATCCCACTGTGGGCAATAGTTGCTCCCAGGAGAGTTTTGCAGTTTACAATTAGCTAACCCATTAGGTGTTTAGAAAGGTGTTAACGGGGCTACGCCTCTGGGAAAATGAGGTTTACTTTAATTAGATCAGTGCGAAAGCACGGGGAACCTCCCTCAAGTACCGACACTGGCCTGGCTGAATGGTTGGCGAAGTTGTAGATTGTAATTAATCCTGGCTAGTTTTCTTTTTAAGGTTTGAAAGAAAAACTTGATTAAAGCAGTGGGAGACATCGATTAGATAAGATAATAACCAATCTGATCTTTGCAAGAGCTTTCGCTGAGTGTATTCTTTTCTCTCTCTTAATGGCAGATACCAATGACTGGACTCAAATTTCTACTAGATAAAAATAAACTAAATGGGACCAATTATAAAGACTGGCTGAGGAATCTGAAAATTTCCTTAACTTATGATAAAGTATCATATGTCCTCACGGCTCCAGCCCCGCCCGTCCCAGGTCCAAAATCCTCAGTTGTAGATAAAGAAGTCCGCAAGACATGGGACGCTGACTGTGCCACGGCCAAATGCCTCGCGCTTGCATCGATGGAAAACACACATCAAAAGCAGCACGAGAATATATACTTTCACGCCATATTCCTCCATACAAAGGATTTGTATGGAGAGCAATCCCGCGTATTACGATACGAAACATCAAAGAAATTGTTTCAGATGCGAATGGCCCCTGGCACACCAGTAGGAGACCATGTTCTGAAGATGATAGCTCTCATAGAAGAGCTTGAGGACCTTGGGTAGACAATGGACAATGAACAATATACGGATATTATTCTACAGTCCCTCCCCTCCACCTTTGCTCAATTCATAGTTAACTTCAACATGCATAACATGGAGAAGGAACTACCTGAACTCTTTAATATGTTAAGGAGTGCAGAGAGCACACTGAAATCAGTGAAAACTCCCGTTTTGAGTGTTGGGCAATCTTCCTCTTTTCGCCCAAAGGCTAAGGCCAAGGGAAAGAAAAAGAAGAAGTCCACCAATCCTAGGGGTGGAGTTAAAAAGGTTAAGGGGAAGGACAAGTCCAAAGCTGGAGAATCGGGGAAAGGGGAATGTTTTCATTGCCACAAAACAGGACATTGGAAGCGCAACTGTACGGAATACTTAAATCTCAAGAAGAAGCATGGGGATGCTTCCGCTTCAGGTGTGTTTGTGACAGAAAACTGTTTTTCAATAAACTCTGCTTCCTGGGTATTAGATACCGGTTCAGGTTCTCACATTTGCAATTCTATGCAGGGGCTGAGAAATAGCAAGGTTTTGAAGACATGTGATCATACTCTCCGCATTTGAAATGGATCCAATGTACATACAGTCGCAGTGGGAGAGTATCACTTGGGGTTGCCATCTGGGTGTATATTGGTTTTGAACCCATGTTATTTTGTACCAAGTATGCTTTGTAATATAATATCTGTTTCTTTGTTAGACAATGAAGGATATAATTTTGTATTGCAGAACAATGTTATGAACATTCACCTGAATCAAATGTTGGTTGGGTAATAACGGGATATACGTCCTAAATCAACACACAATTTTCAGCATACAACACACTAATAAAAGAAAACTTTCAGAAATAAATGAAGCTTTTCTTTGGCACTGTAGACTTGGTCATATTAACGAAACAAGACTAAACAAGTTACATAAAGATGGATATTTAAACCCTTTTGAATATAAATCTTATGTGACTTGCCAGTCTTGTATCAAGGGTAAAATGACCAAAACTCCGTTTACCGGACACGAAGAAAGAGCCACTGAGCTCCTAAGCCTCATACATAGTGATGTATGTGGGCCAATGTCTACACAGGATAGAGGCGGTTTTTCATACTTCATTACTTTCACTGACGATTTCTCAAGATTCGGTCATGTATTTTTATTAAAGCATAAATCCAAAGCTTTCGAGAAATTCACTTAATATAAACAAGAAGTAGAAAACAAACCGGCTTAAGTATCAAGATGCTTCGATCAGATCGAGGTGGGGAGTACCTCAGTACAGAGTTTGCAAACTTCCTAAAAGAGAATGGGATTCTCTCTCAGCTCACTCCTCCTTACACACCACAGCACAACGGTGTGTCAGAACGACGGGATAGGACCCTATTAGATATGGTCCGTTCCATGATGAGTGATGCTAAGTTACCCGTCTCATTTTGGGGGCATGCATTGGAGACTGCAGCGTTTCTACTGAACAGGGTCCCAACCAAAACCGTGTCTACCACACCATATGAGATATGGCATGGGAAGAGACCATCTCTTAAGAGAATTAAGATTTGGGGTTGCCCGGCCTATGTTAAAAAGCAGAATCCGGACAAACACGAGACACGTTCGGTCATGTGTAACTTTGTGGGATATCCAAGGAATTCTTATGGATATCTATTCTACCACAGGGAGGAACAAAAGGTGTTTGTTTCTCGGTATGCCACATTCTTAGAAAAAGAGTTTTTCATAGATAAAGATGATGGCAATGTGGTGGATCTAGAAGAGGTTCTAGAGACACAAACTACAAATGACAACATGGTTGAACCGGCTGTTGTAATAGAAATTGAGGAACCTCGGCCACTCCGTAGGTCTGGTAGGACTTCTCGCCCACCGGAGAGGTACTACGGTTTCCTCATTGATGGTGACAGAGAAGACTGCATCATGGAGAATGATGATCCTACCAGCTTTCAGCAAGCTATCACGAGTGGAGACTCTGTGAAGTGGCTGGATACCATGAGATCCGAAATGGAGTCTATGTACACCAACAAAGTTTGGACTTTGGACGTTGTACCCCCGGGGGTAAAACCTGTAGGGTGCAAATGGATCTTTAAAAGAAAGATTGGTGTAGATAGGCAGGTAGAGACCTATAAGGCAAGACTTGTGGCGAAGGGTTTTCGTCAAAGACCGGGTTTGGACTATGACGAGACTTTTTCTCCCGTAGCCATGCTTAAATCCATTCATATCCTACTTGCAATTGCTGCTCACCACGACTATGAAATCTGGTAGATGGACGTTAAAACGACATTTCTAAATGAAAATTTGGAAGAATGCGTTTATATGGATCAGCCAGAGGGCTTCATTGACAGTGGGAGCAGCGGGAAAGCATGTAAACTGCTTAAATCCATATATGGTTTAAAGCAGGCATCACGGAGTTGGAACATCTGTTTCGATGATGTTATCAAAGAGTTTGACTTCATCAAAATTCCAGATGAACCTTGTGTTTATAAGAAGGCTGTAGGGAGAGCTGTCGCATTCCTCGTATTGTACGTGGATGACATTCTTTTGATAGAAAATGATATTCCTATGCTGCAGTCGGTCAAATCTTTCTTATCACTAAGGTTCTCCATGAAGGACCTGGGTGATGCCACATACATTCTGGGCATTAGGATCTATAGGGATAGATCTAAGAGGTTATTGGGATTGTCCCAAACCAGGTACATCAACACCATCCTAAAAAGGTTTAGTATGGAAGACTCCAAGCGGGGTGCCTTACCCGCTTGCCATGGGGTCACTCTCTCTAAGGACTCTTGCCCAAAGATCGATGAAGAGAGAGCTCGCATGAGCATTATACCCTATGCTTCGGCAGTAGGATCTATAATGTATGCGATGTTATGTACACGCCCAGATATAGCTTACGCACTTAGTGTTGTAAGCAGGTATCAATCTAACCCAGGGGAGAATCACTGGATAGCTGTGAAGAACATTCTTAAGTACTTGCGAAGGACTAAAGAATTGTTCTTGGTGTATAGTAATGGAGATCTCCAAATGGAGGCCTTTACCGATTCGAGCTTCCAGAGCGATAAGGACGACAACAAATCTATCTCCGGGTTTGTATTTACCCTCAATGGAGGGGCGGTATGTTGGAAGAGTTCCAAACAGGATACCGTTGCAGACTCTACGATGGAGGCTGAGTACATTGCTGCGAATGATGCCGCCAAGGAAGCCGTCTGGATGAGGAAGTTCGTCTCGGAGCTAGGAGTAGTTCCAAGCATTATTGATCCAATACCATTGTATTGTGATAATAATGGGGCGATGGCGTTAGCCAAGGAGCCCAGGTCCCATCAGCGATCCAGACACATTCTGAGGCGCTTTCATTTGATCTGGGAGATTGTAGAACGCCGCGAGATCGAGATTAGGAGAGTAGATTCAAAGAATAACACCGCGGATCCATTCACCATGGTCCTCCCTAAGCCGCAGCATGAGCGACTTTTTGAGATGTTGGGTATGAGATACGCCAATAACTGGCCTTAGTGCAAGTGGAAGATTGTTGGATATATGTATGCCCTAGAGGCCATTATATGATAGTAGATGTATTTATACATGTATATATATATATATATATATATATATATATATATATATATATATATATATTCAATGTACATTCTTGCTCGACATGATAGTATGCTATCTGATTCTTCTTTATCTGACATGTTGATTTGATCATGCTTTTATTCATTCACACATGTTGATAAAGCCCTGAGGATATAGACTTGACTACTGTGATTATGATAGAGATCATACTAGTGGGACATCTGTAGTTTATAAGCATATCCTGGAATGTCCCTAGTCGTAGGCGTATCGAGACGGGGCATCGATATACCAGAGTAGACTAGCGTATATGATACTAGACCCATATGATGGGCGATGGATGTTCCCACATTCATCGATGTATGACATCAAGATCGTATACGGGTGCTCAGTGGTGACTGGGTACACTGGACGGACTCACCGAGAACTCCTATATGGAATTCTATCTATCGTCGAATAGCGGTACTCAGGTGACAATGGTGCAGGTTAGTCTGTAGACCCGAGATCGTCATAGAGTCTTGTGTGTTCTCCCACTGTACTTTGATTGCCACCCTACCACGGCTCTACTGAGTCGTGCAAACAGGTGGCCGTTGGGTACAGTCTCGAGACACACGAAGGCAATGAGCAATAGGAGGGGTTTTCGTCTCTCCCGGTATTGGGAGTTGATGGTGTGCTGTGCTCGACTGGCTATATCAGTAAGTCCCTGGCCAGGGCTATTGAGATTTACTGATAAGTGTTATCAGTAGGTTCTCGATCTGTTATAGACCATTCATTGGCACGACTCATTGAGTCATTGGGGTCGACGTTACCATCCCTAGACTCGATATGCAACATATCTGACAACCGGACTGTACGGTAGTGTTGCCGGTTGGCTCGACGGGAGTTGTGACAGGTTCGCTTGTTTTCTTCTGATCGCTCAATACCCGGGTGGCCGTTACGTTTAGCTGACCGCTTGCGGCTTGTAGGTATTTGATATGATCATTACCTACTGCTGGCGTATTGACGAGTCTTAGAGTCCCACAATGAAGTTTCCTGGCTCAGGCGAAAAGATGTGGTGTGCATATGAGATATGCACGTGGACCCGATTAAATACGGATATGCGATACCGTATATTAATCGGGCATTTTCTATTGGTCGGGTCGTATGTGATATGACCGGTTTGCAAAATCAAGTGTTGATTTAACAAATGACTTTTAGATTAATTCTTTAATCAAACTCTTTTTCTATTTTTGTATGCATGCATGTATGCACATGATGATGTGCATGGATACATACATACATACATACATTGTATCATGGTTGTTGATATATGTTTGGTGGCAATGCAAGACTTATATTGTAGAATTATCTATTTATTTATCATTTAGAAAAAGGGAAAGGATAATTCACACAAGGTTTATGTTTATCATCTTTGACCATGCTTCAACCACATTTTAACCTTGGGTTAATTATCCTTTTGTCTTTTAACCCATTTGATAAAAATCTAGATGATTCTAACCATGGTTGAAGTGAGAAGGATTAATATAGATTAAGTCTTTTTCTCATTTCAATTATTCACTCTCATAACTTTTCCTTTTGTGAGAAAGCTTAGCCACCATCTTCTTCTTCCTCTCTTGATAATTTCTTTGAGTGAGGTTGATAAAAAGAAAGAGTTTTGATTATAAAATACAAACCACATCATCATACTACACACATCTAGCCCATTTGTGTAGGGTGTTTGCTCTACTTCATTCACATATCGAGTAAAGCAAGGAGCTTTGGGCAAAGGAGCTTCGGGTGGATCATCGTGGACCTAGAGGATCTCAAGCGAACCTTTTTCCAACCCTCAAGTAGCCAAGGAGTCTAGCGTAGGGAGCTACAAAGGTTGTACTCTTAAAACCCTAGCTTTTTCTACTTGTGATGATGTCAATGTAATGAAACTTTAAATTTCTAGTGGTGATTCTTTGTATGTTCACTTAGCACCTTAAAAATTTGATTTTGGCACATATGATGCTTCCAAACCCTTCATGAGGTGCTAGGTAAACCTAACAGGTAGCATCAATCATGCCATATTAAAAATTATAGGGTGCTAAAGAAACATTTCCAAGGATCATACTAGAAAAGCTAGGGTAACAAAACTTTAACACAAACACAAGTAGTGAAAAACTAGGGTTTTGAGAATACAACCTTTGTAGCTTCCTACGCTAGACTCCTTGGTTCAACTCGAGTTTGCACCGGCTTGCTTGAGATCTTCTTTGTCAACGATGATCCACCCGGGGCTCCTTTTCTCAAGCTCCAAGCTCCTCTTGATCTTTGAAGAAGATGAGGAACAACACTCTAATCTAGTGGGCAATACTAAAGTAGAATGATGATATGGGCTTGGATCTCATATAAAAACCTTTCCTTTTTGTCAATTTTACTCACTTTTGAAAGGGTAGTGAGCTTTAGGAAGAAGAAGGAGGAGGATGAGAATGCTAGCTCTTTTTCTTTTTTGATAAAGATAATGAATAAAAATGAGAAGAGAACAATATATATTATTCTCTCTCATTAGCAACCATGGTAAACAAATATCTCTACATTTAACCTTTGAGTTTAAATCCAAATGGAAAATGAGATCATGGTTAAAAGTTAGGTGAGGTCAAATAGTCAACAAGAAGTGTGTAGAAACTCTCCACCATAATTTAATCCCATTTGATTTTCTCAAAAATAAAATATATATTAATATTTGATTCCATGTGAGTCTTGCATTCCCATCTCCACTTTATCAACAACCATGACAACTATGTATACATGTATGTGTGCATACACATCAATATGTGCACATACACTCATTCATGCATGCATGCAAAATAGAAAAGGTCTTAAATGAAAAATCTAATGGGCATTAATTAAATCAACAATTGATTTAATAACCCGGTCGTATCACATACGACCCGACCAATAGAAAACGCCAGATTATAATGTGGTATCATATACACGCATTTAATCAAGCAGCTGCGCATATCCCCATATGCACCCCATATCGTTTCTCCTGAGCTAGGTAACCCCATTGTGGGACTCTAAGACTCGTCAATACGCTAGCAACAGGTGGTGATCATATCACATACCCACAAACCGTCAGCGGCACCAGCAGTGCATAACGGCTCCTAGGTATTGAACGATCAGAAGAAAAACAAGCAAGCCTGCAAAAAATCCTGTCGAGCCAACCGGCAACACTACCGTACAGTCCGGTCTCTTCGTCAGATATGCTGCATATCGAGTCTAGGGATGGTAACGTCGACCCCAATAACTCAATAAGTCGTGCTGATGAATGGTCTATTACAGATAGAGAAACTACTGATAACACTTATCAGTAAATCTCAACAGCCCTGGCCAGGGACTTACTGATATAGCCAGTCGAGCACAGCACAACATCAACTCCTAATACCGGGAGAGACGAAAACCCCTCCTATCGCTCATTGCCTTCGTGTGTCTCGGGACTGTACCCAACGGCCACCTGTTTGCATGACTCAGTAGAGCCGTGGTAGGGTGGTAGTCAAAGTATAGTGGGAGAACACACAAGACTCTATGACGATCTCAGGTCTACAGACTAACCTGTACCAGTGTCACCTGAGAACTGCTATCCGACGATAGATATAATACCATATAGGAGTTTTCGGCGAGTCCGTCCAGTGTACCCAGTCACCACTGAGCACCCGTATACGATCTCGATGTCAAACATCAATGAATGTGGGAACATCCATCGCCCATCATATGGGTCTAGTATCATATACGCTAGTCTAGTTAGTATATTGATGCCCCATCTCGATACACCTACGAATAGGGACATTTCAGGATATGCTTATAAACTACAGACGTCCCACTAGTATGATCTCTATCATAATCACAGTAGTCAAGAAAATATCCTCAGGGCTTTATCAACATGTGTGAATAAATAAAAGCATGATCAAGTCAACATGTCAGATAAAGAAGAACCAGATAGCATACTATCATGTCGAGCAAGCCTGTACACTGAATATATATATATATATATACATGTATAAATACATCCACTATCATATAATGGCCTCTAGGGCATGCATATATCCAACAATCTCCCACTTGCACTAAGGCCAGTTATTGGCGTATCTCATACCCAACAGCTCAAAAAGTCGCTCATGCTGCGGCTGTGGGAGGGCCTTGGTGAGTGGATCCGCAGTGTTATTCTTTGTGTCTACTCTCCTAATCTCGATCTCGCGGCGATCAACAATCTCCCGAATCAAATGAAAGCGCCTCAGGATGTGTCTGGACCGTTGATGGGACCTGGGCTCCTTGGCTAACGCCACAACCATATTATTATCACAATACAAAGGTATTGGATCAATAATGGTTGGAACAACTCCTAGCTCTGAGACGAACTTCCTCATCGAGACGGCTTCCTTGGTGGCATCATTCACAGCAATGTACTCAGCCTCCATCGTAGAGTCTGCAACGGTATCCTGTTTGGATCTTTTCTAACTTACCGCCCCTCCATTGAGGGTAAATACAAACCCTGAGATAGACTTGCTGTCATCCTTATCACTCTAGAAGCTCGAATCGGTAAAGGCCTCCATTTGGAGATCTCCATTACCATACACCAAGAACAATTCTTTAGTCCTTCACAAATACTTAAGAATGTTCTTCACAGCTATTCAGTTATTCTCCCCTGGGTTGGATTGATACCTACTTACTACACTAAGTGCATAAGCTACATCTGGGCGTGTACATAATATCGCATACATTATAGATCCTACTGCCGAAGCATAGGGTATAATGCTCATGCGAGCTCTCTCTTCATCGGTCTTTGGGCAAGAGTCCTTAGAGAGAGTGACCGCATGGCAAGCGGGTAAGGCACCCCGCTTGGAGTCTTCCATACTAAACATTTTTAGGATGGTGTTGATGTACCTGGTTTGGGACAATCCCAATAACCTTTTGGATCTATCCCTATAGATCCGAATGCCCATAATGTATGTGGCATCACCCAGGTACTTTATGGAGAACCTTAGTGATAAGAAAGATATGACCGACTGTAGCATAGGAATATCATTTCCTATCAGAAGAATGTCATCCATGTACAATACGAGGAATGTGACAGCTTTCCCTACAGCCTTCTTATAAACACATGGTTCATCTGGATTTTTGATGAAATCAAACTCTTTGATAACATCATCGAAACAGATGTTCCAACTCCGTAATGCCTGCTTCAATCCATAAATGGATTTAAGCAATCTACATGCTTTCCCACTGCTCCCATTGTCAATGAAGCCCTCTGGCTGATCCATATAAACGCATTCTTCTAAATCTCCATTTAGAAATGCCGTTTTAACGTCCATCTGCCAGATTTCATAGTCGTAGTGAGCAGCAATAACAAGTAGGATCCGAATGGATTTAAGCATGGCTACGGGAGAAAAAGTTTCGTCATAGTCCAAACCTGGTCTTTGACGAAAACCCTTCGCCACAAGTCTTGCCTTATAGGTCTCTACCTGCCCATCTACACCAATCTTTCTTTTAAAGATCCATTTGCACCCTACAGGTTTTACCCCCGGGGGTACAAAGTCCAAAGTCCAAACTATGTTGGTGTACATAGACTCCATTTCGGATCTCATAGTATCCAGCCACTTCACAGAGTCTCCACTCGTGATAGCTTGCTGAAAGCTGGTAGGATCATCATCCTCCATGATTCAGTCTTCTCTGTCACCATCAATGAGGAAACCATAGTACCTCTCCGTTGGGCGAGTAGTCCTACCAGACCTACGGAGTGGCTGAGGTTCTTCAGTTTCTGTTGCAACAGCCGGTTCAACCAAGTCGCCATTCATAATCTGTGTTTCTAGAACTTCTTCTTGGTCTACCACTCTGCCATCAGAATCATTTGTAAAAAATTCTTTTTCTAAAAATGTGGCATGCTGAGAAACAAACACCTTTTGTTCTTCCTTGTGGTAGAAAAGATATCCATAAGAATTCTTTGGATATCCCACAAAATTAAACATAACTGACCGTGTCTCGAGTTTGTCCGGATTCTGCTTTCTAACATAGGCCGGGCAACCCCAAATCTTAATTCGTTTAAGAGATGGCCTCTTCCCATGCCATATCTCATATGGCGTGGTAGACACAGTTTTGGTTGGGACCCTATTCAACAGAAACGCTGCAGTCTCCAATGCATGCCCCCAAAATGAGATAGGTAACTCAGCATCCCTCATCATTGAACGGACCATATCTAATAGAGTCCGATTCCGACGTTCTAACACACCGTTGTGCTGTGGTGTGTAAGGAGGAATGAGCTGAGAGAGAATCCCATTCTCTTTTAGGAAGTCTGCAAACTCTGTACTGAGGTACTCTCCACCTCGATCTGATCGAAGCATTTTGATGCTCAAGCCGGTTTGTTTTTCTACTTCGAGTTTATATTCAATGAATTTCTCGAAAGCTTCGGACTTGTTCTTTAATAAAAATACTTGACCGAATCTTGAGAAATCATCAGTGAAAGTAATGATGTAAGAAAAACTGCCTCTAGCCTGTGTAGACATTGGCCCGCATACATAACTATGTATGAGGCCTAAGAGCTCAGTCTCTCTTTCTCCGTGTCCGGTAAACGGAGTTTTGGTCATTTTACTCTTGATACAAGACTGGCAAGTCGCATAAGATTTATGTTCAAAAGGGTTCAAATATCCATTTTTGTGTAACTTGTTTAGTCTTGTTTCGTTAATATGACCAAGTCTACAGTGCCAAACAAAAGCTTCATTTATTTCTGAAAGTTTTCTTTTATTAGTTTGTTGTATGCTGAAAACTGTGTTGATTTAGGACGTGTATCCCGTTATTAAGCATACCATACCCAACCAACATTTGATTCAGGTGAATGTTCATAACATTGTTCTGCAATACAAAATTATATCCTACATTGTCTAACAAAGAAACGGATATTATATTACAAAGCATACTAGGTACATAATAACATGGGTTCAAAACCAATATACACCCAGATGGCAACCCCAAGTGATACTGTCACGACCCGAATTGTTAGTTATATGTATGCCCTAGAGGCCATTACTATACATAGGATGTATATTGTAGTGGATGCTTGGACATATATAGGGAGGACTTTCTTGCTCGACATGATAGTATGTTATCTGGTTGCACTTTACCTTAACGTGTACACTGATTGTCTCTCTGTTACAAGTTGGTGAAGCCCTTAGGATGTGTACTTGACTACTTGGACTATGATGCGGATTATACTAGTAGGGACATGGTAGTCCATAAGTACATCCTTCAAGGTCCCTAGTCATGGGTGTATCAAGACGGGGCATCGATATACCAGAGTAGACTAGCGTATACCTTCTCAACCCATACAGATGGACGATGGATGATCCCATATCCATTGGTGTTTGACATCAGAGATGATATACGGGTGCTCAGTGGAGACTGGGTATACTGGACGGACTCACTGAGAACTCCCAGATGGTATTATACCTTACGTCAGATGGCAGTTCTCTGGTGACACTGGTACAGAGTAGTCTGTTGACCCGAGATCGTCATAGAGTCTTGTGTGATTCCCACTGTGCTTTGATTTCCACCATACCACGTCCAAGAGGACATGCAAAATGGTGGTTTTTGGGTACAGTCCCGAGTCACATGGAGGCAATGAGCGATAGGAGGGGATTCGCCTCTCCCGGTATAGGGAGTTGATGTTGCGCTGTGTTAAAAATTGGCTATAACCGGAAATCCCTGGCCAGGATTGCTGAGATTTATTGGTAAGTGTTACCAGTAGTTTCTCGAACTGTTATAGACCTTATATCGATACGACTTATCGAGCTATTGGGGTCTGACGTTTACCACCCCTAGGCAAGATATGCGACATATCAGACGACGAGACCGGACTGTACGGTAAGTGTTACTGGTTGGATTCACAGGAGTGTGAGCGGGCTTGCTCGTCGATCTTCTGATCGCTCAATACCCGGGTGGCCGTTACGTTTAGCAGACCGCTTGCGGCTTATGGGTGTTTGATATGATCATCACCTGCTGCCGGCGTATTGACGAGTCTTTAGAGTCCTACACAGAGGTTTCCTGACTCAAGCGAAACGAAATAGGAGCGCATATGAGATATGTGCGGGACCGAGAATTATACCAGTATGTGATACTGTATTCTATTCTCGTGATTTGTATCATTGGTCGGTTATATGTGATATAGCCGGGTTTCCGAATCAAGTGTTGATTCGATACATTGATACACTTGATATTAGTCGGTTATATGCGATATGACCTGATCGTTAAATCAAGTGTTGATTTAATGATTTAATGTATAATTATATATTTGATATATTAATTTGAATTAACTAGTATTTGTTCACTTTCAATGGATTTTTTCACTTGAAATACACATGTTGTATATGCGATATACTTTTGTGCACTTGTTTGTATCATGTTTGATGATACATGCTAACTTGGGTTTGTGTGTGTGATTAAACCATGGTTATGTTAATGGTTAGGGTTTTTTTTATTTACTTATTCATTTATTTATTTATTCATTTTGGAAAGATGAAGAGAAATGGTGGCTTGATTTGTTTTCTAGTTGAAGCTTCATGAAGCTTTGAATAAGTCCACCATTTTTGTTTCATGCTTAACCCTAACCATTCAACCTAACCTTAGTTTATTCTCTACACCTAAATATGGTTGCAAATATGATAAGTATCATTTTATTTCCTATTTTAAAGAAGATATCATATTCTTTTCTTCTTCTTCTTCTTCTTCTTCTTCAACAATGAAGAAAAGCTTGCTACCATTAATGGCAACTTGAGAAAAAGAGTGAGAAATCCAATTCTAAGGTGAACCCACTTCCTATTTCTTCATCCTCTACCACTTGCCAAGTAGTATAGGGTGTTTTCTTCACAAGTTTCTTGACTTGGTGAAGTTGGAGCTTGATCTTGTGTTACCTCGACGTAGATCATTTTCGACATCGAAGTCGACGACCTAGCCCGATCATTTCTTCGATGAAACCACCGCGAGAGTCCGGGATCCGATGGGTACAGCGGAGGGACTTCATCACAGAGCTATGGAGGTGGAGGACCGGATCTACAAAGGTTGTATATCCGTTCACTTATTAGTTAAGTTGTTAACTAGTTGCTTGTTTCGCCTAAACCCTAGTTAACGATCCATATTAGGGTTTCTCGGCACTTGTAAAATTTGAAATTGGCATGGTTGATGCCTTGTGAGACCTCATTAGTGTGCCTAGGAACCCTACAGTGGTATCAAAGCCTAGCTTGAGCCTTAGGCGATGCGTAGACGGAGTTAGAAGTCCGATCGAACCAAAACCCTAATCTCAAATTGCTCTCTGTACATTTTTTGAAATCGGGGATTTTTTCGAATTAAAAATATGCCAAAAAATAAGCAAGGTCTTATTTGAATTACTGTAAAAAATGAGGGGCTAATTCGATTAAACCGCCGCGGAACCGCGGCACAAGCCTGGCATGTGCGGCGGTTCCGCGGCCGTACGGTCTACTCTTTCACTGAATTTTGACCAGTAATTCCTATATTTGATGCTATATTTTCTGGGTATTTTTATTATGACTCAAGAGTTGAGTGTTCTGGGGTTGTATTGGGAATCGAAGATTCGATCGGATTATCAAACTTTGTATATGTGTTTTTCCGGATAATTTTAGAATATGTTAAAAAGTTCGACCGGATGTAAATACCCAATTTTTCCCCTACCGGGAAATTTCCAATTGTTGGACTTTTCCGTAGTTTAATGACGTTCTAACTAGTGCAAGTAACGCGATGGTCCCTCTAGAAGACAACAAACCTTAACTCGATTATGTGACCGTCTTGAACTGCCCTTTGAACCTTAGGGTTTGGGACAGTACGGCGTGCCACATGTGAGGCGTTGGCTTGACCCTTCTACGGCTGGACCGTTGGTACTGAGGCATGAAGTGAATGTTTTTATACTTATTTCATGTGTTGAGCTGTTCCGGGAAAACTTGGGTGTTTGGATGTTCGATTGGAAAGTTTAACATTTTCTATTTATCTGGAATGTGATACGAATCCACATATAGTTATGAGATAACTGATATGAATGTTATAAACATAGCACTTTAGTCTCAGTTGATCGATTGCCATGGAATTTTGATGCGATCAAAAGTCCATCGCAATCACGTAGCGTACGCGGATACTCGCCGGTAAACTTAATAGACAACCATGCCCCATAGCCCCGACCAAGTGACTGTAGGAGAACCCTGTCGCCGAAAGCATCCGTTCGGATGCTCGCGGCAGCGGTGTTCCGCCTTGGTGCACTTCGTCGACGGCGTCGGGGGTGCGGCCGCCTACTAAAGTTTGCGATGAGCATTCGATCAGGATGTCGGGAATCTTGTTGAATTGCCCGACTTGATATTGAAAAGTGTTTTCGATAATGAGACTAAAATGCGGGGTTTATAATTGTTAGGCATGCGATGTCTAAGGAATTCATTTGATTAGGCATGCGATGTCTATGCAAGTTGCGGATTCCAACTGTTGTAGTTTTACACTTTCTTTTCTATGACCGTAAGTGTAATATGTGATATCGCCGGTTTCGTTGCTATATGTCAACGACAATTGGGATGCGCATATTTACTTACGTTGATGACATGTGATGTTATGTGTTGCTGGATATGTTATATTGGATCGTCGTGTTTGAATAGCCGGGGGTTTTTATGTGAGATGAGTGTTTTTCATTTTCATTCATGTAAAAAATTGTATGTAATATTCTTTTATTGGGGCACTTCCAGGTTGCGGAAGATGTCACATTTTGTATATTATTTACTTTTCCGCACTAGGATAGACCCAAGGAGGGGAGCACAAGTAACCGGGTTCTGGAGTCCAGTGGGAGACCAACTCGAGGAGTCGAGTCCGGTCTCCTAACTCTAGAATTGGTAGGGTTGCTTGCCACTCTCGTAGGGGTCTAGGAGTGTGGGTTTGGCTATTCATCGCGACCATGGAATCCATGTTTTATACTGGCTCGTATTGAAAACATGGACGTCCTAGTATATCCAATATTTCATATTTTTCATCTGCTGCGATATCTGTGATGTGATCATGTGATATGTTCTGTGATGGATACAGTATATAGTATATATGATATATTATATAGACGTTACTTATGTTTTACACCCGTGCTAGCCCTGCCCCGCCCTGCCGTTAGTTACCTAACCTAACGGTGCACGAGGGGACATCGAGGTGAATGTGGATGGCATAAGTGTACGTCGTATTTATCTGTGATGTTTAGGTAACTTAAATGATGGGACTTCATTAATATGATTAATGAAAGAAAAAGAAACCTAAAGATGTTGTGGAATCAAATTTCAAAATTAAAATGGGTAGCTACAGTTCTTGCTTTGCACAGCGGTATATGTGATATATCCTGCACCTTATTCGATGAGGAAAGGGCCGACGATCCCTTCACCGGGAGTGACCCCTTTAGCAATAACTGGCAGATGCTACACACTCGGTTTGTCTTTTGATAGCTTCTATAGTTTCTGCTTTGCACAGTGATATATATGATATATCCCGCACCTCATTCGACGAGGAAAGGGCCGACGATCCCTTCACCGGGAGTGACCCCTTTAGCAAAACTAGAAAAGCATCAAAAAACACTCCATTTCAAAATCATTTGATTCTACAACGATATCAAGTTCATTACGCAATAGGTTTTCAGAAAAACCTGTCGTAGCCCTCCGTCATTTCAGATAAGTAGTAGTTAGTATTCGTGCTGCGTTTGTTGGCCTTTGTCAAGACGTAGTGTGCGGTAGCTAACTGGTGCTTATCTGCTTATGCATATGATGCAGATTGGATTAAGGTAGTCGTGCGACCTTGTTGGCCTTTGTCAAGGGCTGTGCGGGTGGGTTTATTTCAATTAAGAAATGACGGGTTGAACTTGACTAGCAGCCTATGATTTGTTGGCCTTTGTCAATGTCATACGAGGCTTGGGGCAAAATATTATCGGGAGTTTCAAGTGTTGAAATTTGCAATGAGATTGCATACTTTCTATATGATAGTTGGATCCTGATACCCACTGCGAGTAATTGTTACTCCTGGGAGAGTTTTGCACCTTGCAATTAGCCGATCAAGTAGGTGTCTAGAAAGGTGTCAACGGGGTTACGCCTCTGGTAAAACGAGGTTTACTGTAATTAGGTCCGTGCGAAAGCACGGGGAACCTCCCTCAAAGTACCAACACTGGCCTGGCTGAAAGATTGACGAACTTGTAGAGTGTAATTAATCCCGGCTAATCTTTCCTTTTAGGGTTTGAAGGAAGATTTGATAAAAACAATGGGAGCCATCCTGATTAGATAAAGTATATAACCAATCTAATCTTGCAAGAGCGCACGCAGAGTGTTTTCTTCTCTCTCTCTCATGGTAGCGACCATATCACGCCTTAATCAAGATAATAATATGGATGTATTGACCGAACCCGCTTGTTATACTGAGCTGGGGAACGTTGGTCCCGCTCCAACTTATAATTGTTATAAGACAGCAGGAAATAGGGGAAAACCAGAATTCCTATGTCGCCCAAACGAAGAAAGTGCATATGATGCATTTCCTGCGGGTGTGTTCATTATACAGAACTGTTTCTCAGTATCCTCTGCATCCTGGGTATCTGATACCGGATCAGGATCCCAGATATGTAATCTGTTACATAGGGCTACAGAAAGGCAGCGAACTGAGAACGGGTGATAAGTTTCATGAGACAGAAAACGGGGCAAGTGTTGCAGCCAAGTCTGTTGGTTACTATCACCCTGTATTACCAATACATTGATTCTGAACAAATGCTATTAGATACCGAACCTGATATACAAAATCATATCAGTCTCTTTATTAGTAAAGAAATGATAAAATTTTGTATTGTTGGATAATGTTTTGAACATTTCCTATATCAAAAGTTGATCGGTTCAGGCACGTTATCTAAAAGCATTGATGTTCTAAATCAAACTACAGGTCCTAGTATACAGAACACACACAAGAGGAAGAGTTCAGAAATGAACGATTCCTTCTTGAGACATTGTAGACTAGGTCATATCAATGCGACCCGACTGGCTGAAGTTACATTATAGATGCATATTTAAATTAGTTTGAATTTACATCTTATGAAACCTGCCGGTCATGTCACAAAGGTACGATGACACCAGCTCTGTTTATTGGAAACAGAGAAAGAGTCAGTGAACTCTTAAGATGATACATGTTGATATATAAAGGTCCCCTGTCTACACATGCCAAGACCGGTTCTTTGTACTTCATTACATTCTCTGATGATCTCTCAAGATTCAGACATATGTTCCTGTTGAAACACAAGTCCGAACCTTTTGAGATATTCACGGAATATAAGTTAGAAATAGAGAACCAAAATACAGGTATAAGTATTATGTCCTTTGATGTGATCAGGAAGGAGAATACTTAAGCACGGAAATCCTGAACTATTCTAAAGGAGAATGAGATTCTCTCTCGGTATTACTCCTCCGAATACACCATAGCACGATGGTATATCGGGGTGGAGCAAATTGCACCCAATTCGATATGGTGCGCTCTATGATGAGTACTACTGAGTTACCTGTTTCCTTTTGGGGGTTATGCACTTGAGAAGCTGCATACCTATTGAATTAGGTTCGAATCAGATCACAGCCTACCACTCCATATGAAATATGGTATGGGAAGAGCCCTTGTCTTAAGCTAGTTAAGATTTGGGGTTGACCGGCCGATATCTAAAAGCAAAATCCGGACAAACTCGAGGCAAGGTCTGTAATGTAGAACTGGAAAGGTTCCAGCTATACAAACTACAGCAGATGATTTGATAAAACCAAAGGATTCAATAGTTACCAACGAACCTCAACCTCTCCGCCGATCTAGTAGGGTTCCTCACCCACCTGAGAGATACTTCGGTTTCTCTATGACAGTGGAAGCGAGGATTGCATAATGAGATGATGACCCAACTAGTTTCGAGCTGGCCATCAGGAGTAAGACTCTATAAGAATGGCTGGATGCTTAGTGATCGGAGATGGAATCCTTATACACCAACAAAGTATGGACTTTGGTTTCTTTATCTGAAGGGTTAAATCCCCATCAGGAGCAAGTATATCTTGAGAAGATTACTTGGTGTACATGGAAAAGTTGAGACTTTCAAAGCTAGACTTGTTAAATGTTTGCATCATTGACCAGGTATGGATCATGATGAAACCTTTTCTAAGGAGCTATGCTTAAGTCCATCCAGATCCTACTTGCCACGGCTACATACCATGACTACGATATCTGGTGGTTGGGTGTCATGACAGCTTTTCTAAAATGATGTTTTAGAAGAGAGCGTCTATAAGTACACAGCCAGAGGGCTTCGTAGACAGTGGGAGCAGCGGAAACGTGTACAAGATGCTTTATAGGATAAAGCAGGTATCGCGGAGTTGGAACGTCTGTTTTGATGTCGTAGTCAAAAAGTTTGACTTCATCAAAATAGTAGATGAACCTTGTATATACAAAAAGATGGTAGGGAGTATGGTGGTGATCCTCGTAGAGTACGTGGATGACATAATCTTGATGGGGAAGGAGTTTCCTATGCTACGCTCGGTCAATCTCCGCTTATCACAAGGATTCTCCATATAGGAACAAAGTGATACCTCCTAAATCCTGAGTTTTGATCTATGAGATAGAAGTGATTGGATGTTAGGATTCTCACTGGTTGTAGTGAGATAGTATCAAACGATCCTGGGGAGAATCACTGGAAGTGTTCCAGGGTGATAAGGACGACTGAATGTCAGTCACAGGCATTGTCTTTACCCTAAGTAAAGGGACAGTATGTTGGAAGAGTTCCAAGCTAGATACCGTGGCATACTAGACGATAAAGGCAAGATACATCGCTACTTAAGATGCTACCAAAGAGGCGGTCTGGATGTATATTTGTTCATGAGATGAACTTAGTTCCTCCCATTGTGTGACAATGGAGTTGTGGAATATGCCAAGGAACGTCCGTCCCATCAGTGATCCAAACATATTCTAAGGCAGTATCACCTGATCATGGAGATGGTTGATCTCCAGGCTGATCGAGGTTAGGAGAACAGACTCAGAGGATAACACGGCGGATCCACTCACAAAGGCCTTTTCCCAGAGAGAGACTTTTATGGGATGGTTGAGTATGAGATACTACAACCACTGCTATCAGATGGCCCTAGTGCAAGTGGGAGATTGTTAGTTATATGTATGGCCTAGAGGCCATTACTATACATAGGATGTATATTGTAGTGGATGCTTGGACATATATAGGGAGGACTTTCTTGCTTGACATGATAGTAAGCTATCTGGTTGCACTTTACCTTAACGTGTACACCGATTGTCTCTCTGTTACATGTTGGTAAAGCCCTTAGGATGTGTACTTGACTACCTGGACTATGATGCGGATCATACTAGTAGGGACATGGTAGTCCATAAGTACATCCTTCAAGGTCCCTAGTCGTGGGTGTATCGAGACGGGGCATCGATATACCAGAGTGGACTAGCGTATACCTTCTCGACCCATACAGATGGGCGATGGATGATCCCATATCCATTGGTGTTTGACATCAGAGATGATATACGGGTGCTCAGTGGAGACTGGGTACACTGGACGGACTCGCTGAGAACTCCCAGATGGTATTATACCTTACGTCAGATGGCTGTTCTCTGGTGACAATGGTACAGAGTAGTCTGTTAACCCGAGATCGTCATAGAGTCTTGTGTCATTCGCACTGTGCTTTGATTTCCACCTTACCACGTCCAAGAGGGCATGCAAAACGGTAGTTTTTGGGTACAGTCCCGAGTCACATGGAGGCAATGAGCGATAGGAGGGGATTCGTCTCTCCTGGTATAGGAAGTTGATGTTGCGCTTTGTTCGATTGGCTATAACCGGAAATCCCTGGCCAGGGTTGCTGAGATTTACTGGTAAGTGTTACCAGTAGTTTCTCGAACTGTTATAGACCTCATATCGACACGACTTATCGAGCTATTGGGGTCTGACGTTTTCCACCCCTAGGCAAGATATGCGACATATCAGACGACGAGACCGGACTGTATGGTAAGTGTTACTGGTTGGATTCACAGGAGTGTGAGCAGGCTTGCTCATCGATCTTCTGATCGCTCAATACCCGGGTGGCCGTTACGTTTAGCAGACCGCTTGCGGCTTGTGGGTGTTTGATATGATCATCATCTGCTGCGGGCGTATTGAAGAGTCTTTAGAGTCCTACACAGAGGTTTCCTGGCTCAAGCGAAATGAAATAGGAGCGCGTATGAGATATGTGCGGGACCGAGAATTATACCAGTATGTGATACTGTATTCTATTCTCGCGATTTGTATCATTGGTCGGTTATATGTGATATAGCTGGGTTACCGAATCAAGTGTTGATTCGATACATTGATACACTTGATATTAGTCGGTTATATGTGATATGACCGGATCGTTAAATCAAGTGTTGATTTAATGATTTAATGTATAATTATATATTTGATATATTACTTTGCATTAACTAGTATTTGTTCACTTTAAATGGATTTTCTCACTTGAAATACACAAGTTGTATATGTGATATACTTTTGTGCACTTGTTTGTATCATGTTTGATGATACATGCTAACTTGGGTTTGTGTGTGTGATTAAACCATGGTTATGTTAATGGTTAAGGTTTTGTTATTTACTTATTCATTTATTTATTTATTCATTTTGCAAAGATGAAGAGAAATGGTGGCTTGATTTGTTTTCTAGTTGAAGCTTCATGAAGCTTTCAATAAGTCCACCATTTTTGTTTCATGCTTAACCCTAACCATTCAACCTAACCTTAGTTTATTCTCTACACCTAACTATGATTGCAAATATGATAAGTATCATTTTATTTCCTATTTTAAAGAAGATATCATATTCTTTTCTTCTTCTTCTTCTTCTTCAACAATGAAGAAAACTTGCTACCATTAATGGCAACTTGAGAAAAAGAGTGAGAAATCCAATTCTAAAGTGAACCCACTTCCTAGTTCTTCATCCTCTACCACTTGCCAAGTAGTATAGGTGTTTTCTTCACAAGTTTCTTGACTTGGTGAAGTTAGAGCTTGATCTTGTGTTGCCTCGACGTAGATCATCTTCGGCATCGAAGTCGACGACCTAGCCCGATCATTTCTTCAATGAAAGCACTGCGAGAGTCCGGGATCTGATGGATACAGTGGAGGGACTTCATCACGGAGCTATGGAGGTGGAGGACCGGATCTACAACGGTTGTATATCCGTTCACTTATTAGTTGCTTCTTTCGCCTAAACCCTAGTTAACGATCCGTATTAGGGTTTCTTGGCACTTGTAAAATTTCAAATTGGCATGGTTGATGCCTTGTGAGACCTCATTAGTGTGCCTAGGAACCTTACACGAGTCTCTCGACTCGTGACCGGGACTTAACCACGCTACGTCTACAAGCGTAACGCGAGTAAGTAAGCCGAACCCAGAAATCAAAACCATTTAAAAGTAGTGAGTGTTGAAAACATTTAGTTAAAACATTTAGAAAACCTTAAATAATTCAATAAGTTCTTTTAAAGTTACTTAATCATTTAAATAATTTTGGCAGCATTTCCTTTGTAAAAGTAGCCCCGAGACCGGGTATAAAAGAGGATATGAGTGAAAATGAGATATAATGAAACAAAACATTCCCAAACGGGAGCAATCACGCCCAATGGCGGAAACCATCATCACAAGAGTAATATACGACGCCGTAGCGAAGAATGAGCAATAAGTAAACATCACAGAATAAAAACTGCATATAAGAACAGTCGGCTCCCACGAGCTCGACACCAGAATACAAAATATACATCATCGTCCTCACACAGTATCTATGTCCAGTACATTTATGGTAGATGGAGAATACTAGATACAAAAGGAGTACAATAAAAGTAATCAGATACCAACTCCCACCTAAAATGTAAAACAGCTCTCATGCCAACTGTAGTGGTATCTGTATCCAAAAGATGCAAAAGGCAGCCTGCCGCGACTATGCTGAGGGCAACCTGCAAATACTGTGGCACAACGGGGGTGAGTTTCCAACTCGTGAATAGAGATAACTTATAAAGGTAATCGCGAGCATGCACGTACTGCGCTACTCTATCAAATGCCAGCAAGTAAGATCTATATGCGACAAGCAGTAGGTGCAATAATCATGCAATTGCTCTGTCTGGTAAAACGACTACAGGATGAAATGCATGATAAACAATGCTGAGCATGGGATAAACAACATCTACATGGAAATATCAACAAGGAAAAATAATCGGTGCCCCAAACTACACCCAAATACCAAATAAACTCAGGCGCCGGCACTCTCCTCGGCCCTCAAACCCTGTAAATCTCTGAGAATCACGAGTGCCCAACATCGGCACTCAAAATATCATAAAATACTCGTGTCCAGCATCGACACGCAAATCCTCGTATATCGGGCTCCGTCAATCCGGATCAGCCCACGGGCTCCGTCTGCGGTATCGGCCCTCGGCCCCGGCAGTACGGATCATCCCGCATCCATCTCTCGACTCTGGTCAGTATCCTCCGGATAACCGCCAGGTCCAACCAATCACCGGTAGATACTCGCCACCCAGCCAGGCTCATCGTCTACTCCACGAAAAACATTTCTCGCCCCGGGGAACCATACCGGGTCCACCACGAACCCGCAAACGGATCATCCATCTCCTCGAATCGGGTTTCAAGCACACGTCTCAGCACCGAGAAAACGCGTGGTGGATGCACCAAAATATCATATCACGAGGAACCGGGTTTTCAAATAATGCATCTTTCCTTAAAAATCCCACGGTCCTCCAAAACCAGAAATCACATGAAAATCCAACACCAAGAAGTAAATCCAATGCGATGTGCTATGTACATCAATCCATGATATAGGTATAAGGGAAAACCGCTTTTAAAATAGTTTCCGTTTTTAAAGATATCATGCGGCTCCCAATTTCCATGAAAATCATATCGAATCATATGTGAAATGAACTACAACAATATAATCATGGCAGTTCTACATTGAGTGTATCATGGCAATTACTAACGGTGTGTGTGTAACATGCAGATTAGTGCTCGTGCAACATGAACTGTTAGTAATAGTACGGTGTTCTATCAATTCTAAGTTTACATACAGCAGGGAATGCAATATGCAATGACAGTCCATGAGGTAAATGCAACATATAACAATAAGGTCCTATCAGCCCCGACGCATAACGCCATGCGGGCGATATCCCCGTAGATGTTAAATCTACTCACCGAAGTCTCGCGCTAAGTGTAGCCGACGACTTGCTTTCCCTTCTTTGCCGCGTCCGTCTCACTCGCCTGCGAACCTAGAATCACACAATATATCATACATGAGCTCAAATCCATAAAAACGTGATATTAGGGTCAACCTAGAGACCCGTGTCGCAAACCAAGCACGCGTGTGCGCGATACGTAAAAACGTGTGATCACGCGCCTGAAACTATCCCGACGCGTCGCGATACGCAGAAACCGCAAACCCACACGCGTATCACGCGTGTCGCGAAGGTTTAAAATACGAGAAATAGGTATATAGTTCCATATTTTTCTGCAGCAAGAATCAATTAAAATTATACATGCCAGGAGTCTAAGGGTTGCAGCAGACACCTATAGGACCAAACCCCAACCCAAACCCTCCCCATCTGGCCTCAAATTGTGGCCAGATCGAATTTTTCGGCGGCCACTGTACGGAATTAGGGAGTCGGGTTCTACCGTGGGAATCAGCACCTAACCAACATACTGCAGTCTTCTCAAAATTATTCTGAACTCATCGGGTCGATAGTAGTTTACAGAAACTCAAATTTTGCTTAAAAACGATGAATTTGCATCAAATAGGGATCTGGTGGTATTTTAGTGCAATCGGGGTTAAGCTAGGTTAAAATGGCCCTAACAACGCTCTATCAACCTACTAAAACCAAATCACACATCACTTTCTCAAGGTTCCCACTAATCACCACATATCGCACTAAATCGCACCAACAAACACTAACCGAAGCAAAACTATACTAAACAAGTAAACTAGGAGTAAGTTCGGGAAATATACCCCACACTCGACCTAGGGAGCTGGAGGAAGAAGAAGAAGTGGAGGGAAGGAGCTGCAGTCGAAGTTGTTGCTGCTGCTGCTCACTGCGGCTGCTGATTTCACTGTTGGTGCTGCTGATTTCTGCTGCTTGCTGCTACTGTGTTGCTGGCTGCTGCTGTGCTGCTTGCTTCTGCTGCTACTAGGAAGGTTAGTGGGTGTGTGTGTGTGAGTGAGGTAGAGAGAAAAGAACAAAAGAATGAGAGGAATCATAACCCCAATGTCAACCCCTCCTCTCTCTCTCTTCATTAAATGCAAGCATGGCCTAAGCCATGATGCATTCTCTCTCTCTCTCACCCCAAGTCAACACCCAAAGGAAATTCAAATTAAAGCAACCATTAAATAACTAATTAAACTTAATTAAAACCCAAAAGAATTAATCCCCATGATTAACCCACCATGGTTACTAATCATGGTATTACCTCATTTAAAAACCCTAGTTTACATGCACATGTGTGTGCAAGCCTAGGAAAATTCTAGAAAAATATTTATTAAATTAGGAAAAATACTTGAAACACAATTTGGTAAACTTTTTATTAAAAACCCTTTATTTAAATATAATAGTCACTAAACACATCCTAAGGCGTTACAATCTCTCCCCCTTAAAGAAATTCGTCCCCGAATTTCAAAATCTAACTATACGCACCTTCGAAAAGACGGGGATACTTCTTCCTCATCTCGCTCTCGGTCTCCCAAGTGACCTCCTCACTACCCTGACCACGCTAAAGTACCTTGATTGATGGAATGTCCTTCGATCTCAATTTCTTCACTTGTCGATCCAAGATCATCACCGGCTGCTCTGCATAGGAAAGGTCGCGCTCAAGCTGGATCGTCGAGTGCTGAATCGCATGCGAAGGATCATGAAGATATCTACGGAGCATCGAGACGTGAAATACGGGGTGCACATCTGGAAAACTGGGCGGAAGGGCTAATCGGTATGCAACTGCACCAACATGCTCGAGGATCTCGAAGAGGCCCACATATCTGGGACTGAGCTTCCCCTTCTTCCCAAACCTCATCACACCTTTCATTGGGGAGACCCTCAAGAAAACATGATCACCAACAGAAAACTCAAGTCTGCACCGCCGACGGTCCGCATAAGATTTCTGCTTACTCTGCGCTGCTTTCATCCTATCACGAATCAACTGGATCTTCGCGGTCGTCTCCTCAACAATCTGTGGCCCTAAGATACTGCTCTCACCGAGTTCTGTCCAACAGGCGGGCGATCTGCATCTCCTCCCATAAAAAGCCTCAAATGGTGCCATCTGAATGGTCTCCTGGTAGCTGTTATTGTAGGAGAACTCTACTAAGGGTAAGTGATGATCCCAGCTACCTTCGAAATCTAATACACACGCTCTAAGCATGTCCTCGCGAGTCTGAATAGTCCGCTCTGACTGTCCGTCGGTCTGCGGATGAAATGCTGTGCTGAAACTCAAGCGAGTGCCCAAAGCCTCCTGAAGCCTCTGCCATAGTCGACTGGTAAACTGGGTGCCTCTGTCGGACACGATACATGTCGGGACTCCGTGCAGTCGTACTATCTTGTCAATTTAAATTTGGGCGTACTGAGCAAATCCAAAAGTCGTCTTCACTGGCAGGAAGTGAGCCGCTTTCGTCAAACGATCTACGATCACCCAAATGGAGTCATACCCTCGCCTAGTCCTGGGTAGACCCACAATGATATCCATCAAAATCTGCTCCCATTTCCACTCCGGAATGGGTAACGGCTGTAGCTCTCCCGCGGGCCTCTGGTGCTCGGCCTTGACTTGCTGACAAGTCAGGCATCTCTACACGAAATCTGCGATGTCCCTCTTCATTCCGTCCCACCAGTAAACATCTCTCATATCATGATACATCTTGGTGGAACCGGGATGGACGCTGTACACCGATCGATGTGCCTCCTCGAGAATCTCACGCCTCAGTCCCTAAGCATCTGGTACGCACAGTCTAACTCCAAATCATAGTACCCCCCTGATCATCGATCACGAACTCGGAAAATCTGCCCTGTCCAATCTGTGCCATAATCTCCGAACATCGGTCATCACTGTGCGGTGCCTCATGTATGCGGTCAAGTAACTGTGGGCATGCACAAACATGCGTGATCTGTCCTCCAATCGGCGTGAACTCGAACTGTACTCGGCTGTCACATAATATCTGCCAATCTGCCGACGACTGCCCCTGTACTGCGCTCAAACAAGATAGACTACCCCCGGACCTCCTGCTCAAAGCATCCGCCACCACATTCGCCTTGCCCTGGTGATACAAGATCTCGCAGTCGTAATCCTTCACTAACTCCATCCATCGGCGCTGTCTAAGGTTCAGGTCTCACTGCTGAAATATATACTTTAAACTCTTGTGATCAGTGAATATCTGGCACGACTCGCCGTATAGGTAATGTCGCCATATCTTAAGTGCAAAGACCACTGCAGCCATCTCCAAATCATGAGTGAGGTAGTTCTATTCATGTTTCTTCAATTGTCGCGAATTATACGCGATCACCCTGTCATGCTGCATCAATACGCACCCTAGCCCCACTCGAGAAGCATCACAATAGACCACAAATCCGCCTGATCCGGAAGGTAATGATAATACCGGTGCCGTAGTCAGCCGAGTCCGTAGCTGCTGGAAACTATGCTCGCACTCCTCCGTCCAACCGAAAGGAACCCCCTTCCGGGTTAACCCGGTCAAAGGTGTAGCAATACTGGAGAAGTCCTGCACAAAGCGCCTGTAGTAACCGGCCAACCCCAAAAAGCTGCAAATCTCCGTAACCGATGTGGGTCTGGGCCAACGCTGCACGGCCTCGATCTTCCTCGGGTCCACACATATACCGTCTCGTGAAATCACATGCCCCAAGAAGTCTACGCTGTCCAGCCAGAAAGCACACTTGGAGAATTTCGCATATGGCTGGTGCTCCCTCAAAGTCTGCAGTGTAATCCGCAGGTGCTGCTCGTGCTCCTCACTACTCCGGGAATACACCAAGATATCGTCAATGAAGACTATGATAAACAGATCCAAATATGGCCGGAAAATACGGTTCATCAAGTCCATGAATGCTGCTGGTGCATTGGTGAGTCCGAACGACATCACCAAAAACTCATAATGGCCGTAGCGCGTACGGAAAGTTGTCCTCGGAATGTCCTCCTGTCGAACCCGCAGCTGATGGTAGCCCGATCGTAAATCGATCCTCGAAAAGTATCCTGCCCCCTGAAGCTAGTCGAACAAATCGTCGATACATAGCAAAGGATACCTGTTCCGCACTGTCACCCTGTTCAGCTGGCGGTAGTCGATACACAGACGCAAACTGCCGTCATTCTTTTTGACGAACAGGACTGGAGCACCCCAAGGAGAAACACTGGGTCGAATAAGTCCCTTATCCAGCAAATCTTGCAACTGACCCTTCAACTCTCGAAGTTCCGCCGGGGCCATCCGATAAGGCGGTATGGAAATAGGCCCCGTGCCAGGAACCAAATCAATACAGAAAGAAATGTCGCGCTCGGGCGGTAGCCCAGGAAGCTCGTCAGGGGACACATCAGGAAACTCGCTAACAACCGGAACCTGGTCCAATAGAACCTGAGTAGCACTAGAATCGCAAACATAAGCGAGAAATCCCTGACATCCCTTCCTCAAAAGCTATCCAGCGCAAAAAGAAGAAATCACACTGTGAGGAGCGACACCACGGTCCCCCAACACAACAAAAACCGACTCGCCGGGAAAACAAAATCTAACTGTCTTTTCACGGCAGTCCACAGAAGCATAGCACGTGGCTAACCAATCCATGCCGAACAGAACGTCGAAGTCCAACATCTCAAGAAGGATCAAGTCGACAGGCAACTCCCTCTCGCCAATACAGACGGTGCAGGATCGGAACACGTGCCTAGCAACAAATGACTCTCCCACAGGAGTGGTCACAACAAGCGGCTGATCAAGCAAACCGGACTCTCTACCCAAACTCGGCACAAAGTGTGTGGATACGTACGAGTGCGTAGATCCGGGATCGAACAATATGTGTGCATCAACTGAACATACTGGAAGGATACCTGAAACCACCGCATTAGACGCCTGCGCGTCCTGATGCGTCAAAGCAAAAACCCGCGCCTGTCCACCACCTACGACTGACTGCCCTCTGCCTCGGTCATCCCGTCTTCTCTTAGCAACTCCTCCATGCCCACGACCTCTCTGAGTATGAGTCTGAAGCGGAACAACGGTAGGTACAATAGGCAACGCCCTCTGGGTTGTGAAGGTGGTAAAGTAACATGCGGTGCTGCCGCCTCCCTCCGGTGTGTCTCGGGACAATCTCTAATGAGGTGAAGTAGACTGCCACATCTAAAGCAACCCCACGACGACTGTTGACTCTCCTAGGGATACGAACTAAACATCTGGCCTCGTCCCGAATCTCTGCTACTCCTCGTAGAATCTCTGCTACTCTTCGTACCAGAACGATACCTGTCGCGGCGTCTGAATGACTGCCTCCGTGCGGATATACTAGTACGAACTCTCTTCAGCTCTGGAACTACCGAAGTCTCAGCAAGGCGCTCCTTGACGAATACGGCTGCGTCTACAGCTGCTGCATATGTCTCGCAGTGCCGCGCGCTGATCGTAAGGAACAGTGGTGTAAGCAAGCCTCGAACAAATCTCTTGACTCGCAACTCCTCGGTAGCCACTAAATACGGGGCATAAACTGCTAGCTCTGTAAACAGCACGTCATACTCTGCCACTGTCATCTCTGGCGTCTAGCGCAAGGACTCAAATCTGCGTGCTCGGGCATCCCTAACACTCTGGGGAACGAAACGGGCTAGAATTACTGTCACAAACTCCGTCCAGGTCATAGGAGGAAGACCTGCCGCTCTGCCCTTCTCAACTGAATCACACCACTTCTGCGCAAGACCTTCCAGGCGAAATCTCGCGAACTCAACCCATCTCGCATCTGCGCATCTAAGGGAACGGCATATCCGGGCCATCCTATCAATGAAGGACTGGGGGTCCTCGGCTGTATCGGTGCCTGTGAAGACCGGAGGCTTCAACCTCATAAACTCTGATAACGATACAGTAATCACCTCCGTGGCTGCAGGGGCAACTGGCTGTGAAGTAGGTACCATCGCGGTCTCTGGAACTGGTGGAGCTACCTCTGGTCGCTGTGCTCGAAGCATCTCAACTAGCGATCCTATCATCTGGCGCATCTCCTGCATGCTGGATCCCACCGTCTGGTGCATCTCCTACATACCAGCCCCTAGCGTGGCGATCTGATCTGTCACGGGAGGAACAGTCTGCTCGGGTACAACGGGTGCACTGCCCGGATCAGTCCTCGTCTCGGATGAGTCAACTCGAATCTCGGCCCTCGCGGCCGCTCTCTGCGCCCTCGTAGTCTTTGGCGGCATAATGGCTGAAAGGAAATTAGGATCCGATAAGAATACGGAAATCGAATCACAAGAATATATATAAGGAATTGTAAATCAATAATTCCTAAGGTCGCGTAGGCGGAGTACCGTGTCGTGAGTATGCCGCGGAACATACACACGCTACGCTACCCTGCTGCAGCTACCTACTCCATCATACCGGGGTCATCCTACACTCCGAAGGTAAAACCTACGCTCTGATACCAACTTTGTCACGACCCGAATCTCTCGACTCGTGACCGGCACTTAACCACGCTACGTCTACAGGCGTAACGCGACTAAGTAAGCCGAACCCAGAAATCAAAACAATTTAAAAGTAGTGAGTGTTGAAAACATTTAGCTAAAACATTTAGAAAACCTTAAATAATTCAATAAGTTCTTTTAAAGTTACTTAATCATTTAAATAATTTTGGCAGCATTTCCTTTGTAAAAGTAGCCCCGAGGCCGGGTATAAAAGAGGATATGAGTGAAAATGAGATATAATGAAACAAAACATTCCCAAACGGGAGCAATCACGCCCAACGGCGGAAACCATCATCACAAGAGTAATATACGACGCCGTAGCGAAGAATGAGCAATAAGTAAACATCACAGAATAAAAACTGCATATAAGAACAGTCGACTCCCACGAGCTCGACGCCAGAATACAAAATATACATCATCGTCCTCACACAGTATCTATGTCCAGTACATATATGGTAGATGGAGAATACTAGATACAAAAGGAGTACAATAAAAGTAATCAAATACCACAACCCACCTAAAATGCAAAATAGCTCTCACGCCAACTGTAGTGGTATCTGTAGCCAAAAGATGCAAAAGGCAGCCTGCCGTGACTATACTGAGGGCAACCTGCAAATACTGTGGCACAACGGAGGTGAGTTGCCAACTCGTGAATAGAGATAACATATAAAGGTAATGTAACCCTTCGAAAATCGTTTAGGCAGTTTTTCGGTAATCGGCAAATTTTTCGGCTTTTTCCGTAAAAAGTCAAAATAGGTATTTTTCTTTGTAGACCTAATTATACAAAATTTAGATAAGATATTACTATAATTTTGTCACTAAAATGTCATTTATAAGTTTCTAGTTAAATAAAAAAAATTTCGTAATTAATTATTTTTTTATTATTTTAAGCCTTTTTAAATACATTTAATTAGGGATAAATACAAATTTAATTAGGTAAATTTCTTAATTAGGAGTCTTTATAAGCTAAAATATGGTGTTAATAAAATTATATCATGGCTTGCAAACTTTTAGTTTTAAGGAAGGAAATTTAATGAAAAATGAGGTAAAATAAGGGTTTTTTGGTAAAATGTTGAAAAGAAATGCATTAAATGATAACATGGGGGTGTTTTAGACCTAGAAACTTCTCCAAAAATCCACAAACCCCCTCCTCCTACTGCTGGCCGAGCCTCAACAGCAGCTCTCCCCATTTCTTCACTTCATTCTTGCTTCAAATTCATAGCAAAAATTCATAAAAATCAACAAATTTCCATCTCCATTCAAACCAAAAACCTAATCCATTCTCTCTTCAACCCATATTAGTTCAAAACATGATGAAAGGAGGCTTCTTGGAGACTTGATCAAGTTAGGGTTCAAGCTTGTGAGGTGAAAATTCTAATCTCTTTGTCAAATTGTAGTTTAAAGGTGCTAAAATAGAATTTTGAAGTATCAATTTAATAGAAATTGCTTGTTCATGAAATTCAAGAAAGGGATTTGATTGTGGATTAGGGTTTGATGCATGGTTGATGTATTAAAGTTGGGGTTTGGTTATCCAATTAATTAGAGTGGTTTAATTGTGCTAGAATCTCAATTCTAAATACTAGTTTAGTAGTAAATGTTGATTTGGAAAAAAATCAAGAGAAGGTTTTAATTTTAGAAATTAGGGTTTGTAGCATAATGCTTGGATTATGTTAGGGATGGTTATCTAGGTGATTGGAGTGGTAAATTGTGTATTGGTATGCTCGCTAAAACGACAAATTTCAACGTTTATATCAATTTGGTTTGAAAATCGCTTACTAGATTTTTTCGGAAAATAGTATGCGTTCAAATTTCGCTAGGAAAGCAATATTACTAGCTTTGTATAGGATTATTAGAGTGCGCGAACGTGGGGTTTCGTCTAGTCGGGTTGTAGTTTAATCGATTTCCCCGATACGGCGATTTTAGTTAAGGTTTTAGCGATTTTCGTGCATTTTCCGCGTACCGAGTGCGTGTTGTGATAAATTCGGGAGCGTGGATCTTTTCATAGTGTGAGTTGCATCATTTCAGAAATCTGTAACCTTATATTTTGTGTTATGCAATTCTAGGATCGGTCGGGGAAACTTCGGATACGGCGCGAAAAGGCAAAGCGGTGGCCGGATCAGATTAGCGGGGATTTCTGGTGAGTAGATATATTCATCTACGGGGGAATCGTCTGGATGGCGCGAGGCGCCCCCTCCCTAGTTAGGATTACTCTACTTTATGCAATAATTATATTGTTAGCTAGCTTATCCATTTACGCACATTGCATACCCTTATAGTTAACCCTATACTAGATTGCATGGACATTCATATGACATTCATATATACATATGCGATATCATTTTGTAGGACACGAACACCTTACCATTGGCATCTATTGCACGCGCACTATTCATGTGACACACACGCCTTTGGTATTTGCCATGCCACGTGCACTATAAAAACCTGTTTAGCTAGTAACGCCATTGCATTCATGCATGATATTTGAGATTGTATCGTACGCATATACCTCGCATTACTATCATATTTACATAGATTTCTAGCCAAACTCTCACATCATATACATTGATATCATAGACACTTATCATACATAACATATGGACATTATGATTTCTGGAGGATTTCAGTTTGCTGCGATTTCTGGATTTTGGGGGAAAACCGCAAGAATTTAACAAAACCTTATATTTATCTTTTTCAAAACAAAATTGCGGTTTTCTCGTGATGTATGTGTCGTCCACCATGAGTTTTCATGTTTTCTGTTGGATTTCGAGACCCGATTCGAGGAGTGGATGAACCGTCTCGGGTACATGGTGGGCCCGGTATGGTACCCCGGGGCAAGAAGATCGAGTTGTAGACGATGAGCCTGGCAGGGGAAGACTACCTACCGGTGATGTCTGGCGCGGCGGATATCCGGAGGATACCGACCGTTGTCGTGAGATTTATGATATGGGCCGATCCGGACTGACGGAGCCCGACATTGAGACAGATATGATTCCTATTTGGTGTCGATGCTTGACACGGGTTTTCTGAGGATTTCTTGATGATATTTAGTTATTATGCAGACATTCGTTTTCTAAAAGTTAAGAATCCAGTGACTTTAACATTTAAAACACTTAAAGAGTTAGAAAAGATATTGCATACATGTGCATGCATACTAGAGTTATTATATCACATATGGACATACATGTTGTTCCGCATTGCGTGCATTCTTACGATTGCCTTATTAGATGTTATATTTACTCACGAGCTGGCAACTCACCCCCGTTGTGCCACAGTGTCTTGCAGGTCGGACCCGTCATCTTTGTAGCGGCGGGCTATCTTATCATCAGCTCATTTTGCTCAGACTCGCGACATCGCCCGTAGGTGGGTTGCGAGTATACTTTATTCCTTTTGCTTTATCATTGTATCTAGTACTCTCCATCTACCACTTGTTTTGTATATGCGACCTAGTGATGAGATTGAGAGACTTGTATATTTGTGGTTCTTTTGGGTCGAGCTCACTTGAGCCGACGTGTGTTTTCTGGTATTTTGCGTTTCTTTATGTTCTTCTCTTGATATTACTATTATATTGCATGTGGTTGTGATCCGCCTTGGGCGAAGAGCTAGCTCCCGCTTGGGGATGCCATTTTTCTGATTTCATATGTATTATCTTGTTGTACCCATTTTTGGGGATAGAAAATACAGGGGAGACTCTGCCGAAATTTTCAGAAATTTTTGATGTTTTAAAAAGGGATTCGTTGCAACTCAATTGATTTAAAAACCGTTTTCATTTTAGGTTTTCCTTCACTCTCTTTGATTTTGGGTTAGATTTCTGGGCTTTGGCTGACTTAGGTTACGGTACGCCTTTAGACGTCTCGTAATCTAAGTGCCAGTCACGTTCCGTACTTTCGGGTCGTGACAGGTAATCGCGAGCATGCACGTACTGCGCTACTCTATCAAATGCCAGCAAGTAAGATCTATATGCGACAAGCAGTAGGTGCAATAATCATGCAAATGCTCTGTCTGGTAAAACGACTATAGGATGAAATGCATGATAAACAATGCTGAGCATGGCATAAACAACATCTACATGGAAATATCAACATGGAAAAATAATCGTTGCCCCAAAATGCACCCAAATCCCAAATAAACTCAGGCACCGGCACTCTCCTCGGCCCTCAAACCCTGTAAATCTCTGAGAATCACGAGTGCCCAACATCGGCACTCAAAATATCATAAAATACTCGTGTCCATCATCGACACGTAAATCCTCGTATATCGGGCTCCGTCAGTCCGGATCAGCCCACGGGCTCCGTCTGCGGTATCGGCCCTTGGCCCCAGCAGTACGGATCATCCCGCATCCATCTCTCGAATCTGGTCAGTATCCTCCGGATAACCGCCAGGTCCAACCAATCACCGGTAGGTACTCGCCACCCAGCCAGGCTCATCGTCTACTCCACGAAAAACATTTCTCGCCCCGGGGAACCATACCGGGTCCACCACGAACCCGCAAACGGATCATCCATCTCCTCGAATCGGGTTTCAAGCACACGTCTCAGCACCGAGAAAACGCGTGGTGGACGCACCAAAATATCATATCACGAGGAACCGGGTTTTCAAATAATGCATATTTCCTTAAAAATCCCACGGTCCTCCAAAACCAGAAATCACATAAAAATCCAACACCTAGAAGTAAATCCAATGCGATGTGCTATGTACATCAATCCATGATATAAGTATAAGGGAAAACCGCTTTTAAAATAGTTTCCGTTTTTAAAGATATCATGCGGCTCCCAATTTCCATGAAAATCATGTCGAATCATATGTGAAATGAACTACAGCAATATAATCATGGCAGTTCTACAGTGAGTGTGTCATGGCAATTACTAACGGTGTGTGTGTAACATGCAGATTAGTGCTCGTGCAACATGAACCGTTCGTAATAGTGCGGTGTTCTATCAATTCTAAGTTTACATACAGCAGGGAATACAATATGCAATGACGGTCCATGAGGTAAATGCAACATATAACAATAAGGTCCTATCAGCCCTGACGCATAACGCCAAGCGGGCGATATCCCCGTAGATGTTAAATCTACTCACCGAAGTCTCGCACTAAGTGTAGCCGACGACTTGCTTTCCCTTCTTTGTCGCGTCCATCTCACTCGCCTGCGAACCTAGAATCACACAATATATCATACATGAGCTCAAATCCACAAAAAACGTGATATTAGGTTCGACCTAGAGACCCGTGTCGCAAACCAAGCGCGCGTGTGCGCGATACGTAAAAACGTGTGATCACGCGCCTGAAACTATCCCGACGCGTCGCGATACGCAGAAACCCCAAACCTACACGCGTATCACGCATGTCGCGAAGGTTTAAAATACGAGAAATAGGTATATAGTTCTATATTTTTCTGCAGCAAGAATCAATTAAAATTATACATGCCAGGATTCTAAGGGTTGCGGCAGACACCTATAGGACCAAACCCCAACCCAAACCCTCCCCATCTGGCCGCAAATTGCGGCCAGATCGAATTTTTCGGGGGCCACTGTACGGAATTAGGGGGTCGGGTTCTACCTGGGGGATCAGCACCTAACCAACATACTGCAGTCTTCTCAAAATTATTCTGAACTCAACGGTCGATAGTAGTTTACAGAAACTCAAATTTTGCTTAAAAATGATGAATTTGCATCAAATAGGGATCTGGTGGTATTTTAGTGCAATGGGGGTTAAGCTAGGTTAAAATGGCCCTAACAACACTCTATCAACCTACTAAAACCAAATCACGTATCACTTGCTCAAGGTTCCCACTAATCACCACATATCGCACTAAATCGCACCAATAAACACTAACCGAAGCAAAACTACACTAAACAAGTAAACTAGGGAGTAAGTTCAGGAAATATACCTCACACTCGACCCTAGGGAGCTGGAGGAAGAAGAAGAAGTGGAGGGAAGGAGCTGCAGTCGAAGTTGTTGCTGCTGCTGCTCACTGCGGCTGCTGATTTCACTGTTGCTGCTGCTGATTTCTGCTGCTTGCTGCTGCTGTGTTGCTGGCTGCTGCTGTGCTGCTTGCTGCTGCTGCTGCTGGGAAGGTAAGTGGGTGTGTGTGTATGAGTGAGGTAGAGAGAAAAGAACAAAAGAATGAGAGGAATCATAACCCCAATGTCAACCCCTCCTCTCTCTCTCTTCATTAAATGCAAGCATGGCCTAAGCCATGATGCATTCTCTCTCTCTCCCCAAGTCAACACCCAAAGGAAATTCAAATTAAAGCAACCATTAAATCACTAATTAAACTTAATTAAAACCCAAAAGACTTAATCCCCATGATTAACCCACCATGGTTACTAATCATGGTATTACCTCATTTAAAAACCCTAGTTTACATGCACATGTGTGTGCAAGCCTAGGAAAATTCTAGAAAAATATTTATTAAATTAGGAAAAAAACTTGAAACAAAATTTGGTAAACTTTTTATTAAAAACCTTTATTTAAATATAATAGTCACTAAACACATCCTAAGGTGTTACAGATACTCTCCCACTACAACTGTATGTACATTGGAACCATTTCCAACGCGGAGAGTATGGTCACCTGTCTTCAAAATCTTTCTATTTCTCAGTCCCTGCATAGAATTGCAAATGTGAGAACCTGAACCGGTATCTAATACCCAGGAAGCGGAGTTTATTGAAAAACAGTTTTCTGTCACAAACACACCTGAAGCGGAAGCATCCCCATTCTTCTTCTTGAGATCCAAGTACTCGGTGCAGTTGCGCTTCCGGTGTCCTGTTTTTTGGCAGTGATAACATTCCCCTTTCCCCGATTCTCCGGCTTTGGACTTGTCTTTCCCTTTAACCTTTTTGACTCCACCCTTAAGTTTGGTGGGTTTCTTTTTCATCTTTCCCTTGGCCTTAACCTTTGGGCGAGAAGAGGAAGATTGCCCAACACTCAAAACGGGAGTTTTCACTGATTTCAGTATGCTCTCTGCACTCCTTAACATATTAAGGAGTTCAGGTAGTTCCTTCTCCATGTTATGCATGTTGAAGTTAACTATAAATTGAGCAAAGGTGGAGAGGAGAGACTGCAGAATAATATCCGTATATTGTTCATTGTCCATTGTCCTTCCAAGGTCCTCAAGCTCTTCTATGAGAGCTGTCATCTTCAGAACATGGTCACCTACTGATATGCCAGGGGCCATTCACATCTGAAACAGTTTTCTTGATGCTTCGTATCGTAATACGCATGATGGCTCTCCATACAACTCCTTTGTATGGAGGAATATGGTATGAACGTCCATATTCTCGTGCTGCTTTTGATGTGTGTTATCCATCGATGCAAGCGTGAGGCACTTGGCCGTGGCACAGTTAGCGTCCCATGTCTTGCGGACTTCAATATCCGCAACTGAGGATTTAGGACCTGGGACAGGCGGGGCTGGAGCCGTGAGGACATATGATACCTTATCATAAGTCAAGGCAATGTTAAGGTTTCTCAGCCAGTCTTTATAATTGGTCCCATTTAATTTATTTTTATCTAGTAGAAGCTTGAGTCCTGTCATTGGTATCTGCCATTAAGAGAGAGAAAAGAATACACTCAGCGAAAGCTCTTGCAAAGATCAGATTGGTTATTATCTTTTCTAATCGATGTCTCCCACTGCTTTAATCAAGTTCTTCTTTCAAACCTTATAAAGAAAACTAGCCAGGATTAATTACAGTCTACAACTTCGCTAACCGTTCAGCCAGGCCAGTGTTAGTACTTGAGGGAGGTTCCCCGTGCTTTCGCACGGACCTAATTAATATAAACCTCGTCTTCCTAGAGGCGTAGCCCCGTTTAACACCTTTCTAGACACCTAATGAGTTAGCTAATTGTAAACTGCAAAACTTTCCTGGGAGCAACTATTGTGGGATCGGGATCCAACCATCATATGGAAGGTATGCAATCTCATTGCAAATTTTAACTCTTGAAACTCCCGATGTGGTTTTTGCCCCTAGCACTCATGACCTTTGCTATGGTCAACAAATCACAAGCACTAATCAAGTTCAACCCGTCATTTCTTGATTAATTAGACCCATTCACATGACCCTTGGCTAAGGTCAACAAAGTCACATGCCCATCCCAATTAATCTGCATCATATGCATTGTAGGAAGACATCACTTAGCTACCGTACACTACGCCTTGGTTAAGGTCAACAAACGTATCACGAATACTAAGTACTCTACTTCCTAAAATGACAGAAGGTTGCGGATGATTTTTAAGAAAATCTTTAACGCTTTGAACTTGATATCGTCGTAGAATCAAAATGGTTTTCAAAAGGAGTGGCTTAAGCTCCGCAGTTTTGAAATTTAGCTTTTTCATAAAAGGCCAAGTGGTTTTCAAATCCGATTCTACACTATCTTTTTAGGTTTATTTTCTTTACATTAATCATATTAATGTAGTCCCAACATTTAAGTCCTTAAGCCAATCACAAAAAAGAAACGAAAATACAACGTACGCTTATGCCATCCGCATTCGCCGCAATGTTCCGTTATGCACCGTTAGGTTACTTAACTAACGGCATACTGGGACGGGACTAGCGCAGGTGTAAAACATAAGCAACGTCTATAATACATCTCATATATAATATAGCATTCGTCTCAGATATATTAAGCGATCACATCACAGAATATAGGCAGCAGAAACACAGATATGATAATATAGGATATACTTGGACGTCCGTATTTAGTATTTTAGCCAAGAATAGAAAATACGGATTCCACGGTCATGATGAATAGCCAATCCCACACCCTAGACCCCTACGAGAGCGGCAAGTGACCCTGCCAATTCTGGAGTTAGGAAACCCGGTCTCGACGCCTCGAGATGGTCCCCCACTAGACTCCAGAACCTGGTCACTTGTGCTCTCCTCCTTGGCTCTATCCTAATGTGGAAAAGTAAATAATATACAACAATGGTGACATCATCCTCAACCCGGAAGTGCCCCGAATGAAAGAATATTACATTACAAATGAATTTTACATGAATGAAAAATAAAACTCTCATCTCACATAAAACCCCCCGGCTATTCAATCACGACAATCCAATACATCACAACACAGCAACACATAACATCACATGTCATCTACGTAAGCAAGTATGCGTACCCCAATTGCCGTTGACATATAGCAACGAAACCGGCGATACACATGCTACGCTTACAGTCGCAGAAACAAGTATCACATACTACTAGGCGATGTTAAACCCTTCGATCGAATTAACGAACACCCACATTCCCTAGCAAGCTCAACACTTGAGCGCCGCTAAACAATACCCAAAGTCTATGCCACAGTACTTAATGGACCAACCGTAGAAGGGCAGACCCAAGCCTCATTTGTGGCGCTACTAACCACGACAAACCCTAAGGTTCAGTCGTAGTTTGGTGGTCACATCTCGAGTTAGGGTTACTTTCTTCTAGAGGGTCCATAGGAATACCTGCAATAGTTATCGAGTATGTTCAACCTAGAAAACACGAGTGTTTAATAATTCGTTCGACCTGCTTAACGTCGCCAAAGTTACCAATACGATGCTATAAAATACGAATAAGAACTATTCTGCAAAGAGCCCAATACCAAACTTACATCATATGCAATTCTGGACTACTTAAACAAAACCAGAAACCCCAGAACATAATGTACAGAACATTAGAGCAAAACGAGCCAGAGGGGAGCACCATCGGCCGGCGTCGCCGGAAAAACCCTAAGGGTCGCCGGATTTTTCCGAGCCCCTCCATCTCGTTCTGCACCAAATTTCTTATATCATCTTAAATGTCTCTCTACAGTTATTTAAATAATTTTCAGGTCACTTTTTAAAATTTTACAGAGAGCATTTTCAAGGGTTTCTAATTTCGTATTTTCGCGGAAGTTTTCGTTTTCGTGTTGTCATAACATCGTCTAGGGTTCTAGTTAGGCTCTGATACCATGAAGGAGTTTCTACAGCACCACTACTAGGGTTTGGTAGCATCACTCATGCCATATTAAAAATTATAGGGTGCTAAAGAAACATTTCCAAGGATCATACTAGAAAAACTAGGGTAACAAAACTTTAACACAAACACAAGTAGTGAAAAGCTAGGGTTTTGAGAATACAACCTTTGTAGCTCCCTACGGTAGACTCCTTAGTTCAACTCGAGTTTGCACCGGCTTGCTTGAGATCTTCTTTGTCAACGATGATCCACCCGGGGCTCCTTTTCTCAAGCTCCAAGCTCCTCTTGATTTTTGAAGAAGATGAGGAACAACACTCTAATCTAGTGGGCAATACTAAAGTAGAATGATGATATGGGTTTGGATCTCATATAAAAACCCTTCCTTTTTGTCAATTCCACTCACTTTTGAAAGGGTAGTGAGCTTTTGGAAGAAGGAGGAGGATGAGAATGCTAGCTCTTTTTCTTTTTTGATAAAGATAATGAATAAAAATGAGAAGAGAACAATATATATTGTTCTCTCTCATTAGCAACCATGGTAAACAAATATCTCTACATTTAACCTTTGAGTTTAAATCCAAATGGAAAATTAGATCATGGTTAAAAGTTAGATGAGGTCAAATAGTCAACAAGAAGTGTGTAGAAACTCTCCACCATAATTTAATCCCATTTGATTTTCTCAAAAATAAAATATATATTGATATTTGATTCCATGTGAGTCTTGCATTCCCATCTCCACTTTATCAACAACCATGACAACTATGTATACATGTATGTGTGCATACACATCAATATGTGCACATACACTCATTCATGCATGCATGCAAAATAGAAAAGGTCTTAAATGAAAAATCTAATGGTCATTAATTAAATCAACAATTAATTTAATAACCCGGTCGTATCACATACGACCCGACCAATAGAAAACACCAGATTATAATGCGGTATCATATACACGCATTTAATCAAGTAGCTGCACACATCCCCATATGCACCCCACATCGTTTCGCCTGAGCTAGGTAACCCCATTGTGGGACTCTAAGACTCATCAATACGCTAGCAGCAGGTGGTGATCATATCACATACCCACAAACCGTCAGCGGCACCAGCAGTGCATAACGGCTCCTAGGTATTGAACGATCAGAAGAAAAACAAGCAAGCTTGCAAAAACTCCTGTCGAGCCAACCGGCAACACTACCGTACAGTCCGGTTTCTTCGTCAGATATGCTGTATATCGAGTCTAGGTATGGTAACGTCGACCCCAATAACTCAATAAGTTGTGCTAATGAATGGTCTATAACAGATCAAGAAACTACTGATAACACTTATCAGTAAATCTCAACAGCCCTGGCCAGGGACTTACTGATATAGCCAATCGAGCACAGCACAGCATCAACTCCCAATACCGGGAGAGACAAAACCCCTCCTATCGCTCATCGTCTTCGTATGTCTCGGGACTGTACCCAAAAGCCACCTGTTTGCACTACTCAGTAGAGCCGTGGTAGGGTGGTAGTCAAAGTATAGTGGGAGAACACACAAGACTCTATGACGATCTCGGGTCTACAGACTAACCTGTACCATGTCACCTAAGAACTGCTATCCGACGATAGATATAATACCATATAGGAGTTCTCGGTGAGTCCGTCTAGTGTACCAAGTCACCACTGAGTACCCGTATACAATCTCGATGTCAAACATCAATGAATGTTGGAACATCCATCGCCCATCATATGGGTCTAGTATCATATACGCTAGTCTACTCTGGTATATCGATGCCCCGTCTCGATACACCTACGACTAGGGACATTTCAGGATATTCTTATAAACTACAGATGTCTACTAGTATGATCTCCATCATAATCACAGTAGTCAAGCAAATATCCTCAGGGCTTTATCAACATGTGTGAATGAATAAAAGTATGATCTAGTCAACATGTCAGATAAAGAAGAACCAGATAGCATACTATCATGTCGAGCAAGACTGTACACTGAATATATATATATATATATATATATATATATATATATATATATACATGTATAAATACATCCACTATCATATAATGGCATCTAGGGCATACATATATCCAACAAGCGCCTCTAGTAAGGTTGCAACATCATAAAGTGGTGAACTTTCATTTTAAAGAGGGCTATTACAAACAAACTACGAATCATAACTAGAGATTAGGGTAATAACATCATTATGTGAAGTCTAAACTAAAGGAAAAAGAAATACAACCTTTGTAGCCAACTCCTTTTGTCTTTAGGACTCCTACGTCTTTGCTCGAAGCTTGGAACGACACCACTCAGAATCCTTCGTCGTCTACGATGGTCCACCCGGAGATTCCTAGAACAAGCTCTTAACTTCACAAAATGAAGAAAGCACTCTACACTAAAGGGCTAGGGTAGTGTAGAATGGTTGTGTGGTTTGTAAACTCACTTAAAAACCCTTTCTTTTTAATTTCCTTACTCAAAACAAAACTCAAGAGAGCTTGGAAATGGAGGAAGGTGAAGATGGCAAAAGCTTTTATGTGAATAATGAAAACTTATTTTCAAAAATGAAAATGAAAATATTATATATGAGACACTCTCACATATAACCATGGTTGGTTAAATATCTAGATATTATTTGGATGGGTTAAAGAACAAAAGGAAATTAAACCATGGTTAAAGTCAATGGTCAAATAAGAAGTGTGTAGAAAATGAGTCATTATTTTAATTTCCTTTTTCCTTTAATCCATTAACAAAAATCTAGATATTTAGTAACCATGTGAGTCTTATATTGCCATCTCCTTTGTATCATCAATCATGACACATATGTATGTGTTTATGTGTGCATGCACATCATCATGTATACGTGTGAACATACATGCATACATCCAAAAGAAAAAAGGTTAATTAAAAGTGAGCTTAAAGATAATATTAAATCAACACTTGATTTAATAAATCGGTCACATCAAATGCGACCCGAAAAATATCAAATGTCCAATTAAAATACGGTATCACATATCCGTATTTAATCGAGCTCCTGCGCATATCTCATATGCACACCACAACATTTCGCCTGAACTAGAAAAATCATGTGTGGGAATCTAAGACTAGTCAATACGCCGGCAGTAGGTGATGATCATATCAAAACACCTACAAGCCGCAAGCGGTCAGCTAAATGTAACGGCCACCCGGGTATTGAGCGATCAGAAGAAAAATAAGCGAACCCGTCAAAACTCCCGTCGAGCCATTGGCAACACTTACCGTACAGTCCGGTCTCTTCGTCTGATATGCCGCATATCAAGTCTAGGGATGGAATCGTCGAGCCCTAATAACTCAATAAGTCATGTCGATATGGTGTATGATCGGTCGAAAAACTACTGATAACACTTATCAGTAAATCTCATCAACCCTGGCCAGGGACTTTAAATCAGAGCCAATCACACATAGCACAACATCAACTCCCAATACCGAGAGAGACGAATCGCTCACTGTCTCCATGTGTCTCGAGACTATACCCAAAAGCCACCTGTTTGCACGACTCAGTAGAGCCGTGGTAGGATGGAAATCAAAGTGCAGTTGGAGAACACACAAGACAATATGACGATCTCGGGTCTACAGACTAACCTGTACCAGTGTCACCAGAGAACTGCTATCCGACGATAGATATAATACCATATAGGAATTCTCTGTGAGTCCATTCAGTGTACCCAGTCTCCACTGAGCACCCGTATACAATCTTCGATGTCACAACACCAATGGATATGGGATTATCCATCGCCCATCATATGGGTCAAGAAACATATACGCTAGTCTACTCTGGAATATCGATGCCCTATCTCGATATACCTTCGACTAGGAACATTTTAAGGATATGCTTATAGACTACACATGCCCCACTAGTATGATCTCCATCATAGCCATGGAAGTCAAGCAAATATCCTTAGGACTTTATCAACATGTATCAAATGAACAGTATCAAGCAAACATGTCAAATAAAGTAAAACCAGATAGCAAACTATCATGTCGAGCAAGAAATTCATATATCAAAATATACATACATACATATATATATATGTCCAAGCATCCACTATACATATAATGGCCTCTAGGGCATACATATATCCAACAGATCATACTACTGGGACTTGGGTAGTCCACAAGCACATCCTTCAATTGTTCCTAGTCGAAGGAATATCAACACATGGCATCGATATTCCAAAGTAGAATTATGTGTACGTTTCTTGACTGTCACGGCCCGGAAAAGGCACGTGACTGGCACTTAAATCACGTGAATTCTATAGGACCCCACCTAATTCAAGTAAGCAAGAAGCCCAAAAATCTAAACCTTTTTAGGGAAAATAGTGGACGTGAAGCTTTGAAATAATGAAAATCAAGTTCCTTCTTTAAAAGATAATTAATAGTATATGAAAACACAATGTGTGTAGCTATCTTGAAAACATGTTTCATCATTGAAAATTTCGGCAGCACCTCCTTTGTATATTTTAACCCGAAAAACGGTACAAGCAATAAATATAGGCATCCCCAAGAGGGAGCTAGCTCTTCGTCAACTGGCGGAACAACCACGCAATAATATAAATATACACACCGAAGGGCGAGGATCAAAACTCAGAAAGAAGGTAAAGAAAACATGCATCATCAAGAAAATCAGAAAACAATAATAAATATATGAGCGAGACTTTAAGGCTGAACGAATATACAGTAATGGTTTCTAAGTCTACGAATATATATAGTCTGGTTGATAGAGCTTTTAACTAGATACAACAGAAATAATATAAAATTATGATGGTGGTCATGATTATAAGTGATCCCACTTACCATAGCAATCACCCGGAAGAAGGCGGTGTGCCAGCAAATCCGCTACGGGACCTGTACGGCCAAACCTGCAAGAAACTGTGGCACAACGGGGCTGAGTTGCCAACTCATGAATAAAAGACATCACCGAGCTGATATCGAATGTATGACTATCTCCTAGGTCATACAGTACAATGCAATAATAATGATGATAATAACACGGTAACATCGAGTAACAAAATAAGTAATAATATGAGCAGATGTGTAAAGTCAAGTACTCGTGTCTGTGTCACAAAGTAAGTACATGAGATGTAAATTATGTACGAATGCATCATCAAGTGGGTGTGTCCAGCAACGACGCACTAAATCAAGATAAAACCTGAGTGCCCAGCATTGACACTTGAAAGCATCATGAAAATCATGTCCATCTGTGATAAAATATCCTCATATATCTTGGGCTCCGCATCCTTAGATCAGCCCTAAAATTTGTCAAATCACACGATTCCGGTCGGTATCCTCCGGATGACCACCGGGTTAATAATAACCGGTAGGTAGTACTCCCTTGCCGGGCTCAACATCTCTCTATATGGCTTTCTTGCCCTGGGGCACCCACCGGGTCCACCATGTACCCATAGACGACGTCTCTCTCCTCGAATCGGGTATATGTACATACGTGGCTCAAGAGCCAAGAAATCTCATAGCGGACGCCACACACATCATATCACGAGAAAACCGCACTTTGAATTTTTAAAATGATAATAAGTTTATAAATTCCCTTACGATTTTCCCAAAATCCAGAAATCTCATGAAAATCGAAAATCCAAAAATTATGAGCTAATAATGAATAAATAATATCAGCATAAAGCCCAACTGCAGTATATAATTAGAATGTAGGTAAATGTCACGACCCGCAGGGTACGAAACGTGACTGGCACTTAAGTTTACGAAACGTCTCAAGACGTCCGTAAAATAAGTAAGCCAAAGCCCAGAACCCAAAACCAAATAAGCAAAAGAGTGAAGAAAACCAATCAATTGAAAGCGAGTTTATCAAATAAGTCATATCAACCCTTTTTAAAAACAATATCAATTTTTCCGAAAATTTCGGCAGAGTCTCCTTTGTAAAAACTGGCCCCCAAAATAGGTACAACAAGAATATATATAAATCCAACAAATAAGGCATCCCCAAGCGGGAGCTAGCTCTTCGCCACACGGCGGTCACAAATCCCACGCAATATAAAACAACAACATGCAAAATAATCATAAAGAAGCATGAGAAAAACAGCATGTCGACTCAAGTGAGCTCGACCCCAAGATACAGCATAAAAAGTCCACAAATCTCACAGTCTTATCTCTAGGTCAATATAAAACAATACTGGTAGGTACAGTAGATGGAGTACACTAGAAACAAAGAATATACAAGGTGGTACAAAAATAATAATATAACCCACCTAAGAGCAAAACCTCGAGTCCAGGCAAAAGAGGCAAAAGAAGCGGTGCGCCCGCCGCTACTGTGCTGACGGAGCGGACCTGCAAAAGACTGCGGCATAACGGGGGTGAGTTGCCAACTCGTGAGTAATAAATAACATCTATAGAGGCTATCGCAAGTATACACACAAGCATCCTAGCATTTATAATACAGGTATGGCAGGACATAATAGCAGGTATGTATGCAATATGAATAAACTAGCAGGTATGAACGCAATGTGAATCAACTCATGATCTGAATGTGTAAGTATAAGAATCATATTTTTTCCTTTAGGAATCTCTTTTGAAATACCAGTACAATACCAATAGAATCAACAAGAACCTGTGTCCAGCAACGACACCTCAAAACTATCACAAATCTCATATATCCATGTCATAGTATCTCTAGCCTCAGCCATCCGGCTGACCCATCTCAATATCAGTATCTCAACATCTCGCGGCCACGGTCGGTATCCTCTGGATATCCGCCATCCCAAACAGTCACCGGTAGGTAATCCGTCCCCTGCCAGGCTCATCGTCAGCACCACGAGCTTCTTGCCCTGGGGTACCTTACCTAGCCCACCATGTACCCGAGACGGTTCATCCAACTCCTCGAAACGGGTCTCGAAAACCACAGCAAACTCATGGTGGACGACACTTACATCACTAGAAAACCGCAATTTACACATTTTAAAAATATAATAAGTTTAGAAATTTTGCGGCTTTCCCCCGAAATCCAGAAATATCACAAAATCTCAAGAAATCCTCATAAATGCATATGCCAATGATAATGAATGCATATGGTATCAATAATCAAGTTGCGATGTATGATTGATAGACTAGGAATGACCAAATAACATGATGGGGTACATGCACATGATTAGCAATCTTATGATTTCATTTTAAGGAATTAAAGGCAATAGCACTGGTTTAAGCATCAATTAGAGTAAAAGGTTTCAAATTATAGGTTATATAGTGTCGTGGCATGGCAATTACCAGGGCGTGTGTGTAAGCATGAATAGTGCTCGTGCTGCATATAAAAACCCTGGCAATGGTGCATGTGTCCTATAGAATGGGTTCGCATATATAGGTCAAATAAGTTATGGATGTAGTTACTAATATCACTAAAATCTTAACTACTTAAACTATCAGGAGACTTGCGCCATCCAAACGATAGTCCCCCGTAGATGTTAAATCTACTCACCGGAATCCCTAGCTAGCCACGTCCAATCACCGCTTTCCCCTTTCGTGCCGCGTCTGACGTCTCCGCGACCGAACCTGGAATTTACATCAATACCAAACATAGGTCACATATCAAGAACGATGCAAATCCCAAGCGAAAATACTAACGTTCACAAGCTAGGTACAACGTACACAAGGTGCGCGGAACACACGCGAAAATCGCAGAAAAACTAACTAAAATCGTCGATTTGGTCGCCCGACAAAGCTAAAACCCGATCACTCAAAAATCCGCACTCACACATCCTAAATGTCATAGGATATGCCAAAAATATCATCAAGATATCGCAAATAATTCATCACAATATTTTTATAAAAACCTAGTAAGCCAGAAATTTGCAATTTGGTGCAAACATCGAAAATTAGCGATAAAGTTAACACAATCCAACACAAACATCCAAACTAACCCACTAGATAGCCACTACACTAATTTTAAACCATTTACAAAGCATCAAACCATAATTCCAACACAACAATCAAGCTTCAATCTATTTCCATACACAAACCCCTTTCTTGATTTTTGTAATTAGCAATTACAATGAAAATTTCACACAAGATAAACTTAGATTAGCATAATATGAAGCCACTTAAGCAAAGTAACCTCCTAGATTAGGTTAGCAAAACAACTAGATAACAAAATAGATTTAATTAACCTACTAAAGATTTCTAAAACCCTAGTTTAATTTCAAACCATGAACTAGAAAAACTAGATTAGGATTAACACTAATTTAACATTTCAAAGTTTAATTTTAGCATAATACAACTAACAATTAACCATAGATTAGAAATTATACCTCACACTAGAGATCTAGCAAGAAGAATTTGCCTCCAATGATGGGTTCATAGCACCATGATCCAAGCAAGAGAGGCTAAGGAGAATGGGATGAAGGATGGGGGTTAATTTGTGAGGTTTAAATTGGAATTTTGGAGCAATCTTGAAGAAATTTTCAAGGAAATGAAAAGAAAGATGATGAAGGGGGAGGGCTGCAGCATTCTCGGCCTGAGGAGGGAAGGGGAATGGAGTGGGTGGTGTTGGAAAGTCAAGGTCAAACCATACCAATCACTAAAGACCCATACCCAATTAATAAATCAAAAACCTTATAAAAACACCTCATTTCAACACATAATAAAAAGTCAAAGGAGGCAAGGGATTTTTTTCCTTGTGCTGCTGAAGTGGGCCGGCCTAGAGGTGAGGGAAGAGTGAATGGGGTTTTACAAAAAAAAAATTTATGCAAAAAGACCCCTACAAGTCCAAAATTGCAAGTTTTAGCTTAAATTCAATAAATTTCGTTTTCCATAATAAAAAATTAGTTAAAACTTAAAATAAAATACTAAAAATTTATATTACAACTAGATTTTAATTAACATGATTTTAAAGATTAAAATTAGCCCAAAGAAATTTGTATTTATCGCTAATTTAATATATTTTCTTACCGGCTTAAAATAATATTAAAAAATTGAAAAATAGGGAATTTTTTTTAAATGACCAAAAATTAATAAGTAACTCATTAGCTACTAAAAACTAGAAATTACCTATCCAAATTAGGTATAATTATTCCTAAACTGCAAAATAACAAAAAAGACGGTTTATGGAAAAATAGCGAATTTTCACCGATTTTCAGGAAAACACAAAAACGACTTTTCAAGGTGCTACAATCTTCCCCCCTTAAAGGAATTCGGTCCCCGAATTTAAAAATATAACTACGCGTACCTTCAAAGAGATGGGGATATTTCTTCCTCATCTCGTCCTCGGTCTCCCAGGTAACCTCCTCGCTGCTCGGGCCATGCCAAAGGACCTTGACGGTTGGTATAACTTTCGATCTCAACTTCTTCACCTGCCGATCCAGGATGGCCACCGGCTGCTCTGCAAAAGAAAGGTCGCGCTCTAGCTGGACTGTCGGGTGCTGAATCGCATGCGAAGGGTCGTGAAGGTACTTGCGGAGCATCGAAACATGGAAGACGGGGTGAACATCAGGAAAACTGGGTGGAAGAGCCAAACGATATGCAACAGCGCCGACACGCTCGAGGATCTCGAAGGGACCTACGAATCTAGGGCTAAGCTTCCCCTTTCGCCTATAACGCATCACGCCCTTCATCGGAGAAACTCTCAGAAAAACATGGTCGCCAACTACGAACTCTAATCTGCGACGGCGCCTGTCCGCATATGATTTCTGTCTGCTCTGAGCTGCTCCCATCCGGTCTCGAATCAACTGTATCTTCGCTGTCGTCTCCTCAACAAGCTGCGGCCCCAATATGCTGCTCTCGCTGAGCTCTGTCCAACAAATGGGCGATCTGCATCTCCTCCCATACAATGCCTCAAAAGGTGCCATCTGAATAGTATCCTGGAAGCTGTTATTGTAGGAGAACTCCACTAACGGTAAATGACGATCCCAGCTACCGTCGAAGTCTAAAACGCACGCTCTGAGCATGTCCTCGAGAGTCTGAATAGTCCGCTCTGACTGGCCGTCGGTCTGCGGATGAAATGCTGTGCTAAAACTCAAACGGGTGCCCAATGCCTCCTGAAGTCTCTGCCAAAGTCGGATGGTAAACTGGGTGCCTCTGTCGGACACGATACAAGTCGGTACGCCATGCAACCGTACGATCTTGTCAATATAAAGCTGGGCATACTGAGCGAAGCTGAAAGTGGTCTTCACTGGCAGGAAGTGAGCCGCTTTCGTCAATCGATCTACGATCACCCAGATAGAGTCATACCCTCGCCTGGTCCTGGGTAGACCCACAACGAAATCCATCGAAATCTGCTCCCATTTCCACTCCGGAATGGGTAACGGCTGTAGCTCTCCTGCGGGCCTCTGGTGCTCAGCCTTGACTTGCTGACAAGTCAGGCATCTCGATACAAACTCCGCAATGTCCCTCTTCATCCCGTCCCACCAGTAGGTCTCTCTCATATCATAGTACATCTTGGTGGAACCGGGGTGGACACTATACACTGATCGGTGTGCCTCCTCAAGAATGTCGCGCCGCAATCCATCAGCATCTGGTACGCACAGTCTAGATCCGTATCGTAAAATCCCCTGATCATCAATCATGAACGCAGAAAATCTGCCATGTCCCATCTGTGCCATGATCTCTGAGCAACGGTCGTCTCTGCACTGTGCCTCATATATACGGTCAAGCAACTGTGGGCGTGCACGAACATGCGCGAGCTGTCCCCCTGTCTGAGTGAACTCGAACTCAGCTCGGCTGTCGCATAAAATCTGCCAATCTGCTGACGACTGCCTCTGCACTACGTGCAAATAGGATAGACTACTCCCGGGCCTCCTGCTCAAAGCATCTGCCACTATATTCGCCTTGTCTGGGTGATATAAGATCTCGCAGTCGTAGTCTTTCACCAACTCCATCCAACGACGCTGTCTGAGGTTCAGGTCTCGCTGTTGAAATATGTATTTTAAGCTCTTGTGGTCTGTGAATATTTGGCACGACTCGCCATATAGGTAATGTCACCAAATCTTCAGTGCAAAGACCACTGCAGCCATCTCCAAATCGTGAGTGGGGTAGTTCTGTTCATGCTTCTTCAACTGTCGAGAAGCATATGCGATCACCCGGCCATACTGCATCAATACGCATCCTAACCCCACTCGCAAAGCATCACAGTAGACCATAAATCCGCCTGATCCTGAAGGCAAAGATAATATAGGCGTCGTAGTCAAACGAGTCCGTAGCTGCAGAAAACTGTGCTCGCACTCCTCCGTCCAAACGAAAGGAACTCCCTTTCGGGTCAAACCGGTCAAAGGTGCAGCTAAACGGGAGAAGTCCTGAACAAAACGCCTGTAGTAGCCCGCCAGGCCTAGAAAACTACGGATCTCAGTAACCGATGTAGGTCGGGGCCACTGCTGAACAGCCTCAATCTTCTTCGGGTCCACACATTTGCCGTCTCTCGTAATCACGTGACCCAAGAATCCGACGCTGTCCAGCCAGAATGCACACTTGGAGAACTTTGCGAACAGCTGGTGCTCCCTCAGAGTCTGTAACGTAATCCGCAAGTGCTGCTCGTGCTCCTCTCTGCTCCGGGAGTACACCAAGATATCGTCGATAAACACGATGATGAACAAGTCAAGATACGGCCTGAATGTATGATTCATCAAATCCATGAATGCTGCTGGGGCGTTGGTGAGTCCGAACGACATCACCAAAAACTCATAGTGGCCGTAGCGCGTGCGGAAAGCTGTCCTCGGTATATCCTCCTGTCGAACTCGCAGCTGATGGTATCCTGATCGCAAGTCGATCCTCGAAAAATACCCCGCACCCTGAAGCTGGTCGAACAAATCATCAATGCGTGGCAACGGATATCTGTTCCGAATGGTAACTTTGTTTAGCTGGCGGTAGTCGATACATAAGCGCAAACTTCCGTCCTTCTTCTTGACAAACAGGACCGGAGCACTCCACGGAGAAACACTAGGTCGAATAAGCCCCTTATCTAACAAATCCTGCAACTGATCCTTCAGCTCTCTAAGCTCTGCCGGGGCCATCGGATAAGGCGGTATAGAAATAGGCCCCGAGCCGGGAATCAAATCGATGCAGAACTCAACGTCGCGCTCAGGTAGTAGCCCAGGTAGCTCATCAGGGAAAACATCAGGGAACTCACAAACAACCGGGACCCGGTCCAACGGAACCTCTGCAGCTCGAGTATCATAAATATACGCTAAGAATCCCTGACATCCCTTCCGCAAGAGCTGACCAGCGCGAAGAGACGAAATCAAGCTGGGAAGGGTGACGCTGCGGTCTCCCTGAATAACAAGGACTGGCTCTCCCGGAAAGCTAAATCTGACCGCCTTCTCACGGCAGTCCACCGAAGCATAACAAGTGGCTAGCCAATCCATGCCCAGAAGCACATCAAAGTCCAACATATCGAGGAGAATCAAATCAACCGATGAATCCCTCTCCCCGATACGAACGGAACACAAACGAAATACAAAACGAACGACAAACGACTCGCCTACCGGGGTAATAACAACATGCGGCTGATCTAATGATGACGACTCACGGCCCAACATCGGTGCAAAGTGTGCAGAGACGTATGAATGTGTAGAACCTGGGTCGAATAATACCCGTGCGTCAAAAGAGCAAACTGGAAAGGTACCTGTCACAACGGCATTGGATGCCTGCGCATCCTGCGGTGTCAAAGAAAATACTCGGGCCTGTCCTCCACCGATAGCGGGCTGACCTTGACCTCTGCCTCTGCCTCCTCGTCCTCTCTGAACAGGACCGCCGCGTCCACGGCCTCTGGGTGCACTTAACTGGCGTGGAGCATCGCCTGTGGTAGGAAGTAGGGCTCTCTAAGGAGGGGGTGGTGATGGTGGTAGGGTCACATGCGGAACTGTCGCCGCTCCCTGTCGTCTCGCCGGACAGTCTCTGACAAGATGGTGCGGACTCCCGCACCCAAAACACCCTTGCGACGGCTGCTATCCCTGAGGATATGAACCAAATAACTGACCCCGTCCAAATCCTCTGCCGGGCCCATCCCTCGGAAAGAATCTGGCACGCTGCCTCTGAGACGGCACCTCGGTGCGAATCCACTTCGGCCCAGAAATGGCCGAAGTCTGTGACATGCGTGCCTCCATCCGTAATGCCATATCCATAGCAGCTGAATAAGTGTCGTAGTGCTGGGCGCCAATGGCAAGATATAACTGGGCATCAAGTCCCTGTATGAACCTCTTCACCCTCTTCGCTTCGGTATCTACCAGGTACGGGGCATATCGGGACAACTGTGTAAACTGAACGTCATACTCAGACACCGTCATCCCAGGTGTCTTGACCAAGGCCTCGAAGCTATGAGCTTTGGCGTCACGAACGCTCTCTGGGAGGAAACGAACTAGAAAGACCGCTGTAAACTCGGCCCAAGTCATAGGCGGTAGACCTGCAGCTCAACCTCTCAAGACTGACTCCCACCATATCTGCGCGAGACCCTCTAGACGGAAACTCGTAAGCTCCACCCATCGATCATCCGAACATCTCAGCGAACGGCAGATCCTGGCTAAACTGTCAAGGAACGTCTGTGGGTCTTCCGCTGCCTCAGTGCCGGTGAATACTGGAGGTCTCAGCCTCATGAAGTCCTGTAATGAAACAGCGATGGTCACGGCGGTAGTAGTAGGAGCAGGTATCATAGTAGTCTGGGATGTAGTAGGTGCGTCATCCGGCCTCGGTGTACGACTGGCTGCAACTAGGGATCCTACCATTTGACGTAGCTCCTGCATACTCCCCATCATCTGTCGCAACTCCTCCATACCAGTCTCAAGCCTATCCATACGGCCTGGGGAAGATGGATCGGTCTGTCCCTGCGGCGTAGGCATACCTCCCTGCTCAGTCCTAGTCTCGGACGAGCTAGCTCGAATCTCGTCTCGGGCGGCAGCCCTCTGTGCCCTCGTAGCCTTCGGCGGCATAGTGGCTGGTACAGGAAAAAGGATAATAAGAATAGTGCAATAGAATCATAGGATACACGGAATTGAAGAAGGAATTTCAAGCAAGTATATCCTAAAGTCACTTAGGCGGAGTACCGTATCGCAAGTATGCCGCGGACATACACACGCTACGTTACCCTACTTAAGTCACTTACTCCATCTACCAAGGGTCATCCTACACTCAAAAAGGTAAAACCTATCGCTCTGATACCAACTTTGTCACGACCCGCAGGATACGGAACGTGACTGGCACTTAAGTTTACGAAACGTCTCAAGATATCCGTAAAATAAGTAAGTCAAAGCCTAAAACCCAAAACCAAATAAGCAAAAGAGTGAAGAAAACCAATCAATTGAAAGAGAGTTTATCAAATAAGTCATATCAACCCTTTTTAAAAACAATATCAATTTTTCCGAAAATTTCGGCAGAGTCTCCTTTGTAAAAACTGGCCCCCAAAATGGGTACAACAAGAATATATATAAATCCAACAAATAAGGCATCCCCAAGCGGGAGCTAGCTCTTCGCCAAAAGGCGGTCACAAATCCCACGCAATATAAAACAACAACATGCAAAATAATCATAAAGAAGCATGAGAAAAACAGCATGTCGACTCAAGTGAGCTCGACCCCAAGATACAGCATAAAAAGTCCACAAATCTCACAGTCTCATCTCTAGGTCAATATACAACAATACTGGTAGGTACAGTAGATGGAGTACACTAGATACAAAGAATATACAAGGTGGTACAAAAATAATAATATAACCCACCTAAGAGCAAAACCTCGAGTCCAGGCAAAAGAGGCAAAAGAAGCGGTGCGCCCGCCGCTACTGTGCTGACGGAGCGGACCTGCGAAAGACTGTGGCACAACGGGGGTGAGTTGCCAACTCGTGAGTAATAAATAACATCTATAGAGGCTATCGCAAGTATGCACACAAGCATCCTAGCATTTATAATACAGGTATGGCAGGACATAATAGCAGGTATGTATGCAATATGAATAAACTAGCAGGTATGAATGCAATGTGAATCAACTCATGATCTGAATGTGTAAGTATAAGAATCATGTTTTTTCCTTTAGGAATCTCTTTTGAAATACCAGTACAATACCAATAGAATCAACAAGAACCTGTGTCCAGCAACGACACCTCAAAACTATCACAAATCTCATATATCCATGTCATAGTATCTCTGGCCTCAGCCATCCGGCTGACCCATCTCAATATCAGTATCTCAACATCTCACGGCCACGGTCGGTATCCTCTGGATATCCGCCGTCCCAAACAGTCACCGGTAGGTAATCCGTCCCCTGCCAGGCTCGTCGTCAGCACCATGAGCTTCTTGCCCCGGGGTACCTTACCGGGCCCACCATGTACCCGAGACGGTTCATCCAACTCCTCAAAACGGGTCTCAAAAACCACAGCAAACTCATGTAGGACGACACTTACATCACTAGAAAACCGCAATTTACACATTTTAAAAATATAATAAGTTTAGAAATTTTGCGGCTTTCCCCCGAAATCCAGAAATATCACAAAATCTCAAGAAATCCTCATAAATGCATATGCCAATGATAATGAATGCATATGGTATCAATAATCAAGTTGCGATGTAAGATTGATAGACTAGGCATGACCAAATAACATGATGGGGTACATGCACATGATTAGCAATCTTATGATTTCATTTTAAGGAATTAAAGGTAATAGCACAGGTTTAAGCATCAATTAGAGTAAAAGGTTTCAAATTATAGGTTATCTAGTGTGGTGGCATGGCAATTACCAGGGTGTGTGTGTAAGCATGAATAGTGCTCGTGCTGCATATAAAAACCCTGGCTATGGTGCATGTGTCCTATAGAATGGGTTCGCATATGTAGGTCAAATAAGTTATGGATGTAGTTACTAATATCACTAAAATCTTAACTACTTAAACTATCGGGAGACTTGCGCCATCCAAACGATAGTCCCCCGTAGATATTAAATCTACTCACCGGAATCCCTAGCTAGCCACGTCCAATCACCGCTTTCCCCTTTCGTGCCGTGTCTGACGTCTCCGCGACCGAACTTGGAATTTACATCAATACCAAACATAGGTCACATATCAAGAACGATGCAAATCCCAAGCGAAAATACTAACGTTCACAAGCTAGGTACAACGTACACAAGGTGCGCGGAACACACGCGAAAATCGCAGAAAAACTAACTAAAATCGTCGATTTGGTCGCCCGGCAAAGCTAAAACCCGATCACTCAAAAATCCGCACTCACACATCCTAAATGTCATAGGATATGCCAAAAATATCATCAAGATATCGCAAATAATTCATCACAATATTTTTATAAAAACCTAGTAAGCCAGAAATTTGCAATTTGGTGCAAACATCGAAAATTAGCGATAAAGTTAACACAATCCAACACAAACATCCAAACTAACCCACTAGATAGCCACTACACTAATTTTAAACCATTTACAAAGCATCAAACCATAATTCCAACACAACAATCAAGCTTCAATCTATTTCCATACACAAACCCCTTTCTTGATTTTTGTAATTAGCAATTACAATGAAAATTTCACACAAGATAAACTTAGATTAGCATAATATGAAGCCACTTAAGCAAAGTAACCTCATAGATTAGGTTAGCAAAACAACTAGATAACAAAATAGATTTAATTAACCTACTAAAGATTTCTAAAACCCTAGTTTAATTTCAAACCATGAACTAGAAAAACTAGATTAGGATTAACACTAATTTAACATTTCAAAGTTTAATTTTAGCATAATACAACTAACAATTAACCATAGATTAGAAATTATACCTCACATTAGAGATCTAGCAAGAAGAATTTACCTCCAATGATGGCTTCATAGCACCATGATCCAAGCAAGAGAGGCTAAGGAGAATGGGATGAAGGATGGGGGTTAATTTGTGAGGTTTAAATTGGAATTTTGGAGCAATCTTGAAGAAATTTTCAAGGAAATGAAAAGAAAGATGATGAAGGGGGAGGGCTGCAGCATTCTCGGCCTGAGGAGGGAAGGGGAATGGAGTGGGTGGTGTTGGAAAGTCAAGGTCAAACCATACCAATCACTAAAGACCCATACCCAATTAATAAATCAAAAACCTTATAAAAACACCTCATTTCAACACATAATAAAAAGTCAAAGGAGGCAAGGGATTTTTTTCCTTGTGCTGCTGAAGTGGGCCGGCCTAGGGGTGAGGGAAGAGTGAATGGGGTTTTACAAAAAAAAATTTATGCAAAAAGACCCCCTACAAGTCCAAAATTGCAAGTTTTAGCTTAAATTCAATAAATTTCGTTTTCTATAATAAAAAATTAGTTAAAACTTAAAATAAAATACTAAAAATTTATATTACAACTAGATTTTAATTAACATTATTTTAAAGATTAAAATTAGCCTAAAGAAATTTGTATTTATCGCTAATTTAAAGTATTTTCTTATCGGCTTAAAATAATATTAAAAAATTGAAAAATAGGGAAAATTTTTTAAATGACCAAAAATTAATAAGTAACTCATTAGATACTAAAAACTAGAAATTACCTATCCAAATTAGGTATAATTAGTCCTAAACTGCAAAATAACAAAAAAGAAGGTTCACAGAAAAATACCGAATTTTCACCGATTTTCAGGAAAACACCCAAACGACTTTTCAAGGTGCTACAGTGAACAAATGCATGAGGCATCTATGTATGAAATACAATGTCAAAACTAGCATATGATGTCAGGAATGCTAAACAGTGCTACTTAGATACAGCTATTAGTGTACACCATGTAATAACGGTTATTACAGTGTGTACGTGACATGGCAATTACCGATGATGATGTGTGTGAGCCGGGAAGAAGGTGTACGCGCAACATACGCATCATCGGTAACGGTGCAGGTGTCCTAGCAGACGAGATCATAATAGAAGGTAAACAGTGAAAACAACAATAAAGTATATAAACCTTTATACGAGCCATACCGTTTATCGTGGTTAAATAGCACGAATCGTTGTTTTTAGAAAAGTAGAGACTATGGTGTTTTTGAGAAAAGAGATGTCTTTTTGAAAATCCGTAGCGTCCCTCGGTTTATTCTTGAAAAAGACTTTGATTCGTCAGTTTTGAAAATAGGTATGCCTCGAGCTTAAGTTAACATATATCTACGCGACTAAAGACTAAACTATCGATGGTGATAAGAAATCTATAATATTCCGAGTCGATATATCTAATAGTCTGTAACACCTTAGAATGCGGTTAGTGTTAATTAAGCGATAATGCGGGTTTTTAAAAAAAAGTTAACCAATAATTATTTTAAAAGAAATTTATTTAATTAATTAATATTTTATTATATTATTTTTAGCTTGCACACACTTTTGCATGTCAACTTTAGATTAAGGAGGTGTTAACCATGCTTAACTTGCCATGGCATAATTAACCGTTTTCTTGCCATACTAACTATTTTCATCTACTTTTAGTAAAGAGTTTTATCTTTTAATAAGAGAGAAGAGTTGACAATTGAAGAAATGATGAGGCATGGGGCAAGCATGGTAGCAATTAATGAGGAGAGAGAGAGGGCATGGCTCATTTCCTAACATCACTCTCTCATTTTCCCTCATCACCCACACTCTCTCTCATTTTCTTGTTCTCCTTCTCCACTAAAACCCATCTCTTGATCCTTTTTTTTCTTCAAACCCTAAGCCTAAACCTTCTTTAAACCTCACTAAAACTTCATTAAGCTTGCTTAATCCTTCTTGTGATGACTTGGAGCTTAGAAAGCTAGGGTTTTTCTCATGTTTTGGAGAGGTAATGATCCTTGACTGTTATTTAGGCTATAGGGAAGTTGTTTTGCTAAAATAGTTTCAGTGTATTACCATAATATTTTAAGATTTGTGTTTATCTCACTTTTTAGTTAAGTTCGAGTCTCTGTTGAATCTGTTATCAAACCAGGTTATTGTTTAGAAAGTTGCCATCACTGAGAGGTGTATATGAGACCTAGAACCCACCACCAAAGCCTGAGCCTCCCCCTCAATTTTTGGCCGCAATTTGTCGCCAGATCGGTGAACTGGGTGTTTTGTCTGGGTCGTAGGGTCTCTGAGGTTGTTTGTAGGCTCGTGGAACTTGCAACTTTCACTAATTCCTTGTGTAGAAAAATATGGGACCGTTTAGCTAGAATTCAAGCATTTCGGTAACGTGCGATGCGGATTTATTCAATTTTTGTTTAAGTGTTTCGTACGTTTAATAGACGTAGGGTTAATCTAGGATGTCGCTGCACGCATTTGTAAGTGCACGGCGGCGCCCCGGCCGTCAAACCGACGGCCAAATGCGGAAACGGTGATAAACTTTAATTTTGCGGACTTAGCAAACCGGCACCACCGCGCACTAAACACCCGGATCGTAACCATTAACAAGTCTAAGCTAACTAGAAGATGGGTTAGAGATATACCGACTGATCCAAGTCCTCCGGTCTTCATCTCCACTCCGATCTCCTCGCGGGATCTCCGTCCATCTCCTCCTCGTCGGAAAGGGCACCACATCGCCTGTAGCTTTTACGGGCTCCCACCTCAATACCGAGGCAACTCGGGCGCGAAGCTGGCGAATCGACGCGTCCAAGATTTGCTGTAGGAAGTGTAGAAGGTTATCTCTTTGGGGTTTATGAGGTTGCCATGTGGAAGGAATTTTGCACAATGATTTTCATAGATGCTTGATGGAGAAAATGAGCATGTATGAAAAATGAGCTCGGCCACAAAAGCTCACTGGAAAATGAAAATGAAGCACCTCCAACTCACATGCTGTGAATGAGCCTCTCATATTAATCTCAAAGCAACCAAATGCATATATATCAATAAATTAATCCCTCATGAAAATCATTCCAGCACACAAAAATGAAAGGGGTCCACCAACAAAATAATCATGAAAGAAATAACCCATTCACAAATTAAAACCAAATTCCAAGCCCAAACAGTGGCCGGCCCCAATTATGCAAGTGGATGTAGGAAAAGGAATTAATGAAGATAAGGTCACAAATCCACATCAAACCCATACTCTCTCAAATCACAATTAATGCATCATGGAGCAAAGATGCTAGCAAATCAAAACTTATGCAATAAACCCCCTCCACAAAATGTTAATTGCAAACTTGCAATTAACACCCTCCAACGAAAAGTCCGACCGGGAAGGAAAAAGAGAAAACCGGCCGGAACGGAATGCAAACTGGCAACCCCAGAAAACTGGTCCCATAATAAATTACAGGAAAACCCCGATACTGCAAATACATGCCCGTATTTGTATTCCCACTGAACACAAATACAAAGAGACAAAACTACACTGTCAAATACTAGGATCCGGCTTAAGCCAAAGCCGGCTAGTAAAAAACCGTCCGATCACCATCCGTGCAATACCGCACGTATCTGATCGAACCCTGCCATATCTCCATACGGCCACTACAGCGTTTCGCCCGAAAGCTTGAATAACTGAAAGTGTGGTGGACTCTAAAGACTCGTCAATACTATGGCTGTGGATTTAACCACTAGCACGACAGAGGTATAAGCCAATACATAACGGGCCACCAGCTATTGATCAAAAGGGACGTCGATGAGCGAGCTCATCCTGACACCCTACTGAGCCTGTCAGTGACAATATCCGTACAGTCCGGTCCGTTCGCCTATGAGCATCGCATGTCGGGCCTAGGGGGTTGGTAAAAGTCAGACCCCCAAAAGCGGTACAAGTCGTGTCGGAGTGTAGCCCAGAACACCCTGAGATACTACTGGAATACCTACCAGTAAATCTCCTTCCTTGGCCAAGGACTTTGTGTAATGGCTCTCCTAGACACAGCGCGACCTCACCCCCAATACCGGGAGAGACGAAACCCCCGAAGATCCGCTCACTGCCTCCATGTGGCTCGGGACTGTACCCAACTAAAACCTGTTTGCACGACTCCTTTGAGCCGTGGTAGGGTAGTAATCAAAGCACAATGGGAACTCACACGAGACAAATGACGATCCCCAGGTCAATGAACTAACCTGTACACATGTCACCTGGGAACTGCTATCTGACGTCAGGTATAAGACCAACTAGCATATTCCCGGCGAGTCCTGTCCGGTGTACTCATAACCCAATGAGCACCTGTATACATCTTAGGTGAACCAACTGACACCAGTGGCCTGTGAGACCGGCCACCGCCCCTCATCGGGGTCTCGACTGTATGCACTAGTCTACTCTGGAGAATCGATGCCCTGTTTCGAAACTCCCACGACTAGGGACCATTTAAGGATGTGCTTATAGACTCCAGCTCTCACTTATATGATCGCCCTCATATTGCTGGCAGCCAAGCAAGAATCCTAGGGGCTCTATCAACGTGCAATAGTGACCTGTCAGGTCACCTAAAGCAGTACACGATGATAAAGGTAAACCAGATAGCGTACTATCATCTCGAGTAAGACTGTCGTACCGGGATAGGTCCTCCCTCAATCATTGCAATCACGTGCCTGTGATCCAATAATTGACTCTGAGGGCACTATCTCCAACAATCTCCCACTTGCACTCAAGGCTAATTATTGCGATGTCGCATACTCACAGCCCGTGTGATACCGAACACCCAACTCCTCTACTAGTCAGTCTCACAAAGCTCGTTTGCGAGACTATTGCGTTCGAGGAATAGCCTCAGCGAGTGGATCCGCTCTGATGTTTCTTTCTATGTCTCTCTATATCTCAAGTTCGCGGAGAAAGCCATCTCCCGAAATGAGCAATACCTGTCTTAGAATGTCTGGACGTCTGATGGGACTTAGCTCATAAATGAACTCCAAATCCAAACTTCTTAGACTGTATCGTCAACTGAACTTAATCAGTATCCTGCTCCATGCCACCCTTAGTATTTCCTTGGACCACCTGTCCAAAATACTGCCCCTCGTCAGAAGGAAAACTATAACTCTGACAACCTCCTTGTCGTCCATGTCACCTTGGAAGCCTGGAGTGATAACCGTCTCCTAAAGGAGGCAGCCGTTATCATATCCCTAGAACATTCACTTATGTTCTAAAACTGCTTCCGACTGTTCCTCCAGGATTGGATCAATATCAGTTTATTGCATCTACTGCAAGAACAACATCTGGTGTGGTACTTGACATTTCATGATTGACTCAATTGCCTAAGCAAGTGATCTGCCAATCATGCACATCCCTCTCTACTTTAGTCTATAAGACACCTTTAGAGAAGGTGACTCCATTACCTGCAGGTACACTACCGTGCCAGGTGTCGTCCATTCTAAATACTCTTAGAATGCTGTCAAAGTACCCTGATTGGGAAACCACCCAAATCTAGATCTAAAACCATAGATCTAGTAACCAGTATGTCTGATATAATGTCCAAGCCTTATGTGGAGAAACCACTGTGTGACAACCAAAGTATAACCGATCGTAGTATAGGAATATCCTTTCCTACTCCGTGTATGTCATCCAAATACCAGGACATCACACCCTACTACCTTCTTAAAAGATCCATCCCCTATTCTGATGACGTCAAACCTATGACTGTCACATCAGAAATAGATGATCTATCTCCGCTACATCTGCTTTATTCTATAAATAGACATAAGTCTGATGTCCACCAATGCTTCCGCTGCTCCCACTGACTACGACAATCCTCTGGCAGAGTCATATAGACGTGCACTTCTAAAGCTAGTTTAGAACGACGCTATACTCATCCTCCTGCCGGGTCTCGCAGCCTGGAACAACAATGGCAAGTGTGGGTAAACAAGAACTTCCCTGTCACCGTCCTTGAGGCTACCGGAGTACCTCTCGGGTGCCTGAAGTTACCCACCTTATCTGCAGAGTGGCCAATGGAATGTCAAATCAGATTGAATCTTTAGGTTCCTTATCAAATCTTCAGTAATCGTTTGCGGTTCTGGAATCACTTCCAGTTCTACCATACTCCCACTACTGTTTTTGAAAAAATCCATTTTTATTAAAACTGTGGCGAGTCAAGAACAATATCACTATTGATCTTTCTTATGGTAGAAAATCAACCCTCGTCATAGCCTGGGTCAACCCACAAACAGCCATTACAGAAACGTGCCTTGAGTTATCCAGAGTCTGGTTTTAATCATAAGCCGGACAACTCCCCGTACCTTAACAATGTTAAGATATGAACTGTACTATATCCAATATAGAACTAGAGGCACTGATTTAATTGAACCAGATTCAAATCATGCAGCTGTCTCCAGTGCATGTCAACTAAATGGAGAGAGGCCGATCAGCGTTACTCAACTTAGGAATGCTTCCAATTATGAGTAACCTGAAAGAGAAGCAATTTCTCTTTATCATTACTATCAACTGAATACCATACACAACTATCTACATCTTCGATCACTTTGAAGAATCCCGATACTTGCTACACGTGGTTCTCTACTCTATTCAAATACCTATAACTCCTCAAAACTTAGACCCTGTGTTTCTACGAAACACATGTCTAAGAACTAGAGAAGTTAAAAGTAAACAGAATATAGTATGAGGACCAACCCCTCTGTCCTAATGGATACTGGACAACATACAATACTCTGTATAAGTCCGCTGAGTCTAACAACTCTTTCACTGTGTGTCGTAGGTTAAAAACTGTACTTATGGTTAAGAAGAATTACACCGTTGTTTAATGCTCCTTACCTAACCATCCACTGATATAGGTAAATGTCATCGACATAATATCAAAAGGTATATCTCACTCTATGAAAATAGACGTACAGATATATCAATTTGAAATTGGTGCACAATAGCGGATATTCAAAACCAAACATTTGCCGACCGGTAAACATCCCAGGTGATCTCCTCAAATATCACCGATTACAACGAATCCCGATATAATGAGGATGATCACCCAATTCCCAATAACTTACTCCCACTCATCATCTGTAAAACCATACAGATGTGAGAATCATACCTGGTAAATACATACCCTGGAGTAAGTATCTAATCGGGAAATCAGTTTTCTTATAACAGTACACAGTGAACTGAAACATTGAAATGTTTCGATGGGGTATCCTGGTATTCCTAGTAATGCCTCTACCATTATCCAGATTCACAACTATAACCGTATAGTTCTTTGCCACCTCTCCAAATCCCTTTATATGTCTTTAGTCATTACCTTCTGCACACCCCTTAGGCCAAATGGTTTTCTTCATTCCCTACCGTTCGGCACCAGCCTATGGTTTGGAACAAGACTATCCAATAAGCATAATGGGTGTACTGTCCTAGTCCTAGGAGCACTCACAATGCGAGAGAAGGTGAAGATAAAAGACAACCGAATAAACCTTATTCCTATTTCTCCTGGACCAGAATCCATCCCCGAACTGGAACAAGTTCCATTCGAGTTCGTATATAACCATACGATGGAGTATCCAATAAACTGTGGATCTTCGTAGTGATACGGAGTGTCCTGGTGAAATACAAAGGTGATTTAGGATTGGCGAAGAAATACTTGGTTTGGTCGTGAATATCAGTCGCAATTTACTTTGCCCTCTTACTAATCCCTTGCTTTGTCTGAACTTAATACCTTCTGCACACCATCGTTATGCTAATTGGTTTTCTTCATTCCCCACCATTCGGCACCAGCCTAAGGTTTGGAAGAAGACTATCCAATTTGCATAATAGGTGTACTATCTCCTAAACCAAGGAGTACTCATCATTTGAGAAAAGGTAAAAGGGAAAAGACAACTGAATAATCCTATCCGTTTTCTCTAGAACCGGAAACCATCCTCGAATCCCTTCGAGTTCGTATCTAACCATACGATGGTTTTGTCCAATGGAAGTAGACGTTCGTAGTAATACGGGGTGTCCTGGAGAAAAGGGTAAAAGTAGGAGTGGCAATGAGGTCTGCAATTCTGACAATCCAAAAGCCAGTGTTAAGAAGGTTCGGTCAACTTGGTCACTGAGTCATAGTCTTAGGGTCGGGTCAATGGTCGCTGCCAGAGAGAGAGAAAAGAAACACTCAGCGTGCACTCTAACCAAGATCAGAATGGTTACCAATTTATCTAATCTGGAAACCTCCCACTGTACCTCAAATTCTTCTCCAAACCTGAAAGAAGAATTAGTCGGGGTCACCCGAGGAGTAAACCAACTCATCAGTGGGAATCGGGATCCAACTCTCATCGCATGATAACGTGACGTAATCCGCTCACATCATCACACTCCAGAAGGTATGCGCATATCTGGCAAGTTTCAGTTCTTTTGAAACTCCCGATGTGATTTCTACCCCATGCTCTTATGACCTTGACTTTGGCCAACATATCATAAGTCATATGTCAAGTTCAACCCGTCATTCTCCAGGTTAATTTGAGTCCACCCGTACATACCCTTGACTTTGGCCAAAATGGCAGTACGACTGTCCCAAACCAACGCATCTATCTATGCTGCATATGAATACCCAACAGCTACCAAACACTGTGCCTTGACTTTGGCCAACATACACAGCTTGAATACTATTGACTACCCATATGAAACGACGGAGGGCTACGAATGGTTTCTGGCGAAAACCTTTAACGTAATGAACTTGATATCGTTGAAGGAACGGATAGCTTTTTAGAAAATATAGTGACGAAAACCTTTACTAAAGAGGTCACTCCCGGTGAAGGGATCTCGGCTCTTTCCCCGTAGAATGAGGTGCAGGATATTCCAACTGAATACCACGGTGCAAAGCAAAAGTAATCGGCTATAGTGAAGTTAATGCCCTGACGCAAACTTCTGTCCAAGGGGTCACTCCCGGTGAAGGGATCTCGGCCCTTGCCTCGTCGACTGAGGAGCAGGATATTCTAAATGAATACCACGATGCAAAACAAAAGTGAACGTCCTTGCAATAACAGCTTTTTGAAAAGTGTTCCAACAACATCAGATTAGGTTTGTTTAACTTGCATTGATCCGAATCAATGCAGTCCCATCAATTAATCACACCACAAAGAACGAAAATATACTGACGTACGTATATGCCATCCGCATTCGCCACTGGGTCCCGTCATCACTCGTTAGGTTAGCTTACTAACGACAGAGCGGGGACTGGACTAGCGCGGATGAAAAACATATACAACATCTACTAATATATATAACAATATATTATATTTCGCTCAAGGCGTGAAAAGAAATGCAACATCACAGAAATGTACAGCATCACAGAACAATACAGATATCTGGGATCCCCGGGTTTCACAGAGCCACTACTAAAACCCGACGTTCCCCTGGTTGTGTGGATAGCCTGTGCAATGAAATCCTAGACCCCTACGGGCGCGGCAAGTCACCTGCCAAAACCTGAAGCGAGGCAGCCCCCTTCAGCACCGTGAATGGACCACCCAGCACTTCACGGAATCCGGTAACTTGGGCACCCCTCCTGGGTCAACCTGTACCCCCTACGAGTGCGGCGAATAGCCCGCTAATTCCAGACTGAAGCCCCCTCCGTCCCAATGCCATGAGATGCGGGCTTGTTGCCCTCCAGAACCCGGCTATCCGTGCACCCCTCCGCGGGGTAATCCTAGTACAGAAAGTAAAATATACATACACCGGGTACATCGACCGCAACCTGGTCGTGCCCCAAAAGAATAATACAAACAGGCAGTGACGGCAGTCCACATGTCGGACGCTCGCCCCGCAATATCAAATGTACATAATACAACAATCACTGTACTAGCATTGCATCCAGGCTATCCCCACGACCGATCCGCAACAACACAGCAAATACATAGAACATCAACGTGAAGGTCACGTTCGCAAATCCGTCTAACCGGGCTATAGCAGTTAGACCGGATTTACCGATCAAGTAACATTCACGGTTGCAGATATAATGTAAATACTGTGAAAAATATGTTTACGATTGATCAAACAATTAACAAGTGGGCCCCAAAGAAAACTGTAGCACTCACAGAAATAATTGGCCCAACTTTAATATTCCAAAACCCCTAAAATAAGCCCAGAAGTCCACTGGAAAAATACGAAGCATTGACCCCACCAACTTGCGGCGGAACCGCGGCAACAAGGGGGTTCTTGCCGCGGTTCCGCGCTAGAGGTGAGGGTTCATTGTCTCGTTTTTTCTCAGAGTTCTTAGAACTCCCTGCACATCATTCTGAGATCACCTGAAAAATTTTTAGACTTCAAAAAATTTCAACAGAAACTGATGTGAAGGAAAAATACGGTTTTTGGAATTTTGGTCGATCGGAACTGAAAAACACATCAAACGAAGCTAGACGAAGTTAATGGCGAGGCTCTGATACCACTGTAAGTGCACGGCGGCGCCCCGGCCGTCAAACCGACGGCCAAATGCGGAAACGGTGATAAACTTTAATTTTGCGGACTTAGCAAACCGGCACCACCGCGCACTAAAGACCCGGATCGTAACCATTAACAAGTCTAAGCTAACTAGAAGATGGGTTAGAGATATACCGACTGATCCAAGTCCTCCGGTCTTCATCTCCACTCCGATCTCCTCGCGGGATCTCCGTCCATCTCCTCCTCGTCGGAAAGGGCACCACATCGCCTGTAGCTTTTACGGGCTCCCACCTCAATACCGAGGCAACTCGGGCGCGAAGCTGGCGAATCGACGCGTCCAAGATTTGCTGTAGGAAGTGTAGAAGGTTATCTCTTTGGGGTTTATGAGGTTGCCATGTGGAAGGAATTTTGCACAATGATTTTCATGGATGCTTGATGGAGAAAATGAGCATGCATGAAAAATGAGCTCGGCCACAAAAGCTCACTGGAAAATGAAAATGAAGCACCTCCAACTCACATGCTGTGAATGAGCCTCTCATATTAATCTCAAAAGCAACCAAATGCATATATATCAATAAATTAATCCCTCATGAAAATCATTCCAGCACACAAAAATGAAAGGGGTCCACCAACAAAATAATCATGAAAGAAATAACCCATTCACAAATTAAAACCAAATTCCAAGCCCAAACAGTGGCCGGCCCCAATTATGCAAGTGGATGTAGGAAAAGGAATTAATGAAGATAAGGTCACAAATCCACATCAAACCCATACTCTCTCAAATCACAATTAATGCATCATGGAGCAAAGATGCTAGCAAATCAAAACTTATGCAATAAACCCCCTCCACAAAATGTTAATTGCAAACTTGCAATTAACACCCTCCAACGAAAAGTCCGACCGGGAAGGAAAAAGAGAAAACCGGCCGGAACGGAATGCAAACTGGCAACCCCAGAAAACTGGTCCCATAATAAATTACAGGAAAACCCCGATACTGCAAATACATGCCCGCATTTGTATTCCCACTGAACACAAATACAAAGAGACAAAACTACACTGTCAAATACTAGGATCCGGCTTAAGCCAAAGCCGGCTAGTAAAAAACCGTCCGATCGCCATCCGTGCAATACCGCGCGTATCTGATCGAACCCTGCCATATCTCCATACGGCCTCTACAGCGTTTCGCCCGAAAGCTTGAGTAACTGAAAGTGTGGTGGACTCTAAAGACTCGTCAATACTATGGCTGTGGATTTAACCACTAGCACGTCAGAGGTATAAGCCAATACATAACGGGCCACCAGCTATTGATCAAAAGGGACGTCGATGAGCGAGCTCATCCTGACACCCTACTGAGCCTGTTAGTGACAATATCCGTACAGTCCGGTCCGTTCGCCTATGAGCATCGCATGTCGGGCCTAGGGGGTTGGTAAAAGTCAGACCCCCAAAAGCGGTACAAGTCGTGTCGGAGTGTAGCCCAGAACACCCTGAGATACTACTGGAATACTTACCAGTAAATCTCCTGCCTTGGCCAAGGACTTTGTGTAATGGCTCTCCTAGACACAGCGCGACCTCACCCCCAATACCGGGAGAGACGAAACCCCCGAAGATCCGCTCACTGCCTCCATGTGGCTCGGGACTGTACCCAACTAAAACCTGTTTGCACGACTCCTTTGAGCCGTGGTAGGGTAGTAATCAAAGCACAGTAGGAACTCACACGAGACAAATGACGATCCCCAGGTCGATGAACTAACCTGTACACATGTCACCTGGGAACTGCTATCTGACGTCAGGTATAAGACCAACTAGCATGTTCCCGGCGAGTCCTGTCCGGTGTACTCATAACCCAATGAGCACCTGTATACATCTTAGGTGAACCAACTGACACCAGTGGCCTGTGAGACCGGCCACCGCCCCTCGTCGGGGTCTCGACTGTATACACTAGTCTACTCTGGAGAATCGATGCCCTGTCTCGAAACTCCCACGACTAGGGACCATTTAAGGATGTGCTTATAGACTCCAGCTCTCACTTATATGATCGCCCTCATACTGCTGGCAGCCAAGCAAGAATCCTAGGGGCTCTATCAACGTGCAATAGTGACCTGTCAGGTCACCTAAAGCAGTACACGATGATAAAGGTAAACCAGATAGCGTACTATCATCTCGAGTAAGACTGTCGTACCGGGATAGGTCCTCCCTCAATCATTGCAATCACGTGCCTGTGATCCAATAATTGACTCTGAGGGCACTATCTCCAACAGCATTTAGCCCGCTAAGCGAACACATGGGAGCTTGTAGGAGTCGGGTTGTTTGTTTCCATTGTTTGTGTGTATTATCGGAAGATTTCTAATTTGTACTTGTTATGTTGTCATGTGATATTGGGATCGATTGCGGGGACTTCAGACGTTACAAGGAAAGGAAAGAAGGTGGTTGGATTTACCTAGCTCGAGATCATCAGCGAGTAGATTTAACATCTACGGGGGAATCGCCCATATGGCATTAAGCGTCGAGGGCTGGATTCCGTGTTATAGTCGTATGTTTATATGCATGTATGTTGATTGTGCATGAGCACCATTGCATCCCATTACTTGTTGTAAATTGACTTAGTACCTATTAGACACTGCACCATTACTGACGGTTCATGTTGCACGAGCACTGAATTGTATGCCACACACACGCCATTGGTGATTGCCATGATACGCACACCATGAACATTGCCATGAGCATACATATGTTGTACCGCATTCGCTATTCATAATAAGACAGTTGTTCTTGTACCATATTGCCATGAGCATACATATGTTGTACCGCATTCGTTATTAACAGTTAGACATTGATTCTTGTTCTATTGCGCACATGGATTGCATCATACATACATACACATATACTTTGCTATAGTTACATATACACGCTCATATGATGTTGCATTTGATTTCGGAGAGTTGGAAAACCGTAAGATACCTTTGAAATTTGATACATTTAAAAAGAGCGGTTTTCCCTTGATATGCTCATATTACTATTCTATGTTGCATATATTGTATTTCATGGATTTTTGCAATGAGATACTGATTTCATGTTATTTCTGGATTTAAGAACCGTGGATACATTTCAAAGGAAATTATCAAGTGTTTTAAAAACACGGTTTCTCGTTATGAGATTTTGAGACGTCCACCATGAGTTTTCTCGGTTCTGAGATTGGTTTTCGAGACCCGATTCGAGGAGATGGATAATCCGTTTGTGGGTACATGGTGGACCCAGTAAGGTACCCCTGGGCAAGAAGCTCGAGGTATAGATGATGAGCCTAGTAGGAGGGAACACTACCTACCGGTGATAGTTTGGACACGGCGGTTATCCGGAGGATACCGACTAAAGTCGTGAGATAGATATAGGCCGATCCGGACTGACGGAGCCCGTGGGCCGATCCGGACTGACGGAGCCCGTGGGCCGATCCGGACTGACGGAGCCCGAGTTATATGGATTTATGTGTCGATGATGGACACGGGTTTTCATGATGTTTCGAGTGTCAATACTGGACACTCAGGTTCCATGAGGCTGACGGATATGAGGGCCGATTTGAGTGACGGCGCCTGAGTTATTGGGATTTGGGGTGTCGTTGATGGACACCGGTTTTTCCACGATGATGATTCATTGATGATGATTATATTTTATCCCACACTCAGGATTTATTTGATATGCATTGTTTCATGTAGTTGTTGTACTCTGGTGGCGTACTTGATCATGATTGTTGCATATCCATATTGCCATACTTATGCCATCAGATTGCATATTTTAGATTATCGTTGTTCGTACATACTTGCGATTATCTGTATGATGTTATTTTTCTATTCACGTGTTCGCAACTCACCCCCGTTGTGCCATAGTATTTTGCAGGCTTGACCCTCAGTCTAATTGCGACAGGTCTTCTCATTTCATTTACTTCTGCGGATACCGCTGTTGTTGGTCATGTTTTGGATAGGTGGGTGGCTTTGTGGGTATCCGTATGAGCCCATTGTATATCTTATTGTATCTAGTACTCTCCATCTACCATTTCCATGTATTTGACTTAGAGACGAGATTGTGAGGATCGATATTATATTATTTGTGACATTAGGTGTCGAGCTCGTGTGAGTCGGCCTTATTTTTATTTACGTTGTGATGTTGTTTTTACTTCCTTCTTGCTTATTCCTTCGCTACGGTATCGTATATACTTGTTGTGGTTGTGTTCCGCCTTTTGGCGTGAGTTGCTCCTGTTTGGGGATGCTTTTTATTTATTCTATGCTTGTACCTTTTTGGGGCTAGTTTTTACAAAGGAGATGCTGCCGAAATTTTTAAGAAAATAAATTAAATTGAGATTTCATAACTTGAGATTTTCAAATGTTTTAACAAATGTTTTAAATGTTTTCCCCTTTCTATCTTTTTATGGTTTACATTTCTGGGTTTTCGGCTTGAATTTCGTTACGCCTTTCGACGTTGCGTGATTTAAGTGTCGGTCGCGTTCCTAAATTGGGTCGTGACAAAGTTGGTATCAGAGCGCTAGGTTTTACCTTTCGGAGTGTAGGATGACCTTGGTATGATGGAGTAGGTAGCTTAAGCAGAGTGACGTAGCGTGTGTATGTTCCGCAGCATACTTACGACACGGTACTCCGCCTAAGTGACCTCAGGACATATTGCTTGTAATTCCTTCCTTGATTCCATGTATCCATGTGATTCGATTTCTATGTTCTTATTGAATCCTGTTTTCTTATTTCATCTATTATGCCACCGAAGACTACGAGGGCACAGAGAGCGGCCGCTAGAGCCGAGGTCAGGGCAGGCTCATCAGAGACGAGGACTGACCAGGGCGGTACGCCTATCCTACAGGAGTAGATCGATCCACCTTCGCCGGATCGTATTACTAAGCTAGAGGCCGGTATGCAGGATTTGCGCCAGATGATGGGGTCGTTGGTTAAGTCCAGTCGAGCGCAGAGATCAGAGGTTGTCCTACCTGTTACGGGGACCGTGATGGTGCCTACTGTTCAGGTAGACGTACCTGCAGCTACGGAGGTTATCACCGTATCATTATCTGAGTTCATGAGGCTGAGGCCTCCGGTTTTTACCGGCACCGACGCAGCTGAGGATCCGCAGTCGTTCATTGATCGGATGGTCAGGATCTGTCGTTCGTTGAGATGCTCCGATGCGAGATGGGTAGAGTTCACTAGTTTTCGTCTGGAGGGTCTTACCTACACTTGGTGCGAGTCTTTGGAGAGAGGCCGAGCCGCAGGTCTTCCTCTTATGAACTGGGTTGAGTTCGTGGCAGTTTTTCTTGCCCGTTTTCTTCCGCAGAGCGTCAAGGATGCCCGAGCTCGCAGTTTTGAGTCTTTGCACTAGACTCCGGATATGACAGTGGCGGAGTATGACATTCAATTTACCCAGCTATCGGTATATGCTCCATATTTGGTGGATACTGAAGAGAGGCGGGTCAAGAGATTTGTACGAGGCCTGATTACCTAGTTGTTCCTTTCTATCAGCGCCCAGCATTTTGATACATATGCAGCCGCGGTGGACGCAGCCCTACTGGATGAGGAGCGTCTTTCCGGGACTTCGGTCGTTCCGGGACCGAAGAGGATTCATACTGATGTACCAGCTTAGAGACGGCTTGGTAGGCGCCGCGACAGACTCTTCCCTGGTGTCACGACCCGTAGGGTACGGAACGTGACTGGCACTTAAGTTACGAAATGTCTCAAGGCATCCGTAAAATAAGTAAACCAAAGCCCAGAAATCAGAACCAAATAAGCAGAAGAGTGAAGGAAAACCAATCAATTGAAAGAGAGTTTATCAAATAAGTCATATCAAGCCCTTTTTAAAAAAAAAACATTGTCCAATTTTTCCGAAAATTTCGGCAGAGTCTCCTTTGTAAATACTGGCCCCCAAAATGGGTACAACAAGAATATATATAAATACATCAAAAGGGACATTCCCAAGCGGAAGCTAGCTCTTCGCTACAAGGCGGCCACAAATCCCACGCAATGTAAATCAACAATGTGCATAATAAACATAAAAAGCACAAGTAAAATATCATGTCGACTCAAGTGAGCTCGACCCTAAAATACAACATGAAAAGTCCACAAATCTCACAGTCTCGTCTCTAGGTCAATAAACAATAATACTGGTAGATACAGTAGATGGAGTAGTCTATATACAAAGAATATACAAGGTGGTACAAAAATAATAATACAACCCACCTACGAGCAAAAGCCTCGAGTCCAGGCAAAGTAGGCAAAAGAAGCGGTGCGCCCGCCGCTACTGTGCTAACGGAGCGGACCTGCAAAAGACTGTGGCACAACGGGGGTGAGTTTCCAACTTGTGAGTAATAAATAACATCTATAGAGGCTATCGCAAGCATGCACACAAGCATCCTAGCATCTATAATACAGGTATGGCAGGATATACTAGTAGGTATGTATGCAACATGAATATACTAGCAGGTATGTATGCAATATGAATATACTAGCAGTTATGTATGCAATATGAATATACTAGCATGTATGTATGCAATATGAATCAACTCGTGATCTGCATGTGTAAGTATAAGAAATCATCTTTTTCCTTTAGGAATCTCTTTTGAAATATCAGCACAATACCAATAGAATCAACAAGAATCCGTGTCCAGCAACGACACCTCAAAACTGTCTCAAATCTCATATATCCATATCGTAGTATCTCTGGCCTCAGCCGTCCGGCTGACCCATCTCAAATATCAATATCTCATCATCTCGCGGCCATGGTCGGTATCCTCTGGATATCCGCCGTGCCAAAATAGTCACCAGTAGGAAATCCATCCCCTGCCAGGCTCAACGCCATCATCTGCGATCCTCTTTCCCCGGGGTACCTTACCGGGCCCACCATGTACCCGAGACGGTTCATCCAACTCCTCGAAACGGGTCTCGAAAACAACAGCAAACTCATGGTGAACGACACTTTACATCACTAGAAAACCGCGACTTTTCATATTTTAGAAAAAGTAATAAGTTTGTAAATCTTGCGGCTTTCCCTCGAAATCCAAAAATATCATAAAAGCTCAAGAAACCATCATGGGTGCATATGTCAATGATAATGAATGCATATGGTATCAATGTTCAAGTTGCAATGTATGATTAATAACTAGGCATGAACAAATGATATAATGATATACTTGCACATGAATAGCCATTCTACAATTTTATTTTTTAAAGATTTATTGCAATAACACAGGTCTAAGCATCAATTATTAACCTGATTCAGATTATAAGTTATCTAGTGTCGTGACATGGCAATTACCAGGGCGTATGTGTACACATGAATAGTGCTCGTGCTGCATATAAAAACCCTGGTAATAGTGCATATGTCCTACAGGATGAGTTCGCATATGATTGTAAAACATATAGATCCTGAACGTAGCAATTATCATGCAAATCTTGTAATTTCTATCATCACTAGCAATCTTTTAATTACTAAGTCTATCGGGCGACTTGTGCCATCCATACGATTGTCCTCCGTAGATGTTACATCTACTCACCGGAATCCCCAGCTAGCTATGTCCAATCACCGTCTTTCCTTTTCGTGCCACGCCCGAAGTCTCCGCGACCGAACCTGGAATTTGCACCAATACAAAACATAAGATTACATATCATGAAAAGGCGCAAATCCCAAATGAAAATATCAATGTTCACGAGTTAGGCACAACGTGCACAAGGTGCGCGGAACATACACGAAAATCATAAAAACTAACTACAATCATCGTTTTGGGACGTCCGGCAAAACTAAAACCCGAACACACAAAACTCCGCACTCACACATCCTAAATGTCATAGGATATGCTAAAAATACCATCAAGATATCACAAATACATCACCACAATATTTTAATAAGAACTAGTAAGCACAAAAGACTTCCAAATTCGTGCAACTTCGCGGATTTACGACAAAAAGACTACAATCTAGCATAATCACCCAAGTCACACCATTAGATAGCCACTACACAAATTTTCAACATATTAACCATGCTTCAAAACCTATTTTCCACAAGCAAACCCTTTCTTGATTTTTCTAAATAGCAATAGTAATCAAAATCCATACTAGAAAAACTTAAACTAACACTAATTTGAAACCCAATAGTAAGTTAACCTCTTCGATTTAAGTTAGCAAAACACTAGCAATTATCTATCCAAATTAGGTATAATTAGGCCTAAACTGCAAAATAAATTTACGGAAAAATACCAAATTTTCACCGATTTTCGGGAAAACACCAAAACGACTATTCAAGGTGCTATAATCTTCCTCCCTTAAAGAAATTTGGTCCCCGAATTTAAAAAATATAGCTACGCGTACCTTCAAAGAGATGGGGATATTTCTTCCTCATCTCGCCCTCAGTCTCCCAGGTGACCTCCTCGCTGCTCGGGCCACGCCAAAGGACCTTGACGGTCGGTATAACTTTCGATCTCAATTTCTTCACCTGCCGATTCAGGATGACCACCGACTGCTCTGCAAAAGAAAGGTCGCGCTCTAGCTGGACTGTCGGGTGCTGAATCGCATGCGATGGGTCGTGGAGGTAGTTGCGGAGCATCGAAACATGGAAGACGGGGTAAACATCGAGAAAGCTGGGTGGAAGAGCCAAACGATATGCAACTGCGCCGACATGCTCGAGAATCTCGAAGGGACCTACTGTAACCCTTCGAAAAATCGTTCAGGCAGTTTTTCGGTAATCGGCTAAAATGTCGGCTTTTTCCGTAAAAAGTCAAAATGGGTATTTTTCTTTGTAGGCCTAATTATACAAAATTTTGATAAGATATTACTATAAATTGGTCACTAAAATGCCACTTATAATTTTCTAGTTAAATAAAAAAAATTCGTAATTAATTATTTTTAATATTATTTTAAGCTTTTAAAAATACATTAAATTAGTGATAAATACAAATTTAATTAGGTAAATTTCATAATTAGGAATCTTTATAAACTAAAATAGAGTGTTAATAAATTGTATCATGACTTTGTATGATTTTAGTTTTATGGTTTGAAATTAATGGAAAAAATGAAGTAAAAAGGGGTTTTTTGAAAAAGTTTTGATGTGAAAGCCTAAATTGACCTTAGATGATATTTTCTTCATGGAATTTTCTACACATCCTCTCATTTTCTCTCCTCTATAGCTCAGGCCGAGCCCCTCCCTCCTTCAGCCCTAATTTTTTTTTTCACTTTCTTGCTTCTAAAATCATGCAAAAATCAACAAAATACACTATTTTCTTCTCCAATTCAAAGCAAAATCCTAATCCTATCTCTCCTCAAGCCAATTTAGTTTAAAACTTGAAGAAAGGAGGCATCTTTGGTGGCTTGAGCAAGCTAGGGTTCAACTTGTGAGGTGAAAATTCTAAACTAGTTGTTAAATTGTAGCTTAAATGTGCTAAATTAGAATTTTGAAGTATCAATTTAATAGAAATTGCTTGTTCATGAAATTCAAGAAAGGGATTTGATTGTGGATTAGGGTTTGTAGCATGGTTGATGGATTAAAGTTAGGGTTTTGGTTATCTAATTGGTTAGGATGGTTAATTGTGCGATGTTGCGCTCGCTAGATCGCAAATTTGCGATGTTTGCATTGTTATCGGGATGCTAATTGCTTACTAGATTTTATAAATATTAGGAGGTGATCAAATTGTGTTATATTAGCGATATAATTAGCTTCATATACGACTATTAATGTGCACGAATGCGGGGTTTTGTCTAGTCGGGTTTTAGTTTTGTCGATTGCCCCGAAATGACGATTCTAGTTAAGATTTAGCGATTTTCGTGTGTTTTCCGCGCACCGAGTGCACGTTATGTTTAATTCAAGAGCGTCGATCTTTTTATATTGACTTGGTGTAATTTTAGGATATGTAATCTTATGCTTGGTATTGTGCAAATATAGGATCGGTCGCGGGAACATCGGACGCGGCGCGCAAAGGCAAGGCGGTGGTCGGATCGGATTAGCGAGGCATTCAGGTGAGTAGATGTATTCATCTATGGGGGAATCGTCTGGATGGCACGAGGCGCCCCCTAGTTAGGATTACCTTATTTCTTGCCAGACTTGTATTGCTAGTTAGCTTACCCCTTTATTTACGTTGCATACCCTCACAGCTAACCGTATACTAGATTGCATGGACATTCATATACACATATGCGATATCACTTCGTAGGACACGAACACCATTACCATTGGCATCTGTTGCACGCGCACTATTCATGTGACACACACGCCTTTGGTAATTGCCATGCCACGTGCACTATAGAACCTGTTTAGCTCAGTATCGCCACTTGCATCGTACATGATATATGAAATTTGCATAGCATGTATATACCTCGCATCATCATCATACTTACATAGATTTCTAGCCAAAATTCATATTGCATACTTTGTTATGATAGACATTTATCATATATAACATGTGGACATTATGATTTTCTTGAGGATTTCAGTATTGCTGTGATTTCTGGATTTTGGGGAAAACCGCAAGAATTTAACAAAAGCTTATATTTATCATTTTTAAAACAAGTTGCGGTTTTCTCGTGATGTATGTGTCGTCCACCATGAGTTTTCATGTTTTCTGTTGGATTTCGAGACCCGATTCGAGGAGTGGATGAACCGTCTCGGGTACATGGTGGGCCCGGTATGGTATCCCGGGGCAAGAAGATCGAGTTGTAGACGATGAGCCTGGCAGGGGAAGACTACCTACCGGTGATGTTTGGCGCGGCGGATATCCGGAGGATACCGACCGTTGTCGTGAGATTTGATGATATGGGCCGATCCGGACTGACGGAGCCTGATATTTGAGACATTGATACAGTGAGACATTGGGACAGATGTGATTTCATATTTGGTGTCGATGCTTGACACGGGTTTTCAGATGATTTCTTGATGGTACTTAGCTATTATACAGATATTCATTTGCTAAAGTTAAGAATGCAGAACCCTTAGCATTTAAAACACTTAAAGATTTAGTAATGACATTGCATACATGTGCATGCATACTAGAGGTATTATATCACATATGAACATACATGCTGTGACGCATTTGCGTGCATTCTTACGATTGCCTTACTAGATGTTATATTCTACTCACGAGCTGGCAACTCACCCCCGTTGTGCCACGGTGTCTTGCAAGTCGGACCCGTCATCCTTGTAGCCGCGGGCTATCTTATTATCAGCTCATTTTGCTCAGACTCGCGACATCGCTCGTAGGTGGGTTCCGAGCACACTTTATTCCTTTTTGCTCTATCATTGTATCTAGTATTCTCTATCTACCACTTTTTATTTGTATATGCGACCTAGAGATGAGACTGAGAGATTTGTATATATGGTGTTTCTTTTGGGTCGAGCTCACTTGAGCCGGCGTTGTGTTTTCTGATATTTTGCGTTTCTTTTATGCTCTTTTTCTTGATATTACTTATATATTGCATGTGGTTGTGATCCGCCTTGGGCGAAGAGCTAGCTCCCGCTTGGGGATGCCATTTTATGAATACATGTTATATATATCTTGTTGTACCCATTTTGGGGGATAGAATTTATAGAGGAGACTCTGCCGAAATTTTCGGAAATTTTTGATGTTTTTAAAAAGGGATTCTTTGCAACTTAATTGATTTAAAAATCGTTTTCATGTATGGTTTTCCTTCACTCTCTTTTGATTTTGGTTTAGATTTTTCTGGGCTTTGGCTGACTTAGGTTACGGTACACCTTTAGACGTCTCGTAATCTAAGTGCCAGTCACGTTCCGTACTTTCGGGTCGTGACAAAGTTGGTATCAAAGTGTAGGTTTTACCTTTCTGAGTGTAGGATGACCTTGGTAGATGGAGTAGGTGACTTAAGCAGAGTGGCGTAGCGTGGGTATGATCCGCGGCATACTTACGATACGGAACTCCGCCTAAGTGACCTTAGGACATAATTGCTTATATTTCCTTTCTTGATTCCTTGCATTCCTTGATTCAATTGCAATGTTCTTATCAGTCCTGTTTCTTATTCCAGCTTCGATGCCGCCAAAGACTACGAGAGCTCAGCGGGCTGCCGCTAGGGATGAGATTCGAGCGGGCTCGTCTGAGGCGAGGATCGAGCGGGAGGATATGCCTACCCCTCAGGGTCATATTGATCCGCCTTATCCAGACCGTATTGCCAGATTAGAGGCCGACATGCAAGAGTTGCGACAGATGATGGGATCTTTAGTTGAGTCCAGCCGGGCATAGAGATCCGAGGACGTTCCTTCTACCGCACAGACCACGATTGTACCTGCTGCACAGATGGTTGCTCCTGCTACTACGGAGACTATCCCTGTTTCACTACAGGAGTTCATGAGATTGAGACCTCCAGCTTTTACCGCTACAGATGCGACAGAGGATCCACAGGCATTTCTTGATAGGATGGCTCGGATTTGCCGTTCGTTGAGGTGTTCTGATGATAGATTGGTGGAGTTTGCGAGTTTTCGTCTGGAGGGTCTTGCCCAGACATGGTACGATTCAGTAGAGAGAGGCCGAGCTACAGGTCTACCTTCTATGACCTGGGTTGAGTTTACAGCTGCGTTTCTTGCCCGTTTTCTTCTGGAGAGTGTCCGAGATGCTCGAGCCCGTAGTTTCGAGTCTCTGCGCAAGACTCCTGGGATGACAGTGTCGGAGTATGATATACAATTTACCCAATTGTCTTGATATGCTCCGTACCTAGTAGACACAGAAGAGAAGAGAATAAAGAGGTTTGTGCGAGGGCTTGATACACAGCTATTCCTTGCCATCGGCACCCAGCACTTTGACACATACGCAGCTGTGATGGATGCAGCCTTACTTTTGGAGGAGCGTATTTCTGAGACTCCGGTCGTTTCTGGGCCGAAGAGGATCCGTACTGATACGCCAGCTCAGCGGCAGATGGGTAGACACCGTGATAGATTATTTCCGGGAGATGGTGGAGGCAGAGGATTGAGACGAGGTCAGTTATTTGGTTCATATCCACAGACCCAGCAGTTGTCGCCAGGATATTTTCGGTGTGGGAGTCAGTACCACCGTGTCAGAGACTGTACCATGGGACGTCAGGGCGCGGCGACAGTCCCACATATGACCTTACCACCCTCACCACCTCCTCAGAGAGCTCTACTTCCTACTCCTGATGATACTCCACGCCAGCCAGATGCTTCTAGAGGTCGTGGGCGTGGCGGTCCGATTCAGAGAGGACGGGGTGACAGAGGCAGAGGCAGAGGCCGAGGTAGAGGCAGAGGACAGCCAGCTATTAGTGGTGGACAGGCCCGAGTGTTCGCGTTGACTCCTTAGGATGCACAGGCATCCAATGTCGTCGTGACAGGTACTCTGCCAGTATGTTCTTTTGATGCACGGGTATTATTTGATCCAGGCTCCACACATTCCTATGTATCCACGTACTTTGCACCGAGGTTGGGTCGAGATTCTTCTCCGTTGGATCAGCCTCTTGTCGTTATTACACCGGTAGGCGAGACTTTTGTTGCCCGTTTTGTGTACCGATCGTGTTCCGTTAGTATCGGGGAGAGAGATTCTTCAATTGATTTGATTCTCCTCGATATGCTAGACTTTGACGTTCTTCTTGGTATGGACTGGCTAGCCACTTGTTATGCATCCGTGGACTGCCGCGAGAAAGCAGTCAGATTCAGTTTTCCTGGTGAGCCGGTTCTTGTTATTCAGGGAGATCGTAGCGCTACCCTTCCCAGCTTGATTTCTTCTCTTCGCGCTGGTCAGCTCTTAAAGAAAGGGTGTCAGGGATTCTTAGCTTATGTTTGTGATACTAGCTCCACAGAGGTTCCGTTGGACCAGGTCCCTGTTGTGAGAGAGTTTCCTGATGTATTCCCTGACGAGCTGCCTGGTTTGCCACCAGAGCGCGAGATTGAGTTCTGTCTCGACCTGATCCCCGGCACGGGGCCTATCTTTATACCGCCTTATCGGATGGCCCCGGCGGAGCTGAGAGAGCTAAAGGATCAGTTACAGGACTTGCTGGACAAAGGGCTTATCCGACCGAGTGTGTCACCTTGGGGTGCTTCCATCTTGTTTGTTAAGAAGAAGGACGGAAGTATGCGCTTATGCATTGATTATCGTCAGCTGAACCGGGTTACTGTGTGGAACAGATATCCCCTACCCCGCATTGACGACTTATTCGATCAGCTCCAGGGTGCATGGTTCTTCTCGAAGGTTGATTTACGGTCAGGTTATCACCAGTTGCGGGTTCGGAAGGAGGATATTCCGAAGACCGCTTTCCGTACTCGATATGGTCATTATGAGTTCTTGGTGATGTCGTTCGGGCTCACCAATGCCCCGGCAGCATTTATGGATTTGATGAACCGTGTATTCAGGCCGTATCTCGATCAGTTCATTATTGTGTTCATTGACGACATCTTGGTTTATTCTCGGAGCCGGGAGGAGAATGAGCAGCACTTACGTATCACATTGCAGACTTTGAGGGAGCATCAGCTGTTCGCCAAATTTTCCAAGTGCGCATTTTGGTTAGACAGTGTCGACTTCTTGGGTCATGTGGTGACGAGAGATGGTATTTGTGTGGACCCGAAGAAGATCGAGGCAGTTCAGCGTTGACCTAGACCGGTATCAGTTACAGAGGTTCGCAGTTTTCTAGGTCTGGCCGGCTACTATCGACGTTTTGTCTAGGATTTCTCCCGCATTGCTGCACCGTTGACCGGATTGACCCGGAAGGGGGTTCCTTTTGATTGGACCCAGGCATGTGAGGATAATTTCCAGCAATTAAAGACTCGTCTGACTACTGCACCAGTGTTAGCATTGCCTTCAGGATCAGGCGGGTTCGTGGTATATTGTGATGCTTCTCGAGTGGGGCTGGGCTGTGTATTGATGCAGCACGACAGAGTTATCATGTATGCTTCTCGGCAGCTGAGGAAACACGAACAGAACTACCCTACCCATGATTTAGAGATGGCTGCTGTGGTATTTGCACTTAAGATCTGGAGACATTACCTATACGGTGAGTCGTGCCAGATATTCACTGACCACAAGAGTTTGAAGTATATCTTCCAGCAGCGAGATCTGAACCTGAGACAGCGCCGTTGGATGGAGTTGGTGAAGGATTATGACTGCGAGATTCTATACCATCCGGGCAAGGTGAATGTGGTGGTAGATGCTTTGAGTAGAAGGCCCGGAGGTAGCTTATCGTGTTTGAGCACAGTGCAGATGCAGTCGACGGCGGATTGGCAGGTTTTATGTGATAGCAGGGTACAGTTCGAGTTTACTCCTACAGGGGGACAGCTGGCCCATTTCAGAGCACGCCCACAGTTACTTGACCGTATCCGTGAGGCACAGTCCGACGATGCCCGTATTTTAGAGATTATTGGGCAGATTCGGCAGGGCAGAGTTTCCGAGTTCGTGATTGATGATCAGGGGATACTTCGATTTGGGGCTCGACTGTGCATGCCAGATTCAGATGGACTGAGGCATGATATTCTTGAGGAGGCATAAAGATCAGTATACAGTGTTCACCCAGGTTCCACCAAGATGTACCGTGATTTGAGAGAGGTTTACTGGTAGGACGGGATGAAGAAGGATATTACAGACTTTGTGTCGAGATGCCTGACTTGTCAGCAAGTCAAGGCCGAGCACCAGAGGCCAGCCGGTGAGTTACAGCCTTTGCCCATCCCTGAGTGGAAGTGGGAGCAGGTCTCCATGAACTTCATTGTGGGTCTACCCAGGACCAGTCGAGGGTACGACTCTATTTGGGTGATTGTGGATCGACTGACGAAAGCGGCTCACTTCCTGCCAGTAAAGACCACTTTTGGATTTTCTCAGTACGCCTAGGTTTATATTGATGAGATAGTGCGACTGCATGGCGTTCCGACTTGCATCGTGTCCGACCGGGGCACCCAGTTTACCAGCCGGTTGTGGCAGAAACTTCAGGAAGAATTGGGCACTCGATTGAGTTTTAGCACAGCCTTTCATCTGCAGACTGACGGTCAGTTGGAGCGTACTATTCAGACTCTTGAGGACATGCTCAGAGCTTGTGTTTTAGATTTCGGTGGTAGCTGGGATCGTCATTTGCCTTTGATCGAGTTTTCCTATAATAATACCTTCCAGGAGACGATTCAGATGGCTCCTTTCGAGGCTTTATATGGGAGGAGATGTCGATCGCCTGTATGTTGGACAGAGCTCAGGGAGAGCAGTGTTTTAGGGCCGCAGATCGTACAGGAGACGACCGAGAAGATACAGCTTATTCGGGACAGGATGAGAGCGGCACAGAACAGGCAGAAATCATATGCTGACAGGCGCCGTCGCCAACTCGAGTTCGCTGTTGGCGATCATGTTTTCCTGAAGGTCTCTCCGATGAAAGGTGTGATGAGATTTGGACGGAAGGGGAAACTGAGTCCTAGATATGTTGGTCCTTTCGAGATCCTAGAGCGTGTTGGTCCAGTCGCTTATCGGTTAGCTCTTCCGCCCAGCTTCCCCGATGTTCATCCCGTGTTCCATGTCTCAATGCTCCGCAAGTACCTTCATGATCCTTCCCATGCGATTCAGCACCAGACGATCCAGCTAGAGCGTGATCTTTCATTCACCGAGCAGCCGGTGGTCATTCTGGATCAGCAGGTGAAGAAATTGAGGTCGAAGGTTATACCGTCCGTCAAGGTTCTTTGGCATGGCCCGAACAGCGAGGAGGTCACCTGGGAGACCGAGGTCGAGATGAGAAAGAGATATCCCCATCTTTTTGAAGGTATGCGTAGTTAAATTCTAAATTCGGGGACCGAATTTCTTTAAGGGGGGAAGATTGTAACCCTTCAAAAAATCGTTCAGGCAGTTTTTCGGTAATCGGCTAAAATGTCAGCTTTTTCCGTAAAAAGTCAAAATGGGTATTTTTCTTTGTAGACCTAATTGTACAAAATTTAGATAAGATATTACAATAAATTGGTCACTAAAATGCCACTTATAATTTTCTAGTTAAATAAAAAAAATCGTAATTAATTATTTTTAATATTATTTTAAGCTTTTAAAAATACATTAAATTAGTGATAAATACAAATTTAATTAGGTAAATTTCATAATTAAGAATCTTTATAAACTAAAATAGAGTGTTAATAAATTGTATCATGATTTTGTAACATTTTAGTTTTATGGTTTGAAATTAATGAAAAAAATGAAGTAAAAAGGGGTTTTTTGAAAAAGTTTTGATGTGAAAGCCTAAATTGACCTTAGATGATATTTCCTTCAGGGAATTTTCTACACATCCTCTCATTTTCTCTCCTCTATAGCTCAGGCCGAGCCCCTCCCTCCTTCAGCCCTAATTTGTTTTCACTTTTCTTGCTTCTAAAATCATGCAAAAATCAACAAAATACACTATTTTCTTCTCCAATTCAAAGCAAAATCCTAATCCAATCTCTCCTCAAGCCAATTTAGTTTAAAACTTGAAGAAAGGAGGCATCTTTGGTGGCTTGACCAAGCTAGGGTTCAACTTGTGAGGTGAAAATTCTAAATTAGTTATTAAATTGTAGCTTAAACGTGCTAAATTAGAATTTTGAAGTATCAATTTAATAGAAATTGCTTGTTCATGAAATTCAAGAAAGGGTTTTGATTGTGGATTAGGGTTTGTAGCATGGTTGATGGATTAAAGTTAGGGTTTTGGTTATCTAATTGGTTAGGATGCTTAATTGTGCGATGTTGCGCTCGCTAGATCGCAAATTTGCGATGTTTGCATTGTTATCGGGATGCTAATTGCTTACTAGATTTTATAAATATTAGGAGGTGATCAAATTGCGTTATATTAGCGATATAATTAGCTTCATATACGACTATTAGTGTGCATGAATGCGGGGTTTTGTCTAGTCGGGTTTTAGTTTTGTCGATTGCCCCGAAATGACGATTCTAGTTAAGATTTAGCGATTTTCGTGTGTTTTCCGCTCACCGAGTGCACGTTATGTTTAATTCAAGAGCGTTGATCTTTTTATATTGACTTGGTGTTATTTTAGGATATGTAATCTTATGCTTGGTGTTGTGCAAATATAGGATCGGTCGCGGGAACATCGGACGCGGGACGCAAAGGCAAGGCGGTGGTTGGATCGGATTAGCGAGGCATTCAGGTGAGTAGATGTATTCATCTATGGGGGAATCGTCTGGATGGCGCGAGGCGCCCCCTAGTTAGGATTACCTTATTTCTTGCCAGATTTGTATTGCTAGTTAGCTTACCTGTAACACCTTAGGATGTGTTTAGTGACTTTTATATTTAAAGAAAGGGTTTTTAATAAGAAGTTTACCAAATTGTGTTTCAAATATTTTTCCTAATTTAATAAATATTTTTCTAAAATTTTCCTAGGCTTGCACACACATGTGCATGTAAACTAGGGTTTTTAAATGAGTTATTACCATGATTAGTAACCATGGTGGGTTAATCATGGGGATTAAGTCTTTTGGATTTTAATTAGGTTTAAATTAGTTAATTAATAGCTGCTTTAATTTGAATTTCCTTGGGGTGTTGACTTGGTGTGAGAGAGAGAGAGTGCATCATGGCTTAAGCCATGCTTGCAATTAATGAGGAGAGAGAGAGGAGGGGTTGACATTGAGGTGATGATTTCTCCTCTCATTTCTTTTTTTGTTCTTCTCTCAAACCTCACTCTCTCACACACACACACACTTACCTCTTCAGCACCAGCAGAAGCAAGCAGCACAGCAGCAGCCAGCAACACACAGCAGCAAAAATCAGCAGCAGCAACAGTGAATCAGCAGCAGCAGTGTGCAGCAACAGCAGCAGCTTCAACTACAGCCCCTTCCCTTCACTTCTTCTTCTTCCAGCTCCCTAGGGTCAAGTGTGGGGTATATTTCCTAAACTTACTCCCTAGTTTACTTGTTTAGTGTAGTTTTGCTTCGGTTAGTGGTTATTGATGCGTTTTAGTGCGATATGAGGTGTTTAGTGAGAACCTTGGCCAAGTGATGTGTGTTTTGGTTTCAGTAGGTTGATAGATTGTTGTTAAGGCCATTTTAACCCAGCTTAAACCCCAATTGCACTAAAATACCACCAGATCTCTTTTTAGGCAGATTCGTCGTTTTAAAGCAAATTTGAGTTTCTGGAAACTGCTATCGACCCGATGAGTTCAGATTAATTTTGAGAGGACTGCAGTATACTTGTTAGGTGCTGATACCCCAGGTAGAACCCGACCCCCAAACTCCGTACAGTGGCCGCCGAAATATTCGATCTGGCCGCAAATTGCGGCCAGATGGGTAGGGTTTGGGTTGGGGTTTGGTCCTATAGGTGTCTGTTGCAACCCTTAGACTCCTGGCATATGCAATTTTGTTTGGTTCTTACTGCAGAAAAATCTGGGGCTTAATACCTGTTTTTCCGTATTTCTAAACCTTCGCGACACGCGTGATACGTGTGTGAGTTTGGGGTTTCTGCGTATCGCAACGCGTCAGGGTAGTTTCAGGCGCATGATCACACGTTTTATCGTATCGCGCACACGCGCGATTGGTTTACGACACGGGTTTCTAGTTGTATCGTAATATCACGTTTTTGTGAAATTGAGCTTATGTGTGATATATGTTATGTGATTCTAGGTTTGCAGGCGAGTGAGACGGACGCTGCGAAGAAGGGCAAGCAAGTCATCGGCTACACTTAGCGCGAGACTTTGGTGAGTAGATTTAACATCTACGGGGATATCGCCCGCATGGCGTTATGCATCAGGGCTGATAGGACCTTATTATTATATGTTGCATTTACCTCATGGACTGTCATTGCATATTGCATTCCCTGCTGTATGTATGCTTAGAATTGATAGAACACCGCACTATTACTAACGGTTCATGTTGCACGAGCACTAATCTGCATGCTACACACACACCGTTCGTAATTGCAATGACACACTCACTGTAGAACTGCCATGATTATATTGCTGTAGTTCATTTCATATAAGATTCGATATGACTTTCATGGAAATTGGAAATCGCATGATATCTTTAAAAACAGAAACTAATTTTAAAAGCGGTTTTCCCTTATACCTATATCAAGGATTGATGAACGTAGCACATTGCATTGGATTTACTTCTTGGTGTTGGATTTTCATGTGATTTCTGGTTTTGAGGACCGTGGGATTTTTAAGAAAAGATACACTATTTGAAAACCCGGTTCCTCGTGATATGATATTTTGGTGCGTCCACCACGCGTTTTCTCGGTGCTGAGACGTGTGCTTGAAACCCGATTCGAGGAGATGGATGGTCCGTTTACGGGTTCGTGGTGGACCCGGTATGGTTCCCCGGGGCGAGAAATGTTTTTCATGGAGTAGACGATGAGCCTGGCAGGGTGGCGAGTACCTATCGGTGATTGGTTGGACCTGGCGGTTATCCGGAGGATACCGACCAGAGTCGAGATATGGATGCGGGATGATCCGTACTGCCGGGGCCGAGGGCCGATACCACAGACGGAGCCCGTGGGCTGATCCGGACTGACGGAGTCAGATATATGAGGATTTGCGTGTCGATGCTGGACATGAGTATTTTATGATATTTTGGGTGCCGATGTTGGGCACTCGTGATTTCTCAGAGATTTACTGGATTTGAGGACCGATGGGTGTGCCGGCGCCTGAGTTATTTGGGATTTAGGTGCAGTTGTGGGCACCGATTGTTTTCCACGTTGATATTCTGTGTAGATGTTGTTTATCCCATGCTCAGCATTGATTACCATATATCTCATCCTGTTGTTATTTTACCTGACAGAGCATCTGCATGATTATTGCACATACTGCTTATCACGCATTGATATCATCTGCTGGCATTTGTTAGAGTAGCGCAGTACGTGCATGCTCGCGATTACCTTTATATGTTATCTCTATTCACGAGTTGGCAACTCACCCCCGTTGTGCCACAGTATTTGCAGGTTGCACTCAGCATAGTCGCGGCAGGCTGTCTTTTGCATCTTTTGGCTACAGATACCACTACAGTTGCGGCGAGAGCTGTTTTGCATTTAGGTGGGTTGTGGTATCTGATTACTTTTATTGTATCCCTTTTTGTATCTAGTACTCTCCATCTACCATTTATGTACTGGAATTAGATATTGTGTGAGGACGATGATGTATATTTTGTATTCTGGTGTCGAGCTCGTAGGAGCTGACCGTTTTTATATGCAGTTTTTATTCTGTGATGTCTACTTATTGCTTATTCTTCGCTACGGCGTCGTATATTAATCTTGTGATGATGGATTCCGCCGTTGGGTGTGATTGCTCCCTTTTGGGGATGTTTCATTTCATTATATTTCATTTTTCACTCATATCCTGTTTTTTACCCGGTCTCGGGCCACTTTTACAAAGGAAATTCTGCCAAAATTATTTAAATGATTAAGTAACTTTAAAAGGGACTTATTGAATTATTTAAGGTTTTCTAAATGCTTTAACTAAATGTTTTCAACACTCACTATTTTTTTAAAGGGTTTTGATTTCTGGGTTCGGCTTACTTAGTCGCGTTACGTCTGTAGGCGAAGCGTGGTTAAGTGCCGGTCACGAGTCGAAATACTTGGGTCGTGACAAAGTTGGTATCAGAGCGTAGGTTTTACCTTCGGAGTGTAGGATGACCCTGGTATGATGGAGTAGGTAGCTGCAGCAGGGTAGCGTAGCGTGTGCATGTTCTGCGGCATGCTCACGACACGGTACTCCGCCTAAGCGACCTTAGGACTTATTGATTTAATTCCTTCTTGAGTAAATATATATATTCTTGTGATTCGATTTCCGTGTTCTTATCGAATCCTAATTTTCTTTCAGCCATTATGCCGCCAAAGACTACGAGGGCGCAGAGAGCGGCCGCGAGGGCCGAGATTCGAGTTGACTCGTCCGAGACGAGGACTGATCTAGGCAGTACACCGGTTGTGCCCGAGCAGGCTGTTCCTGCCGTGACAGATCAGATTGCCACACTAGGGGCTGGTGTGCAGGAGATACGCCAGACCGTGGGATCCAGCATGCAGGAGATGCGCCAGATGATAGGATCGCTAGTTGAGACGCTTCGAGCACAGCGACCAGAGGTAGCTCCACCCGTTCCAGAGACCGTGATGGTACCTACCGCACAGCCAGTTTCCCCTGCAGCCACGGAGGTGATTACAGTATCGCTATCAGAGTTCATGAGGCTGAAGCCTCCGGTCTTCACAGACACCGATACAGCCGAGGACCCCCAGTCTTTCATCGACAGGATGGCCCGGATATGTCGTTCCCTCAGATGCGCAGATACGAGATGGGTTGAGTTCGCGAGCTTTCGCCTGGAAGGTCTTGCACAGAAGTGGTGTGATTCAGTTGAGAAGGGCAGAGCAGCAGGTCATCCTCCTATGACCTGGACGGAGTTCGTGACAGTATTTCTAGCCCGTTTCCTTCCCCAGAGTGTTAGGGATGCCCAAGCACGCAGATTTGAGTCCTTGCGCCAGACGCCAGGGATCACAGTGGCAGAGTATGACGTGCTGTTTACAGAGCTAGCAGTCTATGCCCCATATTTAGTGGCTACCGAGGAGTTGCGAGTCAAGAGATTTGTTCGAGGCTTGCTTACACCACTGTTCCTTGCGATCAGCGCGCAGCACTACGAGACCTATGCAGCAGCTGTAGACGCAGCCCTATTAGTCGAGGAGCACCTTGCTGAGACTTCGGTAGTTCCAGAGCCGAAGAGAGTTCGTACCAGTATATCCGCATGGAGGCAGTCATTCAGACGCCGCGACAGGTGTCGTTCTGGTACGAGGAGTAGTAGAGATTCGGGACAAGGCCAGATGTTTAGTTCGTATCCCCAGGAGAGTCAGCAGTCGCCGCGGGGTTGCTTTAGATGCGGCAGTCTACTTCACCTCATTAGAGATTGTCCTGAGATACACCGGAGGGAGGCGGCAGCACCACATGTTACCTTACCACCTTCACCACCCCAGAAGGCGTTGCCTGTTGTATCTACCGTTGCTCCGCGCCAGACTCACACATAGAGAGGTCATGGACGTGGGGGAGTTACTCAGAGAGGGCGAGATGACCGAGGCAGATGGCAGTCAGTCACAGGTGGTGGACAGGCGCGGGTTTTTGCTTTGACGCATCAGGACGCACAGGCGTCTAATGCGGTGGTTTCAGGTATCCTTCCAGTATGTTCAGTTGATGCACACGTTTTGTTCGATTCCGGATCCACGCACTCGTACGTATCCACACACTTCGTGCCAAGTTTGGGTAGAGAGTCCGGTTTGCTTGATCAGCCGCTTGTTGTGACCACTCCTGAGGGAGAGTCGTTTGTTGCTAGGCACGTGTTCCGGTCCTGCACCGTCTGTATTGACGAGAGAGAGTTGCCTGTCGACTTGATCCTTCTCGAGATGTTGGACTTCGACATCCTTTTGGGCATGGATTGGTTAGCCACGTGCTATGCTTCTGTGGACTGCCGTGAGAAGACAGTTAGATTTTGTTTTCCCGGCAAGTCGGTTTTTGTTGTGTTGGGAGACCGTGGTGCCGCCCCTCACAGTGTGATTTTTTCTTTTCGCGCTGGACAGCTTTTGAGAAAGGGATGTCATGGATTTCTCTCTTATGTTTCCGATGCTAGTGCTACACAGGTTCCATTGGATCGGGTTCCGGTTGTTAGCGAGTTCCCTGATGTATTCCCTGACGAGCTTCCTGGGCTACCGCCCGAGCGCGACATTTCTTTCTGTATTGATTTGGTTCCTGGCACGGGGCCTATTTCCATACCGCCTTATCGGATGGCCCCGGCGGAACTTCGAGAGTTGAAGGGACAGTTGCAAGATTTGCTGGATAAGGGACTTATTCGACCCAGTGTTTCTCCTTGGGGTGCTCCAGTCCTGTTCGTCAAGAAGAAGGACGGCAGTTTGCGTCTGTGTATCGACTACCGCCAGCTGAATAGGGTGACAATGCGGAACAGGTATCCTTTGCCGCGCATCGACGATTTGTTCGACCAGCTACAGGGGGCAGGGTACTTTTCGAAGATCGATTTACGATCGGGCTATCATCAGCTGCGGGTTAGACAGGAGGACATTCCCAGGACAGCTTTCCGTACGCGCTACGGCCATTATGAGTTTTTGGTGATGTCGTTCGGACTCACTAATGCGCCATCAGTATTCATGGACTTGATGAACCGTATTTTCCGGCCATATTTGGATCTGTTCATTATAGTGTTCATTGACGATATCTTGGTGTATGCCCGGAGTAGTGAGGAGCACGAACAGCACCTGCGGATTACACTGCAGACTTTGAGGGAGCACCGGCTTTATGCAAAATTCTCCAAGTGTGCTTTTTGGCTGGACAGCGTAGACTTCTTGGGGCATGTGATTTCACGAGACGGTATATGTGTAGACCCGAGGAAGGTCGAGGCCGTTCAGCGTTGGCCCAGACCCACATCGGTTACGGAGATTCGCAGCTTTTTGGGGTTGGCCGGTTACTACAGGTGATTTGTGCAGGACTTCTCCAGTATTGCTACCCCTTTGACCGGGTTGACCCGGAAGGGAGTCCCTTTCGATTGGACGGAGGAGTGCGAGCACAGTTTTCAGCAGTTACGGACTAGGCTGACGACGGCACCGGTATTATCTTTGCCTTCAGGCTCAGGCGGATTTGTGGTCTATTGTGATGCCTCTCGAGTGGGGCTAGGGTGCGTTTTGATGCAGCATGACATGGTGATCGCGTATGCTTCGCGACAATTGAAGAAACATGAACAGAACTACCCCACTCATGACTTGGAGATGGCTGCAGTGGTCTTTGCACTTAAGATCTGGCGACATTACCTATACGGCGAGTCGTGCCAGATATTCACGGATCACAAGAGTCTAAAATATATATTTCAGCTGCGGGACCTGAACCTTAGACAGCGCCGATGGATGGAGTTAGTGAAGGATTACGACTGCGAGATCTTGTATCACCCGGGCAAGGCAAATGTGGTGGCGGATGCTTTGAGCAGGAGGCCCGGGGGTAGTCTAGCCTGTTTGAGCATTGTACAGGGGCAGTCGTCAGCAGATTGGCATATATTATGCGATAGCCGAGTACAGTTCGAGTTCACGCCCATTGGAGGACAGATCGCGCATGTTCGTGCACGCCCACAGTTGATCGACCGTATACATGAGGCACGGCGCCGTGATGACCGATGTTCAGAGATCATGGCACAGATTGGACATGGCGGATTTTCCGAGTTCGTGATCGATGATCAGGGGGTACTACGATTTGGAGTTAGACTGTGCGTACCAGATGCTGAGGGACTGCGGCGCGAGATTCTTGAGGAGGCACATCGATCGGTGTACAGCGTCCATCCTGGTTCCACCAAAATGTATCATGATATGAGAGATGTTTATTGGTAGACGGAATGAAGAGGGACATCGCAGATTTCGTGTCGAGATTCCTGACTTGTCAGCAAGTCAAGGCTGAGCACCAGAGGCCCGCGGGAGAACTACAACCGTTACCCATTCCGAAGTGGAAATGGGAGCAGATTTTGATGGATTTCGTTGTGGGTCTGCCCAGGACTAGTCGAGGGTATGACTCCATCTGGGTGATCGTGGATCGTTTGACGAAGGCGGCTCACTTCCTACCAGTGAAGACGACTTTCGGATTTACCCAGTATGCCCAGATCTACATCGACGAGATTGTGCGACTACACGGAGTCTCGACATGTATCGTGTCCGACAGAGGCACCCAGTTTACCAGCCGTTTATGGCAGAGGCTTCAGGAGGCTTTGGGCACTCGCTTGAGTTTCAGCACAGCATTTCATCCGCAGACCGACGGAAAGTCACAGCGGACTATTCAGACTCTCGAGGACATGCTCAGAGCGTGCGTATTAAATTTCGGAGGCAGCTGGGATCATCACTTACCCTTGGTAGAGTTCTCCTACAATAACAGCTACGAGGAGACCATTCAGATGGCACCGTTTGAGGCTCTCTATGGGAGGAGATGCAGATCGCCCGCCTGTTGGACAGAGCTCAGTGAGAGCAGTATCTTAGGGCCACAAATTGTTGAGGAGACGACCGCGAAGATCCAGTTGATTCGTGATAGGATGAGAGCAGCCCAGAGTAGGCAGAGATCTTATGCGGACCGTCGGCGATATAGACTTGAGGTTTCTGTTGGTGATCATGTTTTCTTGAGGGCCTCCCCAATGAAAGGTGTGATGTGGTTTGGGAAGAAGGGGAAGCTCAGTCCCAGATATGTGGGCCCCTTCGAGATCCTCGAGCGTGTTGGTGCAGTTGCATACCGATTAGCCCTTCCGCCCAGTTTTCCAGATGTGCACCCCGTATTTCACGTTTCGATGCTCCGCCGATATCTTCATGATTTTTCGCATGCGATTCAGCACCCGACGATCCAGCTTGAGCGCGACCTTTCCTATGCGGAACAGCCGGTAATGATCTTGGATCGACAAGTGAAGAAGTTGAGATCGAAGGACATCCCATCAGTTAAGGTACTTTGGCATGGTCAGAACCGTGAGGAGGTCACTTGGGAGACCGAAAGCGAGATGAGGAGGAAGTATCCCCATCTTTTCGAAGGTACGTGTAGTTAGATTTTGAAATTCGGGGACGAATTTCTTTAAGGGGGAGAGATTGTAACACCTTAGGATGTGTTTAGTGACTTTTATATTTAAAGAAAAGGTTTTTAATAAGAAGTTTACCAAATTGTGTTTCAAATATTTTTCCTAATTTAATAAATATTTTTCTAAAATTTTCCTAGGCTTGCACACACATGTGCATGTAAACTAGGGTTTTTAAATGAGTTATTACCATGATCAGTAACCATGGTGGGTTAATCATGGGGATTAAGTCTTTTGGGTTTTAATTTGGTTTAAATTAGTTAATTAATAGTTGCTTTAATTTGAATTTCCTTAGCGTGTTGACTTGGTGAGAGAGAGAGAGAGTGCATCATGGCTTAAGCCATGCTTGCAATTAATGAGGAGAGAGAGAGGAGGGGTAGACATTGGGGTGATGATTTCTCCTCTCATTTCTTTTTTTGTTCTTCTCTCAAACCTCACTCTCACACACACACACACACACACACACACACACACTTACCTCTTCAGCACCAGCAGAAGCAAGCAGCACAGTAGCAGCCAGCAACACAGCAACACACAGCAGCAGAAATCAGCAGCAGCAGCAGTGAATCAGCAGCAGCAGTGTGCAGCAACAGCAGCAGCTTCAACTACAGCCCCTTCCCTTCACTTCTTCTTCCTCCAGCTCCCTAGGGTCAAGTGTGGGGTATATTTCCTAAACTTACTCCCTAGTTTACTTGTTTAGTATAGTTTTGCTTCGGTTAGTGGTTATTGATGCGTTTTATTGCGATATGAGGTGTTTAGTGAGAACCTTGGCCAAGTGATGTGTGTTTTGGTTTCAGTAGATTGATAGAGTGTTGTTAAGGCCATTTTAACCCAGCTTAAACCCCAATTGCACTAAAATACCACCAGATCTCTTTTTAGGCAGATTCGTCGTTTTAAAGCAAATTTGAGTTTCTGGAAACTGCTATCGACCCGATGAGATTAATTTTGAGAGGACTGCAGTATACTTGTTAGGTGCTGATACCCCAGGTAGAACCCGACCCCCAAACTCCGTACAGTGGCCGCCGAAATATTCGATCTGGCCTCAAATTGCGGCCAGATGGGTAGGGTTTGGGTTGGGGTTTAGTCCTATAGGTGTCTGTTGCAACCCTTAGACTCCTGGCATGTGCAATTTTGTTTGGTTCTTACTGCAGAAAAATCTGAGGCTTAATACCTGTTTTTCCGTATTTCTAAACCTTCGCGACACGCGTGATACGTGTATGAGTTTGGGGTTTCTGCGTATCGCGACGCGTCAGGGTAGTTTCAGGCGCGTGATCACACGTTTTATCGTATCGCGCACACGCGCGATTGGTTTACGACACGGGTTTCTAGTTGTATCGTAATATCACGTTTTTGTGAAATTGAGGTTATGTGTGATATATGTTATGTGATTCTAGGTTCGCAGGCGAGTGAGACGGACGCTGCGAAGAAGGGCAAGCAAGTCATCGGCTACACTTAGTGCGAGACTTCGGTGAGTAGATTTAACATCTACGGGGATATCGCCCGCCTGGCGTTATGCGTCAGGGCTGAAAGGACCTTATTATTATATGTTGCATTTACCTCATGGACTGTCATTGCATATTGCATTCCCTGCTGTATGTATGCTTAGAATTGATAAAACACCGCACTATTACTAACGGTTCATGTTGCACGAGCACTAATCTGCATGCTACACACACCGTTAGTAATTGCCATGACACACTCACTGTAGAACTGCCATGATTATATTGCTGTAGTTCATTTAATATATGATTCGATATGACTTTCATGGAAATTGGAAACCGCATGATATCTTTAAAAACGGAAACTAATTTTAAAAGCGGTTTTTCCTTATACATATATCATGGATTGATGAACGTAGCACATTGCATTGGATTTACTTCTTGATGTTGGATTTTCATGTGATTTCTGGTTTTGAGGACCGTGGGATTTTTAAGAAAAGATGCACTATTTGAAAACCCGGTTCCTCATGATATGATATTTTTGTGCATCCACCACGCGTTTTCTCGGTGCTGAGACGTATGCTTGAAACCCGATTCGGGGAGATGGATGATCCGTTTGCGGGTTCGTGGTGGACCCGGTATGGTTCCCCGTGGCGAGAAATGATTTTCGTGGAGTAGACGATGAGCCTGGCAGGGTGGCGAGTACCTACCGGTGATTGGTTGGACCTGGCGGTTATCCGGAGGATACCGACCAGAGTCGAGATATGGATGCAGGATGATCCGTACTGCCGGGGCCGAGGGCCGATACCGTAGACGGAGCCCGTGGGCTGATCCGGACTGACGGAGTCTGATATATGAGGATTTGCATGTCGATACTGGACACGAGTATTTTATGATATTTTGGGTGCCGATGTTGGGCACTCGTGATTTCTCAGAGATTTACAGGATTTGAGGGCCGATGGGTGTGCCGGCGCCTGAGTTATTTGGGATTTTGGTGCAGTTATGGACACCGATTGTTTTCCACGTTAATATTCCGTGTAGATGTTGTTTATCCCATGCTCAGCATTGATTACCATATATCTCATCCTGTAGTTATTTTACCTGATAGAGCATCTGCATGATTATTGCACATACTGCTTATCACGCATTGATATCATCTGCTGGCATTTGTTAGAGTAGCGCAGTACGTGCATGCTCGCGATTACCTTTATATGTTATCTCTATTCACGAGTTGGCAACTCACCCCCGTTGTGCCACAGTATTTGCAGGTTGCCCTCAGCATAGTCGCGGCAGGCTGTCTTTTGCATCTTTTGGCTACAGATACCACTACAGTTGCGGCGAGAGCTGTTTTGCATTTAGGTGGGTTGTGGTATCTGATTACTTTTATTGTATCCCTTTTTGTATCTAGTACTCTCCATCTACCATTTATGTACTGGACTTAGATATTGTGTGAGGACGATGATGTATATTTTGTATTCTGGTGTCGAGCTCGTAGGAGCTGACCGTTTTTATATGCAGTTTTTATTCTGTGATGTCTACTTATTGCTTATTCTTCGCTACGGCGTCGTATATTACTTTTGTGATGATGGTTTCCGCCGTTGGGCGTGATTGCTCCCGTTTGGGGATGTTTCATTTCATTATATTTCATTTTTCACTCATATCCTGTTTTGTACCCGGTCTCGGGCCACTTTTACAAAGGAAATGCTGCCAAAATTATTTAAATGATTAAGTAACTTTAAAAGGGACTTATTGAATTATTTAAGGTTTTCTAAATGCTTTAACTAAATGTTTTCAACACTCACTATTTTTTTAAAGGGTTTTGATTTCTGGGTTCGGCTTACTTAATCGCGTTACGTCTGTAAGCGAAGCGTGGTTAAGTGCCGGTCACGAGTCGAAATACTCGGGTCGTGACATTACCCCTTTATTTACGTTGCATACCCTCACAGCTAACCGTATACTAGATTGCATGGATATTCATACACACATATGCGATATCACTTCGTAGGATACGAACACCATTACCATTGGCATCTGTTGCACGCGCACTATTCATGTGACACACACGCCTTTGGTAATTGCCATGCCACGTGCACTATAGAACCTGTTTAGCTCAGAATCGCCACTTGCATCGTACATGATATATGAAATTTGCATAGCATGTATATACCACGCATCATCATCATACTTAAATAGAGTTCTAGCCAAAATTCATATCGCATACCTTGTTATCATAGACATTTATCATATATAACATGTGGACTTTATGATTTTCTTGAGGATTTCAGTATTGCTGCGATTTCTGGATTTTGGGGAAAACCGCAAGAATTTAACAAAAGCTTATATTTATCATTTTTAAAACAAGTTGCGGTTTTCTCGTGATGTATGCGTCGTCCACCATGAGTTTTCATGTTTTCTGTTGGATTTCGAGACCCGATTCGAGGAGTGGATGAACCGTCTCGGGTACATGGTGGGCCCGGTATGGTACCCCGGGGCAAGAAGATCGAGTTGTAGACGATGAGCCTGGCAGGGGAAGACTACCTACCGGTGATGTTTGGCGCGGCGGATATCCGGAGGATACCGACCGTTGTCGTGAGATTTGATGATATGGGCCGATCCGGACTGACGGAGCCCGATATTTGAGACATTGATACAGTGAGACATTGGGACAGATGTGATTTCATATTTGGTGTCGATGCTTGACACGGGTTTTCAGATGATTTCTTGATGGTACTTAGCTATTATACAGATATTCATTTGCTAAAGTTAAGAATGCAGAACCCTTAGCATTTAAAACACTTAAAGATTTAGTAATGACATTGCATACATGTGCATGCATACTAGAGGTATTATATCACATATGAACATACATGCTGTGACGCATTTGCGTGCATTCTTACGATTGCCTTACTAGATGTTATATTCTACTCACGAGCTGCCAACTCACCCCCGTTGTACCACAGTGTCTTGCAGGTCGGACCCGTCATCCTTGTAGCGGCGGGCTATCTTATTATCAGCTCCTTTTGCTCAGACTCGCGACATCGCTCGTAGGTGGGTTGCGAGCACACTTTATTCCTTTTTGCTCTATCATTGTATCTAGTATTCTCCATCTACCACTTTTTATTTGTATATGCGACCTAGTGATGAGACTGAGAGATTTGTATATATGGGGTTTCTTTTGGGTCGAGCTCACTTGAGCCGGCGTTGTGTTTTCTGATATTTTGCGTTTCTTTTATTCTCTTTTTCTTGATATTACTTATATATTGCATGTGGTTGTGATCCGCCTTGGGCGAAGAGCTAGCTCCCGCTTGGGGATGCCATTTTATGATTACAGGTTATATATATCTTGTTGTACCCATTTTAGGGGATAGAATTACAGAAGAGACTCTGCCGAAATTTTCGGAAATTTTTGATGTTTTTAAAAAGGGATTCTCTGCAACTTAATTGATTTAAAAATCGTTTTCATGTAAGATTTTCCTTCACTCTCTTTTGATTTTGGTTTAGATTTTTCTGGGCTTTGGCTGACTTAGGTTACGGTACACCTTTAGACGTCTCGTAATCTAAGTGCCAGTCACGTTCCGTACTTTCGGGTCGTGACACCCACAAATCTGGGACTAAGCTTTCCTTTTCGCCCAAATCGCATCACGCCCTTCATCGGAGAGACCCTCAGAAAAACATGATCGCCAACAGCGAACTCTAGCCTGCGACGGCGCCTATCCGCATACGATTTCTACCTACTCTGAGCCGCTCTCATCCGGTCTCGAATCAACTGTATCTTCGCTGTCGTCTCCTAAACAAGCTACGGCCCCAATATACTGCTCTCGCTGAGCTCTGTCCAATAAACTGGCGATCTGCATCTCCTCCCATACAATGCCTCGAAAGGTGCCATCTGAATAGTATCCTGGAATTTGTTGTTGTAGGAGAACTCCACTAAGGGTAAATGATGATCCCAGCTACCTCCGAAATCTAAAACGCACACTCGGAGCATGTCCTCAAGAGTCTGAATGGTCCGCTCGGACTGGCCGTCGGTCTGCGGATGAAATGTTGTGCTGAAACTCAAACGGGTGTCCAATGCCTCCTGAAGTCGCTGCCACAGTCGGCTGGTAAACTGGGTGCCTCGGTCGATTAGAATGTTAATGATTCTTTTGATAAAGTTCATAAACTTTATAGGACTTAAAAAGGGCTTAAGGATGTTCATCATCCATTAGCCTACCCTAATCCTACGAACCCTAACAAGCGGAGAATTACTCGCGCATGTTGGGAGAAGAAGATGAAAAGACAGAGAGGGAAAACATAATGTAAAATGCAAAAGAATTAAATAAAACAACTACCTTTATTAATCAACTTGAACAATCTACACTTTATTCCTTAGAAAATGATTACAAAAACTTGGTTTGCTTCTCGAACTCTTCCGAAAGAGGTAGATGAACAGTTGATGATCAGCCTGGATACGTGAGCCGTCTTGGACTTCGTGATCTCTTCAGCTTGATAAATTTTCCAAGAGGCACTCGGTGCCTTTTTATAGTGCAAAGCCTGAATCATTTGGTTCAAACTTATCTTTGATCGTCCCGAGTAAACTAGTTTATTCAAGAGGAGAAAAAGAAAGGAGAAAACTAAGCACACTTTCGTAGGCAAACACGATTGCACTGAGCACGTGCAACAAGCCGTTAAATCTCTAGGTGTCCCTAGTAGGAGGAGTGTTGTCTCCTGAGGATTTTCAGCGGATTACACCCACAAAATCCTATAACAAAAGAGAGATGGTGAAATTTACATATAAAGATAAGAGCCATAAAAGAAAGACTTTGAAAATAAGAGTCTCCAACTATACTAGCTTTTCAGTTGTTATGAGCCCTATCTTAATAGTATGAAAAAATGTTAGAAATCACATCATCTCTCAATAAAACATCATCTTTATTCTTCATTCCTACCTTTCATCCAAACATTGATCATATACCCCTACGTGTGTGTAATGGACATCCCTACACTCAGAGAATTCAATTCAAGCTATCATACTCTTGTCCATCTACCTCAGTACTTTTTAACTTAATGAATATTTAGATTTGCTCACATATTTTCATGCGACCGTTAATACTTCTTGAGGTACTAACCGACCGATTACTCATGTGCTTGCTGATTCGGTGATAATATTTTCCTCGTCTTGCACCACCTAAGGCTTAGCAGTGACTCCCAGACCAGTTGACCTTAGGGCACTAGGTGAAGAGGCACCCTTTCTATATTTTTTTTATTGCTGCCTTAGCGATAACAAAACCAGTGTTCATTTTTTTCTTTTCACCATTTTTATATATTTTTTTTTCATTTTCTTCATTTCCTTCATACTTTGGCTTTTAGACAAGAGCATTTCAAGGTATCCTCTACTATCCCGAGTTTCAAGACGTGTGTAAGTGCAAATAGTAGGGTATCAACATTCAACTGTTTGGCTTCCAAAATAGAAACTATTTTCAGACTTTTTTTTATCCTCAGATTAGTGACTTCCTTCATCTTACTAACCCTTGGGACAACAGCTCATAACTACTTATTACTAGTTCGTTTAAGAAAACTTCTAATTTTCTTGGTTTTCTTAAACTATTCCTATCTTTTGGATGTAATTTTTCACTTTCTACTCTTTTGTTAAAAAAATTTTAATGCCCAGTGTCAAAGATAATTCAATGAATACAAACCTCCCCCCAAACCTGTTTTCAGCAGTGTCCTCACTGATGTAGCCTTTTGAGAACATGGACCTGTATACTAGGAGAGAGATACAAGGGGTAAAATAATAGTTAAATGAAAAATTCCCCCAAACTTGTTCTTTGACACGCACAGATATTCAATCAAATCCATTTTTACTCACCTCCATTCTTAAAATGAGAAAACAACTTCAAAAACATGGAGGTGAGGCGGAGGAAATTTAGTTTTTATAAAGCAGCTCCTGTAAAAACAGGAGCTCCTCCGCAGGGTCAGCAGAAAAATACGGTTTTAATCTATGCCCATTTACTTTAAAAATTGAACCGTTTTTCAAATTTTCGACTTCAACTGCCCCGTGCGGGTGTACATACCGCACCACAAAAGGTCATTTCCAACGAGATTTAAGCTTACCCGGATGAAGATGGAGACGGGAATCGTAAAGAAGGACTTGTTGCCCCGATGTAAAGGTTTTTCTAGAAAGATTTTTATCGTGGAACACTTTAGTCTTGTTCTTTACTATCACCGCATTATCGTAAGCTTTATCGCGGAGTTCGCTTAGCTCATTCAATTGCAGCTTCCGATAGCTGCCTGCATGATCAAGATCAAAATTAAGTTCTTTAATAGCCCACATTGCCTTATGTTCAATCACGACAGGAAGGTGGCATGCCTTCCCAAACACAAGGAGGTATGGAGACATACCAAGATCGGTCTTATAAGCGGTGCGGAATGCCCAAAGAGTATCCGTCAATTTGGTTGACCAATCTTTACGGTTTTTCGAAACCGTTTTCTCTAATATCTGTTTGATCTGCCTATTTGAGATCTCAGCCTGCCCGCTTGTTTGGGGATGATAGGGCGTAGAAAGCTTGTGAGTGATTGAATATTTCCGCATGAAGGTCTCGAAAGACCTATTGCAGAAATGTGTCCCGTTGTCGCTATTTATAGCGTGATGGTGTCCGAATCGTGAAAAGATATTTTCTTTAAGGAACTTAATGACAACTTTGTTGTCATTAGTGCGACACGGTATAGCTTCCACCCACTTTGAGACATAATCAACCGCTAACAAGATATATAGATTCCCAAAGGAGTTTGGAAAAGGACCCATAAAATCAATACCCCAAACGTCAAACATTTCCACAACCAATATAGGTTGGAGCGGCATCTCGTTCCTTCGTGAAATCCGACCCAAATGCTGACATCGCGGACAAGTTTTGCAATGTTCAAATGCATCTTTAAATAATGTTGGCCAATAAAAGCCACATTGCAAAACTTTCTCCGCCATTTTACGAGGACCAAAATGACCGCCGCATGCCTGATCATGACAAAATGATAACACGCTCTTGAATTCATCGTTAGGGACACACCTACGAATGATTTGATCAGAACAATACTTGAATAGATATGGTTCATCCCAGTAAAAATATTTTACTTGGGATAGAAATCGAAGTTTGTCTTGTTTCGACCAATCGCTAGGTATAAGTCCCGTCGCAAGATAGTTCACGATATCCACGAACCAAGGTTCGTAGGATACATTCAAGAGCTGTTCGTCAAGAAATGAGTCATTTATCGGCACAGTCACAGTTGGCGAAGAAGTGATGCGTGAAAGATGGTCGGCTACAACGTTTTCACATCCACTCTTGTCTCGGATGACAAGATCAAATTCTTGTAACAATAGGATCCAACGTATTAGCCTGGCCTTCGCATCCTTCTTCGATAAAAGATGTCGTAGGGCGGAGTGATCTGTGTAAACCACAATAGGCGAGCCAATCAAGTAGGGCCTGAATTTCTCTAATGCAAATACAACTGCCAAGAGTTCTTTCTCGGTAGTTGTGTAATTTATTTGTGCATCATTCAAGGTCCTACTTGCATAGTAAATTACATGTGGATCTTATCAATGTGCTGTCCTAAGACAACACCAATAGCAAAATCTGATGCGTCACACATAAGGTCGAACGGGTGGTTCCAATCCGGAGATGATAGAACGGGGGCTGTAGTGAGTGATTCTTTAAGCGATTCAAAAGCAGCCTCACAATACGAATCGAAGTGAAAAGTGGTGTCCTTAGCCAATAGAAGGGTTAAGGGTCTAGCAATTTTGCTAAAGTCCTTAATAAATCTTCTATAAAATCCTGCATGGCCAAGGAAGGATCGTATATCTTTGACGCAGTTGGGAAGAGGGAGGTTATGAATGACATCTATTTTAGCTCTGTCAACCTCAATGCCTTTTCGTGAAATTATATGTCCAAGTACAATACCTTCTTGGACCATAAAATGGCATTTTTCCCAATTCAAAGTTAAGTTCTTATCCTTACAGCGGGTAAGAACCGCGTCAAGATTACGAAGGCAGTCCTCAAAGGAGTCCCCAAAAATGGAGAAATCGTCCATAAAAATTTCTAGAAAATTTTCCACCATATCTGAAAATATCCTCATCATGCACCGCTGAAATGTAGCGGGAGCGTTGCATAACCCAAAGGGCATGCGTCTATAAGCAAACGTTCCGAAAGGACAAGTAAAAGTGGTTTTATCTTGATCCTTTTCGGCGATGGGGACCTGGTTGTAGCCAAAGTATCCGTCCAAGAAACAGTAGTAATCGTGTCCCGCTAATCGTTCCAACATCTGGTCAATGAAAGGTAGAGGGAAGTGATCTTTCCTCGTCGCGGCATTGAGTTTCCTGTAATCAATACATATGCGCCACCCAGTTTGGGTGCGTGTTTGGATTAACTCATTAGCCTCATTAGTGATGACCGTGATGCCAAACTTTTTAGGGACCACATGAATTGGACTTACCCATTGGCTATCAGATATGGGGTAAATTATTCCACTATCAAGGCACTTGACGATTTCTTTCTTTACCGCCTCCTTCATAACGGGATTTAACCTTCTTTGTGGGTCTCGGGTTGGTTTGGCTTCATCCATCAGATGTATGTGATGTTCAACAATTAAGGGACTAATCCCTTTGATGTCGGCCATTGTCCAACCAAATGCTTGCCGATTCGATCTCAACACTGCCAAAAGTGCGTTCTCTTGCTCTAAGGCTAGAGAAGCGGATATAATCACCGGCAAAGTCTCATTCTCTCCTAAATATGCATATTTAAGATGAGAAGGTAGCGGTTTGAGATCAAGAATTGGCAGAGAGACAATAGAAGGTGGGGTAACGGAATGATATTCGGACTCCTTAAGAGGTTCAAAACTTACATAAGATATTGACTCGGAAAGTGCTGCTGACTTTTGCAATGAGTCAACGGATTCAATCTCAAGGTCAGACTCATTGAACATATCCTCACTGTGAAGTGGTGCAAGATCAAACGATGTCTCATTAATATTTTCGAGAACATCAAAGCAAAGTTCTTCATCCATTCAGCCTCCGGAAGCTATCTCGTGGATGGAACAAACATCCAGCAAATGAGCAGAAGGTTCTGATGGCTGACTTCCTAGCTTGTAAATATTAAGCTCAATTGTCATTTTCCTGAAGGATAAGTTCATATAACCGTTACGACAATTAATTACAGCGTTAGAAGTTGCTAGGAAGGGTCGACCAAGTATCACCGGGATTTGATTGCGTGGGTTTGCCACAGGTTGTGTATCTAAAACAATAAAGTCCACGGGAAATATGAATTCCCCGACTTTAGTTAACACATCCTCTAGTTCGCCCCGAGGTTTGGTGATAGATCGGTCTGCCATCTGGAGAGTACAATGGGCGGGTTTTAACTCTCCAATTCTTAACTGCCCGTATACTGAATAGGGAAGCAAGTTGACGCTAGCGCCTAGATCGAGTAAAGCACGATTAATATTTTTACCCCCAATAGAAATAGAGATTGTAGGACAGCCGGGGTCCTTACGTTTCTTTGGTATTTGTTGGGTAAAAGCTGTGCTAACATTACTCATCATGAAAACTTTCTTAGGCACATGAGTTTTTCTCTTCCTAGTGCACAAGTCTTTAAGGATTCTTGCATAAGATGGGAATTATTGAATAGCATCTAGGAGAGGAATATTCATGCTAACTTGCTTAAACATTTTCACAATCTTCTCCATTTGCGGGTTAGGTCTGTTGGCCCTTAATCTGTTTGGAAATGGAGCTCGATCAATAAGTTTTAGGTCCAACGTTTGTGGAGAAAACTGTGGGGACGGATTCGATACCAAAATTGGAGTGGGAGTCGACTTAGATAGATTTGGCGAAATGTTCGAGCCTCAGGGAAAACGGAGAATAGGATCGGATGAAGGTGGGAGACTTGATGAATTAGGGGAAGAAGAAGAAGAAGCTGGGGTATCAAATGTGTCACTATCATCAAATTGCTCACCCACTCGGTTATTCAGCACTCTCCCCCATCTCAACGTAGTAACGGCATTCACATTATGATTTTGTGAATGCCCAGGATTCGGTAGGGGTTGAGATGGGAGTTTTCCTTTCTCTCTCGCACTCATTGCGGCGTTTAACTGTGCGATTTGGTTTTCTAATGATTTAATACTCTCACTATGGGAGGCGGAGTTTTTCGTTATGGCATCAATAGAAGACCTCATCTCATCCGAAAATTGCATGGATTGTTTCATGAACATATCCAAAGTTTGTGCAAGTGAGTTGTCAGTACCGGCCACTTGGGGTGTAGAAATGTCGGCCGGATTTTGGAAATTCTGTGACTGAAAGGGGGGCTGATTCTGTGGTTGTGGTTGCTGTGGAGGAGGTCTTTGATAATTGCTTTGTTGGTTTTGGTTCCAAGCAAAGTTAGGATGATTCCTCCATCCTTGATTGTACGTGGAAGAATAAGGGTCATTTCTAGGTCACTGCTGAAAAGCAGCATTAGCTTGAAATGATGCATTCATAGGACATTCTTGCGTTAAGTGTGAAGGATCCGAACAGCAACCACAGACGGTCTTAGGAAGCGTGACTTGATTTAGGGAGAATGATGAGAACTTGTTTTCAATAGCGTCGAGTTTCTTCTGTATCGCTGCCATTTCAGCTTTTACTGCAATAGAAACATCGAGCTGGTGAATACCTCCCTTAGTTGAAGGTGGTCTTACGCTTTCCCACTGCAACGTGTGTTCAGCAAGGTCTTCCAGATATTTCCACGCTTCACCGTCATCTTTAGACATGAAATTGCATTGACACATTGTTTCAAGCATCTACTTTGTCGCTGGATTAACGCCCTCATATATAATCTGACATAAATCCCATCTTTGTATTCCGTGATGGGGGCATTGGACAAGCAGATCTTTGAAACATTCAAAGCACATCCAAATGGTTCATTGGGAAGCTAGGTGAACTGGTTGATCTCGCTCCTAATGTGGGCAGTCTTATGGTTTGGGTAAAACTTCTTAAGAAATGCTATGACGAATTCATCCCAATTAGTGATAGAGTGTGTGGCAGTATTATAAAGCCATTTTTCTGCCAAGTCGCACAGTGTGAATGGGAGAAGACGTAAGCGTATAGCATCTACAGTCAATTGTGAAGTACCCATCATTGCGCATACGTTTTCGAATTTGGTGATGAAAACGTATGCGTCTTCCGACTCAAGCCCGTGAAATTTGGGCAGCAGATTGATGTAGTGGGGTTTAATTTCGAAATTATCCCCGTTAGGTGGTGGGAGAGATAGACAAGTGGGAAGAGGACCACGGATAGGATATCATCTCTCTTGGAGAGAGATGCGCGGTGGATTCTGCGCACTTACGGGCGGTGGCAGCGTGGTGTTATATTCTGATGGAGTGCCGTCCATCTCGGTCGTGGTGTGTGGTGGGGGAAAAAAAGATGAAGAAGTACCGACTTCGGCGTCGATAGCAGGAACGCGGACAAGACGGGCACTAGGATCCCGTGTCCAGCCGAGCATGCACTAAGTGGGTTTAGTGCAAGTGGTAGCGTGTGTGTGATTTAAAATTGGCTTGTTTTGAAAAGGTGGGACTCAAGACAAATCTCCCTAAGATGCACAAGCAACCCTAGAACTAAGGTCACCTAGGTCCAGTCTCTAGACCGCTCCTAGACTTCCAAAGGATAAGCCGCAAGATCAATCCTCTACCGCCTCCGTACTACCCTTGTATCCAGGTAAGTGCCAGGTAAGTGGGAAGGAACCACAGTAGCTGGCCTAATTAAAAACCACTAGCCTTTGACACACTTTCCTAGGCACTACAAAAATAATGCAGATAAACGATAGATTACCCACGACCTTCCTCTGTTCTTATTGAGCGCGACAGTCCTTAGAGTCTGGTCTAGATATTTTTTAAATTAATGAAGGGTTGATCTAGATGCTCGGTTTGTGATTTGTGGGGCTTAGGAAGGGTGATGAAATCCCCACCTAATCTTGATTTGGTCTTTGCCCCTTAAAGTCCGTATTAAAATATGCAAAACAAAACCAATCGCAAAACAAAACCAATCACAAATCTTTTGCAAAAAGATTTTTGAGCGACGCTATTTTGCAAAGAATCCTGTAGAAGATAGATTTTATTGGATTTGAGAGGAGAGAGAAGGAGTTAAGAAAGATACCAGAGAGTTTTGTAGCCCTAACCCTTCTAACCTGCCGCGATTCCGCCGCAAAAGGCACCTTTGTGCCGCGGTTCCGCCGCAAGGTGGAGAGAACAGTTGATGAAAATTTTCTGTGGCCTCCTTTGCTTCTCTGGATCTCTAATAATATCTCTGTTTTCTGTTTTCCTCAATTCTGTGACTCCAGATCTCCTTGCAAAATTCACGCACAAGTCGTTAAATATGCAATTTGCAGTTTTGTGTTAACAATGATATAAATCGTCTAAGAATTCAACACAAATTGTAAGAATAAAAATTACGCGCGTATCCCCGGCAACGGTGCCATTTGATTGTTTCGAAAGAGTGTGTTTGTAGTTAACCGCAATCAACAACGGTGTCGCATGTAGCTAGACCGAGATGAGTACGGGTCGTCCTCAGGGAAACGTTGAATCTTTTACTCTTACTTTAGACGTGTTGAAAAAGAAAGGAGGAATAAAGAATTTTGTGAATGGTTTCTAGATCTGCGTTAAGAAAGAATGCAAAATATATAGATCTAGATTATTTTAGGGATGTAGTTAATATAATAAGAGGGCTTGTAGGGTTCGTTAGGATTTAGTAGTTATGGATGATTAATTAAAAGTTACCCTTTTTATCCTTTAATAGATTTAAAACTAGAACGACGGTGATGCGTGTAGATTAAGGTTTCTGGAAGGAAAAGGAATCCCACTATTAACCCTTATCTCGACCCGGAACTCCGTTCATATCTAGCCTTTACCAAAACAATCATTAATCTAATCTCTAATCGCGGTCGGAACTAACAAAGAATTGTTAGCGCGCCCGATTAGGATGTTAATGATTCTTTTGATAAAGTTCATAAACTTTATAGGACTTAAAAAGGGTTTAAGAATGTTCATCATCCATTAGCCTACCCTAATCCTACGACCCCTAACAAGCAGAAAATTACTCGCGCATGTTAGGAGAAGAAGATGAAAAGACAGAGAGGGAAAACATAATGTAAAATGCAAAAGAATTAAATAAAACAACTGTTAGTGTATATGCCCTAGAGGCCATTACTGTATCATACTAGTTTGTATATTACTTAATGGAAGCTTGGGATATTCACCTTGTATAAACAATCTTGCTCAATATAGTAGTATGCTACTTGGTTTGTTTCTACTTCAATGTGTACATGTGTTTATTTTAGTATATCACCTATACGCATTAGTGGAGCCCTTAGGATCTTTGCTTGATTACCAGCATTGTGATGGCAGTCACACTAGTGGGGGCTGGGTAATCTATAAGCACATCCTTATACAGGTCCCTAGTCGTAGGACTATCGAGACAGGGCATCGATACTCCGGAGTAGACTAGCGTATGCGCTTCTCATCCCAGTGTGGGAGATGGTCTGTCCCACAGCCATCAGTACGTCGTACTGGAGATAGTATACGGGTGCTCGTTGGGTTACGAGTACACTGGACAGGACTCGTCGGGAACTGACAGGTTGGTATTATACCTATCGTCAGTTATCAGTTCCCAGGTGACATGAGTACAGCTTAGTCCGCTGACTTGACACTGGCACTTCGCCTCAAGTGTGTTCCCACTGCACTTTGATCACTACCCTACCACGGCTCAAAGGAGTCGTGCAAATAGGTAATGGTTGGGTGCAGTCCCGAAACACTTGGAGGCAGTGACGGTTAGACAGGATTCGTCTCTCCCGGTATTGGGGCTTGACATCGCGCTGTGTCTAGGAGAGCCATTACACGAGTAGTCCCTGGCCAGGGCAAGCGAGATATACTGGTAGGCTTCCAGTGTTATCTCAGGGTGTTTTGGGCTTCACTCCGACACGACTTATACCGCTATTAGGGGACTGACATTTTACCGCCCCTAGGCCCGACATGCGATGTATTAGACGAACAGACCGGACTGTACGGAGACTGTCACATTCAGACTCGGTAGGAGTTCAGATGGGGTTCACCTCGTCAGCCTTCTTGTCGGCATCTACCTGGGGACCGTTACGCACAGCTAGTGCCGCTTGCAGTCTGTGGTTAAACCCACTGCCAGCGTAGTGTCGAGTCTTTAGAGTCCCACACAGAGGGTATTCGCCTCTGGGCAAAACAGAGTAGAGGTCGCATGGTCTTGCGACAAGGTTCGTTCTCATCCGCGCACTTGTGCACGTTTGGAGTCCGGACAGATATTACTGTAGGCTCTGGTTTGAGCCAGATACTGGTATATGTTTTGGGTTGATTTTATCTCTTGGTATTCATGTTCCTCGGAACAAGAATGCGGGTGTGTATGCACAGTTGATTGAGGCGGAGGAACAGGATTTTCATTAGGGTTTCGGAACGGGTGCGTATGCACAGTTGACAGTCGTCTTTTTCCAAACCCTAATGGAATTATGATATATCTATTAATAATATTAATTGAATGAAATTGTGTCATGGTTGGATTTTGTTGACTTGTTGACCATGGTTGACTTGTTGACCATGGTTGAAGGTTTGACCATCATCATTACAAAAGAAAGATGCTTTTTGATTCTTGCAAAACCATTTAAAGAATGGAATGATAATGGTCATTCCAAACCATCCATCAACTATTTCATTTTATTATTATTGTTAATTGTTAATTCTTTTCATTTGTGATATGGTTGCAAGAAATGAAAAGAATAAGCTCATTCTATCATAACCATTCTCTCTCCTCACTTGTTCTTCTTCCTCCTCTAGTTCAAGGAGATCCCTTCTCATGAGTTGAGAATCCCTCTCCTTGAGTTAAAAACACCCCAAAGACACTCTCTACTCTCTCTAGGGTCAAAGGTTTAGCAAGCCGAAGATTCTAGTTCTCTCAAAGTTCGAGAAAGAGCCCGAAGGTTAAACCCTCAGGTGGATCCATCTTTGACGGAAGAAGGCATCGAGGAAAGCACCATCAATCCCTACAAAGGTTTCAAGAAGAAGGAGTTCAAGTTAGGTATAACCTCCTTTCCGAGTAGCTAACTCTCTTTAGCATGTTTGCTAGTTGTAGTTTAGGAAAAGATCCCGACTTTGTTAGTCCATGTTGCCCCATGCGCTAAAAATTTGATTTTTATACCGTTTCCGCCTCCCCGTAAGAACCGGGGGTCGCAACGTGGACTTACAGTGGTATCAAAGCCTAACTAAACTTAAACTAGCTTTGTAGTAAAGTGTATGGAAGTTCGATGGAGAAAAATCGCAAAACCGGAAAAACAAAAACCTTAAGTTTCTGTTGAAATTTTTTGTGCTCTAAATGTAAAAAGTTTTACTCCTAAAATCGGCTCAGGGTTTTGTGAAAACACCCACAAAATACGATCGCATGATTCCTTCAAAGCACCGCGGTTCCGCGGCAATGGGTGGCTTAGGCCGCGGAACCGCCGCCGTTTTGTCTCCTCTTGTGGTCCTGTTTTGTGCAGTGTTCTTCTGGTAGGGTTTTGGGATTTTTAAGATATGTCATTCGTGCCCAGATTTTCCAGAAAAGAAATTTGTTTTTGGGGGCATATAAATCCGTTTTTTTTGTCGAACTTCACTGCACTTTGACTACAATGGTTATATCTGTGATGTTTACATGTATTGAACGTCGGCTAATCGCTATATGTCGATTAGTCGGGGTTATACATATCTGTGATCTGTGTTTGTTGATGGTGTGTGTATATGAATGGATTGGATTGTCGCGGGTGATTAGCCGGGATGGATGTGAGATGAGTGTTGTTTTTCTTTCATTCATTTGTAACATGTAAATTGATGTAATATTATTATTTGTATGGCCGCACAACCGGGTCGGGGTTGTAGCCGTCATTGTATAATTATTTTTACTGTTTTTGCTCCTAGGATAGACCCATGGAGGGATGCACAAACTACCGGGTACTTGGCGGGTAGTTTTCCGCACCCGTAGGGGTCTTGGGTGGGGTTTTGGCTATTCACCGCGACCGTGCAATCCGCTTTTCGTTGTAGGCTCGAACGGATTGTGGATTCCTAGTATATCCAATGTATCCATCTGTGATCTGTAATGTCTATCATTGTTATATTTATAACTATTTAGGCGTTGCTTATGTTTTACAGCCGTGCTAGCCCAGCCCCCGCTCTGTCGTTAGTTAAGTAACCTAACGGGTGATGACGGGGCCCCGTGGCGAATGCGAATGGCATAAGCGTACGTCATATTTTGGTTGTTTTCTGCAATGGTAGGATTAAATGATGGGACGCATTAAAAGAACTAATGCAAGAATATCATGCATTAAAAGAACTAATGCAAGATAATAAACCAAGTTAAAGTCGTTGGAACACTTTCGAAAAACCACTCGGTTCTTTTCAAAACTAACTTTTAAATGCGGAGATTGAGCCACTCCTTCTAAAAGCTATCTCGTTCCATCGATTATATCAAGTTCACTACGTTCACGGTTTCGCCAAAACCATTCGTAGCCCTCCGTCGTTTCGTATGAATATTCAATAGTATTCAAGCTATGTTTGTTGACCTTCGTCAAGGCATAAAGATTGGTAGCTGTTGGGTGTTCATATGTAGCATAGATAGATGCGTTGGTTTGGGACAGTCGTATTGCCTTATTGACCTTCGTCAGGGGTATATACGGGTGGGTTCAAATTAACCTGAAAAATGACGGGCAGAACTTGACATGTGACTTATGATTTGTGGACCTTCGTCAAGGTCATAAGAGCATGGGGCAAAAATCCACATCGGGAGTTTCATAAGTACTGAAACTTGCTAGATTTGCATACCATTTGGAGTGTGGTGATTCTGGTAGGATTCCTTCAGTTTCGTCACGCGATGATATTTGGATCCCGATCCTACTATGAGTATAAGCTACTCCTCGGGAATTTTCTCACTAAACGATCAATGCTATAAACCTAGTAGGCGCCTAGAAAGGTGTTAGCGGGGGTACGCCCCCAGAGAAAAGAGGTTCTTTAATTAAGGAACTTCGCGAAAGCGTTGGAAAACCTCCCTCGAAGTACCGACACTGGCCTGGCTGAACGGTTAAGCAAGTATTGTGCGGTGGGATTGATCCCGACTAATTCTTCCTTTATGGTTTGAAGAGGGATTCGAGAGACAGTGGGAGCCATCCTGTTTAGACAAATTAAAAACCACTCTAAACTTGCAAGAGCATCGTGCTAAAGTGTTTCTTCTCTCCCTCCTAATTGCAGCGACCATTCGACATGACTGGATTTAAGTTACTTCTAGATAAAAACATACTGACAGGGCCAAACTACAAAGATTGGCTCAGGAATGTCAAAATGGCAATCACTTACGACAAGCTGGGGTATCTTCTTACCACCAAAGCTCCTCCCGTCCCAGGTCCCACCTCCAGCGTCGCGGATAAGGAAATCCGTAAGACTTGGGAGATTGATTGCGCGAAGGCCAAGTGCCTCGTGCTTGCCTCTATGGACAACGAACACCAGAGGAGGCACGAGAATATGGACATGGAATCCATATTTATTCATACAAAAGAACTGAATGGAGAGCAGTCTCGTATCACAAGATACGAAGTGTCGAAGAAGTTATTTTCGGCAAAGTTGGCCGTCGGATCATCGGTAGCGGACCACGTGCTTAAGATGATTGGCTACATTGAGGAGCTCGCGGAACTTGGGACCATGTTGGAAAGTGAACTCTATATGGATTTAATTCTCCAGTCCCTTCCATCCACTTACGCCCAGTTTATACTGAACTTCAACTTACAAGAAAAAGAAGTTGAACTTTCAGAACTCCTCAACATGCTGAGGAGCGCAGAGGGCACCCTACAGAAAGGTAGGGAAACACCCGCTTTGTTTGTAGGAGGATCTTCTTCTTCTAGGTCCAAGGCGAAAGCCAAGGGAAAGAGGAAGAAAGCCCCCGCCAAACCAAGGGGCGGTGTTAGTAAAGTGGGTACGAAGGGAAAGGAAAAGGCAACAAAGATTGCGGGGAAGCTTGTGGGAAAGGAAGAATGCTTCTATTGTCATAAAAGTGGACACTGGAAGAAAGATTGCATGGCTTGGAAAGCTAGGACACAGGAACTGAAGCAGGTTACGGCTTCAGCTTCAGGTGTGTATGTTATTGAAAACTGTCTATCGATAAACTCTACTTCCTGGGTATTGGATACCGGATCAGGATCTCATATCTGTAATTCTTTGCAGGCGTTAAGAAACCGTAGGTTTTTGAAGGCAGGTGACATGACCCTCAGAGTTGCGAACGGAGCTAGCATGGATGCTAAAGCCGTGGGGGACTATCACCTGGGAATGTCAGATGGGCATGTTTTGGTTTTGCGTAATTGCTTTTTTGTACCTAACGCAACTTGTAATATCATTTCTGTATCTTTGGTTTCTAAAGAAGGTGATGAATTTGCGTTTGTAAGTAATGTTGTAAACATTCACCTTAATCAAGTTCTGATTGGGTCAGGTACACTGAGCAATGGTATATACGTGTTAAACCAACCGCAGATTTTCAATGTCCAGAATACACACAAAAGAAAGTCTCCAGATATCAATCAGGCTTTCTTATGGTATTGTAGACTGGGTCACATCAATGAGACACGGTTGACTAAGTTACATAAAGAAGGATACTTGGATCCGTTCGAGTATCAGTCTTATGCCACTTGTGAATCTTGTCTCATAGGAAAGATGACAAAGTCTCCGTTCACTGGACACGGAGAAAGAGCGAGCGAGCTCTTGGGACTCATACACAGTGACGTGTGTGGTCCAATGTCTACACATGCGCGAAGCGGTTATTCATACTTCATTACTTTCACAGACGATTTCTCTAGGTATGGACATGTCTTCTTAATGAAGCACAAATCCAAGGCCTTTGAGAAATTTCGGGATTACAAGAATGAAGTTGAAAAACAAACAGGCAAAAGTATTAAGATTCTAAGATCGGATCGAGGTGGTGAATACTTGAGTGCCGAGTTCCTGGACTATTTAAAAGAGAATGGAATTCTCTCTCAGCGTACTCCTCCATACACTCCGCAACATAACGGTGTATCGGAAAGGAGGAATCGAACCCTATTGGATATGGTTCGTTCCATGATGAGTAAGGCTGAGCTACCGCGATATTTCTGGGGCTATGTACTAGAAGCAGCTGCATATCTCTTGAACAAGGCTCCCACCAAGACTGTGCCTACCACTCCATATCAGATGTGGAGTGGGAAGAAATCCTGTCTTAAGTACCTTAAGATATGGGGATGTCCAGCTTTTGTAAAAATGCAGCATGCGGACAAGCTCGAGGCACGTTCAGTACAGTGTAAGTTTGTGGGATACCCAAAGAACTCCAGGGGGTATCTGTTCTATTCCGCTGAGGAACAAAAGGTTTTTGTTTCTCAACATGCCCGCTTCTTGGAAACTGAGTTTTTGGAAACCCAGATAAGTGGGAACGCAATAGAACTGGAAGAAATTCCAGAACCACAAGCTATTACTGAAAGCTTGGAAGAGCCAGTAAGTTCAAAAGAACAGGACATTCCTATGCCGCTCCGCAGGACTAGTAGGCAGTCTCATCCGCCCGAGAGATACTACGGTTTTCTCATAGACGGGGATAGAGAGGATTGCATCATAGATTATGATGAGCCTACTAGCTTCCAGCAGGCCGTTCAGAGCGTTGACTCGGTAAAATGGCTGGATGCAATGCGGACCGAAATGGAGTCCATGTACACCAACAAAGTATGGACATTGGACATTGCTCCAGACGGGGTAAAACCCGTAGGATGCAAGTGGATCTTCAAAAGGAAGATTGGTGTAGATGGACAGGTTGAGACCTATAAAGCTAGACTTGTAGCAAAGGGTTTCTGTCAAAGACCTGGTTTGGACTATGACGAAACCTTTTCTCCAGTGGCTATGCTGAAATCCATTCGGATCCTTCTTGCCATTGCTGCCTTCCACGATTATGAGATTTGGCAAATGGACGTAAAAACCGCTTTTCTAAATGGAAATTTGGAGGAGTGTGTCTATATGGACCAGCCAGAGGGTTTCATTCAGAGTGGGAGCAGCGGAAAGGTGTGCAAGTTGCTTAAGTCCATCTATGGACTAAAGCAAGCATCGCGGAGTTGGAACATCTGTTTTGATGAGACGGTCAAGGAATTTGGCTTTATCAAAAATCCAGATGAACCATGCATCTATAGTAGATTTGTAGCGAGAACTGTAGTATTCCTCGTTTTATACGTGGATGACATTCTCTTAATAGGAAATGACATTCCTATGCTACAATCTGTCAAGGGGTTCTTGTCACACAGGTTCTCCATGAAAGACCTGGGTGATGCCTCATACATCCTGGGGATCCGGATCCATCGTGATAGATCCAAGAGGATATTAGGACTTTCACAGTCCAGGTACATCGACACCATACTGAAAAGATTCAGTATGGAAGATTCCAAGCGCGGTAACCTACCGGCTTGTCACGGGATCACCCTCTCTAAAGAGATGTCCCCCAAGACTGATTTGGAGAGGGATCACATGTCTATTATACCCTACGCTTCTGCGGTAGGCTCTATAATGTATGCGATGTTGTGTATCAGACCGGATGTAGCTTATGCACTGAGTGTGGTAAGCCGGTATCAGTCAAACCCTGGGGAGAAACACTGGATAGCGGTAAAGAACATTCTCAAGTACCTAAGAAGGACTAAGGAGATGTTCTTGGTATATGGCGGAAAAGACCTCCAGATCGAGGCCTTTGCTGACTCCAGCTTCCAGAGTGACAAGGATGATTCCAAGTCCTTGTCGGGTTTTGTCTTTACCCTCAATGGAGGGGCGGTGTGTTAGAAGAGTTCCAAACAAGAAACCGTTGCAGACTCGACTATGGAAGCGGAATACATCGCTGCATCTGATGCCACAAAAGAAGCTGTCTGGATGAGGAAGTTCTTGAAAGAACTTCAGGTGGTTCCGTCCATTGTTGACCCAATACCTCTGTATTGCGACAACAACGGGGTTATAGCTTTAGCGAAGGAACCCAGGTCCCATCAGAGATCCAGGCACATCTTGAGGCGGTATCACCTGATCAGGGAGATCGTGGATCGCAAGGAGATCGAGGTTCGGAGGGTTGCTTCAGAAGAAAACACTGCAGATCCATTCACCAAGGCCCTGCCCCAGACTCAGTTCGAGCGGCTGATCGAGATGATAGGTCTTCGATACGCCAGTACATGGCCTTAGTGCAAGTGGGAGATTGTTAGTGTATATGCCCTAGAGGCCATTACTGTATCATACTAGTTTGTATATTACTTAATGGAAGCTTGGGATATTCACCTTGTATAAACAATCTTGCTCAATATAGTAGTATGCTACTTGGTTTATTTCTACTTCAATGTGTACATGTGTTTATTTTAGTATATCACCTATACGCATTAGTGGAGCCCTTAGGATCTTTGCTTGATTACCAGCGTTGTGATGGCAGTCACACTAGTGGGGGCTGGGTAATCTATAAGCACATCCTTATACAGGTACCTAGTCGCAGGACTATCGAGACAGGGCATCGATACTCCGGAGTAGACTAGCGTATGCGCTTCTCATCCCAGTGTGGGAGATGGTCTGTCCCACAGCCATCAGTACGTCGTACTGGAGATAGTATACGGGTGCTCGTTGGGTTACGAGTACACTGGACAGGACTCGTCGGGAACTGACAGGTTGGTATTATACCTATCATCAGTTATCAGTTCCTAGGTGACATGAGTACAGCTTAGTCCGCTGACTTGACACTGGCACTTCGCCTCGAGTGTGTTCCCACTGCACTTTGATCACTACCCTACCACGGCTCAAAGGAGTCGTGCAAACAGGTAATGGTTGGGTGCAGTCCCGAAGCACTTGGAGGCAGTGACGGTTAGACAGGATTCGTCTCTCCCGGTATTGGGGCTTGACATCGCGCTGTGTCTAAGAGAGCCATTACACGAGTAGTCCCTGGCAAGGGCAAGCGAGATATACTGGTAGGCTTCCAGTGTTATCTCAGGGTGTTTTGGGCTTCACTCCGACACGACTTGTACCGCTATTAGGGGACTGACATTTTACCGCCCCCTAGGCCCGACATGCGATGTATTAGACGAACAGACCGGACTGTACGGAGACTGTCACATTCAGACTCAGTAGGAGTTCAGATGGGGTTCACCTCGTCAGCCTTCTTGTCGGCATCTACCTGGGGACCGTTACGCACAGCTAGTGCCGCTTGCGGTCTGTGGTTAAACCCACTGCCAGCGTAGTGTCGAGTCTTTAGAGTCCCACACAGAGGGTATTCGCCTCTGGGCAAAACAGAGTAGAGGTCGCATGGTCTTGCGACAAGGTTCGTTCTCATCCGCGCACTTGTGCACGTTTGGAGTCCGGACAGATATTACTAGTAGGCTCTGGTTTGAGCCAGATACTGGTATATGTTTTGGGGTTGATTTTATCTCTTGGTATTCATGTTCCTCGGAACAAGAATGCGGGTGTGTATGCACAGTTGATTGAGGCGGAGGAACAGGATTTTCATTAGGGTTTCGGAACGGGTGCGTATGCACAGTTGACAGTCGTCTTTTTCCAAACCCTAATGGAATTATGATATATCTATTAATAATATTAATTGAATGAAATTGTGTCATGGTTGGATTTTGTTGACTTGTTGACCATGGTTGACTTGTTGACCATGGTTGAAGGTTTGACCATCATCATTACAAAAGAAAGATACTTTTTGATTCTTGCAAAACCATTTAAAGAATGTAATGATAATGGTAATTCCAAACCATCCATCAACTATTTCATTTTATTATTATTGTTAATTGTTAATTCTTTTCATTTGTGATATGGTTGCAAGAAATGAAAAGAATAAGCTCATTCTATCATAACCATTCTCTCTCCTCACTTGTTCTTCTTCCTCCTCTAGTTCAAGGAGATCCCTTCTCATGAGTTGAGAATCCCTCTCTTTGAGTTAAAAACACCCCAAAGACACTCTCTACTCTCTCTAGGGTCAAAGGTTTAGCAAGCCGAAGATTCTAGTTCTCTCAAAGTTCGAGAAAGAGCCCGAAGGTTGAACCCTCAGGTGGATCCATCTTTGACGGAAGAAGGCATCGAGGAAAGCACCATCAATCCCTACAAAGGTTTCAAGAAGAAGGAGTTCAAGTTAGGTATAACCTCTATTCTGAGCAGCTAACTCTCTTTAGCATGTTTGCTAGTTGTAGTTTAGGAAAAGATCCCAACTTTGTTAGTCCATGTTGCCCCATGCGCTAAAAATTTGATTTTTATACCGTTTCCGCCTCCCCGTAAGAACCGGGGGTCGCAACGTGGACTTACAACAACTACCTTTATTAATCAACTTGAACAATCTACACTTTATTCCTTAGAAAATGATTACAAAAACTTTGTTTGCTTCTCGAACTCTTCCGAAGGAGGTAGATGAACAGTTGATGATCAGCCTGGATGCGTGAGCCGTCTTGGACTTCGTAATCTCTTCGGCTTGATAAATTTTCCAAGAGGCTCTCGGTGCCTTTTTATAGTGCAAAGCCAGAATCATTTGCTTCAAAATTAGGTAAAATTCATCATAGATTCACCTCCAAAAATCCTCAGCCTCCATCTCTCCTTAACCGCGGTGGATCCGCGGCATAAGGAGGCTAGGGCCGCGGATCCGCGGCTTGCTAATCTTAACCCTTGATCAAATTTTATATGGCTGCTCCTTGTGACATGTGGCAATCCTAGGCAACATCAGAATTTGGAAATCTTCTCGTGGTTGCTACCAGACTTGGTCTCCAAGTTTTGATTCTTAATTAGGCAAGTCTTCTTCAACAACTTGATTTGCTTGATTCTAGTCTTGAAAAATTCTGCACAACTTGGAAAATTTCTACACAACAACTCAAATAATATTTAGTAGACTTTGTTCTACTAGGATTTGGTCAATGAATTTATTTGCATACATTTTCCTACCAAATGCTAATTAAAATATATCAACACATGGAAAATAGTATTTTTATACATAAACCCTCATATGTATGATATATTATAGTAAAGTCCTTTTTTAATATGAAAATGGTAGGAAAAATGTAATAATAAATGTGCAGTTTTATCAACTGAACATCGGACACGATACACGTCGGGACTCCATGCAGTCGTACAATCTCGTCGATGTATATCTGGGCATACTAAGCAAAACCGAAAGTCGTCTTCACTGGCAGGAAGTGAGCTACTTTCGTCAATCGATCCACGATCACCTAAATGGAGTCATACCCTCTCCTGGTCCTGGGTAGACCCACAACGAAGTCCATAGAAATCTGCTCCCATTTCTACTCCGGAATGGGCAAAGGCTGCAACTCTCCTGTTGACCTATGGTGCTCGGCCTTGACTTGCTGACAAGTCAGGGATCACGATACGAAGTCTGTGACGTCCCTCTTCATCCCGTCCCACAAATAGACATCTCTCAAATAGCGGTACATCTTGGTGGAACCCGGATGAACGCTGTATGTCGATCTATGCGCCTCCTCAAGAATCTCACGTCGTAGTCCCTCAGAATCTGGTATGCACAATCGAGTCCCAAATCGCAGTACTCCCTGATCATCGATCACGAACTCGGAATCTCTGCCCTGCCTAATCTGCTCCATGATCTCTTAAAGACGGTCATCGCTGGGCTGTGCCTCTCGAATACGGTCAAGTAACTGCGGACGTGCACGAACATGCGCAAGCTGTCCCCCTGTCGGAGTGAACTCGAACTCAACTCGGCTGTCACATAAAATCTGCCAATCTGCTGACGACTGCCTATGTACTGTGCGCAAAAAAGATAGACTACCCCCGGGCCTCCTGCTCAAAGCATCCGCTACTACATTAGCCTTACCCGGGTGATACAAGATCTCGCAATCGTAGTCCTTCACCAGCTCCATCCAACGGCGCTGTCTGAGATTCCAGTCTCGCTGCTGAAATATATACTTTAAGCTCTTGTGATCAGTGAATATCTGGCACGACTCTCCGTATAGGTAATGTCGCCAGATCTTAAGTGCAAAGACCACTGCAGCCATCTCCAAATCGTGAGTGGGGTAGTTCTGTTTATGTTTCTTCAACTGCCGTGAAGCATACGTGATCACCCTGTCATGCTGCATCAATACGCACCCTAGCCCAACTCGTGAAGCGTCACAATAGACCACAAGTCCGCCTGATCCTGACGGCAAAGACAATACTGGCGCCGTAGTCAAACAAGTCCGTAGCTGCTGAAAACTGTGATCGCACTCCTCCGTCCAAACGAAAGGAACTCCCTTCGTAGCTATACGGGAGAAATCCTGAACGAATCGCCTGTAGTAGCCAGCCAGGCCTAAGAAACTGCGGATCTCCGTAACTGTTGTCGGTCTGGGCCACTGCTGAACAGCCTCGATCTTCTTCGGGTCCACACATATGCAATCTCTCGTAATCACGTGGCCCAAGAAACCAACGCTGTCCAGCCAGAATGCACACTTGGAGAACTTTGCGAATAGCTGGTGCTCCCTCAAAGTCTGCAACGTAATCCGCAAGTGCTGCTCGTGGTCCTCTCGGCTCCGGGAATACACCAAAATATCGTCGATGAACACGATGATGAACAAGTCGAGATACGGCCTGAATATACGGTTCATCAAATCCATGAATGCTGCTGGGGCGTTGGTGAGTCCGAATGACATCACAAAAAACTCATAGTGGCCGTAGTGCATGCGAAAAGCTGTCCTCGGTATATCCTCCTGTCGAACTCGCAGCTGATGGTATCCTGATCGCAAGTCGATCCTCGAAAAATATCCCGCACCCTGAAGCTGGTCGAACAAATCATCAATGCATGGTAAGGGATACCTATTCCGCACGGTAACTTTGTTCAGCTGGCTGTAGTCAATACACAAACGCAAACTTCCGTCTTTCTTCTTGACGAACAGGACAGGAGCACCCCATGGGGAAACGCTAGGTCGAATAAGCCCTTTATCCAACAAATCCTGCAACTGATCCTTCAGCTCTCTAAGCTCTGCCGGGGCCATCCGATAAGGCGGTATAAAAATAGGCCCCGAGCCGAGAATCAAGTCAATACAGGACTCAACGTCGCGCTCAGGCGGTAGCCCAGGCAGCTCATCAGGGAAAACATCAGGGAACTCGCTAACAACCGGGACCTGGTCCAACGGAACCTCTGCCGCTCAAGTATCACAAACATAAGCTAAGAATCCCTGACATCCCTTCCGTAGCAGCTGACCAGCGCGAAGAGACAAAATCAATACGTGAGGGGCGGCACCACGGTCCCACTGCACAACAAAAGCCGGCTCGCCGGGAAAACAAAATCTAACTGTCTTCTCACGGCATTCCACATACGCATAGCACGTGGCTAACCAATCCATGCCCAGAAGCACATCAACATCCAACATATCGAGGAGAATCAAATCTACCAATGAATCTCTCTCTCCGATACGAACGGAGCACAACGAAACACAAAACGAGCGATAAACGACTCGCCTACCGGAGTAATAACTACAAGCGGAGGATCTAACGATGATGGCTCACGGCCCAACATCGGTGCAAAGTGTGTAGAGACGTACGAATGTGTGGAACCTGGGTTGAATAATACCCGTGCGTCGAAAGAACAAACTGGCAATATACCTGTCATAACGGCGTTGGGTGCCTGCGCATCCTGCGGTGTCAAAGCAAATGCTCGGGCCTGTCCCCCACTAATAGTTGGCTGACCTCAGCCTCAACCTCTGCGTCCTCGTCCTCTCTGAATAGGACCGTCGCGTCCACAGCCTCCGGGTGCATCGAACTGTCGGGGAGCATCGCCTGTGGTAGGAAGTAGGGCTCTCTGAGGAGGGGGTGGTGATGGTGGTAGGGTCACCTGTGGAACTGTCGCCGCTCCCTGTCGTCTCACCGGACAGTCTCTGATACGATGATGCAGGCTACCACACCAAAAACATCCTAACCATGGCTGCTGATCGTATAGGTGAAGGCGATACAACTGGCCCCTAAAGAATCCGCCACGGCCTCTGCGAACCCTCCTAGGTGCTAACATATCAGTGTGAATCCGACTCAGTCTCGAAACGACCGCAGGGGGAGTAATATCCGATCTCTGCACTCGATTGACCTCTACTAAGGATTCCACTATCTGTCGTAACTCCTGCATACCGCCCATCATCTGTCGTAGCTCCTCCATACCAGACTCTAACCTATCCATGCGGCCTGGGAAATGCGGATCAGTCTGTCCCTGAGGCGTAGGTACGCCACCCTGCTCGGTCCTCATCTCGGACGAGCCTGCTCGGATCTCATCTCGGGCGGCAGCCCTCTGCGCTCTCGTAGCCTTCGGCGGCATAGTGGCTGTTACAAGAACATGATGATAAGAACAGTGCAATAGAATCATAGGATACACGGAATTGAAGAAGGAATTTCAAGCAAGTATATCCTAAAGTCACCTAGGCGGAGTACCGCATCGCATGTAAGTCCACGGTAGCGCCCCGGCCGTCTAACAGACGCCAAATGAGGAATAAAAACTTTTTATAACTGGCGCTATCGCGTACTATAACCCGGATCTGCCATTAAAGCTAAACTAACAAACTACAAAGTGGGTAGAAATGTTATACCGAACGATCTGAGTCCTTCGGTCTTCAACCATCATCCCACGCTTTGTTGCGGCTGCTCCAATCTCCTGAATCTCCAGTCTTCTCGTCTAGGTGGCACCACGTCGACGGATCTTTAAACGGGCTCCCGCCTCTGAACCGAGGCAACTCGATCATCAAGTTTGCCAAAAGAGATGACCAAGATTGATGTAGAGAATGAGTAGAACACTTTGTCTCGTTACGTCCAAGGTTATGGACGAACGGTTAATGAAGTTGCCTTTTGGATCGATATGAAATGAGAAACTTTTCTATTCTAATTTCCATGAACCAAATATCTATCATGTTTTCCCTCTAGCAACCATTTTTTCCAAGTGAGAGAGAGGAAGAAGAATGGCCGGCCACATATATAGGAGGAGGGAGGTGAGTGTAGGAGAGAGGAGGGGTGACCATAAAGGAAAGCTTCTCACAAAATATCCTAAGCAATACAAAACCTCATTAATGCAAATTACAGCTTGCAAAGAACATTAAATGCAAAATGGTGACACATAAACCTAGTCACCAATTCAAGAAGCTTCCACATGAATCACCCTCATGACTCACCCAAGAAGAAAAGATAAATCCGCATTTAACCGAATGTTAAATACGGCTGATAGAAAACTGAAAACTGGCAACTTCCAAAAGTGATCCTGAAACGAATTTCAGGATAACCCCGTATCAGTATAAACATACCCGCATTTGTATTACGACCGAATACAAATGCAACTGAGACAAAGATATTATATCTACACAATATAATACTCAGATCCGGCTTAAACCAAAGCCGACCAGTATTATCTTCCCGAAAAATGACACGTGCGAAAACGCACGTGCATTTTCCGAACCCTGCCATATAACCATACGGCCTCTACAACGTTTTGCCCGAACTTGGGAAAGTGTCTGTGGGGGACTCTAATGACTCATCAACACACTGGCACTGGGTATAACCACTAGCACGTCAGTGGTACGAGCTGTACGTAACGTTTGCCTATGTATTGATTGGAAGGGAAGCTGACGATCGAACTCATCTCATAAACCCTACTGAGCCTGACAGTGACAATATACATACAGTCCGGTCCGTTCGTCTAAAGAGTATCGCATATCGAGTCTAGGGGGTGGATAAAGTCAGACCCCCTAATAACGCGATAAATCGTGTCGGCATGAAGCCCATCACCACCTGAGAAACTACTGATCCAAATCAGTAATTCTCCACTACCTCAGCCGGGGATTTCTAGTGATGGCCACCCGTGCAGTGTGCGACATCAACCCCCAATACCGGGAGAGACGAATCCCCGACGATCCGCTCACTGCCTCCATGTGGCTCGGGACTTTACCCAACTAAAACCTGTTTGCACAACTCCTTTGAGCGTGGTAGGGTAGTAATCTAAGCACAGTAGGAACTCACACGGGACAAATGACGATCTCAGGTCGACAAACTAACCTGTACACATGTCACCAGGGAACTGCTATCTGACGATATGTATAATACCAACTAGCATGTTCCCGGCGAGTCCTGTCCGGTGTACTCATAACCCAATGAGTACCTGTATACATCTTAGGTGATCCAACTGACACCAGTGGCTTGTGAGACCGGCCACCGTCCCTCGTCGGGGTCTCGACTGTATACACTAGTCTACTCTGGAGTATCGATGCCCTGTCTCGAAACTCCCACGACTAGGGACACTTTTAAGGATGTACTTATAGACCCTAGCTCCCACGTATATGATCGCCATCATACTGCTGGTAGTCAAGCAAGAATCCTATGGGCTCTATCATCATGCAATAGTGAACTAAAGCATGTATACGATGATAAAGACAAACCAGATAGCACACTATCATCTCGAGCAAGACTGTCATATCGGTATAGGTCCTGCCTCAATCATTGCAATCACGTACCTGCGATCCAATAATTGACTTTGAGGGCACTATCTCCAACAATCTCCCACTTGCACTTAAGGCTAATTATTGCGATGTCGCATACTCACAGCCCGTGTGATACCGAACATCCAACTCCTCTACTAATCAGTTTCACAAAGCTAGTTTGTAAAACTCTTGTGTTCGAGAAATAGCCTCAGTGAGTGGATCTGCCTTGATGTTTCTTTCTATGTCTCTCTAAATCTTATGTTCGCGGAGAAAGCCATCTCCCGAATCGAGTAATACCTGTCTTAGAATATGTCTGAATATCTGATGGGACCTAGTTCATAAATGAACTCCAAATCCAAACTTCTTAGACTGTATCGATAACTGAACCTAATCAGTAACCAGTACCATGCCTCCCACAGTATCCTCTTGGACCACCTGCCCATAATACTGTCCCTCATCAAAGGGAAAACTATAACTCTGACAATCACTCTGTCATCCATGTCACCTTTGAAGCCTGGAATGATAACTGTCTCCCGAAGGAGGCTGCCTTCATCAAATCTGTAGAACATGCACTTATGTTCCAAAACTGCTTCCTTATGTTTCTTCAGGATTGGATTAATATAAACTTATTGCATTTAGTGCAAAAACAACATCTGGTGTGGTACTTGACATCTCATGATTGACTCAATTACCTAAGCAAGTGATCTGCCAATCATGCACATCCCTCTCCCCTTTTGTCTGTAAGTCACCTTTAGAGAGGGTGACTCCATCACCTGCAGGTACACCACCATGCCAGGAGTCATCTATTCTAAAAACTATTAGAATACTGTCACTGTACCCACATTGGAAAACTACCCAAATCCAGATCTAGAAACCAGAATGTCTGATATTATATTCATGTCCTGTCTAGAGAAACAACTGTGTGACGACCACAGTACAACCGATCGTAGTATAGAAATTTTACTTCCTACTCTGTGTATGTCATCCAAATACCAGGACATCACACCCTACTACCTTCTTAACAGATCCATCCCCTATTCTGATGAAGTCAAACTTATGACTGTCACATCAAAATTAGATGATCTTATCTCCGCTATATCTGCTTAAGTCTATAAATAGACATAAGCTACTTGCCCGCTATGCTTCCGCTGCTCCCACTGACTATGACAACCCTCTGGCAGAATAATATCTACGTACACTTCTAAAGCATGTTTAGAACGACGTTACACTTATCCTCTTGCCGGGTCTCATAGTCTGGAACAACAGTAGTGTCAAGTCTGGGTAAACAAGAACCTCCCTGTCACCGTCCTTGAGGCTACCGGAGTACCTCTCAGGTGTCTGTGGTTACCCACCATATCTGCGGAGTGGCTAATGGAATGTCAAACCTGATTGAATATATAGGTCCTTTTAAATTTTCCGTAATCGTTTTCGGTTCTGGAATCACTTCCACTTCTACCATACTCCCACTACTGTTTTCTGAAAAAATCCATTTTTACTAAAACTGTGGCGAGTCAAGAACAATATCACTATTGATCTTCCAGATGGTAGAAATGTCAACCCTCTTCAAAGCCAAGATCAACCCACAAACTTCCATTACAGAAACGTGCCTTGATTTATCCAGTGTCTGGTTTTAAGCATAAGCTGGACAACTCCCCGTATCTTAACATCGTTGAGATATGAACCATTCTATATACAATATAGAAATAGAGGCACTAATTTAATTGGAACCAGATTCTAATCATGCAGCTGTATCCAGTGCATATCAACTTAATGGAGAGAGGCTAATCAGCATTTACTCAACTTAGAAATCCATCCAATTATGAGTAACCTGAAAGAGAAACAAGTTTCTCAAAACTATTACTATCATCTGAATACCAATCACAAGAATCTATATCTTCAATCTCTTTGAAGAATCCCGATACTTGTGACACCTGGTTCTCTACTTTATTCTTATACACATAACTTCTCAAAACTTAGGCATTGTATTTCTACAAAACACTTGTCTAAAAACTAGAGAAGTCATAAGTAAACAGAACATAGTACGAGGACCTACCCCTTTGTCATGACGGACACTGGACAACATACAATACTCTGTATAAGTCCGCTGAGTTGAATAACTCAAAACCTGTGCATCTTAGGTTGAAAACTGTACCCAGGAGATTTCCTCAAATATCACCAATTATAATGAATTCCGATATAATGAGGATAATTACCTAATTCCCAATAATTTACTCCCATTCATCATCTGTAAAACTATACAGATATGAGAATGAAACCTGGTAAATATATACCCTGGAGTAAGTATGTAATCGGGAAATCAGTTTTCCTTTAACAATGCACTGAAACATTAAAATGTTTCGTAGGGGTATCTTAGTATTCTTAGTAATGCCTCTTCCATAATCCAATTCAAGACTATAACCGTATATTTTTTTTCCTTCTCTCCAAATCCCTTCATTTGTCTTTAGTCGTTACCTTCTGTACACCATCATTAGGCTAAATGGTTTTCTTCCCTCCCTACCGTTCGGCACCAGCCTATGGTTTGGAAGAAGACTATCCAGTAAGCATAATAGGTTTACTCTCCTAATCCTATGTAACGTTTTAAAAATAATTAAATAAATAATTAAATAAATAAAATTGTTTAAGTGAATTTTATGATTTTCGGTAAAGCAAAATGTATTTTTCGTAAAATCAAACCGCAATTGTTTTTCATTATAAATTCAAAAATACCTATTTAATTATGTAATTACTAGTAAATAGTGTTTAGTAGCCACTTATAAATTTTTAGTTTAATAAAATATTTTTCCTAAATTAATTATTTTAAATATTAACATAAGCTTTATTTTTACACTAAATTAGTGTAAATTACAAATTTAAATGGTTTTAATTTGTAAAAATGAACCATGGCATGTTAGAAATTAGTGTGTATCATGCAAAATTTATTTGCAAATTTTTCCTATTTTCTAGAGCTTTCTTGAGTTGCTATAGTAAACAAATAAATAAATAATTAAATAAACCATGAAAAGACCTTTAAGTGATATGTCCCCTCTTGAAACTTCTACACTTTTCCTTAATCATTTCTTTCTCTCCCTCACTCCCTCAAGGCCGGCCACAACCCCCCATGGCTGCACCCCCCCCATTTCCCACCTCATTTTTGCACAAAAATCCATCAAAATACATCAAAAATTCAACAAAAAATACACAAAATCCTAATCTCTTCATACCCTTTATTCTCTACCCTTTTTTATATGGATTTTGGAGTGGGAAAGCATGTATTTTGGAGGCTCATTTTTTTTTGGGATTTCATATTTTGGGAGGTATAATTTCTTTCTTTTGATTTATTGTTTTAGATGTTCATTTAAGCTTAATTAGATTTAATGAATTAATTCTATGTTTTTTTAAAAAATGCAAGTTAGGGTTGTAAATTCAAGTTAGGGTTTTTAATAATTAATTAGGGTTATAATAGTTAGTTTAACACTTTTATAATTGGAAAATATGGCATGGTTGTTAAATTGTAAAATTTTCATTTAAAATTGTTTTAAATAAGGAAATTAGCTAACTAGATTTTTCTAAAATGTGTTTGTGGGTAATATAAAATTCCAAATTAAGTTGCTATCATTAGATGGTAGTTTTAATGAGAATATTAGCACATTAATTGAATGAAAAACTTAGTTTGATCACTAGATTACTTTGATAATTGGAAAAATAGTAATAAAATGCTATTATTTTGTAAACTAGATTTTAGGAATTTCTAAATAAATGTGATTAAAAATATAATTTATGGTTTCATTGAATCATTATCATTATGAATTGTGGTTTAATACATTAATTCATGCAAATCATGTTTTGTGGTGGAATTGTGGTGCTTTGCTTGAGAAATGTTGAAAATTGTTAAATGTTGCAAACTAGAAATTTCAAATTAATATAAATTTGTGTAATAAAAATATAGTAATGGTTGGTATAGTCTAGTTATGCTATATAATGAGTTTTATAACTATTGGTTTCATTTAAATGTCAAGTTTTGATAAAAAACGGTAAATTGGCAATTTCGGGTTTTACGAAATTGGACGGTTTGATGGATTTTAGGGTTTCGATGGATTTAATCGTGTTTTATGGTATAAGTAATGTGTTTTAAAACTACAAGTTGTTTGATGATGTTATCTCGATCCATCGGAGTTTGTACGCCGATATCGAGCGGTATTTGGTTCTTTTGCGTGGACGGGACATAGGTTTTAACCTATGCTTGCTCCTTTAGATCGTTTGACTTTCGTATGTGATTCAGTTTACGATGCTATTTATATGTTTGCGTCTAGGTACCCCCCCCACGTGGACTGCGGGCAATGAAAAGGAGGATGGCGACACCGTCTTCGGCAGACATGGACCAGGTGAGTAGATGCATATCTACGGGGGGAAGTCGGGTGGATGGCGTTTAGCACCCCCGCAACGTAGAATAGGAATAGTACTTATTGACATTAGGAAACCAGATGTGACCCTAGTAGGACCCTAGTATTGACCCTAGGCTGGACTAGACTGATTTAGGAAAACCTTATCAGAGGATGAGTACTTTGGGAAAGGGTCGTAGGTTTCTGATAGAAACACACACGCACACACTAAAACTCGACATGGAGTATACGTATATGTGTATACGTATATAAAACTAGGTATAGGTGTAAATATATATACAACATGTATATGGGATTCATTGATGTGTTATGATATTTGAGGCATGATGAAACAGTATAACTGGGCTTGATGCCGTGATTCTTGACTATACAGTCGTATTAAAGTGTTAGCGGATCATTAGAGAATGGGATAATGAACATGAATATATAAATTATAAAGAGTGGTGGTGATATTGATGTACACGGGACGCTAGAATAGTACCCGGACTGTAACTTGTGACCGATCACGATATGATATAACTTGATTACAATATTACATTGGTGTGACCTGATGCCGATATCATATAAGTATGACCTAGTCACAATATGATACATATGACATGATATTTCTGAGGATAAACAAATGATTCTTATCATGATGGCAATGATATATGATTGATGTATGCGATCACAGTTTAACACCTTGATCATGAGATGTGCTGATGATGACATTATACGAATGAGGAGACACCTAGGAGATACTTGACCGTACCCCGATATTGGGATGCCGTACGATGGATTTTACCGTACGAAGCTTAGATTTGATGATTGATCCGCACTCTTGATTCGAGGAAGCCGTACTACGTACGTGACGCTATTGAGGCGGGATCGCCGACTATTAGAGATATTGATTCAGACCTTAGGTAGACTCTAGTTTCTTACCGACTAGTCTATTAGGTTTAGTTCCTTAGGATGTTAGATGGACACTGGTTTAGGTTCGACTCACATAGTTGTAGTTGTACTCGTATCTCGCAGAGGAGTGGATAATGCACATCTGTATTTACATTCATACTGTAATTATCATGGTGCATGTTCTTTTATATGTTGCTATAATCAGTATAAACTTTACCTGTTAGGACACCAGCACTATTACCGATGATGCGCATATTCCACGCACACTTATTGCCGGTTCACACACATCATCATCAGTAATTGCTATGTCACGTACACTTTAGATCATATTGACTTTTATGGATAGAATTAGTTAACAACTAGACCGCTATAATATTGTGATTATTCTCTGACATTAGTACAGACATGATATTTATTGCTTAGACATTCATGCATTCATATTTTCATGTTATCATGCAGTATTATGGGCATATGCCGACACTTATCATATACTTACTCATGATTTTGAGATTTGGGTTTCTATGAGATTTCTGGATTTTTGGGGAAAACCGCAAAAATATATAAAAACTTCTCTTTCTCTCTCAACTTCTCTTTTTAAAATAAGATGCGGTTTTCTCGTGATGTGTGTGTCGTCCACCATGAGTATTTCATGTTTTCTGTTGGATTTCGAGACCCGATTCGAGGAGTGGATGAACCGTCTCGGGTACATGGTGGGCCCGGTATGGTACCCCGGGGCAAGAAGATCGAGTTGTAGACGATGAGCCTGGCAGGGGAAGGCTACCTACCGGTGATGTCTGGCGCGGCGGATATCCGGAGGATACCGACCGTTGTCGTGAGATTTGATGATATGGGCCGATCCGGACTGATGGAGCCCGAGATATTGAGACTTGAGATTACATGTGTTGTGTCGATGTTTGACACGGATTTCCATGGATTTCATTACTGAGATTTTAGATTCTTATACACATTCTACTATGATAACAGCTAAAGATTTCTTATACATATATATCTGGATTTCAGGATTTGTTACTTTACATTCATGGTGCATGCATTTCATTCATATGACATAGTATTATATGAGGTACTGACACGACACGGAGTAGTTACACTTACACGTAGTATTACCCTGCTATTACTAGATGTTTGGGATATCGTAGTGTATTATTATGACCTAGGATAGCGTCGTGCATTCGTTTTCTTTTCGTATATGTCTTCTACTCACGAGTTGGCAACTCACCCCCGTTGTGCCAAATTCTTTACAGGTTCGATGTACAGGTTTCCGTGGCAGCTTGTTGGCACATCTTTTCTTCAGGGTGATTTGCATGGTAGGTTGGTTCACTTGTATTCGAACCACCATTGTACTTTTATTTATTCATTTGTATCTAGTAAGCTCCATCAACCATATTTGTATTACTTGATAAGTTTATTGGACCAGTTGTTTATTTCGACCTTAGAGTCGCGCATGTGTTATTCTGATCTGGTGGTTTTTGTTTTCTTTTGAGATTTGAGCCTCGCCCTTTGGCGTTGTATATTATTGTGATTGTTGTGGTTGTCTCCGCCTGTTGGCGTTGAGCTAGCACCCGTTGGGGATGCTTTTTATTGTTTATGTATATTATACTTGTTGTACCCGTTTGGGGGCCAGATTTTACAGAGGAGACTCTGCCGAAATTTTTGGAAAAATTTGCTGACGTTTTTATACTTGTTTTCTTTTCTTTCCTTCTTTTTCTTCTTTTATGGTTTAGATTTCTGGGCTTCGGCTTACTTAGGTCACGTGGCGCCTCTAGACGCTTCGTAATCTAAGTGCCGGTCACGTTCCGTACTTTCGGGTCGTGACAAAGTTGGTATCAGAGCGCTAGGTTTAACCTTGTATAAGTATAGGTGACCCTTGGTTGATGGAGTAGGCGATTTAGGTAGAGTAACGTACCGTGGGTATGGTCCGCGGCATACTTACGATACGCTACTCTGCTTAAGGAGCCTTAGGAGGTACATTTGTTTGCACCGTATTTCTTTCATTCCTTTGATCTATCTTCGTCGATGTCGGAGGGTGGTTCTGTTACCACGGGCGCACGGGCAGAGGGAGCTGCGGCTCGAATGCGATAACCATTAGAGTATTGGTTATTCTTGAGGATTGAAGCATTGCTTAGCATGCGAACGAAGGGTATTCACATGCCGTCCGGATAAAGTTAAAGGGTTCGAACGATTATCAGAAAACCATTTTCCTAAGTTTAAGTATTCGGAAGAACATGCAGGTATTTCGATGGACCCTCTAGAAGAATGAAAACCTAACTCGACATAATGACCACGAGAACGCCCTTGAACCTTAGGGTTTACGACAGTTTCGCAGTGTCATTAGTGAGGCTTGGGTTTGCCCTTCTACGGCTGGATCATCGATGCTGGGGTATGTACCGGATATTTTTAAACTGTACTTGAGTGTTGAGCTCTCGGGGAATTATGGGATTTTGATGGATCGATCGAAAAGTTTAATGTAGTCCGGATATCAGGTGAAGGGATCGACTACGTCGGAGACTCTAGATATGAGTATTGCCGTTGGTAGCGCAGTCAGCACAGCTACGAAGAGACGAATTCAAAGCAACCGACATCAGAGGAAAGAGGCGGACATTGACGATCGTGCTTACGATTGTGATTTAGTGATTTGAATTTCATATTTTCTGTTATTGGATTTTGGCATTTTGAGGAATTCGTTTTACGATTGGTATTTCATGTGTGTACCTTCATTACATTCTAGTTGTGTTTCATATACCGGTTGTATTGATGTTGTTTAGTACATACCCAGTGCACTTGATTTGGTTTTAATACCTTTTGTGATTTTGATTTGATTTCGTGCATATGGGTTATACATGATTTTGATATATGCTTCGACCTAGTTTTTATCCATTTTCGTACTGTGATTCGAGTCTGATATTCGATGTATGTTTTCGTGCTCCATGTGCACCTGATTAGGATTCTTGCGCATACTTGGCGCACTTGATGCGATTTTGTGCACACCAGATGCACTAAATCGGGGTTTTGTGCAGATTAGATGCACCTGATTTTGAGCCGTGCACGCCCGTTTTGACAGATGATTTTAGTGCACACCTGTTGCACTTAGTTTTGTTTTGTAGGTATTCATGGTTTCTGCATTTGTCTTCGATTTCAGTGCGCACCGGACGCATATGACATTTTATTGATGTGATTGGGATTGATTTTAGTTTGAGCAGTATGTTTTCCTAATTATTATTATTTGATTTAGTAACCAGGCGGGACGTGTATGTTAAATAAAAGATATATATATATAGCTATTTTTTAAAATTAAATGTCCGCTACTTATACCGTGACACGTGCATTGCACGGCGATTTTCAAGAAGGGGTTTTTGTAGGCTTCTTTATTATGATGATTCGACGATTTTACTAGGATGCGAACTATATATAAGTTATAGATTGATGTATATTATGATGGTTTTCACATTGGGTTATGATATTTTATTATCGCCATAACTCCGATGATTGCGTCATGCTTGACGGAGTTGATTTTGTTATGTGTTGATGATTTCAGAGCCCCGACGATTTGAGTGTTTTGCTAAATGTTTTAGTATTTGGAAGGTGAGTTTTAAGTTAAATTCGGGGACCGAAATTCCTAAAGGGGGGAAGATTGTAACGTTTTAAAAATAATTAAATAAATAATTAAATAAATAAAATTGTTTAAGTGAATTTTATGATTTTCGGTAAAGCAAAATGTATTTTTCGTAAAATCAAACCGCAATTGTTTTTCATTATAAATTCAAAAATACCTATTTAATTATGTAATTACTAGTAAATAGTGTTTAGTAGCCACTTATAAATTTTTAGTTTAATAAAATATTTTTCCTAAATTAATTATTTTAAATATTAACATAAGCTTTATTTTTACACTAAATTAGTGTAAATTACAAATTTAAATGGTTTTAATTTGTAAAAATGAACCATGGCATGTTAGAAATTAGTGTGTATCATGCAAAATTTATTTGCAAATTTTTCCTATTTTCTAGAGCTTTCTTGAGTTGCTATAGTAAACAAATAAATAAATAATTAAATAAACCATGAAAAGACCTTTAAGTGATATGTCCCCTCTTGAAACTTCTACAATTTTCCTTAATCATTTCTTTCTCTCCCTCACTCCCTCAAGGTCGGCCACAACCCCCCATGGCTGCACCCCCCCCCATTTCCCACCTCATTTTTGCACAAAAATCCATCAAAATACATCAAAAATTCAACAAAAAATACACAAAATCCTAATCTCTTCATACCCTTTATTCTCTACCCTTTTTTATATGGATTTTGGAGTGGGAAAGCATGTATTTTGGAGGCTCATTTTTTTTTGGGATTTCATATTTTGGGAGGTATAATTTCTTTCTTTTGATTTATTGTTTTAGATGTTCATTTAAGCTTAATTAGATTTAATGAATTAATTCTATGTTTTTTTTTAAAAAATGCAAGTTAGGGTTGTAAATTCAAGTTAGGGTTTTTAATAATTAATTAGGGTTATAATAGTTAGTTTAACACTTTTATAATTGGAAAATATGGCATGGTTGTTAAATTGTAAAATTTTCATTTAAAATTGTTTTAAATAAGGAAATTAGCTAACTAGATTTTTCTAAAATGTGTTTGTGGGTAATATAAAATTCCAAATTAAGTTGCTATCATTAGATGGTAGTTTTAATGAGAATATTAGCACATTAATTGAATGAAAAACTTAGTTTGATCACTAGATTACTTTGATAATTGGAAAAATAGTAATAAAATGCTATTATTTTGTAAACTAGATTTTAGGAATTTCTAAATAAATGTGATTAAAAATATAATTTATGGTTTCATTGAATCATTATCATTATGAATTGTGGTTTAATACATTAATTCATGCAAATCATGTTTTGTGGTGGAATTGTGGTGCTTTGCTTGAGAAATGTTGAAAATTGTTAAATGTTGCAAACTAGAAATTTCAAATTAATATAAATTTGTGTAATAAAAATATAGTAATGGTTGGTATAGTCTAGTTATGCTATATAATGAGTTTTATAACTATTGGTTTCATTTAAATGTCAAGTTTTGATGAAAAACGGTAAATTGGCAATTTCGGGTTTTACGAAATTGGACGGTTTGATGGATTTTAGGGTTTCGATGGATTTAATCGTGTTTTATGGTATAAGTAATGTGTTTTAAAACTACAAGTTGTTTGATGATGTTATCTCGATCCATCGGAGTTTGTACGCCGATATCGAGCGGTATTTGGTTCTTTTGCGTGGACGGGACATAGGTTTTAACCTATGCTTGCTCCTTTAGATCGTTTGACTTTCGTATGTGATTCAGTTTACTATGCTATTTATATGTTTGCGTCTAGGTACCCCCCCCCACGTGGACTGCGGGCAATGAAAAGGAGGATGGCGACACCGTCTTCGGCAGACATGGACCAGGTGAGTAGATGCATATCTACGGGGGGAAGTCGGGTGGATGGCGTTTAGCACCCCCGCAACGTAGAATAGGAATAGTACTTATTGACATTAGGAAACCAGATGTGACCCTAGTAGGACCCTAGTATTGACCCTAGGCTGGACTAGACTGATTTAGGAAAACCTTATCAGAGGATGAGTACTTTGGGAAAGGGTCGTAGGTTTCTGATAGAAACACACACGCACACACTAAAACTCGACATGGAGTATACGTATATGTGTATACGTATATAAAACTAGGTATAGGTGTATATATATATACAACATGTATATGGGATTCATTGATGTGTTATGATATTTGAGGCATGATGAAACAGTATAACTGGGCTTGATGCCGTGATTCTTGACTATACAGTCGTATTAAAGTGTTAGCGGATCATTAGAGAATGGGATAATGAACATGAATATATAAATTATAAAGAGTGGTGGTGATATTGATGTACACGGGACGCTAGAATAGTACCCGGACTGTAACTTGTGACCGATCACGATATGATATATGTATAACTTGATTACAATATTACATTGGTGTGACCTGATGCCGATATCATATAAGTATGACCTAGTCACAATATGATACATATGACATGATATTTCTGAGGATAAACAAATGATTCTTATCATGATGGCAATGATATATGATTGATGTATGCGATCACAGTTTAACACCTTGATCATGAGATGTGCTGATGATGACATTATACGAATGAGGAGACACCTAGGAGATACTTGACCGTACCCCGATATTGGGATGCCGTACGATGGATTTTACCGTACGAAGCTTAGATTTGATGATTGATCCGCACTCTTGATTCGAGGAAGCCGTACTACGTACGTGACGCTATTGAGGCGGGATCGCCGACTATTAGAGATATTGATTCAGACCTTAGGTAGACTCTAGTTTCTTACCGACTAGTCTATTAGGTTTAGTTCCTTAGGATGTTAGATGGACACTGGTTTAGGTTCGACTCACATAGTTGTAGTTGTACTCGTATCTCGCAGAGGAGTGGATAATGCACATCTGTATTTACATTCATACTGTAATTATCATGGTGCATGTTCTTTTATATGTTGCTATAATCAGTATAAACTTTACCTGTTAGGACACCAGCACTATTACCGATGATGCGCATATTCCACGCACACTTATTGCCGGTTCACACACATCATCATCAGTAATTGCTATGTCACGTACACTTTAGATCATATTGACTTTTATGGATAGAATTAGTTAACAACTAGACCGCTATAATATTGTGATTATTCTCTGACATTAGTACAGACATGATATTTATTGCTTAGACATTCATGCATTCATATTTTCATGTTATCATGCAGTATTATGGGCATATGCCGACACTTATCATATACTTACTCATGATTTTGAGATTTGGGTTTCTATGAGATTTCTGGATTTTTGGGGAAAACCGCAAAAATATATAAAAACTTCTCTTTCTCTCTCAACTTCTCTTTTTAAAATAAGATGCGGTTTTCTCGTGATGTGTGTGTCGTCCACCATGAGTATTTCATGTTTTCTGTTGGATTTCGAGACCCGATTCGAGGAGTGGATGAACCGTCTCGGGTACATGGTGGGCCCGGTATGGTACCCCGGGGCAAGAAGATCGAGTTGTAGACGATGAGCCTGGCAGGGGAAGGCTACCTACCGGTGATGTCTGGCGCGGCGGATATCCGGAGGATACCGACCGTTGTCGTGAGATTTGATGATATGGGCCGATCCGGACTGATGGAGCCCGAGATATTGAGACTTGAGATTACATGTGTTGTGTCGATGTTTGACACGGATTTCCATGGATTTCATTACTGAGATTTTAGATTCTTATACACATTCTACTATGATAACAGCTAAAGATTTCTTATACATATATATCTGGATTTCAGGATTTGTTACTTTACATTCATGGTGCATGCATTTCATTCATATGACATAGTATTATATGAGGTACTGACACGACACGGAGTAGTTACACTTACACGTAGTATTACCCTGCTATTACTAGATGTTTGGGATATCGTAGTGTATTATTATGACCTAGGATAGCGTCGTGCATTCGTTTTCTTTTCGTAGATGTCTTCTACTCACGAGTTGGCAACTCACCCCCGTTGTGCCAAATTCTTTACAGGTTCGATGTACAGGTTTCCGTGGCAGCTTGTTGGCACATCTTTTCTTCAGGGTGATTTGCATGGTAGGTTGGTTCACTTGTATCCGAACCACCATTGTACTTTTATTTATTCATTTGTATCTAGTAAGCTCCATCAACCATATTTGTATTACTTGATAAGTTTATTGGACCAGTTGTTTATTTCGACCTTAGAGTCGCGCATGTGTTATTCTGATCTGGTGGTTTTTGTTTTCTTTTGAGATTTGAGCCTCGCCCTTTGGCGTTGTATATTATTGTGATTGTTGTGGTTGTCTCCGCCTGTTGGCGTTGAGCTAGCACCCGTTGGGGATGCTTTTTATTGTTTATGTATATTATACTTGTTGTACCCGTTTGGGGGCCAGATTTTACAGAGGAGACTCTGCCGAAATTTTTGGAAAAATTTGCTGACGTTTTTATACTTGTTTTCTTTTCTTTCCTTCTTTTTCTTCTTTTATGGTTTAGATTTCTGGGCTTCGGCTTACTTAGGTCACGTGGCGCCTCTAGACGCTTCGTAATCTAAGTGCCGGTCACGTTCCGTACTTTCGGGTCGTGACATCCTAGGAGTACTCGCAACTTGAGAGAAGGTGATGATAAATGACTACTGAATAAAACCTTATTCTATTTCTCCCGAAATGGGGAAAAAGCAAAGGTGAAATAGGAGTGGCGACGAAGTACGCGGTTTGGTCGTGAATCGCAATTTACTTTGCCCTCTTTCTAATCCCTTTATTTTGTCTTTAGTTATTACCTTCTGTACACCATACTTAGGCTAATTGGTTTTCTTCATTCCCTACCTTTCGGCACCTGCCTATGATTTGGAATAAGACTATCCAATAAGCGTAATAGGTGTACTCTCCTAATCTAAGGAGCCCTCGCAACCTGAGAGAAGGTGATAATAAAAAACAACTGAATAAACCAATTCTATTTCTCCTGAACCTGGATCCATCCTCGAAGAAGTCCTTTCGAGTTCGTATATAACCATACGATAGATCTATCCAATGGAAGTGGATATCCGTAGTAATACGGGGTGTTCTGAGAAATACAAAGGGTAAAAGAAGGAGCGGTAATGACTTATGCAACTCAGACAATCCAAAAGCTAGTATTTTAAGAAGGTTCGGTCAACTTGGTCACTGAGTCATAGTTTAGGGTCGGTCAATGGTCGCTGCCAAAGAGAGAGAGAGAAAAGAAACACTCTACATGCACTCTAACCTAGATCAGAATAGTTATCACTTTATCTAATCAGAAAACCTCCCACTGTAATCTCAAATTCTCCTCCAAACCTGAAAGAAGAATTAGTTGGGATCACCCGAAGAGTAAACCAACTCATCAGTGAGAATCGGGATCCAACTATCATCTCATGATAACTTGATGGAAGCTACTCAGGTTATCACACTCCAGAAGGTATGCGCATGCCTGGCAAGTTTCCTGTATATTTGAAACTCCCGATATTGATTTTTGCCCCATGCTCTTATGATCGTGACTTTGGCCAACCCATCATAAGTCACATGCCAAGTTCTACCCGTCATCATCCAGGTTAATCTGAACCCACCCGTACATACCCTTGACTTTGGCCAACAAGGTAATACGACTGTCCCAAACCAACGCATCTATCTACGCAACAGATGATTACCCAGCAGCTACCAAGCACTACGCCTTGACTTTGGCCAAACAAACATAGCTTGAATACTACTGACCATCCATAAGAAATGACGGAGGGCTACGGCTGGTTTTTGGCGAAAAACCTTTAACGTAATGAACTTGATCTTGTTGAAGGAACTTGATAGCTTTTTATAAAAAATATAGTGGCGAAAATCTTTTGCTAAAGAGGTCACTCCCGGTGAAGGGATCTCGGCTCTTTCCTCGTGGAATGAGGTGCAGGATATTCTAACTGAATACCGCGATGCAAAGCAACTTGTAATCGACTATATTGAAGTTATTACCCTGACGTAAACTTCTGCCCAAGGGGTCACTCCCGGTGAAGGGATCTCGGCCTTTGCCTCGTGGAATGAGGTGCAGGATATTCCAACTGAATACCGCTATGCAAAACAAAAGGAAACATTTTTATAATAACTCCTTTTAAAATTTGTTCCAATAACATCAAATATAGGTTTGTTTTATCCTTTCATTGATAAGAATCAATGCAGTCCTATCAATCAATCACACCAGAAAAGAACGAAAATATAATGTACGTATATGCGATCCGCATTCGTCACTGGGTCCCGTCATCACCCGTTAGGTTACTTAACTAATGACAGAGCGGGGGCTAGACTAGCGCGAGTGTAAAACATATACAACATCTTGTTAGTTATATGTATGCCATAGAGGCCATTACTATACATAGGATGTATATTGTAGTGGATGCTTGGACATATATAGGGAGGACTTTCTCGCTCGACATGATAGTTGTAAGTCGATGTACTACACCCCAGTACTTGTGGGGAGGCGGAAATTTCAAAAACGATCTTGTTTAGTGAACGAACATCGACTAACCGCTTAAATCGAAGCTAAACGATAACTAACCAAACATATAGTTATACTAAACTACTATGCTTAGGGATTATACCTATCGAAACTAGTCCTTCGTCTTTACGATCTCCTTGTTCTCATCGGCCTTCTCTAGGTAGTAGACGATCCACCCGAGAGCAAAACTCCAAGCTTAGCCTCTAAACTTGAGGCAACTAACCTTCTTGGATTGCTAATCAAAGAAGCTAGAATGAAATAGAGTGATGGTTATGGATTGATTAGTCTTTCTAATCCTTTGATCTCAACACATGAGGTGTAAGGATTAGGGTTTGAAGATGAGAGCTTGAGGAGAGAGAAGATGATAATGATAATGAGATGAGATTGTGAGTATCATAATATATTATGAAGCATTCTCATTTAAAGAATAAATGAATAAATGTGATGAATAAGCATGCTTCATAAATGCTAAGTGGTGATTCATTAAGCATGTGTCATTATCATTTATGGTGCAATAATGATAATGATGAATCACCCTCATGACTCACAATCTTATCCAAAGTAACCTCCTTAGTCACATCTTCTAGAAGCTTCTCGCACAATTACGAGAACGCCCCTCCGATCCGCAAAAAATACGGAAAAACTTTAGACTGTAAAAATCCAATAACGGATACCAGTAACTGGCTTAAACCAAAGCCGACTGGTAAAAACTGTCCGAAAGTCGTACGTGCGTAAACGCACGTATGCGTCCGAACCCTTGTCGTAAAACCATACGACCTCTATATCGTTTCGCCTGGAATAGGAAACTCTCTGTGTGGGACTCTAGAGACTCGACTACTACGCTGGCAGTGTGTTTAACCACAGACCGCAAGCGGTACTAGCTGTACGTAACGGTCCCCAGGTAGTTGTCGATAAGAAGGCCGATGAGGAAACCCATCCGAACTCCTACTGAGTCTGATGTGACAATCTCCATACAGTCCGGTCCGTTCGTCCAAGACTATCGCATATCGGGCCTAGGGGGGCGGCAAGCGTCAGTCCCCTAATAGCGGTATAAGTCGTGTCGGAGGGAAGCCCATTACACCCTGAGAAACTACTGGAACCTACCAGCAAATCTCGCTTGCCCTGGCCAGGGACTTTGCGTAATGGCTCTCTGACACAGCACGATATCTACTCCCAATACCGGGAGGGACGAATCCTGTCTAACCGCCACTGCCTCCAAGTGCTCGGGACTGCACCCAACTGCTACCTGTTTGCACGACTCCTTTGAGCCGTGGTAGGGTAGCAATCTAATAACAGTGGGACACACTCGAGGCGAAGTGGCAGTGTCAAGTCTGCGGACTAAGCTGTACTCATGTCACCTGGGAACTGCTCACTGACGACTGGTATCAAACCAACCAACAGTTCCCTGTGAGTCCTGTCCGGTGTACCCGTAACCTAACGAGCACCTGCATACTATCTCCAGTACGACGTACTGACGGCTGTGGGACAGACCATCTCCCCAACTGGGATGAGAAGCGTACACACCAGTCTACTCCGGAGTATCGATGCTCTGTCTCGATAATCAAACGACCAGGGACCTGAATAAGGATGTGCTTGTAGACTACCCAGCCCCCACTAGTGTGACTGCCATCACAACGCTGGTAGACAAGCAAGATCCTAAGAGCTCTATCAATACATACACTCACATATTAAGATAGAAAAACCAAGTAGGATACTACCATGTTCAGCAAGACTGTTTATATACATGTGAATATCCCAAGCTTCCATTAAGTAATATACAAGCTAGTATGATACAGTAATGGCCTTCTAGGGCATAAACACTAACAATCTCCCACTTGCACTAGGGCCATGTACTGGCATATCGTAGACCGATGATCTCGAGTAGCCTCTCGAACTGAATCTGAGGAAGGGCCTTCGTGAATGGATCAGCAATGTTCTCTTCAGAAGCAACTCTCCGAACCTCGATCTCCTGACGATCAATGATCTCCCTGATCAGGTGATACCGCCTTAAGATGTGTCTGGACTTCTGATGGGACCTTGGTTCCTTCGCTAAAGCTATAGCTCCGTTGTTGTCGCAATACAGAGGTATTGGATCAACTATGGTAGGAACCACCTGAAGTTCTGTTAGGAACTTCTTCATCCAGACTGCTTCTTTTGCGGCATCGCAAGAAGCTATATACTCCGCTTCCATTGTCGAGTCAGCAACGGTGTCCTGCTTGGAGCTCTTCCAGCACACCGCCCCTCCATTGAGGGTAAAGACATAACCCGACATGGACTTGGAATCGTCCTTATCACTCTGGAAGCCGGAATCAGCAAAAGCCTCCAACCTGAGGTCTTTTCCGCCGTAAACCAAGAACATCTACTTAGTCCTCCTTAGGTACTTGAGAATGTTCTTTACTGCTATCCAGTGTTTCTCCCCTGGGTCTGACTGATACCGGCTTACCACGCTCAGTGCGTAAGCAACATCTGGTCTGGTACACAACATCGCATACATTATAGAGCCTACCGCAGAAGCGTAGGGTATAATAGACATGCGTTCCCTTTCCAAATCAGTCTTGGGAGACATCTCTTTGGAGAGGGTGATTCCGTGACAAGCCGGTAGATTACCGCGCTTAGAATCTTCCATACTGAATCTTTTCCGTACAGTGTCGATATACCTGGACTGCGAAAGTCCCAACATCCTCTTGGATCTATCACGATAGATCCGGATCCCCAGAATGTACGAGGCATCACCCAGGTCTTTCATGGAGAACCTGTGTGACAAGAATCCTTTGACAGATTGTAGCATAGGAATGTCATTTCCTATCAATAGAATGTCATCCACGTACAAGACGAGGAATACGACACTTCTGGCCACAACTTTACTATATATGCACGGTTCATCTGGATTTTTGATAAAGTCATACTCTTTGACTGTCTCATCAAAACAGATGTTCCAACTCCGCGATGCCTGCTTTAGTCCATAAATAGACTTAAGCAGCTTGCATACTTTCCCGCTGCTCCCACTCTGATTGAAACCCTCTGGCTGATCCATATAGACGCTCTCTTCTAAATTTCCATTCAGAAAAGCCGTCTTTACGTCCATCTGCTAGATTTCATAATCATGGAAGGCAGCAATAGCAAGAAGGACCCGAATGGATTTGAGCATAGCCACTGGAGAAAAAGTTTCGTCATAGTCCAAACCAGGTCTTTGACGAAAACCCTTTGCAACAAGTCTAGCCTTATAGGTTTCCACCTGTCCATCTACACCAATCTTTTTCTTGAAGATCCATTTGCATCCTATGGGTTTTACCCCATCTGGAGCAAAGTCCAAAGTCCATACTTTGTTGGTGTACATGGACTCCATTTCGGTCCGCATTGCATCTAGCCATCGTACCGAATCGCCGCTCTGGATGGCCTGCTGGAAGTCAGTAGGTTCATCATCATCTATGATGCAATCCTCTCTATCCCCATCTATGAGAAAACCGTAGTATCTCTCAGGCGGATGAGACGGCCTACTACTCCTGCGGAGGGGTGTGGGAATGTCCTGTTCTTCTTGAACTCCTGGTTCTACCAAACTTTCAGTAGCAGTTTATGGTTCTGGAATTTCTTCCAGTTCTATTTCGCTCCCACTTGATTCCTTTTCCAAAAACTGATGTTCTAGAAAATGGGCATTACGAGAAACAAATACCTTTTGTTCCTCTGCGTAATAGAATAGATATCCCCTGGAGTGCTTTGGATATCCCACAAAACTACACTTTACTGATCGTGCCTCGAGCTTGTCCACATGTTGCTTCTTAACAAAAGCTGGACATCCCCAAATCTTTATATACTGTAGATGGGGTTTCTTCCCGCTCCACATCTGATATGGAGTGGTAGGCACAGTCTTGGTAGGAACCATGTTCAAAAGATATGCCGCTGATTCTAGCGCATAACCCCAGAAAGATCGCGGTAACTCAGCATTACTCATCATGGATCGTACCATATCCAATAGGGTTCGATTCCGTCTCTCCGATACACCGTTATGCTGTGGAGTGTATGGAGGAGTAAGCTGAGAGAGAATTCCTTTCTCTTTTAGGTAACCAAGGAACTCGGCACTTAAGTATTCTCCACCTCGATCAGATCTTAGTGTCTTAATACTTTTGCCGGTTTGGTTTTCTACTTCATTCTTATACTCTTGGAATTTCTCAAAAGCCTCGGATTTATGTTTCATCAGATAAATGAATCCGTATCTTGAGTAATCATCCGTGAAAGTAATGAAATAGGAAAAACCACCTCTCGCATGTTTAGACATTGGACCACATACATCGCTGTGTATGAGTCCTAAGAGCTCGCTCGCTCTTACTCCATGTCCAGTAAATGGAGTCTTTGTCATCTTTCCTTTGAGACAAGATTGACAAGTGTCATAAGATTGATATTCGAACGTGTCCAAATATCCTTCTCTATGCAACTTAGTCAACCTTCTCTCATTGATGTGACCCAGTCTACAATGCCATAAGAAAGCTTTATTTAAATCTGGAGACTTTCTTTTTAGTGTGTTCTGGACATTGAAAATTTGGAGTTGGTTTAAAACATATATGCCGTTATTTAGAGTACCGGACCCAATCAAACCATGATTAAGGTGGATGTTAACAACATCTCTTACAAACGTGAAATCATAACCTTTATTTGATAACAAGGAAACTGATATGATATTACACGTTAAGCTTGGTACAAAATAACAGTTATGTAAAACCAAAATATGTCCACTCGTCAATCCTAGGTGATAATCCCCGACGGACGCAGCTCCCACGCTAGCTCCGTTAGCAACCCTGAGGATCATGTCACCTTCCTTCAGCACTCTACGGTTTCTCAGTGCCTGCAATGAATTGCAAATATGAGATCCTGATCCGGTATCCAATACCCAGGAAGTAGAGTTGATTGACAGACAATTCTCAATTACAAACACACCTGAAGTCGAAGCCACAGCTTGCTTCGGTTCCTGGTTCTTGGCGTTCCACGCCTTGCAATCCTTCTTCCAGTGCCCTTTCCTATGACAGTGGAAGCACTCATCCGGGCCAACTATCGGTACTGCTATCTTTTTCTTTCCCTTCTTTCCCACCTTACTAACACCTCCTCTAGGTTTGGGTGCGGCCTTCTTCTTCCTTCCTTTGGCCCTAGCCTTGGACCCGGAAGAAGATGCACCGCCAACAAACATAGCGGGTGTTTCTCTTGCTTTCTTCAAGGTGCCCTCTGCACTCCTTAACATGTTCAGGAGTTCCGCAAGTTCAACTTCTTTTCCTTGAAGATTGAAGTTGAGGATAAACTGGGCGTAGGTGGGAGGAAGGGACTGGAGAATAAGGTCTGTATAGAGCTCATTATCCAAAGTCGTCCCAAGGTCTGCGAGCTCTTCAATATAGCCGATCATCTGTAGGACATGTTCACCTATCGATGACCTGACAGCCAACCTCGCTCGAAACAAGTTCTTAGAGGTCTCGTATCTTGCTATACGAGATTGCTCTCCATAAAGTTCCTTTGTATGGAGAAATATGCCATCTAGGGACATATCCTCGTGCCTCCTCTGATGTTCATTTTCCATAGAGGCAAGCACGACGCACTTGGCTCTCGCGCAATCTAAATCCCAGGTTTTGCGGATTTCCTTATCCGCATTGCTGGATTTGGGACCAGGGACAGCAGGTGCCGTAGCGGTGAGGACGTACCCCAGTTTGTCATAGGTCAAAGCCATTTTGACATTCCGCAGCCAATCTTTATAGTTTGGCCCCGTCAGTATATTTTTTTCTAAAAGTAACTTAAGTCCAGTCATTTTCAGGGTCGCTGCAATTAGGAGAGAGAGAAGAAAACTCTTTAGCATGATGCTCTTGCAAGTTTAGAGTGGTTTTTAGTTTATCTAAACTGGATGGCTCCCACTGTTTCTCGAATCCTTCCTCAAACCATAAAAGAAGAATTAGCCAGGACTATTCTCACCGTACAATACTTGCTTAACCGTTCAGCCAGGCCAGTGTCGATACTTCGAGGGAGGTTTTCCAACGCTTTCGCGAAATTCCTTAATTAAATAACCTCTTTTCTCTGGGGGCGTAACCCCGCTGACACCTTTCTGGACACCTACTAGGTTTATAGCATTGATCGTTAAGTGACGAATATCCTGATAAGTAGCATATACTCACAGTAGGATCGGGATCCAAATATCATCGTATGATAATGTTGAAGGAATCCTACTAACATTCATCAAACTCCAAATGGTATGCATCTCTTTGCAAATTTCAGTTTCTTTAGAAATTCCCGATATTTATTTCTGCCCCATGCTCTTATGACCTTGGCGTTAGGTCAAAATGTCATAAGTCACATATCAAGTTCTACCCATCATTATCTTGTCAATTTGAACCCATCCGTATATATCCTTGACGTTCGGCCAAAATGATAATACGACTGTCCCAAACTAACTACATCTACCTATGCAACAAATGAATACCCAGTAGCTACCAAACACTATGCCTTGGCGTTAGGTCAAAATACATAGCTTGAATACTACTGAATACCCAGATGAAATGACGGAGGGCTACGAATGGTTTTGGCGAAACCGTGAACGTAGTGAACTTGATATAACCGAAGGAACCTGATAGCTTTTAAAAGGAGTGGTTAAAGCTCCGCATTTAAAAATATCTGTTTTAAAAATAACCGAGTGGTTTCTTTTAAATTGTTCCAACGATTTAAACTTTGGTTTGTTTTTCTTTGCATTATAGATAATGCGTCCCATCATTAACCTATCATTGCAGAAAACAACGAAAATACAACGTCCTCTTATGCCATCCGCATTCGCCACTGGGTCCCGTCATCACCCGTTAGGTTACTTAACTAACGACAGAGCGGGGGCTGGGCTAGCGCGGGTGTAAAACATAAGTGACGTCTAAATAGCTATCATATATATAGATATTTTACATTCGTCTGACGCAATGATATACATTCCAGAACACAGATAAACAATATTGGATTTGCAAGCAATCTGTATTTCTTTTGAGCCTGCAAGAAAAGACAGATTACACAGTTGTGATGAATAGCCGTTACCCCACCCTCGACCCCTACGGGTACGGCAAACTACCCGCCCGGCAGTTTGTGTACCCCACCTTGGGTCAGTCCTAGGAGCAAAAACAGTAAAATGAAATAATACAACGGTGGCTACAACCGCAACCTGGATGTGCCCCGCAAAAATAATATTACAACAAATTTACATTTACAACAAATGAATTAAACAATAACCCATTGCAAACCCCGGCTATACACCACAACATTCCAATACAGTTTATATGCACAAACAGATATAACCATTACAGAAATGTGCAACCCCCTGCCAACCGACATACTAGCAGTTATAGGAGGTTTACGAACACATTTAACAATCACAGATATAATCCAACATGCAAATACTGTACAATTTCGATCGATTAAACAACATTAATATTGCTCCAAAAACTGCTCTGTTAAACTGAAACCTGGGCAAATATTAAATATTCCAGAAAACCCCAAATAATACAGAGAACCACCACAATAAAATGGGTCACTGAATCATCCAAATGGCGGCGGATCCGCGGTGGCAATAGTGCTAAGCGCCGTGGATCCGCGGCTCTGTAGATGATTCAGTGCACCAAATTTTTTGTGTGTTCTTCTGGTGTCCTTTCAAGCTCTCTGAACTTCCCTGAAAAATTTTTGGACTTCATTTTAAACTCGACAGAAACTTGACAGTTTTAGGGTTTTCCGGCTTCGTTTTTCCGTTCGAAGTTCGTACAAATTTGCAATTAAGTTATTTATTGTTTAGCGAGGCTCTGATACCACTGTAAGTCGATGTACTACACCCCAGTACTTATGGGGAGGCGGAAATTTCAAAAACGATCTTGTTTAGTGAACGAACATCGACTAACCGCTTAAATCGAAGCTAAACGATAACTAACCAAACATATAGTTATACTAAACTACTATGCTTAGGGATTATACCTATCGAAACTAGTCCTTCGTCTTTACGATCTCCTTGTTCTCCTCGGCCTTCTCTAGGTAGTAGACGATCCACCCGAGAGCAAAACTCCAAGCTTAGCCTCTAAACTTGAGGCAACTAACCTTCTTGGATTGCTAATCAAAGAAGCTAGAATGAAATAGAGTGATGGTTATGGATTGATTAGTCTTTCTAATCCTTTGATCTCAACTCATGAGGTGTAAGGATTAGGGTTTGAAGATGAGAGCTTGAGGAGAGAGAAGATGATAATGATAATGAGATGAGATTGTGAGTATCATAATATATTATGAAGCATTCTCATTTAAAGAATAAATGAATAAATGTGATGAATAAGCATGCTTCATAAATGCTAAGTGGTGATTCATTAAGCATGTGTCATTATCATTTATGGTGCAATAATGATAATGATGAATCACCCTCATGACTCACAATCTTATCCAAAGTAACCTCCTTAATCACATCTTCTAGAAGCTTCTCGCACAATTACGAGAACGCCCCTCCGATCCGCAAAAAATACGGAAAAACTTTAGACTGTAAAAATCCAATAACCGGATACCAGTAACTGGCTTAAACCAAAGCCGACTGGTAAAAACTGTCCGAAAGTCGTACGTGCGTAAACGCACGTATGCGTCCGAACCCTTGTCGTAAAACCATACGACCTCTATATCGTTTCGCCTGGAATAGGAAACTCTCTGTGTGGGACTCTAGAGACTCGACTACTACGCTGGCAGTGGGTTTAACCACAGACCGCAAGCGGTACTAGCTGTACGTAACGGTCCCCAGGTAGTTGTCGATAAGAAGGCCGATGAGGAAACCCATCCGAACTCCTACTGAGTCTGATGTGACAATCTCCATACAGTCCGGTCCGTTCGTCCAAGACTATCGCATATCGGGACTAGGGGGCGGCAAGCGTCAGTCCCCTAATAGCGGTATAAGTCGTGTCGGAGGGAAGCCCATTACACCCTGAGAAACTACTGGAACCTACCAGCAAATCTCGCTTGCCCTGGCCAGGGACTTTGCGTAATGGCTCTCTGACACAGCACGATATCTACTCCCAATACCGGGAGGGACGAATCCTGTCTAACCGCCACTGCCTCCAAGTGCTCGGGACTGCACCCAACTGCTACCTGTTTGCACGACTCCTTTGAGCCGTGGTAGGGTAGCAATCTAAGAGCAGTGGGACACACTCGAGGCGAAGTGGCAGTGTCAAGTCTGCGGACTAAGCTGTACTCATGTCACCTGGGAACTGCTCACTGACGACTGGTATCAAACCAACCAACAGTTCCCTGTGAGTCCTGTCCGGTGTACCCGTAACCTAACAAGCACCTGCATACTATCTCCAGTACGACGTACTGACGGCTGTGGGACAGACCATCTCCTCAACTGGGATGAGAAGCGTACACACCAGTCTACTCCGGAGTATCGATGCTCTGTCTCGATAATCCAACGACCAGGGACCTGAATAAGGATGTGCTTGTAGACTACCCAGCCCCCACTAGTGTGACTGCCATCACAACGCTGGTAGACAAGCAAGATCCTAAGAGCTCTATCAATACATACACTCACATATTAAGATAGAAAAACCAAGTAGCATACTACCATGTTCAGCAAGACTGTTTATATACATGTGAATATCCCAAGCTTCCATTAAGTAATATACAAGCTAGTATGATACAGTAATGGCCTTCTAGGGCATAAACACTAACAATAGTATGCTATCTGGTTGCTCTTTACCTTAACGTGTACACTGATTGTCTCTCTGTTACATGTTGGTAAAGCCCTTAGGATGTGTACTTGACTACCTGGACTATGATGCGGATTATACTAGTAGGGACATGGTAGTCCATAAGTACATCCTTCAAAGTCCCTAGTCGTGGGTATATCAAGACGGGGCATCGATATACCAGAGTAGACTAGCGTGTACCTTCTCGACCCATACAGATGGGCGATGGATGATCCCATATCCATTGGTGTTTGACATCAGAGATGATATACGGGTGCTCAGTGGAGACTGGGTACACTGGACAGACTCGTCGAGAACTCCCAGATGGTATTATACCTTACGTCAGATGGCAGTTCTCTGGTGACACTGGTACAGAGTAGTCTGTTGACCCGAGATCGTCATAGAGTCTTGTGTGATTCCCACTGTGCTTTGATTTTCACCTTACCACGTCCAAGAGGGCGTACAAAACGGTGGTTTTTGGGTACAGTCCCGAATCACATGGAGGCAAAGAGCGATATGAGGGGATTCGTCTCTCCCAGTATAGGGAGTTAATGTTGCGCTGTGTTCGATTGGCTATAACCGGAAATCCCTGGCCAGGGTTGCTGAGATTTACTGGTAAGTGTTACCTGTAGTTTCTCGAACTGTTATAGACCTCATATCGACACGACTTATCGAGCTATTGGGGTCTGACGTTTACCACCCCTAGGCGAGATATGCGACATATCAGACGACGAGACCGGACTGTACGGTAAGTGTTACTGGTTGGATTCACAGGAGTGTGAGCGGGCTTGCTCGTCGATCTTCTGATCGCTCAATACCCGGTTGGCCGTTACGTTTAGCAGACCGCTTGCGGCTTGTGGGTGTTTGATATGATCATCACCTGCTGCCGGCGTATTGACGAGTCTTTAGAGTTCTACACTGAGGTTTCCTAGCTCAAGCGAAATGAAATAGGAGCGCATATGAGATATGTGCGGGACCGAGAATAATACCAGTATGTGATACTGTATTCGATTCTCGCGATTTGTGATATTGATCGGTTATATGCGATATAGCCGGGTTATCGGATCAAGTGTTGATTCGATAAATTGTTACTATTGATATTAGTCGGTTATATGTGATATGACCGGATCGTTAAATCAAGTATTGATTTAATGATTTAATGTATAATTATATATTAGATATATTACTTTACGTTAACTAATATTTTTTCACTTAAAAAGGATTTTCTCACTTGATGTGCACATTGTATATGTGATATACTTTTGTGCACTTGATTGTATTATGTTTGATGATACATAAAAGTTTGTGTGTATGAGTAAACCATGGTTATGTTAATGGTTAGGGTTTTGTTTATTTACTTATTCATTTATTTATTTATTCATTTTGGAAAGATAAATAGAATGGTGGCTTATTTTGTTCTTTTGTTGAAACTTCATGAAGTGTTGAAAGCTTGACCATTTTGTTTCTTTCCTAAACCTAACCATTCACCTAACCCTAGTTTATTCTCTACACTTAACCATGGTTGCTATATGATAAGATCACTTGATTTAATATAATTAATCAAGTGATTTTATAATTATCATCATATTCTTTTCTTCTTCTTCTTCTTCTTCTTCTTCTTCAAGATGAAGAAAACCTTGTATCCTTTAATGGTGTCTTGAGAAAAAGAGTGAGAAATCCAATTCTAAAGTGAACCCACTTCTTATTTCTTCATCCTCTACCACTTGCCAAGTAGTATAGGGTGTTTTCGTCACAAGTTTCATGGCTTGGTGAAGTTGGAGCTAGATCTTGTGTTGCCTCGATGTAGATCATCTTCGGCATCGAAGTCGACGACCTATCCCACCCATTTCTCCGATGAAGCCGACGCTAGAGCCCGGGATCCGATGATCGCAGCGAGGGGACTTCTTCACGGAGCTATGGAGGTGGAGGACCGGATCTACAAAGGTTGTATTTCCGTTAACTCTTAGTTAAGTTGTTAACTAGTTGCATGTTTCGCCTATTCTCTAGTTAACGATCGCATTAGGGTTTCTCGGCACCGGAAAAATTTGAAATTGGCATGGTTGATGCCTTGTGAGACCTCATTAGTGTGCCTAGGAACCCTACAGCGGTATCAGAGCTACTAGGCATTGGATGTCGATCTATGGGGTGTTCTCACTGTGTGACAGTGTGGCGAAGCATAGGCTCTTACCCCCAGGGTGTCCCGAGACCGGAAGGTGTTCCGGCGTGTTGTAGTCCTCGCGAGGGGGCATGCGTAAAAAGTAGCCGCTGAGAGACCCGTTGGTGCCACGGCGACCCCATTGGATGGGGTTGCTGCCTGACCTACAGTGGTATCAGAGCCTAGCTAGAGCCTTAGGCGATGCGTAGACGTTGTTAGAAACCCGATCGAACTCCGAAACCCTAAATTTCAACCCTCTCTGGACATTTTTTCAAAACTGGATTTTTTCCAGATTAAAAATTCTTAAAAAATTCAGCAGGCAATTCTAAGAATTACGATGCAAAATTGACCAAGTGATACGGCTAAAGCGCGGCGGAACCGCGGCAGAAGCTTGGATTCTGCGGCGGTTCCGCGGCCAAATGATAGGTTAGACTTCAATTTTTGCAGAGTAATTTGTCTCTTCAGGTGCTGAGTTTTCTGGGAATTTTTAATATGCACTTAAGAGTTGAGTTTTCTGGGGTGTTTTGGAGCTTCGATGATTCGATCGGAAATTTCAAACTTTGTCTATGAGTTTTTCCGGATAATTTTAGAATATGTTAAAAAGTTCGACCGGATATAAATACCCACTTTTTTCCCTGTTGGGAAATTTCAAAGTGTTGGATCTTTCCGTAGTTTAATGACGTTCCAAGCAGTGCAAGTAACTCGATGGACCCTCTAGAAGACAACAAACCTTAACTCGATTATGTGACCGTCTTGAACTTCCCTTTGAACCTTCTGGTTTGGGGCAGTACGGCGTGCCACATGTGAGGCGTTGACTTGACCCTTCTACGGCTAGACAGTTGGTACTGAGACATGAAGTGAATGTTTTTAAACTTATTTCATGTGTTCGGGAAAACTTGGGTGTTCGATTGTTCGATCGGAAAGTTTAACATTTTCTATTTATCCGGAATGTGATACAATAATTGGAATTCACAAGTAGTTATGAGATAACTGAATGAATGTTATGAATCTAGCACTTTAGTCTCACTTGATCGGTTGCTACGGAATTTTGATGTGATCAAAAATCCGTCGCAATCACGTAACATACGCGGATACTCGCCGGTAAACTTAATAGACAGCTATGCCCCATAGCCCCGACCAAGTGACTGTAGGAGAACTCCGTCGCCGAATGCATCCGTTCGGGTGCTCGCGGCAGCGATGTTCCGCCTTAGTGCACTTCGTCGGAGGCATCGGGGGATCAGCCGTCTACTGAAGTTTGTGACGAGCATTCGATCAGGATGTCGGGAATCTTGTTGAATTGCCCGACTTGATATTGAAAAGAGTTTTCGATAAATGAGACTAAAATGCGGGGTTTATAATCGTTAGGCATGCGATGTCTAAGGAATTCATTTGATTAGGCATGCGATGTCTAAAGAGGTTGCGGATTCCAACTGTTGTAGTTTTACACTTTCTTTTCTGTGACCGTAAGTGTAATATGTGATATCGCCGGTTTCGTTGCTATATGTCAACGACAATTGAGATACGCGTGTTTACTTACGTTGATGACATGTGATGTTATGTGTTGCTAGATATGTTATATTGGATCGTCGTGTTTGAATAGCCGGGGGTTTTTTATGTGAGATGAGTGTTTTTCATTTTCATTCATGTAAAAACTTGTATGTAATATTCTTTTATTAGGGCACTTCCAGGTTGCGGAAGATGTCACCATTTGTATATTATTTACTTTTCCGCACTAGGATAGACCCAAGGAGGAGGGCACAAGTAACCGGGTTCTGGAGTCCAGTGGGAGACCAATTCGAGGAGTCGAGTCCGGGTCTCCTAACTCTAGAATTGGTAGGGTTGCTTGCTGCTCTCGTTGGGGTCTAGGGGTGTGGGTTTGGCTATTCATCGCGACCATGGAATCCGTGTTTTATACTGGCTCGTATTGAAAACATGGACGTCCTAGTATATCCAATGTTTCATATGATTCTTCTACTGCGATATCTGTGATGTGATCATGTGATATGTTCTGTGATGGATACAGTATATAGTATATATGATATATTTTATATTGACGTTGCTTATGTTTTGCACCCGCACTAGCCCTGCCTCGCTCTGGCGTTAGTTACCTAATCTAACGGTGCAGACGGGACATCGAGGCGAATTCGGATGGCATAAGCGTACGTTATATTTATCTGTGATGTTTAGGTGACTTAAATGATGGGACTTAATTAATATGATTAATGAAAGTAAAAGAAACCTCAAGATGTTGTAGAATCGAATTTCAAAAATAAAACAGGTAGCTACAGTTCTTGCTTTGCACAGCGGTATATATGATATATCCTGCACCTTATTCGATGAGGAAAGGGCCGACGTCCCTTCACCGGGAGTGCCCCCTTTAGCAATAACTGGCAGATGCTACACCCCTCAGTTTGTCTTTTGATTGCTTCTATAGTTCTTGCTTTGCACAGTAATATATATGATATATCCCGCACCTCATTCGACGAGGAAAGGGTCGACAATCCCTTCACCGGGAGTGACCCCTTTAGCAAAGCTAGAAAAGCCTAAAAAACACTCCATTTCAAAATTCATTTGATTCTACAACGATATCAAGTTCATTACGCAATAGGTTTTCAGAAAAAACCTGTCGTAGCCTTTCGTCATTTCAGATAAATACTAATTAGTATTCGTGCTGCAGTAGTTTGGCATGCGTCAAGGCGTAGTGTACGGTAGCTAACTAGTGCTTATCTGCTAGCATACGATACGATTGGATTAGGGTAGTCATGCGGCCTTGTTGGCTTTCGTCAAGGGTCGTGCGGGTGGGTTTAATTCAATCAAGAAATGTACGGGTTGAACTTGACTAGCGGGCTATAGTTTGTTGGCTTTCGTCAAGGTCATAGCACTTTAGGGGCAAAATTATCGGGAATTTCAAGTGTTGAAATTTGCAATGAGATTGCATACCTTCTATGAGATAGTTGGATCCTGATACCCACTGCGAGTAATTGTTACTCCTGGGAGAGTTTTACACTTTACAATTAGCCGATCTATTAGGTGTCTAGAAAGGTGTCAACGAGGTTACGCCTCTGAGAAAACGAGGTTTACATTAATTAGGTTCGTGCGAAAGCACGGAGGACCTCCCTCAAAGTACCGACACTGGCCTGGCTGAAAGATTGGTGAATTTGTAGCATGTAATTAATCCCGGCTAGTCTTTCCTTTTAGGGTTTGAAGGAAGATTTGATAAAAACAGTGGGAGCCATCCTGATTAGATAAAATAAATAACCAATCTAATCTTGCAAGAGCGCACGCAGAGTGTTTTCTTCTCTCTCTCCAGGTAGCGACCATATCACGCCTTAATCAAGATAATAATACGGATGTATTAACTGAACCCACTTGTTATACTGAGCTGGGGAACGTTGGTCCCGCTCCAACTTATAATTGTTATAAGACAGAGCAGGAAATTGGGGAATACCAGAATTCCTATGCCGCCCAAACGAGGAAAGTGCATATGATGCATCTCCTTCGGGTGTGTTTATTATACAGAACTGTTTCTCAGTATTCTTTACGTCCTAGATATGAGATATCGGATCAGGATCCCGCATATGTAATTTGTTACATGGGCTACAGAAAGGTAAAGAACTGAGAACGGGTGATAAGTTTTATGAGACAGAAAACGGGGCAAGTGTTGCAGCCAAGTCTGTTGGTCACTGTCACCCTGTATTCCAAATACATTGATTCTGAACGAATGTTATTAGATACCGAACCTGATATACAAAATCATATCAGTCTCTTTATTAGTAAAGAAAGGATATAATTTTGTTTTGTTGGATAATGTTTTGAACATTTCCTATATCGAAAGTTGATCGGTTCAGGCACGTTATCTAAAAGCATTGATGTTCTAAATCAAACTACAGTTCTTAGTATACAGAACACACACAAGAAGAAGAGTTCAGAAATGAACGGGTCCTTCTTGAGGTTTTGTAGACTAGGTCATATCAATGCGACCCGACTAGCTAAGTTGCACATAGATGCATATTTAAATCTGTTTGAATTTACATCTTGTGAAAACTTACCGATCATGTCACAAAGATAAGATGACCACAGCTCTGTTTATTAGAAGCAGAGAAAGAGTTAGTGAACTCTTGGGATGATACATGTTGATGTATGTAGGTCCCCTGTCTACACATGCTAAGACCGGTTCTTTGTATTTCATTAAATTCTCTGATAATCTCTCAAGATTCAGACATATGTTCCTGTTGAAACACAAGTCCGAACTTTTTGAGATATTCACAGAATATAAGTTAGAAATAGAGAACCAAAACGGGTATAAGTATTATGTCCTTTGATGTGATCAAGGAGGAGAATACTTGAGCACGGAATTCTTCGACATTTCTAAAGGAGAATGAGATTCTCACTCAGCATTACTCCTCCGTATACACCATAGCACGATGGTATATCGGGGCGGAGCAATAGCACCCTATATGATATGATGTGCTCTATGATGAGTACTACTGAGTTGCATGTTTCCTTTTGGGGGTTATGCACTTAAGAAGCTGCATACCTATTGAATTAGGTTCGAATCATATCACAGCCTACCACTCCATATAAGATATGGTATGGGAAGAGCCCATGTCTTAAGCTAGTTAAGATTTGGGGTTGACCGGCCTATGTCTAAAAGCAAAATCCGTACAAGCTCGAGGCAGGGTCTGTAATGTAGAACTGGAAAGGTTCCAGCTATACAAACTACAGCAGATGATTTGATAAAACCAAAGGATTCAATAGTTACCAACGAACCTCAGCCTCTCCGCCGATCTAGTAGGGTTTCTCACCCACCTGAGAGATACTTCAGTTTCTCTATGACAATGGGAGCGAGGATTGCATCATGAGATGATGACTCAACTAGTTTCGAGCTGGCCATCGAGAGTAGGGACTCTGTAAGAATGGCTGGATGTTTAGCGATCTGAGATGGAATCCATGTACACCAACAAAGTATGGACTTTGGTTGCTATATCTGAAGGGTTAAATCCCCATCAGGAGCAAGTATATCTTGAGAAGATTACTTGGTGTAGATGGAAAAGTTAAGACTTTCAAAGCTAGACTTGTTAAAAATTTGCATCATTGACCAGGCGTGGATTATGATGAAATTTTTTTGGTGGCTATGCTTAAGTCTATCCAGATCCTACTTGCCACGGCTACATACCATGAGTACGATATCTGGTGGTTGGGTGTCATGACTGCTTTTCTAAATACTGATTTAGAAGAGAACGTCTATAAGTACACAGCCAGAGGGCTTCGTAAACAGTGGGAGCAGCGGAAACGTGTGCAAGTTGCTTTACAGATTAAAGCAGGCATCGCGGAGTTGGAACATCTGTTTTGATGAGTTAGTCAAACAGTTTGACATCATCAAAATGGTAGATGAACCTTGTATATACAAAAAGGTAATAGGGAGTATGGTAGTGATCCTCGTAGAGTACGTGGATGACATACTCTTGATAGGGAAGGAGTTTCCTATGCTACGCTCGGTCAATCTCCGCTTATCACAAGGATTCTCCATATAGGATCAAAGTGATACCTCCTAAATCCTGAGTTTTCATCTATGAGATAGATGTAATTGGATGCTAGGATTCTCACTAGTAGTAGTGAGATGGTATCAGATGATCCTGGGGAGAATCACTGGAAGGGTTCCAGGGTGATAAAGACGACTGAATGTCAGTCACAGGCATTGTCTTTACCCTCAGTAAAGGTACGATATGTTGGGAGAGTTCCAAGCTAGATACCGTGGCATACTAGACGATTAAGGCTGGATTCATCGCCACTAAAGATGCTACCAAAGAAGAAGTCTGGATGTATATTTGTTCATGAGATGAACTTAGTTCCTCCCATTGTGTGACAATGGAGTTGTGGCTTATGCCAAGGAACGTATGTCCCATCAGTGATCCAGACACATTCTAAGGCAGTATCACCTGATCATGGAGATGGTTGATCTCCAAGGTGATCGAGGTTAGGAGAACAGACTCAGAAGACAACACGGCGGATCCACTGACAAAGCCTTTTTCCCAGACAGAGACTTTTATGGGATGGTTGAGTATGAGATACTACAACCACTGCTATCAAATGGCCCTAGTGCAAGTGGGAGATTGTTAGTTATATGTATGCCCTAGAGCCTATTACTATACATAGGATGTATACTGTAGTGGATGCTTGGACATATATAGGGAGGACTTTCTTGCTCGACATGATAGTATGCTATTTGGTTGCTCTTTACCTTAACGTGTACACTGATTGTCTCTCTGTTACATGTTGGTAAAGCCCTTAGGATGTGTACTTGACTACCTGGACTATGATGCGGATCATACTAGTGGGGACATGGTAGTCCATAAGTACATCCTTCAAAGTCCCTAGTCGTGGGTATATCGAGACGGGGCATCGATATACCAGAGTAGACTAGCGTGTACCTTCTCGACCCATACAGATGGGCGATAGATGATCCCATATCCATTGGTGTTTGACATCAGAGATGATATACGGGTGCTCAGTGGAGACTGGGTACACTGGACGGACTCGCCGAGAACTCCCAGATGGTATTATACCTTACGTCAGATGGCAGTTCTCTGGTGACACTGGTACAGAGTAGTCTGTTGACCCGAGATCGTCATAGAGTCTTGTGTGATTCCCACTGTGCTTTGATTTCCACCTTACCACATCCAAGAGGGCGTGCAAAATGGTGGTTTTTGGGCACAGTCCCGAATTACATGGAGGCAATGAGCGATATGAGGGGATTCGTCTCTCCCGGTATAGGGAGTTGATGTTGCGCTGTGTTCGATTGGCTATAACCGGAAATCCCTGGCCAGGGTTGCTGAGATTTACTGGTAAGTGTTACCTGTAGTTTCTCGAACTGTTATAGACCTCATATCGACACGACTTATCGAGCTATTGGGGTCTGACGTTTACCACCCCTAGGCGAGATATGCGACATATCAGACGACAAGACCGGACTGTACGGTAAGTGTTACTGGTTGGATTCACAGGAGTGTGAGCGGGCTTGCTCGTCGATCTTCTGATCGCTCAATACCCGGGTGGCCATTACGTTTAGCAAACCGCTTGCGGCTTGTGGGTGTTTGATATGATCATCACCTGCTGCCGGCGTATTGACGAGTCTTTAGAGTCCTACACAGAGGTTTCCTGGCTCAAGCGAAATGAAATAGGAGCGCATATGAGATATGTGCGGGACCGAGAATAATACCAGTATGTGATACTGTATTCGATTCTCGCGATTTGTGACATTGATCGGTTATATGCGATATAGCCGGGTTATCGGATCAAGTGTTGATTCGATAAGTTGTTACTATTGATATTAGTCGGTTATATGCGATATGACCGGATCGTTAAATCAAGTATTGATTTAATGATTTAATGTATAATTATATATTAGATATATTAATTTACGTTAACTAATATTTGTTCACTTAAAAAGGATTTTCTCACTTGATGTGCACATTGTATATGTGATATACTTTTGTGCACTTGATTGTATCATGTTTGATGATATATGAAAGTTTGTGTGTATGATTAAACCATGGTTATGTTAATGGTTAGGGTTTTGTTTATTTACTTATTCATTAATTTATTTATTCATTTTGGAAAGATAAATAGAATGGTGGCTTATTTTGTTCTTTTGTTGAAACTTCATGAAGTGTTGAAAGCTTGACCATTTTGTTTCTTTTCTAAACCTAACCATTCCCCTAACCCTAGTTTATTCTCTACACTTAACCATGGTTTCTATATGATAAGATCACTTGATTTAATATAATTAATCAAGTGATTTTATAATTATCATCATATTCTTTTCTTCTTCTTCTTCTTCTTCTTCTTCTTCTTCAAGATGAAGAAAACCTTGCATCCTTTAATGGTGTCTTGAGAAAAAGAGTGAGAAATCCAATTCTAAAGTGAACCCACTTCCTATTTCTTTATCCTCTACCACTTGCTAAGTAGTATAGGGTGTTTTCTTCACAAGTTTCATGGCTTGGTGAAGTTGGAGCTTGATCTTGTGTTGCCTCGACGTAGATCATCTTCGGCATCGAAGTCGACGACCTAGCCCGCCCATTTCTCCGATGAAGCCGACGCTAGAGCCCGGGATCCGATGATCGCAGCGAGGGGACTTCGTCACGGAGCTATGGAGGTGCAGGACCGGATCTACAAAGGTTGTATTTCCGTTCACTCTTAGTTAAGTTGTTAATTAGTTGCATGTTTCGCCTATTCTCTAGTTAACGATCGCATTAGGGTTTCTCGGCACCGGAAAAATTTGAAATTGGCATGGTTGATACCTTGTGAGACCTCATTAGTGTGCCTAGGAACCCTACACATCTAATAGTATATATACCAATATACAATAATCGCTCCAGGCATGTTAATATGCAACATTACAGAAAAGTAATAAGTATCACAGAACAATACAGATAATCTGGGATCCCCGGGTTTCAGTAGTTTCACAGAGCCGCTACTGAAACCCGACGTTCCCCTGGTCGTTTGGATAGCCTATGCAATGATACCTAGACCCCTATAGGTGCGGCAAGTTACCCGCCAAAACCTGAAGCGAGGTAGTCCCCCACAGCATAGTGAATGGAACACCCGGCACTTCACGGAATTCGGTAACTTGAGCACCCCTCCTTGGGTCAACCTGTACCCCTACGAGTGCGGCGAATAGTCTGCCAATTCTAGAGTGAGGTCCCTTTGCCTCTCAATGCCATGAGATACGGACCCGTTGCCCTCCAGAACCCGGCTATCCATACACTCCGTCGTGGGGTAAACCTAGTACAGAAATGAAAAATATGTACAACGGGTACATCGACCTCTACCCGGCCGTGCCCCAAAAGAATATTAAACAACAGGCAGTGACGGCAGTCCACATGTTGGACGCTCGTCCCGCAATATCAAATGTACAAATAAATCCAAACTGCATTATCATTGCACCCTGCTATCCACCACGACAAATCCGCAATATCACAGCACAACACAGAACATCAACGCGAATGTCACGTTCGCAAACCCGTCTAAAAGAACTATAGCAATTAGACGCGGTTTACCGATCAAATGACATTCTCGGTCGGAGATATAAAGTAAGTACTGTAAACTAACACGTTTAAATTTCAATCGACAAAATATCCCAAAGTAGGCCCCACAAACATCTGCTGTACAGTAACAAAATCTGGGCCCAAAAGAATATTACCAAAAACCACAATTTCCTCAGTGAAGCTCTCTGGAAAAAATTGGAGCATTGTTCCCACAAAGTCGCCGCGGTTCCGCTGTCAAACCCTAGGTTTGATCTTGGATCCGCGGTGGATATGTGGGATCACGTGCCCAAATTTTCCTATAATTCTTAGAAAACCCTGCATGCTTTTCTGTGATATGTAAAATTATTTTTAGGCCCTTTAAAAAATCGACAGAAACTTGTGTGCTGAAAATTGTGATTTCGGAAATTCCGTTCGATCGATCTTTTAAACGCGTTAGCACAAGTTAGTAAAGCTTAATGGTGAGGCTCTGATACCACTGTAAGTCCATGGTAGCGCCCCGGCCATCTAACAGACGCCAAATGCGGAACAAAAACTTTTTATAACTGACGCTATCGCGTAATATAACCCGGATCTGCCATTAAAGCTAAACTAACAAACTACAAAGTGGGTAGAAATGTTATACCGAACGATCCGAGTCCTTCGGTCTTCAACCATCATCCTACGCTTTGTTGCGGCTGCTCCGATCTCCTGAATCTCCAGTCTTCTCGTCCAGGTGGCACCACGTCGACGGATCTTTAAACGGGCTCCCGCCTCTGAACCGAGGCAACTCGATCATCAAGTTTGCCAAAAGAGATGACCAAGATTGATGTAGAGAATGAGTAGAACACTTTGTCTCGTTACGTCCAAGGCTATGGACGAACGGTTAATGATGTTGCTTTTTGGATCGATATGAAATGAGAAACTTTTCTATTCTAATTTCCATGAACCAAATATCTATCATGTTTTCCCTCAAGCAACCATTTCTTCCAAGTGAGAGAGAGGAAGAAGAATGGCCGGCCACATATATAGGAGGAGGGAGGTGAGTGTAGGAGAGAGGAGGGGTGACCATAAAGGAAAAGCTTCTCACAAAATATCCTAAGCAATACAAAACCTCATTAATGTTAGTTGTATGTATGCCCTAGAGGACAGTATTGTACAGATGATGTATATTATATTGGATGCTTGGACATATATAGAGATGACTTTCTTGCTCGATATGATAGTATGCTATCTAGTTACTCTTTATCTTAACATGTACACTAGTCTCTTTAAACTGTCTTATAGTTACATGTTGGTAAAGCCCTTAGGATGTGTACTTGACTACCTGGACTATGATGCAGATCATACTAGTGGGGACATGGTAGTCCATAAGTACATCCTTCAAGGTCCCTAGTCGTGGGTGTATCGAGACAGGGCATCGATATACCAGAGTAGACTAGCGTATATGCTTCTCGACCCATGAGATGGGCGATGGATGATCCCATATCCATTGGTGTTTGACATCAGAGATGGTATACGGATGCTCAGTGGAGACTGGGTACACTGAACGGACTCGCCGAGAACTCCCAGATGGTATTATACCTCACGTCAGATGGCAGTTCTCAGGTGACACTTGTACAGGTTAGTCTGTAGACACGAGATCGTCATAGAGTCTTGTGTGATTCCCACTGTGCTTTGATCTCCACCTTACCACGTCCATGAGGGCGTGCAAAACGGTGGTCTTTGGGTACAGTCCCGAGTCACATGGAGGCAATGAGCGATAGGGGTTTCGTCTCTCCCGTTATTGGGGGTTGATGTTGCGCAGTGCTCGATTGGCCGTAACAGGGAAGTCCCTGGCCAGGGCTGATCAGAGATTTGCTGGTAAGTGTTACCAGTAGTTTCTCGACCCGTTATGAGCCTCACATCGGCACGACTTATCGGTTATTGGGGTCTGACGTTTACCACCCCTAGACTTGATATGCGACGTATCAGACGAACAGACCGGACTGTACGGTAAGTGTTACTGGTTGGATTCCCAGGAGTGTGAGCGGGCTAGCTCGTCGATCTTCTGATCGCTCAATTCCCGGATGGCCGTTACGTTTAGCAGACCGCTTGCGGCTTGTGGGTGCTTGATATGATCATCATCTGCTACCGGCGTATTGACGAGTCTTTAGAGTCCTACACAGAGGTTTCCTGGCTCAAGCGAAACGAAATAGGAGCGCATATGAGATATGTGCAGGACCGAGAATAATGCGTGTATGTGATACCGCATTTCATTCTCACGATATATGTTTCGATTGTTATATTCGATATGACCTAGTTATCGAATCATTGATTCGATAAATCGATACATTGGATTCTAGTCGGTTATGTGCGACATGACCGGATCTTTGAATCAAATGTTGATTTAATGATTTAATGTATAATTATATATTTGATATATTACTTTACATTAACTAGTATTGGTTCACTTTAAACGGATTTTTCTCACTTGATGCACATTATATATGTGATATGCTTTTGTGCACATTTTTGTATCATGTTTGATGATACTTGTTCATTTGGTTAAGTGTAAAGAATTAAACCATGGTTAAGTAGATAATTAGGGTTTTGATTCTTTCTCTCATTTATTTATCCATTCTTTATTTATATAAATGGATAAATGAAAACATAATGGTTTCTTTTTATCATGAAGCTTGTTGAAGCTTCATGAAGCTTTGACTAAAGAAACCATTTTGTCTTCTAGCTTAACCCTAACCCTTCTCTTTTACCATGGTCTTTTCTCTACACTTAACCTTGGTTTAGTTATGATAAGTATTGATTTATTTTGATTTTATCTCAACACTTATCATATTCTTTCTTCTTCTTCATCTTCATCTTCAAGAAAGAAACCTTGATGCCATCAATGGCAACTTGAGTTCTAGTGAGAGAAATCCAATTCTAAAGTGAACCCACCTCCTATTTCTTCACCCTCTACCTCTTGCCAAGTTGTTTTGGGTGTTTTCTTCACAAGTTTCACAACTTTGTGAAGTCGGAGCTTGAGCTTGTGCAACCTCGACGTAGATCGTCTTTGATACGAAGCCGACGACCTATTCCGCTCGTTTTCCCGATGAAGCCGACGAATGAGTCTAGGATTCGAAAAGGACAGCGAGAGGATGACTATGTGGAGCTAAAGAAGTGGATATCCGGATCTATAAAGGTTGTAGCATCTAACTTTTAGTTAAGTAGTTAACTAGTTTACCGTTTCTCCTAGAATTCTAGCCGACGATCCGTATTAGGGTTTCTCGGCACCCATATTTTTGAAATTGGCATGATTGATGCCTCGTGAGACTTCATTAGAGTGACTAGGAACCCTACAGTGGTATCAGAACCTAGCTAGAGCCTTAGGCGAAGTCTAGAAGGAGTTTGAAAGCCGGACGAACCGAAAACCTAACCCCAAAATAGCTCTCTGGACTTTTTCTAAAAAATGGGATTTTTGTCAATTAAAAATATGCAGAAAATCAAGCAGGGTGTTATTTGAATTACTGTGAAATACGAGGGCCTAAGTCGACTTTTCCACCGCGTAAACGCGGCACGTGCTATGCATGATGCGGCGGTTCCGCGGCCTTACTGTTCCCTTGTATGATGATTTCTGCACAGTAACTCATATAATTTAATGCTATATTTTCTGGGATATTTTTATTGTGACTCTACAGCAGAGTATTCTGGGGGTGTATTGGGAATCAAAGATTCGATCGGATTATCAAATTTCGTCTTTGTGGCTTTCCGGATAACTTTAGAATATGTTAAAAAGTTCGACCGGATTCAAATACCCAACTTTTCACCTGTCGGGAAATTTCCAAGTGTTGGATTTTTCCGTAGTTTAACGACGTTCTAAGTAGTGCAAGTAACGCGATGGACCCTCTAGAAGACAACAAACCTTAACTCGATTATGTGACCGTCTTGAACTGCCCTTTGAACCTTCGGGTTTGGGGCAGTACGGCGTGCCACATGTGAGGCGTTGGCTTGACCCTTCTACGGCTGGACCGTTGGTACTGAGGCACGAACTGAATGTTGTTAGACTTATTTCATGTGTTGAGCTGTATCGGGAAAACTTGGGTATTCGACTGTTCGATCGGAAAGTTTAACATTTTCTGTTTATCTGGAATGGGATACAATAATTGGAATTCACAAACAGTTATGAGATAACTGAATGAATGTTATAAATCTAGCAGTTTAGTCCCACATGATATTGAAAAGAGTTTTCGATAATGAGACTAAAATGCGGGATTTATATCTGTTAGGCATGTGATGTCTAAGTATTTCATTTGATTAGGCATGCGATGTCTAAAGAAGTTGTGGATTCCAATTGTTGTAGTTTTACACTTTCTTTTCTGTGACCGTAAGTGTAATATGTGAATCGCCGGTTTCGTTGCTATATGTCAACGACAATTGGGATGCGCATATTTACTTACGTTGATGACATGTGATGTTATGTGTTGCTGGATATGTTATATTGGATTGTCGTGTTTGAATAGCCAGGGGTTTTTATGTGAGATGAGTGTTTTTCATTTTCATTCATGTAAAAACTTGTATGTAATATTCTTTTATTGGGGCACTTCCAGGTTGCGGAAGTCGTCACCTTTTGTATATTATTTACTTTTCCGCATTAGAATAGACCCAAGGAGGGGAGCACAAGTAACCGGGTTCTGGGGTCCAGTGGGAGACCAACTCGAGGAGTCGAGTCCGGGTCTCCTAACCCTAGAATTGGCAGGGTTGCTTGCCGATCTTGTAGGGGACTAGGGGTGTGGGATTGGCTATTCATCACGACCGTGGAATCCGTGTTTTATACTGGCTCGTATTGAAAACACGGACGTCCTAGTATATCCAATGTTTCATATGTTTCTTCTGCTGCGATATCTGTGATGTGATCATGTGATGTTCTGTGATGGATATAGTATATAGTATATATGATATATTATATAGACGTTACTTATGTTTTACACCTGCGCTAGCCCTGCCCTGCTCTGTCGTTAGTTACCTAACCTAACGGTGCACGAGGGGACATCGAGGCGAATGCGGATGGCATAAGTTTACGTCATATCTATCTGTGATGTTTAGGTATTTAAATGATGGGACTTCATTAATGTGATTAATGAAAGAAAAGAAACATAAGATGTTGTAGAATCAGATTTTAAACAAAACAGGTAGCTACAGTTCTTGCTTTGCATGGCGGTATATATGATATACCCTGCACCTTATTCGATGAGGAAAGGACCGAGATCCCTTCACCGGGAGTGACTCCTTTAGCAATAACTGGCAGATGCTACACACTCGGTTTGCTTTTGATTGCTTTTGAGTTTTTTTTGCTTTGCACAGTGATATATATGATATATCCCGCACCTCATTCGACGAGGAAAGGGCCGACGATCCCTTCACCGGGAGTGACCCCTTTAGCAAAACTAGAAAAGCCTCAAAATCACTCCATTTCAAAAACTTCATTTGATTCTACAACGATATCAAGTTCATTACGCTCATGGTTTTTATGAAAAACTTGCGTAGCCCTCCGTCATTTCAGATAAGTACTAGTTAGTATTCGTGCTGCGGTAGTTTGGCCTCCGTCAAGGCGTAGTGTACGGTAGCTAACTAGTGCTTATCTGCTTGCATATGATGCGATTGGATTAGGGTATTTGTACGGCGTTGTTTGGCCTCAGTCAAGGGTCGTGCGGGTGGGTTTAATTCAATCAGGAAATGACGGGTTGAACTTGACTAGCGGACTATGGGTTGTTTGGCCTCCGTCAAGGTCATAGGACGCTAGGGGCAAAAGCATTATCGGGAATTTCAAGTGTTGAAATTTGCAATGAGATTGCATACCTTTTATGAGATAGTTGGATCCCGATACCCACTGCGAGCAAGAGTTACTCCTGGGAGAGTTTTACACATTGCAATTAGCTGATCAAGTAGGTGTCTAGAAAGGTGTCAATGGGGTTACGCCTCTGGGAAAACGAGGTTTACATTAATTAGGTTCGTGCGAAAGCACGGGGGACCTCCCTCAAAGTACCGACACTGGCCTGGCTGAAAGATTGGCGAACTTGTAGTGTGTAATTAATCCCGGCTAGTCTTTCCTTTTAGGGTTTGAAGGAAGATTTGATAAAAACAGTGGGAGCCATCCTGATTAGATAAGATAATAACCAATCTGATCTTGCACGAGCTTACGCTAAAGTGTTTTCTTCTCTCTCTCTCCAGGTAGCGGCCATTTCATGCCTTAATCAGGATAATAATATGGATGTATTGACCGAACCCGCATGTTATACTGTGCAGGGGAACGTTGAACCCGTTCTATCTTATAAGTGTTATAAAAATGAACAGGAAACAGGAGAATATCTGGATTCTCACACCGCCCAAAAGGAGAACATTCATGTTGATGCATCATCTTCGGGTGTGTTTGTCATTGAGAACTGTTTCTCAGTTCACCCTACGTCCTGGGTATTAGATACCGGATCAGGATCCCACATATGTAAGCAGTTACATGGGCTAAGGAAAGGTAGAGAACTGGGAAAAGGTGATCATTCCGTTCAAGTAGGGAATGGGGCAAATGTTGCAGCCAAAGCAGTTGGCGAATATCACCTTGTATTACCAAGTGGTGATACACTGATTCTAAATGAATGCTATTATATACCGAACATGATGTGCAACATTATATCAGTTTCTTTATTAAGTAAAGAAGGATATGATTTTGTATTACAGGGTAATGTTATGAACATATTCCTAGATCAAAAGTTGGTTGCATCAGGCTCGTTGTATAATGGCATATTCATTCTCAATCAAAATACAGTCCTCAATTTACAAAACACACACAAGAGGAAGAGTTCTGAACTGAACGAATCTTTCTTGTGGCATTGTAGACTGGGTCACATCAATGTGACACGACTTGCTAAGTTGCATAAGGATGGATATTTAAATTCATTTGAATTTTCATCTTATGACACTTGCCAGTCATGTCTCAAAGGCAAGATGACCAAAACTCCGTTTACAGGACACGGAGAAAGAGTTACCGAACTCTTGGGACTAATACATAGTGATGTATGCGGTCCCATGTCTACACATGCCATGGATGGTTCTTCGTACTTCATTACATTCATTGACGATCTCTCTAGATTCGGATATGTGTTCCTGATGAAACACAAATCAGAAGCTTTTGAGAAATTTAGAGAATATAAACAAGAAGTAGAGAACCAAACGGGCAAAAGTATTAAGATCCTTCGATCTGATCAAGGAGGAGAATACTTAAGTAACGAATTCAGAGATTATCTAAAAGAGAATGAGATTCTCTCTCAGCTTACTCCTCCTTATACACCACAGCACAACGGTGTATCGGAGAGAAATCGCACCCTATTAGATATGGTGCGCTCTATGATGAGTACAGCTGAGTTACTTATTTCCTTCTGGGGATATGCACTGGAGACTGCTGCATATCTATTGAATAGAGTTCCAACCAAATCTGTGCCTACCACTCCATATCAGATATGGAATGGTAAGAGACCATGTCTTAATTTTATTCAGATATGGGGTTGTCCGGCCTATGTTAAAACACAAAATTCGGACAAACTCGAGGCAAGATCTGTTCTATGTAAGTTTGTTGGATATCCCAAACATTCGCGAGGGTATATCTTCTACCACTCCGAGGAACAAAAAGTGTTTGTTTCTCGACATGCCACTTTCTTAGAAAAGAGTTTTCTTATGAAACAGACAAGTAGCATTGAGGTAGAACTGGAAGAGGTTCCAGCAACACAAACTATAACAGAAGACTTGGTAGAACCAGAGAATTCAGTAGAACTCGACGAACCCCAGCCTCTCCGCCGATCTAGTAGGGTTTCTCGTCCACCAGAGAGATACTACGGTTTTCTCATTGACGGTGGAAGCGAGGATTGCATCATGGAGGATGATGACCCAACTAGCTTCGAGCAGGCCATCACGAGTAGGGACTCAGTGAAATGGCTGGATGCTATGCGGTCCGAGATGGAATCCATGTACACCAACAAAGTATGGACTTTGGACGTTGCTCCTGAAGGGGTAAAACCCATTGGGAGCAAGTGGATCTTCAAGAAGAAACTTGGTGTAGATGGGAAAGTGGAGACTTTCAAAGCTAGACTTGTAGCAAAGGGTTTTCGTCAAAGACCAGGTGTGGACTATGACGAGACGTTTTCTCCAGTGGCTATGCTTAAATCCATCCGGATCATGCTTGCCATCGCTTCTTATCATGATTACGAAATCTGGCAAATGGATGTTAAGACCGCCTTTCTAAATGGTGATTTAGAAGAGTGCGTGTACATGACTCAGCCAGAGGGCTTCGTAGACAGTGGGAGCAGCGGGAAGGTGTGCAAGCTGCTTAAATCCATTTATGGATTAAAGCAAGCATCGCGGAGTTGGAACATCTGCTTTGACGTTGTTATCAAAGAGTTTGATTTCGTCAAAAACCCAGATGAACCTTGTATCTACAAGAAGGTGGCAGAGAGTAAGGTTTTCTTCCTCGTATTGTACGTGGACGACATACTCTTGATAGGAAATGATATTCCTATGCTGCAATCGGTCAAGCTCTTCTTATCACAAAGATTCTCAATGAAAGATCTTGGTGATGCCTCCTGCATATTAAGAATTAGGATCTATAGAGATAGATCCAAATGGATTTTGGGATTGTCCCAATCCAGGTACATTGACACCATACTAAAGAGGTTTAGTATGGAAGAGTCCAAGCGTGGGAACTTACCCACGATCTCTGGAGTCACTCTCTCCAAAGAGATGTCTCCTAAGACTGATTTGGAGAGAGCTCGCATGCAAGGGATACCCTATGCTTCGGCAGTAGGCTCTATCATGTATGCGATGCTATGTACCAGACCCGATGTAGCATACACACTAAGTGTAGTGAGCAGGTATCAAGCTGATCCTGGAGAGAGTCACTGGACAGCTGTGAAGAGCATTCTCAAGTACTTGCGAAGGACTAGAGATATGTTCTTGGTGTATGGTAACGGAGAGCTCCAAGTGGAGTCCTTTACCGATTCGAGCTTCCAGAGTGATAAGGACGACTCTAAGTCGTAGTCGGGCTTTGTCTTTACCCTTTACGGAGGGGCGGTTAGCTGGAAGAGTTCCAAGCAGGAAACCGTGGCAGACTCGACGATGGAGGCTGAATACATCGCTGCCAAAGAGGCTGTCTGGATCAAGAAGTTCATTACTGAACTTGGAGTGGTTCCATCCATTGAGCATCCAATACCTTTGTATTGCGATAACAATGGAGCGGTGGCTTTAGCCAAGGAACCCAGGTCCCATCAGCGGTCCAGGCATATTCTGAGGCGGTATCACCTGATCCGGGAGATAGTTGATCGCCGGGAGATCGAGGTCAGGAGGGTTGACACGAAGAACAACACGGCGGATCCACTCACGAAGGCCATTCCCCAGACACAGTTTGAGAGACTCTTCGGGATGCTCAGTATGCGATACTACAGCAGCTGGCCCTAGTGCAAGTGGGAGATTGTTAGTTGTATATATGCCCTAGAGCCCAGTATTGTACAGATGATGTATATTATATTGGATTCTTGGACATATATAGAGATGACTTTCTTGCTCGATATGATAGTATGCTATCTGGTTACTCTTTATCTTAACATGTACACTAGTCTCTTTAAACTGTCTTATAGTTACATGTTGGTAAAGCCCTTAGGATGTGTACTTGACTACCTGGACTATGATGCAGATCATACTAGTGGGGACATGGTAGTCCATAAGTACATCCTTCAAGGTCCCTAGTCGTGGGTGTATCGAGACAGGGCATCGATATACCACAGTAGACTAGCGTATATGCTTCTCGACCTATGAGATGGGCGATGGATGATCCCATATCCATTGGTGTTTGACATCAGAGATGGTATAGGGGTGCTCAGTGGAGACTGGGTACACTGGACGGACTCGCCGAGAACTCCCAGATGGTATTATACCTCACGTCAGATGGCAGTTCTCAGGTGACACTTGTACAGGTTAGTCTGTAGACCCGAGATCGTAATAGAGTCTTGTGTGATTCCCACTGTGCTTTGATCTCCACCTTACCACGTCCATGAGGGCATGCAAAACGGTGGTCTTTGGGTACAGTCCAGAGTCACATGGAGGGAATGAGCGATAGGAGGGGTTTCGTCTCTCCCGGTATTGGGGGTTGATATTGCGCAGTGCTCGATTGGCCGTAACAGGGAAGTCCCTGGCCAGGGCTGAACAGAGATTTGCTGGTAAGTGTTACCAGTAGTTTCTCGACCCGTTAGGAGCCTCACATCGGCACGACTTATCGGTTATTGGGGTCTGACATTTACCACCCCTAGACTTGATATGCGACGTATCAGACGAGCAGACCGGACTGTACGGTAAGTGTTACTGGTTGGATTCACAGGAGTGTGAGCGGGCTAGCTCGTCGATCTTCTGATCGCTCAATACCCGGATGGCCGTTACGTTTAGCAGACCGCTTGCGGCTTGTGGGTGCTTGATATGATCATCATCTGCTACCGGCGTATTGACGAGTCTTTAGAGTCCTACACAGAGGTTTCCTGGCTCAAGCGAAACGAAATAGGAGCGCATATGAGATATGTGCAGGACTGAGAATAATGCGTGTATGTGATACCGCATTTCATTCTCGCGATATATGTTTCGATTGGTTATATTCGATATGACCTAGTTATCGAATCATTGATTCGATAAATCGATACATTAGATTCTAGTTGGTTATGTGCGACATGACCGGATCATTGAATCAAATGTTGATTTAATGATTTAATGTATAATTATATATTTGATATATTACTTTACATTAACTAGTATTGGTTCACTTTAAATGGATTTTTCTCACTTGATGCACATTGTATATGTGATATGCTTTTGTGCACATTTTTGTATCATGTTTGATGATACTTGTTCATTTGGTTAAGTGTAAAGAATTAAACCATGGTTAAGTAGATAATTAGGGTTTTGATTCTTTCTCTCATTTATTTATCCATTCTTTATTTATATAAATGGATAAATGAAAACATAATGGTTTCTTTTTATCATGAAGCTTGTTGAAGCTTCATGAAGCTTTGACTAAAGAAACCATTTTGTCTTCTAGCTTAACCCTAACCCTTCTCTTTTACCATGGTCTTTTCTCTACACTTAACCTTGGTTTAGTTATGATAAGTATTGATTTATTTTGATTTTATCTCAACACTTATCATATTCTTTCTTCTTCTTCATCTTCATCTTCAAGAAAGAAACCTTGATGCCATCAATGGCAACTTGAGTTCTAGTGAGAGAAATCCAATTCTAAAGTGAACCCACCTCCTATTTCTTCACCCTCTACCTCTTGCCAAGTTGTTTTGGATGTTTTCTTCACAAGTTTCACAACTTTGTGAAGTCGGAGCTTGAGCTTGTGCAACCTCGACGTAGATCATCTTTGACACGAAGCTGACAACCTATTCCGCTCGTTTTCCCGATGAAGCCGACGAATGAGTCTAGGATTCGAAAAGGACAGCGAGAGGATGACTACGTGGAGCTAAGGAAGTGGATATCCGGATCTACAAAGGTTGTAGCATCTAACTTTTAGTTAAGTAGTTAACTAGTTTACCGTTTCGCCTAGAATTCTAGCCGACGATCCGTATTAGGGTTTCTCGGCACCCATATTTTTGAAATTGGCATGATTGATGCCTCGTGAGACTTCATTAGAGTGCCTAGGAACCCTACAATTAATGCAAATTACACCTTGCAAAGAACATTAAATGCAAAATGGTGACACATAAACCTAGTCACAAATTCAAGAAGCTTCCACATGAATCACCCTCATGACTCACCTAAGAAGAAAAGATAAATCTGCATTTAACCAAATGTTAAATACGGCCGATAGAAAACTGGAAACTGGCAATTTCAAAGAGTGATCCTGAAACGAATTTCAGGATAACCCCGTATCAGTATAAACATACACATATTTGTATTACGACCGAATACAAATGCAACTGAGACAAAGATATTATATCCACACAGTATAATACTCGGATCCGGCTTAAACCAAAGCCGACCAGTATTATCTGCCCGAAAAATGACACGTGCGAAAACGCAAGTGCATTTTCCGAACCCTGCCATATGACCATACGGCCTCTATAACGTTTCGTCCGAACTTGGGAAAGTGTCTGTAGGGGACTCTAATGACTCATCAACACACTGGTACTGGGTAAAACCACTAGCACATCAGAGGTACGAGCTGTACGTAACGTTTTCCTATGTATTGATTGGAAGGGAAGCTGACGAGCGAACTCATCCCATAAACCCTACTGAGCCTGACAGTGACAATATACATACAGTCCGGCCCGTTCATCTAAAGAGTATAGCATATCGATTCTAGGAGGGTGGATAAAGTCAGACCCCCTAAAAATGCGATAAATCGTGTCGGCATGAAGCCCATCACCACCTGAGAAACTACTGATCCAAATCAGTAATTCTCCACTACCTCGGCCGAGGATTTCTAGTGATGGACACCCGTGCACTGTGCGACATCAACCCCCAATACCGGGAGAGACGAATCCCTGACAATTCGCTCACTGCCTCCATGTGGCTCGGGACTGTACCCAACTAAAACCTGTTTACACGACTCCTTTGAGTGTGGTAGGGTAGTAATCTAAACAAAGTGGGAACTCACACGAGACAAATGACGATCTCAGGTCGACAAACTAACCTGTACACATGTCACCAGGGAACCGCTATCTGACAATATGTATAATACCAACTAACATGTTCCCGGCGAGTCCTGTCCGGTGTACTCATAACCCAATGAGCACATGTATACATCTTAGGCGATCCAACTGACACCAGTGGCTTGTGAGACTGGCCACCGCCCCTCGTCGGGGTCTCGACTGTATACACTAGTCTACTCTGGAGTATCGATGCCCTGTCTCGAAACTCCCATGACTAGGGACACTTTTAAGGATGTGCTTATAGACCCCAGCTCCCACGTATATGATTGCCATCATACTGCTGGTAGTCAAGCAAGAATCTTATAGGCTCTATCATCATGCAATAGTGAACTAAAGCATGTACACGATGATAAAGACAAACCAGATAGTACACTATCATCTTGAGCAAGACTGTCATACCTGCCTCAATCATTACAATCACGTACCTGCAATCCAATAATTGACTTTGAGGGCACTATCTCCAACATCGCAAGTATGCTGCGGACATACGCACGCTACGTTACCCTGCTTAAGTCACTTACTCCATCTTGTAAGTGCACGGCGGCGCCCCGGCCGTCAATCCGACACCGGAATACGGAAGCGGTGATTTACAATAACTTTTCGAACCGGCACCACCGCGCACATTTAACCCGGATCGTGCCATTAAACTAGTCCTAGCTATCTAGAGAGGGGGTAGAGAGATATACCGAGCGATCCGTGTCCTTCGGTCTTCTCGTCGTCGTCCCGATCTCCCCGCGGAATCTCCGGTCTCCACCAAGTCGCCGGAAGGGCACCACGTCGCCGGCTTCTATTACGGGCTCCCACCTCTGGTCCAAGGCAACTCGGGCACGAAGTTGGAGAGTCGACGTGCCCAAGGTTTGCTGTAGAATAGTGTAGTGAGCTATTTCTCATTTTGGGGTAGTGGATGTTGCCTTTTAAGTGGAGGAATGATACTTGGAGTTTTGTGATGAAAAATGGAATTTTGCCAGCACCATGAGAGCAAAGCCTCACCCAAAAAAATTTGGACAGCCCCATACTTGGCCGGCCATGCAAGGTGGGAGAGGAGAGAATGAGAGAGGGAGGATGTGTATCACAAAGGAGTGAGCCAATCATGCAAGAGAGAATCATATGTGATCATGAAAAGAAATCATTATAAACAAAGCCACACTCCACCAACCATCATCATCATAACAAAGGTCAAGCCATCATGAAAGAAGAAGTCAAATGGTCAAGGGATGGTGCAACCATCATGACACTACAAGATGCAAATAACACCCTCCACAAATGCTTATTTGCATAAATGCAAATAAGCCCTCCTCCACAAATCTTCGGCCAATGAAAGATACAAAGAAATATGGCCGAAACGGAAAGCAAACTGGCAACTCCAAAAAACTGATCCTGTAATTAATTACAGGAAAAACCCCGCTACGGTGTATACATACCCGCATTAGTATTCCGACCGAAATACAAATGCAATGAGACAAAATCTACACTGTGCAATACTAGGATCCGGCTTAAACCAAAGCCCGCTAGTATTTTTCGTCCGATCATGATCCGTGCAATACCTCACGTATCTGATCGAACCCTGCCATATCTCCATACGGCCTCTACAGCGTTTCGCCCGAAAACTTGAGCAACTGTCTATGGGGGACTCTAAAGACTCGTCAACATCTTGGTTGTGGATTTAACCACTAGCACGTCAGAGGTATTAGCCATACATGACGGGCTACCATCTATTGACCAAAAGGGACGTCGATGAGCGAACTCATCCTGACACCCTACTGAGCCTGTCAGTGACAATATCTGTACAGTCCGGTCCGTTCGTCTATGAGCATCGCATGGCGGGCCTAGGGGGTTGGTAAAAGTCAGACCCCCAAAAGCGGTACAAGTCGTGTCGGAGTGTAGACCAGAACACCCTGAGATACTACTGGAATACCTACCAGTAAATCACCTCCCTTGGCCAAGGACTTTCATGTACTAGCTCTCCTAGACACAGCGCGACCTCACCCCCAATACCGGGAGAGACGAACCCCTGAAGATCCGCTCACTGCCTCCATGTGGCTCGGGACTGTACCCAACTAAAACCCGTTTGCACGTCTCCTTTGAGCGTGGTAGGGTAGTAATCAAAGTACAGTGGGAACTCACACGAGACAAATGACGATTCTCAGGTCGATGAACTAACCTATACACATGTCACCAGGGAACTGCTATCTGACGTCAGGTATAATACCAACTAGCATGTTCCCGGTGAGTCCTGTCCGGTGTACTCATAACCCAATGAGCACCTGTATACATCTAAGGTGAACCAACTGACACCAGTGGCTTATGAGACCGGCCACCGCCCCTCGTCGGGGTCTCGACTGTATACACTAGTCTACTCTGGAGTATCGATGCCCTGTCTCGAAACTCCCACGACTACGGACCTTTTAAGGATGTGCTTATAGACTACCAGCTCCCACGTATATGATCGCCCTCATACTGCTGGCAGTCAAGCATGAATCCTAGGGGCTCTATCAACGTGTAATAGCGACCTGTCAGGTCACCTAAAGCAGTAAACGATGATAAAGGTAAACCAGATAGCATACTATCATCTCGAGAAAGACTGTTCTACTGGGATAGGTCATCCCTCAATCATTTCAATCACGTGCCTATGATCCAATAATTGACTCTGAGGGCACTATCTCCAACAATCTCCCACTTGCACTCAAGGCTAATTATTGCGATGTGGCATACTCACAGCCCGTGTGATACCGAACACCCAACTCCTCTACTAGTCAGTCTCACAAAGCTCGTTTGCGAAACTATTGCGTTTGAGGAATAGCCTCAGTGAGTGGATCCGCATTGATGTTTCTTTCTATGTCTCTCTATATCTCAAGTTCGCAGAGAATGCCATCTCCCGAAATGAGCAATACTTGTCTTAGAATGTGTCTGGATGTCTGATGGGACCTAGCTCATAAATGAACAACAAATCCAAACTTTTTAGACTGTATCGTCAACTGAACTTAATCAGTATCCTGCGCCATACCTCCCTCAGTATTTCCTTAGACCACCTGTCCAAAATACTGCCCCTCGTCATAAGGAAAACTATAACTCTGACAACCTCCCTGTCGTCCAAGTCACCTTGGAAGCCTGGAATGATAACTGTCTCCCGAATGAGGCTGTCGTTATCATATCCCTAGAACATCCACTTATGTTCTAAAACTGCTTCCGACTGTTTCTCCAGGATTGGATCAATATCAACTTATTGCATTTAGTGCAAAAACAACATCTAGTGTGGTACTTGACATCTCATGATTGACTCAATTGCCTAAGCAAGTGATCTGCCAATCATGCACATCCCTCTCCCCTTTAGTCTGTAAGACACCTTTAGAGAGGGTGACTCCATCACCTGCAGGTACACTACCGTGCCAGGAGTCATCCATTCTAAATACTCTTAGAATGCTGTCTAAGTACCCTTAATTGGGAAACCACCCAAATCTAGATCTAAAACCATAGATCTAGTAACCAGTATGTCTGATATAATGTCCAAGTCCCATGTGGAGAAAACCACTGTGTGACGACCAAAGTATAACCGATCGTAGTATAGGAATATCACTTCCTACTCTGTGTATGTCATCCAAATACCAGGACATCACACCCTACTACCTTCTTAATAGATCCATCCCCTATTCTGATGAAGTCAAACCTATGACTGTCATGTCAGAAATAGATGATCTATCTCCGCTACATCTGCTTTAGTCTATAAATAGACATAAGCTACTTTTCCACCAATGCTTCCGCTGCTCCCACTGACTACGACAATCCTCTGGCAGAGTCATATACACGTACGCTTCTAAAGCCTGTTTAGAACGACGCTATACTCATCCTCCTGCCGGGTCTCACAGTCTGGAACAACAGCAATGGCAATTCTCGGTAAACAAGAACTTCTCTGTCACCGTCCTTGAGGCTACCGGAGTACCTCTCGGGTGCCTGAAGTTACCCACCATATCTACGGAGTGGCCAATGGAATGTCAAACCAGATTGAATCTTTAGGTTCCTATCAAAATCTTCAGCAATCGTTTGTGGTTCTGGAATCACTTCCAGTTCTACCATACTCCCACTACTGTTTTCTGAAAAAATCCATTTTTATTAAAACTGTGGCGAGTCTAGAATAATATCACTATTGATCTTCCAGATGGTAGAAAGTCAACCCTCGTCATAGCCTGGGTCAACCCACAAACAGCCATTACAGAAACATGCCTTGAGTTATCCAGAGTCTGGTTTTAAGCATAAGCCAGACAACTCCCCGTACCTTAATATTGTTAAGATATGAACTGTTCTACATCCAATACAGAAACAGAGGCACTGATTTAATTGAACCAGATTCAAATCATGTAGCTGTCTCCAGTGCATGTCAACTAAATGGAGAAAGGCCGATCAGCGTTACTCAACTTAGGAGTACTTCCAATTATGAGTAACCTGAAAGAGAAGCAAGTTCTCTTAATCATTACTATCACCTGAATACCGTACACAAGTATCTACATCTTCGATCTCCTTGAAGAATCCCGATACTTGCAACACCTGGTTCTCTACTTTATTCATATACCTATAACTTCTCAAAACTCAGACCCTGTGTTTCAACGAAACTCTTATATAAGAACTAGAGAAGTCATAAGTAAACCGAATATAGTACGAGGACCATCCCCTCTGTCCTGATGGACACTGGACAACATACAATACTCTGTATAAGTCCCTTGAGTCAAATAACTCAATCCCTGTGTGTCGTAGGTTGAAAACTGTACTTATGGTTAAGAAGAATTACACCGCTGTTTAATGCTCCTTACCTAACCATCAACTGATATAGGTAAATGTCATCGACATAATTTCAAAAAGGTATATCTCACTCTATAAAAATAGACGTACAGATATATCAATTTGAAATTGGTGCATTATAACGGATATTCAAAACCAAATATTCGCCGTCCGGCAAACAACCCAGGTGAATTCCTCAAATATCACCGATTACAACGAATCCCGATAAATGAGGATGATCACCCAATTCCCAATAACTTACTCCCACTCATCATCTGTAAAACCATACAGATGTGAGAATCATACCTGGTAAATACATACCCTGGAGTAAGTATCTAATCGGGAAATCAGTTTTCCTTTAACAGTACACAGTGAAGCAGAAACATTGAACTATTTCGTAGGGGTATCCTGGTATTCCTAGTAATGCCTCTTCCAGATTCACAACTGTAACCGTATAAATCTCTGCCACCTCTCCAAATCCCTTCATATGTCTTTAGTCATTACCTTCTGTACACCCCTTTAGGCCAAATGGTTTTCTTCCTTCCCTACCGTTCGGCACCAGCCTATGGTTTGGAAGAAGACTATCCAATAAGCATAATGGGTGTACTGTCTCAATCCTAGGAACACTCGTAATGAGAGAAGGTGAAGATAAAAATACACCTGAATAAACCTTATTCCTATTTCTCCTGCACCAGAATCCATCCCCGAACTGGAACAAGTTCCTTTCGAGTTCGTATATAACCATACGATGGAGTATCCAATAAACTGTGGATCTTCGTAGTGATACGGAGTGTCCTGGAGAAATACAAAGGTGAAGTGGGAGTGGTAATGAAATACTTGGTTTGGTCATGAATATCAGTCACAATTTACTTTGCCTCCTTCCAATCCCTTTCTTTGTCTTAACTTAATACCTTCTGTACACCGTTTAGGCTAATTGGGTTTCTTCATTCCCTACCGGCCGGCACCTGCCTATGCTTTGGAAGAAGACTATCCAATTTGCGTAATAGGTGTACTATCTCCTAAACTAAGGAAAACTCACAACCTGAGAGAAGATAAAAAGAAAAGACAACTGAATAGTCCTATTCGTTTTCTCCAGAACCAGAAACCAACCTCGAATAAATACATTCGAGTTCATATATAACCATACGATGGTTTTGTCCAATGGAAGTGGACGTTCGTAGTAATACGGGGTGTCCTGGAGAAAAGGGTAAAAGTAGGAGTGGCAATGAGGTCTGCAACTGTGACAATCCAAAAGCCAGTGTTAAGAAGGTTCGGTTAATTTTGGTCTCTGAGTCATAGTCTAGGGTCGGGACAATGGTCGCTGCCAAAGAGAGAGAGAAAAGAAACACTCAGCGTGCACTCTATCCAAGATCAGAATGGTTACCAATTTATCTAATCTGGAAACCTCCCACTGTACCGTCAAATTCTCCTCCAAACCTAAAAGAAGAATTAGTCGGGATCACCCGAGGAGTAAACCAACTCATCAGTGGGAATCGAGATCCAACTATGATTGCATGATAACGTGACGGAATCCGCTCACGTCATCACACTCCAGAAGGTATGCGCATATCTGGCAAGTTTCAGTTTCTTTAGAAACTCCCGATGTGATTTTTGCCCCATGCTCTTATAACCTTGGCGTGAGGTCAAAATATCATAAGTCACATGTCAAGTTCTACCCATCATTGTCCAGGTTAATTTGAACCCACCCGTACATACCCTTGACGTAGGCCAAAATAGTAGTACGACTATCCCAAACCAACGCATCTATCTATGCAACAGATAAATATCCGGCAGCTACCAATCACTATGCCTTGGCGTGAGGTCAAAATACATTGCTTGAATACTACCGAATATTTAACTGAAATGATGGAGGGCTACGAATGGTTTCTGGCGAAAACCTTTAATGTAATGAACTTGATATCGTTGAAGGAACCGGATAGCTTTTAAAAATATAGTGACGAAAACCTTTGCTAAAGAGGTCACTCCCGGTGAAGGGATCTCGGCTCTTTCCCCGTAGAATGAGGTGCAGGATATTCCAACTGAATACCACGATGCAAAGCAAAAGTAATCGGCTATAGTGAAGTTATTGCCCTGACGCAAACTTTTGTCCAAGGGGTCACTCCCGGTGAAGGGATCTCGGCCCTTGCCTCGTCGACTGAGGAGCAGGATATTCCAACTGAATACCACTGTGCAAAACAAAAAGTGAACGTCCTTGCAAATAACATCTTTTTAAAAAATGTTCCAACAACATCAGATTAGGTTTGTTTTTAATTTGCATTGATCTAAATCAACCCAGTCCCATCAATTGATCACACCAATAAAGAACGAAAATATACTGATGTACGTATATGCCATTCGCATTCACCACTGGGTCCCGTCATTACCCGTTAGGTTAGCTAACTAACGACAGAGCGGGGACTGGACTAGCGCGGATGCAAAACATATAAGTCCATGCTACCTCTCCCGGTACTTTCGGGCATGCGGAATTTGACGAAAAACAATTTTTCTAGAGGTGGCAACATGGACTCAAAACCGGATCTTTGTTAAACATCTAACTAACAACCTAACTAGGAGTTGTTAACTACTCGGTTAGGGGGTTATACCTTTCTTTCTTGATCTCCTTCGTCTTCAAGCCTCGATGGTTGTCCGGATCGGCTTCACTCCGTCGTCTCCTTGCGCCGAAGATAGATCCACCTCGAAAGCTTCTACCTTTGGCTTCTTCTTCGATTTTTGAAGAAACTAGTTCACTTGGTTTGCCAAACCTTGTGAACTAGAGTGAGTAGAGAAGAGTGTATTGGGATTTTCTCTATGGTTCTTGGTTCCCAACACATGAGACAAGTGAACCATAGACTAAGAGAGGGAGAGCAAGAGGAAGGAGATGAGAGCTCAAGAACAAGAGAGAGAATGAGAATGATAGAATGAGAGAAGACTTTTCTCTCTTGGCTCTCATAATCCAAAACCATCATCACAAAAATAATAATCAAGTATTGTGTAAAATGGTTTAAGTCAAAATGGCTAAATCATTTCATGCACTCATTTCTCACAAGAGAAACAAGCAAGTAAAAAATCTTTGCCATGAAATGATAGCCATTGTCATCATGATGGTCAACTAGTCCAACCTAGTCAACCGGTCAACAAAGTCAACAAGTCAACAAAGTCAACCCCTCAACAACCATGTCACCACAATACTTAATTAATATTATTGTTAATCATATATCATATTCTTATTAGGGTTGACCAAAAAGTCAATAGTCAACAGTCAACGGTCAACAACCCTAATGAGAATCCTCTGCCTCTGTCTCTCCGTCAACTGTGCATACACACCCGCATCCGCGTTCCGAGGAACACGAATACATACTGGATAAATCCAATCCCAAAAGGTACACTAGGATCTGGCTTAAACCAAAGCCCGCTAGTGTAAACTGTCCGGACACTGTACGTGCACAAGTGCACGGATGTGACCGAACCCTGTCGCAAAACCATGCGACCTGCCGCAAAACCATGCGACCTCTACTCTTTTGCCTAAAGGCGAATAGCTTTCTGTGTGGGACTCTAAAGACTCGACACTACGCTGGCAGTGGGTTTAACCATAGACCGCAAGCGGCACTAGCTGTGCGTAACGGTCCCCAGGTAGATGCCGACAAGAAGACTGATGAGGTGAAACCCAACTGAACTCCTACTGAGCCTGAATGTGACAATCTCCGTACAGTCCGGTCTGTTCGTCTGATACATCGCATGGCGGGCGTAGGGGCGGTAAACGTCAGTCCCCTAATAGCGGTACAAGTCGTGTCGGAGTGAAGCCCAATACACCCTGAGATAACACTGGAAGCCTACCAGTATATCCCGCTTGCCCTGGCCAGGGACTACTCGTGTAATGGCTCTCCTAGACACAGCGCGATGTCAACCCCAATACCGGGAGAGACGAATCCTGTCTAACCGTCACTTCCTCCAAGTGCTTCAGGACTGCACCCAACTACTACCTGTTTGCACGACTCCTTTGAGCCATGGTAGGGTAGTAATCAAAGTACAGTGGGAACACACTCGAGGCGAAGTGATAGTGTCAAGTCAGCGGACTAAGCTGTACTCATGTCACCTAGGAACTGATAACTGACGTTAGGTATAATACCAACCGGTCAGTTCCCGACGAATCCTGTCCAGTGTACTCGTAACCCAACGAGCACCCGCATACTATCTCCAGTACGACGTACTGATGGCTGTGGGACAGACCATCTCCCACTCTGGGATGAGAAGCGCATGCGCTAGTCTACTCCGGAGTATCGATGCCCTGTCTCGATAGTCCTGCGACTAGGGACCTGCATAAGGATGTGCTTATAGATTACCCAGCCCCCACTAGTGTGACTGCCATCACAACGCTGGTAATCAAGTAAAGATCCTAAGGGCTCCACTAATGCGTATAGGTGATAAAATAAACACATGTACACATTGAAGTAGAAACAAACCAAGTAGCATACTACTATTTTGAGCAAGATTGTATATACAAGGTGAATATCCCAAGCTTCCATTAAGTAATATACAAACTAGTATGATACAGTAATGGCCTCTAGGGCATATACACTAACAATCTCCCACTTGCACTAAGGCCATGTACTGGCGTATCGAAGACCTATCATCTCGATCAGCCGCTCGAACTGAGTCTGGGGCAAGGCCTTGGTGAATGGATCTGCAGTGTTATCTTCTGAAGCAACCCTCCGAACCTCGATCTCCTGGCGATCCACGATCTCCCTGATCAGGTGATACCGCCTTAAGATGTGTCTGGATCTCTGATGGAACCTAGGTTCCTTCGCTAAAGCTATAGCCCCGTTGTTGTCGCAATACAGAGGTATTGGATCAACAATGGACGGAACCACCTGAAGTTCTTTTAAGAACTTCCTTATCCAGACAGCTTCTTTTGCGGCATCAGATGCAGCGATGTATTCCGCTTCCATCGTCGAGTCTGCAACGGTTTCCTGTTTGGAACTCTTCCAACACACCGCCCCTCCATTGAGGGTAAAGACAAAACCCGACATGGACTTGGAATCATCCTTGTCACTCTGGAAACTGGAGTCAGCAAAGGCCTCGATCTGGAGGTCCTTTCCGCCATACACCAAGAACATCTCCTTAGTCCTTCTCAGGTACTTGAGAATGTTCTTTACCGCTATCCAGTGTTTCTCCCCAGGGTTTGACTGATACCGGCTTACCACACTCAGTGCATAAGCTACATCCGGTCTGGTACACAACTTCGCATACATTATAGAGCCTACGGCAGAAGCGTTGGGTATAATAGACATGCGATCCCTCTCCAAATCAGTCTTGGGAGACATCTCTTTAGAAAGGGTGATCCCGTGACAAGCCGGTAGGTTACCGCGCTTGGAATCTTCCATACTGAATCTTTTCAGTATGGTGTCGATGTACCTGGACTGTGAAAATCCTAATATCCTCTTGGATCTATCATGATGGATCCGGATCCCCAGGATGTATGAGGCATCACCCAGGTCTTTCATGGACAACCTGTGTGACAAGAACCCCTTGACAGATTGTAGCATAGGAATGTCATTTCCTATTAAGAGAATGTCATCCACGTATAAAACGAGGAATACTAAAGTTCTCGCTACAAATCTACTGTAAATGCATGGTTCATTTGGATTTTTGATAAAGCCAAATTCTTTGACCGTCTCATCAAAACAGATGTTCCAACTCCGCGATGCCTGCTTTAGTCCATAGATGGACTTAAGCAACTTACACACCTTTCCGCTGCTCCCACTCTGAATGAAACCCTCTGGTTGGTCCATATAGACACACTCCTCTAAATTTCCATTTAGAAAAGCGGTCTTTACGTCCATTTGCCAGATCTCATAATCGTGGAAGGCAGCAATGGCAAGAAGGATCCGAATGGATTTTAGCATAGCCACTGGAGAAAAGGTTTCGTCATAGTCCAAGCCAGGTCTTTGACGGAAACCCTTTGCAACAAGTCTAGCTTTATAGGTCTCAACCTGTCCATCTACACCAATCTTCCATTTGAAGATCCACTTGCATCCTACGGGTTTTACCCCGTCTGGAGCAATGTCCAACGTCCATACCTTGTTGGTGTACATGGACTCCATTTCGGTCCGCATTGCATCGAGCCATTTTACCGAGTTAACACTCTGAACGGCCTGCTGGAAGCTAGTAGGCTCATCATAATCTATGATGCAATCCTCTCTATCCCCGTCTATGAGAAAACCGTAGTATCTCTCGGGCGGATGAGACTGCCTACTACTCCTGCGGAGTGGCATAGGAATGTCTTGTTCTTTTGAACCCTCTGGTTCCACTAAGCTTTCAGTAATAGCTCGTGGTTCTGGAATTTCTTCCAGTTCTACTGTGCTCCCACTTATCTGGGTTTCCAAAAACTCAGTTTCCAAGAAGTAGGCATGACGAGAAACAAGAACTTTTTGTTCCTCTTCGCAGTAGAAAAAATATCCCTTGGAGTTCTTTGGATATCCCACGAACTTACACTATACTGAGCGTGCCTCGAGCTTGTCCGCATGCTGCTTTTTAACAAAAGCTGGACATCCTCATGTCTTAATGTGCTTAAGATAGGGTCTCTTCCCACACCACATCTCATATGGTGTAGTAGGCACAGTCTTAGTTGGAACTCGATTCAAAAGGTATGCAGCTGATTCTAGTGCATACCCCCAGAATGATCGCGGTAACTCAGCGTTACTCATCATGGACCGTACTATATCCAATAGGGTTCGGTTCCGTCTCTCCGATACACCGTTATGTTGCGGAGTGTATGGAGGAGTAAGCTGAGAGAGAATTCCGTTCTCTTTTAAATAGTCCAGGAACTCGGCACTCAAGTATTCACCACCTCGATCCGATCTTAGGATCTTGATACTTTTGCCGGTTTGTTTTTCTACTTCATTCTTATATTCCTGGAATTTTCCAAAGGCTTCGGACTTATGTTTCATTAAGAAGACATACCCGTTCCTTGAAAAGTCATCCGTGAAAGTAATGAAGTAAGAATAACCGCTTCGCGCATGTGTAGACATTGGTCCGCACACGTTGCTGTGTACGAGTCCTAAGAGCTCGCTCGCTCTTACCCCGTGTCCAGTGAACGGAGTCTTTGTCATCTTTCCTTTGAGACAGGATTGACAAGTGGCATACGATTGATATTCGAACGCATTCAAATATCCTTCTGTATGTAACTTCGTCAACCTTCTCTCATTGATGTGACCCAGTCTACAATGCCATAAGAAAGTCTGATTTATTTCCGGAGACTTTATTTTGTGTGTATTCTGGACATTGAAAATCTGTGGTTGGTTCAATACGTATATACCATTGCTCAATGTACCTAACCCAATCAAAACTTGATTAAGGTGAATGTTTACAACATTACTTACAAACGCAAATTCATAACCTTCTTTAGAAACTAAAGATACAGAAATGATATTACAAGTTGCGTTGGGTACAAAAAAGCAATTACGCAAAACCAAAACATGTCCATCTGACATTCCCAGGTGATAGTCCCCCACGGCCTTAGCATCCATGCTAGCTCCGTTTGCAACTTTGAGGGTCATGTCACCTGCCTTCAAAACCCTACGGTTTCTCAACGCCTGCAAAGAGTTACAGATATGAGATCCTGATCCGGTATGCAATACCCAGGAAGTAGAGTTTATTGAAAGACAGTTTTCAATAACATACACACCTGAAGCTGTAGCTGCAACCTGCTTCAATTCCTTTGTCCTGGCTTTCCAAGCCCTGCAATCATTCTTCCAGTGTCCTTTCTTATGACAATAGAAGCATTCTTCCTTATCCACAAGCTTTCCCACTTTTTTTGTTGCTTTTGTCTTTCCCTTCGTATCCACTTTACTAACACCGCCCCTTGGTTTGGCGGGGGCTTTCTTCTTCTTTCCCTTGGCTTTCGCCTTGGACCTAGAAGAAGAAGATCCTCCTACAAACAAAGTGGATGTTTCCCTACCTTTCTGTAGGGTGCCCTCTGCGCTCCTCAGCATGTTGAGGAGTTCTGAAAGTTCAACTTCATTTTCTTGTAAGTTGAAGTTCAGTATAAACTGGGCGTATGTGGAAGGAAGGGACTGGAGAATCAAGTCCGTATAGAGCTCATTCTCCAACGTGGTCCCAAGGTCCGCGAGCTCTTCTATGTAGCCAATCATCTTAAGCACGTGTTCCGCTACCGATGATCTGACGGCCAATCTTGCCGAAAATAACTTCTTCGACACTTCGTATCTTGCGATACAAGATTGCTCTCCATACAGTTCTTTTGTATGAAGAAATATGGATTCCAGGTCCATATTCTCGTACCTCCTCTGATGTTCATTGTCCATAGAGGCAAGTACGAGGCACTTGGCCTTCGCGCAGTCTAATTCCCAGGTCTTACGGATTTTCTTATCCGCGACGCTGGTTTTGGGACCTGGGACAGGGGGAGCTTTGGTGGTAAGAAGATACCCCAGCTTGTCGTAAGTGATTGCCATCTTGACATTCCTGAGCCAATCTTTGTAGTTTGGCCCTGTCAGTATGTTTTTATCTAGGAGTAACTTAAGTCCAGTCATGTCGATTGGTCGCTGCAATTAGGAGAGAGAAGAAACACTCAGCATGATGCTCTTGCAAGTTTAGAATGGTTTTTAATTTGTCTAAACAGGATGGCTCCCACTGTTTCTCGAATCCCTCCTCAAACCAAAAAGGAAGAATTAGTCAGGATCAATCTCACAGTACAATACTTGCTTAACCGTTCAGCCAGGCCAGTGTCGGTACTTCGAGGGAGGTTTTCCAACGCTTTCGCGAAGTTCCTTAATTAAATAACCCCTTTTCCCTGGGGGCGTAGCCCCGCTAACACCTTTCTAGACACCTACTTGGTTTATAGCATTGATCGTTAAGTGAGAAATTTCCCGAGGAGTAGCATATACTCACAGTAGGATCGGGATCCAAATATCATCGCGTGACGAAACTGAAGGAATCCTACCAGAATCATCACACTCCAAATGGTATGCAATCACTAGCAAGTTTCAGTTCTTTTGAAACTCCCGATGTGGATTTTTGCCCCATGCTCTTATGACCTTGACTTTGGCCAACAAATCATAAGTCACATGTCAAGTTCTACCCGTCGTTCTCCAGGTTAATTTGAATCCACCCGTACCTACCCTTGACTTTGGCCAACAAGGCAGTGCGACTGTTCCAAACCAACGCATCTATCTATGCTGCACATGAATACCCAATAGCTACCAATCACTATGCCTTGACTTTGGCCAACAAACACAGCTTGAATACTATTGACTATTCATATGAAACGACGGAGGGCTACGAATGGTTTTGGAGAAACCGTGAACGTAGAGAACTTGATATAATCGATGGAACGAGATAGCTTTTAAAAGGAGTGGCTCAAACTCCGCATTTTAAAAGTTTGTTTTGAAAAGAACCGAGTGGTTTTTCGAAAGTGTTCCAACGACTTTTACTTGGTTTATTTTCTTGCATTAGTTCTTTTAATGCGTGATATTCTTGCATTAGTTCTTTTAATGCGTCCCATCATTTAATCCTACCATTGCAGAAAACAACCAAAATATGACGTACGCTTATGCCATTCGCATTCGCCACGGGACCCCGTCATTACCCGTTAGGTTACTTAACTAACGACAGAGCGGGGGCTGGGCTAGCGCGGCTGTAAAACATAAGCAACGCCTAAATAATATCATATACAGATATATTGCAATGATAGACATTTCAGATCACAGATGAACACATTGGATATACTAGGAAGCTGCAATTCGTACGAGCCTGTAACGAAAAGCAGATTACACGGTCGCGGTGAATAGCCAATACCCCACCCAAGACCCCTACGGGTGCGGCAAACTACCCGCCAAGTACCCGAAGTGAAGCAACCTCCCTCAACCCCGTGAGTAGGCCACTCGGCACTTCGGTATACCCGGTAGTTTGTGCACCCCCTCCATGGGTCTATCCTAGGAGCAAAAACAGTAAAAAGAAATTATACAATGACGGCTACAAACCCGACCCGGTTGTGCGGCCATACAAATAATTATTACATCAATTTACAAATTTACATGAATTGAAAGAAAAGAAAACTCTCGTCTCACAACCCCCGGCTATTCACCCGCGACAATCCAATGAATTCATATACACATTCCAATGAAATTACAGATTACAGATTTGTATAACCCCCACTAATCGACATATAGCGATTAGTAGACGTTCAATACAAATATCACATCACAGAAAAACCCGTCAGCTTAAGTCTTTTAGAAGTTCGATCAAAAATACGGATTTACAAGCCCCAAATACAAAATTTTCGTTCTGGAAAATCTGGGCAGAAAATACATATTCCAAAAATCCCAAAACAACCCCAGAAATACACTACACCAAATTTGGACCTCGGCCGAGTCAACTCGGCCGCGGAACCGCGGCGGGAGCGTGCTCCCGCCGCGTTTCCGCGGCGCTTTGAACGGTTCGTGGGACCAAATTTTGTGGTTATTCTATAAAAATCCTGAGCCGATTTTTAAGATGAAATTTATCAACTTTTGAACAGAATAAAAATCGGCAGAAACTTGACAATCTCGGGTTCGTTTCGTGACTTTTTCTTTGATCGATCTTCTAGTTACTTTGCTAACATGTTAGATAGAGTTTAACTAGGCTCTGATACCACTGTAACTCCATGCTACCTCTCCCGGTACTTTCGGGCATGCAGAATTTAACGAAAAACAATTTTTTCTAGAGGTGGTAACATGGACTCAAAACCGGATCTTTGTTAAACATCTAACTAACAACCTAACTAGGAGTTGTTAACTACTCGGTTAGGGGGTTATACCTTTCTTTCTTGATCTCCTTCGTCTTCATGCCTCGATGGTTGTCCGGATCGGCTTCACTCCATCGTCTCCTTGCGCCGAAGATAGATCCACCTCGAAAGCTTCTACCTTTGGCTTCTTCTTCGATCTTTGAAGAAACTAGTTCACTTGGTTTGCCAAACCTTGTGAACTAGGGTGAGTAGAGAAGAGTGTATTGGGATTTTCTCTATGGTTCTTGGTTCTCAACACATGAGACAAGTGAACCATAGACTAAGAGAGGGAGAGCAAGAGGAAGGAGATGAGAGCTCAAGAACAAGAGAGAGAATGAGAATGATAGAATGAGAGAAGACTTTTCTCTCTTGGCTCTCATAATCCAAAACCATCATCACAAAAATAATAATCAAGTATTGTGTAAAATGGTTCAAGTCAAAATGACTAAATCATTTCATGCACTCATTTCTCACAAGAGAAACAAGCAAGTAAAAAATCTTTGCCATGAAATGATAGCCATTGTCATCATGATGGTCAACTAGTCCAACCTAGTCAACCGGTCAACAAAGTCAACAAGTCAACAAAGTCAACCCCTCAACAACCATGTCACCACAATACTTAATTAATATTATTGTTAATCATATATCATATTCTTATTAGGGTTGACCAAAAAGTCAATAGTCAACAGTCAACGGTCAACAACCCTAATGAGAATCCTCTGCCTCTGTCTCTCCGTCAACTGTGCATACACACCCGCATCCGCGTTCCGAGGAACACGAATACATACTGGATAAATCCAATCCCAAAAGGTACACTAGGATCTGGCTTAAACCAAAGCCCGCTAGTGTAAACTGTCCGGACACTGTACGTGCACAAGTGCACGGATGTGACCGAACCCTGTCGCAAAACCATGCGACCTGCCGCAAAACCATGCGACCTCTACTCTTTTGCCTAAAGGCGAATAGCTTTCTGTGTGGAACTCTAAAGACTCGACAATACGCTGGCAGTGGGTTTAACCACAGACCGCAAGCGACACTAGCTGTGCGTAACGGTCCCCAGGTAGATGCCGACAAGAAGACTGACGAGGTGAAACCTATCTAAACTCCTACTGAGCCTGAATGTGACAATCTTCGTACAGTCCGGTCTGTTCGTCTGATACATCGCATGGCGGGCCTAGGGGGCGGTAAACGTCAGTCCCCTAATAGCAGTACAAGTCGTGTCGGAGTGAAGCCCAATACACCCTTAGATAACACTAGAAGCCTACCAGTATATCCCGCTTGCCCTGGCCAGGGACTACTCGTGTAATGGCTCTCCTAGACACAGCGCGATGTCAACCCCAATACCGGGAGAGACGAATCCTGTCTAACCGTCACTGCCTCCAAGTGCTTCGGGATTGCACCCAACTACTACCTGTTTGCACGACTCCTTTGAGCCGTGATAGGGTAGTAATCAAAGTACAGAGGGAACACACTCGAGGCGAAGTGATAGTGTCAAGTCAGCGGACTAAGCTGTACTCATGTCACCTGGGAACTGATAACTGACGTTAGGTATAATACCAAGCGGTCAGTTCCCGACGAGTCCTGTCCAGTGTACTCGTAACCCAACGAGCACCCGCATACTATCTCCAGTACGACGTACTGATGGCTATGGGACAGACCATCTCCCACTCTGGGATGAGAAGCGCATGCGCTAGTCTACTCCGGAGTATCGATGCCCTGTCTCGATAGTCCTGGGACTAGGGACCTGCATAAGGATGTGCTTATAGATTACCCAGCCCCTACTAGTGTGACTGCCATCACAACGCTGGTAATCAAGCAAAGATCCTAAGGGATCCACTAATGCGTATAGGTGATAAAATAAACACATGTACACATTGAAGTAGAAACAAACCAAGCAGCATACTACTATTTTGAGCAAGATTGTATATACAAGGTGAATATCCCAAGCTTCCATTAAGTAATATACAAACTAGTATGATACAGTAATGGCCTCTAGGGCATATACACTAACAAAACATATACAACATCTACTAGTATATATATCAATATATAATATTTCGCTCAAGGCGTGATAAAATGCAACATCACAGAAATGTACAGCATCACAGAACAATACAGATATCTGGGATCCCCGGGTTTCACAGAGCCGCTGAAACCCGACGTTCCCCTTGTCGTGTGGATAGCCTGTGCAATAAAATCCTAGACCCCTATGGGCACGGCAAGTTACCCGCCAAAACCTGAAGCGAGGCAGCCCCCTTCAGCAACGTGAATGGACCACCCAGCACTTCAAGGAATCCGGTAACTTGGGCACCCCTCCTGGGTCAACCTGTACCCCTACGAGTGCGGCGAATAGCCCGCCAATTCTAGAGTGAAGCCCCCTCCATCTCATTGCCATGAGATGCGGGCTGGTTGCCCTCTAGAACCCGGCTATCCGTGCACCCCTCCGTGGGGCAATCCTAGTACAGAAAGTAAAATATACATACAACGGGTACATCGACTGCAACCTGGTCGGGCCCCAAAAGAATAATATACAAACAGGCAGTGACGGCAGTCCACATGTCGGACGCTCGCCCCGCAATATAAATGTACATAATACAACAAAAACTGTACTAGCATTGCATCCAGGCAATCCCCCATGACCAATCCGCAACATCACAGCAATACACAGAACATCAACGTGAATGTCACGTTCGCAAATCCGTCTAACCGGGCTATAGCAGTTAGACAGGATTTACCGATCAAGTGACATTCACGATCGCAGATATAATGTAAATACTGTGAACTAATGTGTTTAAAATTTTCCGATCGATCAAATTTTACCAAGTGGGCCCCAAGCATTACTGTAGCACATTAAGAAATCTGGGCCCAAAAAATAACATTCCAAAAATCCTATTTTACACTCAAAAGCCCACCGGAAAAAATTAGCACAATGATAACACAGAACTGCCGCGGAACCGCGGCCAGAAGGGGGTTTTGGCCGCGGTTCCGCGATCTTCCTAACGAATAATGGTGTCGAATTTTTACATTAAGCTTAAAAGTCCCTGCACATACTTCTGCAACACACTGAAAAAATTTTCGAGCCAGAAAAAAATCGACAGAAAACTGATGCAATGAAAACGCGGGTTTTTGGAATTTTGTTCGATCGAAAGTGTAAACACATTAACAAAGCTAGACTAGGTTAATGGCGAGGCTCTGATACCACTGTAAGTGCACGGCGGCGCCCCGGCCGTCAATCCAACGCCGGAATACGGAAACGGTGATTTACAATAACTTTTCGAACCGGCACCACCGCACACTTTTAACCCGGATCGTGCCATTAAACTAGTCCTAGCTATCTAGAGAGGGGATAGAGAGATATACCGAGCGATCCGTGTCCTTCGGTCTTCTAGTCGTCGTCCCGATCTCCCCGCGGAATCTCCGGTCTCCACCAAGTCGCCGGAAGGGTACCACGTCGCCGGCTTCTTTTACGGGCTCCCACCTCTGGTCCGAGGCAACTCGAGCACGAAGTTGGCGAGTCGACGTGCCCAAGGTTTGCTGTAGAATAGTGTAGTGAGCAATGTCTCATTTTGGGGTAGTGGATGTTGCCTTTTAAGTGGAGGAATGATACTTGGAGTTTTGTGATGAAAAATGGAATTTTGCAAGCACCATGAGAGCAAAGCCTCACCCAAAAAAATTTGGACAGCCCCATACTTGGCCGGCCATGCAAGGTGGGAGAGGAGAGAATGAGAGAGGGAGGATGTGTATCACAAAGGAGTGAGCCAATCATGCAAGAGAGAATCATATGTGATCATGAAAAGAAATCATTATAAACAAAGCCACACTCCACCAACCATCATCATCATAACAAAGGTCAAGCCATCATGAAAGAAGAAGTCAAATGGTCAAGGGATGGTGCAACCATCATGACACTACAAGATGCAAATAACACCCTCCAGAAATGCTTATTTGCATAAATGCAAATAAGCCCTCCTCCACCAATCTTCGGCCAATGAAAGATACAAAGAAATATGGCCGAAACGGAAAGCAAACTGGCAACTCCAAAAAACTAATCCCGTAATAAATTACAGGAAAAACCCCACTACGGTGTATAAATACCCGCATTTGTATTCCGACCGAAATACAAATGCAATGATACAAAATCTACACTGTGCAATACTAGGATCCGGCTTAAACCAAAGCCCGCTAGTATTTTTCGTCCGATCATGATCCGTGCAATACCGTACGTATCTGATCGAACCTTGCCATATCTCCATATGGCCTCTACAGCGTTTCACCCGAAAACTTGAGCAACTGTCTGTGGGGGACTCTAAAGACTCTTCAACACCTTGGTTGTGGATTTAACCACTAGCACGTCAGAGGTATTAGCCATACGTGACGGGCTACCAGCTATTGACCAAAAGGGACGTCGATGATCGAACTCATCCTGACACCCTACTGAGCCTATCAGTGATAATATCCGTACAGTCCGGTCCGTTCGTCTATGAGCATCGCATGGCGGGCCTAGGGGGTTGGTAAAAGTCAGACCCCCAAAAGCGGTACAAGTCGTGTCGGAGTGTAGACCAGAACACCCTGAGATACTACTGGAATACCTACCAGTAAATCTCCTGTCTTGGCCAAGGACTTTCAAGTACTGGCTCTCCTAGACACAGCGTGACCTCACCCTCAATACCGGGAGAGACGAACCCCTGAAGATCCGCTCACTGCCTCCATGTGGCTCGGGATTGTACCCAACTAAAACCTGTTTGCACGTCTCCTTTGAGCGTGGTAGGGTAGTAATCAAAGTACAGTGGGAACTCACACGAGACAAATGATGATCCTCAGGTCGATGAACTAACCTGTACACATGTCACCAGGGAACTGCTATCTGACGTCAGGTATGTAAGTGCACGGCGGCGCCCCGGCCGTCAATCCGACGGCCAAATGCGGAAACGGTGATAAACTTTAACTTTTGCGGACTTAGCAAACCGGCACCACCGCGCACTAAACACCCGGATCGTAACCATTAACAAGTCTAAGCTACTAACAAGAAGGGGAAGAGATATACCGAATGATCCGAGTCCTCTGGTCTTCATCTCCACTCCGATCTCCTCGCGGGATCTCCGTCCGTCTCCTCCTCGTCGGAAAGGGCACCACGAAGCCGGGTACTTATACGGGCTCCCACCTCAATACCGAGGCAACTCGGGCGCGAAGTAGGCTAGCCGACGCGTCCAAGATATGCTGTAGGAAGTGTAGTGTAGAATCATAGTCTCTTTTGGGGTGGTTGCCATTTGAAGATGATGGAGGAAACAAGATAAGAAAAATGGTGCTTGCATTTTTCTTAACATGAAAAATGAGATCAAGAATGCTACTCTCTCAAAGATGAAGCTCTCTTCTTCTTCTCTTTTTCTTCTCTCTTTTCTCATGAAAACATTCATCCTTAGAAAATGGTGGAGCAAAGATTATGAAGCATGAAGGGAGGTGAGTGTAGGAAGTGAAAAGAGGTGACCACATCCTAGACATAATCATCACAAAACTCAAATCCAAATCAAATCCATTCTTATCACAATAAATGCATGAAAAGCAAAGATGCTTAACATATCAATCCTTATGCAAATAAATCCCTCCACAAAGTGTTATTTGCAAACTTGCAAATAACACCCTCCATCGAAAAAGTCCGGCCGGGAAAGAACAAAGGAAAACCGGCCGGAACGGAATGCAAACTGGCAACTCCAGAAAACTGGTCCCGTAATAAATTACAGGAAAACCCCGATACTGTGCATACACACCCGCATCTGTATTCCGTCCGGATACAAATGCAATGAGACAAAATCTACACTGTACTAAACTAGGACCGGCTTAAACCAAAACCGGCTAGTAAAAACTGTCCGATCCTGATCCGTGCAATACCGCACGTATCTGATCGAACGCTGCCATATAACCATACGGCCACTAGTACAAACCGTCCGATCCTGATCCGTGCAATACCGCACGTATCTGATCGGACCCTGCCATATCTCCATACGGCCTCTACAGCGTTTCACCCGAAATCTTGAGTAACTGAAAGTGTGGTGGACTCTAAAGACTCGTCAATACTATGGCTGTGGATTTAACCACAAGCACGTCAGAGGTATAAGCCAATACGTGACGGGCCACCAGCTATTGACCAAAAGGGACGTCGATGAGCGAACTCATCCTGACACCCTACTGAGCCTGTCAGTGACAATATCCGTACAGTCCGGTCCGTTCGTCTATGAGCATCGCATGGCGGGCCTAGGGGGTTGGTAAAAGTCAGACCCCCAAAAGCGGTACAAGTCGTGTCGGAGTGTAGCCCAGAACACCCTGAGATACTACTGGAATACCTACCAGTAAATCTCCTGCCTTGGCCAAGGACTTCGTGTAATGGCTCTCCTAGACACAGCGCGACCTCACCCCCAATACCGGGAGAGACGAACCCCCGAAGATCCGCTCACTGCCTCCATGTGGCTCGGGACTGTACCCAACTAAAACCTGTTTGCACGACTCCTTTGAGCCATGGTAGGGTAGTAATCAAAGCACAGTGGGAACTCACACGAGACAAATGACGATCCTTAGGTCGATGAACTAACCTGTACACATGTCACCAGGGAACTGCTATCTGACGTCAGGTATAAGACCAACTAGCATGTTCCCGGCGAGTCCTGTCCGGTGTACTCATAACCCAAAGAGCACCTGTATACATCTTAGGTAAACCAACTGACACCAGTGGCTTGTGAGACCGGCCACCGCCCCTCGTCGGGGTCTCGACTGTATACACTAGTTTACTCTGGAGTATCGATGCCCTGTCTCGAAACTCCCACGACTAGGGACCTTTTAAGGATGTGCTTATAGACTCCAGCTCTCACTTATATGATCGCCCTCATGCTGCTGGCAGTCAAGCAAGAATCCTAGGGGCTCTATCAACGTGCAATAGCGACATGTCAGGTCACCTAAGGCAGTACACGATGATAAAGGTAAACCAGATAGCATACTATCATCTAGAGTAAGACTGTTCTACCGGGATAGGTCCTCCCTCAATCATTGCAATCACGTGCCTGTGATCCAATAATTGACTCTGAGGGCACTATCTCCAACAAGGTATAAGACCAACTAGCATGTTCCCGGCGAGTCCTGTCCGGTGTACTCATAACCCAATGAGCACCTGTATACATCTTAGGTGAACCAACTGACACCAGTGGCTTGTGAGACCGGCCACCGCCCCTCATCGGGGTCTCGACTGTATACACTAGTCTACTCTGGAGTATCGATGCCCTGTCTCGAAACTCCCACGACTAGGGACCATTTAAGGATGCGCTTATAGACTACCAGCTCCCACGTATATGATCGCCCTCATACTGCTGGCAGTCAAGTATGAATCCTAGGGGCTCTATTAACGTGTAATAGCGACCTGTCAGGTCACCTAAAGCGGTAAACGATGATAAAGGTAAACCAGATAGCATATTATCATCTCGAGTAAGACTGTCCTACTGGGATAGGTCCTCCCTCAATCATTGCAATCACGTGCCTGTGATCCAATAATTGACTCTGAGGGCATTATCTCCAACACATCTACCAAGAGTCATCCTACACTCAAAAAGGTAAAACCTATCGCTCTGATACCAACTTTGTCACGACCCGCAGGGTACGGAACATGACTGGCACTTAAGTTGCGAAACGTCTCAGGGCGTCCGTAAAATAAGTAAACCAAAGCCCAGAAATCAAAACCAAATACGCAGAAGAGTGAAGGAAAACCAATCAATTGAAAACGAGTTTATCAAATAAGTCATATCAAGCCCTTTTTTTAAAAAAATGTCCAATTTTTCCGAAAATTTCGGCAGAGTCTCCTTTATAAATATTGGCCCCCAAAATGGGTACAATAAGAATTTATATAAATACAACAAAAGGGGCATCCCCAAGCGGGAGCTAGCTCTTCGCCACAAGGCGGCCACAAATCCCACGCAATGTAAATCAACAATGTGCATAATAAACATAAAAAGCTCAAGTAAAATATCATGTCGACTCAAGTGAGCTTGACCCCAAAATACAGTATGAAAAGTCCACAAATCTCACAGTCTCGTCTCTAGGTCAATAAACAACAATACTGGTAGATACAGTAGATGGAGTAGTGTAGATACAAAGAATATACAAGGTGGTACAAAAATGATAATACAACCCACCTACTAGCAAAAGCCTCGAGTCCAGGCAAAGTAGGCAAAAGAATATACTAGCAGGTATGTATGCAATATGAATATACTAGCAGGTATGTATGCAATATGAATCAACTCGTGATCTGCATGTGTAAGTATAAGAAATCATCCTTTTCTTTTAGGAATCTCTTTTGAAATATCAGCTCAATACCAATAGAATCAACCAGAATCCGTGTCCAGCAACGACACCTCAAAACTGTCTCAAATCTCATATATCCATATCGTAGTATCTCTGGCCTCAGCCGTCCGGCTGACCCATCTCAAATATCAATATCTCATCATCTCGCGGCCATGGTCGGTATCCTATGGATATCCGCCGTGCCAAAATAGTCACCAGTAGGTAATCCATCCCCTGCCAGGCTCAACGCCATCATCCGCGATCCTCTTGCCTCGGGGTACCTTACCGGGCCCACCATGTACCCGAGACGGTTCATCTAACTCCTCGAAACGGGTCTCGAAAACCACAGCAAACTCATGGTGGACGATACTTTACATCACTAAAAAACCGCAACTTTTCATATTTTAGAAAAAGTAATAAGTTTGTAAATCTTGCGGTTTTCCCCCGAAATCCAGAAATATCATAAAAGCTCAAGAAACCATCATGGGTGCATATGTCAATGATAATGAATGCATATGGTATCAATGTTCAAGTCGCAATGTATGATTAATAACTAGGCATGAACAAATGATATAATGATATACTTGCACATGAATAGCCATTCTACAATTTTATTTTTTAAAGATTTATTGCAATAACACAGGTCTAAGCATCAATTATTAACATGATTCAGATTGTAAGTTATCTAGTGTCGTAACATGGCAATTACCAAGGCGTGTGTGTACACATGAATGGTGCTCGTTCTGCATATAAAAACCCTGGTAATGGTGCATGTGTCCTACAGGATGAGTTCGCATATGATTGTAAAACATATAGATCCTGAACGTAGCAATTATCATGCAAATCTTGTAATTTCTATCATCACTAGCAATCTTTTAATTACTAAGTCTATCGGGCGACTTGCGTCATTCATACGATTGTCCCCCGTAGATGTTACATCTAATCACTGGAATCCCCGGCTAGCTATGTCCAATCACCGCCTTTTCTTTTCGTGCCACGCCCGAAGTCTCCGCGACCAAACCTGGAATTTGCACCAATACAAAACATAAGGTTACATATCATGAAACGGCGCAAATCCCAAATGAAAATATCAATGTTCACGAGTTAGGCACAACGTGCACAAGGTGCGCGGAACATACATGAAAATCACAAAAACTAACTATAATCGTCGTTTTGGGACGCCCGGCAAAACTAAAACCCGAACACACAAAACTCCGCACTCACACATCCTAAATGTCATAGGATATGCTAAAAATACCATCAAGATATCACAAATACATCACCACAATATTTTAATAAAAACTAGTAAGCACAAAAGACTTCCAAATTCGTGCAACTTCGCGGATTTGCGACAAAAAGAGTACAATCTAGCATAATCACCCAAGTCACACCATTAGATAGCCACTACACAAATTTTCAACACATTAACCATGCTTCAAAACCTATTTTCCACAAGCAAACTCTTTCTTGATTTTTCTAAATAGCAATAGCAATAAAAATCCATACTAGAAAAACTTAAACTAACACCAATTGGAAACCCAATAGCAAGTTAACCTCTTAGATTTAGGTTAGCAAAACACTAGCAATTATCTATCCAAATTAGGTATAATTAGGCCTAAACTGCAAAATAACAAAAAAGAAGATTTACGGAAAAATACCAAATTTTCACCGATTTTCGGGAAAACACCAAAACGACTTTCAAGGCGCTACACCTGGTGATGGTGGTAATAGAGGGTTGAGACGAGGCCAGTTATTTAGCTTTTACCCATAGGGTCAGCAACCGTCGTCTGGATGTTTCTGGTGTGGGAGCCTGTATCATCGCGTCAGAGATTGTACTGAGGTACGCCATGGCGAGACAGCAGTTCCACATGTTACCTTACCACCTTCTCCACCTCAGAGAACGTTATCTCTTATTCCTGTTATTGCTCCGCGCCAGACTTATGCTCAGAGAGGTCATGGCTGCAGTGGTTTTGTTCAGAGAGGACGGGGTGGCTGAGGCGGAGGACTGCCAGCTGCCGGTAGAGGGCAGGCTCGAGTGTTTGCATTGACTCCTCAGGATGCGCAGGCGTCGAATGCAGTTGTGTCAGGTACTCTTTCAGTATGTTCTTTCGATGCACACATTTTATTTGATCCGGGATCTACGCACTCGTATGTTTCTACACACATCGTGCCGAGGTTGGGCCGAGGTTGGGCCGAGAGTCGTCTTTGCTAAATCAGCCGCTCGTCGTGATTACTCCTGTTGGTGAGTATTTTGTTGCGCGACATGTGTTTCGGTCGTGTGCCGTTCATATTGGAGATAGAAATTCGTCCGTCGACTTGATCCTTCTTGATATGTTGGACTTCGCCGTTGTCCTGGGCATGGACCGGTTAGCTACTTGGTATGCGTCTGTGGACTACCATGAGAAGGCAGTTAGGTTTTGTTTTTCGGGAGAGTCAGTTCTTGTTGTGCAGGGGGGCCGTAGTGCCGCCCCTCACAGTTTGATTTCCGCCCTTCGCGCTAGTCGGCTCTTAAGGAGGATGTCGGGGATTCTCAGCTTTTATTCGTGATACCGGTGCCACGGTAGATTCATTGGACCAGGTTCCTATTGTGAGAGAGTTTCCCGATGTATTTTCCGATGAGTTACCTGGATTGCCGCCAGAGCGCGATATTGAGTTTTGCATTGATTTGATCCCCAGCATGGGGCCTATTTCTATACCGCCTTATCGGATGGCCCCAGCGGAGCTTAAGGATCAGTTGCAAGAATTGCTTGATAGTGGACTTGTGCGTCCGAGTGTTTTGCCTTGGGGAACTCCTGTTCTGTTCATCAAGAAGAAGGATGGCGGTTTGAGGTTGTGCATTGATTATTGTCAATTGAACCAAGTTACGGTGCGGAATAGGTATCCATTACCTCGCATTGACGATTTATTTGATCAGCTCCAGGGTGCAGGACAATTTTCCAAGATTGATTTGTGATCGGGTTATCATCAGTTGCGGGTTCGGAATGATGACATTCTGAAGATTGCTTTTCATACATGCTACGGGCATTATGAGATTTTGGTGATGTCATTCGGACTCACCAATGCCCCAGCAACGTTCATGGATTCGATGAACCGGATTTTCAGGCCGTTCCTTGACCGGTTCATTATTGTGTTTATTGATGACATTCTGGTCTATTCCAGAAGTCGAGAGGAGCATGAGCATCACTTGAGAATTGCTTTGCAGACATTGAGAGAGCACCAGCTGTATGCTAAATTCTCGAAGTGTGCATTTTGGCTTGATAGTGTTGACTTCTTGGGTCATGTGGTTACAGGAGACGGTATTCGTATGGACCCGAAGAAGATCGAGGCCAGACAGCTTTGGCCCAGACCTGTATCAGTGACAGAGGTCCACAGCTTCTTAGGCTTAGCCGGTTATTACCGCCGTTTCGTGCAGGATTTCTCGAGTATCGCTGCACCGCTTGTTGGGTTGCCTAGCACGGCAGCAAGTTTTCAGGAGGCATCGTCCATGCCATTTTAAAAAAATTGCCATTCTAGCTAACCCTAACCCTATAATCGATACTAGAAAATCCAACGAAACATAATATAAACTCTTTACATCTAAGTGAATGAGGGAATACAACCTTTATAGACTGGTCCTTCACTTCTAAAGCTCCATGTCGTAGTCCCTTCGCTGCGAGTTGTGAAGACCCGGACTCAAGTAAGGGTTCACATGAAGAAACGAACAAGCTTGCTCAATGTCTTCGAGGCCGAAGATGATCTACGTCGAGGAGACTCGAGCTCATGCTACCTCTTCACTAATGGTGAGATTAGTGAAGTAAGCACCCTAAACTAAATGGCTAATAGGAGAGGATGATGAAGTAGGAAGTGGGCTCATTTTAGATTTAATTTTCTCACAATTTTTCATCACCTTTTCAAACCCTAGAAAACTCTTTTCATTTGGAAGAAGAAGATGAAGCAAGTGATGAAAGAATAATCAAGTGAGGTTAGAAATGCAACCATGGTGAGTGTATTTCATGCACTAACTATTGTAGAGACTAAACCATGGCTATGAGTTAAGGTTGGGTTAACAAATATCTTAAGCTAGACAAAAGAGTGGACTAAGTCAATGAAACCTACAAGCTTCTACAAGCTTTGAACCATGATAATATTTCCACAATTTTGAATTTTCTTGAAATAAATATAAACCATAACACAAACCCTAGCATGGAATAAGTCTCATACATACATGTTGCATGTACAACCTAATATGACACAATAATATATATCACATATATATTTATGTGTGCAAAGAAAACAATTAACATGTATCACATATATGTTAAGTGTATCATAAGTGAGAAAAATGAATACTTAAGTGAGCTAATATTAGTTAATGTAATGTAATATATCAAATAAATAATTATACATTAAATTATTAAATCAACACTTGATTTAATAATCCGGCTATAGGCTGTATAACCGACTAATATCAAATGCAACAATTTATCGAATCAACACTTGATCCGATAACCCGGCTATATCACATATAACCGACCAATGCCGCAAGTCGCGAAAATAGAATGCGGTATCACATACTCGCATTAATCTCGGTTCCGCTGATTGTGATGCTAGATTGTATATGCGTTTTAAAATTAAAGAATACCGCAATCAAGATGGTGTCTCTTGGTAGCTAGCTGGTTGAGTACGGGTCGGTCCCCAGGAAAAAGGTGTTCCTTCTTTAAGTTCTAACGAGTTAAGTCCTATTTGTGGTAGGTTTTGTTTTAAGATCTAAGAATGAGATTAAATTGATTTAAAGGCTTGTTAGGGTTAGGATTAGGTTAGTTAGGAATAGGGAGTCTACTCACTGCTTTCTTTACCCTAGTTAAGAATATAGGTGTTAGGGTAATAGTCAACAAAGGGGATTAACACGACTAGGAAGAAACATAGTTTCTTCCTTTTGTTCCTTGTCCGTCCTTTCTTAACTCTTAGCCCTAACCTCCAGTTATTTCAACCACAACCGGTCTAACTAGGGAATCACTGCTATCTTGTAGGATAGGGTCCCGTAGTGAGCGGTGTGTGGTTAATTTAAATAGAGTCCTAATTAATTAAAATTATATTGGTAAGGAAAGGAGTGAGAGAGATTTCCTTCCCTCAAACCTTCCATATCCTAACCCTAACAAGTGAGGAATTACTCACTCAATAGGAAAGTGACAAAAGAATTCATTTTTATAATTTTTATTTTAAAAGACTATCTAAGTTGTAGATAATAAAAGACAGATAAAAAATTGCACGAATTAAATTCAGATAAAAAAGAATGCAAGATAGAAAATAAAAATACCTTTATTGATGACCTCTCAACAAGTGCATTACAACTGGAATTAAAATTTTAATCTAGAAAATAAAAAGAGGCATACCTAATTAGGCTTTCGGCTTTCCTATTTATATATGGGAGAAACCCTAGGTTTACATTCTGATCCATACATGAAATTACAAGACTACCCTAAGAAAGCCGGGTCAAAGCACCGACACCCACCAACACCTGCACCGACACGTGCATTGCACGGCCGCGGTTCCGCGGCAGAAAGCCATGTTTGGCCGCGGTTCCGCGGCCATATAGTGGGATCTTGATCTCCATTTTTCAGGGTTGCTTCATGTTGCTTTTTCCTTCTGTTTTCTCCACTTGGTTTCTCAGAATCTTTTCTACTTTCTTCCAGATTTCCAACAGTGCAGAATTATGTGGACTTTTACCGTGAGTTTCACGTTGAAGTCTTGAATCTTATGCCGCTCTTGTACTTTATGCATTGAACTGTCTCATGATTTTCATTTGTTCCTTGAACTGGTAGGCGGCATCATATTCATCTATTGTTGGTCGTAGTCTCACATTTGTAGCGTCTTTTCATGAATTTCACTGTAATGATCTGAGAACCTGTAACCTGCAACTATTTAGCAGGAATGGATCAAAAGAACCTATTTATATGTAATATGATCAAGAATGGGCGATATAATAATGCAAAATTCTGATATGAACAAATACCCCCAAACTTATCTTTTGCTCGTCCCAAGCAAAGCCAATTTTATTCTCGAAAAAATCCTAACCTCACTTTGGCAGGGAACGCGATTGCACTGAGCTCGTGCAACAAGCCGTTAAACCCCTAGGTGGCCCTAGTAGGAGGAGTGTTATCTCCTGAGGGTTTTCAGCGGATACTACCCACAAAATCCGATCAATTTGGCCTTTTTGACTCTCATTCTTCAATTCAGTATTCTAGTAAGAAATTCTATTATCTTCAACTTAGAAATCATCAACCCGTATTTTTCACACTCACTTATCATTTAACTTAAGATTGTATATGTTCTGCAAATTTATTAAGCTTTCAGCATCTTTTGAATTTTCCTTCTAAGGTTCCATCTCAACTTAGGAATTTTTATCATCTCTACTGAAGGTATAAACCCTATCTTTCATTCTTATCTCTTATCCAAACCCCAATCATTTACCCCTACGTATGTGTTGTTAGTTATATGTATGCCCTAGAGGCCATTACTGTACATGCGATATATATTGTAGTGGATGCTTGGACATATATATGAAGGACTTTCTTGCTCGACATGATAGTATGCTATCTGGTTGCACTTTATCTTAACATGTAAACAGATACTGTTTTGTGATCACATGTTGATAAAGCTCTTAGGATAAGTACTTGACTGCCATGACTATGATGTAGATCATACTAGTAGTCGATAAGTACATCCTTCAAATGTTCCTAGTCATGGGAGTATCGAGACAGGGCATCGGTACTCCAGAGTAGATTAGCGTATGCGCTTCTTGATCCATATGATGGGCGATGGATGATCCCATATCCATTAGTGTTTGGCATCAGAGAAGGTATACGGGTGCTCAGTGAAGACTGGGTACACTGGACGGACTCGCCGAGAACTCCTAGATGGTATTATACCTATCTTCGGATAGCAGTTCTCTGGTGACACCGGTACAGGTTAGTCTGTAGACCCAAGATCGCCATAGAGTCTTATGTGATTCCCACTGTGCTTTGATTTCCACCATACCACGGTCAAGAGATCATGCAAAACGGTGGCTTTTAGGTACAGTCCCGAATCGCGTGGAGACAATGAGCGATAGGAGGGGTTTCGTCTCTCCCGGTATTGGGGGTTGATGTTGCGCTGTGCTCGATTGGCCATAACAGGAAATCCCTGGCCAGGGTTGCTGAGATTTACTGGTAAGTGTTATCAGTAGTTTCTCGAACCGTTATGGACCTTGCATCGGCATGACTTATCAGGCTATTGGGGTCTGATGTTATACCACCCCCAGGCTGTTGATATGCGACATATCAGACGAAGAGACCGGACTGTACGATAGTGTTACTGATTGGATTCGCAAGAGTTATAGCAGGCTTGCTTGTTGATCTTCTGATCGCTCAATACCCGGGTGGCCGTTACGTTTAGCAGACCGCTTGCGGCTTGTGGGTGTTTGATATGATCATCACCTACTGCCGGCGTATTGACGATTCTTTAGAGTCCTACATAGAGGTTTCCTGGTTCATGCGAAACGGAGTAGAAGCGCATATGTGATATGTGCAGGATCGAGATTAATGCGAGAATGTGATACCGCATTCTAATCTCGTGATTTGTGATATCGGTCGGTTATATGTATTATAGCCGGATTATTAAATCAAGAGTTGATTTAATAATTTAATGTATAATTATATATTTGATATATTATATTACATTAACTAATATTTAGCTCACTAATGATTTCTTTTCCCACTTGATGTGCACATTGTATATATATATATGTGATATGTATATTTGTGTACATGTATTGTGTCATGTTTGATGATACATACTAGATGGGTGTATGAGACTTATACCATGCTAGGGTTAAATTAGGGTTTTGATTATTTCTTAAATTATTACAAAAGAGCAAAAGACTTGGTCAAAGTTTTAAGCTTGGGGAAGCTTGTAGAATTTTGACAAAGTCCACTCTTTTGTCATTTCTTAGGATATTTTACTTGACCCAACCCTTACCCATAGCCATGAGTTAATTCTCTATATGAGTTAAGCATGATAGCTTTAACTCAACCATGGGTGCAATAATTCTTTTGGATGAATTATTTCATGAGTTTTTCTTCTTCTTCATCATGCTCCATGAAAAGCTTTCTCGCTTCAATGGAGGTATGAGATAAAATGTGAGAAAATGATTTCTAAAGTAGGCAAACTTCCTACTTCAGCATCCTCTACTACTTTCCATTTAGTAAAGTGTGTTTGCTTCACTAATCTACACAATTAGTGAAGAGATAGCATGAGCTGGTGTCTCCTCGACGTAGATCATCTTCGGCCTTGAAGACTTCGAAGCAAGCTTGTTCGTTTCTTCATGGGAGCCATTCTAGAGTCTGGGGATCGTGATCGCAGCAAAGGGACTACAACACGGAGCCATTGAAGTGAAGGACCGGTCTACAAAGGTTGTATTCCTTGTTCTCTTAGATGTAAAGTGTTTACATATCTTGTTTAACCCTAAGTCTCTAGTTAAGATCTTGGTTAGGGTTTGTTTAGCACCCCAAAAATTTTAAAGTAGCATGATTGATGCTTGCCAAAATCTTGCTAAGGTGCTAAGCTAACCCTACATGTGTATGTATCACCCCTACACTTGGAAATTCAATTCAAGCTATCATACCCTTGTCCATCGTCTAAAGTACTTTTAGTTGGTGAATTTTAGATGAAATTGCTCACACATCCTTCATGTGACCGTTAATACTTCTTGAGATACTAACGACCGATTACAAAATGTGTTCGCGCATTTAGGCGTAATTCCTCGTCTTGTAATACCTAAGGCTTTAACAGTGACTCCCAAACCAGTTGGTCTAAGGCACTAGGTGATAAAGCACCCTCGCTATATTTTTTTTTATTTATGCAGCCTTAAGTAATTACAAAACCAGTGTTCATTTTTTATATCTCTTTATTCACACTTGTACTTTTATTTTATTTTCCTTTATACTAAGAATTTTAGACAAGAGAATTTTAATGTATCCTCTACTATCCCAAGTTTCAAGGTGCATGTATGTGCCAGTTGTAGGGTATATATTTTCAGAATTTAGACTTAAGGTTCAGAATTATTTTTCAGACTTTACACTCCAAATAAAAATTTCAATACTCTTCCCTTTTTTTGACTTAGCCCAAGAACTGAACTCAAAATTGGCCTATTTCTAAATAGACTACAAGGACATATATTTTCTACAGTTAAACTTTAAGAAATTTTATTTTTAGGGTTTTTAATTTACTAAGTTTAGGATCTAGTTTTTCCCTACTATTCAATTGTCATGTTGAACTTAAGTCAAATATGGCCAAAATTGAACTTTTCAATTTTTATAATTTTTTTTAAAAAAAATTTAATTTTTTATTTGATTTTATTTTTTCTATTTTTTTTTCATTTTTTTCATTATATATATATATATATATATATTATAAAGATGCAATGAGGAATTAAATATGCAAAAAAAGAAAAAAAAACAAATATGTACAATAATAAAAATATGCAATGCAATGATAACTATTTACAAACCACCTTCACCCCCAAACTTATCAAAAGCAGTGCCCTCACTGCTCATGGCCTCGCCGTCCCCTTGAACGTGAATGGGAACGTTCCTCTCTCGCCAGCAGGGTGGTCATGTCGTGGTCTATACCTGTCACACGCTGATCCAGGTTGGTCACCATCCCTATCAATCTGTCTATCCCCCTAGTGGCTCTCCTAAGTAAACGTGCATGTGCTGCAGGGGTAAGCTCTTCCTCGCTCGCGGTTGAGCTGGAGCTGGGTGTCTTAGCGGGTACGTCCTCGGCCAGCTCAGTGCCCGACCATACATCATTTAAGCATGTGTAGGACGTGGATACGCCCTCAAGAAGAGGTCTAATGGGGATACCTCCATGCATATAAAACTCGAATTCCTCCACAGGGAGGAAATGGCGACACGGTTGTGTCACCAACATAGGGCATGGATAATTGGCAGCCTTCTTGCCCGCACCAATAGAGTGAAGTAAGACTGTGCACATATCATAACTTGGGTTTCTAGTCATCAAAGTGTGCATGATAAGAAGGGATGGTGTGAAAAATGTCGTATTGTGCGGACTACTAAAAATATTATTTTGTGCCCAACGGCACACAGTTAATACGTTCGCAAAGAGGTTCTAGACTGGATGCCTTTACGTGGCTCCCTTGAACATCATTACCCATCAAGGATAGGTAATCCTCGAATTGGAGGGGTTGGTCATGAGTAGGTAGTCTAGGTATTAAGATGACTTCATGGATGAAGTCCCTATCGATTATTATTTCCCTATCCCCCCAAATTAGCCTAATGTATCCGTGTTATGAGAGGCAACCATCCTCCATGCACTCGTAAAATCGGGTGATGATATCCGGAAGCGCGAAGGCACTTGGATGGTTAAAAATTAAGAAGTTCCACTCACGCCTTCGGATCTCATCACCGAAATAGCTACCACAGATCGTGTGTGCAAACATTTGTGAGAAATCTTCTTCAAACTGCAGAGTTGGTGCCATCACAGAGAGTAATTTGGAAAACTTTAATTTTAACAGAGAGGGAAAGGAAGTGCAAACCTCCTCTGAAGTTTTCAGAGGGCGACGTAGCAAGGGCGCGGCGGTTGCACGGTCGAAAAGGAGTTGGGCGGCGGTTCCGCGGCAAGAGGAGGGGTTCTCTCTGAACTTGCTGCTGCGGCGGCTAAGGTTTTTAGAGATGAAATTAGGGTTCTGTAAAATCAGAGGAGGGGTCGGTTTGTATTTATAGGGGGTGTTTTTGGTTATTTGCAAAAAGTCCCTCTTAAAAAGAGAAATTTATTTGTAAATAAAAATTTTTATTTTTTATTTTTTATTTTTTATTTATTAAAACTGAAAATTTACAAAAATACCCCTAAAAATTAAAAAAAATTCTTTTTTATTTAATTACAAGTGGTACATACCCCCAAACTTATTTGAAGCAGTGTTTCCACTGTTTAAGCGGTGAAGTTCAGGATTAGGAGGACAAAGAGAACAATATCAATCTATACAAGGCCTTACACAGGCCAAAAGTGAGCACCAACCATTCAAATATTCTATCTCTGTAGTGTGTTGGTTGGTGAAAGAATGCGGAGAGGAAAGAAATGGAGAATACGCGAGACGTATGGGAAGAAAGGCGGAATACGGTCTCGGTATATTAGGAGAAGAATGGCGGAAGAGAGAAAGAAGTGTAGTACGAACTTGAGGATGTAAATTGAGTGAATAAATTAGCACAAATTGTGATGATCGATGTGTAAAAGGCGATTGTTCTAAGCTATCAACCCGTCGAGAAATGGGGTCAAATCCTTTAAGATTCGTGAGAAAACATGGGTACGTCAAACTTGGTAAACCAGACATTGAAAATGAAAGTGTAACGGTTTTTTACAAGGTCGGAACGAGGATGGAGGGAAGTCATTGAGGGAGGGTATCGGTTAAAGATTCAGGAAAGTGTGCGCAGTCAATGAAAGGGATAGAATGAATTGGAAAATCCGACTCCTCAAGTAAAACTGCTTCATCCTCAATAATTTCCTCAATACTCTCCTCAAAATTTTGCTTATCCATGCAATTTTCATCAAAATCAAGACGTATATGAAGTTCGGGAGAAACATTTAATAACTCAGGATGATGAATTGGAAAGAAAAATTCAGTCAAATCTGCGGGTTCATCATCCAAAATATTCCCAGCGTCAATATCCTCGATCAAGTGAAAATTAAATTTCTCAGACACCTCATCAAAAGAATGGATATCAATCAATTTAGGTTCTAGAGTGGAGGTGTAGAGATCAAAAGGATTGGTGATGGTTTCACTAGAAAGGGACCCTTCACAATCAGGTAAATCAAACACTACAAAGTTGCACAACTTATTAAACGTTTTATCTTCAACTGGTGAATCATTTGGAACACTTGATAGACATTCAAACCCGGAGTTGTGGGATTCAATTGGGGATGGGTAGGTTTGATTTGGGAGGGTGTACAGCTTACTCTCACCACTCAAATTCTCAATCTGTCCAACCGCCTCATCATATATTGAAAAATTTGGAGCTAGTTGGAAACTAGCTACCGGGTCACTAGGTTTTATAAGGGCGGCCATGGACGCATTCAAATCCATCATCTGTTGGCTTGACGCTACCATAAAATCTTCCAACGACTGTTTCAGACTAGACATGGGTTGTGACGGGGTTTCAGTAAAAGATTTAAAGTTGTTTGGATACTCGAAACTCCCAAATGGCTGTTCAGAAGCAATGTCTAGGGAAGGTGCAAAAGTCGGGTAGGATTGGTAGGAATTGAATGGTTGGACAGGAGTAGGATCAACATTTGGATAAGAAGGTGGATGGAATTGTTGATCCAAAGAATTTGTAGTGATGAAAGGAGCGAAAGATCGGTTACGAGATTGTTCAATATGTTCAGCAATAGACATGGGTTTCGGAGTTACAACAGGAGTCGAAAAATAAGTATCAACGTAAGAAAGTGGTGAAGGTTGAAATGGTTGATACAATGTGGATTGCGGAGTCCAATTGGATGTCCTAGACGCGTCTATCCGATCTTTCAAAGAAATTTTGGGCATGGAGGGGTCATTCGAAATTCGACCAAAACAAGAAGCGTAGGAAGTAATGTCTGGTTGAGGGTATCGGCAAGAGTTTTGCGAGGTGGGGTACCCATGATGTGATGAGAGAAAGGAGAAGAAAAAGAATGTGATTTATTTTATTTTATTTTTAAATTTTTTTTAAAAAATTGTTTGTTTTTGGAGTTTTGAAATTTTTGAAAGTGTTTTTTTTAGAAAGAGTTTTGCAACAACTTGTACGGAACTACGGCACAATTTCAAACAATCACAATTTAAGCTTGCACAATCAAGCCTAGAGCTAGGGTCTCCTAAGTCAACTAGGCTGCTCCTAACTGGTCCAAAGCGACAAGTTGTGAGATATCCCTCAAATCACCTCTTCACCGTCAATTGTGGCCAGGTAAGCATAAGTGAAGAAAGGAGGGTTCCGCTCACGAATCACCGTGAAACGGGCCTTTTAAAGTTATCTTTCTCACTTGTCTAGCCTAGGCACCATAAAGTCAGGTTTAGATAAACGACTGAATACCCACAACCTTTCTCTGTCCTAATGAGCGCTACAGTCCTTAATTGGCTGAGTCTAGATATTTTTTTAATTAGCTCAAGGGTGATGCATATGCTCTTTATGATTTCTGGGGTCTTAGGAAGAGTAATGAAATCCCCACCCAATCTGAATTGGTGTTATAGCCCCTTAAAAGTCCGTATTAATTATGCAAAGCAGTTAACACACCAAAAATCTAAAACACTTGCAAATTTTTTTTTATTTGGCAGCGCAAAGAATCCTGCACAAAAACAATTTATTGGAAAGGAAGAAGAGGTTGTTGTGCAAAGAATCCTGCAGGTAAATTTTTTCAGTGGAGCTTAAGGGGTAGGAGAGAAGACAAAAACACTCACAGAGAAATTTGGGGTACCGACGTCAGTAGTTGACCGCGGAACCGCGGTCAAACGCCTGCTTATGCCGCGTTTCTGCGGCGGTTTGGTAGGTTTGGATCTCCAAAATTTTCCTGTGTGTTGTTATGGTTCTTCTCTGTCTGTTCAGATCCTCTGTTTCTTGATTTGTTCACTGGGCTTGCTCCAGATCTGAATCAGTCGGTCTTCTTTTCCTGCACAATTCACACAAAACCAATCAAAAATAATAAGATGATTTTTTATGTATTTTTTTTTCAATTTTTCAATTTTTGATTTAATTAACCTGAAATTACAAAAAGAAATAAACTACCGCTTCCCCGGCAACGGCGCCATTTGATTGTGATGCTAGATTGTACGTGCATTTTAAAATTAAAGAATACCGCAATCGAGACGGTGTCGCTTGGTAGCTAGCCGGTTGAGTACGAGTCGATCCACAGGGAAAAGGTGTTTCTTCTTTAAGTTCTAACGAGTTAAGTCCTATTTGTGGTAGGTTTTGTTTTCAGATCTAAGAATGAGATTTAATGAATTTAAAGTCTTGCTAGGGTTAGGATTAGGTTAGTTTGGAATAGGGAGTCTACTCACTGCTTTCTTTGCCCTAGTTAAGAATATAGGTGTTAGGGTAATAGTCAACAAAGGGGATTAGCACGACTAGGAAGAAACTTAGTTTCTTCCTTTTGGTCCTTGTCCGTCCTTTCTTAACTCTTACCCCTAACCTCCAGTTATTTCAACCACAACCGGTCTAATTAGGGAATCACCGCTATCTTGTAGGATAGGGTGCCGTAGTGAGCGGTGTGTGGTTGATTTAAATAGAGTCCTAATTAATTAAAATTATATGGGTAAGGAAAGGAGTGGGAAGATTTACTTCTCTCAAACCTTCCCTATCCTAACCCTAACAAGTGAGGAATTACTCACTCATTAGAAAAGTGACAAAATAATTCATTTTTATAATTTTTATTTTAAAAGACTATCTAAGTTGCAGATAATAAAAGACAGATAAAAAATTGCACGAATTAAATTCAGATAAAAAGAATGCAAGATAGAAAATAAAAATACCTTTATTGATGACCTCTTAACAAGTGCATTACAACTGGAATTAAAATTTTAATCTAGAAAATAAAAAGAGGCATACCTAATTAGGCTTTCGGCTTTCCTGTTTATAGATAGGAGAAACCCTAGGTTTACATTTGTAAGTCTACGCCAGCGCCCTGACCAATAGTCTGAGGCCAAACGCGGAATAAAAACTTTTTCATAAACTGATGCTAGCATAGACTGTAACCCGGATCGTGCCATTAACACTAAACTAGCTAACTGTAAATAATAGAATGGCTATACCGATCGATCCGTGTCCTTCGGCCTTTAGCCATCATCCCACGCTCCTCACGGTATCTCCGATCTCCTGTCTCCTCGTCGAAGTGGCACCACGTCAACGGATCTTTATACGGGCTCCCGCCTCTAAACCGAGGCAACTCGGACATGAAGTTTGCTAACCGACATGTCCAAGATTGAAGTAGAGAGTGTGTAGAATAATTTGTCTCAAGGCACCCAAGCCATTTGATGAAGGTAAATTGAAGTTGCCTTTTGGGGTGATGAAATGAGCTTGGAAAAATCAATCAATCATTTTTCCATGAATGATGAGGCTCGTCTAGTGAAGGGGGGCTGATCTTGTTCTTGGCCAAAGTGGGGGGGGGGGTGAGCACAACACAAAATCATTGGTGACCATAACCTTTTTCCATCACAAATATCCAACAACAAAATATCTTAAGCTTTACAAAAGCTAATAAATGCAAATGATGACTCAAACAAACATCTCATCCAATCTAGAATGTTTGCTAATGACTCACCTATCCAAAAGAAACCCCCATCAAAAGAATTCGGCCACAACAAATTGTGAATGGATTTTTGGCCAAAAAAGATATATCAACATCAACAAATAATTAAACGCTAAAGATAATGTTTAATCAAACGGAGAAAAACTGGCAACTTCAAAAAGCAATGAGACAAAAATACTCCTACACAATATAATACTAGAATCCGGTTTAAACCAAAACCCACTAGTATTATCTGTCCGAACCATAACACGTGCACAAGTGCACGTGCATGTTCGAACCCTGCCATAAAACCATACGGCCTATACAATGTTTCGCCCGAACTTGGGAAACTATCTGAGGGAGACTCTAAAGAGTCGTCAATATCCTGGCAGTGGGTTTAACCACAAGCACGTCAGTGGTACTAGCTGTACGTAACGGCTGCCCATGTACTGACCGAAAGGGAAGCCGATGAGCGAACTCATCCTGGAACCCTACTGAGCCTATCAGTGACAACATCCGTACAGTCCGGTCCGTTCGTCTATGAGCATCGCATATCGGGCCTAGAGGCTGGTAACGTCAGACCCTCAATAGCGGTATAAGTCATGTCGGAGTGTAGCCCAGAACACCCTGAGATACTACTGGAGTACCTACCAGTAAATCTCCTGCCTCGGCCGAGGGCTTTGTGTAATGGCTCTCCTAGACACAGCGCGATCTCACCCCCAATACCGGGAGAGACGAAACCCCTGCCGATCCGCTCGCTGTCTCTATGTGGCTCAGGACTGTACCCAACTAAAACTTGTTTGCACGACTCCTTTGAGTCGTGGTAGGGTAATAATCAAAGCACGGTGGGAACTCGCACGCGAAAAATGACGATCTCACGTCGATGAACTAACCTGTACACATGTCACCAGGGAACTGCTATCTGACGCTAGGTATAATACCAACTAGCAGGTTCCCGGCGAGTCCTGTCTGGTGCACTCATAACCCAATGAGCACCTGTATACATCTTAGGTGAACCAACTGACACCAATGGCTTGTGAGACCGGCTATCGCCCCTCGTCGGGGTCTTGACTGTATATACTAGTCTACTCCGGAGTATCGATGCCCTGTCTCGAAACTCCCACGACTAGGGACCACTTTTAAGGATGTGCTTATAGAGTACCCAACTCTCACGTATATGATCGCCATCATACTGCTGGTAGTCAAACAAGAATCTTAAGGGCTCTATCAACGTGTAATAGTAAACAGTAATGTCACCTAAAGCTGTACACGACTAATAAAGGCAAACCAGATAGCATACTATCATCTCGAGTAAGACTGTCCTACCGGTATAGGTCCTCCTCAATCACTGCAATCACGTTCCTGTGATTCAATAATTGACTTTGAGGGCACTATATCCAACAATCTCCCACTTGCACTTAAGGCTAATTATTGCGATGTCGCATACTCACAGCCCGTGTGATACCGAACACCCAACTCCTCTACTAATCAGTGTCACAAAGCTCGTTCGTAAAACTATTGTGTTCGAGAAATAGCCTCAGTGAGTGGATCCGTCCTGATGTTTCTTTCTATGTCTCTCTTAATCTCATGTTTGCAGAGAAAGCCATCTCCCGAATTGAGTAATACATGTCTTATAATATGTTTGGATATCTGATGGGACCTAGTTCATAAATGAACTCCAAATCCAAACTTCTTAGACTGTATCGACAACTGAACTTAATCAGTATCCTGCACCATGCCTCCCTCAGTATCCGCTTGGACCACCTGTCCAAACTACAGCCCCTCGTCAGAGGGAAAACTATAACTCTGACAATCACTCTGTTATTCATGTCACCTTGGAAGCCTGGAATGATAATCGTCTCTCGAAAGAGGCTGCCGTCATCAAATCGCTAGAACATCCACTTATGTTCTAAAATTGCTTCCCAACGTTTCTCCAGGATTGGATTAATATCAACCTATTGCATCTAGTGCAAAAACAACATCTGGTATGGTACTTGACATCTGATGATCAACTCAATTGCCTAAGCAAGTGATATGTTAATCATGCGCATCCCTCTCCCCTTTAGTCTGTAAGACACCTTTAGAGAGGGTGACTCCATCACCTGCAGGTACACCACCATGCCAGCAGTCATCTATTCTAAATACCTTTAGAATACTGTCTAAGTACCCCGATTGGGAAACTACCCAAATCTATATCTAAAACCATAGATCTATTAACCAGAATGTCTGATATTATATCTATATCCTGTGTGGAGAAACTACTGTGTGATAACCAAAGTATAACCAATCGTAGTGTAGGAATATCACTTCCTACAAAGTGCATGTCATCCAAATCTTAGGACATCACACCCTACTACTTTATTAACTGATCCATCCCCTATTCTGATGAAGTCAAAGCCCATGACTGTCACATCAAAAAATAGATGATCTCTCTCTGCTATATCCGCTCTAGTCTATAAATAGACATAAGCAACTTGTCCATTATGCTTCCGCTGCTTCCACTGACCACGACAACCCTCTGGTAGAATAATATATACGTGCACTTTTAAAGCTAGTTTAGAATGACGCTATACTTAACCTCCTGCAGGGTTTCATAGTCTGGAATAACAGTAGTGTCAAGTCTGGGTAAACAAGAACCTCCCTGTCACCATCCTTGAGGCTACCGGGGTACCTCTCGGGTGTCTGAGGTTACCAACCATATCTGCGGAGTGGCTAATGGAATGTCAAACCTGATTGAATCTTTAGGTTCTATTAAATTTTCCGTAATCGTTTGCGATTCTGGAATCACTTCCAGTTCTACCATACTCCCACTACTGTTTTCTGAAAAAGCCCATTTTACTAAAACTGTGGCGAGTCAAGAACAATATCACTATTGATCTTCCAGATGGTAGAAAGTCAACCCTCGTCATAGCCTGGGTCAACCCACAAACTGCCATTACAAAAACGTGGCTGGAGCTATACAGAGTCTGGTTTTAAGCATAAGCCGGACAACTCCCCGTACCTTAACATCGTTAAGATATGAACCATCCTATATCCAATATAGAAACTTTGGCACTGATTTAATTGGAACCAGATTCAAATAATGCAGCTGTCTCCAATGCATGTCAACTTAATGGAAAGAGGCCGATCATCATTACTCAACTTAGGAGTGCATCCAATTATGAGTAACCTGAAAGAGAAACAAGTTTCTCAAAATCATTACTATCGACTGAATACCCAACACAAGTATCTACATTTTCGATCACCTTGAAGAATCCCGATACTTGCGACACCTGGTTCTCTACTTTATTCTTGTACCTATAACTTCTCAAAACTTAGACCTTGTATTTCTGCGAAACACCTGTCTAAAAACTAGAGAAGTCACAAGTAAACAGAATATAGTACGAGGACTAACCCCTTTGTCCTAATGGACACTGGAAAACATACAATACTTTGTACAAGTCCGCTGAGTTGAATAACTCAAACACTGTGCGTCGTAGGTTGAAAACTGTACCCAAGCGATTTCCTCAAATATCACCAATTACAACGAATTCCGATATAATGAGGATGATCACCTAATTTCCAATAACTTGCTCCCACTCATCATCTGTAAAACCATACAGACGTGAGAATCATACCTGGTGAATACATACCCTGGAGTAAGTATCTAATTGGGAAATCAGTTTTCCTTTAACAACGCACAGTGAAACTGAAACATGAAAATGTTTCGAAGGGGTATCCGGGTATTCCTAGTAATGCCTCTTCCATTATCCAAATTCATGACTGTAACCGTATATTTCCTTGCCATCTCTCCAAATCCCTTTATTTGTCTTTAGTCGTTACCTTCTGTACACCATCGTTAGGCTTAATAGTTTTCTTCCTTCCCTACCATTCGGCACCAGCCTATGGTTTGGAAGAAGACTATCCAATAAGCGTAATAGGTGTATACTCCTAATCCTAGGAGTACTCGCAACCTAAGAGAAGGCGATGATAAAACACAACTTGAATAAACCTTATTCTATTCCTCCTCAACTAGAGAAAAGCAAAGGTGAAATAGGAGTGGCGATGAACTACGCGGTTTGGTCGTGAATGATAGCAGTCACAATTTATTTTGCCCTCTTTCTAATCCCTTCATATGTCTTTACTTATTACCTTCTGTACACCCTACTTAGGCTAATTGGTTTTCTCCTTTCCCTACCTTTCGGCACCTGCCTATGGTTTGGAAGAAGACTATCCAATAAGCGTAATAGGTGTACTCTCCTAAACCAAGGAGCCCTCGCAACCTGAGAGAAAGTGATGATAAAAGAAAACTGAATAAACTAATTCAATTTCTCCTGAACCTGAATCCATCCTCGAAGAAGTCCCTTCGAGTTCGTATATAACCATACGATGGATTTATCCAATGGAAGTAGATGTTCGTAGTAATACGAGGTGTTCTGGAGAAATGCAAAGGGTAAAAGAAGGAGTGGCAATGACTTATGCAACTCAGACAATTCAAAAGACAGTATATTAAGAAAGTTCGGTCAACTTGGTTACTGAGTCATAGTCTAGGGTTGGGCCATGGTCGCTGCCGAAGAGAGAGAGAAAAGAAATACTCTGTGTGCACTCTAACCTAGATCAGAATGGTTATCACTTTATCTAATCAGGAAACCTTCCACTGTACCGTCAAATTCTCCTCCAAACCTGAAAGAAGAATTAGTCGAGATCACTCGAAGAGTAAACTAACTCATCAGTGGGAATCGGGATCCAACTCTCATCGCATGATAACGTGAAGGAATCCACTCACATTATTACACTCCAGAAAGTATGGGCATGCCTGGCAAGTTTCAGTTTCTTTAGAAACTCCCGATATGGATTTTTACCCCATGCTCTTATGACCATGACGAAGGCCAACAAATCATAAGTCACATGTCAAGTTCTACCCGTCATTGTCCAGGTTAATTTGAACCGACTCGTACATACCCTTGACGAAGGCCAACAAGGTAATACGACTGTCCCAAACCAACACATCTATCTATGCAACAAGCAGCTACCATCCACTATGCCTTGACGAAGGCCAACAAACATAGCATGAATACTAAGTGCTACCCATCTGAAACGACGGAGGGCTACGGCTGGTTTTTGGTGAAAAACCTTTAATGTAATGAACTTGATCTCGTTGAAGGAACCTGATAGCTTTTTACAAAAATATAGTGGCGAAAACCTTTGCCAAAGAGGTCACTCCCGGTGAAGTGATCTCGGCTCTTTCCTCGTGGAATAAGGTGCGGGATATTCCAAACTGAATACCGCGATGCAAAGCAACAAGTAATCGACTATAGTGAAGTTATTACCCTGACGTAAACTTTTACGCAAGGGGTCACTCCCGGTGAAGGGATCTCGGCCCTTGCCTCGTCGAATGAGGTGCAGGATATTCCAACTGAATCCCACTGTGCAAAACAAAAGAAAACGTCCTTGTAATAAAACTTTTTGAAAATTGTTCCTACAACATCCAAACAGGTTTGTTTTCCTTTGCATTGATCAAAATCAACGCAGTCCCATCAATTAATCACACCAGAAAAGAACAAAAATAAAATGTACGTATATGCCATCCGCATTCGTCACTGGGTCCCGTCATCACCCGTTAGGTTACTTAACTAACGACAGAGTGGGGACTGGACTAGCGCGGGTGTAAAACATATACAACATCTACTAGTATATATACTAATATACAATAATCGCTCCAGGCGTGATAAATGCAGCATTACAGAAAAGTAATAAGCATCACAGAACAATACAGATAATCTAGGATCCCTGGGTTTCATAGAGCCGCAATTGAAACCCGACGTTCCCCTGGTCGTGTGGATAGCCTGTGCAATGAAAACCTAGACCCCTACGGGTGCGGCAAGTTACCCGCCAAAACCTGAAGCGAGGCAGCCCCCTACAACAAAGTGAATAGACCAGCCAGCACTTCACGGAATCCTGTAACTTGAACACCCCTCCTTGGGTCAACCTGTACCCCCTACGAGTGCGGCGAATAGCCCGCCAATCCTAGAGTGAGGTCCCTTCCTTCTCAAAGCTATGAGATGCGGACCCGTCTCCCTCCAGAACCCGTCTATCCATGCACTCCGTCGCAGGGTAAACCTAGTACAGAAATGAAAATATGTACAACGGTACATCGACCTCAACCCGGTCGTGCCCCAAAAGAATAATATACAAACAGGCAGCGAAGTTAGTCCACATGTCAGACGCTCGCCCCGCGATATCAAATGTACAAATAAATCCAAACTGTACTAACATTGCACCAAGCTATCCACCACGATTAATCCGCAACATCACAGCACAACACAGAATATCAACGTGAATGTCACGTTCGCAAACCCGTCTAAAAGGACTATAGCAATTAGACGAATTATACCGCTCAAATGACATTCACAGTCGCAGATATAATGTAAGTACTGTAAACTAACACATTTAAAATTCCGATCGACAAAACTTCCCGAAGTGGGCCCCAAGTACAAATCCGGTACTCAAAAAAATCTGGGCCCAAACAAAATATTCCAGAAACCACAGTTCCGCATGAAAGACACCCAGAAGAAAAATGGTGCACTGAAGCCCTAGAACGGCGGCGGAACTGCGGCAAACCCATGGGTTCTACGGCGGTTCCATGGCGGTTTTGTGGGATCAGTCTACCAAATTTCTTCTGCAGTCTTAGAAAAGCCTGTTCGATTTTCTGACATACTCAAAATAATTTTTAGATAACAAAAAAATTTTGACAGAAACTTTAAATTTGGAATTGCAGTTTTGGAAATTTCGTTTGATTGATGTTTTAAACATGTTAGAACAAGTTAGTAAAGATTAATGGCGTGGCTCTGATACCATGTAAGTCTACGCCAGCGTCCTGACCAATAATCTGAGGCCAAACGCGGAATAAAAACTTTTCATAAACTGGAGCTAGCATAGACTGTAACCCGGATCGTGCCATTAACACTAAACTAGCTAACTGTAAAATGATAGAATGGCTATACCGATCGATCCGTGTCCTTCGGTCTTTAGCCATCATCCCATGCTTCTCGCGGCATCTCCGATCTCCTGTCTACTCGTCGATGTGGCACTACGTCAACTGATCTTTATACGGGCTCCTGCCTCTGAACCGAGGTAACTCGGACATGAAGTTTGCTAACTGACATGTCGAAGATTGAAGTAGAGAGTGTGTAGAATAATTTGTCTCAAGGCACCCAAACCATTGGGTGAAGGTAAATTGAAGTTGCCTTTTTGGGTGATGAAATGAGCTTGGAAAAATCAATCAATCATTTTTTTCCATGAATGATGAGGCTCGGCCAGTGAATGGAGGGGTTGATCTTGTTCTCGGCCAAAGTGGGGGGGGTGAGCACAACACAAAATCATTGGTGACCATAACCTTTTTCCATCACAAATATCCAACAACAAAATATCTTAAGCTTTACAAAGCTAATAAATGCAAATGATGACTCAAACAAACACCTCATCCAATCTAGAATGTTTGCTAATGACTCACCCATCCAAAAGAAAACCCCATCAGAAGAATTCGGCCACAACAAATGGTGAATGGATTTCTTGCCAAAAAAGATATATCAACATCAACCAATAATTAAACACTAAAAATAATGTTTAATCAAACGGAGAAAAACTGGCAACTTCAAAAAGAAATCCCGTAACAAATTACAGGATTACCCCACAACAGTATATACATACCCGTATTTGTATTCCGACCGAATACAAAATGCAATGAGACAAAAAATACCCCTACACAATATAATACTAGAATCCGGCTTAAACCAAAGCCCACTAGTATTATCTGTCCGAACCATGACACGTGCAAAAGTGCACGTGCATGTTCGAACCCTGCCATAAAACCATACGGCCTATACAACGTTTCGCCCGCTTGGGAAACTATATGTGGGGGACTTTAAAGACTCGTCAATATCCTGGCAGTGGGTTTAACCACAAGCATGTCAGTGGTACTAGCTGTACGTAACGGCTGCCCATGTACTGACCGAAAGGGAAGCCGATGAGCGAACTCATCCTGGAACCCTACTAAGCCTATCAGTGACAACATCAGTACAGTCCGTTCCATTCGTCTATGAGCATCGCATATCGGGCCTAGGGGGCTGGTAACGTCAGACCACCAATAGCGGTATAAGTCGTGTTAGAGTGTAGCCCAAAACACCCTGAGATACTACTGGAGTACCTACCAGTAAATCTCCTGCCTCGGCCGAGGGCTTTGTGTAATGGCTCTCCTAGACACAGCGCGATCTCACCCCCAATACTGGGAGAGACGAAACCCCTGCCGATCCGCTCACTGCCTCCATATGGCTCGGGACTGTACCCAACTAAAACATGTTTGCACGACTCCTTTGAGCCATGGTAGAGTAATAATCAAAGCACGGTGGGAACTCACACATGACAAATGACGATCTCAGGTCGATGAACTAACCTGTACACATGTCACCAGGAAACTGCTATCTAACGCTAGGTATAATACCAACTAGCAGGTTCCCCGCGAGTCCTGTCCGGTGCACTTATAACCCAATGGGCACCTGTATACATCTTAGGTGAACCAACTAACACCAATGGCTTGTGAGACCGGCCATCGCCCCTCGTCGGGGTCTCGAATGTATACACTAGTATACTCCAGAGTATCGATGCCCTGTCGCTAAACTCCCATGACTAGGGACCACTTTTAAGGATGTGCTTATAGACTACCCAACTCTCACGTATATGATCGCCATCATACTGCTGGTAGTCAAACAAGAATCCTAAGGGCACTATCAATATGTAATAGTGAACAGTGATGTCACCTAAAGCTGTACACGACTGATAAAGGAAAACCAGATAGCATACTATCATTTCGAGTAAGACTGTCCTACCGGTATAGGTCCTTCTCAATCATTGCAATCACGTTCCTGCGATCTAATAATTGATTTTGAGGGCACTATATCCAACAACATTCTGATCCATACATGAAATTATAAGACTACCATAAGAAAGCCGGGTCAAAGCACCGACACCCACCGACACCTGCACCGACACGTGCATTGCGCGGCCGCGGTTCCGCGGCAGAAAGCCATGTTTGGCCGCGGTTCCACGGCCATATAGTGGGATCTTGATCTCCATTTTTCAGGGTTGCTTCATGTTGCTTTTTCCTTCTGTTTTCTTCACTTGGTTCCTCAGAATCTTTTCTACTTTCTTCCAGATATCCAACAGAGCAGAATTATGTGGACTTTTACCGTGAGCTTCGCGTTGAAGTCTTGAAACTTGTGATGCCCTTGTACTTTGTGCATTGAACTGTCTCATGATTTTCATTTGTTCCTTGAACTGGTAGGCGGTATCATACGGATTCATCTATTGTTGGTCGTAGTCTCACATTTGTAGCGTCTTTTCATGAATTTCACTGTAATGATCTGAGAACCTGTAACCTGCAACTATTTAGCAGACATGGATCAAAAGCACCTATTTATATGTAATGTGATCAAGAATGGGCGATATAATAATGCAAAATTCTGATATGAACACTCGCACATATCACATATGTGCTCCTACTCCGTTTCGCATGAACCAGGAAACCTCTGTGTAGGACTCTAAAGACTCGTCAATACGTCGGCAGTAGGTGATGATCATATCAAACACCCACAAGCCGCAAGCAGTCTGTTAAAGATAACGGCCACCCGGGTATCGAGCGATCAGAAGATCAACAAGCAAGCCTACTCGTACTCCTGCGAATCCAATTAGTAACACTACCGTACAGTCTGGTCTTTTCGTCTGATATGTCGCATATCACAGCCTGGGGGTGGTATAACGTTAGACCCCAATAGCCTGATAAGTCATGCCGATGCAAGGTCCATAACGGTTCGAGAAACTACTGGTAACACTTACCAGTAAATCTCAGCAACCCTGACCAGGGATTTCCTGTTATGGCCAATCGAGCATAGCGCAACATCAACTCCCAAAACTGGGAGAGACGAAACCCCTCCTATCGCTCATTGCCTCCATGTGATTCGGGACTGTACCCAAAAACCACTTTTTTGCACGATCTCTTAACCGTGGTATGGTGGAAATCAAAGCATAGTGGGAATCACACAAGACTCTATGACGATCTCGGGTCTACAGACTAACCTGTACCAGTGTCACCAGAGAACTGTTATCCGATGATAGGTATAATACCATCTAAGAGTTCTCGGCGAGTCCGTCCAGTGTACCCAGTCTCCACTGAGCACCCGTATACCTTCTCTGATGTCAAACACCAATGGATATGGGATCATCCATCGCCTATCATATGGGTCGAGAAGCGCATACGCTAGTCTACTCTGGAGTATCGATGCCCTGACTTGATACTCCCACGACTAGGAACATTTTGAAGGATGTACTTACCGACTACCCTGTCTCCACTAGTATGATCCGCATCATAATCATGGTAGTCAAGTACTCATCCTAAGGGCTTTATCAACATGTAATAAAGAGATAATAAGTGTACATGTTAAGATAAAGTGCAACCAGATAGCATACTATCATGTCGAGCAAGAAAGTCTTCCCTATATATGACCAAGCATCCACTACAATATACATCGCATGTACAGTAATGGCCTCTAGTGCATACATATAACTAACAATCTCCAACTTGCACTAAGGCCATCTGTTGTAGTATCAAATACCCAACAATTTAGCAGTGGTTGTAGTATCCCATACTCAACCATCTCATATAAGTCTTTCTAGGGGTAAGGTCTTTGTGAGTGGATCCGCTGTGTTATCTTTCGTGTCTACTCTCCTGACCTCAATCTCTGGGAGATCAACCATCTCCCTGATCAGGTGATACTTGCCTTAGAATATGTCTGGAATGCTGATGGGACCGGTGTTCTTAGGCTAAAGCCACAGCTCCATTGTTGTTACAATAACAGTTATTGGACGCTCAATGGTAGGAACCTTGTTCATCTCATGAACAAGAAATGTCCAGACAGCCACTTTGGCAGCAACCTTGGTAGCAATGTATTCAACATTTATCGTCTAGTATGTCACGGTATCTAGCTTGGAACTCTTCCAACATATCGTCCCTGCACTGAGGGTAAAGACAATACCTGTGACTGACTCTCAGTCGACCTTATCACTCTGGAAGCTCGAACCAAGAACTTTCTTTTAGTGCTTCTCAAGTACTTAAGAATGTCCTCCACAGCTTTCCATTGATTCTCCCAAGATCCAATTGATTCCTGATCACTACACCTAGTGAGTCATCTACATCTGGTCCGATACATAACATCGTATACTCTGATAGAGCCTACTGCCGAAGCATAGGATATCCCTTGCACGCGAGCTCTTTCCAAATCAGTCTTGGGAGACATCTTTTTGGAAAGAGTGATTGATCAGTCAAAAATACTGCATTTTAAACACGGCAATTTCCCTATCTTTTGCACTCATCTAGAAGTGTTCGGCATTCATATTACACATATTAGCAAAACAGTCCTGAAATATCAGATTACATGTGTTATACTCTAAAACCGACATTTATGAAGGAAATTGTGTGTTTATCATGGCATCACATCATCCCTGTATTGCGCAACACTTGTGTCGAGATTTGTGCGGAAAATCGTTTCAATCAAATGGCGCCGTTGCCGGGGATTGTGCGCTAATTGTTTGTATTTTGAAATTTGAGTTGAAAAGTTTATTCCATCTAAATTTTTAGATCAAAATTTATGCAAACACTAATACGTGTTGTTGTGATTTCATTGCGAGGAAATCTGGAATCATTGGAGCTGTGGAAAAAAATTTCAGAGCATTCCAAAGAGCTTTGTAAGTGAACAGAAGCCTCTGTAAGAAATTGTGTGCAGTGATCTCCTCACCAGACCGCGATTCCGCGGCACATACCCACCTTCTGCGGCGGTTCTGCGGTAGTACTACCTCCTCTCTGTGCCAATTTTCCTCTGTGAGTCTCTAACTTTCTTATCTTCTTCCCTGTCTGCTCCAAATAACAATTTACTGCAGGTTTCTTTGCAAATAATCGCAGCGCCGCAAAAGCAAAATAAATTGTGCGTGTTTTGATTTTTTGGTTGTTTGCATATTAATACGGATATTAAGGGGCACGACCAAATCCAGATTAGGTGGGGAGTTCATTACCCTTCCTAAGCCCCAAAAATCACAAACTTGCATCCGCATTACCCTCATTAACTAAAAAATATCTAGAGATGACTCTAAGGACCGTCGCGCTCACTTAGGACAGAAGAAGGCCGTGGGTAATTCATTGCTTATCCGCGTTTCTTTTTGTGGTATCTAAGGCAAGTGTCGAAGGCTAGTGGTTACTTAATTAGGCCCACTACTTACGTAGTGGAGAACCTCCCACTTACCTGGCACTTACCTGGCCACAGGAGAAACAAAGAGGCAGTGGAGGATTTTATCCTGCGACTTATCTTTTGGAAGTTAGGAGCGGTCTAGAGCTTTGACCTAGGTGACCATAGATTTTAGGGTTGCTTGTTGCATTTGTTGTGATCACATCATATTTTCAAAATCCGTATCATTTTTCAAAACAAACACCGCATTCACTTCATTTCCCCTAATTATAAATCACGCTGCCACTTGTACTAACCCCTTTTAGTGCAAGATAGGCTGGACACGGGATTCTAGTGCCCGACTTGTCCGCGTCCCCTCGATCGACTCCGAAGTCGGTATTTCTCCATTTACCTTTCTTTTACCCACCACAACACCCACACCGATGGATCCGTCTCCATCGAACCTCTTTACCGCTACTCTGCCGCCGTCCGTTGGTGCGCAGAATCCTCCCCGCATCTCTCTCCAAGAGAGGTGCTATCCTACACGAGGTCCCCTTTCCACTTGTCTTTCCATTCCACCAGCCAACGGGGAAAATTTTCAAATAAAACCCCAATACATCAACCTTCTACCAAAATTTCACGGTCTCGTGTCTGAAAACGCATTTGCCTTTATCACCAAATTTGAAAATGTATGCGCAATGATGGGTACTTCACAGCTTTCTGTGGATGCTTTACGTCTTCTTCTTCTCCCATTCACCTTGTGCGATATAGCCGAGAAGTGGTTGTATAACACTACCGCACATTCCATTTCAAATTGGGAAGAATTCGTCAAAGCATTCCTTAAGAAATTCTACCCACATCATAAGACAGCTCGAGTCCGTAGCGAAATATATCAATTCACCCAGCTTCCAAATGAAACATTTTCACATTGTCTTGAACGCTTTAAGGATCTGTTAGTTCAATGTCCTCATCACGGAATCCCCAGGTAGGAACTATGCAGAATCATTTATGAGGGCATTAATCCTAACACAAGACAGACCCTTGAATTAATGTGTCAAGGCAATTTCATGACCAAAGATGATGGGGAAGCCTGGAAATTTTTAGAAGATTTCGCTGAAAGATCTTTACAGTGGGAGGGTGTGAGTCAATCGTATAGGGCAGGCAATAACCAATCGGATGTTTCCATAGGAGTTAGAGCTGACATTGCAGCTATCAATAAGAAACTCGAGACTATGGAAAACAAATTTTTAGCTGCCGCCCTAAATCAAATGTCACTCTCCAAAACTGTATGTGGATGTTGTTCTGATCCTTCTCGTTTGACGGAAGAATGTCCACTAAATTCTCCGTTTCAAGGTCATGAGCATACCAATGCCGCATTTCAAATACCTAGAAACGACCCATTTTCTTCCACATATAATCAGGGTTGGAGGAATCACCCTAACTTTGCTTCGAACCAATCACAATCTCCAAACACGGTTCCAAACCAACACAATTTCCAAAGGGTTCTTCCACCACAACAGCAACCACCACAATTGAGTCAGCACCCCTTTCAAGCACAAAATTTCCAAAATCCGGTCAACACACCCGCACCATCTAGTCCTTTGCAGTTGACCGGGACTGTTGAATCCTCTTCATTCATAAACTTGCTTCTGACAAATCTCATGCAAGTATCGGCTGAAATAAAGACTTCCGTCGATGATATAAAGAAAAACTCAGCGTCTCAAGCTGAGAGTATTAAATCGATGGAAGCAGAAATTGCACGATTAAAAGCCGAAATGAGTGCAAGAGAGAAAGGGAAACTTCCAGCTCAACCTTTACCGAATCCTGGCTATTCACATCATGTGGATGCAATCACGTTGAGATCTGGAAGAGTGCTTGACAATCACGTTGGGGAAGAGATTGATGACACTGAAAAATCTATCAATGATACCCCGGCTGAGACCTTTCCTCACACACACACTTCTACTTCTGATCCTTGTTCTTCTACCCCACCACCTTCTTGCGAGCCTATTCTTCGTTTCCCACAAGGCTCGCCACCTCAGTCCACCTCTTATACTCCTCCACCGACGATCCCCACTTCTATTTTGGGATCGGATCCACACACACTTCCTTCTCCTATGATGGACCCAGCGCTTATTGCTAAAGCACCTTATCCTAATCAGTTAAGGGCTAACACATCGAGTCTACATATGGAGAAGATTATGGACATTTTTAAGCAAGTTAATATCAACATCCCTCTCCTAGATGCCATCCAGCAAGTTCCGTCCTATGCGAAAACTCTTAAGAACTTGTGCACTAGGAAGAGGAAGACTCAAGTGCCCAAGAAGATTTTCATGGCAAAGACAGTAGACACAGCTTTCCCCCAACAATTACCGAGAAAACGTAAGGATCCTGGATATCCTACGATTTTCATTTCTATCGGGGAAAAACACATCAACCGTGCTCTACTAGACCTTAGGGAAAGTGTTAACCTGTTTCCTTTCTTAGTCTATGAGCAGTTAGGGATCGAAGAGTTGAAACCATCTCCTTGCACTCTACAAATGGCTGACCGATCAATCACCAAACCTAGGGGTGAACTGGAGGATGTGTTAATAAAAATCGGGGAATTTATATTCCCTGTGGACTTTATTGTAATTGATACACAGCCTGTAGCGAATCCACGGAATCAAATTCCGATAATTTTAGGTCGCCCCTTTTTGGCCACATCCAATGCCATCATCAACTGTCGTAACGGTTCTATGACCCAATCTTTCGGGAATAGGTCAATAGAACTGAACATTTACAAGTTGGGAAGTGTACCCTCCAAACCTATTGCTCAGGTCTATTCTGTCGACTTAATGGATATCGACAGCAGCGAATTTGATGATCCTCATGATACCGATCTTGACTCTTTTCATACGTTGTTGTTTGACCTAACTATGTATCATACACATAAGGACTCTTCCACCGAAATGTCCGGGTCAACAACTAACACGGATTATGAACTGTTTTTAGAGTCTGAAGATCACCTCGCACTTTGTGATGACATTATTCATCGGGGTATTGATGGAACTTTTGAGGAGATTTTCGCTGATGAACTCACATTTTTGAATGACACGGGTGTTGAGATGAATCATCTCCCAATCAATGAAATTGAACCTCCACCCCTTCTTTTGAACTGTAAAAAGAATGTGAGTAATCCATCACAATCACTGCATCGTCTCTCCAAAACGAGACACACCCACATTCTTTTCCACCACTTACCCTTTCCCCACTTCTTCTTCCACCAACCAGAGCACTGCATTGATAAAATTTTTGAATGGTTGGTGTTAACTTTCGGTCTTTGCAAAGCTTGGCATTGACCAATGATTCTTGACCCCCTCATGTGATTTTCAAAGATGAACATTGCTTAATTCAAGTTTGGGGGGAATAATCTGGCTCTTGAAAAGAAATTATTTTTTTTTACACAAAATGATGAGCCAAGAATAAGTTTGGGGGAGGTTCTTCACTTAAATATTTTGCCCCCGTTAATAAATTTCCTCACAAGCTTACAGGTTTTCGAGATTTAGCAAATGGCAACAGTGATGACACTGTTAAAAACAAGTTTATGGGAGGTTTGTGCTTATTTTCGCATCATTTGCATATCACTTTGCATAAGCAAAAAACATTTTCAAAACCTATAAAAATTTAAAATTTTCAAAAAAAAATATATTTTTTGTACATAAATAAGATAATAAAAGTTTAGATAGTGAAAAATTACATCCATGAGATTAGAAAATTTTAAGAAAACCAAGAAAATTAGAAGTTTTCTTATACGAACTAGTAATAAGTAGTTATGAGCCGTTGTCCTAAGGGTAAGTAAGATGAAAGAAGTCACTAATCTGAGAATAAAAATAAGTCTGAAAAATAGTTTCTATTCTGGAAAGCCAAACATTTTGAACTTTGATACCCTGCTATTCGCACTTACACACGTCTTGAAGCCCGGGATAGTAGAGGATACCTTGAAATGCTCTTGTATTAAAGCCGATGTATGAAGGAAATAAAAAAAAAGTGAATAAAAAAAATATAAAGTGGTGAGAAAAATGGATACTGGTTTTGTTATCACCAAGGGCAATAAAAAAAAAATATAGCGAGGATGCCTCTTCACCTAGTGCCCTAAGGCCAACTGGTCTGGAAGTCACTGCTATGCCTGAGGTGGTGCAAGACGAGGAAAATACACCAAATAAGCAAGCACATGAGTAATCGGTCGGTTAATACCTCAAGAAGTATTAACGGTCGCATGAAAGTGTGTGAGCAATCTCATCTAAATATTCATTAATCAAAAAGTACTGAGGCTGATGGGCAAGAGTATGATAGCTTGAATTGAATTCTCCGGGTGTAGGGATGTCCTTTACACACACGCAGGGTGATATGATCGATGTTTGGAAGAAAGATAGGAATGAAGAATAAGACGATATTTTATTGAGGGAGGACGTGATTTCTGACATCTTTTCATGACCATTAAGATAGGGCTCATGACAACCGAAAAGCTAGCTTAGTTGGAAACCCTAATTTTCAAAGCTTTTCTTTTACAATTCTTGTCTTTAAATGTAATATTCATGATCTTCCTTTTATTATTGGATTTTGTGGGTGCAATCCGCTGAAAACTCTCAGGAGACAACACTCCTCCTACTAGGGACACCTAGAAGTTTAAAGGCTTGTTGCACGTGCTCAGTGCAATCGTGTTGCCTACGAAAGTGTGCTAATTATTTTTTCTCTTTCTTTATTTTCTCCTTCTCTTTTTAATAAAACTTTTTGCTCGAGACGATCGAAAATAAATTTGGGGGAATTTGATCATTCGAAAATACTGCATTTTTAACACGGCAATTTCCCTATCTTTTGCACTCATCTAGAAGTGTTCGACATTCATATTACACATATTAGCAAAACAGTCCTGAAATATCAGATTACATGTGTTATACTCTAAAACCGACATTTATGAGGGAAATTGTGTGTTTATCATGGCATCGCATCATCCCTGTATTGCGCAACACTTGTGTCGAGATTTGTGAGGAAAATCATTTCAATCAGTGATCCATGAGTAAGTGGGAGAACCACCACGCTTAGAATCTTCCATACTAAACCCCTTTAATATGGTGTTAATGTACCTGGATTTGGGACACTCCCAATATCCACTTAGATCTATCACCATAGATCATAATCCACAAAATGTAGAAGGTATCATCCAGATCTTCTATTGAGAATCTATGTGATAAGAGGAGCTTGACCGAGTGTAGCATAGGAAACCATTTCCTATCAAGAGTATGTCATCTACGTACAATACGTGGAAGAAAACCTTACCCTCTACAACCTTCTTTTATATACAAGGTTCATCTACTATTTTGATGAAGTCAAACAATTTGACTGCCACATCAAAACAGATGTTCCAACTCCGCAATGCGCGCATTGATCCTGATGGACTTAAGCATAGCTTTGAAAGTCTCAACTTTTCCATTTACACCAAGAATCTTCTCAAGATCCATTTGCTCCAATGGGTTTTAGCCTTTCAGGTGCAACATTCAAAGTCATACTTTGTTGGTGTACATGGATTCCATCTTTGATTGCATAGCATCCAGCCATTACATAGAGTCCTCACTTGTGATGGCTTGCATGAACCTAGTTAGGCCATCGATGCAATCCTCGCTGCCACTGTCACCGAGAAGACTGTAGTATCTCTCAAGTGGATGAGGAACCCTACCAGATTCACGGAGAGGCTGAGGTTCGTTGGAGACTATTGAATCCTTTGGTTTGACCAAATCATCAGCTGTTAGTTTGTTAAGCTGGAACACCTTCCAATTCTACCTCATGACCATAAATTTCTTCACAAGGAATTCCTTTTCTAAAAAGGTGGCATGCTGAGAAACAAAACACCTTTTGCTCCTCAGAGTGGTAGAAGATATTCCCTCACAAATGTTTGGGATATCCTAACAAACTTATACAGTCCTAACCTTGTCTCGAGCTTGTCTGGATTTTGCTTTTCAACATAGGCCGGAAAACCCCATATCATAACTTGTTTAAGACATGGTCTCTTCCTACACCATATCTCATATGTAGTGGTAGGCTCTGATTTGGACGGAACCCCATTCAATAGGTATGCATCTTCTCAAGTGCATAACACCTAAAAGAAAATAGGTAACTCAGCAGTACTCATCATAGAGTGCGCCATATCTCATAGGGTGCGATACCTCCGTCCCGATACACCGTTGTGCTGTGGTGTATCCGAAGGAGTAAGCTGAGAGAAAATCTCATTCTCCTTTTAGAAACTCCCTGAACTCCATGCGCAAGTATTCTCCTCCTCAATCACATTATAGGACTTAATACTTCTACCCGTCTGGTTCTCAACTTCAAGCTTATATTCTTTGAATTTCTCAAAAGTTTCAGATTTGTGTTTCAACAGGAACACATGTCCGAATCTTGAGAGATAGTCGATGAATGTAATGAAATACCAAGAACCAACCCTGGCATTTGTAGACATAGGACTGTATACATCATCATGCATTTGTCCCAACAGTTCAGTAACTCTTTTTCTGTTTCTAGTAAACGGAGTATTGGTCACTTTACCTTTGTGACAAGACTAGCAAGTATCATAAGATGAAAATTCGAACACATTCTTATATTCATCTTTATGTAACATAGCTGGTCATGTCGCATTGGTATGACCTACTCTACAATGCCATAAGAAGGATTCGTTCATTTCTGAACAACTCCTCTTGTGTGTGTTCTATACATTTTGAACTGTGATTTGATTTAGAACGTATATGCCATTTCATAACGTGACTTATCCAATCAACCCTTGATTCGGGAAAATGTTCACAACATTATCCTCCAATACAAAATTATATCCTTCTTTAACTTTAATAAAGAAACTGATTTAATGTTGTTTATCAGGTTCGGTATCTAATGACATTTGTTCAGAATCAATGTATTTACTATTTGATAATATAAGGTGATATTTGCCAACTGACTTGGCTGTAACAATTGCACCATTCTCTAACACTTAGAGACATATCACCCATTCTCAGTTCTCTACCTTTCCATATTCATGTAACATTTTACATTTGCGGGATTCTGATCCGGTATCACATACCTAGGACATTGTCATGGCCCGAAATGGCACGTGACTGGCACTTGAAACATATGAAATCTATAGGACCCCATATAATTCAAGTAAGCCAGAACCCAAAAATCTAAACCATTTGAAAAGAGAGAGAAGGAAAAGTTTAGTTTTAAAGCAAGTAGTTTAACAACATAAGCCGAAGTATTGCATTCTTAAAACCTCAAATCTTTTCTGAAAATTTCGGCAGAGTTTCCTTTGTAAATACTGGCCTCAAAAGGGTATATAACACATGAAATATATATAAAGGCATCCCCAAGCGGGAGCTAGCTCTTCGCCAATTGGCGGTCACAACCACGCAAGCAATATAATATACAACGCCGAAGGGCGAGGATCAAAACTCAAAAGGAAACCCAAAATCATCAAGAAAACCATAATAATACAAGCGTGACTCTAAGGTCAAAAGAATATACACTGGTCTTCTAAGTCTAAACAATATACAAGTCTGGTTGATGGAGTTACTAGATACAACTGAAACAATAGAGTACAATGATGGTCACGATGCGAGTGAACCCACCTACCAAAGCAATCACCCGGAATGAAGTAGTGTGCCAGCAAAGCCGCCAAGGAAACCTGTACAGCAAAACCTGCAAGAAACTGTGGCACAACGGGGGTGAGTTGCCAACTCGTGAGTAGAAAACATCACCGAGCAGAAATTGCATGTATGACTTAATCCTAGGTCATACGATAGTAATATCCTTAATAAAATAACCCTGAAACCATCTACACATAAGTGTAATATCAAGTGCTCGTGTCAGTGCCTCAGGTAGCAACATAATACATCTATGATGTATGAATACATTAAAATGAAAACAGAATACATCATCAATGAGAAAACTATTTTCTTTACTTAATGAGATTTCTGTAATAAAATCGAAATATCATCAATGAAATCCACAGAGAATCAACGTCAAGCATCGACACAAAATATATATCTCAATATCCCAATATCTCAGGCTCCGGCAATCCGGACTGGCCCGTATCATCAAATCTCAATATCTAGGGCTCCGGCAATCTGGACTGGCCCATATCATCAAATCTCAAGACCACGTCAGTATCCTCCAGATATCCGGCACGTCACAATAACCGGTCGGTAGTGCTCCCCTGCCGGGCTCAACGCCATCATGTGCGACCATCTTTCCCCGGGGGACCGCACCAGGTCCACGATGCACCCACAGACGGTTCCTCCTCCTCCTCAAATCGGGTGTATGATATCGCTCAAGAACCGAGAAAACTCATGGTGGACATATCTCACATCATAACATGAGAAAACCATAATTTCTATCTTTTGAAAAATGATAATGAGTTTATAAAATCCTTGCGGTTTCTCCAAATCCGTAAATCTCATAGAAATCCGAATCCCATAATCAAAAGTCAATAAACAGTGAATAGTGGCATAAAGCTCTATAATATTTCATGACAACGAATGTATAAATGCATGAAGTATCTCGGTAATAAATGCAATATCTAATCTAGCACGGTAATGATATATCAGAACTATTAGCTAGCAAGCGATACCAATGAATTAATATTCTCTAAAGTGTACGTGACATGGCAATTACCGATGATGATGTGTGTGAGCCGGCAAGCAAGTGTTTGTAAACATACGCATCATCAGTAATGGTGCTGGTGTCCTGATAACATGGGTTCCATATAACAATAAAAACACATTTAAGCATGCAATGCGATGTGAATAGCAGGAATATATGGCAAATGAATAGTAAATGGGGAAATAAAGAATGTACATAATATATATGAGTCATACAGTTTTGGCATTTGAAATAACACGAATTGTTGTGTTTAGAAAATAGGGGCTATGGTGTTTTTAAGAAAAGTTACTTCCTTTGAAATATCCGTAGTTTTCCTTGGCCCGTCTTTGAAATACTCACGATTCGTTAGTTTTAGAAATAGGTATGACTCGAGCCCAGTCTAACATCTACTAAGTAAACTACAGGACTAAACTAACAGACTAACCGAAAGGGTAAGGAAAACCATCTAAGTCTGAGTCGATATATATATATATATATATATATATATATATATATATATATAGTAGTCGGTGATCCCGCCTCAATAGTATCACGTACGATACAATATATATAATATGACATTCTCGAGTCAAGAGTGCGGATCCATCATCATAATTATAGCTCGTACGGTAAATCCATCGTACGGCATCCCAAATCAGGGTATGGTCAACTATCACATTTATCTCATTATTTATCTGGTACCATTATCATCATATCCCGAATTAAGGGTACTGATCTAAAGTCTAGTACATGCTGATACCATCAACATATATCTGTGTGTGTATGAAAACACATCGCTAAATGATCCGCTAAAATCCCATGTCGTATCTCATAATACGACCCAAGTCACATCACTGATCTCGTGGCATCATGCCCAATCACATCGACTCATCTCCAAGTACCATTTACTATCCTCATTATCCATGTGTGTGTGTGTGTGTGTGTGTGTATACATACTCACATACATATGTGTGTGTGTGTGTGTGTGTATCCAAATACGCACAAGTAAAACAAATGTATGCGTGTGTGTGTGCGTGTGTGCAAAACTTTACTCTAGGGTTTCGCGACTAGGAAGCTAAACTAAGTTACTTCTAATTACACTAAAACTAACCCATGAACACCTAAACCTATCTTGATAATCATTAGTCTCACAATACACACACACACATATATGTATATATATATATATAATATAATGTATTCGTATTTTACACTACGAAACTGCGGGGGTGCTATACGCCATCCACCCGACTTCCCCCGTAGATATATATCCACTCACCTTAATCCTTGCTTGCCGAAGTCGATGCCGCCATCCTCTTCTTCATCATCCGAAGTCCACGTGGGGGTACCTACATATCACACATAGTATCGTAAACCGAAATCACACACGAAAACCCAAACGGCACATGAAACACCCATAGGCTAGAACCTATGGTCTACGCATGCAAGAATAACCAGCAACCCTCGAGATTGATGTGCAAACGTCAAGTGATCAAGATAAAACGCAAATACCAAAATTCAAGTTCACAGAATTCATAAACCGAAATCAAAAACTATGAAAAACACTTCCAGATTTTCCCCAGGTGAAATTAGCCAATTTTTCATATGTAGAGGGTCTAGTTTACTGAAGATAAAGCCATAGACGAAGCACGAATCCAAAATGAGGTACCCAGGCCGCAATTTGCGGCCTAGGGGATTAAAATTGCGGCCATGGTGAAGGGGTTGGGTCTCGAGTCTTGGGGTTAGCATCTAGATTGCCTGCACGACTCACTGTGATCGCTATAAAATTTTTAGGTGCCCCGGGTCATAGCAGATTTCAAAACTACACTACAATTCCTACACAAATCCGATATCGGGGATTTCTAAGTTTGGGGTTTGGGGTTCTAGTCTCTGGTTTAGTCTAATATACAATCACTACAGGGGTTGCATGGCCTCTACTAACCTCAATTAACACTTCACATCTCATAGATTTCCCTAACCCTCATCTTGGAATTTTCCAAGATCACTAACCTCATTAAAACACTTATAAACATGAATGAATGCTAAAGTGAATGAAACACTATACTAATGGTGAAAAAATTACCTCATTTGACAACTCAAGAATTTTCTTGATTTTCCCCAAGTCTCCAAAATCCAATTTTTCTTGGTCCATCATGCTTGCAGTGAGCTTGTGCATGTTTTTAATGAAAGGATTGAGGTGTTTTAATGGGGAAATGGGGGTGAAGTGAAGTGGTGGAGGTGGTGTTGGAGATAGTGCCCTCAGAGTCAATTATTGGATCACAGGAACGTGATTGCAATAATTGAGTGAGGACCTATACCGGTAGGACAGTCTTACTCAAGATGATAGTATGCTATCTTGTTTATCTTTATCATCGTGTACTGTTTCAGGTGACCTTACAGGTCACTATTGCACGTTGATAAAGCCCTTAGGATTCTTGCTTGACGCCCAGCAGTATGATGGCGATCATATACGTGGGAGCTGGGGTCTATAAGCGCATCCTTAAAAGGTCCCTAGTCGTGTGAGTTTTCGAGACAGGGCATCGATACTCAAGAGTAGACTAGTGTATACAGTCGAGACCCCGACGAGGGGCGGTGGCCTCACAGGCCTCTGGTTTCAGTTGGTTCACCTAAGATGTATACAGGTGCTCATTGGGTTATGAGTACACCGGACATGACTCGCCGGGAACATGCTAGTTGGTCTTATACCAGACGTCAGATAGCAGTTCCCTGGTGACATGTGTACAGGTTAGTTCATCGACCTGAGATCGTCATTTGTCTCGTGTGAGTTCCCACTGTACTTTGATTACTACCCTACCACGCTCAAAAGAGACATGCAAACAGGTTTTAGTTGGGTACAGTCCCGAGCCACATAGAGGCAATGAGCGGATCTGCAGGGGTTCGTCTCTCCCGGTATTAGGGGTGAGGTCGCGCTATGTCTAGGAGAGCCATTATACGAAGTCCTTGGCCAAGGCAGGAGATTTACTGGTAGGTATTCCAGTAATATCTCAGGGTGTTCTGGGCTACACTCCGACACGACTTGTATCGCTTTTGGGGGTCTGACTTTTACAAACCCCCTAGGCCAGCCATGCGATGCTCATAGACGAACGGACCGGACTGTACGGATATTGTCACTGACAGGATCAGTAGGGTGTCAGGATGAGTTCGCTCATCGACGTCCCTTTTGGTCAATACCTGGTAGCCCGTTACGTATGGCTAATACCTCTGACGTGCTAGTGGTTAAATCCACAACCAAAGTATTGACGAGTCTTTAGAGTCCCCCACAGACCGTTTTCTCAAGTTTCGGGCGAAACGCTGTAGAGGCCGTATGGAGATATGGCAGGGTTCGATCATATACATGCGGTATTGCACGGATCATGATCGGATGGATAATACTAGCGGGCTTTGGTTTAAGCAGGATCCTAGTATTGTACAGTGTAGATTTTGTCTCATTGCATTTGTATTCGGTCGCAATACAAATACGGGTATGTATATACAGTCACAGGGTTTTCCTGTAATTTATTACGGGATCAGTTTTTGGAGTTGCCAGTTTGCATTCCGTTTCGGCCATCTTCCTTTGTTTCCTTTTTTTGGCTGAAAATTGGTGGAGGGGGTTATTTGCAATTGTGCACTTAACAAAGGAGAATACTTTTTTTTCCATGATGGTTCCACCATCCCCTGACTTTCTTTTGATCATGATTGCTTGACTTTTGGTGACATGATGGTTGATGGATATGGGAGTTGGTATGGATTGGATTGTGATCATCATTTCTTATCATAACCATTTTCCTTTTGCTTGGATTATGTTTTTCCCTACCCCCTGACCTTTTTCCTCTCTCCTTTCACCATGTTTGGCCGGCCACTTCTTTGTAGGGGCTGTCCCAATTTTTGGTGTGGGATGGTTCTCATTTTGTTGGCACAAAATCCCTTTGTTCATCCAAAAACTTGCATCTCATTCCTCCACCAAAAATGATGGCAACTTCAACCCTAATGAGACAAAGCTTTCTACACTTCATCTACAGTATTCTTGGGCACTTCGACTCGCCAACTTCGTGCTCGAGTTGCCTCGGTCCAGAGGTGGGAGCTCGTAAAAGAAGCCGGCGATGTGGTGCCCTTCCGAAGAGGAGATGAAGACCGGAGATTCCGCGGAGAGATCGGAATGACGACGAGAAGACCGAAGGACACGGATCGCTCGGTATATCTCTCTACCCCTTCTCTAGTTAGCTAGGAGTATGTTAATGGCCCGATCCGGGATTTATAGTGTGCGGTGGTGCCGGTTTACAAGTTTCGTAAAATTATCGTTTCCGCATTTTGGCCTCGGATTGACGGCCGTGGCGCCGCCGTGCACTTACACTGGTATCAGAGCCACGCCATTAACCTACTCTAGCTTGCTCTAACATGTTTACAAGTTCGATCGATCAGATTTTCCAAAAACCGCATTTTTCATGCATAAGTTTTCTGTCGAATTTTTTTTGGCTCGAAATTTTTTTTAGTACATTGCAGAAATACGTGCAGGGAATTCTAAGCATTCTGTGAAAATTTGGTCGCGTGAAGTCACTTTTCCACCGCGGAACCGCGGCCAAACCCATGCATTGGCCGCGGTTCCGCCGCTACTTTGACTGTTCATTGCATCAAATTTTTACAGTGGGCTTCTGAGTTGAAAATGAGGTTTTTGGAATATTCTTTTTGGATCCAGATTTTCTTTGAGTGCTACAGTAGTGCTTGGGGCCCACTTCGGTAAATTTGATCGATCGAAAATTTTAAAAATGTTAGTTCATAGTATTTACATTATATCTACGACCGTGAATGTCACTTGATCGGTAAATCCTGTCTAACTGCTATAGCCCTTTTAGACGGATTTACGAACGTGATATTCACGTTGATGTTCTGTGTTGTGCTATGATGTTGCGGATTGTCATGGTGGATAGCCTAGATGCAATGGTAGTATAGTTTGGTTTATTATGTACATTTGATATTGCGGGGCGAGCGTCCGACATGTGGACAGCCGCCATTGCCTGTTTGTATATTATTCTTTTGGGGCACGACCGGGCTGAGGTCGATGTACCCGTTGTATGTATATTTTACTTTCTGTACTAGGATTACCCCAAGGTGGGGTGCACGTATAGCCGGGTTCTAGAGGGCAACGGGCCCACATCTCATAGCGTTGAGACGGAGGGGGCTTCACTCTAGAATTGGTGGACTATTCGCCGCACCCGTAGGGGGTACAGGTTGACCCAAGGAGGGGTGCGCAAGTTATTGGATTCCGTGAAGTGCTGAGTGGTCCATTCACGTTGTTGAAGGGGGCTGCCTCGCTTCTGGTTTTGGCGGGTAACTTGCCGCGTCCGTAGGGGTCTAGGATTTCATTGCACAGGCTATCCACACGACCAGGGGATCGTCGGGTTTCAGTAGCGGCTCTGTGAAACCCGGGGATCCCAGATATCTGTATTGTTCTGTGATGCTTATTACATTTCTGTGATGTTGCATTTTATCACGCCTTGAGCGAATATTATATATTGATATATATACTAGTAGATGTTGTATATGTTTTGCATCCGCGCTAGTCCAGTCCCCGCTCTGTCGTTAGTTAAGTAACCTAACGGGTAATGACGGGACCCAGTGGCCAATGCGGATGGCATATACGTACATCATTATTTTCGTTCTTTATTGGTATGATCAATTGATGGGACTGTATTGATTCGGATCAATGCAAGCTAAACAAACCTATTCTGATGTTGTTGGAACAATTTTTCAAAAAGCTGTTATTGCAAGGACGTTCTCTTTTGTTTTGCACAGTGGTATTCGGTTATGAATATCCAGCACCTCAGTCGACGAGGCAAGGGCCGAGATCCCTTCACCGGGAGTGACCCCTTGGACAGAAGTTTGCGTCAAGGTAATAACTTCACTATAGTCGATTAATTTTGCTTTGCATCGTGGTATTCAGTTGGAATATCCTGCACCTCATTCTACGGGGAAAGAGCCGAGATCCCTTCACCGGGAATGTCCTCTTTAGCAAAGGTTTTCGCCACTATATTTTTATAAAAAGCTATCCGGTTCCTTCAACGATATCAAGTTTATTATGTTAAAAGTTTTTCGCCAAAAACTATTCGTAGCCCTCCGTCATTTCAGAAAGGTAGCACTTAGTATTCATGCTATGTATGTTAGCCTTCGTCAAGGCATAGTGTATGGTAGCTAGTTGTTACTTTTCTACAGCATAGATAGATGCGTTGGTTTGGGACAGTCGTACTACTATTTTGGCCTTCGTCAAGGGTATGTACGGGTGGGTTCAAATTAACCTGGATAATGACGGGTAGAACTTGACATGTGACTTATGATATGTTGGCCTTCGTCAAGGTCATAAGAGCATGGGGTAAAAATCACATCAGAAGTTTCTAAAGAAACTGAAACTTGCCAGATATGCGCATACCTTCTGGAGTGTGATAATGTGAGTGGATTCCATCACATTATCATGCGATGATAGTTGGATCCTGATTCCTACTGATGAGTTGGTTTACTCCTCGGGTGATCCCGACTAATTCTTCTTTCAGGTTTGGAGGAGAATTTGACGTTACAGTGGGAGGTTTCCTGATTAGATAAAGTGATAACCATTCTGATCTAGGTTAGAGTGCACGCTGAGTGTTTCTTTTCTCTCTCTCTTTAGCAGCAACCATGGCCCGACCCTAGACTATGACTTAGTGACCAAGTTAATCGAACCTTCTTAAAACACTGGCTTTTGGATTGTCAGAGTTGCAGACCTCATAGCCACTCCTACTTTTACCCTTTTCTCCAGGACACCCCGTATTACTACGAACGTCCACTTCCATTGGATAAAACCATCGTATGGTTATATACGAACTCGAAGGAATTTATTCGAGGATGGTTTCCGGTTCTGGAGAAAACGAATAGGACTATTCAGTTGTCTTTTCCTTTACCTTCTCTCAGGTTGCGAGTACTCCTTGGTTTAGGGAATAGTACACCCGTTACGCCAATTGGATAGTCTTCTTCCAAACCTTAGGCTGGTGCCGAACGGTAGGGAATGAAGAAAGCCGATTAGCCTAAGTGTGGTGTACAGAAAGTATTAAGTTAAGACAAGTAAAGGGATTAGAAAGAGGGCAAAGTAAATTGCGACTGCTATTCACAACCAAGCGAAGTATTTCATTACCACTCCCACTTCACCTTTGTATTTCTCCAGGACACTCCGTATCACTACGAAGATCCACAGTTATCTGGATACTCCATCGTATGGTTATATACGAACTCAAAAGGAACTTGTTCCAGTTCGAGGATGGATTCTGGTTCAGGAGAAATAGGAATAAGGTTTATTCGGTTGTCTTTTATCTTCACCTTCTCTCGCATTGCGAGTGCTCCTAGGATTAGGACAGTATACCCATTATGCTTATTTGATAGTCTTCTTCCAAACCATTGGCTGGTGCCGAACGGTAGGGAAGGAAGAAAACCATTTGGCCGAAAGGGGTGTACAGAAGGTAATGACTAAAGACATATGAAAGGATTTGGAGAGATGGCATAGAAATATACGGTTACAGTTGTGAATCTGGATAATGGAAGAGGCATTACTAGGAATACCAGGATACCCCTATGAAACATTTTAATGTTTCAGTTTCACTGTGTACTGTTAAAAGAAAACTGATTTCCCAATTAGACACTTGCTCCAGGGTATGTATTTACCAAGTATGATTCTCACATCTGTATGGTTTTACAGATGATGAGTGGGAGTAAATTGTTGGGAATTAGGTGATCATCCTCATTATATTGGAATTCGTTATAATTGGTGATATTTGAGGAAGTCACCTGGGTTGTTTGCCGAACGGCAAATATTTGGTTTTGAATATCCGTTGCTATGCATCAATTTCAAATTGATATATCTGTACATCTATTTTTATAGAGTGAGATATAACTTTTTGAAATTATGTCCATGACATTTACCTATATCAGTGGATGGTTAGGTAAGGAGCATTAAACAGCGGTGTAATTCTTCTTAACCATAAGTACAGTTTTCAACCTACGACACACAGGGATTGAGTTATTAGACTCAAGGGACTTATACAGAGTATTGTATGTTGTCCAGTGTCTATTAGGACAGAGGGGTTGGTACTCGTACTATATTCTGTTTACTTATGACTTCTCTAGTTCTTAGACAAGTGTTTCGTAGAAACACAAGGTCCAAGTTTTGAGAAGTTATAGGTATAAGAATAAAGTAGAGAACCAGGCGTTGCAAGTATCGGGATTCTTCAAGGTGATCGAAGACGTATGGTGTTCAGTTGATAGTAATGATTGAGAGAACTTGCTTCTCTTTCAAGTTACTCATAATTGGAAGTACTCCTAAGTTGAGTAATGCTGGTCGGCCTCTTTCCATTTAGTTGACATGCACTGGAGACAGCTGCATGATTTGAATCTGGTTCAATTAAATCAGTGCTTCTGTTTCTATATTGGATATAGAACAGTTCATATCTTAACGATGTTAAGGTACGGGGAGTTGTCCAGCTTATGCTTAAAACCAGACTCTGGATAACTCAAGGCACGTTTCTGTAATGGTTGTTTATGGGTTGACCCGGGCTATGACGAGGGTTGACTTTCTACCATCTGGAAGATCAACAGTGATATTGTTCTAGACTTGCCACAGTTTTAATAAAAATGGATTTTTTCATAAAACAGTAGTGGGAGTATGGTAGAACTGGAAGTGATTCCAGAACTGCAAACGATTACTGAAAATTTGATAAGAACCTAAAGATTCAATCTGGTTTGACATTCCATTGGCCACTCCGCAGATAAGGTTGGTAACCTCAGACACCCGAGAGGTACTCCGGTAGCCTCAAGGACGGTGACAGGGAGGTTCTTGTTTACCCAGACTTGCCATTGCTGTTGTTCCAGACTATGAGACCCTGCAGGAGGATGAGTATAGCGTCGTTCTAAACAAGCTTTAGAAGTGTACGTGTATATGACTCTGCCAGAGGGTTGTCGTAGTCAGTGGGAGCAGCGGAAGCATTGGTGGATAAGTGGCTTATGTCTATTTATTGACTAAAGCAGATGTAGCGGAGATAGATCATCTATTTCTGATATGACAGTCATAGGTTTGACTTCATCAGAATAGGGGATGGATCTGTTAAGAAGGTAGTAGGGTGTGATGTCCTGATATTTGGATGACATACACAGAGTAGGAAGTGATGTTCCTATACTACGATTGGTTATACTTTGGTTGTCACACAGTGGTTTCTCCACATGGGACTTGGATATAATATCAAGACATTCTGGTTACTGGATCTACGGTTTTAGATCTAGATTTGGGTAGTTTCCCAATCAGGGTACTTAGACAGCATGCTGAAGGTGTTTTAGAATGGACGACTCTAGGCACGGTAGTGTACCTGCAGGTGATGGAGTCACCCTCTCTAAAGGTGTCTTACAGAATAAAGTGGAGAGGGATGTGTATGATTGGCAGATCACTTGCTTAGGCAATTGAGTCAATCATAAGATGTCAAGCACCACACCAGATGTTGTTTTTTGCAGTAGATGCAATATGTTGATATTGATCCAATCCTGGAGAGACGAACGGAAGCAGTTTTAGAACATAAATGGATGTTCTAGGGATATGATAACAACAGCCTCTTTTAGGAGACAGTTATCATTCCAGGCTTCCAAGGTGACATGGATGATAGAGAGGTTGTCAGAGTTATAGTTTTCCTTCTGACGAGGGGCAGTATTTTGGACAGGTGGTCCAAGGGGATACTGAGGGAGGCATGACGCAGGATACTGATTAAGTTCAGTTGACGATACGGTCTAAGAAGTTTGGATTTGGAGTTCATTTATGAGCTAGGTCCCATCAGATATCCAGACATATTCTAAGATAGGTATTGCTCATTTCGGGAGATGGCTTTCTCCGCGAACTTGAGATAATGAGAGACATAGAAAGAAACATTAAAGCGGATCCACTCACTGAGGCTATTCCTCGGACGCATTAGTTTCACAAACGGGTTTTGTGAGACTGATTAGTAGAGGAGTTGGGTGTTCGGTATCACACGGGCTGTGAGTATGCGACATCGCAATAATTAGCCTTGAGTGCAAGTGGAAGATTGTTGGAGATAGTGCCCTCAGAGTCAATTATTGGATCACAGGCACGTGATTGCAATGATTGAGTGAGGACCTATACCGATAGGACAGTCTTACTCAAGATGATAGTATGCTATCTGGTTTATCTTTATCATCGTGTACTGTTTCAGGTGACCTTACAAGTCACTATTGCACGTTGATAGAGCCCTTAGGATTCTTGCTTGACGCCCAGCAGTATGATGGCGATCATATACGTGGGAGCTAGGGTCTATAAGCACATCCTTAAAAGGTCCCTGGTCATGGGAGTTTTCGAGACAGGGCATCGATATTCCAGAGTATACAAGTGTATACAGTCGAGACCACGACGAGGAGCGGTGGCCAGTCTCACAAGCCACTGGTGTCAGTTGGTTCACCTAAGATGTATACAGGTGCTCATTAGGTTATGAGTACACCGGACAGGACTCGCCGGGAACATGCTAGTTGGTCTTATACCAGACGTCAGATAGCAGTTCCCTGATGACATGTGTACAGGTTAGTTCATCGACCTGAGATCGTCATTTGTCTCGTGTGAGTTCCCACTGTACTTAGATTACTACCCTACCACGCTCAAAAGAGACATGCAAACAGGTTTTAGTTGGGTACAGTCCCGAGCCACATGGAGGCAGTGAGCGGATCTGCAGGGGTTCGTCTCTCTCGGTATTAGGGGTGAGGTCGCGCTGTGTCTAGGAGAGCCATTACACGAAGTCCTCGGCCAAGGCAGAAGATTTACTGGTAGGTATTCCAGTAATATCTCAAGGTGTTCTGGGTTACACACCGACACGACTTGTATCGCTTTTGGGGGTCTGACTTTTACCAACCCTCTAGGCCCGCCATGCGATGCTCATAGATGAACGGACCGGACTGTACGGATATTGTCACTGACAGGCTCAGTAGGGTGTCAGGATGAGTTCGCTCATCGACGTCCCTTTTGGTCAATACCTGATAGCCCGTTACGTATGGCTAATACCTCTGACGTGCTAGTGGTTAAATCCACAACCAAAGTATTGACGAGTCTTTAGAGTCCCCCACAGACCGTTTTCTCAAGTTTCGGGCGAAACGCTGTAGAGGCCGTATGGAGATATGGCAAGGTTCGATCATATACATGAGGTATTGCACGGATCATGATCGGACGGATAATACTAGCGGGCTTTGGTTTAAGCCGGATCCTAGTATTGTACAGTGTAGATTTTGTCTCATTGTATTTGTATTCGGTCGCAATACAAATACGGGTATGTATATACAGTCGCGGGGTTTTCCTGTAATTTATTACGGGATCAGTTTTTGGAGTTGCCAGTTTGCATTCCGTTTCGGCCATCTTCCTTTGGCTCCTTTCTTTGGCTGAAAATTGGTAGAGGGGGTTATTTGCAATTGTGCATTTAACAAAGGAGAAGACTTTTTTTTTGCATCATGATGGTTTCATGATGGTTCCACCATCTCTTGACTTTCTTTTGATCATGATTGCTTGACTTTTGGAGACATGATGGTTGATGGATATAGGAGTTGGTATGGATTGGATTGTGTTCATCATTTCTTATGATAACCATTTTCCTTTTGCTTGCATTATGTTTTTCCCCACCCCTTGACCTTTTTCCCCTCTCCCTTCACCATGTTTGGCCGGCCACATCTTTGTAGGGGCTATCCTAATTTTTGGTGTGGGATGGTTCTCATTTTGTTGGCACAAAATCCCTTTGTTCATCCAAAAACTTGCATCTCATTCCTCCACCAAAAATGATGGCAACTTCAACCCCAATGAGACAAAGCATTCTACACTTCATATACAGTATTCTTGGGCACGTCGACTCGCCAACTTTGTGCTCGAGTTGCCTCGGTCCAGAGGTGGGCGCCCGTAAAAGAACTTGGCGATGTGGTGCCCTTCCGACGAGGAGATGAAGACCGGAGATTCCGCGGGGAGATCGGGACGACGACGAGAAGACCGAAGGACACGGATCACTCGGTATATCTCTCTACCCCTTCTCTAGTTAGCTAGGAGTAGGTTAATGGCCCGATCCGGGATTTATAGTGCGTGGTGTTGCCGGTTTACAAGTTTCGTAAAATTATCGTTTCCGCATTTTGGCCTCGGATTGACGGCCGGGACGCCGCCGTGCACTTACAGGTGGTGGAGGGAGAGGGCAGCCAAGGGTTGAGAGGGAGAGGGAAAAAGATGAAGAGAATGGAGGGAAAACAATGGGAGCAATGGTCAATGACCCCACACCTCTCTCTCTCTCTTCTCTCTCTTGCCTATACCCAATACTTTAATCCTTTTTCCTTTTCTTTTCTTTTCTTTTCTTTTCTTCACAAAAAAAAGACCATGCACAAATTAAGGATTTAAGCAAAGTTTTAAAAATGTAACAAGTGTTAGCAGTATGACATGCTGCATGTCGCATGTACAAAATGAAATCAATGCATGATTAGTGAACCTTAATCAAGTTTAGAAATAAACTTGTATATAATAAATTATAAAAATTTATAATTTTCCTAAATCGCATAAATCCCTCCAAAAATCACCATTCAATTTAATTTTTCCAATATTTCCCAATTTTATCGGTATTTAATTATACCGCATCATTAAAATATTCGTAATATTTATTATTTTAATTATTTAAATTCCCAAAAATAATATTTTATTTTTCTGAAATGTTACAGACGTAGAGGACTATACAGACACTTGAGGATATGCTTCATGCGTGCGTGCTTTATTTTGGTGGCAGTTGGGATCGTCACTTGCCGTTGATAGTGTTCTCCTATAATAACATTTATCAGGAGACGATTCAGATGGCACCTTTTGAGGTTTTGTATGGTAGAAAGTGTCGATCGCCGGTCTATTGGACTGAACTCAGAGAGAGCAGGATTTTGGGACTACGGCTAGTCCAGCAGACTACGGAGAAGATCCGTTTGATTCAGGACAGGATGAGAGCAGCCCAGTGCAGGCAGAAGTCTTATGCCGACCGTCATCGTCGCAGACTTGAGTTCACAGTGGTTGATCATGTATTCCTATGGATTTCTCCGATGAAAGGTGTGATGAGATTTAGGAAGAAAGGGAAGCTTAGTCCCAGATTTAGTGGTCCTTTTGAGATCCTTGAGTGAGTTGGTGCCGTTGCCTATCGTTTGGCACTTCCGCCCAGTTTTCCGGATGTTCACATCGTATTTCGTGTATCGATATTTCGCAAGTACCTTCATGACCCTTCCCACATGATTCGGCACAAGACTATTGTTAGTGTTTATGCCCTAGAGGCCGTTACTGTATCATACTAGTTTGTATATTACTTAATGGAAGCTTGGGATATTCACAGTTATATTGACAGTCTTGCTAAAAATGGTAGTATGCTACTTGGTTTGTGTCTGCTTTAATATGTGCATATGTTTCTTTTAACGTATCGCTTACACATATTAGTGGAGCCCTTAGGATCTTTGCTTGATTACCAGCATTATGATGGCAGTCACACTAGTGGGGGCTGGGTAGTCTATAAGCAACATCCTATATAGGTCCCTGATTATCGAGACAGGGCATCGATACTCCGGAGTAGACTGGTGTATACGCTTCTCATCCCAGCATAGGGAGATGGTCTGTCCCACAGGCCATCAGTACGTCGTACTGGAGATAGTATGCAGGTGCTCGTTAGGTTATGGGTACAACGGACAGGACTCGCCGGGAACTGCAGGTTGGATTTATACCCATCGTCAGATAGTAGTTCCCAGGTGACATGAGTACAGCTTAGTCCGTCGACTTGACACTGCTGCTTCGCCTCGGGTGTGTTCCCACTGTTCTTAGATTACTACCCTACCACGGCTCAAAGGAGTCGTGCAAACAGGTAATAGTTGGGTGCAGTCCCGAAGCAGTTGGAAGCAGTGGCGGTTAGACAGGATTCGTCTCTTCCGGTATTGGGGGTTGATATCGCGCTGTGTATGGAGAGCCGTTACGCAAAGTCCCTGGACAGGACAAGCGAGATTTACTGGTGGCTTCCAGTAGTTTCTCAAGGTGTAATGGGATTCACTCCGACACGACTTATACCGCTATCAGGGCTCTGACGTTTACCGCCCCCTAGGCCCGATATGCGATAGTCCTAGACGAACAGACCGGACTGTACGGAGATTGTCACATCAGGCTCCGTTGGAGTTCGGATGGGTTTACTCATCGTCCTTCTTATCGACATATACCTGGGGACCGTTACGTACAGCTAGTACCGCTTGCGGCCTGTGGTTAAACCCACTGCCAGCATAGTGTCGAGTCTTTAGAGTCCCACACAGAGAGTTTCCCTGCACCGGGCAAAAGGTGTAGAGGCCGTATGGTTTTACGGCAGGGCCGCGATCACTTACGTACACGTATGCACGTATTATGATCGGGCAGATAATACTAGCAGGATTTGGTTTAAGCCAGATTCTAGTATTATACAGATGGATTTATTCAGTCAAAGATTATCCGTGTTTTTCGGAAATACGGATGGGAGGGGCAGTCTCGTAATTTGTCGGGAAGCTTCTAGAAGAAGGTGACTCATTTGTGTTTAATTCTTTTTAGGATTTAAAAAAATGAGGTGGAGAGATGAGGTGTAGGTTTTCATTAAATGGATAATGACTCATGAGATGATTCATCTCAAATGAATTAAATGAAGCATGCTAGATATTATGATAGATATTTGTTATGATATTTTGATGCTTCATATTATTCTAAGATGAGAGATTATTCATTTCATTATCACAAAAGCTTTCTCTCTCCTCAAGTCTTCATTTCTTCCTCAAACCCTAATAGCTCTCATGAGTTGAGAAACCTAGGGTTTAAGTGACTAACTAATCCATCTTATTACTCTACACCCTCTAGGACTTCTAGATTAGCAATCTAGGAGTCGTAGTAATCTCAGATTCAAGATAAAAGCTCGGACTATAGACTCTCAGGTGGATCATCTTTGACTCGAGGAGGCCGTTGAGGTGCCGACGTTCCATAGAGCCTACGAGGCGTGGAGGATAGCGATGAAGACCCGAAGGACAAGTAACGTGAGGTATAACTTCGAATCAGAGTAGTTAAACCTTTTTTAGTTTGCTAGTAATGGTTTAGACACGATCCGTGTGCTCAAGTCCGTGTTACGAAGCTTTGATAATTGTTTTTCATATATTCCGCCTCCCCGCAAGCTCGTGGGGTGCGTGACATGGACTTACGTGGTATCAGAGCCTACTAAGCCTTTACTAGCTTGTTAGCAACTAATTAGAACTTCGATCATCGGAAAAACGCGAAAACATAACCCCGGGCCCCTCAAGTTTCTGTCAATTTTAAACGTGTCGAAAAAATTATTTGATAGGTCTGAAAATTCACAGCAGGGGATTCTAAGAATACTGGTGAAATACAGATTCCCAACTCGTTTAGACTGCCGTGGAAGCGCGGCGGATTGGTGCGATCCGCGGCGGATTGGTGCGATCCGCCGCGGATCCGCAGCCGAGTCAACTCGGAGTTGACTCGTATTTGAATAGTAACTCTTATTTTGTGGTGTTTTGTTTTCCTGTATATTCTGTTTCTGCCCAGGTTATTTCAGTGCATGCTTGCATTTGGGGTAGACTCGGAAAAAGATTGTCGATCGAAATTCTAAGTTATTTACTAATCAAGTTTTATCTGTGATGTTTAATGTGTTCGTAAACCTCCCCTAATTGCTAGTATGTCGGTTAGTAGGGGGTTGCACATTTCTGTAATGGTTTTTACTGGCTTGCGTATATGAACTTGATTGGATCGTTGTGATGATTAGTCGGGGTTTGAGATGATATTTTATATTCATTCATTCGATATAAATTGTAATATGATGTAATATTCTTTTGCGGGGCACATTCGGACTGAGGTTGTAGCTACCGTTCTATTATTTCATTTACTGTTTTATGCTCCTAGGATAGACCCAAGGTGGAGTGCACAAACTACCGGGTACTTTGAAGTGTTTAGTGGCCTACTCACGTTGTTGAGGGAGACCGCTTCACTTCGGGTACTTGGCGGGTAGTTTACCGTACCCGTAGGGGTCTAGGGTAGGGTAATGGCTATTCATCACAACTGTGTAATCCGTCTTTCGTTGCAGGCTCAAAGAAAACGCGGATTGCTAGTATATCCAATAATGTTCATCTGTGATCTGGAATGCCTATTATTGCGTATAACGAATGTACAATATCTATATATGATAGCTATTAGACGTTACTTATGTTTTACACCCGCGCTAGCCCAGCCCCCCTCTGTCGTTAGTTAAGTAACCTAACGGATGAATGACGGGACCTAGTGGCGCATGCGGATGGTATAAGAGGACGTTGTATTTTTGTTGTTTTTTGCAATGATAGGTTAATTGATGGGACGCATTATATTAATGCAAAGAAAATAAACCATAGTTTAATCGTTGGAACAAATTTAAAAGAAACCACTCGGTTATTTTAAAAAGAGCAGAATTTTTAATTGCGGAGCTTTAACCACTCCTTTTAAAAAAAGCTATCAGGTTCCTTCGATTATATCAAGTTCACTACGTTCACAGTTTCGCCAAAACCAGTCGTAGCCCTCTGTCATTTCTTATGGATGGTCAGTAGTATTCAAGCTATGTTTGTTGGCCTTCGTCAAGGCATAGTGTTTGGTAGCTGCTAGGGTATTCATTTGTTGCATAGATAGATGAGTTGGTTTGGGATAGTCGTATTACCTTGTTGGCCTTCGTCAAGGGTATGTACAGGTGGGTTTAAATTAACAAGATAATGATGGGCAGAACTTGACATGTGACTTATGATTTGTTGGCCTTTGTCAAGGTCATAAGAACATGGGGCAAAAATCCACATCGGGAGTTTCTAAAGAAACTGAAACTTGCTAGTGTTGCAAATCATTTGGAGTTTGATGAATGTTGGTAGGATTCCTTCAGCATTATCACACGATGATATTTGGATCCCGATCCTACTGTGAGTATCCGCTACTCATTAAGAGATTCGTTACTTAACGATCAATGCTATAAACCAAGTAGGTGTCAAGAACAGTGTCAGCGGGGCTACGCCTCCAGAGAAAAGAGGTTATTTAATTAAGGAACTTCACGAAAGCGTCGTAAAACCTCCCTCGAAGTACCGACACTAGCCTGGCTGAATGGTTAAGCAAGAATTGTACGGTGAGATCAGTCCTGGCTAATTCTTCTTTTATGATTTGAGGAAGGATTCGAGAAACAGTGGGAGCCATCCGGTTTAGATAAACTAAAAACCAATCTAAACTTGCAAGAGCATCATGCTAAAGTGTTCCCTCTCTCTCTCATTGCAGCGACCTTGTGACCATGACTAGGTTACATCTAGATAACAAAATGACTGAATCTGACTTATATGATTGGCAAAAGTCTGTCCAGATGTCCATTGCCTATGACAAGCTGGACCACCCTATTACTACTCAAGCCCCCACCGTCCCAGGTCCAGTTTCCACCGTCGCGAATATGGATATCCGTCAGACAAGGGAAAAGGATAGTGCGAATGCCCAGTGCCTCATGTTGGCTTCAGTTGATGGTGTATACCAGAAGCAGCACGAGAAGATGGACTTAGTTTCCATCTTTCTCCATAACAAAGATTTATATGGAGAGCAATCTCGTATCGCAAGATATGAGACCTCGAACGAATTATTTCAAGCGAGGTTGGCTGTCGGGTCATCAGCAGGGGACGACGTCCTTATGATGACTAGCTATATTGATGAGCTTAAGGACCTGGAGACCACGTTAGGAAACAGGTCATGCGCTGACTTATTTCCACAGTCCCTACCCTTTACTTACACCCTGAAAGAAACCAGGAAGACACCCGCTCTGCTTAATGGAGAACCTTCTTCTTTTGCATCCAGGGCGAAAGCAAAGGGTGAAAAGAAGAAGAGCTCCACAAAACCGATATACGGTATCAGTGAAGTAGAAGGAAAGAGAAGAGCAAAAGTTTCGGGACTTGGTGTAGGTAAGGAGGGATGTTCCTATTGTTATGGGATTGGGCATTGGTAAAAAGATTGCAGGGCTTTGGAAGCCATTAGCCAGGATTCGAAGCATGTTGTGGCTTCGGCCTCGAGTGTGTTTGTGATTGAGAACTGTTTGTCAATTAACTCTACTTCCTGGGTACTAGATACCGGATCAGGATCTCATATCTGTAATTCATTACATGCTTTGAGAAACCGTAGAGTTATCAGGGTAGGTGATTTGTCTCTCAGAGTTGCAAACGGAATGAGCATGGACGCTGAATCCGTGGGAGAATATCGCATAGGTTTGACAAGTGGGTAGATATTGATTCTACGTAACTGTTTGTATGTACCTAGTTTGACTTGTAATATCATATCAGCATCCACACTTTCGAGAGAGGGATATGACTTTATGTAGTTCACATCCACCTAAATCAAGTTCTGATTGGGTTCGGTACATTAGATGACGGTATATACGTATTGAATCAAGCTCAGGTTTTCAATGTCCAGAACACACTTAAAAGAAAGTCTCCAGAAGTAAATCAGGCTTTCTTATGGCATTGTAGACTAGGTCACATCAATGAAACAAGATTAACAAAGTTACATAGAGAAGGGTATTTGAATCCGTTCGGATATCAATCTTATGCTACTTGTGAATCTTGTCTCATGGGAAAGATGACAAAGACTCCGTTTACTGGACACGGAGTAAGAGCGAGCGAGCTCTTGGGACTCATACACAGTGACGTGTGCGGTCCAATGTCTACACATGCGCGAGGTGGTTATTCCTACTTCATTACTTTTACGGATGATTTCTCGAGGTATGGATATATCTTCTTGATGAAGCATAAATCCGAGGCCTTTGAGAAATTCCGAGAATACAAGAATGAAGTGGAAAAACAGACAGGCAAAAGTATCAAGACACTGAGATCTGATCGAGGTGGTGAATACTTAAGTGCCGAGTTCCTGGGATACTTAAAAGAGAATGGAATTGTCTCTCAGCTTACTCCTCCATACACACCATAACACAATGGTGTATCGGAAAGGTGGAATCAAACCCTATTGGATATGGTTCGTTCCATGATGAGTAAGGCTGAGTTACCACGATCTTTCTGGGGTTATGCACTAGAATTAGCTGCATATCTTTTGAACAAGTTTCCAACCAAGACTGTGCCTACCACACCATATCAGATGTGGAGTGGGAAGAAACCCTATCTTCAGTACCTGAAAACATGGGGATGTCCAGCTTTTGTAAAAAATCAGCATCCGGACAAGCTCGAGGCACGCTCAGTACAGTGTAAGTTTGTGGGATATCCAAAAAACTCCAAGGGGTATTATTTCTATTACGCAGAGGAACAAAATGTTTTTGTTTCTCGTCATGCCCACTTCTTGGAAGCTGAATTTTTAGAAAATCAGAAGAGTGGGAGCGCAATAGAACTTGAAGAAATTCCAGAACCACAGGCTGTTACAGAAAGTATGGTAGAACCAGAAGTTTCAGAAGAAAGGGACATACCAGTGCCTATCCGCAGAATTAGTAGGCAGTCTCATCCGCCCGAGAGATACTACGGTTTTCTCATAGACGGGGATCGAGAAGATTGCATCATTGATAAAAATGACCCTACTAGCTTCCAGCAAGCCATTCAGAGCGGCGACTCGGTAACATGGCTGGATGCAATGCGGACCGAAATGGAGTCCATGTACACTAACAAAGTATGGACTTTGGATATTGCTCTAGATGGGGTAAAACCCATAGGATGCAAGTGGATCTTTAGAAAGAAGATTGGTGTAGATGGACAGGTTGAAACCTATAGGGCTAGACTTGTTGCAAAGGGTTTTCGTCAAAGACCGGGTTTGGACTATGACGAAACCTTTTCTCCAGTGGCTATACTCAAATCCATTCGGGTCCTTCTTGCCATTGCTGCCTTCCACGATTATGAGATCTGGCAGATGGACGTAAAGACGGCTTTTCTAAATGGTAATTTGGAAGAATGCATCTATATGGATCAGCCAGAGGGATTCATTCAGAGTGGGAGCAGCGGTAAAGTTTGCAAGTTGCTTAAGTCCATTTATGGACTAAAGCAGGCATCGCGGAGTTGGAATATCTGTTTTGATGATACTGTCAAAGAATTTGGCTTTATCAAGAATCCAGATGAACCATGCATATACAGTAAGATTGTAGGGAGAGTTGTAGTGTTCCTCGTCTTGTACGTGGATGACATTCTCCTAATAGGAAATGATATTCCTATGCTACAGTCAGTCAAAAGATTCTTGTCACAGAAGTTCTCCATGAAGGACCCGGGTGATGCCACCTACATTCTGGGGATCCAGATCTATCGTGATAGATCAAAGAGGATGTTGGGACTATCACAGTCCAGGTACATAGACACCATATTGAAAAGATTCAGTATGAAAGATTCTAAGCGCGGTAACTTACCGGCTTGTCACGGAATCAACCTCTCCAAAGAGATGTCTCCCAAGACTGATTTGGAAAGGGCTCGCATGTCGATTATACCCTACGCTTCTGCGGTAGGCTCTATAATGTATGTGATGTTATGTACCAGACCAGATGTAGCATACGCATTGAGCGTTGTAAGCCGGTATCAAGCAAACCCAGGGGAAAAGCACTGGATAGCAGTAAAGAACATTCTCAAGTACCTGAGGAGGAATAAAGAGATATTCTTGGTGTACGGAGGAAAAGACCTCCAGATCGAGGCCTTTGCCAACTTCAGATTCCAAAGTGACAAGGATGACTCCAAGTCCATGTCGGGTTATGTCTTTACCCTCAATGGAGGGGCGGTCTGTTGGAAGAGTTCCAAGCAGGACACCGTTGCTGACTCAACGATAGAAGCGCAGTACATAGCTGCTTGCGATGCCGCAAAAGAAGCTGTCTGGATGAAGAAGTTCCTCACAGAACTTCAAGTGGTTCCTACCAGTGTTAATCCAATACCTCTGTATTGCGACAACAACGGCGCTATAGCTTTAGCGAAGGAACCCAGGTCCCATCAGAAGTCCAGACATATCTTAAGGCGGTATCACCTGATCAGGGAGATCGTTGATCGCCGGGAGATCGAGGTAAAGAGAGTAGATACAGAGAATAACACTGCTGATCCATTCACAAAGGCCATTCCTCAGACGCAGTTCGAGAGGCTATTCGAGATGATAGGTCTGCGATATGCCAGTACATGGCCCTAGTGCAAGTAGGAGATTGTTAGTGTTTATGCCCTAGAGGACATTACTGTATCATACTAGTTTGTATATTACTTAATGGAAGCTTGGGATATTCACAGTTGTATTGACAGTCTTGCTAAAAATGGTAGTATGCTACTTAGTTTGTGTCTACTTTAATATGTGCATATGTTTCTTTTAACGTATCGCTTATACATATTAATGGAGCCCTTAGGATCTTTGCTTGATTACCAGCGTTGTGATGGCAGTCACACTAGTGGGGGCTGGGTAGTCTATAAGCAACATCCTATACAGGTCCCTGATTATCGAGACAGGGCATCGATACTCCGGAGTAGACTGGAGTATACGCTTCTCATCCCAGCATAGGGAGATGGTCTGTCCCACAGCCATCAATACGTCGTACTGGAGGTAGTATGCAGGTGCTCGTTAGGTTACGGGTACACCGGACAGGACTCTCCAGGAACTGCAGGTTGGATTTATACCCATCGTCAGATAGCAGTTCCCAGGTGACATGAGTACAGCTTAGTCCGTCGACTTGACACTGCTGCTTGGCCTCAGGTGTGTTCCCACTGTTCTTAGATTACTACCCTACCACGGCTCAAAGGAGTTGTGCAAACAGGTAGTAGTTAGGTGCAGTCCCGAACACTTGGAGGCAGTGGCGGTTAGACAGGATTCGTCTCTCCCGGTATTGGGGGTTGATATCGCGCTGTGTATGGAGAGCCGTTACGCAATGTCCCTGGCCAGGGCAAGCGAGATTTACTGGTGGCTTCCAGTAGTTTCTCAAGGTGTAATGGGCTTCACTCCGACACGATTTATACCGCTATTAGGGGTGTGAAGTTTACCGCCCCCTAGGCCCGATATGCGATAATCCTAGACGAACAGACCGGACTGTACGGAGATTGTCACATCAGGCTCCGTTGGAGTTCGGATGGGTTTACTCATCGTCCTTCTTATCGACATCTACCTGGGGACCGTTATGTACAGCTAGTACCGTTTGCGGCCTGTGGTTAAACCCACTGCCAGTGTAGTGTCGAGTCTTTAGAGTCCCACACAGAGAGTTTCCCTGCACCGGGCAAAAGGTGTAGAGGCCGTATGGTTTTACGGCAGGGCCGCGATCACTTACGTACACTTGTGCATGTATTATGATCGGGCAGATAATACTAGCAGGCTTTGGTTTAAGCCAGATTCTAGTCAAAGATTATCCGTGTTTTTCGGAAATACGGATGGGAGGGACAGTCTCGTAATTTGTCGGGAAGCTTCTAGAAGAAGGTGACTCATTTGTGTTTAATTCTTTTTAGGATTTAAACAAATGAGGTGGGGAGATGAGGTGCAGGTTTTCATTAAATGGATAATGACTCAAGAGATGATTCATCTCAAATGAATTAAATGAAGCATGCTAGATATTATGATAGATATTTGTTATGATATTTTGATGCTTCATATTATTCTAAGATGAGACATTATTCATTTCATTATCACAAAAGCTTTCTCTCTCCTCAAGTCTTCATCTTCTTCCTCAAACCCTAATAGCTCTCATGAGCTGAGAAACCTAGGGTTTAAGTGACTAACTAATCCATCTTATTACTCTACACCCTCTAAGACTTCTAGATTAGCGTTCTAGGAGTCGTAGTTATCCCAGATTCGAGATAGGAGCTCAGACTATAGACTCTCGGGTAGATCGTCTTCGACTCGAGGTGGCCGTTGAGGTGCCGACGTTCCATTGTTAGTGTATATGCCCGAGAGGCCATTACTGTATCATACTAGTATGTATATTACTTGATGGAAGCTTGGGATATTCACAGTTGTATAGACAATCTTGCTCAAAATGGTAGCATGCTACTTGGTTTGTCTCTGCTTTAATGTGTACATGTGTTTCTTTATTATCACCTATATGTATTAGTGGAGCCCTTAGGATCTTTGCTTGATTACCAGCGTTGTGATGGCAGTCACACTCGTGGGGGCTGGGTAATTTATAAGCACATCCTTATATATACACGTCCCTGATCGTGGGATTATCGAGACAGGGCATCGATACTCCGGAGTAGACTAGCATATGCGCTTCTTATCCCAGCACGGGAGACGGTCTGTCCCACAGCCGTCAGTATGTCTTACTTGAGATAGTATGCGGGTGCTCTTTAGGTTACGAGTACACTGGACAGGACTCGTCGGGAACTGTTGGTTGGTATTATACCAATCGTCAGTTATCAGTTCCCAGGTGACATGAGTACAGCTTAGTCCGCTGACTTGACACTGTCACTTCGTCAAAGACCTGGTTTGGACTATGACGAAACCTTTTCTCCAGCGGCTATGCTGAAATCCATTCGGATCCTTCTTGCCATTGCTGCCTTCCACGATTATGAGATTTGGCAAATGGACGTAAAGAACGCTTTTCTAAATGGAAATTTAGAGGAGTGTGTCTATATGGATCAGCCAGAGGGTTTCATTCAGAGTGGGAGCAGCGGAAAGGTGTGCAAGTTGCTCAAGTCCATTTATGGAGTAAAGCAGGCATCGCGGAGTTGGAACATCTGTTTTGATGAGACGGTCAAGGAATTTGGTTTTATCAAAAATCCAAATGAACCATGCATCTATAGTAGATTTGTAGCAAGAACTATCGTATTCCTCGTTTTATACGTGGATGACATTCTCTTGATAGGAAATGACATTCCTATGCTACAATCTGTCAAAGGGTTCTTGTCACACAGGTTCTCCATGAAAGACCTGGGTGATGCCTCATACATTCTGGGGATCCGGATCTATCGTGACAGATCCAAGAGGATATTAGGACTTTCGCAGTCCAGGTACATCGACACCATACTGAAAAGATTCAGTATGGAAGATTCCAAGCGTGGTAATCTACCGGCTTGTCACGGGATCACCCTCTCCAAAGAGATGTCTCCCAAGACTGATTTGGAGAGGGATCGCATGTCTATTATACCCTACGCTTCTGCGGTAGGCTCTATAATGTATGCGATGTTGTGTACCAGACCAGATGTGGCTTATGCACTGAGTGTGGTAAGCAAGTATCAGTCAAACCCGGGGGAAAAACACTGGATAGCGGTAAAGAACTTTCTAAAGTACCTGAGAAGGACTAAGGAGATGTTCTTGGTGTATGGCGGAAAAGACCTCCATATTGAGGCCTTTGCTGACTCCAGCTTCCAGACTGACAAGGATGATTCCAAGTCCATGTCGGGTTTTGTCTTTACCCTCAATGGAGGGGCGGTGTGTTGGAAGAGTTCCAAACAGGAAACCGTTGCTGACTCGACTATGGAAGCGAAATATATCGCTGCATCTGATGCCGTAAAAGAAACTGTCTGGATGAGGATGTTCTTGAAAGAACTTCAGGTGGTTCCGTCCATTGTTGATCCAATACCTCTGTATTGCGACAACAATGGGGCTATAGCTTTAGCGAAGGAACCTAGATCCCATCAGAAATCCAGACACATCTTGAGGCGGTATCACCTGATCAGGGATATCGTGGATCGCCGGGAGATCGTGGATCGCCAGGAGATCGAGGTTCGGAGATTGGCTTCAGAAGATAACACTGCAGATCCATTCACGAAGGCCTTACCCCAGACTCAGTTCGAGCGGCTGATCGAGATGATAGGTCTTCGATACGCCAGTACATGGCCTTAGTGCAAGTGGGAGATTGTTAGTGTATATGCCCTAGAGGTCATTACTGTATCATACTAGTATGTATATTACTTGATGGAAGCTTGGGATATTCACAGTTGTATAGACAATCTTGCTCGAAATGGTAGTATGCTACTTGGTTTGTCTCTGCTTTAATGTGTACATGTGTTTCTTTATTATCACCTATACGTATTAGTGGAGCCCTTAGGATCTTTGCTTGATTACCAGCGTTGTGATGGCAGTCACACTCGTGGTGGCTGGGTAATTTATAAGCACATCCTTATATATACACATCCCTGGTCGTGGGATTATCGAGACAGGGCATCGATACTCCGGAGTAGACTAGTGTATGTGCTTCTTATCCCAGCACGGGAGACGGTCTGTCCCACAGCCGTCAGTATGTCGTACTTGAGATAGTATGCGGGTGCTCGTTAGGTTACGAGTACACTGGACAGGACTCGTCGGGAACTGTTGGTTGGTATTATACCTATCGTCAGTTATCAGTTCCCAGGTGACATGAGTACAGCTTAGTCCGCTGACTTGACACTGTCACTTCGCCTCGAGTGTGTTCCCACTGTAATTTGATTACTACCCTACCACGGCTCAAAGGAGTCATGCAAACAGGTAGTTTTTGGGGGCAATCCCGAAGCACTTGGGGGCAGTGACGGTTAGACAGGATTCTTCTCTCCCGGTATTGGGGGTTGACATCGCGCTGTGTTCAGGAGAGCCATTACACAAGTAGTCCCTGGCCAGGGCAAGCGAGGTATACTGGTAGGTTTCCAATGTTATCTCAGGGTGTTCTGGGCTACACTCCGACACGACTTGTACCGCTATTAGGGGACTGACGTTTACCACCTCCCTAGGCCCGCCATGCGATGTATCAGACGAACAGACCGGACTGTACGGAGACTGTCACATTCTGGCTCAGTAGGAGTTCAGATGGGTTTATCTCGTCAGTCTTCTTATCGGCATCTACCTGGGGACCGTTACGTACAGCTAGTGCCGCTTGCGGTCTGTGGTTAAACCCACTGCCAGCGTAGTGTCGAGTCTTTAGAGTCCCACACAGAGGGTTATTCGCCTTTAGGAAAAATGAGTAGAGGGCGCATGGTTTTACGACAGGGTTCGTTCACATCCGCGCACTTGTGCACGTTTGGTGTCCGGACAGCTTATACTAGCGGGCTTTGGTTTAAGCCGGATCCTAGTATATGATTTGGGATTGGTTTTATCTCATTGTATTCGTGTTCCTCGGAACACGGATACGGGTGTGTATGCACAGTTGACTGAGACAGAGGCAGAGGATTTTGATTAGGGTTGATGACCATTGTCATTTTCTTAACCCTAATGTTTATGTGTGAATTATGATTTATTGATATTAGTTAATTATAATTGTGCATGGTTAGGGTTGTTGACCATTTGACTATACTTGACTTGTTGACCTAGGTTGACAAGTTGACCATCATCATTCTATATAAAAGATGCTCTTTGATCCTTGCAAAAGCGTTTAATGTGAAATAATAATGGTCATTTCTTGATTAACCATGACAATTATCTTTAGCTAATTATCTAATTTCCATAATTCATATATATGTGAGAAGGTTGAGATATTCTTCTCACTTTATCATTTCCATTCTCTCTCCTCCTCTTCCTCTCTCTCTAGCTCTCCCCTCTCAAGAGTTGAGAACCATTTGAGCTTGAGATAATCCCTTCAAAAACACTCTCTACTCTTTCTAAGGTCCTAGGTCTAGCACACCAAGAACCTTAGTTACTTCTAGTTTGAGGTTGGAGCCAAAGGTTGAGGCCCTCGGGTGGATCTTTCTTCGGCAAGGGAAGCGACAAGGAGAACCCGTTCTTTCACTCCAAGGAGCAAGAAGAGAAGGACTTGAAGACCTAGGTATAACCCCCTTTCCGAGTAGCTAACTCTCTTTAGCTTTGTAGTTAGTTTTGTTTAGCAAAGATCCCTCCTTTTGCTAGTCCATGTTGCCTAGTGTTGTAAAAATCCAATTTTTCATAATGTTTCCGCCTCCCTGCAAGCACCGGGGTGGGCAACGTGGACTTACAGTGGTATCAGAGCCTAACTAAACATAAACTAGCTTGTTAGTAAAGTATATAGAACTTCGATCGGAAAAAAATCGCAAAACACTTTTTCAAAACCCCAAGTTTCTGCCGATTTTTAAACCTGCTTTAAAATCAATAAATCATATCTTAAAAATCTGGTCAGGGTTTTTACAGAACACACAAAGAAAACGATCCACTGACTCGGCCAACTCACCGCGGTTCCGCGGCAGAAGCTTGCTCCTGTCGCGAATCCGCGGCCGAGTTGACTCGGCCGTGGGTCATTTTCCTTGCAGTGTTCTTCTGTTACTGTTTTGGGATTTTTGGTATATTTTATTTCTGCCCAGATTTTCCAGAAAAGAAATTTGTATTTGGGGTGGTTGTAAATCCGTATTTTTGATCGAACTTCCCTATACTTTGGCTAATAGGTTATATCTGTGATGTTTTATATGTATTGAACGTCTGCTGATCGCTATACGTCGATTAGTGGGGGTTATACATATCTGTGATCTGTAATGTTGATGGTTTGTGTATATGAACTCGTTGGATTGTCGCGGATGAATAGTCGGGTGGATGTGAGATGAGAGTTTCTTTTTCTTTCATTCATGTAACATGTAATTTGATGTAATATTATTTGTATGGCCGCACAACCGGGTCGGGGTTGTAGCCGTCATTGTATAATTTATTTTTACTGTTTTTGCTCCTAGGATAGACCCATGGTGGGGTGCACAAACTACCGGGTATCTCGAAGTGCCGAGTGGCCTACTCACGTCGTTGAGGGAGGTTGCTTCGCTTCGGGTACTTGGCGGGTAGTTTGTCGCACCCGTAGGGGTCTAGGGTGGGGTTTTGGCTATTCATCGCGACCGTGTAATCCGCTTTTCGTTGCAGGCTCGAACGAATCGCGAATTCTTAGTATATCCAAAGTGTTCATCTGTGATCTGGATTGACTATCATTGCTATATATTTATATATGATATCTATTTAGGTGTTGCTTATGTTTTTCATCCGTGCTAGTCCAGCCCCTGCTCTGTCGTTAGTTAAGTAACGTAACGGGTGATGACGGGGCCCCGTGGCGAATGCGGATGGCATAAGCGTACGCCATATTTTGGTTGTTTTCTGCAATGGTAGGATTAAATGATGGGACGCATTAAAATTAATGCAAGAAAATAAACCAAGTAAAAGTCGTTGGAACACTTTCAAAACCACTCGGTTCTTTTCAAAAAACCAACTTTTAAAATGCGGAGCTTGAACCACTCCTTTTAAAAGCTATCTCGTTCCATCGATTATATCAAGTTCACTACGTTCACGGTTTCGCCAAAACCATTCGTAGCCCTCCATCATTTCAGTTAAATATTCGGTAGTATTCAAGCTATGTATTTTGACCTCACGCCAAGGCATAGTGATTGGTAGCTGCCGGATATTTATCTGTTGCATAGATAGAATGCATTGGTTTGAGACAGTCGTACTTCCATTTTGGCCTACATCAAGGGTAGGTACGGGTGGGTTCAAATTAACCTGGATAATGATGGGTAGAACTTGACATGTGACTTATGACATTTTGACCTCACGCTAAGGTCATAAGAGCATGGGGCAAAAATCCACATCGGGAGTTTCAAAAGAACTGAAACTTGCTAGAGTTGCATACCATTTGGAGTGTGATGATTCTGGTAGGATTCCTTCAGTTTTATCACGCGATGATATTTGGATCCAGATCCTACTGTGAGTATATGCTACTCCTCGGGAAATTTCTCACTTAACGATCAATGCTATAAACCTAGTAGGTGTCTAGAAAGGTGTTAGCGGGGCTTCGCCCACAGGGAAAAGAGGTTAATTAATTAAGGAACTTCGCGAAAGCGTTGGAAAACCTTCCTCGAAGTACCGACACTGGCCTGGCTGAATGGTTAAGCAAGTATTGTACGGTGAGATTGATCTCGACTAATTCTTCCTTTATGGTTTGAGGAGGGATTCGAGAGACAGTGGGAGCCATCCTGTTTAGACAAACTAAAAACCACTCTAAACTTCCAAGAGCATCAAGCTAAAGTGTTTCTTTTCTCTCTCCTAATTGCAGCGACCAATCAACATGACCGGACTTAAGTTATTACTAGATAAAAACATACTGACATGGCCAAACTACAAAGATTGGCTCAGGAATGTCAAAATGGCAATCACTTACGACAAGTTGGGGTATCTCCTTACCACCAAAGCTCCCCCTGTGCCAGGTCCCACCTCCAGCGTCGCGGATATAGAAATCCGTAAGACATGGGAGATCGATTGCGTGAAGGCCAAGTGCCTCGTACTTACCTCTATGGACAACGAACATCAGAGGAGGCACGAGAATATGGACCTAGAGTCCATATTTCTTCATACAAAAGAACTGTATGGAGAGCAATCTCGTATCGCCAGATACGAAGTGTCGAAAAAGCTGTTTTCAGCAAGATTGGCCGTCGGATCATCGGTAGCGGAACACGTGCTTAAGATGATTAGCTATATAGAAGAGCTCGCTGACCTTGGGACCATGTTGGAGAATGAACTCTACACTGACTTGATTCTCTAGTCCCTTCCTTCCACTTACGCCCAGTTTGTCCTAAACTTCAACATGCAAGGAAAGGAGGTTGAACTTTCCGAACTTCTGAACATGTTGAGGAGTGCTGAGGGCACCCTACAAAAAGGTAGGGAGACATCCAGTTTGTTTGTAAGAGGATCTTCCTCTTCTAAGTCCAGGGCGAAAGCCAAGGGAAAGAAGAAGAAAACCCCCGCCAAACCAAGGGGCGGTGTTAGTAAAGTGGATATGAAGGGAAAGGGAAAGGCAACAAAGGTAGCGGGAAAGCTTGTGGGAAAGGAAGAATGCTTTTACTGTCACAAGAGTGGACACTGGAAACAGGATTGCAGGGCTTGGAAGGCCAGAACCCAGGATCTGAAGCGAGTTGCGGTTTCAGCTTCAGGTGTGTATGTTATTGAAAACTGTCTATCAATAAACTCTACTTCCTGGGTATTGGGTACCGGATCAGGATCTCATATCTGTAATTCTTTGCAGGCGTTGAGAAAGCGTAGGTTTTTGAAAGCAGGTGACATGACCCTCAAAGTTGCAAATGGAGCTAGCATGGATGCTGAAACCGTGGGGGACTATCACCTGGGAATGTCAGATGGACATGTTTTGGTTTTACGTAATTGCTTTTTTGTACCCAATGCAACTTGTAATATCATTTCTTTATCTTTAGTTTCTAAAGAAGGTTATGAATTTGCATTTGTAAGTAATGTTGTAAACATTCACCTTAATCAAGTTCTGATTGGGTCAGGTACATTAAGCAATGGTATATACGTATTAAACCAACCATAGATTTTCAATGTCCAGAATACACACAAAAGAAAGTCTCCAGAAATCAATCAGGCTTTCTTATGGCATTGTAAACTCGGTCACATAAATGAGAGAAGGTTGACGAAGTTACATACAGAAGGATATTTGGATCCGTTCGAATATCAATCATATGCAACTTGTCAATCATGTCTCAAAGGGAAGATGACAAAAACTCCGTTCACTGGACACGGAGTAAGAGCGAGCGAGCTCTTGGGACTCGTACACAGCGACGTATGCGGTCCAATGTCTACACATGCGCGAAGCGGTTATCCTTAATTCATTACTTTTACGGATGATTTTTCAAGGTTCGGACATGTCTTTTTGATGAAGCATAAATCTGAAGCCTTTGAAAAGTTCCAAGAATACAAGAATGAAGTAGAAAAACAAACAGGCAAAAGTATCAAGACACTGAGATCTGATCGAGGTGGTGAATACTTGAGTGCCGAATTCCTGGATTACCTAAAAGAGAATGGAATTCTCTCTTAGCTTACTCCTCCATACACTCCGCAACATAACGGTGTATCGGAGAGACGGAACCGAACCCTATTGGATATGGTACGGTCCATGATGAGTAACGCTGAGTTACCGTGATCATTCTGGGGATATGCGCTAGAATCAGCCGCATACCTTTTGAACCGAGTTCCCACTAAGACTGTGCCTACCACACCATATGAGTTTTGGAGTAGGAAGAAACCCTATCTTCAATACCTGAAGATTTGGGGATGTCCAGCTTTTGTCAAAAAGCAGCATGCGGACAAACTCGAGGCACGCTCAGTACTGTGCAAGTTTATGGGATACATAAAGAACTTCAGGGGGTATCTTTTCTATTACGCAGAGGAACAAAAGATCTTTGATTCTCGTAATGCCCACTTTCTGGAACACCAGTTCTTAGAAAAGGAAATAAGTGGGAGCGCAATAGAACTGGAAGAAATTCCAGAACCACAAGCTATTACTGAAATCTTAGTAGAACCAGAGGGTTCGAAAGATCAGGACATTCCAACGCCGCTCCGCAGGAGTAGTAGGCAGTCTCATCCGCCCGAGAGATACTACGGTTTTCTCATAGACGGGGATAGAGAAGATTGCATCATTGATAATGATGAGCCGACTAGCTTCCAGCAGGCCATTCAGAGCATTGACTCAGTAAAATGGCTGGATGCAATGCGGACCGAAATGGAATCCATGTACACCAACAAAGTATGGACTTTGGACGTTGCTCCAGATGGGGTAAAACCCGTAGGATGCAAGTGGATCTTCAAAAGGAAGATTGGTGTAGATGGACAGGTCGAGACCTATAAAGCTAGACTTGTTGCAAAGCGTTTTCGTCAAAGACCTGGTTTGGACTATGACGAAACCTTTTCTCCAGTGGCTATGCTGAAATCCATTCGATCCTTCTTGCCATTGCTGCCTTCCACGATTATGAGATTTGGCAAATGGACGTAAAGACCGCTTTTCTAAATGGAAATTTAGAGGAGTGTGTCTATATGGATCAGCTAGAGGGTTTCATTCAGAGTGGGAGCAGCGGAAAGGTGTGCAAGTTGCTCAAGTCCATTTATGGACTAAAGCAGGCATCGCGGAGTTGGAACATCTGTTTTGATGAGACGGTCAAGGAATTTGGCTTTATCAAAAATCCAGATGAACCATGCATCTATAGTAGATTTGTAGCAAGAACTGTCGTATTCCTCATTTTATACGTGGATGACATTCTCTTGATAGGAAATGACATTCCTATGCAACAATCTATCAAAGGGTTCTTGTCACACAGGTTCTCCATGAAAGACCTGGGTGATGCCTCATACATTCTGGGGATCCGGATCTATCATGACAGATCCAAGAGGATATTAGGACTTTCGCAGTCCAGGTACATCGACTACTGAAAAGATTCAGTATGGAAGATTCCAAGCGCGGTAATCTACCGGCTTGTCACGGGATCACCCTCTCCAAAGAGATGTCTCCCAAGACTGATTTGGAGAGGGATCGCATGTCTATTATACCCTACGCTTCTGCGGTAGGCTCTATAATGTATGCGATGTTGTGTACCAGACCAGATGTGGCTTAAGCACTGAGTGTGGTAAGCAGGTATCAGTCAAACCCTGGGGAGAAACACTGGATAGTGGTAAAGAACATTCTCAAGTACCTGAGAAGGACTAAGGAGATGTTCTTGGTGTATGGCGGAAAAGACCTCCAGATTGAGGCCTTTGCTGACTCCAGGTTCCAGAGTGACAAGGATGATTCCAAGTCCATGTCGGGTTTTGTCTTTACCCTCAATGGAGGGGCGGTGTGTTGGAAGAGTTCCAAACAGGAAATCGTTGCTGACTCGACTATGGAAGCGAAATATATCGCTGCATCTGATGCCGTAAAAGAAACCGTCTGGATGAGGAAGTTCTTGAAAGAACTTCAGGTGGTTCCGTCCATTGTTGATCCAATACCTCTGTATTGCGACAACAACGGGGCTATAGCTTTAGCGAAGGAACCCAGGTCCCATCAGAAATCCAGACACATCTTGAGGCGGTATCACCTGAACAGGGAGATCGTGGATCGCCAGGAGATCGAGGTTCGGAGATTGGCTTCAGAAGATAACACTGCAGATCCATTCACGAAGGCCTTACCCCAGACTCAGTTCGAGCGGCTGATCGAGATGATAGGTCTTCAATACGCCAGTACATGGCCTTAGCGCAAGTGGGAGATTGTTAGTGTATATGCCCTAGAGGCCATTACTGTACCATACTAGTATGTATATTACTTGATGGAAGCGTGGGATATTCACAGTTGTATAGACAATCTTGCTCGAAATGGTAGTATGCTACTTGGTTTGTCTCTGCTTTAATGTGTACATGTGTTTCTTTATTATCACTTATACGTATTAGTGGAGCCCTTAGGATCTTTGCTTGATTACCAGCGTTGTGATGGCAGTCACACTCGTGAAGGCTGGGTAATTTATAAGCACATCCTTATATATACACGTCCCTGGTCGTGGGATTATCGAGACAGGGCATCGATACTCCGGAGTAGACTAGTGTATGTGCTTCTTATCCCAGCACGGGAGACGGTCTGTCCCACAGCCGTCAGTATGTCGTACTTGAGATAGTATGCGGGTGCTCGTTAGGTTACGAGTACACTGGACAGGACTTGTCGGGAACTGTTGGTTGGTATTATACCTATCGTCAGTTATCAGTTCCCAGGTGACATGAGTACAGCTTAGTCCGCTGACTTGACACTGTCACTTCGCCTCGAGTGTGTTCCCACTGTACTTTGATTACTACCCTATCACGGCTTAAAGGAGTCGTGCAAACAAGTAGTTTTTGGGTGCAGTCCCGAAGCACTTGGAGGCAGTGACGGTTAGACAGGATTCTTCTCTCCCGGTATTGGGGGTTGACATCGCGCTGTGTCCAGGAGAGCCATTACACAAGTAGTCCCTGGCCAGGGCAAGCGAGGTATACTGGTAGGTTTCTAGTGTTATCTCAGGGTGTTCTGGGCTACACTCCGACACGACTTGTACCGCTATTAGAGGACTGACGTTTACCACCCCCTAGGCCCGCCATGCGATGTATCAGACGAACAGACCGGACTGTACGGAGACTGTCACATTCAGGCTCAGTAGGAGTTCAGATGGGTTTATCTCGTCAGTCTTCTTATCGGCATCTACCTGGGGACCGTTACGTACAGCTAGTGCCGCTTGCGGTCTGTGGTTAAACCCACTGCCAGCGTAGTGTCGAGTCTTTAGAGTCCCACACAGAGGGTTATTCGCCTTTAGGCAAAATGAGTAGAGGTCGCATGGTTTTGCGACAGGGTTCGTTCACATCCGCGCACTTGTGCACGTTTGGTGTTCGGACATCTTATACTAGCGGGCTTTAGTTTAAGCCGGATCCTAGTATATGATTTGGGATTGGTTTTATCTCATTGTATTCGTGTTCCTCGGAACACGGATACGGGTGTGTATGCACAGTTGACTGAGACAGAGGCAGAGGATTTTGATTAGGGTTGACGACCATTGTCATTTTCTTAACCCTAATGTTTATGTGTGAATTATGATTTATTGATATTAATTAATTATAATTGTGCATGGTTAGGGTTGTTGACCATTTGACTATACTTGACTTGTTGACCTAGGTTGACAAGTTGACCATCATCATTCCATATGAAAGATGCTCTTTGATCCTTACAAAAGCATTTAATGTGAAATGATAATGGTCATTTCTTGATTAACCATGACAATTATCTTTAGCTAATTATCTAATTTCCATAATTCACATATATGTGAGAAGGTTAAGATATTCTTCTCACTTTATCATTTTCATTCTCTCTCCTCCTCTTCCTCTCTCTCTCTAGCTCTCCCCTCTCATGAGTTGAGAACCATTTGAGCTTGAGATAATCCCTTCAAAAACAGTTTCTACTCTTTCTAAGGTCCTAGGTCTAGCACACCAAGCACCTTAGTTACTTCTAGTTTGAGGTTGGAGCCAAAGGTTGAGGCCCTCGGGTGGATCTTTCTTCGGCAAGAGAAGCGACAAGGAGAACCCGTTCTTTCACTCCAAGGAGCAAGAAGAGAAGGACTTGAAGACCTAGGTATAACCCCCTTTCCGAGTAGCTAACTCTCTTTAGCTTTGTAGTTAGTTTTGTTTAGCAAAGATCCCTCCTTTTGCTAGTCCATGTTGCCTAGTGTTGTAAAAATCCGATTTTTCATAACGTTTCCGCCTCCCCGCAAGCACCGGGGTGGGCAACGTGGACTTACATCCATAGAGCCTATGAAGCATGGAGGATAGCGATGAAGACCCGAAGGACAAGTAACGTGAGGTATAACTTCGAATCAGAGTAGTTAAACCTTTCGTAGTTTGCTAGTAATTGTTTAGACACGATCCGTGTGCTCAAGTCCGTGTTACGAAGCTTTGATAATTGTTTTTCATATATTCCGCCTCCCCGAAAGCTCGTGGGGTGCGTGACATGTACTTACAACTTTCCAGCTGGAGCTCGATTTTTCGTTCACCGAGCAGCCGGTATTTATATTGGATCGACAGGTGAAGAAAGTTCGGTCAAAGGTCATGCCGTCAGTAAAAGTTCTTTGGCATAGGCCAAATAGTGAAGAGGTTACATGGGAAGACGAGAGTGAGATGCAGAAGAAATTCCCTCATCTCTCCGAAGGTACGCATAGTAAGATTTTTTTTAAATTCAGGGACCGAATTCTTTAAGGGGGGAAGATTGTAACACCTTAGAATGTGGTTAGTGTTAATTAAGAGATAATGCGGGTTTTTAATAAAAAGTTAACCAATAATTATTTTAAACGTATTTTATTTAATTAATTAATATTTCATTATATTATTTTTAGCTTGCACACACTTGTGCATGTCAACTTTGGGTTAAGGAGGTGTTAACCATGCTTAACTAGCCATGGCACACTTAACCATTTTCATGCCATGCTAACTATTTTCACCTATTTTTAGTAAAGAGTTTTATCTTTTAATAAGGGAGAAGAGTTGACAATTGAAGGAATGATGAGGCATGGGGCAAGCATGGGAGCAATTAATGAGGGGAGAGAGAGGGCATGGCTCATTTCCTAACCTCACTCTCTCATTTTCCCTCATCACTCACACACTCTCTCATTTTCTGGTTCTCCTTCTCCACTAAAACCCTTCTCTTGATCCTTTTTCTTCTTCAAACCCTAAGCCTAAACCTTCTTTAAACCTCACTAAAACTTCATTAAGCTTGCTTAAACCCTCTTGTGATGACTTGGAGCTTGGAAAGCTAGGAGTTTTCTCAAGTTTTGGAGAGGTAATGATCCTTGACTGTTATTTAGGCTATAGGGAAGTTGTTTTGCTAAAATAGTTTCAGTGTAATACCATAATGTTTTAAGATTTGTGTTTATCTCGCTTTTTGGTTAAGTTTGAGTCTCTGTTGAATCTGCTATCGAACCAGGTTATTGTTTAGAAATTTGCCATCACTGAGAGGTGTATATGAGACCTAGAACCCACCACCAAAGCCTGAGCCTCCCCCCTCAATTTTTGGCCGCAATTTAATTCATTTTGGCTGCAATTTGCGGCCAGATCAGTGAACTGGGTGTTGTGTCTGGGTCGTAGGGTCTCTGGGGTTGTTTGTAGGCTCGTAGAACTTGCAACTTCACTAATTCCTTGTGTATAAAAATCTGGGACCGTTTAGCTAGAATTCAAGCGTTTCGGCAACGTGCGATGCAGATTTATTCGATTTTCGTTTAAGTGTTTTGTACGTTTAGTAGCCGTAGGGTTGGTCTAGGATGTCGCTGCACGTGTTTAGCCCACTAAGCGAACACTTGGGAGCTTGTGGGTGTCGGTTTGTTTATTGTCGTTGTTTGCGTGTATTATCGGAAGATTTCTAATTTACACTTGTTATGTTGTCATGTGATATTAGGATCGACTGCAGGGACTTCATACATTACAAGGTAAGGAAAGCAGATGGTTGGATTTACCTAGCTCGAGATCATCGGTGAGTAGATTTAACATCTACGGAGGAATCGCCAATATGGCGTTAAGCATCGAGGGCTAGATTCGGTGTTATAGTCGTATGTTTATATGCATGTATATTGATTGTGCATGAGCACCATTGCATCCCATTACTTGTTGTACATTGACTTAGTACCTATTGGACACTGCACCGTTACTGACGGTTCATGTTGCACGAGCACTGAATTGTATGCCACATACACGCCGTTGATGATTGCCATGACACGCACGCCATGACACGCACACCATGAACATTGCCATGAGCATACATATGTTGTACCACATTCGTTATTCATATTGAGACAGTTGTTCTTGTACCACATTGCCATGAGCATACATATGTTGTACCGCATTCGTTATTAACAGTTAGATATTGATTCTTGTTCTATTGCGCACATGGATTGCATCATACATGCATACAGACACATATGCTTTGCTATAGTTACATATGCACTCTCATATGATGTTGCATTTCTGTTGAAGGAAAGGTGGACTTTTTGTTAAGATTTTGTCATGATTGTCTCGAGCGCCGCGTAGATCTCTTGGATCTTGTGCTACCATTGAGCCTTGTGCCTGAAAACGACATCGATTTGACATTTTGTCTTCCTAAACTGGTATCTGGCAGCATACGGATGAAGGGCGGAGACCGTGTTTTATCTGTGGTTGGCAGGAACCGGATTTTTGTCGTGTTTTCCATGAATTTCTCCGTTTGAGAACCGGGAACCTGTATCCTGCAATTGACTAGCAAATACGGCTCAAGAGTATCTACCGACATGCAATGTGATAAAAATTGGGCGGTATGAAAATGCAAAAATCTGATATGAACAAATACCCCCAAACTTATCATTTGCTCCTCCCGAGCAAAGTCCATTTATTCACAAAAAATTTCCTAACCTCACTTTCGCAGGGAACGCGATTGCACTGAGCATGTGCAACAAGCCGTTAAACCTCTAGGTGTCCCTAGTAGGAGGAGTGTTGTCTCCTGAGGGTTTTCAGCGGATACTACCTACAAAATCCGGTCAAGTTGGTTTGTAAAAATGACTAAGTTTCAAACCCTAAAGTTTTGTTTTAGAAAATAGAAATTCTATAATCCTAAGTCTAGACCATCGAACCTTTATTTTTCACACCTCACATCTTATTTAACTACAGATTTTATATGTCTTTACGTGCAGTGCGGATAGTGTCGTTAAGTTCCAGAAGGATCGATTAGAGTCATCATGTCGCACAATAAAGCCCAGATAACAATTTTAAAAGGATCACATAAGTTTTATAACGAGTTAAGCATTTTTCAAGTTTCGTTTTCCAGTAAGGTTTCAACTTCAGAATTTCTATCTTCCTTAACAGGAAACTAAGTCGTATTTTTCACTCCACCTTTTTCTTGTTTTCATTTCATACACACCACTGTGAACGTGCAATAGTCTTTATCATAGAATAAAACCTTCACATCTCCGTTAAAATTTTTTATAAAAGTCTGTCTTTTATCAAGATTATTCTCACACAAAGAACCGTTAGGAATTTTAACCCGGAGAGAACACTTTCTTGACTTTGTTTTAAACTGGACTTTCTAGGCTTCTTAGCGAGCTTTGGGCCAATGCACCCAAACCAGTTGGTTTTAGGGCATTAGGTGTAGAAACACCCCAGCGGACTTAATTACTCAAGTTACCTAGGTCCAAAAACAAAAGACAGTTTGGCGTGAAAATCAGATGATTTAATACGAACGGAGATATAGCCGGCAGTTCAATTATTTATTTTTTTTTGGATAAAAGACGTGTTTAGTGAGTTTGGTGTGTAATCATTCCAATCAAGTTTCAGATGGGTTATTTTTCAGACTTAGCTCCAATTATGGCATCAATAACATTCCTTCATATTCGCTTTACTTCATAAACTATTCTTGACATTACTTATTTCAGAACAAACCTATTTGATCCTCAGAAAATCATTTATCTATTTAAAAGTTTAAACATGAAAGACTTGTCATCTAATTCCCAAAACTCACGACACGTGTAGTGTGATGTAAAGACGTATATCAGCTATAGTTAGCTTCAAAGGAGAGTTATCTTTCAGGTTTTCAAAATCCAAACATAAGATCTAGTTATTCCTATTTTTTCAAACAAAAACCGTCGAATGTTGAATCAGAGTTCTTCCACAAGCTAACTTGACAAAAAAGTTTTTATATTTTTGGAAAATTTTCAAATTTTTATGGTTTTTATGGATTTAATATGCAGATGCAAAATATACATATGAATGCGAAGGTAAGAAATGCGTACCGAGTGTACCCCCAAACTTAAACTGGACAGTGTCCTCACTGTCATAGCATGAAGAGAGCAGTTGGAAGGTTTAAAATTGTCGGTTAGTGATACACAAATTTTTATTTTTATTTTTTATTTATTTTTTATTTATTTTTTATTATTTTTTTTTTTTAAAGAAAGGAAAAAGAATATACACAAATATAGACAAAATGGTTTGTACATACCCCCAAACTTATTTGGAACAGTGTCCACTGTTCTTGGCTGGATAACCGAAGTTTGGAGGTAGGCAGAGGAAGATCATGCAAGGTAAACCGGCTCCTGTAAGAACAGGAGCTCCTCTGTTGGTTCGGCGCTAAGGTACGGTTTGCATCGGTGTCCATTGACCTTGAAGAGTGAACCGTCCTTTGGATTTTCCAAATCCACAGCGCCCTGCGGATACACATTCCGCACAAAATACGGCCCTTTCCAGCGAGATCGGAGCTTTCCAGGATGGAAGTGAAGTCGGGTGTCGTAAAGAAGTACCTGCTGACCAGGTACGAAGGTTTTGCGCACAAGGTGTTTATCATGAAACACCTTCGTTCGATTCTTAACGACAACCGCGTTGTCGTAAGCCTCATCCCTAAGCTCGCTCAGTTCGTTCAGCTGCAGCTTCCGATGGCTGCCCGCGTCCTCCAGAGACAGATTCAGCTCCTTTATCGCCCAAAACGCGCGATGCTCGATTTCGACAGGTAGGTGGCAGGCTTTTCCGTACACAAGCCGATAGGGAGACATGCCAAGGTCGGTCTTATAAGCGGTTCTAAATGCCCAAAGGGCATCAGTGAGTTTCAGAGACCAATCCTTACGGTTCTTGGAAACCGTCTTCTCCAATATCTGCTTGATTTGCCGATTTGAAACTTCGGCCTGCCCGCAGGTTTGGGGGTGGTAGGGCGTAGAAAGCTTATGATTAATGGAGTATTTCCGCATCAAGGCCTCGAAAGTCCTATTGCAGAAATGACTTCCATTGTCGCTAATGATCGCTCGGGGGTGCCCAAACCGGGAAAAAATGTTTTCTTTAAGGAACCTAACGACAACCTTGTTGTCGTTAGTCCGGCTGGGCACAGCCTCGACCCATTTAGAGACGTAATCAACAGCTAGAAGGATGTACAAGTTCCCAAAAGAGCTGGAAAACGGCCCCATGAAGTCTATCCCCCAAACATCGAAAATCTCCACAACCAAGATTGGTTAGAGCGGCATCTCGTTCCTCCGGGATATCCGGCCCATGTGTTGGCACCGGGAGCAAGTCTTGCAATAGTCGTGAGCGTCTTTGAAAAGTTGTGGCCAGTAGAAACCACATTGCAAGATCTTCTCAGCTGTCTTTCTGGGCCCAAAATGCCCGCCACACGCTTGATCGTGGCAAAATGACAGCACACTCTTGAATTCCTCATCAGGGACACACCGACGAATAATCTGGTCGGGACAGTACTTGAACAAGTAGGGTTCATCCCAGTAAAAGTGTTTTACTTGGGATAAGAAGCGAAGTCTGTCCTGACTTGACCATTCGGTCGGTAGCAATCCCGTGGCCAAATAGTTCACAATATCTGCAAACCAGGGTTCGTAAGATACTGTCAAGAGTTGTTCATCCGGGAAAACGTCATTGATCGGAATTGGAAGCGAAGGCGAAGAAGGAAGTCGCGAGAGATGATCGGCAACCACGTTTTCACATCCTCGTTTGTCCTTAATGACAAGGTCAAACTCTTGAAGCAAGAGGATCCAACGGATTAACCGAGATTTGGCATCTTTCTTCGCAAAAAGATGGCGCAGAGCTGAATGGTCAGTGTAGACAATGACTGGAGAGCCGATGAGGTAGGGCCTGAACTTTTCTAAAGCAAATACAACAGCTAAGAATTCCTTCTCAGTTGTTGTATAGTTGAGTTGGGCGTCGTTCAGGGTTCGGCTCGCGTAATAGATTACGTGCGGCATCTTGTTGATGTGCTGTCCAAGGACAGCACCGATGGCAAAGTCGGATGCATCGCACATAATCTCGAATGGGTGCGTCCAGTCAGGGGAAGAAAGAACGGGAGCAGAAGTGAGTGAACGTTTCAGTGACTCGAAGGCAGTCATACAGCTCGAGTTGAAGTAAAAAGGCGTGTCCTTGGCCAGCAAAAGCGTCAAGGGCCTAGCAATCTTGCTAAAGTCCTTGATAAACCGTCTATAAAAACCGGCATGGCCAAGGAAGGCTCGGATATCTCTGACGCATCGGGGAGGAGACAGATTGGAAATGACCTCAATCTTTGCTTTGTCAACCTCTATGCCATTTTGCGAGATGATATGTCCTAAGACAATACCTTCGCGCACCATGAAGTGGCATTTCTCCCAGTTCAAAGTGAGATTCTTGTCCTTACATCGGGTAAGGACAGCGTCAAGATGCAGCAGACACTCGTCAAAGGAGTCGCCGAAAATGGAGAAGACATCCATGAAAATCTCCAGAAATTTCTCCACCATGTCTGAGAAAATCCCCATCATACACCGCTGGAAGGTAGCGGGCGCATTGCATAACCCAAAGGGCATGCGTCGATATGCAAACGTGCCGAAAGGACAAGTGAAAGTGGTCTTGTCCTGGTCTTTTTCGGCGATGGGAATTTGATTATAGCCAGAGTAGCCATCAAGAAAACAATAGTACTCATGTCCGGCCAATCGTTCCAGCATCTGGTCAATGAAAGGTAACGGAAAGTGGTCTTTCCGCGTTGCGGCATTGAGTTTTCTGTAATCAATGCAAACTCGCCACCCGGTTTGGGTGCGAGTAGGGATTAACTCATTCGCCTCGTTGGTTATGACCGTGATGCCCGACTTCTTGGGGACAACGTGAATGGGGCTAACCCACTGGCTATCAGAGATAGGGTAAATGATACCACTATCTAGACATTTGACGATCTCCTTCTTCACAGCCTCCTTCATGACTGGATTAAGACGTCTTTGTGGATCCCGGGCTGGTTTGGCATCATCCATCAGATGAATGTGATGCTCTACGATCAGGGGACTAATCCCCTTGATGTCCGCCATGGACCAGCCAAAAGCTTGCCTGTTGCCGTGCAAGACCGCGAGGAGGGCTTTCTCTTGCTCTGGAGCTAGAGAAGCCGAGATGATGACAGGAAGGGTCTCGTTCTTACCTAAGTAAGCGTACTTAAGGTGAGACGGCAACGGCTTGAGTTCGAGCGTTGGAGGTGAAATGATGGAAGGCAAGACTGGTGCAAAGGTTTCGAACTCAAAGGACTCCAGCAAAGGTTCAAAGCGAGTGTAGGCAACCGAGTTGGATGGTTCAGGTAACTCATCCGGAAAGTCAAAAGATTCAAACTCGGGTTGTGCGCGGCTAAGATCGTGCAAGAACGTGAAACACTCGTATTCGTTGTCGCACGTAGAAGCAGCAGCAGGTTCGAAGAGAAACGCACTAGTGGCGTCAAGATCATCGTGTTCAAACAGAAACTCCTCGAATTCACACTCTTCTGGTGTGATCTCCTGGATCGAGCAAACATCCAGTATATGAGCATTAGGTTCAGCGGGCTGATTCCCCAACCTAAAAATGTTGAGTTCAATTGTCATATTTCCAAAAGAGAGGTTCATTGAACCATTGCGACAATTGATCACAGCATTTGAGGTTGCGAGAAATGGGCGACCGAGTATCACCGGAATTTGATTCCGGGGGTTAGCTACAGGCTGTGTATCTAAGACAATGAAGTCGACGGGGAATATGAAGTCCCCGACTTTTATTAACACATCCTCTAGCTCACCCCTAGGATGGGTGATCGATCGGTCGGCCATCTGGAGAGTGCAGTGTGTGGGTTTCAGCTCTCCGACGCCTAATTGCTCGTATACTGAATACGGAAGCAAGTTAACACTGGCACCAAGATCTAATAGTGCGCGGTTGATGTTCTTATCCCCAATAGTAATTGAAATCGTAGGACAGCCAGGGTCCTTCCGTTTTTGTGGTAAAGATTGGGTAAGGGCATCACTCACAGCACTAGCCAAGAAAACTTTCTTGGGTACCTGAGACTTCCTCTTTTTCGTGCACAAGTCCTTTAAGATTTTCGCGTAAGACGGGACTTGTTGGACAGCATCTAAAAGAGGAATGTTAATGTTAACTTGCTTGAATAACTCCAAAATCTTCTCCATTTGTGGATTTTGTTTGGTAGACCTCAACCGGTTTGGAAATGGAACATTTTGAAAATTGGTTGAGTCTAAAGCTGGAGGAGGAGATTTTGGAGTTGGAACGGATCCCAGAATAGGTGTTTTCGTGGAGTGAGAAGTGGGTCCGTTCAGAGTAGAAGAAGAAGAAGGAGAGCCTTGTGAAGAACGGAGAATAGGCTCGGAAGACGAAGAAGAAGAAGGAGAAGAAGAAGAAGAAGAAGAAGAAGCAGCGGCCGGGGCATCATCGTTGATTCGCTTGCCAATGTCGTTTTGCAGCACCCTCCCCGATCTCAGTGTGGTCACGGCACTCACATTATGGTTTTGTTGTTCAAGAGCAACATGTGCATTATGTGGGTGACCGGGATTTGGAAGTGGCTGGGACGGGAGCTTCCCCTTCTCTCGCTCGCTCAAGGCCGCGTTCAGCTGTGCAATCTGGGCCTCAATTGTCTTGATGCTCTGGCCGTGTGCGGCGGTGTGTTGCACTAAAGATTGGATCGAAGACTGGATGTTGGCGGTGGATTGAGTCGATTGTTTAACAAACGCCTCCAGACTTCGCTCGAGCGAGGAAACCTTATCGTTGTTGGACGGAACAAAGTTGTTGTTTGGTGGAAAAGAGTTGTTGGGTGCAAAGTTGTTCGTCTGGTTTTGGTAAGGTTGGGGTTGGAAGGGCTGCTGATACTGATGCTGAGTTTGTTGCTGCGCTTGTTGTTGCGGTGGAGGGCCCCTTTGGAAATTGTTGCCCTGGAATTGATTCTGATTCTGATTCCAGGCGAAATTGGGGTGGTTTCTCCAACCGGGATTATAAGTGGAAGAGTATGGATCATTCCTCGGTCTTTGCTGGAAGGCAGCATTAACCTGATCCTGTCCTTACGGGGGTGGATTGTAAGGACACTCTTCGGTCAAGTGGGACGGATCGGAACAACAAGCGCAGATCGTACGAAGGGGGAGAACAGGTGTGGGGGCAGGAGCAGAGAATTTGCTCTCTATCGCTTCAAGCTTTCGTGTTATTGCAGCCATTTCAGCTTTCATCGCAATAGAGACATCGAGTTGGTGGATTCCTACCCTAGACTGACCGGTAGAAGTGGAGGTAGAAGAAGAAGAAGTCGGTCTAGTGCTCTCCCACTGTAGCGTTTGCTCCGCAAGATCGTCAAAGAACTGCCACGCTTCCTCGTCAGATTTGGATAGGAAGTGGCCCTGACAGATTGTTTCCAGCAACTGCTTCGTTGCTGGGTTCAGTCCCTCGTATAAGGTTTGGCAGAGTTGCCATTTCTCTATACCGTGGTGAGGACACTGAACAAGAAGGTCTTTGTATCGGTCAAAGCACTTCCAGAAAGGTTCAGAAGGAAGCTGGGAGAATTGGTTGATCTCATTTCGAATTCTTGCGGTCTTATGATTTGGGTAAAATTTTTTCAGAAACACTTTAACAAACTCATCCCAGCTGGTGATTGAGTGGGAAGCGGTGCTATACAGCCATTTTTCTGCGAGATCGCATAAAGTGAACGGAATGACCCGTAGACGTATAGCATCGTCCGACAGCTGGGTTGTTTTCATCATGGCACAGACATTTTGAAATTTGTTTATGAAGATATAGGCATCTTCAGATTCAAGCCCATGAAAACGTGGAAGCATGTTGATGAAATGGGGCTTAATTTCAAAGTTGTCCCCATTGGCCGGAGGAAGAGAAAGGCAGGTTGGAAGTGCAGAACAGGTAGGGTAGAAACGATCCTGGAGCGCAATTCGCTGCGGCGCTACAACAGGCGGAGGTGGTGGAAGATTGGTCTCCGTAGGAGGTGGAGCCAATCCAGGGGTGGTCAAAGAGATGTTCGGAATAAATCCCGACATCGCGGAAGAAGAGGTTGGTGAAGGTGAAGGTGAAGATGTATGCACAGAATTCCGGTCAACGTCGGAGTTGGCCGGCAAAGGAAGGGGTGAAAGAGGAGTGGACGGAGTATCGACTTCGGAGTCGATCGCGTAGTCGGTCGCGACTAACGTAACGCGGACTAGACGGGCGCTAGTGTCCCGAGTCCAAGCGGACATACACTAAACGAGTTTAGTATAGTCAAAGCGAAGAAGGTGAGGGTAAGAAAACGTCAATGAAGAAAGGCGATGGGTGTTGGGTGAAAATGGATGTGGCGACAAAAGGGCAAGTTTTTATAAAAGTTTTTGATTTTTTCTTTTTTTTTTAATTTTGTTTTTAGAAAGAGATTTACAGAAGTATGTACGGAAATACGGCTTAAGCAATCACAAACAAGATATGCACAATCACACCTAGATCTAGGGTAACCTAGGTCTACTAGACCTGCTCCTGAACTTGATTGTCGAAGTTAAACAATGTCGAGAAACGGGCTTAACAATACACCGATCATGAGGCCAGGTAAGTGCAGAGATAAGGGGAGGTTGTCCAACGCTTTCGCGAAGTTCCTTAATTAAATAACCCTTTCTCTTTCGGCGGTTGCACCTTTAACACTTTCCTAGACACCCCGTAAACAATATACGGTTAAGCGAGGTTCTAAACAAGGTTTATCTTCTCCTAATGAGCGCGAAGTCCTTAGGGCTGAAGTCTAGTATTTTTTAATTTACAATGGACAATGCATATGCTTTAGTGATTTCCGGGGTCCTGGGAAGGGTGATGAAATCCCCACCCAATCTGGATTGGTTTCAAGCCCCTTAAGTCCGTATTAAAAGAATGCAAAACAGTAACAATATCAACAGCAAACAATTTTTATTTTGCGGCGCAAAGAATCCTGCACAAGAACAGTTTATTGGAAAGGGGAGAAGAATTTGCGCAAAGAAGCCTGCAGAAAACACAATTCAGTGGAGCTTAGAGGAGTGGAGAGAGGCAGAGATAGTTACCCAGAAAAAATGGCAGCCCAAGAGCACTAAGTGGCCGCTCTTCCGCGGCCAAACAGGTGCTAAGGCCGCAGAAGCGCGGCAGGAACAGGGGATTGGGGCTTCAGATTTGGTTCAGGTGCTGTGCTGGGTCTCCTCCTCTTGTCTGGATGTACTGAATCTTGAATTTCTCACTGTATTTGCTCCAGATTTGTACAGTAGACCGGATGATTCGTTTTGTCCGTCGCGGTGTAGCCGCGAAATGTGGGTCTATCTACCCACGTCTTTGGCACTGTACTTGAACTCCGTATTTTCAACGTCTTGGCCACTGAACTCAAACCTTGTATTTTCCTGCACACTTGCGCAAAAGCTAATCAAAAATAACAAGATGGTTTTGTTTACAATGTATATTTTTTTTTTGTTTTTTGTTTCGGTTAGATTTATACTTACAAATTAACCCGAAATTTCACAAAGAAACAAACTACCGTCTCCCCGGCAACGGCGCCATTTGATTGTTAGGTTATGTGCGTGTCAAGTTTAGTTCTAAATACCGCAATCAAGACGGTTTCGCACGTAGCTAGCCGGTTGAGTACGGGTCGTCCGCAGGGAGATGGGAATCTTTTTCTATGTGTTTTTCGACGAGTTAAGTCCGGTTGTTCAGATTTTGTTTGTGTTATCTATGTGTTGAGTTGATATTTAAAGAGAGCATGTTAGGGTTAGGATTAGGTTAGTTTGAGTTAGGAGTCTCCACATCTTTCGTTGCCCCTCTTAAAGTCGTGTTACGGTAATCGGCAACAACGGGGATTAGCACGACTAGGAAGGACTTTGCGAGTATAAGCTAGGCTTTCCAACGCATAAGTCTTCCTTTTGGTGCTTGTCCGTCCGTTCTTGGCTCTTAGCCATAACCTCCGGTTAATCCAACCACAACCGGTCTCACTACGGAATCACCGCTATCATGTAGGATAGGGTGCCGTAAGGAGCGGATTGTGGTTGGGTTAACGGGAGTCGATTTAAGCTGTTGGGCAAGGAAAGAGTGAGAGAGATTTCCTTCTCTCAAACTTCCCTTATCCTACCCTAACAAGAATGAACTACTCACACATCATAATACGGAAAAATAAAACAACACAAAAGAGGAAGATAGAAAGAAGGAGATTAGAAGAATACGACTAACTGTTTGCGACCTCACCTTGGCGAGGATCAAGCGTAAGTATCATTGTCGTATGTAAGGATAAAGAAAAATGAGAAGAAAGAAATAACAAGGAAATAACAACAACTACTTAACAATTGAAATTACAACACATTACAACAAGTAAAAGAAAGAGACAAGCATGATATAAAATGGTCTTCTTTATTCATCACTCTTCACTCAAAAGCTCACTTACAAGTTTAATGGAGAAGAGGTGAGAAGAGGAAGAAGAACATGTAAACTAAAACCTAGCAAAAGAAATACAAGAATTGGACCCTTTCCTTCACAGAATTCTGGGGTATTTATAGGCTGTAAAATGAGAAACTAGGGCAAAAATACTGGCCCATATGAAATTACAAAACACCCCCTGAAAAACCCTAACTTTCTGGAGCCAGAACGGCCGCGGAAGCGCGGCCAATACCCCCCTTTGGCCGCCCTTCCGCGGCCGTATAGAGGAATTAGGTCTAGGGTGTTTTTGTGGGACCCTGGTTTGCTGTGAGCTTCAATCTGGTATATGTGTTTTCTCATAATTTCTTCACGAATTTTCCAGAATTTCTGTTGAAGGAAAGGTGGACTTTTTGTTAAGATTTTGTCATGATTGTCTCGAGCGCCGCGTAGATCTCTTGGATCTTGTGCTACCATTGAGCCTTGTGCCTGAAAACGACATCGATTTGACATTTTGTCTTCCTAAACTGGTATCTGGCAGCATACGGATGAAGGGCGGAGACCGTGTTTTATCTGTGGTTGGCAGGAACCGGATTTTTGTCGTGTTTTCCATGAATTTCTCCGTTTGAGAACCGGGAACCTGTATCCTGCAATTGACTAGCAAATACGGCTCAAGAGTATCTACCGACATGCAATGTGATAAAAATTGGGCGGTATGAAAATGCAAAAATCTGATATGAACACATGACACGCACGCCATGACACGCACACCATGAACATTGCCATGAGCATACATATGTTGTACCACATTCGTTATTCATATTGAGACAGTTGTTCTTGTACCACATTGCCATGAGCATACATATGTTGTACCGCATTCGTTATTAACAGTTAGATATTGATTCTTGTTCTATTGCGCACATGGATTGCATCATACATGCATACAGACACATATGCTTTGCTATAGTTACATATGCACTCTCATATGATGTTGCATTTGATTTCGGGGAGTTGGAAAACCGTAAGATACCTTTGAAATTTGATACATTTAAAAAGAGCGGTTTTCCCTTGATATGCTCATATTACTGTTCTATGTTGCATACAGTGTATTTCATGGATTTTTGCATTGAGATACTGATTTCATGTGATTTCTGGATTTGAGAACCGTGGATACATTTCAAAGGAAATTATCAAGTGTTTTAAAAACGCGGTTTCTCATGATGAGATTTTGAGATGTCCACCATGAGTTTTCTCGGTTCTTAAATTGGTTTTCGAGACCCGAATCGAGGAGATGGATGATCTATTTGCGGGTACATGGTGGACCCGGTAAGGTACCCTAGGGAAAGAAGCTCGAGGTGTAGATGATGAGCCTGGCAGGAGGGAACACTACCTACCGGTGATAGTTTGGACCCGGTAGTTATCCATAGGATACCGACTGGAGTCGTGAGATGGATATGGGCCGATCCGGACTGACGGAGCCCAAATTATGTGGATTTATGGTTTTCATGATTTTTCGAGTGTCGATGTTGGACACTCAGGTTCTATGAGACTGACGGATATGAGGGCCGATTTGAGTGACGGCACCTGAGTTATTGGGATTTGGGGTGTCGTTGATGGACACCAGTTTTTCCACAATTTTGATTCATTGATGATAATTATATTTTATTCCACACTCAGGATTTATTTGATATGCATTGTTTCATGTAGTTGCTGTACTCTGGTGGCGTACCTTGATCATGATTGTTGCATATCCATATTGCCATACTTATGCCATCAGATTGCATATTTTAGATTATCATTGTTCGTACATTCTTGTGATTATCTGTATGATGTTATTTTTCTATTCACGAGTTGGCAACTCACCCCCGTTGTGCTACAGTGTTTTTTGAAGGCTTGACCCTCAGTGTAGTCGCGACAGGGCTTCTCATTTCATTTACTTCTGCGGATACCACTGCTGTTGGTCGTGTTTTGGATAGGTGGGTGGCTTTGTGGGTATCCGTATGAGCTCATTGTATATCTTATTGTATCTAGTACTCTCCATCTACCACTTCCATGTATTTGACTTAGAGACGAGATTGTGAGGATCGATATTGTATTATTTGTGACTCTGGGTGTCGATCTCGTGTGAGCCGGCCTTATTTTTATTTATGTTGTGATGTTGTTTTTACTTCCTTCTTGCTTATTCCTTCGCTACGGCGTCGTATATACTTGTTGTGGTTGTGTTCCGCCTTTTGGCGTGAGTTGCTCCCGTTTGGGGATGCTTTATATTTATTCTATGCTTGTACCCGTTTGGGGCTAGTTTTTATAAAGGAGATGCTGCCGAAATTTTTAAGAAAATAAATTAAATTGAGATTTCATAACTTGAGATTTTTAAATGTTTTAAATGTTTTCCCCTTTCTATCTTTTTATGGGTTAGATTTCTGGGTTTTCGGCTTACTTGAATTTCGTTATGCATTTCGACGTTGCATGATTTAAGTGCCGGTTGCGTTCCTAAATTGGGTCGTGATATAGCCGGCGATCCAGCCTTATATCATCATGTATGGTAATAATACATCGTACGACATCCTTGAGTCAAGAGTGCGAATCAATCATCATATGTATCTCGTACGGTAAAATCCATCGTACGGCATCCCCAAAATCGAGGGTACGGGTCAAATATCATATATAAATCATCATTCGTACGGTATCAATCATCGTACTATATCAATATCATAAATCAGTGGTACGGATCTAAAGTCACATACAATCTATTTTTCATCAAGTCGCATGTTATCGCATTTTTGAATACATATCGCCCACGATCCTTTATTATATCCATATACAGTGTTCTCGACTCAATCACATATCATAAACTCACGGCATCATACCCGATCATATCGACTCATATCCATATAACATATACTATCCTCATCTCACGTGTATATGTATATATATATATATATAAACATACACACACACACACACATATATACACACACATATACACACAAACATATATACCAAGTGTATGCGTATGTGCGGCTAAGTAAGCCGACGACTCATGACTATGGAGCTAAACTATCCTACTAGTATGCCAAATCTAATCTATAGTCTCCAAGCAACCCTATTTACTAGGTATCCAAATCTTACATAAACATATATATTGTAAATATATAACCTATTCTACGGTTGTGGGGGTGCTATACGCCATCCATCCGACTTCCTCCATAGATATGCATCTACTCACCTGCCAAGTCCTCGCTTAGTCGAAGTCAATGTGCTTCGTCGTCTCGAAATTCCACGCGAAGGTACCTACAAATCAACACATATATCGCAACATTATTAAAACCAAGTCCGAAAACCGATACAGCACACGAAGTGCTCATGGGTTAAAACCTATAGCTTACGCATGCAAGAACAACAAAATAACCCTCGTCGTTGACGTACAAATGTCCAACGACCATATCTCATCAAGAATTTCATAAATCCAAGTTTCAAATATCGAAAAATATCGTCAAACCCAACTCAAAAGCTTCCAGATTTTTGCACAGATAGATAGGGACAAAACTAACAATACAATAGCTAGGTTATGAGGAGTATGAGCTATAGGAAAAACCCCAACACCAGAAACCAAAATTTGGCCGACCAAACTGCTACTGTAACCGTCCTCACTGCCCCTACCTTGGAATTTGGATCTCGTTCTTTTTTGGTAGTCTTCTAGTGGTCTAACTAGGTTAATGTGGTTTTTTTTCTTATAAACATCCCAGGTTGCTCCAGATTCCATTTTAAGCATCAAAAATCACAGAAAACCGACACGGGGAAATTCTAAGTTCGCGTATTCGGTTCTATTCTCTGGTCCAGGCCAGTAAACACCACTAAGGTCATGTAAAACACTCACTACACCTCATTTACACTTTCACAATTCAAAATATCCTTAACCCTCTCTTGGAATATTCAAACTACACTAATCTTCACTAGTTTAATTCTAAACTAAACTAGGACATTAGGAAAACTAAATATTTAACTAAGGGTGTGAAATTATAACTCATTTGGCAACTCAAGAATTTTCTTGAGTTGCTCAAAGTCTTCAAAACCTCGACTTGATGCCTCCATAGGGTTTGTGAGGAGCTTGTGCACAAGATTTGTGAAGGGGGTATAAGGTTTTGGCCTTAATTTGGTGGTGTTTTGATGGGGTGTAGTGGAGGTGATGGAGGGAGATGAAGTGTCACGACCCTAATGTATGGAACGTGACTGGCACTTAAATCACACAACGTCTAAAGGCATAACGTAATCTAAGTAAGCCAAAGCCCAGAAATCTAAACTGTTTAAAGAAATAGGATGAAGGAAAAACTTATTTTAAAAATGTGATTTTAACAAAATAAAGTCACATCAAACATTTAAAAAAACATCAAGTTTTCCTAAAAATTTCGGCAGAGTTTCCTTTGTAAAAACTGGCCCCAAACGGGTACAAAACATGGATACATATAAGAAATGAATAGCGTCCCCAAGCGGGAGCTAGCTCTTCGCCGAATGGCGGAACACAACTACATGCAAGTTACATCATAATAATGCGAAATAAGCATATAAAAGTAAGAAAATAAGAAAGCATCACGTCGGCTCACATGAGCTCGACACCAAAGAGCAAATATACAAATCTCACAAGCTCACGGTGTAAGTCACATATACATATGGTCGATGGAGTGTACTAGATACAAAATAGTATACATGGTGGGAACAAAAGAATATCCTCCAAAAAACCCACCTATGTGCAAAGTCCTCGAATCAAAGCCAAAGGAAGCAGAAGAAGAAGAAGTATGCCCGCCGCTACTATGCTGACGGGTCGGTCCTGCAAGATACTGTGGCACAACGGGGGTGAGTTGCCAACTGGTGAATAGTAAGTAACATCTAATAAGGCTATCACAAGCATGCACGCAAATGCGTCACAACCTATATACATGCTACTATGATGCGATGTATTAATATAAATGCTATATGAATGAAAGATCAAACGCGAAATCTATAATATATGTTTGGTACGAGAAAAATCTGTGCTCCTGTCTTAGTAAAACTTTTGTATCATAAAACTGGGGTATCATCAAATGAAATCGATAGAAAACCGTGCCAATATCGACACCATATGTATATATATCAAATCTCGGTAGCCGTCTCTCAGATCGGCCCTCAAATCTGTCAAATCACACAACTCCGGTCGGTATCCTTCGGATGACCTCCGGGTCAACAATCACCGATAGGTAATGTTCCCTTGTCGGGCGCAATGCCTTCTCAATACGTCCATCTTTCCCCGGGGTACCTCACCGGGTCCACCATGTACCCCACAGACGGTACATCCCCCTCCTCGAATCGAGTATATGTACATACGTGGCTTAAGAACCAAGAAAACTCATGGTGGACGCCACCCACATCATATCATGAGAAAACCGCACTTTATAGTCGAAATCTTTATAAGTTTATGAAATTCCTTTACGGTTTTCCCCAAATCCAGAAATCTCATGAATACGAAAATATCCAAGAAAATCACAATATATAAATATGTGGATAACTATGAATGTCCATAATATCAACATGATGCAATGCGATGTCTGTTTGGAAGACTACTTATGAATGATGATGTAATGAGGTGTATAACTAGGAAACTATATATCCATCCTGATGCAATGAAATATATGACTAGAAGACTACATTTCATATATGATGCAAATACACAGATACCGATTATTAAGAAAATTCTAAGGTGTATCGTGACATAGCAATTACCAATGGCGTGTGTGTATGAATAAAATAGTGCACGTGCGGCATGAACCATCGGTAATAGTGCAAGTGTCCTAGGTAATAACATCAATGTATATGGAGATGCAATGCTACATAAATATGGCATATTGTTGGGAACTCACCCGCGCGCGCAAACGCGTATGTTTTGGAAATGTGATCGTTTTATGGAAACGGAATGTGCACGCGAGATTGTTCTCGTTTTAAATATTTATAAATCGCAAGTGCACGGCGCGTTGTAGCAAGCCGGCAAGTACGGATCGATCCACAGGGAATTGTGTATTAGGTTTTGTGATTTAAGATTCAACAAATAATGAATTGGGTTGGTTGTCACAAAAAATAGAAAATACGAAAACAAGGAAAACAAGCAAATAGGTTAAGAAAGAAATTGGTCGTGGCTTTGGCTCGGAAGGTTGAATCGCGACGATTCCTTCGACGCTCCTTTGATCATGAGTTGTCCGTCCTTACGTTGATTCCGGCATGAAGCATGACTTGTCAACGCGGTTGCAGAGCACAAGTCATCAAATTCTGATGTTCGCCGCAAAACACAAAACGAGTCCGTTTGTTCACTTACCATTTGTATGTCCAAGTTTGAGGTATCAACACTAAACACAAGGGTTAGCAAGCATACATCAACATCAAAGATACAAGTTAGTGAGTGAGAGCAAATGATTTTAGTGTTAACTTTGCTAAGGGGTTGTTATAGTATATGGTATATGAAAACCGAGGGTTTGTCAAGCTCTTAGTCACAAAATACCGTATCCAAACTTAGCAAACTTAACACCAATTTGATTTTAACTTAAACATTGTGAAATAGGGAAGGGGAGTGAATATGGTATATGAAGAGGTTACAAAGTAACCATGGGTTCAAAATACCATATCACATCAATATATAAAACAATCTTTAAGTTATAATCATGTTAAAGCACATTAAATATAAACAAGAGAAGGAGAAGGCAAAGCCTTTCATCTCACTTCGTTACCATTACCACCACCAAGAAGATTAGTTAAGCATGATAAAGAAAAGCAAATAAGAAAAAGAAAGGAATGCAACTAACAAAGCAATAACGAAGCAATATATTAACACTTGAACGTGAGTTATAAGATTTTGGTAACTTTTTCGACCTCCTTAATGAAGCTCTCCAAAGAAAGCTTCAAGAGGGAAGAAGAAGAGACCAAGTTAAGATCACACAACTCTCAAGCCTAAACCAAAAATGAACTAAAATAAAACAATATATTACATATGGTATATATTACATATGGTCCCTCTTGCTCAACTCTGTTCTGGTATTTATAAGCCTAACTTCAGAATAAATAAACATTATAAATAAGATGATGGGACCCAAAGAAATAACCAGAAGAAAAATGAGGCAGTTTGGAGCTAGGGGGCCGAGCTCACCGGATTTCAAAAGGGTCTCGCTGGGTCACATCCGAGCACATGGGCTCGTATTGCTGTGGTGGTTAAGAGTCTACTCCAACATCACTCTTATACTGCTTGTTTTATCAGTTGAAGCCTGGTTTGCATGCAGAGAATTTGGAGGGAAACTTGATACAAAGTATCACATCAAAACTTTATGCATTTATTGCCCATCACACCATATGTGCCCACTAGTTGTGTAGGGTTCCTAGGCACACACTAGAGGTCTCACAAGGCATCGAACATGCCAATTTCTAATTTTAACGGTGCTGAGAAACCCGACTACGGATCGTTGGCTAGAAAACTAGGCGAAAAAGTAAGCTAGTTTACAACTAAACTATAAGATAACGGAAATACAACCTTTGTAGATCCGGATATCCACCTCCACGGCTCCGCAACGAAGTCTCCTCGCTGTCCATGTCGAACCCCGGGCTCTAGCATCGGCTTCATCGGAGAATGAACGGGCTTGGTCATCGACGACGATGCCGAAGATGATCTACGTCGAGGCATCGCTAGATCAAGCTCCCACTTCACAAAGTGATGAAACTTGTGAAGAAAACACACTCTACTACTTGGCAAGAGGTAGAGGATGAAGAAATAGGAGGTGGGTTCTCTTTAGAATTGGATTTCTCACTCTCAAGCTCAAGTTGCCATTGATGGCCTCAAGGTTTCAAACTTGAAGATGAAGAAGAAGATGAGCTAGAATTATGATAAGTCTATTTTAAAATGAAAAGAAAAACAATACTTATCATAATCAAACTAAGGTTAAGTGTAGAGAGCAAACCATGGTAAGTGGGAATAGTTAGGGTTTAACATGAAGACAAAATGGTCTTTGAGTCAAACCTTCATGAAGCTTCATCAAGCTTCATGACAAAAAGAAAACCATTTTGTTTTCATAAAATTATTTAAATAAAAAGGAATTGATAAATAAATGAGTGATTAAAACAAAACCCTAATTATCTACTTAACCATGGTTTTATTCTTTATACTTAACCATATAAACATGCATCATCAAATATGATACATACAAGTGCACAAAAGTATATCACATATACATCATGCACATCAAGTGAGAAAATCCATTTAAAGTGAACCTATATTAGTTAATGTAAAGTAATATATCAAATATATAATTATACATTAAATCATTAAATCAACACTTGATTTAACGACCCGGTCATATCGCATGTAACCGACTAATATCAATAGTAACAACTTATCGAATCAACACTTGATCCGATAACCCGGCTATAACGCATATAACCGATCAATGTTACAAATCGCGAGAATCGAATACAGTATCACATACTGGTATTATTCTCGGTCCCGCACATATCTCATATGCGCTCCTATTTCGTTTTGCTTGAGCCAGGAAACCTCTGTGTAGGACTCTAAAGACTCGTCAATACGCCGGGAGCAGATGATGATCATATCAAACACCCACAAGCCGCAAGCGGTCTGCTAAACGTAACGGCCACCCGGGTATTGAGCAATCTGAAGATCGACGAGCAAGCCCGCTCACACTCCAGTGAATCCAACCAGTAACACTACCGTACAGTCCGGTCTGATCGTCTGATATGTCGCATATCTTGCCTAGGGGTGGTAAACATCAGACCCCAATAGCTCGATAAATCGTGTCGATATGAGGTCTATAACAATTCGAGAAACTACTGGTAACACTTACCAGTAAATCTCAGCAACCCTGGCCAGGGATTTCTTGTTATAGCCAATCGAACACAGCGCAACATCAACTCCCTATACCGGGAGAGACGAATCCCCTCCTATCGCTCATTGCCTCCATGTGACTCGGGACTGTACCCAAAAACCACCGTTTTGCACGCCCTCTTAGACGTGGTAAGATGGAAATCAAAGCACAGTGGGAACCACACAAGACTCTATGACGATCTCGGGTCAACAGACTACTCTGTACCAGTGTCACCAGAGAACTGCCATATGACGTGAGGTATAATACCATCTGGGAGTTCTCGGCGAGTCCGTCCAGTGTACCCAGTCTGTACTGAGCACCCGTATATCATCTCTGATGTCAAAAACCAATGGATATGGGATCATCCATCGCCCATCTATATGGGTCGAGAAGGTATACGCTAGTCTACTCTGGTATATCGATGCCCCGTCTCGATAAACCCTCGACTAGGGACTTTGAAGGATGTACTTATGGACTACCATGTCCCCACTAGTATGATCCGCATCATAGTCCAGGTAGTCAAGTACACATCCTAAGGGCTTTACCAACATGTAACAGAGAGACAAATAGTGTACACGTTAAGGTAAAGAGCAACCAGATAGCATACTATCATGTCGAGCAAGAAAGTCTTCACTATATATGTCCCAGCATCCACTACAATATACATCCAATGTACAGTAATGGCCTCTAGGGCATACATATAACTAACAATCTCCCACTTGCACTAGGGCCATCTGTAGCAGTGGTTGTAGTATCTCATACTCAACCATCCCATAAAAGTCTCTCTCTGGGAACAGGCCTTTGTGAGTGGATCCGCTGTGTTGTCCTCTGAATCTACTCTCCAAACCTCGATCTCCTTGGAGATCAACCATCTCCATGATCAGGTAATACTGCCTTAGAATATGTCTGGATCACTGATGGGACGGACGTTCCTTGGCATAAGCCACAACTCCATTGTCTCACAATGGGAGGAACAAAGTTCATCTCATGAACAAATATACATCCAGACTTGCCTCTTTGGTAGCATCTTAAGTAGCGATGTATCAAGCCTTTATCGTCTAGTATGCCACGGTATTTAGCTTGGAACTCTTCCAACATACCGTCCCTTTACTGAGGGTAAAGACAATGCCTGTGACTGACATTCAGTCGTCTTTATCACCCTGGAACCTTTCCAGTGATTCTCCCCAGGATCGGTTGATACCGTCTCACTACAACTAGTGAGTATTCTAACATCCATTTAGATCTATCTCATAGATCCAAAACCCAGGATTTAGGAGGTATCACTTTGATCCTATATGGAGAATCATTGTGATAAGCGGAGATTGATCGAGCGTAGCATAGAAAACTTCTTCCCTATCAAGAGTATGTCATCCACGTACTCTACGAGGATCGTCACCATACTCCTTACTACCTTCTTGTTTATACAAGGTTCATCTACCATTTTGATGATGTCAACTTCTTTGACCGCTTCATCAAAACAGATGTTCCAACTCCACGATGCCTGCTTTATCCTATAAAGCATCTTGCACACGTTTCCGCTGCTCCCACTGTCTACGAAGCCCTCTGGCTGTGTACTTATAGACACTCTCTTCTAAACATCATTTAGAAAAGCTGTCATGACACCCAACCACCAGATATCGTAGTCATGGTATGTAGCCGTGGCAAGTAGGATCTGGATGGACTTAAGCATAGCTACTTAGAAAAGGTTTCATCATCATCCATACCTGGTCAATGATGTAGACCTTTAACAAGTCTAGCTTTGAAAGTCTCAACTCTTCCATATACACCAAGTAATCTTCTCAAGATATACTTGCTCCTGATGGGGATTTAACCCTTCAGATATAGCAACCAAAGTCCATACTTTGTTGGTGTATATGGATTCCATCTCAGATTACTAAGCATCCAGCCATTCTTACAGAGTCACTACTCTCGATGGCCTGCTCGAAACTAGTTGGGTCTTCATCTCATGATGCAATCCTCGCTCCCACTATCATAGAGAAACAGAAGTATCTCTCAGGTGGGTGAGAAAACCCTACTAGACCGGCGGAGAGGCTGAGGTTCGTTGGTGACTATTGAATCCTTAGGTTCTATCAAATCATCTGCTGTAGTTTGTATAGCTGGAACCTTTCCAGTTCTACATAACTGACCTTGCCTCGAGCTTGTCCGGATTTTGCTTTTCAGACATAGGCTGGACAACCCCAAATCTCAACTAACATGAGAGATGGGCTCTTCCCTTATCATATCAAATATGAAATGGTAGGCAACTGATTTGATTGGAACCCTATTCAATAGGTATGCAGCTTCTCAAGTGCATAGCTCCCAAAAGGAAAAAGGTAACTCAGTAGTACTCATCATAGAGCACACCATATCATATAGGGTTTGATTGCTCCGCCCCGATATACCATCGTGCTATGGTGTATCCGGAGGAGTAATGCCGAGAGAGAATCTCATTCTCCTTTAGAATAGTCCAGGAATTCCGTGCTCAAGTATTCTCCTCCTTGGTCTCATCAAAGGACATAATACTTATACCCGTATTTTTGGTTCTCTACTTCTAACTTATATTCTGTGAATATCTCAAAAGGTTCGGACTTGTGTTTCATCAGGAACATATGTCTGAATCTTGAGAGATTATCAGAGAATATAATGAAGTATAAAGAACCAGTCCTGGCATTTGTAGACTGGGGACCTACATACATCAACATGTATCATCCCAAGAGTTCACTAACTCTTTCTCTGTTTCCAGTAAACGGAGCTGTGGTCATCTTATCTTTGTGACATGACTGGCAAGTTTCACAAGATATAAATTCAAACTGTTTTAAATATGCATCTATGTGGAACTTAGCTAGTCGGGTCGCATTGATATGACCTAGTCTACAATGCCTCAAGAAGGATTCGTTCATTTCTGAACTCTTCCTCTTGTGTGTGATCCGTATACTAAGAACTGTAGTTTGATTTAGAACATTAATGCTTTTAGATAACGTGCCTGAACCGATCAACCTTTGATATAGGAAATGTTCAAAACATTATCCAACAATACAAAATTTTATCATTTCTTTACTAATAAAGAGAGTGATATGATTTTGTATATCAGGTTCGGTATCTAATAACATTCGTTCAGAATCAATGTATTGGTAATACAGGGTGACAGTGATCAACAGACTTGGCTGCAACACTTGCCCCATTTTCTGCCTCATGAAACTTATCACCCGTTCTCAGTTCTCTACCTTTCTTTAGCCCTATGTAACAGATTACATATCTGGGATCCTGATCTGGTATCACATACCCAGGACGTAGAGGATACTGAGAAACAGTTCTCTGTAATGAACACACCCGAAGATGATGCATCAACATGCACTCTCTTCGTTTGGGCGGCACGGGAATTCTGGTAATCCCCAATTTCCTGCTCTGTCTTATAACAATTATAAGTTGGAGCGGGACCAACGTTCCCCAGCTCAGTATAACAAGCGGGTTCGGTCAATAATCCGTATTATTATCTTGATTAAGGCGTGACATGGTCGCTACCAGGAGAGAGAGAGAAGAAAACTGTAGCGTTTTGAAAATCGTTTCGGTGAAATTTCGGAAAATCGGTAAAATGAGGGGGTTTTCTGTAAAAAGTAAAAATACAAATATCTTATTATAAAAATTAAATATACATATTCTAGCTATGTAATTGCTATTATTTGGTGTTTATTGAGCCGCTGGTGAAATTTCAAATTTTCTGAAAAAAATATTATTTTATTATTATTTTAAGCCGTCACTAATACATTTAATTTGGGAAAATTACAAATTGGAATGAGTTGAAAAAATTTTGTGCATCATAAAACATTAAATAAAATTTTATCATGTGGTTTTTGGAACGAAATCATTTGCCAAAACGGTTTAGAAATTATTGAAGAAAAAAGGCTTTTTTTTAGCGTAAATGGATGTTTGGGGTATCGTATTTATCATTTTTCATCACCCCACACCCGTACCTACACCCACACACCCTCACTTACTCCTCCCCTTAGCCAAATTCAGCAGCCCTCACTTTTTCCCCACTTGGTTTGCAAAGGAAAGAAAAGGAAAAGAAAAGAAAAGAAAAGAGTAGAAAATGATATATTTTGAGTTGACTTTGACTTGAAACAACTTTCCCCACCTCACTCTCTCTCCTCACTCACCCATCCCCCCTCAAATCTGGCCAAAACTGATCCATAGAGCAGCAGCCCCCCTCCCCCAAGTTCTCACTCCATTTTTGCTTCAAAAATCCATAAAAAGCTTCAAAATCCATACAATTTCAAAGCTTTTTTCCAAATCCAGCACTTACCCATTATTCCTTAGCATTTCAAGCATGGATCCTTGTGAAAAGAGAGCATTTTGGAGTGCCATGGATGCTTGTGGATCTTCTTATGCTTTTGGGTATATTTCTAAACATTTTGTTGCTTAAATTGTTACTAATTTCTTAAGCTAATTTATTTAAGTGTTATTTGGATATGTGAATTTAATTGCAAGTTTTGGAATTCAAGTTGTGAAATTGAATGCAAGTTAGGGTTTATAAAATTGGTGTATGATTGTGTGTTATAATTAGGCTTTGTTGTCATGTTAATACAAGTTTAGTAGCTAGTGCTAATGGCTAGCTTAAAAATTGTGTTAAATTGCTAATTTGCTTACTAGGTTTTTTGAAAATTGTTAAATTCTTGAGATTTAAAATGTGATTAGGTTTTTCTTGGCTTCATTAACTTTATTAAGTGTGGTTTAATGTTTTGGATCATGCAAATCTAAGCTAGATTGTAGTTTGTGCATTTTTGCTTTGAAATTGTTAAAAAGGGTATTTTTGTAAACTAGAATATTAGGATTTTTGGAATTTAATGAGATTAAATTCCGGAAATTGTTTATACGACTTATTTAAGATATTTAATAAATATATTGGCCGCTACATTCATTTAAACATCGTGTTTTGTACAAAAACGGCGAATTGTGCTTGCTAGATTTTCGGAAAAATGACTATTTGAGTGAAATTGGCGTTTTTGTGAGTTTTAACCTAGTTTATATTAAAATTAGTGTTCGTGAATGTGCAAATGAGTGTATTTGGGTTTTTCTCGATGGTTTGGCGTTTGTACGCCGACGTCGAGGGTTTTTGGGTTGATTTGTGAAAGCAACCATAGGTTTTGACCTATGTGGGATTCGTGCGTCGTTTTGGTCATGAGTCGGATTTTAATGAGATATGGTGCATTATGATATGTAGGTACCCCCATGTGGACTTCGAGACGACAAACAAGCGCGTGGCAACATAGGCACCGGCTAGCGAGGACCAGGTAAGTAGATTTATATCTACGGGGAGAAGTCGGATGGATGGCGTATAGCACCCCCGCAGTCCGTGGTGGTGTATACGGATGCGTATACACACCAATAATTATTATATGTCATTTGGGATTATTAACGATAATTAGGATGGATATTGGTGTGTTAGATTATTTTAGCGTTGCGAACCCTAGGGTAGTGTTGCACACACATACACACATACATACTTGCATACATTCCTATTGATATGTGCTCATGGGATTCTTTATAGTTATGTGTTCACATGGGTATGGGACTATGTGTTCACATACGGATTGAGGATGATACTTGGGATTGAGCTGAGTCGATGAGATTTGATTTGAGGCCATGAGATCGGTGATATAGCAGGGTTCGTATCTTAGATACGACATGACGTTGTAGCGGGTCCTTGACGTAGTGTTTCACACACGTCCATGCATACGTAGGCGGTATCAGTATGGTACTAGACGTAGATCAGTAACCCGATCATGATATTTGATAAAGAGGATACCAGGTGAATAGTATGATGAATGTGATATTGACCCGTACCCAGATTGGGATGCCGTACGACAAATTTACGTACGAGCTATATTGATGATTGATCCGCACTCTTGACTTGGGATGCCTGATTATAGATATGGTATCGGATATGATATTATTGAGGCGGGATCACCGACTATATATATACAGGTATGTATATGTATCGACTCAGATGATAAGCGGTTTCCTTACCTGTAGTTCAGCTTGTTAGTTCAGCCGTATAGTTTAGTGTAGTTGTTAGATTAGATTAAACTTCTTACCTATTTCAAAAACTAACGAATCATGGGCATTTTTAAAGACAGCTCAAGGGAATCTACGGATATTTTAAAAACGACGTATCTTTTTATAAAAACACCGTAGCCCCTATTTTCAAAACCCCATGATTCGTGTTATTTCAAAAGGCACCATTTGTAGGACTTATATTAGATTATTGCAGATTAGTTATCGTTGTGTCTAGTATTCAGCTCCCGCACATTATTGCTGTTCGCTCTGCCTCGCATATTTATTTTGCTGCATATTCCATTATTGATATCATGCTGTTAGGACACTACCACCATTACCGATGATGCGTATGTACCACGTACACCTACTTGCCGGCTCACGCACATCTTCATCGGTAATTGCCATGTCACGTACACTATAGAGAATATAATTGCTTGACTTAGATTGTTAGCTAGTAGTTTTGACATGATATTAGTGTACTTCCCTTATATGCCATATTAGACATTGTAGTTATTACCTACCACTTCTTGCATACTGTTATTCAGTTGTTCATGCCTAGTTCATTATCATTGACATATGCACTTGTGATGATTTCTTGAGATTTATGATATTTCTGGATTTCGGGGAAAGCCGCAAAATTTACAACTTATGATCTTTTAAAATATAAAATGTTGCGGTTTTCTAGTGATGTAAAGTGTCGTCCACCATGAGTTTGCTGTGGTTTTGGAGATCCGTGTCGAGGAGTGGAGGAACCGTCACGGGTACATGGTGGGCCCGGTATGGTACCCCGGGGCAAGAGGAATATGGTGTTGACGTTGAGCCTGGCTGGGGACCACTACCTACCGGTGATATTACCCGACGCGTCGGATATCCGGAGGATACCGTCGTGGTCTTGAGATGGATGGTAAGGGCCGGTCTGGACTGACGGCGCCCTAGATATTGAGATTGAGACATTGATATTTCGAGACAGTGAGATTTATGTTTTGTGTCGATGCTAGACACTGTTGATGCTGATTTTATTTATGATACCTCAGTTTAAAAATACGAAGGAAATCTCACTAATTTATGAAAACAGTTTCTTCATTTACATGTATTCTGTTTCATGCATTCATACCTCATTCATATGATATATTGCTACCTGAGGCACTGACACGGGCACATGAAATTATACTCGGGTTAGATATTACCCTAGCCATTGTTATAGGCTGCCTGTTATACTTATATTTGAGGATATATTATGATCATTGACCTAGATTGCGTTATTTATGCGATTTCTGTGCATAGATGTTTTTCTATTCACGAGTTGGCAACTCACCCCCGTTGTGCCCCAGTTTCTTGCAGGATTGCCGTACAGGTTTCATTACGGCTTGCGGGCTCAGTTTCATTCGGGTGGCTTGCTAGTAGGTGGGTTTTTCTTGTATCGTACCCATCATATTACCTTGTATGATATTATTCAGTTGTATCTAGTAAATTCCATCAACCAAACATGTATCTATTGAGATAGAGACCAGTGTTGTTTATTCTTTCGACCTTAGAGTCGCTCGTTATAATTCTGGTGGTTTTGAGTTCCCTTTTGAGTTTTTGATCTTCGCCGTTGGCGTTGTATATTATATTGCTTGTGTGGTTGTAACCGTCGATTGACGAAGAGCTAGCTCCCGCTTGGGGATGCCTTTTTCTTGATTTCGTATACTATTCATGTTGTATCCCGTTTGGGGGCCGGTATTTACAAAGGAGACTCTGCCGAAATTTTCAGTAAATTTTTGATGTTTTAAAAACCGCATGACTCGGCTTATGCTATTGAAACTACTTGCTTTAAGTTGGTTTTCCTGCACTCTACTACTTTTCTTGGTTTGGATTTCTGGGTTTTCGGTTTACTTAGATTACGTACGCCTCGAGACGTTCGTAGTTTAAGTGCCGGTCATGTTCCGTACTTTCGGGTCATGACAAAGTTGGTATCAGAGCGTTAGGTTTTAACCTTCGGAGCGTAGGATGACCCTTGGTTGATGGAATTGGTGACTAAAGTAGAGTGACGTACCGTTGGTATGTTCTGCGGCATATTTACGACACGCCACTCCACTTATGAAGCCTCAGGATGTACATTTCCTTGTTCAGTATTATATTCCTTCCTGATCTAGCCTCGTCGGTACCAGTTTGGTTTTGCTACTACGGTTACGGGCAGAGAGAGCTACGGCTAGAGTTGCAGTCAGCACGAGCTCGTCACGAACGAGGACTGACCAGGGTGAAATTCCGGCAACACACGATTGCAGAGATGTGTCTTTTTACTGTGTTTCCGCGCCACGAACGTTTGGCGGATCGCCTTTATGAGGTTACTCGGATGTGCTGATCGACACTAGAGGATTGAGCCACTGACAGAGGCCAGCCAGATTTTGATGACCATTGGTGTGTTGCTTACTCCTGATGATTGAGGCACTGTCCAGCGTGCAGACGAGCGAGCCAGTTGTTGCTGCGAGCGACGAGATATCGCCCCATATGTTGGAACTATGGCGGGGCGAGTTGTACGAAAAGATGATAGAAGGTCGCTAGTCACCCGATGATGAATGACTAGGACAGGTGGTTCGTTCGCTTACCCCGATGCGAGGTCATCAGATAGATTGATTCCAGCTTGAGACGACTTCACGCGGAGACGTTGGGAGTCGACAGAGACGATCGAATGTCAGAAACCTATTTATCCAAGTTTAAAGTAGTCGGAAAGACATGCAGGCAATTCTATGGTCCCTCTAGAAGAATGAAACCCTAACTCGACTTAATGACCGTGTGAAAGCCTTTGAACCTTCGGGTTTGCGGCAGTTCTACGGCGCCATTAGTGAGGCTTGGGTTTGCCCTTCTACGGCTGGGCCACCGATGCTGTGGTATGTATTCGATACTATTAAACTGTACCCAAGAGGTTGAGCTCTTGGGGGATTATGAGATTTTGACGAATCGATCGAATGGTTCGACTTCAATCGGATGCTAGGTGGTGAGACGCATTCTTGGGAGACTCCAGATACGAGGATAGTCATTGGAGCTCAGTCCATGCAGCCGCGACGAGACGAGTCCAAAGCAGACGACATTAGAGAAAAGTGGAGTAAGAGGTTCGCACCAGATCTAGATGAGATGACGTTCCACTCCGCCGACATCAGAGATGCGATGCGCATGCCGAGGCATGGTACTTGGACTCACCTTCTAGAAGGAGTCGTGATGAGTATGCAGTCGTTCCAGAGCAAGATGCAGATATAGGAAAGGACGATGACTTCCGGACAGTTGGCAGAGACGAGGCATGGAATAGACCGTGAGCAGGATTCCTTCCAGGACACTGCTGCAATGATACTTGCACCCAGGATCAGATGTGTCACATACATTCAGAGAGCCAGAGGCCGACGCCAGTGATATGCTGTCTTACGAGTGGTCGCGATGATTGACCGGGAGATGACAAGAGATGTGCCAGAACTGGATCATCCCTGTTAGCACACCCGACAGGGCCAATGAGCCGATGGACCGAAAGATTGGTAATCCACAGTGAAGACCTTGACCCAGGAGTGGTCATGGTTACGCACACCAGCAGGACAGAGTTCATGATCATCGACGAGACGTCCCACTAGTGACCGCGACAGTTGGCCGAGATTCTTCGAGGATGCGTTTGAGCAGTACTATTCCGCCATTATTGATTACAATGTTTTGGGTGATTTATTCGTATGATTTGATTTTGATGATTAAGGATTTACGATGTTTTGGGTGATTTATTCGTATGATTTGATTTTGATGATTGAGGATTTACGATCTTTGCACAGTGTTGCACTTGATATTGTTTTCGTGCTTTAGTTTCACATGTTTGTGATTTTACGGTTTTAAACAGTTGAGTTGGTTTTGTGTGTATGCATGCACGCGATTTCGTTCCTGCACTCTGTATAGTTTATATATGCTTGCAGTGCAGTGATACGCCTTTTGTGCACTTAGATGCACTGGACTTCGATTTCGATTGTGATACTCGATATTTATTTTGTGCACCTTGTGCACCTGATTGATTTTGCGCACGTTCGGCGCTTGATATTGGATTTCATGATTTCGTGCACGATGGATGCACCTGATTTGGACTTTCGCGCATGTTGGGCGTATGTTTTGAAGGGCGATTTTGGTGCACACCAGAGGCACTAAATCGAGATTTTTTTTTCGTGCATGTCAGATGCACCTGATTTTGCTGTCAGGCACACATGTTGCCTACGACAGATGTTTCGTGCACACCCGATGCACTTAGATGTTGTTTCTGTGCGCATGTATGGCACATTCATGGATTTTGATTTCCGTGCGCACCAGACGCACGTAGAATTCATGTGCATATTTTGGGATTGATTTCGTATAGAGCAGTACGTTTTTATGATATTGCTATGTGTTTTCGTACTAAGCAGGACTAGTCAGAGGACAGTACCTGAATATATTTTGCATGCATTGATAGTTATGGAAGGGATTTCCAAAAAGCGGGCTATAGCCTCAGTATTTACCTACGTGTCTGATATGACATGAAATGTTTAAAACAAGGAGACCCTTCTAAATTGTTTCCAAAACGGCGGAACGTACATTTCAAATAAAGGTATATATGTATATAGTTATTTTCTTATGATAGACGTCCGCCACTGTGCAGTGTTATACGCGTTGCACAGCGACTTAAAGAGGTTTGGCATGCCTTTCCTTCAGATACTTACAGATATAGATTCGATATTTACATGTATAGTTTCGAGTTATATCATATTGGTTTTGATTTGGATTTGGCATTGATGTCTTCTCCATGACTCCGATGATTGCGGAATGCTTGACGGAGTTTTGATTTGAGTTATATACTCATTTTTCAAGCGCATGCGCTGCGCTACGATTTGTTTTATGTATTTACAATTTCGGAGCCCCGACGACTTGATGGTTTTTCTTAGATATTTTAGTATTTGGGGGAGTTTGAATTTAAATTCGGGGACCGAATTTCTTTAAGGGGGGAAGATTGTAGCGTTTTGAAAATCGTTTCGGTGAAATTTCGGAAAATCGGTAAAATGAGGGGGTTTTCTGTAAAAAGTAAAAATACAAATATCTTATTATAAAAACTAAATATACATATTCTAGCCATGTAATTGCTATTATTTGGTGTTTATTGAGCCGCTGGTGAAATTTCAAATTTTCTGAAAAAAATATTATTTTATTATTATTTTAAGCCGTCACTAATACATTTAATTTGGGAAAATTACAAATTGGAATGAGTTGAAAAAATTTTGTGCATCATAAAACATTAAATAAAATTTTATCATGTGGTTTTTGGAACGAAATCATTTGCCAAAACGGTTTAGAAATTATTGAAAAAAAAAGGCTTTTTTTTAGCGTAAATGGATGTTTGGGGTATCGTATTTATCATTTTTCATAACCCCACACCCGTACCCACACCCATACACCCCCACTTACTCCTCCCCTTAGCCAAATTCAGCAGCCATCACTTTTTCCCCACTTGGTTTGCAAAGGAAAGAAAAGGAAAAGAAAAGAAAAGAAAAGAGTAGAAAATGATATATTTTGAGTTGACTTTGACTTGAAACAACTTTCCCCACCTCACTCTCTCTCCTCACTCACCCACCCCCCCTCAAATCTGGCCGAAACTGATCCATAGAGCAGCAGCCCCCCTCCCCCAAGTTCTCACTCCATTTTTGCTTCAAAAATCCATAAAAAGCTTCAAAATCCATACAATTTCAAAGCTTTTTTCCAAATCCAACACTTACACATTATTCCTTAGCATTTCAAGCATGGATCCTTGTGAAAAGAGAGCATTTTGGAGTGCCATGGATGCTTGTGGATCTTCTTATGCTTTTGGGTATATTTCTAAACATTTTGTTGCTTAAATTGTTACTAATTTCTTAAGCTAATTTATTTAAGTGTTATTTGGATATGTGAGTTTAATTGCAAGTTTTGGAATTCAAGTTGTGAAATTGAATGCAAGTTAGGGTTTATAAAATTGGTGTATGGTTGTGTGTTATAATTAGGCTTTGTTGTCATGTTAATACAAGTTTAGTAGCTAGTGCTAATGGCTAGCTTAAAAATTGTGTTAAATTGCTAATTTGCTTACTAGGTTTTTTGAAAATTGTTAAATTCTTGAGATTTAAAATGTGATTAGGTTTTTCTTGGCTTCATTAACTTTATTAAGTGTGGTTTAATGCTTTGGATCATGCAAATCTAAGCTAGATTGTAGTTTGTGCATTTTTGCTTTGAAATTGTTAAAAAGGGTATTTTTGTAAACTAGAATATTAGGATTTTTGGAATTTAATGAGATTAAATTCCGGAAATTGTTTATACGACTTATTTAAGATATTTAATAAATATATTGGCCGCTACATTCATTTAAACATCGTGTTTTGTACAAAAACGGCGAATTGTGCTTGCTAGATTTTCGGAAAAATGACTTTTTGAGTGAAATTGGCGTTTTTGTGAGTTTTAACCTAGTTTATATTAAAATTAGTGTTCGTGAATGTGCAAATGAGTGTATTTGGGTTTTTCTCGATGGTTTGGCGTTTGTACGCCGACGTCGAGGGTTTTTGGGTTGATTTGTGAAAGCAACCATAGGTTTTGACTTATGTGGGATTCGTGCGTCGTTTTGGTCATGAGTCGGATTTTAATGAGATATGGTGCGTTATGATATGTAGGTACCCCCATGTGGACTTCGAGACGACAAACAAGCGCGTGGCAACGTAGGCACCAGCTAGCGAGGACCAGGTGAGTAGATTTATATCTACGGGGAGAAGTCGGATGGATGGCGTATAGCACCCCCGCAGTCCGTGGTGGTGTATACGGATGCGTATACACACCAATAATTATTATATGTCATTTGGGATTATTAACGATACTTAGGATGGATATTGGTGTGTTAGATTATTTTAGCGTTGCGAACCCTAGGGTAGTGTTGCACACACATACACACATACATACTTGCATACATTCCTATTGATATGTGCTCATGGGATTCTTTATAGTTATGTGTTCACATGGGTATGGGACTATGTGTTCACATACGGATTGAGGATGATACTTGGGATTGAGCTGAGTCGATGAGATTTGATTTGAGGCCGTGAGATCGGTGATATAGCAGGGTTCGTATCTTAGATACGACATGACGTTGTAGCGGGTCCTTGACGTAGTGTTTCACACACGTCCATGCATACGTAGGCGGTATCAGTATGGTACTAGACGTAGATCAGTACCCCGATCATGATATTTGATAAAGAGGATACCAGGTGAATAGTATGATGAATGTGATATTGACCCGTACCCAGATTGGGATGCCGTACGACGGATTTACGTACGAGCTATATTGATGATTGATCCGCACTCTTGACTTGGGATGCCTGATTATAGATATGGTATCAGATATGATATTATTGAGGCGGGATCACCGACTATACATATACAGGTATGTATATGTATCGACTCAGATGATAGGCGGTTTCCTTACCTGTAGTTCAGCTTGTTAGTTCAGCCGTATAGTTTAGTGTAGTTGTTAGATTAGATTAGACTTCTTACCTATTTCAAAAACTAATGAATCGTGGGCATTTTTAAAGACAGCTCAAGGGAATCTACGGATATTTCAAAAACGACGTATCTTTTCATAAAAACACCGTAGCCCCTATTTTCAAAACCCCATGATTCGTGTTATTTCAAAAGGCACCATTTGTAGGACTTATATTAGATTATTGCAGATTAGTTATCGTTGTGTCTAGTATTCAGCTCCCGCACATTATTGCTGTTCGCTCTGCCTCGCATATTTATTTTGCTGCATATTCCATTATTGATATCATGCTGTTAGGACACTAGCACCATTACCGATGATGCGTATGTACCACGTACACCTACTTGCCGGCTCACACACATCTTCATCGGTAATTTCCATGTCACGTACACTTTAGAGAATATAATTGCTTGACTTAGATTGTTAGCTAGTAGTTTTGATATGATATTAGTGTACTTCCCTTATATGCCATATTAGACATTGTAGTTATTACCTACCACTTCATGCATACTGTTATTCAGTTGTCCATGCCTAGTTCATTATCATTGACATATGCACTTGTGATGATTTCTTGAGATTTATGATATTTCTGGATTTCGTGGAAAGCCGCAAAATTTACAACTTATGATCTTTTAAAATATAAAATGTTGCGGTTTTCTAGTGATGTAAAGTGTCGTCCACCATGAGTTTGATGTGGTTTTGGAGATCCGTGTCGAGGAGTGGTGGAACCGTCATGGGTACATGGTGGGCCCGGTATGGTACCCCGGGGCAAGAGGAATGTGGTGTTGACGTTGAGCCTGGCTGGGGAGCACTACCTACCGGTGATATTACCCGACGCGTCGGATATTCGGAGGATACCGTCGTGGTCTTGAGATGGATGGTAGGGACCGGTCTGGACTGACGGCGCCCTGGATATTGAGATTGAGACATTGATATTTCGAGACAGTGAGATTTATGTTTTGTGTCGATGCTAGACACTGTTGATGCTGATTTCATTTATGATACCTCAGTTTAAAAATACGAAGGAAATCTCACTAATTTATGAAAACAGTTTCTTCATTTACATGTATTCTGTTTCATGCATTCATACCTCATTCATATGATATATTGCTACCTGAGGCACTGACATGGGCACATGAAATTATACTCGGGTTAGATATTACCCTAGCCATTGTTATAGGCTGCCTGTTATACTTATATTTGAGGATATATTATGATCATTGACCTAGCTTGCGTTATTTATGCGATTTCTGTGCGTAGATGTTTTTCTATTCACGAGTTGGCAACTCACCCCCGTTGTGCCCCAGTTTCTTGCAGGTTTGCCGTACAGGTTTCATTACGGCTTGCGGGCTCGGTTTCATTCGGGTGGCTTGCTAGTAGGCGGGTTTTTCTTGTATCGTACCCATCATATTACCTTGTATGATATTATTCAGCTGTATCTAGTAAATTCCATCAACCAAACATGTATCTATTGAGATAGAGACCAGTGTTGTTTATTCTTTTGACCTTAGAGTCGCTCGTTATAATTCTGGTGGTTTTGAGTTCCCTTTTGAGTTTTTGATCCTCGCCATTGGCGTTGTATATTATATTGCTTGTGTGGTTGTAACCGTCGATTGACGAAGAGCTAGCTCCCGCTTGGGGATGCCTTTTCTTGATTTCGTATACTATTCATGTTGTATCCCGTTTGGGGGCCGGTATTTACAAAGGAGACTCTGCCGAAATTTTCAGTAAATTTTTGGTGTTTTTAAAACCGCATAACTCGGCTTATGCTATTGAAACTACTTGCTTTAAGTTGGTTTTCCTGCACTCTACTACTTTTCTTGGTTTGGATTTCTGGGTTTTCGGTTTACTTAGATTACGTACGCCTCGAGACGTTCGTAGTTTAAGTGCCGGTCATGTTCCGTACTTTCGGATCGTGACAAAGTTGGTATCAGAGCGTTAGGTTTTAACCTTCGGAGCGTAGGATGACCCTTGGTTGATGGAATTGGTGACTAAAGTAGAGTGACGTACCGTTGGTATGTTCCGCGGCATATTTACGACACGCCACTCCACTTATGAAGCCTTAGGATGTACATTTCCTTGTTCAGTATTATATTCCTTCCTGATCTAGCCTCATCGGTACCAGTTTGGTTTTGCTACTACGGTTACGGGCAGGGAGAGCTACGGCTAGAGTTGCGGTCAGCACGAGCTCGTCACGAACGAGGACTGACCAGGGTGAAATTCCGGCAACACACAATTGCAGAGATGTGTCTTTTTACTGTGTTTCCGCGCCACGAGCGTTTGGCGGATCGCCTTTATGAGGTTACTCGGATGTGCTGATCGACATTAGAGGATTGAGCCACTGACAGAGGCCAGCCAGATTTTGATGACCGTTGGTGTGTTGCTTACTCCTGATGATTGAGGCACTGTCCAGCGTGCAGACGAGCGAGCCAGTTGTTGCTGCGAGCGACGAGATATCGCCCCATATGTTGGAACTATGGCGGGGCGAGTTGTACGAATAGATGATAGAAGGTCGCTAGTCACCCGATGATGAATGACTAGGACAGGTGGTTCGTTCGCTTACCCCGATGCGAGGTCATCAGATAGATTGATTCCAGCTAGAGACGACTTCACGCGGAGACGTTGGGAGTCGACAGAGACGATCGAATGTCAGAAACCTATTTATCCAAGTTTAAAGTAGTCGGAAAGACATGCAGGCAATTCTATGGTCCCTCTAGAAGAATGAAACTCTAACTCGACTTAATGATCGTGTGAAAGCCTTTGAACCTTCGGGTTTGCGGCAGTTCTACGGCGCCATTAGTGAGGCTTGGGTTTGCCCTTCTACGGCTGGGCCACCGATGCTGTGGTATGTATTCGATACTATTAAACTGTGCCCAAGAGGTTGAGCTCTTGGGGGATTATGAGATTTTGATGAATCGATCGAATGGCTCGACTTCAATAGGATGCTAGGTGGTGAGACGCATTCTTGGGAGACTCCAGATACGAGGATAGTCATTTGAGCTCAGTCCATGCAGCCTCGACGAGACGAGTCCAAAGCAGACGACATTAGAGAAAAGTGGAGTACGAGGTTCGCACCAGATCTAGATGAGATGACGTTCCACTCCGTCGACATCAGAGATGCGATGCGCATGCCGAGGCATGGTACTTGGACTCACCTTCCAGAAGGAGTCGTGATGAATATGCAGTCGTTCCAGAGCAAGATGCAGATATAGGAAAGGACGATGACTTCCGGACAGTTGGCAGAGACGAGACATGGAATAGACCGTGAGCAGGATTCCTTCCAGGACACTGCTGCAATGATACTTGCACCCAGGATTAGATGTGTCACGTACATTCAGAGAGCCAGAGGCCGACGCCAGTGATATGCTGTCTTACGAGTGGTCGCGATGATTGACCGGGAGATGACAAGAGACGTGCCAGAACTGGATCATCCCCATTAGCACACCCGACAGGGCCAATGAGCCGATGGACCGAAAGATTGGTAATCCACAGTGAAGACCTTGACCCAGGAGTGGTCATGGTTACGCACACCAGCAGGACAGAGTTTATGATCATCGACGAGACGTCCCACTAGTGACCGCGACAGTTGGCCGAGATTCTTAGAGAATGCGCTTGAGCAGTTCTATTCCGCCATTATTGATTACGATGTTTTGGATGATTTATTCATATGATTTGATTTTGATGATTAAGGATTTACGATGTTTTGTGTGATTTATTCGTATGATTTGATTTTGATGATTGAGGATTTACGATCTTTGCACAGTGTTGCACTTGATATTGTTTTCGTGCTTTAGTTTCACATGTTTGTGATTTTACGGTTTTAAACAGTTGAGTTGGTTTTGTGTGTATGCATGCACGCGATTTCGTTCCTGCACTCTGTATAGTTTATATATGCTTGCAGTGCAGTGATACGCCTTTTGTGCACTTAGATGCACTGGACTTCGATTTCGATTGTGATACTCGATATTTGTTTTGTACACCTTGTGCACCTGATTGATTTTGCGCACGTTCGGCGCTTGATATTGGATTTCATGATTTCGTGCACGATGGATGCACCTGATTTGGACTTTCGCGCATGTTGGGCGTATGTTTTGAAGGGCGATTTTGGTGCACACCAGAGGCACTAAATCGAGAATTTTTTTTCGTGCATGTCAGATGCACCTGATTTTGCTGTCAGGCACACATGTTGCCTACGACAGATGTTTCGTGCACACCTGATGCACTTAGATGTTGTTTCTGTGCGCATGTATGGCACATTCATGGATTTTGATTTCCGTGCGCACCAGACGCACGTAGTATTCATGTGCATATTTTGGGATTGATTTCGTATAGAGCAGTACGTTTTTATGATATTGCTATGTGTTTTCGTACTAAGCAGGACTAGTCAGAGGACAGTACCTGAATATATTTTGCATGCATTGATAGTTATGGAAGGGATTTCCAAAAAGCGAGCTATAACCTCAGTATTTACCTACGTGTCTGATATGACATGAAATGTTTAAAACAAGGAGACCCTTCTAAATTGTTTCCAAAACGGCGGAACGTACATTTCAAACAAAGGTATATATGTATATAGTTATTTTCTTATGATAGACGTCCGCCACTGTGCAGTGTTATACGCGTTGCACAGCGACTTAAAGAGGTTTGGCATGCCTTTCCTTCAGATACTTACAGATATAGATTCGATATTTACATGTATAGTTTCGAGTTATATCATATTGGTTTTGATTTGGATTTGGCATTGATGTCTTCTCCATGACTTCGATGATTGCGGAATGCTTGACGGAGTTTTGATTTGAGTTATATACTCATTTTTCAAGCGCATGCGCTGCGCTACGATTTGTTTTATGTATTTACAATTTCGGAGCCCCGACGACTTGATGGTTTTTCTTAGATGTTTTAGTATTTGGGGGAGTTTGAATTTAAATTCGGGGACCGAATTTCTTTAAGGGTGGAAGATTGTAGCGTTTTGAAAATCGTTTCGGTGAAATTTCGGAAAATCGGTAAAATGAGGGGGTTTTCTGTAAAAAGTAAAAATACAAATATCTTATTATAAAAATTAAATATACATATTCTAGCTATGTAATTGCTATTATTTGGTGTTTATTGAGCCGCTGGTGAAATTTCAAATTTTCTGAAAAAATATTATTTTATTATTATTTTAAGCCGTCACTAATACATTTAATTTGGGAAAATTACAAATTGGAATGAGTTAAAAAAATTTTGTGCATCATAAAACATTAAATAAAATTTTATCATGTGGTTTTTGGAACGAAATCATTTGCCAAAACGGTTTAGAAATTATTGAAGAAAAAAGGCTTTTTTTAGCGTAAATGGATGTTTGGGGTATCGTATTTATCATTTTTCATCACCCCACACCCGTACCCACACCCACACACCCCCACTTACTCCTCCCCTTAGCCAAATTCAGCAGCCCTCACTTTTTCCCCACTTGGTTTGCAAAGGAAAGAAAAGGAAAAGAAAAGAAAAGAAAAGAGTAGAAAATGATATATTTTGAGTTGACTTTTACTTGAAACAACTTTCCCCACCTTACTCTCTCTCCTCACTCACCCACCCCCCTTCAAATCTGGCCGAAACTGATCCATAGAGCAGCAGCCCCCCTCCCCCAAGTTCTCACTCCATTTTTGCTTCAAAAATCCATAAAAAGCTTCAAAATCCATACAATTTCAAAGCTTTTTTCCAAATCCAACACTTACACATTATTCCTTAGCATTTCAAGCATGGATCCTTGTGAAAAGAGAGCATTTTGGAGTGCCATGGATGCTTGTGGATCTTATTATGCTTTTTGGTATATTTCTAAACATTTTGTTGCTTAAATTGTTACTAATTTCTTAAGCTAATTTATTTAAGTGTTATTTGGATATGTGAGTTTAATTGCAAGTTTTGGAATTCAAGTTGTGAAATTGAATGCAAGTTAGGGTTTATAAAATTGGTGTATGGTTGTGTGTTATAATTAGGCTTTGTTGTCATGTTAATACAAGTTTAGTAGCTAGTGCTAATGGCTAGCTTAAAAATTGTGTTAAATTGCTAATTTGCTTACTAGGTTTTCTGAAAATTGTTAAATTCTTGAGATTTAAAATGTGATTAGATTTTTCTTGGCTTCATTAACTTTGTTAAGTGTGGTTTAATGCTTTGGATCATGCAAATCTAAGCTAGATTGTAGTTTGTGCATTTTTGCTTTGAAATTGTTAAAAAGGGTATTTTTGTAAACTAGAATATTAGGATTTTTGGAATTTAATGAGATTAAATTCCGGAAATTGTTTATACAACTTATTTAGGAATTTAATAAATATATTGGCCGCTACATTCATTTAAACATCGTGTTTTGTACAAAAACGGCGAATTGTGCTTGCTAGATTTTCGGAAAAATGACTTTTTTGCGTGAAATTGGCGTTTTTGTGAGTTTTAACCTAGTTTATATTAAAATTAGTGTTTGTGAATGTGCAAATGAGTGTATTTGGGTTTTTCTCAATGGTTTGGCGTTTGTACGCCGACGTCGAGGGTTTTTGGGTTGATTTGTGAAAGCAACCATAGGTTTTGACCTATGTAGGATTCGTGCGTCGTTTTGGTCATGAGTCGGATTTTAATGAGATATGGTGCGTTATGATATGTAGGTACCCCTATATGGACTTCGAGACGAAAAAAAAGCGCGTGGCAACGTAGGCACCGGCTAGCGAGGACCAGGTGAGTAGATTTATATCTACGGGGAGAAGTCGGATGGATGGCGTATAGCACCCCCGCAGTCCGTGTTGGTGTATACGGATGCGTATACACACCAATAATTATTATATGTCATTTGGGATTATTAACGATACTTAGGATGGATATTGGTGTGTTAGATTATTTTAGCGTTGCGAACCCTAGGGTAGTGTTGCACACACATACACACATACATACTTGCATACATTCCTATTGATATGTGCTCATGGGATTCTTTATAGTTATGTGTTCACATGGGTATGGGACTATGTGTTCACATACGGATTGAGGATGATACTTGGGATTGAGCTGAGTCGATGAGATTTGATTTGAGGCCGTGAGATCGGTGATATAGCAGGGTTCGTATCTTAGATACGACATGACGTTGTAGCGGGTCCTTGACGTAGTGTTTCACACACGTCCATGCATACGTAGGCGGTATCAGTATGGTACTAGACGTAGATCAGTACCCCGATCATGATATTTGATAAAGAGGATACCAGGTGAATAGTATGATGAATGTGATATTGACCCGTACCCAGATTGGGATGTCGTACGACGGATTTACGTACGAGCTATAGTGATGATTGATCCGCACTCTTGACATGGGATGCCTGATTATAGATATGGTATCGGATATGATATTATTGAGGCGGGATCACCGACTATACATATACAGGTATGTATATGTATCGACTCAGATGATAGGCGGTTTCCTTACCTGTAGTTCAGCTTGTTAGTTCAGCCGTATAGTTTAGTGTAGTTGTTAGATTAGATTAGACTTCTTACCTATTTCAAAAACTAATGAATCGTGGGCATTTTTAAAGACAGCTCAAGGGAATCTACGGATATTTCAAAAACGACGTATCTTTTCATAAAAACACCGTAGCCCCTATTTTCAAAACCCCATGATTCGTGTTATTTCAAAAGGCACCATTTGTAGGACTTATATTAGATTATTGCAGATTAGTTATCCTTGTGTCTAGTATTCAGCTCCCGCACATTATTGCTGTTCGCTCTGCCTCGCATATTTATTTTGCTGCATATTCCATTATTGATATCATGCTGTTAGGACACTAGCACCATTACCGATGATGCGTATGTACCACGTACACCTACTTGCCGGCTCACACACATCTTCATCGGTAATTGCCATGTCACGTACACTTTAGAGACTATAATTTCTTGACTTAGATTGTTAGCTAGTAGTTTTGACAGGATATTAGTGTACTTCCCTTATATGCCATATTAGACATTGTAGTTATTACCTACCACTTCATGCATACTGTTATTCAGTTGTTCATGCCTAGTTCATTATCATTGACATATGCACTTGTGATGATTTCTTGAGATTTATAATATTTCTGGATTTTGGGGAAAGCCGCAAAATTTACAACTTATGATCTTTTAAAATATGAAATGTTGCGGTTTTCTAGTGATGTAAAGTGTCGTCCACCATGAGTTTGCTGTGGTTTTGGAGATCCGTGTCGAGGAGTGGAGGAACCGTCACGGGTACATGGTGGGCCCGGTATGGTACCCCGGGGCAAGAGGAATGTGGTGTTGACGTTGAGCCTGGCTGGGGAGCACTACCTACCGGTGATATTACCCAACGCGTCGGATATCCGGAGGATACCGTCGTGGTCTTGAGATGGATGGTAGGGGCCGGTCTGGACTGACGGCGCCCTAGATATTGAGATTGAGACATTGATATTTCGAGACAGTGAGATTTATGTTTTGTGTCGATGCTAGACACTGTTGATGCTGATTTCATTTATGATACCTCAGTTTAAAAATACGAAGGAAATCTCACTAATTTATGAAAACAGTTTCTTCATTTACATGTATTCTGTTTCATGCATTCATACCTCATTCATATGATATATTGCTACCTGAGGCACTGACACGGGCACATGAAATTATACTCGGGTTAGATATTACCCTAGCCATTGTTATAGGCTGCCTGTTATACTTATATTTGAGGATATATTATGATCATTGACCTAGCTTGCGTTATTTATGCGATTTCTGTGCGTAGATGTTTTTCTATTCACGAGTTGGCAACTCACCCCCGTTGTGCCCCAGATTCTTGCCGGTTTGCCGTACAGGTTTCATTACGGCTTGCGGGCTCAGTTTCATTCGGGTGGCTTGCTAGTAGGTGGGTTTTTCTTGTATCGTACCCATCATATTACCTTGTATGATATTATTCAGTTGTATCTAGTAAATTCCATCAACCAAACATGTATCTATTGAGATAGAGACCAGTGTTGTTTATTCTTTCGACCTTAGAGTCGCTCGTTATAATTCTGGTGGTTTTGAGTTCCCTTTTGAGTTTTTGATCCTCGCCGTTGGCGTTGTATATTATATTGCTTGTGTGGTTGTAACCGTCGATTGACGAAGAGCTAGCTCCCGCTTGGGGATGCCTTTTTCTTGATTTCGTATACTATTCATATTGTATCCCGTTTGGGGGCCAGTATTTACAAAGGAGACTCTGCCGAAATTTTCAGTAAATTTTTGATGTTTTTAAAACCGCATAACTCGGCTTATGCTATTGAAACTACTTGCTTTAAGTTGGTTTTCCTGTACTCTACTACTTTTCTTGGTTTGGATTTCTGGGTTTTCGGTTTACTTAGATTACGTACGCCTCGAGACGTTCGTAGTTTAAGTGCCGGTCATGTTCCGTACTTTCGGGTCGTGACAAAAATACTCAGCGTGCACTCTTGCAAGAATAGATTGGTTATTATTTTATCTAATCAGGATGGCTCCCACTGCTTTTTATCAAATCTTCCTTCAAACCCTAAAAGGAAAGACTAGCCGGGATTAATTACACACTACAAGTTCGCCAATCTTTCAGCCAGGCCAGTGTCGGTACTTTGAGGGAGGTCCCCCGTGCTTTCGCACGAACCTAATTAATGTAAACCTTATTTTTCCAGAGGCATAACCCCGTTGACACCTTTCTGGACACCTACTTGATCGGATAATTGTAATGTATAAAACTCTTCCAGGAGTAACTCTTACTCGCAGCGGGTATCGGGATCCAACTATCTCATAGAAGGTATGCAATCTCATTGCAAATTTCAACACTTGAAATTCCCGATAATATTTTGCCCCTAGCGTCCTATGACCTTGATGGAGGCCAAACAACACATAGTCCGCTAGTCAAGTTCAACCCGTCATTTCCTGATTGAATTAAACCCACCCGCACGACCCTTGACGGAGGCCAAACAACGCCGTACGAATACCCTAATCCAATCGCATCATATGATAGCAGATAAGCACTAGTTAGCTACCGTACACTACGCCTTGACGGAGGCCAAACAACCGCAGCACGAATACTAACTAGTACGTATCTGAAATGACGGAGGGCTACAACAGGTTTTTCTGAAAACCTATTGCGTAATGAACTTGATATCGTTGTAGGATCGAATGAATTTTGAAATGGAGTGTTTTTGAGGCTTTTCTAGTTTTGCTAAAGGAGTCACTCCCGGTGAAGGGATCGTCGGTCCTTTCCTCGTCGAATGAGGTGCGGGATATATCATATATATCACTGTGCAAAGAAAAAACTCTTAAAAGCAATCAAAAGACAAACCGAGTGTGTAGCATCTGCCAGTTATTGCTAAAGGAGTCACTCCCGGTGAAGGGATCTCGGTCCTTTCCTCATCGAATAAGGTGCAGGATATATCATATATACCGCTGTGCAAAGCAAGAACTGTAGCTACCTGTTTTATTTTGAAATTCGATTCTACAACATCTTAGGTTTCTTTTATTTCATTAATCACATTAATGAAGTCCCATCATTTAAGTACCTAAAGATCACAGATAAATACGACGTACACTTATGCCATCCGCAATCGCCTCGATGTCCCCTCGTGCACCGTTAGGTTAGGTAACTAACGGCAGAGCAGGGCAGGGCTAGCGCGGGTGTAAAACATAAGTAACGCCTATATAATATATCATATATACTATATACAGTATCTATCACAGAACATCACATGATCACATCACAGATATCGCAGCAGAAGAATCATATGAAATATTGGATATACTAGGACGTCCGTGTTTTCAATACGAGCCAGTATAAAACACGGATTCCACGGTCGTGATGAATAGCCAAACCCACACCCCTAGACCCCTACGAGAGCGGCAAGCAACCCTACCAATTCTAGAGTTAGGAGACCCGGACTCGACTCCTCGAGTTGGTCTCCCACTGGACTCCAGAACCCGGTTACTTGTGCTCCCCTCCTTGGGTCTATCCTAGTGCGGAAAAGTAAATAATATACAAAGGGTGACAACTTTCGCAACCTGGAAGTGCCCCAATAAAAGAATATTACATACAAGTTTTTACATGAATGAAAATGAAAAACACTCATCTCACATAAAACCCCCCGGCTATTCAAACACGACGATCCAATATAACATATCCAGCAACACATAACATCACATGTCATCAACGTAAGTAAATGTGCGCATCCCAATTGTCGTTGACATATAGCAACGAAACCGGCGATATCACACATTACACTTACGGTCACAGAAAAGAAAGTGTAAAACTACAACAATTGGAATCCGCAACCTCTTTACACATCACATGCCTAATCAAATGAAATACTTAGACATCGCATGCCTAACAATTATAAACCCCGCATTTTAGTCTCAAAATCGAAAACTCTTTTCAATATCAAGTCGGGCAATTCAACAAGATTCCCGACATCCTGATCGAATACTCGTCGCAAACTTTAGTAGACGGCTGCACCCCCGATACCGTCGACGAAGTGCACCAAGGCGGAACACCGCTACCGCGAGCACCCGGACGGATGCTTTCGGCGACGGGGTTCTCCTACAGTCACTTGGTCGGGGCTATGGAGCGAGGCTGTCTATTAAGTTTACCCAGCGAGTATCCGCGTACGCTACGTGATTGCAACGGACTTTTGATCACATCAAAATTCCCTGGCAACCGATCAAGTGAGACTAAACTGCTATGTTTATAACATTCATTTAGTTATCTCATAACATATTGTGAATTCCAATTATTGTATCCCATTCCAGATAAATAGAAAATGTTAAACTTTCCGATCGAACATTCAAACACCCAAGTTTTCCCGAAACAGATCAACTCTTGAAATAAGTCTAAAAACATTCAGTTCGTGCCTCAGTACCAACGGTCCAGCCGTAGAAGGGTCAAGCCAACGCCTCACATGTGCCACGCCGTACTGCCCCAAACCCGAAGGTTCAAAGGGCAGTTCAAGACGGTCACATAATCGAGTTAAGGTTTGTTGTCTTCTAGAGGGTCCATCGCGTTACTTGCACTACTTAGAACGTCTTTAAACTTCGGAAAAATCCAACACTTGGAAATTTCCCAACAGGGGAAAAATTAGGTTTTTATATCCGGTCGAACTTTTTAACATATTCTAAAATTTATCCGGAAAGCCACATAGACAAAATTTGATAATCCGATCGAACATACGAATCCCCAAAACAACTCAGAAAATTCAACTCTGAAAAAAATATGAAAAATTCCCAGGAAAACCAGCACAAAAAACTAAGAATTACTGTGTAAAACTCTTTAAATATTGAGGCCGTACGGCCGCGGATCCACCGCATGATCCATGCTCATGCCGCGGATCCGCGCCGTCTTAGTGGACTTAGGTTCACGAATTCCACAGTATACCTTAGAATTTCCTGCTGATTTTTCTGCATATTTTTAATTTGGAAAAATCCCAGTTTTTGAAAAAAGGACAGAGAGCATGTTTAGGTTTGGGTTTTCGGGTCGTTCGGACTTCAAACTCCGTCTAGACTTCGCCTAAGGCTCTAGCTAGGCTCTGATACCACTGTAGGGTTCCTAGACACACACTAGAGGTCTCACAAGGCATCGAACATGCCAATTTCTAATTTTAACGGTGCCGAGAAACCCGACTACGGATCGTTGGCTAGAAAACTAGGCGAAAAAGTGAGCTAGTTTACAACTAAACTATAAGATAACAGAAATACAACCTTTGTAGATCCGGATATCCACCTCCACGGCTCCGCAACGAAGTCTCCTCGCTGTCCATGTCGAACCCCGGGCTCTAGCATCGGCTTCATCGGAGAATGAACGGGCTTGGTCATCGACGACGATGCCGAAGATGATCTATGTCGAGGCATCGCTAGATCAAGCTCCCACTTCACAATGTGATGAAACTTGTGAAGAAAACACACTCTACTACTTGGCAAGAGGTAGAGGATGAAGAAATAGGAGGTGGGTTCTCTTTAGAATTGGATTTCTCACTCTCAAGCTCAAGTTGCCATTGATGGCCTCAAGGTTTCAAACTTGAAGATGAAGAAGAAGATGAGCTAGAATTATGATAAGTCTATTTTAAAATGAAAAGAAAAACAATACTTATCATAATCAAACTAAGGTTAAGTGTAGAGAGCAAACCATGGTAAGTGGGAATAGTTAGGGTTTAATATGAAGACAAAATGGTCTTTGAGTCAAACCTTCTTGAAGCTTCATCAAGCTTCATGACAAAAAGAAAACCATTTTGTTTTCATAAAATTATTTAAATAAAAAGGAATTGATAAATAAATGAGTGATTAAAACAAAACCCTAATTATCTACTTAACCATGGTTTTATTCTTTATACCTAACCATATAAACACGCATCATCAAATATGATACATACAAGTGCACAAAAGTATATCACATATACATCATGCACATCAAGTGAGAAAATCCATTTAAAGTGAACCTATATTAGTTAATGTAAAGTAATATATCAAATATATAATTATACATTAAATCATTAAATCAACACTTGATTTAACGACCTGGTCATATCGCATATAACCGACTAATATCAATAGTAACAACTTATCGAATCAACACTTGATCCGATAACCCGGCTATAACGCATATAACCGATCAATGTTACAAATCGCGAGAATCGAATACAGTATCACATACTGGTATTATTCTCGGTCCCGCACATATCTCATATGCGCTCCTATTTCGTTTTGCTTGAGCCAGGAAACCTCTGTGTAGGACTCTAAAGACTCGTCAATACGCCGGCAGTAGATGATGATCATATCAAACACCCACAAGCCGCAAGCAGTCTGCTAAACATAACGGCCACCCGGGTATTGAGCGATCTGAAGATCGACGAGCAAGACCGCTCACACTCCAGTGAATCCAACCAGTAACACTACCGTACAGTTCGGTCTGATCGTCTGATATGTCGCATATCTTGCCTAGGGGTGGTAAACGTCAGACCCCAATAGCTCGATAAGTTGTGTCGATATGAGGTCTATAACAATTCGAGAAACTACTGGTAACACTTACCAGTAAATCTCAGCAACCCTGGCCAGGGATTTCCTGTTATAGCCAATCGAACACAGCGCAACATCAACTCCCTATACCGGGAGAGACGAATCCCCTCCTATCGCTCATTGCCTCCATGTGACTCGGGACTGTACCCAAAAACCACCGTTTTGCACGCCCTCTTGGACGTGGTAAGATGGAAATCAAAGCACAGTGGGAACCACACAAGACTCTATGACGATCTCGGGTCAACAGACTACTCTGTACCAGTGTCACCAGAGAACTGCCATCTGACGTGAGGTATAATACCATCTGGGAGTTCTCGGCGAGTCCGTCCAGTGTACCCAGTCTCTACTGAGCACCCGTATATCATCTCTGATGTCAAACACCAATGGATATGGGATCATCCATCGCCCATCTATATGGGTCGAGAAGGTATACGCTAGTCTACTCTGGTATATCGATGCCCCGTCTCGATACACCCTCGACTAGGGACTTTGAATGATGTACTTATGGACTACCATGTCCCCACTAGTATGATCCGCATCATAGTCCAGGTAGTCAAGTACACATCCTAAGGGCTTTACCAACATGTAACAGAGAGACAAACAGTGTACACGTTAAGGTAAAGAGCAACCAGATAGCATACTATCATGTCGAGCAAGAAAGTCTTCCCTATATATGTCCCAGCATCCACTACAATATACATCCAATGTACAGTAATGGCCTCTAGGGCATACATATATCTAACAAGTTGCACAATCCATCATTTGTGTGTGCCAAGGCAGCCCCACCATGGTCCTAGTGCCAAAGAGCATGTGTATACTTGTATGTGCTGGACCAAAATTGTGTGCACACATTTATTTTGCAAAAGCTCTTTGGATATCGGTCGGTTTTCTGTTTTGTATGCAGTGTCAGCTCCCAAATGTTATATCCATGATTTTGAATGTGTTTCCAGTATTTTATCATGAACATCTATAATCTGTAATTACTGAGCAGATACTGGTTAAAAGTACCGATAAATAAAAAAAATAGATCATGAATGAGGGTATTAAAATGCAGTTTTCTGAGATGAACACATACGCATGTGAACACAAGAATAATAACTAAATCCTAACTATTGGGCGCTTTACGCCATCCAGGTGATTTCCCCGTAAATGTGTACATCTACTCACCGGAACGTCTCGGCCAGTCGAATCTGATCACTGCCTTGCCTTTTCTTGCCGCGTTCGATGCCTCAACGACCAATCCTATAATCGCACAAATAATTTATATAAGGCTAGACATTTAAATAGACACGGACACAAAAAGATATGAAGCAACCAACGCGCACTAGCTAGACGCGCGTGCACTTGGTGCACAAAACCCGCGCGCGACATTTCCACAAACCACAACTAGGGGTTGCTATGCGTAGCAAACACCCAACCTAGAGTCTAAATGCTCAAATCGTACAAATAACACAACACTAACAATAGGGAAAAGGTTGTAGATCAAGTTACAACCCAAAACTTATTTAAAACCTTTTCCTTTAAAAACCTAGTAAGCAACATTAATCTATTTTAGTGCAAAACTAGGTGGATTAGTAAGTCTAGCAGCCACTAATCACACTTAAACATCCCAATTAAGCCATACAACATAACTAAACCAAACCCTCACTTAAGCATACTAAGCATGAAATAAAGTTGCATAAACACCTAATTAAGATAATTAGAAGCAATATTAGTAAAGTAACAACTAGATTAGATTAAAAAAAACCATTAGATGTTAAACTACACTTAGCTACCCTAATTAAGTAATAAAAACCTTAATTTAACCCAAACCCTTCTCATTAATATAATCCTGCAATTAAACTATATTAACACCTAATTAAAATTAGATTAAAGTAAGAATTTGCAAAACAAACTAGGATTGGGTTCTTATACCTCAAAAAGATTTTGGAAAGATCCAAACTTACTAGCCAAAAAGAAGATTTGATCCAAGGAACCTTGCTTAGTTTGGAAAATAGAATGATTGTGAGGAATTTTATTTTTTTTTGTAGAAATTGGAGTTGATTTTGTAGAGATTTGAGATGAGGTAGTGAGGTATTTTCTTGCAAGGAAAAGAAGAAAAGAGATGAGGGGGAGGCTGCTGCCAAGAGTGGAGAGGGGAGAGAGAGGGTGAGTGTGTACAACTAAAAGCACACACATACCTCATTAAAATATACACCTTATCTCAATATTCTATTCATATAATTTTATTTCTATTTTCCTCATTAACTTTTCTTTACAAAAAAAAATACAACTAGAACCAACATCATTTTTTTTGAAAACAACATGTTACGATAGGTGTTTAGTTGTGTCATGGTGCATTAACATGTATTAACCCATACTAATTTATAATTAACACTAATTTAGCGTGTAAGTGCATGATTAAAATAATATTTAAAAATAAATAAATAAGAAAAATAATTAAGTAAAATAGCAATTAAATAAGTAACTAGTTAAACACTCATACATGTGCAATTACATAATTAAAATAGATATAATTATGTTTATGTGGAAAAATAATTATAACTAGATTTTACGGAAAACACGTGTTGTATTACTAACTATCAAACAATTAACCTAAACGATTTTTTTTAGGCGTTACATGAAGAGAAGAAGAGAAGAGATGAAGAAAATGAAGAGGATGAAGTGAGGAAATATCTAGAGCCGTGGTAGAAACCTCTCTCTCTCTCTCTCTCCCCCTCTCCTTCTCTCCCTCTCCCTCCTAGGCCATACCTCTCTCTCTCTCTCTCTCCCTCTCCCTCCTAGGCCATACCTCCATATCCCCTCCATACCATATCAAAATAATATCCTTTTCCTTTCATTTTTTTTAAAAAACAAGATACAAAACCATGCACAAATGAAGAATTGAGGTCATGTTTCACAAAAATATAACAAATATTTGCAACATGCTTTGTTGCATGCCTTGATGCATAATCAAGATTAATGCAAGATTAGTGAAAATTAATCAAGTTTAGAATTAACATAGATTACAAATAATTATTAAAAAAATCTATGAATGCTCAATTTTCATAATTTCTTTCAAAATCAATAATTCTTATTAATTTTTCAAATATTTTCCAAACTATACGATATATAATTATACCCCTTTCATTAAAACTAATCTCCATACCTTAAAATATTTATAATAATTCATTATTTAATTATTTAAATTCCCAAAAATAATATTTTATTTTCTGAAATGTTACAATCTTCCCCCCTTAAATAAATTCGGTCCCCGGATTTAAATTTAAATCCCCTTAATACTTAAAACATTTCAGTCAATAAATCAAATCAACGGGGCTCCGAGTATCATGAATACATAAAACATATCATAACACAATGCATGCGCATGAAAACGAGTGCAAAACACAAAGTCAAAACTCCGTCAAGTATCATGCAATCATCGGAGTTAATGCGAAAACACTATTGTCAAAAATCATTACGAAAATCAAATATGGTATAATTAAGATTATAACATATATATAGTACACACCTTATAAAATCGTCAAAACATCTAAATAGAAATGCATACAAAAAAAAATTTCAAATCGACTTGCGCTGCGCATATTCACGGCAAAAGTAGCGGACGTTCATTATAAGGAAAATAGCTATACATATATATCCTTTGTTTAACATATACGTTCCGCCTTTTGAAAATAACCTTGGAAAGGGTTTTCTGGAAATTTCTTATGTCACTCACGGATACGTAGGAAAATAGTGAGGCTATAGCTCTTTTTTGAAAACCCCTTCCGTAGATATTGATGCATGCAAAAATACTCGGGTACTGTTCTCAGATTTGTCCTGCTTAGTTACTAACCATGTAGTATATATCGTAAAAACATGATGCTGGAAATAAAATCAATCTCAAAAAAGTATATAAAAATGCCACGTGCGTCTGGTGCGCACGGAAATCAAAGTCAAGGCAGGTGCCACGAATTTGCACAGAAACAAAACTAAGTGCAACGGGTGTGCACGAAAACCTTTGTCAAGTGCAACGAGTGTGCACGATGACAATATCAGGTGCATCTGACATGCACGAAGAATCTCGATTAAGTGCATCTGGTGTGCACATAATCACATCAAGTGCGCCAGGTGTGCATAAGAATCTCAAGTGCACAAGGTGCACGAAAATAAATATCGAATATCAAAGTCGAAATCAACGGTATACGATATACACCAATCCAAAATCAAGTATACCGCAGTATATAAACTCATAAACATGTGCAACTGCGTGCACAAAACCATATCAAGTACTGAAAGCTTGCGTAAACTACGCCGAAAGCATAAATCAAATCATATGCATACTATATGCATGAAATCAAAATCAAACATCTCGGTCAGCATAAGATCGAAATCGAGTGCAATGATTATGCATGAAAACAAAAATCAACACAACTGAAATATAAAATACGAATCAAGTGCAACTGTGGTGCACATAAGAAATATCAATCATAAAACAAATCGTCGAAATACCGAAATCCAGAACAACGAAAACGTGATATCCGAATCACCAAGTCGCAAATCATAAATATTGTCGTCAATGTGCCCCTCCTTCAAAGTCGAAAGGTGCCGTTGCATCCAAGGCTAGCAGAGCAAGATATCTACTTGCCTCCTGTTTACGGTCTGGTGCCTTCTGGTTTTAGGTCCTTGTTTCTCTCTGCGGATTACCAGTTACATGACTCCTCGGCTCAACAGACCGTTACGGAGTAACGATGGAAACAGTTCCACTCTGGCGCATTCTCTGAAGATCCCCTGACCAATTATCATGGTCACTCGTAACGTATCACGTCAATGGTGGCAAACTCTGGCCCACTGAGTGCGCGTGATACGACCGATCCTGGGTCCAAGTCTTCTCGTGTAGTATTCCAGAAAGATTCTGTCAGGTTCTCTTCAATCTTATCTCTGCAGGACTGCTCGGAAGTTATCATCCTTTACTTAATCTGTTTCTTGTTCCAGGACAGTTGCATTCTCATCACGACTTTTCTCTAAAATTATGACAGCATTCACCGCGTCTACATGCGTATTAAGTCACTGATGTCAACGGAGTAGAACGTCATCTCGTCAAGATCTCGTACGAACCTTTTACTCCGCTTCCCTTCGGTATGGACCAATTCGGAATTATCTCCTCGTAGCTGTGTGGACTACGCTCCAATTGGCTGTAGTCGTATCTAGAGTCTCTTTTTTCAAAGCTACGAACTCGGTATCTCTAATACCTGTAGTAAGCATTTGGCCAAGACGTCCTCGGAAACTCGTCCAAATCATCGGAGTGATGCGCTTACGCTAGTCCTGTCTCGATCGACTCACAACATACCTGTGTGAGGTCTCCTTTTAGCGGAAATTAGTCAATCTGGTGATCTCGCATTGAAGTATCCAAACAAACAACATGTCCTGGTCATTCATCCAGGGGTGACTAGCGATCTTCTATCATATCCTTATGTATAAACTCATGCTACATTAGCTTCACAAGTCTAGGGGCGATATCTGTCAAACTCAGCAACGGCTGGCTCGCTCATCTGCATGGTAGACAATACTTCCATCATCTGGAGTAGATAGTACGCCATCAGTCTCTACAATCTGGCTGGCTTCTAACAATGCCCGATTATCTGGTGTAGATCTCGAATGCTCGTTTCAACGAGAAATCCTAGTAAAACGACGTATCAATGCATTCGTGTGTCACCGGAATACATCCTGGTCAGTCCTTGTCCCTGACGAGCTCATGCTGACCGCATCTCTAGCCGCAGCTCTCTCTCTCTGCTCGTGTAACCATGGTAACAGAAACCACAATCCGATATCGATGAGGCTAGATTATAAGAATGAATAGGAATACGGCGTGTAAGAAATGTACATCCTAAGGCTTCTTAAGTGGGGTAGCATATCGTAAGTATCCCGCCGAACATACACACGGTATGTCACTCTACTTAAGTCACTTAATCAACCAAGGTCAACCTACGCGAAGAAAGTTCGGGTCTAATACCCTATCGGCCAAGTCTAAGTTCCGTAAGGTCAAGCCTAGGTTCTGAATATATATATATATATATACGCCCTAAACTCCGCATAGTCAAACCTAGACTCGAACCAAGGTTAAACCTAACGCTCTGATACCAACTTTGTCACGACCCGAAAAAGGCACGTGACTGGCACTTGAATCGCGTGACGTTTATAGGACCCCACCTAATTCAAGTAAGCCAAAAACCCAGAAATCTAAACCTTTTTAGGAAAAATAGTGGAGGTGAAGCTTTGAAATAATGAAAATCAAGTTCCTTAATTAAAAGATGATTGATAGTATACGAAAACACAATGTGTGTAGCTATCTTGAAAACATGTTTCATCATTGAAAATTTCGGCAGCACCTCCTTTGTATATTTTAACCCGAAAAATAGTACAAGCAATAAATATAGGCATCCCCAAGCGGGAGCTAGCTCTTCGCCAACTGGCGGAAACAACCATGCAATAATATAAATATACAATGACGAAGGGCGAGGATCAAAACTCAGAAAGAAGGTAAAGAAGACAGGCATCATCAAGAAAATCAGAAAACAAAAATAAATACATGAGCGCGACTCTAAGGCCGAAAGAATATACAATAATGGTTTCTAAGTCTACGAATATACATAGTCTGGTTGATGGAGCTTTTAACTAGATACAACAAAAATAATATAAAAGTACGATGGTGGTAACGATGCAAGTGATCCCACCAACCAAAGCAACCACCCGGAAGAAGGTGGTGTGCCAGCAAATCCGCTATAGGATTTGTACGGCCAAACCTACAAGAAACTGTGGCACAACGGGGGTGAGTTGTTGTAAGTCGACGTTAGCGCCCCGGCAGTCTACAGACGCCAAATGCGGAATAAAACTTTTTAACTTGGCGCTATCGTATACTTTAACCCGGATCTGCCATTATTGCTAAACTAACAAACAGTAAAGAGTGTAGAAAGGTTGTACCGACTGATCCGAGTCCTCCGGTCTTCATCTCCACTCCGATCTCCTCGCGGGATCTCCGTCTGTCTCCTCCTCGTCGGAAAGGGCACCACATCGCCTGTAGCTTTTACGGGCTCCCACCTCAATACCGAGGCAACTCGGGCGCGAAGCTGGCGAATCGACGCGTCCAAGATTTGCTGTAGGAAGTGTAGTGTAGAATCGTAGTCTCTTTTTGGGGTCTTGGAGTTGCCTTTAGATGGAGGGAACAATGAAACTTTGGAGGCAAATGATGCTTTCATTTTTGTAAGGAAATGAGATGAACAAAAATACACCAAATTGAACCTCTCATTTTTTTCTCTCCTCACAAATATGTGGCCGGCCAATCTTGTTGGAATGGTGGAGGGAAAAGCAATTTTTATCCATGAAGGGAGGTGATGGTAGGAGAAGAAAAGAGAGTGACCATAAACAAACATACACCATTCTTCACACTATTAAAACCATACCCTCATCAAATCACATTAAATGCAAGCATGGATGAAAGATTCAAATCCTATCATAATCAAACCATTATGCAAGAAAACCCCTCCACAAAAGTAATTTGCAAAACTGCAAATTACCCCCTCCATCGGAAAAGTCCGGCCGGGAAAGAACAAAGGAAAACCGGCCGGAACGGAATGCAAACTGGCAACTCCAGAAAACTGGTCTCGTAATAAATTACAGGAAAACCCCGACACTGTGCATACACACCCGCATCTGTATTCCGTCCGGATACAAATGCAAAGAGACAAAATCTACACTGTACTAAACTAGGACCGGCTTAAACCAAAGCCGGCTAGTAAAATCCGTTCGATCCTGATCCGTGCAATACCGCACGTATCTGATCGAACCCTGCCATATACCTATACGGCTACTAGTACAAACCGTCCGATCCTGATCCGTGCAATACCGCACGTATCTGATCGGACCCTGCCATATCTCCATACGGCCTCTACAGCGTTTCGCCCGAAACCTGAGTAACTGAAAATGTGGTAGACTCTAAAGACTCGTCAATACTATGGATGTGGATTTAACCACTAGCACGTCAGAGGTATAAGCCAATACGTAACGGGCCACCAGCTATTGACTAAAAGGGACGTCGATGAGCGAACTCATCCTGACACCCTACTGAGCCTGTCAGTGACAATATCCGTACAGTCCGGTCCGTTCGTCTATGAGCATCGCATGGCGGGCCTAGGGGGTTGGTAAAAGTCAGACCCCCAAAAGCGGTACAAGTCGTGTTGGAGTGTAGCCCAGAACACCCTGAGATACTACTGGAATACCTACCAGTAAATCTCCTGCCTTGGCCAAGGACTTCGTGTAATGGCTCTCCTAGACACAGCGCGACCTCACCCCCAATACCGGGAGAGACGAAACCCCCGAAGATCCGCTCACTGCCTCCATATGGCTCGGGACTGTACCCAACTAAAACCTGTTTGCACGACTCCTTTGAGCCGTGGTAGGGTAGTAATCAAAGCACAGTGGGAACTCACACGAGACAAATGACGATCCCCAGGTCGATGAACTAACCTGTACACATGTCACCTGGGAACTGCTATCTGACGTCAGGTATAAGACCAACTAGCATGTTCCCGGCGAGTCCTGTCCGGTGTACTCATAACCCAATGAGCACCTGTATACATCTTAGGTGATCCAACTGACACCAGTGGCTTGTGAGACCGGCCACCGCCCCTCGTCGGGGTCTCGACTGTATACACTAGTCTACTCTGGAGAATCGATGCCCTGTCTCGAAACTCCCACGACTAGGGACCTTTTAAGGATGTGCTTGTAGACCCCAGCTCCCACGTATATGATCGCCCTCATACTGCCGGTAGTCAAGCAAGAATCCCAGGGGCTCTATCAACGTGCAATAGTGACATGTCATGTCACCTAAAGCAGTACACGATGATAAAGGTAAACCTGATAGCATACTATCATCTCGAGTAAGACTGTTCTACCGGGATAGGTCCTCCCTCAATCATTGCAATCACGTGCCTGTGATCCAATAATTGACTCTGAGGGCACTATCTCCAACAATCTCCCACTTGCACTCAAGGCTAATTATTGCGATGTCGCATACTCACAGCCCGTGTGATACCGAACACCCAACTCCTCTACTAGTCAGTCGCACAAAACGTGTTTGCGAAACTATTGCGTTCGAGGAATAGCCTCAGTGAGTGGATCCGCTCTGAAGTTTCTTTCTATATCTCTCTATATCTCAAGTTCGCGGAGAAAACCATCTCCCGAAATGAGCAATACCTGTCTTAGAATGTCTGGATGTCTGATGGGACTCAGCTCATAAATGAACTCCAAATCCAAACTTCTTAGACTGTATCGTCAACTGAACTTAATCAGTATCCTGCGCCATGCCTCCCTCAGTATTGCCTTGGACCACCTGTCCAAAATACTGCCCCTCGTCAGAAGGAAAACTGTAACTCTGACAACCTCCTTGTCGTCCATGTCACCTTGGAAGCCTGGAATGATAACTGTCTCCCAAATGAGGCTGTCGTTATCATATCCCTAGAACGTCCACTTATGTTCTAAAACTGCTTCCGACTGTTTCTCCAGGATTGGAACAATATAAACTTATTGCATCTAGTGCAAGAACAACATCTGGTGTGGTACTTGACATCTCATGATTGATACAATTGCCTAAGCAAGTGATCTGCCAATCATGCGCATCCCTCTCCCCTTTAGTCTGTAAGACACCTTTGGAGAGGGTGACTCCATCACCTGCAGGTACACTACCGTGCCAGGAGTCGTCCATTCTAAATATTCTTAGAATGCTGTCAAAGTACCCTGATTGGGAAACCACCCAAATCTAGATCTAAAACCATAGATCTAGTAATCAGTATGTTTGATATTGTGTCCATTTCCTTTGTGGAGAAACCACTGTGTGACGACCAAAGTATAACCGATCGTAGCATAGGAATATCACTTCCTACTACCTTCTCAACAGATCCATCCCCTATTCTGATGACGTCAAACCCATGACTGTCACATCAGAAACAGATGTTCTATCTCCGCTATATCTGCTTTAGTCTATAAATAGACATAAGCCTGATGTCCACCAATGCTTCCGCTGCTCCCACTGACTACGACAACCCTCTGGCAGAGTCATATAGACGTGCACTTCTAAAGCTAGTTTAGAACGACGCTATACTCATTCTCCTGCCGGGTCTCGCAGTCTGGAACAACAACAATGGCAAGTGTGGGTAAACAAGAACTTCCCTGTCACCGTCCTTGAGGCTACCGGAGTACCTCTCGGGTGTCTGAAGTTACCCACCTTATCTGCGGAGTGGCCAATGGAATGTCAAATCAGATTGAATCTTTAGGTTCCTTATCAAATCTCCAGTAATCGTTTGCGGTTCTGGAATCGCTTCCAGTTCTACCATACTCCCACTACTGTTTTCTGAAAAAATAACCATTTCTTTTTAAAACTGTGGCGAGTCAAGAACAATATCACTATTGATCTTTCTTATGGTAGAAAATCAACCCTCGTCATAGCCTGGGTCAACCCACAAACAGCCATTACAGAAACGTGCCTTGAGTTATCCAGAGTCTGGTTTTAATCATAAGCCGGACAACTCCCCGTACCTTAACAATGTTAAGATATGAACTGTACTATATCCAATATAGAAACAGAGGCACTGATTTAATTGAACCAGATTCAAATCATGCAGCTGTCTCCAGTGCACGTCAACTAAATGGAGAAAAGCCGATCAGCGTTACTCAACTTAGGAATGCTTCCAATTATGAGTAACCCGAAAGAGAAGCAAGTTCTCTTAATCATTACTATCAACTGAATACCATACACAAGTATCTACATCTTCGATCACTATGAAGAATCCCGATACTTGCAATACCTGGTTCTCTACTCTATTCAAATACCTATAACTCCTCAAAACTTAGACCCTGTGTTTCCACGAAGCACATGTCTAAGAACTAGAGAAGTTAAAAGTAAACAGAATATAGTATGAGGACCAACCCCTCTGTCCTAATGGACACTGGACAACATACAATACTCTGTATAAGTCCGCTGAGTCTAACAACTCTTTCACTGTGTGTCGTAGGTTGAAAACTGTATTTATAGTTAAGAAGAATTACACCGCTGTTTAATGCTCCTTACCTAACCATCCACTGATATAGGTAAATGTCATCGACATAATATCAAAAGGTATATCTCACTCTATTCAAATAGACGTACAGATATATCAATTTGAAATTGGTGCACAACAGCGGATATTCATAACCAAATATTTGCCGACCGGCAAACAACCCAGGTGATTTCCTCAAATATCACCGATTACAACGAATCCCGATATAATGAGGATGATCACCCAATTCCCAATAACTTACTCCCACTCATCATCTGTAAAACCATACAGATGTGAATCAAACCTGGTAAATACATACCCTGGAGCAAGTGTCTAATCGGGAAATCAGTTTTCTTTTAACAGTACACAGTGAACTGAAACATTGAAATGTTTCGATGGGGTATCCAGGTATTCTTAGTAATGCCTCTACCATTATCCAGATTCACAACTATAACCGTATAATTCTTTGCCAGATCTCCAAATCCCTTTATATGTCTTTAGTCATTACCTTCTGTATACCCCTTTAAGCCAAATGGTTTTCTTCCTTCCCTACCGTTCGGCACCAGCCTATGGTTTGGAAGAAGACTATCCAGTAAGCATAATGGGTGTACTGTCCTAATCCTAGGAGCACTCGCAATGCGAGAGAAGGTGAAGATAAAAGACAACCGAATAAACCTTATTCCTATTTCTCCTGGACCAGAATCCATCCCCGAACTGGAACAAGTTCCTTTCGAGTTCGTATATAACCATACGATGGAGTATCCAATATACTGTGGATCTTCGTAGTGATACGGAGTGTCCTGGAGAAATACAAAGGTGATTTAGGATTGGCGAAGAAATACTTGGTTTGGTCGTGAATATCAGTCGCAGTTTACTTTGCCCTCTTACTAATCCCTTGCTTTGTCTGAACTTAATACCTTCTGTACACCGTTTAGGCTAACTGGTTTTCTTCATTCCCTACCGGTCGGCACCAGCCTAAGGTTTGGAAGAAGACTATCCAATTTGCATAATAGGTGTACTACTCCTAAACTAAGGAGTACTCGCAACCTGAGAGAGGGTGAAGAGAAAAGACAACTGAATAATCCTATCCGTTTTCTCCAAAACCGGAAACCATCCTCGAATAAATTCCTTCGAGTTCGTATATAACCATACGATGGTTTTGTCCAATGGAAGTGGAGGTTCGTAGTAATACGGGGTGTCCTGGAGAAAAGGGTAAAAGTAGGAGTGGCAATGAGGTCTGCAACTCTGACAATTCAAAAGCCAGTGTTAAGAAGGTTCGGTCAACTTGGTCTCTGAGTCATAGTCTTAGGGTTGGGTCAATGGTCGCTACCAGAGAGAGAGAAAAGAAACACTCAGCGTGCACTCTAACCAAGATCAGAATGGTTACCAATTTATCTAATCTGGAAACCACCCACTGTACCTCAAATTCTCCTCCAAACCTGAAAGAAGAATTAGTCGGGAACACCCGAGGAGTAAACCAACTCATCAGTGGGAATCGGGATCCAACTCTCATCGCATGATAACGTGACGTAATCCGCTCACATCATCACACTCCAGAAGGTATGCGTATATCTGGCAAGTTTCAGTTCTTTTGAAACTCCCGATGTGGATTTTTACCCCATGCTCTTATGACCTTGACTTTGGCCAACAAATCATAAGTCACATGTCAAGTTCTGCCCGTCATTCTCCAGGTTAATTTGAATCCACCCGTACATACCCTTGACTTTGGCCAACAAGGCAGTACGACTGTTCCAAACCAACGCATCTATCTATGCTGCATATGAATACCCAACAGCTACCAAACACTGTGCCTTGACTTTGGCCAACAAACACAGCTTGAATACTATTGACTACCCATATGAAACGACGGAGGGCTACGAATGGTTTCTGGCGAAAACCTTTAACGTAATGAACTTGATATCGTTGAAGGAACGGATAGCTTTTTAGAAAATATAGTGACGAAAACCTTTACTAAAGAGGTCACTCCCGGTGAAGGGATCTCGGCTCTTTCCCCGTAGGATGGGGTGCTGGATATTCATAACCGAATATCACTGTGCAAAGCAAAAGTAATCGGCTATAGTGAAGTTAATGCCCTGACGCAAACTTCTGTCCAAGGGGTCACTCCCGGTGAAGGGATCTCGGCCCTTGCCTCGTCGACTGAGGAGCAGGATATTCCAAATGAATACCACGATGCAAAACAAAAGTGAACGTCCTTGCAATAACAGCTTTTTGAAAAGTGTTCCAACAACATCAGAATAGGTTTGTTTAACTTGCATTGATCCGAATCAACGCAGTCCCATCAATTGATCACACCACAAAGAACGAAAATATACTGACGTACGTATATGCCATCCGCATTCGCCACTGGGTCCCGTCATCACCCGTTAGGTTAGCTAACTAACGGCAGAGCGGGGACTGGACTAGCGCGGATGAAAAACATATACAACATCTACTAATATATATACCAATATATAGTATTTCGCTCAAGGCGTGAAAAGAAATGCAACATCACAGAAATGTACAGCATCACAGAACAATACAGATATCTGGGATCCCCGGGTTTCACAGAGCCACTACTGAAACCCGACGTTCCCCTGGTCGTGTGGATAGCCTGTGCAATGAAATCCTAGACCCCTACGGGCGCGGCAAGTCACCCGCCAAAACCTGAAGCGAGGCAGCCCCCTCCAGCACCGTGAATGGACCACCCAGCACTTCACGGAATCCGGCAACTTGGGCACCCCTCCTGGGTCAACCTGTACCCCCTACGAGTGCGTCGAATAGCCCGCCAATTCCAGACAGAAGCCCCCCCGTCTCAATGCCCTGAGATGCGGGCCCGTTGCCCTCTAGAACCCGGCTATCCGTGCACCCCTCCGCGGGGTAACCCTAGTACAGAAAGTAGAATATACATACACCGGGTACATCGACCGCAACCAGGTCGTGCCCCAAAAGAATAATACAATCAGGCAGTGACGGCAGTCCACATGTCGGACGCTCGCCCCGCAATATCAAATGTACATAATACAACAACACTGTACTAGCATTGCATCCAGGCTATCCCCCACGACCGATCCGCAACATCACAGCAAATACATAGAACATCAACGTGAAAGTCACGTTCGCAAATCCGTCTAACCGGGCTATAGCAGTTAGACCGGATTTACCGATCGAGTGACATTCACGGTCGCAGATATAATGTAAATACTGTGAAACTAACGTGTTTAAATTTCGATCGACAAAATATCAAGAAGTGGGCCCCACGACTTACTGGTGAACAGTAACAAAATCTGGGCAAAAACGATATATATCAAAAACCCCAAAATCCCACTGAGAACCAACTGACAGAATTTGGGAGCACGTGCTCCCCACGTGGCCGCGGTTGCGCGGCCAAACCATGGGTTTGGCCGCGCTTCCGCGGCATCTTGGAGGGATCACGACCCCAAATTTTGTCGAGACTCTTAAAAGTTCCTGCTCTGATTTTTAAGACATCCAGAAATAATTTTTGAGACCGTTTAAAAACAACAGAAACTGTCGGCTTGGATTTTTGCAGTTTTCGATTTCCGGTCGGATCGAAGTTTTAAACGCGTTAGCACAAGTTAGCATAGCAAAATGGTGAGGCTCTGATACCACTGTAAGTCGACGTTAGCGCCCCGGCAGTCTACAGACGCCAAATGCGGAATAAAACTTTTTAACTTGGCGCTATCGTATACTTTAACCCGGATCTGCCATTATTGCTAAACTAACAAACAGTAAAGAGTGTAGAAAGGTTGTACCGACTGATCCGAGTCCTCCGGTCTTCATCTTCACTCCGATCTCCTCGCGGGATCTCCGTCTGTCTCCTCCTCGTCGGAAAGGGCACCACATCGCCTGTAGCTTTTACGGGCTCCCACCTCAATACCGAGGCAACTCGGGCGCGAAGCTGGCGAATCGACGCGTCCAAGATTTGCTGTAGGAAGTGTAGTGTAGAATCGTAGTCTCTTTTTGGGGTCTTGGAGTTGCCTTTAGATGGAGGGAACAATGAAACTTTGGAGGCAAATGATGCTTTCATTTTTGCAAGGAAATGAGATGAACAAAAATACACCAAATTGAACCTCTCATTTTTTTCTCTCCTCACAAATATGTGGCCGGCCAATCTTGTTGGAATGGTGGAGGGAAAAGCAATTTTTATCCATGAAGGGAGGTGATGGTAGGAGAAGAAAAGAGAGTGACCATAAACAAACATACACCATTCTTCACACTATTAAAACCATACCCTCATCAAATCACATTAAATGCAAGCATGGATGAAAGATTCAAATCCTATCATAATCAAACCATTATGCAAGAAAACCCCTCCACAAAAGTAATTTGCAAAACTGCAAATTACCCCCTCCATCGGAAAAGTCCGGCCGGGAAAGAACAAAGGAAAACCGGCCGGAACGGAATGCAAACTGGCAACTCCAGAAAACTGGTCTCGTAATAAATTACAGGAAAACCCCGACACTGTGCATACACACCCGCATCTGTATTCCGTCCGGATACAAATGCAAAGAGACAAAATCTACTCTGTACTAAACTAGGACCGGCTTAAACCAAAGCCGGCTAGTAAAATCCGTTCGATCCTGATCCGTGCAATACCGCACGTATCTGATCGAACCCTGCCATATACCTATACGGCTACTAGTACAAACCGTCCGATCCTGATCCGTGCAATACCGCACGTATCTGATCGGACCCTGCCATATCTCCATACGGCCTCTACAGCGTTTCGCCCGAAACCTGAGTAACTGAAAATGTGGTAGACTCTAAAGACTCGTCAATACTATGGATGTGGATTTAACCACTAGCACGTCAGAGGTATAAGCCAATACATAACGGGCCACCAGCTATTGACTAAAAGGGACGTCGATGAGCGAACTCATCCTGACACCCTACTGAGCCTGTCAGTGACAATATCCGTACAGTCCGGTCCGTTCGTCTATGAGCATCGCATGGCGGGCCTAGGGGGTTGGTAAAAGTCAGACCCCCAAAAACGGTACAAGTCGTGTCGGAGTGTAGCCCAGAACACCCTGAGATACTACTGGAATACCTACCAGTAAATCTCCTGCCTTGGCCAAGGACTTCGTGTAATGGCTCTCCTAGACACAGCGCGACCTCACCCCCAATACCGGGAGAGACGAAACCCCCGAAGATCCGCTCACTGCCTCCATGTGGCTCGGGACTGTACCCAACTAAAACCTGTTTGCACGACTCCTTTGAGCCGTGGTAGGGTAGTAATCAAAGCACAGTGGGAACTCACACGAGACAAATGACGATCCCCAGGTCGATGAACTAACCTGTACACATGTCACCTGGGAACTGCTATCTGACGTCAGGTATAAGACCAACTAGCATGTTCCCGGCGAGTCCTGTCCGGTGTACTCATAACCCAATGAGCACCTGTATACATCTTAGGTGATCCAACTGACACCAGTGGCTTGTGAGACCGGCCACCGCCCCTCGTCGGGGTCTCGACTGTATACACTAGTCTACTCTGGAGAATCGATGCCCTGTCTCGAAACTCCCACGACTAGGGACCTTTTAAGGATGTGCTTGTAGACCCCAGCTCCCACGTATATGATCGCCCTCATACTGCCGGTAGTCAAGCAAGAATCCCAGGGGCTCTATCAACGTGCAATAGTGACATGTCATGTCACCTAAAGCAGTACACGATGATAAAGGTAAACCTGATAGCATACTATCATCTCGAGTAAGACTGTTCTACCGGGATAGGTCCTCCCTCAATCATTGCAATCACGTGCCTGTGATCCAATAATTGACTCTGAGGGCACTATCTCCAACAGTTGTCAACTCGTGAGTAGAAGACATCACCGAGCAGAAACCGAATGTATAACTATCTCCTAGGTCATACAGTACAATACAATAATAATGGTAATAATAAAACGGTAACATCGAGTAACACAATAAGTAATAATATGAGCAGATGTGTAAAGTCAAGTACTCGTGTCTGTGTCACAAAGTAACTACATGACATGTCAATTATGTACGAATGCATCATCAAGTGGGTGTGTCCAGCAACGACACACTAAATCAAGATAAAACCTGAGTGCCGAGCATCGACACTTGAAAACATCATGAAAATCATGTCCATCTGTGATACAATATCCTCGTATATCTCGGGCGCCGCATCCTCAGATCGGCCCTCAAATCTGTCAAATCACACGATTCCGGTCGGTATCCTTCGGATGACCGCAGGGCTAATAATAACCGGTAGGTAGTGCTCCCCTTTCGAGCTCAACATCTCTCTATATGGACTTCTTGCCCCGGGGTACCTCACCGGGTCCACCACATACCCACAGACGGTGTCTCTCTCCTCGAATCGGGTATATGTACATATGTGGCTCAAAAACCGAGAAATCTGTTGGCTATAGTGCCCTCAAGTCAATTATTGGATCGCAGGCACGTGATTGCAATGATTGAGGGAGGACCTATACCGGTAGGACAGTCTTACTTGAGATGATAGTATGCTATCTGGTTTGTCTTTATCATCGTGTACATGCTTCAAGTGACATTACATATCACTGTTACATATTGATAGAGCCTATAGGATTCTTGCTTGACTACCACCAGTATGATGGCGATCATATACATGAGAGTTGGGTGGTCTATAAGCACATCCTTAAAGTGTCCCTAGTCATGGGAGTTTCGAGACTGGGCATCGACACTCCATGAGTAGACTAATGTATATGGATCGAGACCCTGGCGAGGGGCGGTGGCCTGTCTCGCAAGCCATTGGTGTCAGTTGGTTCACCTAAGATGTATACAGGTGCTCATTGGGTTATGAGTACACCGGATGGACTCGCAGGGAATATGCCAGTTGGTATTATACCTATTGTTAGATAGCAGTTCCCAGGTGACATGTGTACAGGTCTATCGACCTAAGATCGTCATTTGTCTCGTGTGAGTTCTTACTGTGCTTTGATTACTACCCTATCACGGCTCAACGGAGTCGTGCAAACAGGTTTTAGTTGGGTACAGTCCCGAGCCACATTGAGGCGGTGAAAGAATCGTCAGGGGATTCATCTCTCCCGGTATTGGGGGTAGGGGTAGAGGTCGCGGTGTGCATGGGTGGCTATAACCAGAAATCCTTGGCCAAGGTAGTCGAGAATTACTGATCTAGGATCGGTAGTGTCTCAGGTGGTGATGGGCTTGATAACGACACTAAGTATTGCATTATTAGGGGTCTGACTTTATCCACCCCTAGACCCGATATGCGATACTCATAGACGAACGGACCGGACTGTACGGATATTGTCACTGTCAGGCTCAGTAGGGTTTCAGGATGAGTTCACTCGTCGGCCACCCTTTCGCTCAATACCTGGGCAACCGTTACGTACAGCTAGTGCCACTGACATGCTTGTGGTTAAACCCACTGCCAGCGTATTGACGAGTCTTTAGAGTCCCATACAGAGGGTTTCCTTGGTTCGGGAGAAACGTTGTAGAGGCCGTATGGTTTTATGGCAGGGTTTGATCATATTCGTGCACTTGTGCACGGATCATGATCGAATAGATAATATTAATGGGTTTTGGTTTAAGCCGGATCCTAGTATTATATTGTTGGATTATTTTCATCTCTTTGTATTCGTATTCAGTCGGAATATAGATTCGGGTATGTATATACAGATGATGAGTATTCTTGTAATTCGTTACGAGTTTACTTTAGAAGATGCCATTCTCTTTTTTGTTTAAACATTTGGTTTAATGTTTATTTGTGATGGAAATTGTGAGCATAAGTTTTGACCTAAGGCATTGAATGTGGCATGTGCACACTTGGTCGCTCATGGTGTGTTTTCTTATGCCATGTTTTTTGATTCTTTATTAGTTTAAGTTGTGAGATATTTGTGTGGGGGATGGTAGATATTTTGTGGGGATTTTTCCTTAGTTACTACACACAAATATCACACAATTTCAACACTAGAAAAAGAGGGCAGCCAAGCCATTTTTTCTTGACTTGCTCATTTTCTTGTGCTCACAACTTCTTCATCTCATGGCTTCTTCTTCACCTCCACCCATACCCTCTCATGTGTTGAGAATCATTGGGTGCATTGAGACAAAATGATCACACACTCTCTCTACTTCATCTTGGGTATCTAAGATAGCAAACTTGATGTTTGAATTGCTTCGGTTTTGAAGCCGGAGCCCGTATAAAGAATCCTCGATGTGGATCCTCTTCGACGAGGGAGACCGGAGAGCGAACTTCGTCGGGGCAGCCGCAACAAGCTTGGGTTGGAGATTGAAGACCGAAGGACACGGATCGATCGGTAGCCTCTCTAAACCTTTTAATATAACTAGTATAGGGTTAATGGCACGATCCGTCGTTTAGGGTTCCGTTAGCTCCAAGTTTAAAAGTTTTTGTTTCGTGTTTGGCCATGGATTGATGGTCGGGGCACTGGCATAGCCTTACATGGTATCAGAGCTAACCCATTAACCGCATACTAATTGGTTTAGACGATGTTAAAGTATCGAAACCGAAACAACCCCAAACAATACCCGATGAATATTCCATTCTCTGTCGATTTTTTTCAGGTCTTCTAAAAATATTTTAAAAATTCCAGAAGACTAATTGGATTACTACTAGTACTTACCCCAAACCCGAGACCCAAATTCGTCAACAAAGCTTGCGAGATTACTACAGTAACCGGCCAGGCCGGCCTCGTCGACGAATTAGGTCTTGAAATTTGGGGTGTATGCTAGTTTATGGAACATTGGTTTTATGGTATTATTTATTTTAGCCCGGATTGGATATGGTTTTATCTACAGTTTTGGGGGCTATTCGGGGTTATTTCGAAGTCGATATTTCTAACTCTGTTTAAAGTTTTTTACAGTACTTGCATTACTATCTGAGACCGTAAATGTCATTAGAGCGGTACAACTTGTCTAAATGCTATATAGTTCTTTTAGACAGGTTTGCGAACGTGACATTCACGTTGATGTTCTGTGTTGTGCTGTGTTTGTTGCGGATTCGTCGTGGTGGATAGCTTGGTTGCAATGATAGTAGAGTTTAGTTTTATTTGTACATTTGATATTACGGGGCGAGCGTCCGACATGTGGACTGCCGTCACTGCCTGTTTGTATTACTCTTTTGGGGCACGCCCGGGTTGAGGTCGACGTCACCGTTGTTTATATTTTCTTTTCCGTACTAGGATTACCCCGCGATGGAGTGCACGGATAGCCGGTTTCTGAAGGGCAACGGGTCCGCATCTCATGGCATTGAGAAGGAGGGGGCCTCACTCTAGAATTGGCGGGCTATTCGCCGCACTCGTAGGGGGTACAGGTTGAGCCAAGGTGGGGTGCTCAAGTTACCGGATTCTGTGAAGTGCCGGGTGGCCCATTCACTTTGCTGAAGGGGGCTGCTTCGCTTCTGGTTTTGGCGGGTAACTTACCGCGCTCGTAGGGGTCTAGGTTTTCATTACACAGGCTATCCACGACCAGGGGAACGTCGGGTTTCGGTTGCGGCTCAAAGGAAACCTGGGGCTCCCAGATTATCTGTATTGTTCTGTAATGCTTATCGTTATTCTGTGATATTGCATTTATCACGCCTGGAGCAATCATTATATATTGTTATATATATGCTAGTAGATGTTGTATATGTTTACACCCGCGCTAGTCCAGTCCCCGCTCTGTCGTTAGTTAAGTAACCTAACGGGTGATGACGGAACCCTGTGGCGAATGCGGATGGCATATACGTACATCATATTTTCGTTCTTTTGTGGTGTGATTAATTGATGGGACTATGTTGATTCAGATCAATGCAAGGAAAACAGACCTATTCGATGTTGTTGGAACAATTTTCAAAAAGCTGTTATTACATGGACGTTTTCTTTTGTTTTGCACAGTATGAATATCCAGCACTTCATTCGACGGGGCAAGGGTCGAGATACCTTCATCGGGAGTGACCCCTTGGGCAGAAGTTTACGTCAGGGTAATAACTTCACTATAGTCGATTATTTTTTACTTTGCGTCGCGGTATTCAGTTGGAATATCCTGCACCTCATTCTATGGGGAAAGAGCCGAGATCCCTTCAACGGGAGTGACCTCTTTAGTAAAGGTTTTCGCCACTATATATTTGTAAAAAGCTATCCGGTTCCTTCAACGATATCAAGTTCATTAAGTTAAAGGTTTTTCGCCAAAAACCATTCGTAGCCCTCCGACATTTCAGACGGGTAGCACTTAGTATTCATGCTATGTTTGTTGGACTTCGTCAAGGCATAGTGTATGGTAGCTGCTTGTTACCTTTCTGTTGCATAGATAGATGCGTTGGTTTGGGACAGTCGTACAGGCTTGTTGGCCTTCGTCAAGGGCGAGTACGGGTGGGTTCAAATTAACCTGGACAATGACGGGTAGAACTTGACATGTGACTTATGATTTGTTGGCCTTCGTCAAGGTCATAAGAGCATGGGGTAAAAATCACATCGGCAGTTTCAAACATACAGGAAACTTACCAGGCATGCGCAATACCTTCTGGAGTGTGATAACATGAGTGGATTCCATCAGGTTATCATGCGATGATAGTTGGATCCCAATACCCACTGATGAGTTGGTTTACTCCTCGGGTGATTTTAGATGATCCCGACTAATTCTTCTTTCAGGTTTGGAGGAGAATTTGAGGATACAGTGGGAGACATCCTGATTAGATAAAATGATTAATCATTCTGATCTAGCTTAGAGTGCACACAGAGTGTTTCTTTTCTCTCTCTCTTTAACAGCGACCATGGCCCGACCCTAGACTATAACTCAGTAACCAAGTTAACCAAACTTTCTTAAAACACTGGCTTTTGGATTGTCAGAGTTGCATACATCATTGCCACTCCTACTTTTATCCTTCGCATTTCTCCGGAACATTCTGTATCACTAGTAAGATCCACAGTTATTGGATATGACCATCGTATAGTTACATACGAACTCGAAGAAACTTGTTTCAGATTCGAGGATGGTTTCCGGTTCTGGAGAAATTGAATAGGACTATTCAGTTGTCTTTTTCTTTTACCTTCTCTCAGGTTGCGAGGGCTCCTAGGATTAGGAGAGGGTACACCTATTGCGCTTATTGGATTGTCTTCTTCCAAACCATAGGTGTTAGTTGTATGTATGGCCTAGAGGCCAGTATTGTACAGATGATGTATATTATATTGGATGCTTGGACATATATAAAGATGACTTTCTTGCTCGATATGATAGTATGCTATCTGGTTGCTCTTTATCTTAACATGTATACCAGTCTCTTTAAACTGTCTTATGGTTACATGTTGGTAAAGCCCTTAGGATGTGTACTTGACTACCTGGACTATGATGCAGATCATACTAGTGGGGACATGGTAGTCCATAAGTACATCCTTCAAGGTCCCTAGTCGTAGGTGTATCGAGACGGGGCATCGATATACCAGTGTAGATTAGCGTATACGCTTCTCGACCCATGAGATGGGCAATGGATGATCCCATATCCATTGGTGTTTGACATCAGAGATGGTATACAGGTGCTCAGTGGAGACTGGGTACACTGGACGGACTCGCCGAGAACTCCCAGATGGTATTATACCTCACGTCAGATGGCAGTTCTCAGGTGACACTTATGCAGGTTAGTCTGTAGACCCGAGATCGTCATAGAGTCTTGTGTGATTCCCACTGTGCTTTGATCTCCACCTTACCACGTCCATGAGGGCGTGCAAAACTGTGGTTTTTGGGTACAGTCCCGAGTCACATGGAGGCAATGAACGATAGGAGGGGTTTCGTCTCTCCCGGTATTGGGAGTTGATGTTGCGCTGTGCTCGATTGGCCGTAACAAGGAAGTCCCTGGCCAGGGCTAATCAGAGATTTGCTGGTAAGTGTTACCAGTAGTTTCTCGACCCGTTATGAGCCTTACATCGGCACGACTTATCGGTTATTGGGGTCTGACGTTTACCACCACTAGACTTGATATACGACATATCAGACGAGGAGACCGGACTGTACGGGAAATGTTGCCGGTTGGCTCGACGGGAGTTGTAGCAGGTTCGCTTGTTCTCTTCTGATCGCTCAATACCCGGGCGGCCGTTACGTTTAGCTGACTGCTTGCGGCTTGGAGGTGTTTGATATGATGATCACCCACTGCCGGCGTATTGACGAGGCTTAGAGTCCCACAATGGAGTTTCCTAGTCCAGGCGAAACGTTGTGGTGCGTGTATGCGATATGCGTATGGACCCGATTAAAATACGCGTATAGGATACCGTTTATTGATCGGGCGGCTTGCGTTTGGTTTGGGTCATATGTGATATGACCGGATTGATAAATCAAGTGTTGATTTATCATTTAACCATTAGTTTCTCACTAGAAATCCTTTCTTGTGATGGATGGATGTATGCATGCATGTATGTTTTTCTTCCTTTCTAGTTTCATGCACATATGGATGTGCATGCACACATGCATACATACATCATTCTATCATGGTTGATTATACAAGGAAATGGTGGCAATATAAGACTCACACCATGGGTTTTTATTTGGATTATTATTTGATTTTTAGTTAAAACAAAATGGATAAAGGAAAGGATAATTCATGGAAGCTTTCTACACTCTTCTTGACCTAAACATGCTCACCCACCATTTAACCATGGATTACTTTTCCTTTTGGGTTTTAACTCAAGTTCAATAATGATTCAACCATGGTTTGAGATGAGAGATAAGAAATATATATTGATATATTTCTATTTTTCTTTTAAGAATTATTCTTATCTTCTTCTAAAATAGCCATCATCTTCTTCCTCCTTCTTCACTTGCTCTCTAGACTTTTGTAGTGAGCAAATTACATAACAAGATTGGATTTTGAAGTGAGAATAAGAACCACAACATCATTCTACATAAGTTTAGCCAACTTGTTTAGAGTGTTAGCTTTATTTCGTTCACTTGATCGGATAAAGTTGCAAGCTTGAACAAAGCGGACTCCGGGTAGATCATCGGTGACCTCGAGGAGTTCAAGCGGAGCTTTAACAAACCCTAAGTAGCCGAGGAGTCTAGCGTAGGGAGCTACAAAGGTTGTACTCTCTAAACCCTAGCTTTTCTTTTCATATGTTGATGTGAAAAAGTTTGGAACCCTAATTTTTCTAGGATAGATCCTTTGTAAGTTTACTTAGCACCATAAAACATAATCTTTGGTACATGTGATGCTTCCAAACCCTTCATGAGGTGCTATGTAGACCTTTCAATAGGAAGGTACCGAAAGGTAAGAAAAGAAGAAAACCAATTAGCCTAAATCTAGTGTACAGGAGGTAATAAGTAAAGACATATAAAAGTAATAAGTAAAGACATATAAAGGAATTAGAAAGAGGGCAAAGTAAATTGCGACCGCTATCATTCATGACCAAACCGCGTAGTTCATTGCCACTCCTACTTCACCTTTGAATTTCTCTAGAACACCCTGTATCACTACGAAGATCCACATCTATTGGATAATCCATCGTATGGTTATATACGAACTCGAAGGAACTTGTTCCAGTTCGAGGATGGATTCCGATTCAGGAGAAATAGAATAAGGATTATTCAGTTGTCTTTTATCTTAACCTTCTCTCAGGTTGCGAGGGCTCCTAGGATTAGGAGAGTACACTTATTACGCTTATTGGATAGTCTTCTTTCAAACCATAGGCTGGTGCCGAACGGTAGGGAAGGAAGAAAACCATATAGCCTAAGGGGGGTGTACAGAAGGTAATGAGTAAAGAAAAACAAAGGCATTTGGAGAGATGACGAAATATACGGTTACAGTCATGAATCTGGATAATGGAAGAGGCATTACTAGGAATACCCGGATACCCTTTCGAAACATTTTCATGTTTCAGTTTCACTATGTGTTGTTAAAAGAAAACTGATTTCCCAATTAGATCCTTACTCCAGGGTATGTATTTACCAGGTTTGATTCTCACATCTGTATAGTTTTACAGATGATAAGTGGGAGTAAGTTATTGGGAATTAGGTGATCATCCTCATTATATCGGAATTCGTTGTAATTGGTGATATTTGAGAAAATCACCTGGGGTTTTGCCTGATGGCAAATATTTGGTTTTGAATATCCGTTGTTATGCACCAATTTCAAACTGATATATCTGTATGTTTATTTTATAAAATGAGATATAACTTTTTGAAATTATGTCCATGACATTTACCTATATCAGTTGATAATTAGGTAAGGTGCATTAAACAGCGGTGTAATTCTTCTTAACCATAGTACAGTTTTCAACTTACGACGCACAGGATTTGAGTTGTTAAACTCAGAGGACTTATACAAAGTATTGTATGTTGTCCAGTGTCCATTAGGATAGAGGGGTTGGTACTCATACTATATTCTGTTTACTTATGACTTCTCCAGTATTAGACAGGTGTTTCGTAGAAATACAAGGTCTAAGTTTTGAGAAGTTAGAGGTACAAGAATAAAGTAGAGAACCATATGCTGCAAGTATCAGGATTCTTCAAGGTAATCGAAGATGTAGGTACTTGTGTTGGTATTCAGCTGATAGTAATAGTTTTAAGAACTTGTTTCTCTTTCAGGTTACTCATATCTGGATGCACTCCTAAGTTGAGTAATGCTGATCGACCCCTTTCCATTTTGTTGACATGCACTGAAGACAGCTGCATGATTTGAATCTGGTTCTAATTAAATCAGTGCCTCTGTTTCTATATTATATATAGAATGGTTCATATCTTAACGATGTTAAGGTCTATGGAGTTGTCCGGCTTATGCTTAAAACCAGACTCTGGACATACTCAAGGCATGTTTCTGTAATGGCAGTCTGTGGGTTATCCCGGGCTATGACGAGGGATAACTTTCTACCATCTGGAAGATCAATAGTGATATTGTTCTTGACTCGCCACAGTTTTAGTAAAATGGATTTTTTTCAGAAAACAGTAGGGGGTATGGTAGAACTGGAAGTGATTCCAGAACCACGAACGATTACTGAAAATTTAATTAGAACCTAATGATTCAATCGGGTTTGACATTCCATTAGCCACTCCGCAGATATAGTGGGTAACCTCAGGCGCCCGAGAGGTACTTCGGTATCCTCAAAGACGGTGACAGGAAGGTTCTTGTTTACCCAGACTAGCCATTACTGTTGTTCTAGACTATGAGACCCGGCAGGAGGATGAGTATAGCGTTGTTCTAAACTAGCTTTAGAAGTGCACATGTATATGACTTTGCCAGAGGGTTATTGTAGTCAGTGGGAGTAGCGGAAGCGTAGTGGACAAGTTGCTTATGTCTATTTATAGACTAAAGTAGATATAGCAGAGCTAGATCATCTATTTTTGATGTGACAGTCATAGGCTTTGACTTCATCAGAATAGGAGATGGATCTGTTAAGAAGGTAGTAGGGTGGTATGTCCTGGTATTTGGATGACATACACGTTGTAGGAAGTGAAATTCCTATACTATGATCGGTTATACTGTGGTTGTCACACAGTGGTTTCTCTACATAGGATTTGGATATTATATCAGGCATTCTGGTTACTGGATTTATGGTTTTAGATCCAGATTTGGATAGTTTCCCAATCTGGGTACTTAGACAGCATTCTAAAGGTGTTTTAGAATGGACGACTCCTGGAATGGTGGTGTACCTGCAGGTGATGGAGTCACCCTCTCTAAAGGTGTCTTACAGACTAAAGGAAAGAAGGATGTGCATGATTGGCATATCACTTGCTTAGGAAATTAAGTCAATCATAGGATGTCAAGTACCACACCAGATGTTGTTTTTGCACTAGATGCAATAAGTTCATATATTAATCCAATCCTGGAGAAACGTTCGGAAGCAGTTTATGAACATAAGTAGATATTCTAGGGATTTGGTAACGGCAGCCTCCTTCGGGAGACGGTTATCATTCCTGGCTTCCAAAGTGACCTGGATGACAGAGTGACTGTCAGAGTTATAGTTTTCCCTCTGACGAGGGGCAGTAGTTTGGACAGATGCTCTAAGCGGATACTGAGGGAGGCATGGCGCAGGATACTGATTAAATTCAGTTAACGATACAATCTAAGAAGTTTGCTGGATTTGGAGTTCATTTGTGAACTAGGTCCCATCAGATATCCAGACATATTCTAAGATAGGTATTGCTCATTTCGGGAGATGGCTTTCTCCACGAACTTGAGATAAAGAGAGACATAGAAAGAAACATCAGAGCGGATCCACTCACTGAGGCTATTCCTCGGACGCATTAGTTTCACAAACGGGTTTTGTGAGACTGATTAGTAGAGGAGTTGGGTGTTCGGTATCACACAGGCTGTGAGTATGCGACATCGCAATAATTAGCCTTAAGTGCAAGTGGGAGATTGTTGGCTATAGTGCCATCAAGTCAATTATTGGATCGCAGGCACATGATTGCAATGATTGAGAGAGGACCTATACCGGTAGGACAGTCTTACTCAAGATGATAGTATGCTATCTGGTTTGTCTTTATCATCATGTACATACTTCAGGTGACATTACAGATCACTATTACATGTTGATAGAGCCCATAGGATTCTTGCTTGACTACCAGCAGTATGATGGCGATCATATACGCGAGAGTTGGGTGGTCTATAAGCACATCCTTAAAGTGTCCCTAGTCGTGGGAGTTTCGAGACTGGGCATCGATACTCCATGAGTAGACTAGTGTATATGGATCGAGACCCTAACGAAGGGCGGTGGCCAGTCTCACAAGCCATTGGTGTCAGTTGCTTCACCTAAGATGTATACAGGTGCTCATTGGGTTATGAGTACACCGGACGGACTCACAGGGAACATGCCAGTTGGTATTATACCTATTGTTAGATAGCAGTTCCCAGGTGACATGTATACAGGTTAGTCTATCGACCTGAGATCGTCATTTGTCTCGTGTGAGTTCCCACTGTGCTTTGATTACTACCCTACCACAGCTTAAAGGAGTCAAGCAAACAGGTTTTAGTTGGGTACAGTCCCGAGCCACATGGAGGCAGTGAGCAGATCATCCGGGGATTCGTCTCTCCCAGTATTGGGGGTAGAGGTCGCGGTGTGCACGGGTGGCCATCACCAGAAATCCTTGGCCAAGCTAGTCGAGAATTACTAATCTAGGATCGGTAGTTTCTCAGGTGGTGATGGGCTTCATACTGACACTAAGTATTGCGTTATTAGGGGTCTGACTTTATCCACCCCTAGACCCGATATGCGATACTCATAGACTAACGGACCGGACTATACGGATATTGTCACTGTCAGGCTCGGTAGGGTTTCAGGATGAGTTCGCTCGTCGGCCTCCCTTTCGCTCAATACCTGGGCAGCCGTAACGTACAGCTAGTGCCACTGACATGCTTGTGGTTAAACCCACTGCCAGCATATTGACGAGTCTTTAGAGTCCCACACAGAGGGTTTCCCTGGTTCGAGTGAAACATTGTAGAAGCTGTATGGTTTTATGGCAGGGTTCGATCATATTCGTGTACTTGTGCACGGATCATGATCGGACGGATAATACTAGTGGGTTTTGGTTTAAGTCGGATCCTAGTATTATATTGTTGGATTATTTTCATCTCGTTGTATTCGTATTCAGTCGGAATACGGATGCAGGTATGTATATACAGATGAGGGGTATTCAGTAGGAATACGGATCCTAGTATTATATTCGTATTCAGTCGGAATACGGATCGCTCGTCGGCCTCAAAACTTATTTTTAAAATGATAATAAGTTTACTTTAGAAGATGTCGTTCTCTTTTTTGTTTAAACATTTGGTTTAATGTTTATTTGTGATGGAAATTGTGCATAAGTTTTGACCTAAGGCATTGAATGTGGCATGTGCACACATGGTGACTCATGGTGTGTTTTCTTGTGCCATGTTTTTTTATTCTTTATTAGTTTAATTTGTGAGATATTTGTGTGGGGGATGGTAGATATTTTGTGGGGATTTTTCCTTAGTTACCACACACAAATATCACACAATTTCAACTCTAGAAAAACAGGGAAGCCAAGCCATTTTTTCTTGACTTGCTCATTTTCTTGTGCTCACAACTTCTTCATCTCATGGTTTCTTCTTCACCTCCACCCATACCCACTCATGTGTTGAGAATCATTGGGTGCATTGAGATAAAATGATCACACACTCTCTCTACTTCATCTTGGGCATCTAGGCTAGCAAACTTGATGTCCGAGTTGCTTCGGTTTTGAAGCGGGAGCCCAAATAAAGAATCCTCGACGTGGATCCTCTTCGACGAGGGAGACCGGAGAGCGAACTTCGTCGGGGCAGCCGCGATAAGCTTGGGTTGAAGATTGAAGACCGAAGGACACAGATCGATTGGTAGCCTCTCTAAACTCCTTTTAATATAACTAGTATAGGGTTAATGGCATGATCTGTCGTCTAGGGTTCCGTTAGTGCCAAGTTCAAAAGTTTTTGTTCCGCGTTTGGCCACGGATTGATGGCCGGGACGCTGGCGTAGCCTTACAAAATCTCATGGTAGATGCCACACACATCATATCACGAGAAAACCACACTTTGCATTTTTAAAATGATAATAAGTTTATAAATTCCCTTGCGATTTTCTACAAATCCAGAAATCTCATGAAAATCGGAAATCTCAAAATCATGAGCTAATAATGAACAAAGAATATCGACATAGAGCCCAACTGCAGTATATAATTAGAATGTATGTAAACAAATGCATGAGGCATCTAAGTATGAAATATAATTTCAAAACTAGCATACGATGTCAGGAATGCTAAATAGTGCTACTTAGCTACATCTATCAGTGTATACCATGCAATAACGGTTACTACAGAGTGTACGTGACATGGAAATTACCGATGATGATGTGTGTGAGCTGGCAAGCAAGTATACGTGCAACATACGCATCATCGGTAACAGTGCAGGTGTCCTAGCAGACGAGATCATAACAGAAGGTAAACAGTGAAAACAACAATAAAGTATATAAACCTATATACGAGCCATACCATTTATTGTGGTTAAATATCATGAATCGTAGTTTTTAGAAAAGTAAGGACTACAGTGTTTTTGAGAAAAGAGATGTCTTTTTGAAAATCCGTAGCGTCTCTCAGTTTATTCTTGAAAAAGCCTTCGATTCGTCAGTTTTGAAAATAGGTATGCCTCGAGCCTAAGTTAACATATATCTACGCGACTAAAAACTAAACTAAGAACCTAGTCGATGGTGATAAGAAATCGATAATATTCCGATCCGATATATCTAATAGTCGGCGATCCAGCCTCATATCATCACTTACGGTAATAATACATCGTACGACATCCTCGAGTCAAGAGTGTGGATCAATCATCATATGTATCTTGTACGGTAAAATCCATCGTATGGAATCCCCAAAATCGAGGGTATGGGTCAAATATCATATATAAATCATCATTCGTACGGTATCAATCATCGTACTATATCAATATCATAAACAGTGGTACGAATCTAAGGTCTCATACAATCTATTTTTCATCAAGTCGCATGTTATCGCATGTTTGAATACATATCGCCCAACGATCCTTTATTATATCATATCATATACGGTGTCCTCGACTCAATCATATATCATAAATTCACGGCATGCCCGATCATATCGACTCATATCCATATAACATATACTATCCTCATCTCACGTGTATATGTATGTATGTATGTACACACACACACACACACACACACACACACACACACACACACACACACACATGCACACATATGCACACAAACATATATACCAAGTGTATGCGTGTGTGCGACTAAGTAAGCCGACGACTTACGACTCTGGAGCTAAACTTAGAGTAAACTATCTTACTAGTACGCCAAGTCTAATCTATAGTCTCCTAGCGACCCTATTTACTAGGTATCCAAATCTCACATAAACATATATACTGTAAATATACAACCTATTCTACGGTTGCGGGGGTGTTATACGTCATCCACCCGACTTCCCCCGTAGATATACATCTACTCACCTGCCAAGTCCTCGCTTAGTCGAAGTCGATGTGCTTCGTCGTCTTGAAATTCCATGCAAAGGTACCTACAAATCAACACATATATCACAACATTATTAAAACCAAGTCCGAAAACCGATACAGCACACGAAGTGCTCATAGGTTAGAACCTATATTTTACGCATGCAAGAACAACCAAATAACCCTCGTCGTTGACGTACAAATGTCCAACGACCAAATTTCATCAAGAATTTCATAAATCCAAGTTTCAAATACCGGAAAACATTGTCAAACCCAACTCAAAAGCTCCCAGATTTTTGCATAGATAGATAGGGACAAAACTAACAATACAGTAGCTAGGTTATGAGGAGTATGAGCTATAGGCGAAACCCAAACACCAGAAGCAAAAAATTTGGCCGACCAAACTACTACAGTAACCGTCCCCGCCTCCCCAACGTTGGAATTGGGGTATCGTTCTTCTGTGGTAGTCTTCTAGTGGTCTAACTAAGTCAATGTGGTTGTTTGTTTTTCTTATAAACATCTCAGGTTGCTCCAGATTCCATTTTGAGCATCAAAAATCACAGAAAACTGACAGGGGGAAATTCTAAGTTCGTTTATTCGGTTCTATTCTCTGGTCCAGGCCAGTAAACACTACTAAAGTCATGTAAAACACTCACTAACCTCATTTACACTTTCACAATTCAAAATATCCTTAACCTTCTCTTGCAATATTCAAACTACACTAATCTTCACTAGTTTAATTCTAAACTAAACTAGGACATTAGGAAAACTAAAAACTTAATTAAGGGTGTGAAATTATACCTCATTTAGCAACTCAAGAATTTTCTTAAGTTGCTCAAAGACTTCAAAACCTCGACTTGATGCCTCCATAGGGTTTGTGAAGAGCTTGTGCACAAGATTTGTGAAAGGAGTATAAGATTTTAGCCTTGATTTGGTGGTGTTTTGATGGGGTGTAGTGGAGGTGATGGAGGGAGATGAAGAGAAGAAGAGAAGAGATGAAGAAAATGAAGAGGATGAAGTGAGGAAATATCTAGAGCCATGGTAGAAACCCCTCTCTCTCTCTCTCTTTCTCTCTCACCCTCACCTAGGCTATACCTCCATGTCTCCCCCATGCCATGCCAAAATAATATCCTTTTCCTTTCATTTTTTTTTAAAAACAAGATACAAAACCATGCATAAATGAAGAATTGAGGTCATTTTCATAAAAATGTAACAAGTATTTGCAACATGTTTTGTTGCATGCCATGATGCATAATCAAGATTAATGAAAGATTAGTGAAAATTAATCAAGTTTAGCATTAACATAGAATACAAATAATCAATTCTTATAATTTCTTTCAAAATCAATAATTCTTATTAATTTTCCAAATACTTTCCAAACTATCGGTATATAATTATACCCCTTTCATTAAAACTAATCTCCATACCTTAAAATATTTATAATAATTCATTATTTAATTATTTAAATTCCCAAAAATAATATTTTATTTTCTGAAATGTTACAATGACTCTGTATGGGGCGATGGTTGATCATATATCCATTGGTGTTTGACATCAAAAATTATACACGAGTGCTCATTAGAGAATGGGTACACCGAACAGGACTCGTCGAGAACTCCTAGTTAGTACCATACCTATCGTCAGATAGCAGTTCTCTGGTGAAACTGGTACAGGTTAGTCTGTAGACCCGAGATCCTCATAGAGTCTTGTGTGGTTCTCACTGTGCTTTGATTTCCTCCCTACTACGGCTCAAAGGAGTCGTGCAAACAGGTGGATTTTGGGTACAATCCCGAGTCACATGGAGGCAATGAGCGATAGGAAGAGCTTCGTCTCTCCCGGTATTAGGAGTTGATGTTGCGCTATACTCAATTGGCTATAACAGGAAGTCCCTGGCCAAAGCAGTTGATGAGATTTACCGGTAAGTGTTATCAGTAGTTTCTCGAACGGTTATGAGCCATACATCGGCATGAATTATCAAGTTACTGGGATCTAACGTTACTGCCCCTAGACTCGATACGCGACATATCATACGAAGAGACTGGACTGTACGGTTGTTAGTGTTTATGTCCTAGAAGGCCATTACTGTATCATACTAGTTTGTATATTACTTAATGGAAGCTTGGGATATTCACAGTTGTATTGACAGTCTTGCTAAAAATGGTAGTATGCTACTTGGTTTGAGTCTACTTTAATAAGTGCATATGTTTCTTGTAATGTATCGCTTATACATATTAGTAGAGCCCTTAGGATCTTTGCTTGATTACCAGCGTTGTGATGGCAGTCACACTAGTGGGGGCTGGGTAGTCTATAAGCAACATCCTATACAGGTCCCTAGTCGTAGGATTATCGAGACAGGGCATCGATACTCCGGAGTAGACTAGTGTGTACGCTTCTCATCCCAGTTGGGGAGATGGCCTGTCCCATAGCCATCAGTACGTCGTACTGGAGATAGTATACAGGTGCTCGTTAGGTTACGGGTACACCGGACAGGACTCACGGGGAACTGTTGGTTGGGATTATACCCGTCGTCAGTTAACAGTTCCCAGGTGACATGAGTACAGCATAGTCCGCAGACTTGACACTGCTACTTCGCCTCGAGTGTGTCCCACTGTTCTTAGATTGCTACCCTACCATGACTCAAAGGAGTCGTGCAAACAGGTAGCAGTTGGGTGCAGTCCCGTGCACTTGGAGGCAGTGGCGGTTAGACAGGATTCGTCTCTCCCGGTATTGGGAGTTGATATCGCGCTGTGTCAGAGAGCCATTACGCAAAGTCCCTGGCCAGGGCAAGCGAGATTTACTGGTAGGTTTTCCAGTAGTTTCTCAAGGTGTAATGGACTACGCTCTGACATGACTTATATCGCTTTTAGAGGACTGACGCTTGCCGCCCCCTAGGCCCGATATGCGATAGTCTTAGACGAATAGACCGGACTGTATGGAGATTGTCACAGCAGGCTCAGTAGGAGTTCGGATGGGTTTACTCATCGGCCTTCTTATCGACATCTACCTGTGGACCGTTACGTACAGCTAGTGCCGCTTGCGGTCTGTGGTTAAACACACTACCAGCGTAGTGTCGAGTCTTTAGAGTCACACACAGAGAGTTTCCCTGCTTCGGGCGAAACGATATAGAGGACGTATGGTTTTACGACAGGGTTCGGACGCATACGTGTTTTTACGCACGTACGATGTTCGGAAAGTTTTTACTAGTCGGCTTTGGTTTAAGCCAGATTCTAGTATCGGATTATTGGATTTATACAGTCTAAAGATTTTCCGTGTTTTTACGGATTGGAGGGGCATTCTCGTAATTTGTCGGGAAGCTTCTTGAAGCATGGTGACTTGGGGGTTAAGGTGGCATTTGCATTAATTGGATAAGTGAGTCATGGTGTGATTCATACATGGAGTTAATGAATCATTTATGATTTAAATGACTCATGTGATGAATCACTTAGTGTATTAATGAAACATGATGATATATCATTATTTGTTATTCATTTAATATGTATGATATGTTTCATATATGCACATATGATCTATTCATCCAAAAGGATTCTTATTCTCACCTTCTCTCTCCTCAAGCTCTCTCTCTTCAAACCCTAACCTTAACCTCTCATGTGTTGAGATCAAGGGTTAGCTAGACTAATACTTCCATTATCCAACTCTATATCACCTAGGTTGCTTAGATTAGCACTTTGAGTAACCTAGTTACCTCAAGTTAGAGGTTAAGCTTGGAGTAGGAGCTCTCGGGTGGATCGTCTTTGACTCGAGGAGGCCGTTGAGGTGCCGACGTTCCAAAGAGCTTACAAAGAGTGGAGGACAGTGATGAAGACCAGAAGGACAAGTTACGTGAGGTATAACTTCGAATCAGAGCAGTTAAACCTTTCGTAGTTTGCTAGTAACGGTATAGATACGATTCATGCACTCAAGTCCGTGTTACGAAGCTTTGATAATCGTTTTTCATATATTCCGTCTCCCCGCAAGTTCGTGGGGTGCGTGACATGGACTTACAGTGGTATCAGAGCCAACTAAACCATTACTAGCTTGTTAGAAACTAATTAGAAGTTCGATCGACGGAAAACACGAAAACAAAACCCTAATACCCTATCAGTTTCTGTTGATTTTAAAAGTGTCAGAAAAATTATTTGATATGCCTTAAAATTCGCAGCAGGGTATTATAAGAATACTTGGAAAATACGAGCCCCTAACTCGGCAAGACGGCCGCGGATCAGCGGCAAGAAGGTGCTTTTGGCCGCGGATCCGCCGCCGAGTCAACGCCGAGTTGACTCGGATTTGCTCTGTTATTCATTGTTTTTGGTGTTTTGGTTTCCTGTATGTTCTGTTTCTACCCAGGTTACTTCTTTGCTGGCTTGCTATTGGGGTAGACACGGAAAATGGTTATCGATCGATATTCTAAGTTATTTGCTAATCGGGTTTTTATCTGTAATGATTAATGTGTTCGTAAACCTCCCCAAACTGCTAGTATGTCGGTTGGCAGGGGGTTGCACATTTCTGTAATGTTTACTGTTTATGAATATGAACTAGATTGGATCGTTGTGATGATGAGCCGGGGTTTGAGATGGGTTTTAAATTCATTCATTCGATGTAAATTGTAATATGATGTAATATTCTTTTGCGGGGCACATCCAGGTTGCGGTTATAGCCACCGTTGTATTATTTCATTTACTGGTTTTTGCTCCTAGGATAGACCCAAGGTGGGGCACATAAACTACCAGGTACGTTGAAGTGTTTAGTGGCCTACTCACGTTGTTGAGGGAGACCGCTTCACTTCAGGTACTTGGCGGGTAGTTTGCCGTACCCGTAGGGGTCTAGGGTGGGGTAATGGCTATTCATCACAACTGTGTAATCCGTCTTTTGTTGCAGGCTCAAAGCAAACGCGGATTGCTTGTATATCCAATAATGTTCACCTGAGATCTAGAATGCCTATTATTGCGTCTGACGAATGTACAATATCTATATATGATAGCTATTTAGACGTCACTTATGTTTTACACCCGCGCTAGTCCAGCCCCCGCTCTGTCGTTAGTTAAGTAACCTAACGGGTGATGACGGGACCCAGTGGCGAATGCGGATGGCATAAGAGGACGTTGTATTTTCGTTGTTTTCTGCAATGATAGGTTAAATGATGGGACGCATTATTTTAAATGCAAAGAAAATAAACCAAAGTTGAATCGTTGGAACAAATTTAAAAAAAACCACTCGGTTATTTTAAAAGAGCAGAATTTTTAATTGCGGAGCTTTAACCACTCCTTTTAAAAAAACTATCAGGTTCCTTCGATTATATCAAGTTCACTACGTTCACGGTTTCGCCAAAACCAGTCGTAGCCCTCCGTCATTTCTTATAAATGGTCAGTAGTATTCAAGCTATGTTTGTTTGGCCCTTAGTCAAGACATAGTGATTGGTAGCTGCTGGGGTATTCATTTGTTGCATAGATAGATGAGTTGGTTTGGGACAGTCGTATTACTTTGATTGGCCCTTAGTCAAGAGTATATACGGGTGGGTTCAAATTAACAAGATAATGATGGGTTGAACTTGACATGTGACTTATGATTTGTTGGCCCTTAGTCAAGGTCATAAGAACATGGGGCAAAAATCCACATCGGGAGATTCTAAAGAAACTGAAACTTGCTAGTGTTGCATACCATTTGGAGTTTGATGAATGTTGGTAGGATTCCTTCAACATTATCATACGATGATATTTGGATCCCGATCCTACTGTGAGTATATGCTACTTATCAGGTGATTCGTCACTTAACGATCAATGCTATAAACCAAGTAGGTGTCGAGAAAGGTGTCAGCGGGGCTACGCCCCCAGAGAAAAGAGGTTATTTAATTAAGGAACTTCGCGAAAGCGTTGGAAAACCTCCCTCGAAGTACCGACACTAGCCTGGCTGAACGGTTAAGCAAGTATTGTACAGTGAGAATAGTCCTGGCTAATTCTTCTTTTATAGTTTGAGGAAGGATTCGAGAAACAGTGGGAGCCATCCAGTTTAGATAAATTAAAAACCAATCTAAACTTGCAAGAGCATCATGCTAAAGTATTTTCTTCTCTCTCTCTCATTGCAACGACCTTGTGACCATGACTAGGTTACATCTAGATAACAAGTTGACTGAATCTAACTTATATGACTGGCAAAGGTCTGTCCTGATGTCCATTGCCTATGACAAGCTGACCACCCTATTACTACTTAAGATCCCGTCATCCCAGGTCCAGTTTCCACCGTCGCGGATATGGATATCCGTCAGACAAGGGAAAAGGATAAAGCGAAAGCTAAGTGCCTCGTGTTAGCTTCAGTTGATGGTGTATACCAGAAGCAGCACGAAAAGATGGACTTAGTTTCCATCTTTCTCCATAACAAAGATTTATATGGAGAGCAATCTCATATCGCAAGATATGAGACCTCGAACGAATTAATTCAAGCGAGGTTGGCTGTCGGGTCATCTGTAGGGAACGACGTCCTTACAATGACTAGCTATATTGATGAGCTCAAGGACCTGGAGACCACGTTGGGAAACAGGTCATACGCTGACTTATTTCCACAGTCCCTACCCTCTACTTACACCCTGAAGGAAACCAGGGAGACACAAGCTCTGCTTAATGGGGGACCTTCTTCTTCTACATCCAGGGCGAAAGCAAAGGGTGAAAAGAAGAAGACCTCTACAAAGCCGATATACGGTGTCAATAAAGTAGGAGGAAAGGGAAGAGCAAAAGTTTCGGGACTTGGGGACCGTTACGTACAGCTAGTGCCGCTTGCGGTCTATGGTTAAACCCACTGCCAGCGTAGTGTCGAGTCTTTAGAGTCCCACACAGAGAGTTTCCCTGCTTCGGGCGAAACGATATAGAGGTCGTATGGTTTTACGACAGGGTTCGGACGCATACGTGTTTTTACGCACGTACGATGTTTGGAAAGTTTTTACTAGTCGGCTTTGGTTTAAGCCAGATTCTAGTATCGGATTATTGGATTTATACAGTCTAAAGTTTTTCCGTGTTTTTACGGATTGGAGGGGCGTTCTCGTAATTTGTCGGGAAGCTTCTTGAAGCATGGTGACTTGGGGGTTAAGGTGGCATTTGTATTAATTGGATAAGTGAGTCATGGTGTGATTCATACATGGAGTTAATGAATCATTTATGATTTAAATGACTCATGTGATGAATCACTTAGTGTATTAATGAAACATGATGATATATCATTATTTGTTATTCATTTAATATATATGATATGTTTCATATATGCACATATGATCTATTCATCCAAAAGGATTCTTATTCTCACCTTCTCTCTCCTCAAGCTCTCTCTCTTCAAACCCTAACCCTAACCTCTCATGTGTTGAGATCAAGGGTTAGCTAGACTAATACTTCCATTATCCAACTCTATATCACCTAGGTTGCTTAGATTAGCACTTTGAGTAACCTAGTTACCTCAAGTTAGAGGTTAAGCTTGGAGTAGGAGCTCTCGGGTGGATCGTCTTTGACTCGAGGAGGCCGTTGAGGTGCCGACGTTCCAAAGAGCCTACAAGAAGTGGAGGACAGTGATGAAGACCCGAAGGACAAGTAACGTGAGGTATAACTTCGAATCAGAGCAGTTAAACCTTTCGTAGTTTGCTAGTAACGGTTTAGATACGATTCATGCACTCAAGTCCGTGTTACGAAGCTTTGATAATCTTTTTTCATATATTCCGCCTCCCCGCAAGTTCGTGGGGTGCGTGACATGGACTTACAACGGTAAGTGTTACTTATAGGCTTCATGGGAGTTTAGACAAGCTTGCTTGTTAATCTTCTAATCGCTCAATACCTAGGTAGACGTTACATTCAGCTAGTACCGCTGACGGCTTGTGGGTGACTGATGTGATCATCACCTACTGCTGGCGTATTGACGAGTCTTTAAAGTCCCATACAGAAGTTTCCTCATTCAAGCGAAACGAAGTAGGGGGCATATGTTGATATGTGCGGGAGGGCCTGATTAAATACGAGTATATGATACCGTATTCTAATCTGGCGGTTATTTGTTATCAGTTAGGTTATATGTGATATAACCGGATTATTGAATCAAGTGTTGATTTGATAATATGATATAAAGATAAATAATATTAATCGGTTATATGTGATATAACCGGATTATTAAATCATGTGTTGATTTTATGATGTGATATATATTTATATTTGATATAATTATATATTAACTAATATTATTAGTTCACTTATTATGTTTCTTAATATATATATATATATATATATATATATATATATATATATATATATATATATATATCTGTGTGTGTGTGTGTGTGTGTGTGTGTGTGTGTTGGTTATATGTATGCCCTAGAGGCCATTATATGTATAGTGGATGCTTGGACATATATATATGTATATTTTGATATATGACTTCTTTGCTCGACATGATAGTATGCTATCTGGTTTTACTTTATCTGACATGTTTGCTTGATACTGTTCATTTAATACATGTTGATAAAGCCCTGAAGATATATGCTTAACTTCCATGGCTATGATGGAGATCATACTAGTGGGGCATGTGTAGTCTATAAGCATATCCTCAAATGTTCCTAGTCGTAGGTATATCGAGATAGGGCATCGATATTCCAGAGTAGACTAGCTTGTACGTTTCTTGACCCATATGATGGGTGATGGATGATCCCATATCCATTGGTGTTGTGACATCGAAGATTGTATACGGGTGCTCAGTGGAGACTAGGTACACTGAACGGACTAACAGAGAATTCTTATATGGTATTATATCTATCGTCGGATAGCAGTTCTCTGGTGACACTGGTACAGATTAGTCTGTAGACCCGAGATCGTCATAGAGTCTTGTGTGTTCTCCAGCTGGACTTTGATTTCCACCCTGCCACGGCTCTGCTAAGTTATGCAAACAGGTGGCTTTTGGGTATAGTCTCGAGACACATGGAGACGGTGAGCGATAGGAGGGGTTTCGTCTCTCCCGATATTGGGAGTAGATGTTGTGCTATGTGCGATTGGCTCTGACTTGAAGTCCCTGGCCAGGGCTGATGAGATTTACTGATAAGTGTTATCAGTAGTTTCTCGACCGGTCATAGACTAAATCGACATGACTTATTGAGTTATTAGGGCTCGACGATTCCATCCTTAGACTTGATATACAGCATATCAGACGAAGAGACCGGACTGTACGGTAAGTGTTGCCAATGGCTCGACGGGAGTTTTGACGGGTTCGTTTGTTTTTCTTCTGATCGCTCAATACCCGGGTGGCCATTACGTTTAGCTGACCGCTTGCGGCTTATAGGAGTTTTGATATGATTATCACCTACTGCCGGCGTATTGACGAGTCTTAGAGTCCCACACAGGATTTTTCTAGCTCAGACGAAATGATGTGGTGTGCATATGTATGCAGGAGCTCGATTAAATACGAATATGTGATACCGTATTTTAATCGAACGTTCGATATTGGTCGGGTCGCATTTGATGTGACCGATTCATTAAATCAAGTGTTGATTTAATATTATCTATAAGCTCACTTTTAATTAACCCTTTTTCTTTTGGATGTATGCATGTATGTTCACACATACACATGATGATGTGCATGCACACATACACACATACATATGTGTCATGGTTGATGATATAAAGTAGATGGCAATATAAGACTCACAAGGTTGATAAATATCTAGATTTTTGTTAATAGATTAAAGGAAAAAGGAAATTAGCATAATGACTCATTTTCTACACACTTCTTATTTGACCATTGACTTTAACCATGGTTTAATTTCCTTTTGTTCTTTAACCCATCCAAATAATATCTAGATATTTAGCCAACCATGGTTATATGTGAGAGTGTCTCATATATAATATTTTCTTTTTCATTTTTGAAAATAAGCTTTCATTATTTACACAAAAGCTTTTGCCATCTTCACCTTCCTCCTTCTCCAAGCTCTCTTGAGTTTTATTTTGAGTGAGGAACGAAAAAAGAAAGGGTTTTTAAATGAGTTTACAAACCACACAACCATTCTACACTACCCTAGCCCTTTAGTGTAGAATGTTTGCTTCATTAAGTGAGGCAAAGAGCTTGACCTAGGAATCTCCGGGTGGATCATCGTAGACGACGAAGGACCTTGAGTGGAGTCGTTCCAAGTTTCGAGCAAAGCCGTAGGAGTCCTAAAGACCGAAAGAGTTAACTACAAAGGTTGTATTCTCTTTTCTTTTAGTTTAGACTTCACATAATGATGTTATTACCCTAATCTCTAGTTACGATTCGTAGTTTGTTTGTAATAGCCCTCTTTAAAATGAAGTTCACTACTTTATGATGTTGCTGTTAGTGTATATGCCCTAGAGGCCATTAATGTATCATACTAGCTTGTATATTACTTAATGGAAGCTTGGGATATTCACAGTTGTATAGACAGTCTTGCTCAAAATGGTAGTATGCTACTTGGTTTGTTTCTACTTCAATATGTGCATGTGTTTCTTTTAGCATATCGCTTATACATATTAGTAGAGCCCTTAGGATCTTTGCTTGATTACCAGCGTTGTGATGGCAGTCATACTTGTGGGGGCTGGATAATCTATAAGCACATCCTTATACCGGTCCCTAGTCGTAGGACTATCAAGACAGGGCATCGATACTCCGGAGTAAACTAGCGTATGCGCTTCTCATCCCAGCACGGGAGGTGGTCTGTCCCACAGCCATCAGTACGTCGTACTGGAGATAGTATGCGGGTGCTCGTTAGGTTACGAGTATACTGGACAGGACTCGTCGGGAACTGATGGATGGTATTATACCTATCGTCAGTTATCAGTTCCCAGGTGACATGAGTACAGCTTAATCCGCTGACTTGACACTGTCACTTCGCCTCGAGTGTGTTCCCACTGTACTTAGATTACTACCCTACCACGGCTCAAAGGAGTCGTGCAAACAGGTAGTAGTTGAGTGCAGTCCCGAAGCATATGGAGGCAGTGACGGTTAGACAGGATTCGTCTCTCCCGGTATTGGGGGTTGACATCGCGCTGTGTCTAGGAGAGCCATTACACGAGTAGTCCCTGGCTAGGGCAAGCGAGATATACTGGTAGGTTTCCAGTGTTATCTCAGGGTGTTCTGGGCTACACTCCGACACGACTTGTACCGCTATTAGGGGACTGACGTTCACCACCCCCTAGGCCCGCCATGCGATGTATCAGACGAACAGACCGGACTGTACGGATATTGTCACATACAGGCTCAGTAGGAGTTCGGATGGGTTTACCTCATCGGCCTTCTTATCAACATCTACCTGGGGACCGTTACGTACAGCTAGTGCCGCTTGCGGTCTGTGGTTAAACCCACTGCCAGCGTAGTGTCGAGTGTTTAGAGTCCCACACAGAGAGTTTTCCTGTACTGAGCGAAACGTGTAGAGGCCGTATGGTTTTACGGCAGGGCTGCGATCACTTACGTGCACTTGTGTGCGTATGCTGTTCGGGCAGGCAATACTAGTGGGCTTTGGTTTAAGCTGGATCCTAGTATTGCACAGATGGATTTGTTTTGTCTTCTATGCATTCGCATTCTACGGAATGCGGATGCGGGTGTGTATGCACAGTTTTGAGGAGCGATGAAGGAGGATGTGCCTCATTAGGGTTTTGGCAGTTGGTTCGGCAAAAACCGTTATGTGGCAGGCTCATTAGGGTTTTGGCAATTCGTTCGGTCAAAACCATTATGAGCCAGAGACATTACATACTAATCCCTTTAGTGATAATTTTGTGATGGCTAATTGCATTGACCATTTGACCACCATGACCTCTCTTGACTTTGTTGACCCGTTGACCGGAGTTGACCATTGACCTTCATGAGAGGTCTACACTCTTCTTTGGATTTTCTTTTTCTTTTTGATTATGAAAATGGTCAATTCAATGTAGCATAAACTTTATCATGATAGGATTTGTAATGATGTTGTTTTACTATTATTGCAACCATGGTGCCTTTTTTCTTTTGTGATGATATTCATTTTCTCATTCTCATTCTCTCTCTTGGAAAAAGAAAAAGAGAAAGAGCTCCATGGTTGCAAAACTCTCCTTCATCTTCCTCCTCTTGAAACCATCCTTTGATCTCATGTGTTGAGAGAAAAAGGATCCCACTTGACAAAACCTTCCCTCTACTACTTCTACACAACCTAGGACAACAAGACTAGCGATCTTGTTGCCCTAGTTGCCTCGGCTCGAGGTGGGGCTCGGTGTACATCTCTCGGGTGGATCGTCTTAGACTCAAGAAGGCCGCGGAGGTGACCAAGATCTGGATCGTTCCTTGGAGCTTGGACGGACGAGCGGGACAGCGGAATGAAGACCCGAAAGACCGGTTTCGTGAGGTATAATTTCTACGGCATGGTAGTTAAAGCCTCTAGTAGTTTGCTAGTTTCTAGTTTAGCAAAGATCCGGCTTTTAGTCCATGTTGCCTTTGCGCTAAATATATGTTTTTCGCCGTTTCCGCCTCCCTGTAAGAACCGGGGTGAGCAACGTGGACTTACAGTGGTATCAGAGCCTAGCTAAACATAAACTAGCAAGTTAGCATAGTGTTTAGAATATCGATTGGAAAAAAAGTCGCAAAACACGCCCGGAAAAAACCAAGTTTCTGTCGATTTTTTATACTGCTCAAAAAGTGATTTAACATATATGATAAATCATCTCAGGGTTTTGTAAAAACACAGCAGAAAAACAATCCAGTGACTCGGTCAAAGCGCCGCGGATCCGCGGCAAGAACATGCTTCCTGCCGCGGATCCGCGGCCGAGTTGACTCGGCTGTGGACCGGGTTTTCTGCAGTGTTTTTATTTGGCTGTTTTGGGATTTTTAATACATGTTTTTTCTACCCAGATTTTCCAGAGAGCAAATTGACTTTTAGGTGGTTAAAAATCCGTATTTTGATCGATATTCCGTAGACTTTGGCTAATGGATATTATCTGTGATGTGATATATGTATTGAACGTCTACTAATCGCTATAAGTCGATTAGTGGGGGTTATACATATCTGTGATCTGTAATGTTGATGGTTTGTGTATATGAACTCGGTGGATTGTCGCGGATGAATAGCCGGGGTGGATGTGAGATGAGAGTTTCTTTTTCTTTCATTCATGTAAAATTTGTAAATTGATGTAATATTATTTATATGGCCGCACAACCGGGTCGGGGTTGTAGCCGTCATTGTATAATTTCTTTTTACTGTTTTTGCTCCTAGGATAGACCCAAGGTGGGGTGCACAAACTACCGGGTATCTCGAAGTGCCGAGTGGCCTACTCACGGGTTGAGGGAGGTTGCTTCGTTTCGGGTACTTGGCGGGTAGTTTGCCGCACCCGTAGGGGTCTAGGGTGAGGTTTGGGTATTCATCGCGACCGTGTAATCCGCTTTTCGTTGCAGGCTCGAACGAATCGCGGGTTCCTAGTATATCCAAAGTGTTCATCTGTGATCTGGAATGACTATCATTGCTATATATCTATATATGATATCTATTTAGGTGTTGCTTATGTTTTGCATCCGCGCTAGTCCAGCCCCCGCTCTATCGTTAGTTAAGTAACCTAGCGGGTAATGACGGGGCCCCGTGGCGAATGCGGATGGTATAAGCGTACGCCATATTTTGGTTGTTTTCTGCAATGGTAGGATTAAATGATGGGACGCATTGGAATTAATGAAAGAAAATAAACCAAGTAAAAGTCGTTGGAACACTTTCAAAACCACTTAGTTCTTTTCAAAAACCAGATTTTAAACGCGGAGCTTGAACCACTCCTTTTAAAAATCTATCTCGTTCCATCGATTATATCAAGTTCACTACGTTCACGGTTTCGCCAAAACCATTCGTAGCCCTCCGTCATTTCAGTTAAATATTCAGTAGTATTCAAGCTATGTATTTTGACCTTCGCCAAGGCATAGTGATTGGTAGCTGCTGAATATTTATCTGTAGCATAGATAGATGCATTGGTTTGGGACAGTCGTACTACTATTTTGGCCTTCGTCAAGGGTATGTACGGGTGGGTTCAAATTAACCTGGACAATGACGGGTAGAACTTGACATGTGACTTATGATATGTTGGTATTCGTCAAGGTCATAAAAGCATGGGGCAAAAATCCACATCGGGAGTTTCAAAAGAACTGAAACTTGCTAGCGCTGTATACCATTTGGAGTGTGATGATTCTGGTAGGATTCCTTCAATTTTGTCACGCGATGATATTTGGATCCCGATCCTACTGTGAGTATATGCTACTCCTCGGGAAATTTCTCACTTAACGATCAATGCTATAAACCTAGTAGGTGTCTAGAAAGGTGTTAGCGGGGCTACGCCCCCAGGGAAAAGAGGTTCTTAAATTAAGGAACTTCGCGAAAGCGTCAGAAAACCTCCCTCGAAGTACCGACACTGGCCTGGCTGAACGGTTAAGCAAGTATTGTACGGTGAGATTGATCCCGACTAATTCTTCCTTTATGGTTTGAAGAGGGATTCGAGAGACAGTGGGAGCCATCCTGTTTAGATAAACTAAAAAAACCAATCTAAACTTGCAAGAGCATCATGCTGAGTGTTTTCTTCTCTCTCTCTTAATTGCAGCGACCCAGTGACCGCACCTAGGTTACATCTAGATAATAAAATGACTGAATCTGACTGTTATGACTGGCAAAGGTCTGTCCAGATGTCCATTGCCCATGACAAGCTGGGACACCTCTTGACTGATCCAACCCCTGCCGTCTCAGGTCTAGTTTTCCCTGTCACGGATATTCATATCCGCAAGACATCGGAAAAGGAATGTGCGAAAGCCAAGTGCCTCGTGTTAGCCTCAGTTGATGGTGCATACCAGAGGCAGCACGAGAAGATGGACTTAGTTCCTATCTTCCTCCATAACAAAGATTTATATGGAGAGCAATCTCATATCGCAAGATATGAGACCTCAAACGAATTGCTTCCAGCGAGGTTGGCTATCGGGTCATCTGTAGGAGGCAACGTCCTTACAGAGACCAACTCTTTTGAGCTCTCGGACCTGAAGACTACGTTGAAGAACGGGTCAGATGCTGACTTAGTTCAATAGTCTCTACCTATTACCCTGAAGGAAACCAGGGAAGTGGAGAGAAAGGGAAGGGCAGAAGTTTTAGGGCTGGATTTAGTAAAAGAAGGACGTTCCTATTGTTACAGGAATGAACATTGGCAGAAGGATTGCAGGGCTAGCATAGCCAGTAGCCAGAATTCGAAGCATGTTGTGGCTTCGGCTTCGGGTGTGTTTGTAATAGAGAACTGTATATCAGTTAACCCTACTTCCTGGGTATTGGATACCGAATCAGGATCTCACATCTATAATTCGTTACAGGCTCTGAGAAACCGTAGGGTTATCAAGAAAGGTGATATGACTCTCAGGGTTGCTAACGGAATGAGCATGTATGCTGAATCCGTAGGGGAATATCATCTAGGACTGACAACTGGGCAGATATTGATTCTGCGTGACTTTTTTATGTACCAAGTGCGACTTATAATATCATATCTGTATCCTTACTTTCTAAGGAAGGATATGATTTTACTTTTGTAAGCGATGTAGTAAATAACCACCTAAATCAAGTTCTGATTGGGTCAGGTACATTGAAAAACGGTATATACGTTTTGAATCAAACTCAGGTCTTCAGTATCCAGAACACACTTAAAAGAAAGTTTCCGGAATTAAATCAGGCTTTCTTATGGCATTGTAGACTGGGTCACATTAATGAGACACGGTTGACAAAGTTACATAAAGAAGGATACTTGAATCCGTTCGAGTACCAGTCTTATGCCACTTGTGAAGCTTGTTTCATGGGAAAGATGATAAAGACTCCGTTCACTGGACACGGAGAAAGAGCAAGTAAGCTCTTGGGACTCATACACAGTGATGTGTGTGGTCCAATGTCTACACATGCGCGAAGTGGTTATTCACACTTCATTACTTTCACAGATGATTTCCCTAGGTATGGGCATGTCTTCTTGATGAAGCACAAATCCGAGGCCTTTGAGAAATTTCAGGAATACAAGAATGAAGTTGAAAAACAAACAGGCAAAAGTATCAAGACACTGAGATCTGATCGAGGTGGTGAATACTTGAGTGCCGAGCTTCTGGACTTCTTAAAAGAGAATGGAATTCTCTCTCAGCTTACTCCTCCATACACACCACAACACAACGGTGTATCAGAAAGGCGGAATCGAACCCTATTGGATATGGTTCGATCCATGATGAGTAAGGCTGAGTTGCTGCGATCCTTCTGGGGTTATGCACTAGAATCAGCTGCATATCTTTTGAACAAGGTTCCCTCCAAGACTGTGCCTACCACACCATATCAGATGTGGTGTGGGAAGAAACCCTGTCTTAAGTATCTGAAGATATGGGGATGTCCAGCTTTTGTAAAAAAGCAGCATGCGGACAAGCTCGAGGCACGCTCAGTACTGTGTAAGTTTGTGGGATACCCAAAGAACTCCAGGGGGTATTTTTTCTATTACGCAGAGGAACAAAAGGTTTTTGTTTCTCGTCATGCCCACTTTCTGGAACATCGGTTTTTAGAAAAAGAAGCAAGTGGGAGCGTAGTAGAACTGGAAGAAATTCCAGAACCACAAGCTATTACTGAAAGCTTGGAAGAACCAGAAGTTTCAAGAGAACTGGACATCCCAGCGCCACTCCGCAGGAGTAGTAGGCAGTCTCATCCGCCCAAGAGATACTACAGTTTTCTCATAAACGGGGATAGAGAGGATTGCACTATGGATTATGGTGAGCCTACTAGCTTCTAGCAAGCCATTCAGAGCGGTGACTCGGTAAAATGGCCGGATGCAATGCGGACCGAGATGGAGTCCATGTACACCAACAAAGTTTGGACTTTGGTCTTTGCTCCAGAAGAGGTAAAACCCGTAGGCTGTAAATGGATCTTCAGAAAGAAGATTGGTGTAGATGGGCAGGTTGAGACCTATAAAGCTAGACTTGTTGCAAAGGGTTTTCGTCAAAGACCTGGTTTGGACTATGACGAGACCTTTTCTCTAGTGGCTATGCTGAAATCCATTCGGATCCTTCTTGCCATTGCTGCCTTCCACGATTATGAAATCTGGCAGATGGACGTAAAGACGGCTTTTCTAAATGGAAATTTGGAAAAGTGCATCTATATGGATCAGCCGGAGGGATTCATTCAGAGTGGAAGCAGCGGTAAAGTGTGCAAGTTGCTCATGTCCATTTATGGACTTAAGCAGGCATCGCGAAGTTGGAACATCTGCTTTGATGATACTGTCAAGGAATTCGGCTTTATCAAAAACCCAGATGAACCATGCATTTACAGTAAGATTGTAGGGAGAACTGTGGTATTCCTCGTCTTGTACATAGATGACATTCTCCTAATAGAAAATGATATTCCTATGCTACAGTCAGTCAAAGGATTCTTTTCGCAGAGGTTCTCCATGAAGGACCTGGGCGAAAACTACATTCTGGGGATCCAGATCTATCGTGATAGATCTAAGAGGATGTTGGGACTTTCACAGTCAAGGTACATCGACACCATACTGAAAAGATTCAGTATAGAAGATTCCAAGCGCGGTAATTTACCGGCTTGTCACGGGATCACCCTCTCCAAAGATATGTCTCCCAAGACTGATTTAGAGAGGGATCGCATGTCTATTATACCCTACGCTTCTGCGGTAGGCTCTATAATGTATGCGATGTTATGTACCAGACTAGATGTAGCATACGCATTAAGCGTTGTAAGCCGGTATCAGTCAGACCCAGGGGCGAAACACTGGATAGCGGTAAAGAACATTCTCAAGTACCTGTGAAGGACTAAGGAGATGTTCTTGGTGTATGGCGGAAAAGACCTCCAGCTCGAGGCCTTTGCTGACTCCAGCTTCCAGAGTGATCAGGATGACTCCAAGTCCATGTCGGGTTATGTCTTTACCCTCAATGGAGGGGCGGTTTGCTGAAAGAGTTCCAAGCAGGAGACCGTTGCTAACTCAACTATGGAAGCGGAGTATATAGCTGCTTGCGATGCCGCAAAGGAAGCTGTCTGGATGAAGAAGTTCCTCACGGAGCTTCAGGTGGTTCTTACCATTGTTGATCCAATACCGCTGTATTGCGACAACAACGGCGCTATAGATTTAGCGAAGGAACCCAGGTCCCATCAGAAGTCCAGGCACATTTTGAGGTGGTACCAACTGATCAGGGAGATCGTAGATCGCCGGGAGATCGAGGTGAAGAGAGTAAATACGGAGAATAACACTGCAGATCAACTCACGAAGGCCCTACCCCAGACTCAGTTCGAGCGGCTGATCGAGATGATAGGTCTTCGATACGCCAGTACATGGCCTTAGTACAAGTGGGAGATTGTTAGTGTATATGCCCTAAAGGCCATTACTGTATCATACTAGCTTGTATATTACTTAATGGAAGCTTGGGATATTCACAGTTGTATAGACAATCTTGCTCAAAATGGTAGTATGCTACTTGGTTTGTTTTTACTTCAATATATGCATGTGTTTCTTTTAGCATATCGCTTATACATATTAGTAGAGCCCTTAGGATCTTTGCTTGATTACCAGCGTTGTGATGGCAGTCATACTTGTGGGGGTTGGGTAATCTATAAGCACATCCTTATACTGGTCCCTAGTCGTAGGACTATCGAGACAGGGCATCGATACTCCGGAGTAGACTAGCGTATGCGCTTCTCATCCCAGCACGGGAGGTGGTCTGTCCCACAGCCATCAGTACGTCGTACTGGAGATAGTATGCGGGTGCTCGTTAGGTTACGAGTATACTGGACAGGACTCGTCGGGAACTGATAGATGGTATTATACCTATCATCAGTTATCAGTTCCCAGGTGACATGAGTACAGCTTAGTCCGCTGACTTGACACTGTCACTTCGCCTCGAGTGTGTTCCCACTGTACTTAGATTACTACCCTACCACGGCTCAAAGGAGTCGTGCAAACAGGTAGTAGTTGAGTGCAGTCCTGAAGCACTTGGAGGTAGTGACGGTTAGACAGGATTCGTCTCTCCCGGTATTGGGGGTTGACATCGCACTGTGTCTAGGAGAGCCATTACACGAGTAGTCCCTGGCCAGGGCAAGCGAGATATACTGGTAGGTTTCTAGTGTTATCTCAGGGTGTTCTGGGCTACACTCCGACACGACTTGTACCGCTATTAGGGGACTGACGTTCACCACCCCCTAGGCCTGCCATGCGATGTATCAAACGAACAGACCGGACTGTACGGAGATTGTCACATACAGGCTCAGTAGGAGTTCGGATGAGTTTACCTCATCGGCCTTCTTATCGACATCTACCTGGGGACCGTTACGTACAGCTAGTGCCGCTTGCGGTCTGTGGTTAAACCCACTGCCAGCGTAGTGTCGAGTCTTTAGAGTCCCACACAGAGAGTTTCCCTGCACTGAGCGAAACGTGTAGAGGCCGTATGGTTTTACGGCAGAGCTGCGATCACTTACGTGCACTTGTGTGCGTATGCTGTTCGAGCAGGCAATACTAGTAGGCTTTGGTTTAAGCCGGATCCTAGTATTGCACAGCTAGATTTGTTTTGTCTTCTATGCATTCGCATTCTACGGAATGCGGATGCGGGTGTGTATGCACAGTTTTGAAGAGCGATGAAGGAGGAGGTGCCTCATTAGGGTTTTGGCAGTTGGTTCGGCCAAAACCGTTATGTGGCAGGCTCATTATGGTTTTGGCAATTCGTTCGGTCAAAACCATTATGAGCCGGAGACATTATTTACTAATCCCTTTAGTGATAATTTTGTGATGGCTAATTGCATTGACCATTTGACCACCATGACCTCTCTTGACTTTGTTGACCCGTTGACCGGAGTTGACCATTGACCTTCGTGAGAGGTCTACACTCTTCTTTGGATTTTCTTTTTCTTTTTGATTATGAAAATGGTCAATTCAATGTAGCATCAACTTTATCATGATATGATTTGTGATGATGTTGTTTTACTATTATTGCAACCATGGTGCCTTTTTTCTTTTGTGATGATGTTCATTTTTTCATTCTCATTCTCTCTCTTAGAAAAAGAAAAAGAGAAAGAGCTCCATGGTTGCAAAACTCTCCTTCATCTTCCTTTTCTTGAAATCATCCTTTGATCTCATGTGTTGAGAGAAAAAGGATCCCACTTGACAAAACTTTCCCTCTACTACTTCTACACAACCTAGGACAACAAGAATAGCGATCTTGTTGCCCTAGTTGCCTCGGCTCGAGGTGGAGCTCGGTATACATCTCTCGGGTGGATCGTCTTCGTCTCAAGAAGGCCGCGGAGGTGACCAAGATCCGGATCGTTCCCTGGAGCTTGGACGGACGAGCGGGACAGCGGAATGAAGACCCGAAGGACCGGTTTCGTGAGGTATAATTTCTACGGCATAGTAGTTAAAGCCTCTAGTAGTTCGCTAGTTTCTAGTTTAGCAAAGATCCGGCTTTTAGTACATGTTGCCTTTGCGCTAAATAATTTTTTTTCGCCGTTTCCGCCTCCCCATAAGAACCGGGGTGAGCAACATGGACTTACAGTTGCTACCTTACTAGAGGCGCTGCTACACACCAACATGGTATCAGAGCCTAGCTAGAGCTTTAGGGTAAGCCGGACGACGTTTAAAAACTCAATCAAACAAAAAAAAATGCGATTTTTACATGCTCACTGGAAATTTTTTCAAAAGTTGGAATTTTTGTAATTAAAAATATGCAGAAAATAGAGCAGAGTTTTCTATGGATCCCCAAGAATAAGGAGCGCCTAACTCGACTCAACGACCGCGGAACCGCGGCCAAATAGGTGTATTTGCGGCAGTTCCGCGGCGCCGTTGGTGAGGCTTAGACCGTGTGCTCTTGCGTTGATCCGTAGGTACTATAAATACTCTCTGGGAATTTTTTATGCAGGTTCAAGTGTTGAGATCTATTACAACAGTGGGTATGTTGATGTGTTGATTGATATATTTTAACGTCGTCTATGCTTTTCAATTGTTGATGTGATATGATGTGTAGGATCGTCGTGATCGAATGGCCGGGGGTTTTATGTGAGACGAGAGTTTATCTTTTCATTCATGTAAAATTCATTGTATATATTATTCTTTTATTGGGACACATCCGGGTTGAGGATGATGTCTCCATTGATGTATATTTTACTTTTCCGCATTAGGATAGACCCAAGGAGGGGAGCACGAGTGACCGGGTTTTGGAGTTCAGTGGGAGGCCATCTCGAGGAGTCGAGACCGGGTCTCCTAAACTCCAGAATTGGAAGGGTCACTTGCCGCTCTCATAGGGGTCTAAGGGTGTGAGCTTGGCTATTCATCATGACCGTGGAATCCGTATTTTTCTATCGTAGGCCAAATAGAAAATATGGAGTTCCTAGTATATCCTATATTTTCATATATGTGTTTCTGCTGCTAATTATTCTGTGATGTGATTGCACAATATCTGAGACGAATGTGATATTGTTATATATGTGATATGTAATACTGTTTTTCGTTTCTTTCTGTAATGGCTTAGGAAATTAAATGATGGGAATACATTAATGAGATTAATGTAAAAGAAAAGAAACCTAAAAATGTTGTAGAATCGGATTTGAAACCCACTCGGCTTCTTTTTATGAAAAAGCAAGTTTCAAAAGATGCGGAGCTTAAGCCACTCCTTTTCTAAATACAATTTAGATTCTATAACGAAATCAAGTTCAAAGCGTTAAAGGTTTTCATAAAAACCATCCACAACCCTCCATCATTTTAAGAAGCAGAGTACTTAGTATTCGTGCTACGTATGTTGATTATAGTCAAGGCGTAGTGTGCGGTAGCTAAGTGATGTCTTCCTATAAAGCATATGATGCGATCAGTTAGGACATTCATGTGATTATGTTGATTATAGTCAAGGGCCATATGGGTGGGTCTAGTTAATCTTGAAATGACGGGTAGAACTTGACTAGTGCTTATGATATGTTGACCATAGCCAAGGTCATAAGCATCTAGGGATAAAAATCATATCGGGAGTTTCAAGAGTTGAGATTTGCAATGAGATTGCATACCATCTATATGATATTTGGATCCCGATCCCACTGTGAGTAAGAGTTACTCCCGGGAGAATTTTGCACTTTACAATTAGCTAATCCAGTAGGTGTCTAGAAAGGTGTTAAACGGGGTTTGACCTATGGGAAAAACGAGGTTTATTTTAATTAGGTCCGTACACAAGCACGGGGAACCTCCCTCAAAGTACCGACACTGGCCTGGCTGACCGGTTAGCGAAACTGTAGAATGCAATTAATCCTGGCTAGTTTTCTTTTCAGATTTGAAAGAAAATTTGATAAAAGCAGTGGGAGACATCGATTAGATAAGATAATAACCAATCCGATCTTTGCAAGAGCATTTCGCTGAGTGTATTCTTTTCTCTCTCCTAATGGCAGATACGATGATGGGACTTAAGCTTCTTTTAGAGAAAAACAAACTAACTGGACTAAATTATAAAGAATGGTTGAGGAACTTGAATATTGCACTCACATATGATAAAGTATCATATGTCCTCACTACCAAAGCCCCACCCGTCCCAGGACCTGAACCATCTGTTTCGGATAAGGAGATCCGAAAAACATGGGATATTGATTGCAACACGGCCACGTGCCTCGCGCTTGCTTCTATGGACAGTATCCATCAGAAACAGCACGAGAAGATAGATATACAATCCATCTTTCTTCATACAAAGGAGTTGTACGAAGAGCAATCTCGTACTTTACGCTACGACGCATCTCGAAAGCTGTTTCAGATGCGGTTGGCCCCCGGTGTATCAGTAGGAGACCATGTTCTAAAGATGATTGGTCTTATAGAAGAACTTGAGGAACTGGGATGGACTATGGATAATGAGCAATATACAGATATTGTTCTACAGTCTCTCTCCCCCGCCTTTGCTCCGTTCATAGTGAATTTCAATATGAACGATTTGGAGAAATCATTGCCTGAACTTCTCAATATGTTGAGAAATGCAGAGAGCACGCTTAAGACAGCAAAAACTCTCACTCTGCTTTATGGGCCATCTTCCTCTTCAGTCCCGAAAGCCAAGGCCAAGGGAAAGAAGAAGAAGAATCCTACCAAGCCGAGAGGTGGAGTTGAAAAAGAGAAAGGGAAAGACAAATCTGGGACCGCGAGAAATGGGAAAGGAGAATGTTTTTACTGCCACAAGTCGGGACATTGGAAACGCAATTGTGCTTTGTACCTTGCAGATCTCAAGTGTAGGGTTCCTAGGCAGCCTAGTGAGGTCTCACAAGGCATCGAACATGCCATTTTCAAATTATCTAGGTGCCGAGAGACCCGACTACGGATCGTTTGCTAGAAAACTAGGCGAAAAAGCTAACTAGTTAACACTTAACTATGAGAATACGGAAATACAACCTTTGTAGATCCGTTTGTCCACCTCCATAGCTCCATGAAGAAGTCATCTCCGCTGTACAAATCCGAAATCCGGGCTCTTGCATCGGCTTCATCGGAGAAGAAGCGGGCTAGGTCATCGACGACGTGCCGAAGATGATCTACATCGAAGCATCGCTAGATCAAGCTCCACCTTCACCAAGCCATGAAAACTTGTGAAGGAAACACGCTCTACTACTTGGCAAGAGGTAGAGGATGAAGAAATAGGAAGTGGGTAGACTTTAGTTTTGGATTTCTCACTCATTTCCATCAATCACCATTGATGGAGCTTGCTTTCTTCAAGTGAAGAAAGGAAGAAGAAGATAGAAATTGTTATGATAAGTTATATAGAAAATAGAAAATAAAAGAATACTTATCATCATCAACCATGGTCAAGTGTAGAGAATTAACTAAGGTTAGATTAATGGTTAGGGTTAAAGATGAAGACAAGAATGGTTACAAAGTCAAAGCTTCATGAAGCTTCAACTAAACTCCAAAATTAGCAACCATTCTTTTCTCATCTATTCAAAATAAATAAATAAATAAGTAAGTAAGAAAGGAAAACCCTAATCATTAGTTTAACCATGGCTTAGTTCATTACACTTAACTATAGTTAAACATGTATCATCAAACATGATACAATCAAGTGTACAAAAGTATATCACATATACAATGTGCACAAACCAAGTGAGAAAATCCGTTTAAAGTGAACCAATACTAGTTAGTGCAAAGTAATATATCAAATATATAATTATGCATTAAATCATTAAATCAACACTTGATTCAATGATCCGATCATGTCGCACACAACCGACTAGTATTCAATGTATCGGCTTATCGAATCAATACTTGATTCGAAACCTAGGTTATATCGCATACAACCATTCGATACAATCATCGCGAGAATAGAATACGGTATCATATACACGCATTATTCTCGGTCCCGCACATATCTCATATGCGCTCCTATTTCGTTTCGCTTGAACCAGGAAACCTCTGTGTAGGACTCTAAAGACTCGTCAATATGCCGGCAGCAGATGATGATCATATCAAACACCCACAAGCCGCAAGCGGTCTGCTAAACGTAACGGCCACCCGGGTATTGAGCGATCTGAAGATCGACGAGCAAGCCCGCTCACACTCCAGTGAATCCGACCAGTAACACTACCGTACAGTCCGGTCTGATCGTCTGATATGTCGCATATCTCACCTAGGGGTGGTAAACGTCAGACCCCAATAGCTCGATAAGTCGTGTCGATATGAGGTCTATAACAATTCGAGAAACTACTGGTAACACTTACCAGTAAATCTCAGCAACCCTGGCCAGGGATTTCCTGTTATAGCCAATCGAACACAGCGCAACATCAACTCCCTATACCGGGAGAGACGAATCCCCTCCTATCGCTCATTGCCTCCATGTGACTCGGGACTGTACCCAAAAACCACCGTTTTGCACGCCCTCTTGGACGTGGTAAGATGGAAATCAAAGCACAGTGGGAACCACACAAGACTCTATGACGATCTCGGGTCAACAGACTACTCTGTACCAGTGTCACCAGAGAACTGCCATCTGACGTGAGGTATAATACCATCTGGGAGTTCTCGGCGAGTCCGTCCAGTGTACCCAGTCTCTACTGAGCACCCGTATAACATCTCTGATGTCAAACACCAATGGATATGGGATCATCCATCGCCCATCTGTATGGGTCGAGAAGGTATACGCTAGTCTACTCTGGTATATCGATGCCCCGTCTCGATACACCCACGAATAGGGACTTTGAAGGATGTACTTATGGACTACCATCTCCCCACTAATATGATCCGCATCATAATCCAGGTAGTCAAGTACACATCCTAAGGGCTTTACCAACATGTAACAGAGAGACAAACAGTGTACACGTTAAGGTAAAGAGCAACCAGATAGCATACTATCATGTCGAGCAAGAAAGTCCTCCCTATATATGTCCCAGCATCCACTACAATATACATCCTATGTACAGTAATGGCCTCTAGGGCATACATATAACTAACATCAAGAAGAAGAAGCATGTTGAAGCTTCCGCTTCAGGTGTGTTTGTAACTGAAAACTGTTTTTCATTAAACTCTACATCTTGGGTATTAGATACCGGTTCTGGTTCTCACATCTGTAATTGTATGCAGGGATTGAGAAACGGTAGAGTTTTGAAGACTGGGGACCACACTCTATGGGTTGGAAATGGTTCCAATGTACATGCTGTATCCGTAGGAGAGTATCATCTGGGGTTGCTTTCAGGATGTATTTTGGTTTTGAACTCTTGTTATTTTGTACCTGGTATGCTATGTAATATAATATCCGTATCTTTGTTGGACAATGAAGGATATCATTTTGTGTTGCAAAATAATGTTATGAACATTAACTTGAATCAACAGTTGATTGGGTATGGTACACTAAGTAACGGAATTTATGTCCTAAACCAACACACGGTTTTTAATATACAACATACAAATAAAAGAAAGATTTCAGAAATAAATGCATCTTTTCTTTGGCATTGTAGACTTGGTCATATTAATGAAACAAGACTAAACAAGCTACATAAAGATGGATATTTAAAACCTTTTGAATATAAATCTTATGCGACTTGCCAGTCTTGTATCAAAGGTAAAATGACCATAACTCCGTTTATAGCACACGGAGAGAAAGCTACAGAACTCTTAAGCCTTATACATAGTGATGTATGCGGACCAATGTCTACACATGCTAGAGGGGTTTTTCATACTTCATCACTTTTACTGATGATTTCTCAAGATTCGGACACGTGTTTTTACTGAAGCATAAATCCGAAGCTTTCGAGAAATTCAAGGAGTACAAACTTGAAGTAGAAAAACAAACTGGCTCGAGTATCAAGAAACTTCGATCAGATCGAGGTGGAGAGTATTTAAGCACTGAGTTTTCAGACTTCTTAAGACAGAATGGGATTCTCTCTCAGCTCACTCCTCCGTACACACCACAGCATAACGGTGTGTTAGAACGAAGGAATCGTACCCTATTAGATATGGTACGGTCCATGATGAGTGATGTTGAGTTACCACTTTCCTTTTGGGGACATGCATTAGAGACAACAATTTATCTATTGAACAGGGTTCCCTCAAAGACCGTGTCTACCACTCCATATGAGATATGGTGGAAGGAGACCATCTCTTAAAAGAGTTAGAATTTGGGGTTGTCCGGCTTATGTCAAAAAACAGAATCCGGATAAAATCGAGACACGATCGGTCATGTGTAAATTTGTGGGATATCCAAAACACTCGTATGGATATTTATTCTACTACAAAGAGGAACAAAAGGTGTTTGTTTCTCAACATGCCACATTTTTGGAAAATGAAATCTTTACAGACAGTACTGATGGCAAAGTGGTAGAACTAGAAGAGGTTCTAGAGAAACAAATTACTCAGGACGAATTGGTTGAAACTGATGTTGCAGTAGAACTTCAAGAACCTCAGCCGCTCCGAAGATCTAGTAGAACTTCTCGCCCGCCGGAGTGATACTATGGGTTTCTCATTGATGGTGATAGAGAAGATTGCATCATAAATGTGTTAGTGTATATGCCCTAGGGGCCATTATTGTATCATACTAGTTTATATATTACTTAATGGAAGCTTGGGATATTCACATGTATATAACAGTCTTGCTAAACATGGTAGTATGCTACTTGGTTTTTCTATCTTAATATGTGAGTATACGTATTGATAGAGCTCTTAGGATCTTGCTTGACTACCAGCGTTGTGATGGCAGTCACACTAGTGGGGGCTGGGTAGTCTACAAGCACATCCTTATTTAGGTCCCTAGTCATAGGATTATCGAGATAGGGCATCGATACTCCGGAGTAGACTAGTGTGTACGCTTCTCATCCCAGTTGGGGAGATGGTCTGTCCCACAGCCGTCAGTACACCGTACTGGAGATAGTATGCAGGTGCTCGTTAGGTTACGGGTACACCGGACAAGACTCACAGGGAACTGTTGGTTGGTTTTATACCAGTCGTCAGTTAACAGTTCCCAGGTGACATGAGTACAGCATAGTCCGCAGACTTGACACTGTTACTTCGCCTCGAGTGTGTCCCACTGTTCTTAGATTGCTACCCTACCACGGCTCAAAGGAGTCGTGCAAACAGGTAGCAGTTGGGAGCAGTCCCGAGCACTTGGAGGCAGTGGCGGTTAGACAGGATTTGACTCTCCCGGTATTTCGCGCTGTGTCAGAGAGCCATTACGCAAAGTCCTTGGCCAGGGCAAGCGAGATTTGCTGGTAGGTTCCAGTAGTTTCTCAGGGTGTAATGGGCATCACTCCGACACGACTTATACCGCTATTAGGGGACTGACGCTTGCCGCCCCCCTAAGCCCGATATGCGATAGTCTTAGACGATCAGACCGGACTATACGGAGATTGTCACATCAGACTCAATAGGAGTTCGGATGGGTTTCCTCATTGGCCTTCTTATCGACATCTACCTGGGGACCGTTACGTACAGCTAGTGCCGCTTGCGGTCTGTGGTTAAACCCACTGCCAGCGTAGTATTCGAGTCTCTAGAGTCCCACACAAAGAGTTTCCCTACTCCAGGCGAAACGATATAGAGGTCGTATGGTTTTACGACAAAGGTTCGGATGCATACGTGTGTTTACGCACGTACGACATCCGGACAGTTTTTACTAGCCGACTTTGGTTTAAGCCAGTTTCTAGTATCCGGTTATTGGATTTATACAGTCTAAAGTTTTTCCGTGTTTTCACGGATAGGAGGGGCGTTCTCGTAATTACGTGAGAAGCTTCTAGAAGATGGTGACTTGGGGGTTAAGGTGGCATATGCATTAAATGAGATTAGTGACTCATTTGAGTGACTCATCCATGTCATTAATGCATCATAAATGCTTAATGACTCATGGAGATGAATCACCCATTAGATATTTATGGAGCATGGTTGTTAAATTATTTATTTAATTTATCTTGATATTGTTAATGCTTCATATATATTATGAGAGATCATTATCTCATTCAATTCTCTTGCTTACTTTCTCTCTCCTCAAGCTCTCCCTCTTCAAACCCTAATCCTCCCCTCTCATGTGTTGAGACCAAGGATTAGAGTAGACTACTTAATCCTTAACCATTCTCTATATCACCTAGGTTACTTAGATTAGCGATTTAAGAAACCTAGTTACCTCAAGTTAGAGGTGAAGCTTGTAGTAAAGCTCTCGGGTGGATCATCTACTACATAGAGAAGGCCGGAGAGGACGTGGAGAACGACAAGACGAAGGACTCGGTTCTATAGGTATAATCACTTATCATAGTAGTTAACTCTTCTATGGTTTCTTGTTAGTTATTGTTTATGCAAAGATTCTCGGTTAGTCGATGTTTACGCTTAAAACAAGATCGTTTTTCGTTATTCCGCCTCCCCGGTAGTCGTGGGGTGTTGTACATCGACTTACAGTGGTATCAGAGCCTCGCTAAACAATAATTAACTCATTAGCAAAGTCGTATGAATTTCGAACGCAAAAAAAACCAAAGAACGACATCGATATCACAAGTTTCTGTCGATTTTTAAACAGGCTCTAAAAATTTTTCAGGTTGCTGCAGAGTAACAAGTATAGAAATATAAGAACACTGGAGAAAAATAGGTTATTGAATCGACCATACAGCCGCGAAACCGCGGCCGATCCCACCGATCCGCCGCGGATCCGCGACCGAGTTGGGGCCGATTCGACCCAGTTTGCTCCTGTTATTCTTTTATGATATTGTTGTGTTTTCTGGAATGTTTATTTTCTGCTCAAAGTCTCAGGTGCATAGAGAAGTTTTGGGAGTAGAATATGATATGTTTGCTCGATCGAAATTATACGATATTTGCTAATTTGATTATATCTGTGTTTGTATAATGTGTTCGTAAACCTCCCCTAACTGCTAGTATGTCGGTTGGCAGGGGGTTGCACATTTCTGTAATGGTTTTTACTGTTTGTGGTTGTGAACTGTATTGGACTGTTGTGATGATTAGCCGGGGTTTGAGATGGGTTATTATATTCATTCATTCGATGTAATTATAATATGTTGTAATATTATTTTGCGGAGCGCATCCAGGTTGCGGTTGTAGCCACCGTTGTATTATTTCATTTTACTGTTTTTGCTCCTAGGATAGACCCAAGATGGGGTGCACAAACTACCGGGTACTTTGAAGTGTTTAGTGGCCTACTCACTTTGTTGAGGGAGACCGCTTCGCTTCGGGTACTTGGCGGGTAGTTTGCCGTACCCGTAGGGGTCTAGGGTGGGGTAATGGCTATTCATCACAACTGTGTAATCCGTCTTTTGTTGCAGGCTCTGAACAAACGTGGATTGCTTGCAAATCCAATAAAGTTCATATGAGATCTGGAATGCCTATTATTGCGTCAGACGAATGTACAATATCTATATATGATAGCTATTTAGACGTCACTTATGTTTTACACCCACGCTAGCCCAGCCCCCGCTCTGCCGTTAGTTAAGTAACCTAACGGGTGATGACGGGACCCCGTGGCGAATGCGGATGGCATAAGAGGACGTTGTATTTTCGTTGTTTTCTGCAATGATAGGTTAATGATGGGACGCATTATTTATAATGCAAAGAAAATAAACCAAAAAGTTGAATCGTTGGAACAATTTAAAAGAAACCACTTGGTTATTTTAAAACAGATGATATTTTTAAAATTGCGGAGCTTTAACCACTCCTTTTAAAAGCTATCAGGTTCCTTCGGTCATATCAAGTTCACTACGTTCACGGTTTCGCCAAAACCATTCATAGCCCTCCGTCATTTCATTTGGGTATTCAGTAGTATTCAAGCTATGCATTTTGGCCAAAGTCAAGGCATAGTGTTTGGTAGCTACTGGGTATTCATTTGTTGCATAAGATAAAAGAGTTAGTTTGGGACAGTCGTATTATCATTTGACCAAAGTTAGGGGTATGTACGGATGGGTTCAAATTGACAAGATAATGACGGGTAGAACTTGACATGTGACTTATGACATTTTGACCAAAGCCAAGGTCATAAGAGCATGGGGCAAAAACTTATATCGGGAATTTCTAAAGAAACTGAAATTTGCAAAGAGTTACATACCATTTGAAGTTTGATGAATGTTGGTAGGATTCCTTCAACATTAATATACGATGATATTTGGATCCCGATCCTACTGTGAGTATATGCTACTCATCAGGATATTCGTCACTTAACGATCAATGCTATAAACCAAGTAGGTGTCAAGAAAGGTGTCAGCGGGATTACGCCCCCAGAGAAAAGAGGTTATTTAATTAAGGAACTTCGCGAAAGCGTTGGAAAGCCTCCCTCGAAGTACCGACACCAGCCTGGCTGAACGGTTAAGCAAGTATTGTACAGTTAGAATAGTCCTGGCTAATTCTTCTTTTATGGTTTGAGGAAGAATTCGAGAAACAGTAGGAGCCATCCAGTTTAGATAAATTAAAAACCACTCTAAACTTGCAAGAGCATCATGCTAAAGAGTTTTCTTCTCTCTCTCCTAATTGCAGCGACCCTGAAAATGACTGGACTTAAGTTACTTTTAGAAAAAAATATATTGACAGGGCCAAACTATAAAGATTGGCTGCGGAATGTCAAAATGGCTTTGACCTATGACAAATTAGGGTACGTCCTCACCTCTAAGGCACTTGCTGTCCCTGGTCCCAAATCCAGTAATGCGGATAAGGAAATCCGCAAAACCTGGGATTTCGATTGCGCGAAAGCCAAGTGCATCGTGCTTGCCTCGATGAACAATGAACATCAGAGGAGGCACGAGAATATGGAACTAGATGCCATATTTCTCCATACAAAGGAACTTTATGGAGAGCAATCTCGTATAGCAAGATACGAGACCTCTAAGAACTTGTTTCGAGCGAGCTTGGCTGTCGGATCATCGGTAGGAGAACATGTCCTAAAGATGATTGGCTACATAGAAGAGCTCGCAGACCTTGGGACGACTTTGGATAATGAGCTCTATACAGACCTTATTCTCCAGTCCCTTCCTTCCACCTACGCCCAGTTTATTCTGAACTTCAACATTCAAAGAAAAGAAGTTGAACTTCCGAAACTCCTTAACATGTTGAGGAGTGCAGAGGGCACCTTGCAGAAGGCAAGGGAAACACCCGCTATGTTTGTTAGCGGTGCTTCTTCTTCCGGGTCCAAGGCTAGGGCCAAAGGAAGGAAAAAGAAGGCCGCCACCAAACCTAGAGGAGGTGTAAGTAAGGTGGGAGGGAAGGGAAAGAAAAAGTTTGCGGTACCGGTAGTGGCCCAGGATGAGTGCTTCCATTGTCACAGGAAAGGGCACTGGAAAAAGGATTGCAAGGCATGGAACGCCAAGAACCAGGAACCGAAGTAAGCTGTGGCTTCGACTTCAGGTGTGTTTGTAATTGAGAATTGTATGTCAATCAACTATACTTCCTGGGTATTGGATACCGGATCAGGATCTCATATTTGCAATTCATTGCAGGCACTGAGAAACCGTAGAGTGCTGAAGGAAGGTGATATGACCCTAAAGGTTGCTAACGGAGCTAGCATGGGAGCTGTGTCCGTCGGAGATTATCACCTGGGATTGACGAGTAGACACATTTTGGTTTTACATAACTGTTTTTATGTACCTAGCTTAACGTGTAATATCATATCAGTTTCCTTGTTATCAAATAAAGGTTATGATTTCACGTTTGTAAGTGATGTTGTTAACATCCACCTTAATCATGGTTTGATTGGGTCCGGTACACTAAATAACGGTATATATGTCTTAAACCAACTCCAGATTTTCAATGTCCAGAACACACTAAAAAGAAAGTCTCCAGATTTAAATAAAGCTTTCTTATGGTATTGTAGACTGGGTCACATCAATGAGAGAAGGTTGACTAAGTTACATAGAGAAGGATATTTGGACTCGTTCGAATATCAAACTTATGCCACTTGTCAATCTTGTCTCAAAGGAAAGATGACAAAGACTCCATTTACTGGACATGGAGTAAGAGCAAGCGAGCTCTTAGGACTCATACACAGCGATGTATGTGGTCCAATGTCTACACATGCAAGAGGTGGTTTTTCCTATTTCATTACTTTCACGGATGATTACTCAAGGTACGGATTCATTTATCTGATGAAACATAAATCCGAGGCTTTTGAGAAATTCCAAGAGTATAAGAATGAAGTAGAAAACCAAACCGGCAAAAGTATCAAGACACTAGGATCTGATCGAGGTGGTGAATACTTGAGTGCCGAGTTCCTAGGTTACCTAAAAGAGAAAGGAATTCTCTCACAGCTTACTCCTCCATACACTCCACAGCATAACGGTGTATCGGAGAGACGGAATCGAACCCTATTGGATATGGTACGATCCATGATGAGTAATGCTGAGTTACCGCGATCTTTTTGGGGTTATGCGCTAGATTCAGCGGCATATCTTCTGAACAGGGCTCCTACCAAGACTGTGCCTACCATCCCATATCAGATGTGGAGTGGGAAGAAACCCCATCTTCAGCATATGAAGATTGGGGATGTCCAGCTTTTGTTAAAAAGCAGCATGTGGACAAGCTCGAGGCACGATCAGTAAAGTGTAAGTTTGTGGGATATCCAAAGAACTCCAAGGGATATTATTTCTATTACGCAGAGGAACAAAAGGTTTTTGTTTCTCGTAATGCCCATTTTCTAGAAAAGCAGTTTTTAGAAAAGGAAATAAATGGGAGCGAAATAGAACTGGAAGAAATTCCAGAACCACAAACTAATACTGAAAGTTTGGTAGAACAAGTAGTTCAAGAAGAACAGGACATTCCCGCACCCCTCCGCAGGAGTAGTAGGCCATCTCATCCGCCTGAGAGATACTACGGTTTTCTCATAGATGGGGATAGAGAGGATTGCATCATAAATGATGATGAACCTACTAGCTTCCAGCAGGCCATCCAGAGCGGCGACTCGGTACGATGGCTAGATGCAATGCGGACCGAAATGGAGTCCATGTACACTAACAAAGTATAGACTTTGGACTTTGCTCCAGATGGGGTAAAACCCATAGGATGCAAATGGATCTTCAAGAAAAAGATTGGTGTAGATGGACAGGTGGAAACCTATAAGGCTAGACTTGTTGCAAAGGGTTTTCGTCAAAGACCTGGTTTGGACTATAACGAAACTTTTTCTCCAGTGGCTATGCTCAAATCCTTTCGGGTCCTTCTTGCTATTGCTGCCTTCCATGATTATGAAATCTGGCAGATGGACGTAAAGACGGCTTTTCTGAATGGAAATTTAGAAGAGTGCGTCTATATGGATCAGCCAGAGGGTTTCAATCAGAGTGGGAGCAGCGGGAAAGTATGCAAGTTGCTTAAGTCCATTTATGGACTAAAGCAGGCAACGCGGAGTTGGAACATCTGTTTTGATGAAACAGTCAAAGAATATTACTTTATCAAAAATCCAGATGAACCATGTATATATAGTAAAGTTGTAGCAAGAACTGTCGTATTCCTCGTCTTGTACGCGGATGACATTCTATTGATAGGAAATGACATTCCTATGCTACAATCTGTCAAAGGATTCTTGTCACACAGGTTCTCCATGAAAGACCTGGGTGATGCCTCTTACATTCTGGGGATCCGGATCTATCGTGATAGATCCAAGAGGATGTTGGGACTTTCGCAGTCCAGGTATATCGACACTATACTGAAAAGATTTAGTATGGAAGATTCTAAGCGCGGTAATCTACCGGCTTGTCACGGAATCACCCTATCTAAAGAGATGTCTCCCAAGACTGATTTGGAAAGGGAACGCATGTCTATTATACCCTACGCTTCTGCGGTAGGCTCTATATTGTATGCGATGTTGTACACCAGACCAGATGTTGCTTACGCACTGAGCGTGGTAAGCCGGTATCAGTCAGACCCAGGGGAGAAGCACTGGATAGCAGTAAAGAACATTCTCAAGTACCTGAGGAGGACTAAAGAGATGTTCTTGGTTTACGGCGGAATAGACCTCAGGATGGAGACCTATGCGGATTCCGACTTCCAGAGTGATAAGGACTATTCCAAGTCCATGTCAGGTTATGTCTTTACCCTCAATGGAGGGGCGGTGTGCTGGAAGAGCTCCAAGCAGGACACCGTTGCTGACTCGACGATGGAAGCGGAGTATATTGCTGCTTGCGATGCCGCAAAAGAAGCGGTCTGGGTGAAGAAGTTCCTAACAGAACTTCAGGTGGTTCCTACCATTGTTGATCCAATACCTCTGTATTGCGACAACAACGGAGCTATAGCTTTAGCAAAGGAATCAAGGTCCCATCAGAAGTCCGGACACATCTTAAGGCGGTATCACCTGATCAGGGAGATCATTGATCGTCAGGAGATCGAGGTTCGGAGAGTTGCTACTGAAGAGAACATTGCTAATCCATTCACAAAGGCCCTACCTCAGATTCAGTTTGAGAGGCTACTCGAGATCATCGGTCTTCGATATGCCAGTACATGGCCCTAGTGCAAGTGGGAGATTGTTAGTGTATATGCCCTAGGGGCCATTATTGTATCATACTAGTTTGTATATTACTTAATGGAAGCTTGGGATATTCACATGTATATAACAGTCTTGCTAAACATGGTGTAAGTGCACGGCGGCGCCCCGGCCTCCATCCCGAGGCCAAATGCGGAAGCGATGGTTAACTTTAATTTTTCTTGAACCGGCACCACCGCGCACTAAAAACCCGGATCGAACCATTAACTAGTCCTAGCTAACTACAAGATGGGAAGAGAGATATACCGAGTGATCCGTGTCCTCCGGTCTTCTCATCGTCGTCCCGATCTCCCGCGGAAGCTCCGGTCTCCACCTCGTCGCCGGAAGGGCGCCACGTCGCCTGCTTCTTTTACGGTCTCCCGCCTCTATACCGAGGCAACTCGGGCACGAAGTTGGCGAGCCGACGTGCCCAAGGTTTGCTATAGAATGTGTGTAGAACCATGTCTCATTTTGGGGTTCATGGAGGTTGCCTTTTGAGATGGTGGAGGAATGGATTTTTGAGATGAACTAGAGAGCTTTTTCTTAGCACCATTAGAAAGCCAAAATGCCACACATGAAAAAAGAATCCCCTCATCCTACAATAGTGGCCGGCCCCTCTTCATGTGTGAGTGGAGAGAGAGAGCAAGGTCATGGGGTGGGTAGAATGCAATGATGGAAGCAAGTGATGATGAGAGAATCCAATGATCACAACAAAACCCAATACTCCAACAACAACCATCATTATATCCAAAGTCAAGCAATCATGAAAACTATCATGAAGCAAAAAGTCAAGTCAATGGATGGTGCAACATCATGATACAATAAAATGCAAAGAACACCCTCCACAAATGCTTATTTGCGCAAATACAAATAAACCCTCCTCCACCAATCTTCGGCCAATGAAAGATACAAAGAAATATAGCCGAAACGGAAAGCAAACTGGCAACTCCAGAAAACTGGTCCCGTAATAAATTAGAGGAAAACCCCGATACTGTGTATACACACCCGCATTTGTATTCCGACCGAAATACAAATGTAATGAGACAAAATCTACACTGTACTATACTAGGATCCGGCTTAAACCAAAGCCGGCCAGTAATAACTGTTCGATCCTGATCCGTTTAATACCGCACGTATCTGATCGAACCCTGCCATATCTCCATACGGCCTCTACAGCGTTTCGCCCGAAAACTTGAGTAACTGAATGTGGGGGACTCTGAAGACTCGTCAACACCTTGGTTGTGGATTTAACCACTAGCACGTCAGAGGTATAAGCCAATACGTAACGGGCCACCAGCTATTGACCAAAAGGGACGTCGATGAGCGAACTCATCCTGACACCCTAGTGAGCCTGTCAGTGACAATATCCGTACAGTCCGGTCTGTTCGTCTATGAGCATCGCATGGCGGGCCTAGGGGGTTGGTAAAGTCAGACCCCCAAAAGCGGTACAAGTCGTGTCGGAGTGTAGCCCAGAACACCCTGAGATACTACTGGAATACCTACCAGTAAATCTCCTGCCTCGGCCGAGGGTTTTGTGTAATGGCTCTCCTAGACACAGCGCGACCTCACCCCCAATACCGGGAGAGACGAACCCCTGAAGATCCGCTCACTGCCTCCATATGGCTCGGGACTGTACCCAACTAAAACCTGTTTGCACATCTCCTTTGAGCGTGGTAGGGTAGTAATCAAAGTACAGTAGGAACTCACACGAGACAAATGACGATCCCCAGGTCGATGAACTAACCTGTACACTTGTCACCAGGGAACTGCTATCTGACGTCAGGTATAAGACCAACTAGCATGTTCCCGGCGAGTCCTGTCCGGTGTACTCATAACCCAATGAGCACCTGTATACATCTTAGGTGAACCATCTGACACCAGTGGCTTGTGAGACCGGCCACCGCCCCTCGTCGGGGTCTCGACTGTATACACTAGTCTACTCTGGAGTATCGATGCCCTGTCTCGAAACTCCCATGACTAGGGACCTTTTAAGGATGTGCTTATAGACCCCAGCTCCCACTTATATGATCGGCCTCATACTGCTGGTGGTCAAGCAAGAATCCTAAGGGCTCTATCAACGTGTAATAGCGACATGTCAGGTCACCTAAAGCAGTACACGATGATAAAGATAAACCAGATAGCATACTATCATCTCGAGTAAGACTGTCCTACCGGGATAGGTCCTCCCTCAATCATTGCAATCATGTGCATGTGATCCAATAATTGACTCTGAGGGCACTATCTCCAACAATCTCCCACTTGCACTCAAGGCTAATTATTGCGATGTCGCATACTCACAGCCCGTGTGATACCGAACACCCAACTCCTCTACTAGTCAGTCTCATAAAGCTCGTTTGCGAAACCATTGCGTTCGAGGAATAGCCTTAGTGAGTGGATCCGCTTTGATGTTTCTTTCTATATCTCTCTATATCTCAAGTTCGTGGAGAAAGCCATCTCCTGAAAAGAGCAATACCTGTCTTAGAATATGTCTGGATGTCTTATGGGACCTAGCTCATAAATGAACTCCAAATCCAAACTTCTTAGACTGTATTGTCAACTGAACTTAATCAGTATCCTGCGCCATGCCTCCCTCAGTATTGCCTTGGATCACCTGTCCAAAATACTGCCCCTCGTCAGAAGGAAAACTATAACTCTAACAACCTCCTTGTCGTCCAGGTCACCTTGGAAGCCTGGAATGATAACTGTCTCCTTGAAAGAGGCTGTCGTTATCATATCCCTAGAACATCCACTTATGTTCTAAAACTGCTTCCGACTGTTTCTCCAGGATTGGATCAATATCAACTTATTGCATCTACAGCAAAAACAACATCTGGTGTGGTACTTGACATCTCATGATTGACTCAATTGCCTAAGCAAGTGATCTGCCAATCATGCACATCCCGCTCCACTTTAGTCTGTAAGACACCTTTAGAGAGGGTGACTCCATTACCTGCAGGTATACTACCGTGCCAGGAGTCGTCCATTCTAAATACTCTTAGAATGTTGTCTAAGTACCTTGATTGGGAAACCACCCAAATCTAGATCTAATACCATAGATCTAGTAACCAGTATGTCTGATATAATATCCAAGTCCCATGTGGAGAAACCTCTATGTGACGACCAAAGTATAACCGATTGTAGTATAGGAGTTTCTTTTCCTACTCTGCGTATGTCATCCAAATACCATGACATCACACCCTACTACCTTCTTAACAGATCCATCCCCTATTCTGATGAAGTCAAACCTATAACTGTCACATCAGAAATAGATGATCTATCTCCGCTACATCTGCTTTAGTCTATAAATAGACATAAGCCACCTGTCCACCAATGCTTCCGCTGCTCCCACTGATCATGACAACCCTCTGGCAGAGTCATATAAACGTTTAATTCTAAAACAAGTTTAGAACGACGCTATACTCATCCTCCTGCCGGGTCTCACAGTCTGGAACAGCAGCAATGGCAAGTGTGGGTAAACAAGAACTTCCCTGTCACCGTCCTTGAGGCTACCGGAGTACCTCGCGGGTGCCTGAAGTTACCCACCTAATCTGCGGAGTGGCCAATGGAATGTCAATCCAGATTGAATCTTTAGGTTCCTATCAAATCTTCAGTAATCGTTTGTGGTTCTGGAATCACTTCCAGTTCTACCATACTCCCACTACTGTTTTCTGAAAAATCCATTTTTATTAAAACTATGGCGAGTTTAGAACAATATCACTATTGACCTTTCAGATGGTAGAAAGTCAATCCTCGTCATAGCCTGGGTCAACCCACAAACAGCCATTACAGAAACGTGCCTTGAGTTATCCAGAGTCTGGTTTTCAAGCATATGCCAGACAACTCCCCTTACCTTAACATCGTTAAGATACGAACTGTTCTATATCCAATATAGGACCAGAGGCACTGATTTAATTGAACCAGATTCAAATCATGCAGCTGTCTCCAGTGCATGTCTACTAAATGGAAGGGGGCTGATCAGCGTTACTCAACTTAGGAATGCTTCCAATTATGAGTAACCTGAAAGAGAAGCAAGTTCTCTTAATTATTACTATCAACTGAATACCATACACAAGTATCTACATCTTCGATCACTTTGAAGAATCCCGATACTTGCTACATCTGGTTCTCTACTCTATTCAAATACCTATAACTTCTCAAAATTCGGACCCTGTATTTCCACGAAACACTTGTCTAAAAACTAGAGAAGTCATAAGTAAACCGATATAGTACGAGGACCAACCCCTCTGTCCTGATGGACCCTGGACAACATACAATACTCTGTATAAGTCCCTTGAGTCTGATAACTCATTCACTGTGTGTCGTAGGTTGAAAACTGTACTTATGGTTAAGAAGAATTACACCGCTGTTTAATGCTCCTTACCTAACCATCCACTGATATAGGTAAATGTCATAGACATAATTTCAAAAAGGTATATCTCACTCTATGAAAATAGACGTACAGATATATCAATTTGAAATTGGTGCACAACAGCGGATATTCAAAACTAAATATTTGTCGACCGGCAAACAATCCAGGTGACTTCCTCAAATATCACCGATTACAACGAATCCCGATATAATGAGGATGATCACCCAATTCCCAATAACTTACTCCCACTCATCATCTGTAAAACCATACAGATGTGAGAATCATACCTGGTAAATACATACCCTGGAGCAAGTGTCTAATTGGGAAATCAGTTTTCTTTTAACAGTACACGGTGAAACTGAAACATTGAAATGTTTCGATGGGGAATCCCGGTATTCCTAGTAATGCATCTTCCAGATTCACAACTGTAACCGTGTAATTCTTTGCCACCTTTCCAAATCCCTTTCTATGTCTTTAGTCATTACCTTCTGCACATCCCTTTAGGCCAAATGGTTTTCTTCCTTCCCTACCGTTCGGCACCAGCCTATGGTTTGGAAGAAGACTATCCAATAAGCGTAATGGGTGTACTGTCCTAATCCTAGGAGCACTCGCAATGCGAAAGAAGGTGAAGATAAAAGACAACCGAATAAACCTCATTCCTATTTCTCCTGAACCAGAATCCATACCCGAACTGGAACAAGTTCCTTTCGAGTTTGTATATAACCATACGATGGAGTATCCAATAAACTGTGGATCTTCGTAGTGATACGGAGTGTCCTGGAGAAATTCAAAGGTGATTTGGGAGTGGTAATGAAAAACTTGGTTTGGTCGTGAGCAACAGTCGCAATTTACCTTGCCGTCTTACTAATCCCTTTCTTTGTCTTAACTTAATACCTTCTGTACACCATTGTTAGGCTAATTGGTTTTCTTCATTCCCTACCGGTCGGCACCAGCCTAAGGTTTGGAAGAAGACCATCCAATTTGCGTAATAGGTGTACTATCTCCTAAACCAAGGAGTACTCGCAACCTGAGAGAAGGTAAAAGGAAAAGACAACTGAATAGTCCTATTCGTTTTCTTCAGAACCGGAAACCATCCTCGAATAAATCCCTCCGAGTTCGTATATAACCATACGATGGTTTTGTCCAATGGAAGTGGACGTTCGTAGTAATACGGGGTGTCCTGGAGAAAAGGGTAAAAGTAGGAGTGGCAATGAGGTTTGCAACTATGACAATCCAAAAGCCAGTGTTTAAGAAGGTTCGGTCAACATGGTCACTGAGTCATAGTCTAGGGTCGGGTCAATGGTCGCTGCCGAAGAGAGAGAGAGAAAAGAAACACTCAGCGTGCACTCTAACCTAGATCATAATGGTTACCAATTTATCTAATCTGGAAACCTCCCACTGTACCTCAAATTCTCCTCCAAACCTGAAAGAAGAATTAGTCGGGGTCACCCGAGGAGTAAACTAACTCATCAGTGGGAATCGGGATCCAACTATCATCGCATGATAACGTGACGGAATCCGCTCACGTCATCACACTCCAGAAGGTATGCGCATATCTGGCAAGTTTCAGTTCTTTTGAAACTCCCGATGTGATTTCTGCCCCATGCTCTTATGACCTTGACTTTGGCCAACATATCATAAGTCACATGTCAAGTTCTACCCATCATTCTCCAGGTTAATTTGAATCCACCCGTACCTACCCTTGACTTTGGCCAAAATGACAGTACGACTGTCCCAAACCAACGCATCTATCTATGCTGCATATGAATACCCAATAGCTACCAATAACTGTGCCTTGACTTTGGCCAACATACACAGCTTGAATACTATTGACCACCCATATGAAACGACGGAGGGCTACGAATGGTTTCTGGCGAAAACCTTTAACGTAATGAACTTGATATCGTTGATGGAACGGATAGCTTTTATAAAAATATAGTGACGAAAACCATTGCTAAAGAGGTCACTCCCGGTGAAGGGATCTCGGCTCTTTCCCCGTAGAATGAGGTGCAGGATATTCCAACTGAATACCACGATGCAAAGCAAAAGTAATAGTCTATAGTGAAGTTAATACCCTGACGCAAACTTCTGTCCAAGGGGTCACTCCCGGTGAAGGGATCTCGGCCCTTGCCTCGTCGACTGAGGAGCAGGATATTCCAACTGAATACCACGATGCAAAACAAAAGTGAACGTCCTTGCAATAACAGCTTTTTGAAAAGTGTTCCAACAACATCAGATTAGGTTTGTTTATAACTTGCATTGATCCGAATCAACGCAGTCCCATCAATTGATCACACCAAAAAGAACGAAAATATACTGATGTACGTATATGCTATCCGCATTCGCCACTGGGTCCCGTCATTACCCGTTAGGTTAGCTAACTAACGACAGAGCGGGGATTGGACTAGCGCGGATGCAAAACATATACAACACTACTAGTATATATATCAATATATAATATTTCGCTCAAGGCGTGATAAAATGCAACATCACAGAAATGTACAGCATCACAGAACAATACAGATATCTGGGATCCCCGGGTTTCACAGAGCCGCTGAAACCCGACGTTCCCCTGGTCGTGTGGATAGCCTGTGCAACGAAAACCTAGACCCCTACGGGCGCGGCAAGTTACCCGCCAAAACCTGAAGCGAGGCAGCCCCTTTCAGCGACGTGAATGGACCACCCAGTACTTCACGGAATCCGGTAACTTGGGCACCCCTCCTGGATCAACCTGTACCCCCTACGAGTGCGGCGAATAGCCCGCCAATTCTAGAGTAAAGCCCCCTCCGTCTCAATGCCATAAGATGCAGGCTTGTTGCCCTCCAGAACCCGGCTACCCGTGCACCCCTCCACGGGGCAATCCTAGTACAGAAAGCAAAATATACATACAACGGGAACATCGACCGCAACCTGGTCGTGCCCCAAAATAATTAATACAAACAGGCAGTGACGGCAGTCTACATGTCGGACGCTCGCCCTGTAGGGTTCCTAGGCATCCTAATGAAGTCTCACAAGGCATCGATCATGCCAATTTCAAAAATTATGGGTGCCGAGAAACCCTAATACGGATCGTCGGTTAGATTTCTAGGCGAAAAGATAATCTAGTTAACACTTTAACTAAAGGAAAGAGGCTACAACCTTTGTAGATCCGGTTACCCTCTTCCTTGGCTCCACGAAGGCATCCTCTCGCTGTCCATCTCGAATCTCGGACTCCCGCGACGGCTTCATCGGAGAAGTGAGCGGAATAGGTCGTCGGCTTCGTGCCGAAGATGATCTACGTCGAGGTTGCACAAGTTCAAGCTCCAACTTCACCAAGTTGTGAAACTTGTGAAAAAAACACCCAAAACAACTTGGCAAGAGGTAGAGGGTGAAGAAATAGGAGGTGGGTTCTCTTTAGAATTGGATTTCTCTCACTAGAACTCAAGTTGTCATTAAAGTAGCAAGCTTTTTCTTTTTAGAAGAAGAAGATCATGAAGCTAGTTATGATAAGTTCTCTTTTAAAATGAAAAGAAAATACAAACTTATCATAACTTTAACTAGGGTTAAGTGTAGAGAATAAACCATGGTCATTTGAGTGGGTTAGGGTTAAGCATGAAGACAAGAATGGTTAGCAAAGTCAAAGCTTCATGAAGCTTCAATATGAAACAAAAATTGCCACCATTTTCATCTTAAAGTTTATCCAAATAAATGAATGAACAAATAAATGAATAAATGCATAATCAAAACCCTAATCTCAAGTTAACTATGGTTTAATTCTATACACTTAACCATATGATCAAGTATCATCAAACATGAAACAAATATGTGCACAAAAGTATATCACATATACAATGTGTAAATCAAGTGAGAAAAATCCGTTTAAAATGAAAAAATACTAGTTAATGCAAAGTAATATATCAAATATATAATTATACATTAAATCATTAAATCAACACTTGATTCAATGATCCGGTCATGTCGCACATAACCGACTAGTATTCAATGCATCGATTTATCGAATCAATGATTCGATAACTAGGTCATATCTCATACAACCAATCGAAACATTAATTGCGAGAATCAAATACGGTATCACATACACGCATTATTCTCGGTCCCGCACATATCTCATATGCACTCCTATTTCGTTTCGCTTGAGCTAGGAAACCTCTGTGTAGGACTCTAAAGAATCGTCAATACGCCGGTAGCAGATGATGATCATATCAAGCACCCACAAGCCGAAAGCGGTCTGCTAAACGTAACGGCCACCCGGGTATTGAGCGATCAGAAGATCGACGAGCTAGCCCGCTCACACTCCTGCGAATCCGACCAGTAACACTTACCATACAGTCCGGTCTCTTCGTCTGATATGTCGCATATCAAGTCTAGGGGTGGTAAACGTCAGACTCCAATAACCCGATAAGTCGTGCCGATGTGAGGCTCATAACGGGTCGAGAAACTACTGGTAACACTTACCAGTAAATCTCTGATCAGCCCTGGCCAGGGACTTCCCTGCTACGGCCAATCGAGCACTGCGCAACATCAACCCCCAATACCGGGAGAGGCGAAACCCCTCCTATCGCTCATTTCCTCCATGTGACTCGGGACTGTGCCCAAAGACCACCGTTTTGCACGCCCTCATGGACGTGGTAAGGTGGAGATCAAAGCACAGTGGGAATCACACAAGACTCTATGACGATCTCGGGTCTACAGACTAACCTGTACAAGTGTCACCTGAGAACTGCCATCTGACGTGAGGTATAATACCATCTGGGAGTTCTCGGCGAGTCCGTCCAGTGTACTCAGTCTCCACTGAGCACCCGTATACCATCTCTGATGTCAAACACCAATGGATATGGGATCATCCATCGCCCATCACATGGGTCGAGAAGTGTATACGCTAGTCTACACTGGTATATCGATGCCCCGTCTCGATACACCCACGACTAGGGACCTTGAAGGATGTACTTATGGACTACCATGTCCCCACTAGTATGATCTGCATCATAGTCCAGGTAGTCAAGTACAAATCCTAAGGGCTTTACCAACATGTAACTATAAGACAGTATAAAGAGACTAGTGTACATGTTAAGATAAAGAGCAACCAGATAGCATACTATCATGTCGAGCAAGAAAGTCATCTCTATATATGTCCACGCATCCAATATAATATACATCATCTGTACAATACTGGCCTCTAGGGCATACATACAACTAACAATCTCCCACTTGCACTAGGGCCAGCTGCTGTAGTATCGCATACCGAGCATCCCGAAGAGTCTCTCAAACTGTATCTGGGGAATGGCCTTCGTGAGTGGATCCGCAGTGTTGTCCTTCGTGTCAACCCTCCTGACTGTTAGTGTATATGCCCTAGAGGCCATTACTGTATCATACTAGTTTGTATATTACTTAATGGAAGCTTGGGATATTCACCTTGTATAAACAATCTTGCTCGATATAGTAGTATGCTACTTGGTTTGTTTCTACTTCAATGTGTACATGTGTTTATTTTGCGATATCACCTATACGCATTAGTGGAGCCCTTAGGATCTTTGCTTGATTACCAGCGTTGTGATGGCAGTCACACTAGTGGGGGCTGGGTAATCTATAAGCACATCCTTATACAGGTCCCTATTCGCAGGACTATCGAGACAGGGCATCGATACTCCGGAGTTGACTAGCGTATGCGCTTCTCATCCCAGTGTGGGAGATGGTCTGTCCCACAGCCATCAGTACATCGTACTGGAGATAGTATACGGGTGCTTGTTAGGTTACGAGTACACTGGACAGGACTCGTCGGGAACTGACAGGTTGGTATTATACCTATCGTCAGTTATCAGTTCCCAGGTGACATGAGTACAGCTTAGTCCGCTGACTTGACACTGGCACTTCGCCTCGAGTGTGTTCCCACTGCACTTTGATCACTACCCTACCACGGCTCAAAGGAGTCGTGCAAACAGGTAGTGGTTGGGTGCAGTCCCGAAGCACTTGGAGGCAGTGACGGTTAGACAGGATTCGTCTCTTCCGGTATTGGGGGTTGACATCGCGCTGTGTCTAGGAGAGCCACTACACGAGTAGTCCATGGCCAGGGCAAGCGAGATATACTGGTAGGCTTCCAGTGTTATCTCAGGGTGTTTTGGGCTTCACTCCGACACGACTTGTACCGCTATTGGGGGACTGACGTTTTTACCGCCCCCTAGGCCCGACATGCGATGTATCAGACGAACAGACCGGACTGTACGGAGAATGTCACATTCAGACTCAGTAGGAGTTCAGATGGGGTTTCACCTCGTCAGCCTTCTTGTCGGCATCTACCTGGGGACCGTTACGCACAGCTAGTGCCGCTTGCGGTCTGTGGTTAAACCCACTGCCAGCGTAGTGTCGAGTCTTTAGAGTCCCACACAGAGGGTATTCGCCTTTGGGCAAAACAGAGTAGAGGTCGCATGGTTTTGCGGCAGGGTTCGTTCTCATCCGCGCACTTGTGCACGTTTGGAGTCCGGACGGATTATACTGGCAGGCTCTGGTTTGAGCCAGATACTGGTATAAGTTTTGGGGTTGCTTTTATATCTTGGTATTCTTGTTCCTCGGAACGAGAATGCAGGTGTGTATGCACAGTTGCTTGAGGCGGAGGATGAGGTATTTCATTAGGGTTTCGGAACGGGTGCGTATGCACAGTTGACAGTCGTCATTTTCCAAACCCTAATAGATTTATGAAATATCAATTAATAATAGTAATTAAATGAAATATTGTTATGGTTGATTTTGTGGACTTGTTGACCATGGTTGACTTGTTGACCATGGTTGAATGTTGACCACCATCATGCTTTGAAAGGATTCTCCTTGATTCATGCTTACACTCATTTATTGAAAGTATGATAGTGGTCATTCCAAATACAACCATCAACTATTTCATTTTTGATTTATTATTATTAATTAGATAATTCCTTTTCTTTTAGTTATGGTTGCAAAAGAAAAGAGCTCATTCTTTCATAACCATTCTCTCTCCTCACTTCATCTTCTTCTTCCTCAAGCTCAAGGTGATTCCTTCTCATGTATTGAGAATCCCTCACCTTGAAAAAGAAAGCACCCTTTAGACACTCTCTACTCACTCTAGGATCAAGGGTTTAGCAAGCCGGAGATTCTAGTTCACTCAAAGTTCGAGAAAGAGCCCAAAGGTTGAACCCTCAGGTGGATCCATCTTCGACGGAAGAAGGCGACGAGAAGAGAACCATCAACCTCTACAAGGTTTCAAGAAGAAGGAGTTCAAGTTTAGGTATAACCATCTTTCCGAGTAGCTAACTCTCTTTAGCAAGTTTGCTAGTTTTAGTTTAGGAAAAGATCCCGACTTTGTTAGTCCATGTTGCCCCATGCGCTAAAAATTTGTTTTTTATACCGTTTCCGCCTTCCCGTAAGAACCGGGGGTCGCAACGTGGACTTACAGTGGTATCAGAGCCTAACTAAACTTAAACTAGCTTGGTAGTGAAGTGTAACGAAGTTCGGAACCGAAAAAATCCAAAAACCAAACTTTTGCAAAACCCTAGTTTCTGTTAAAATTTTTTATGGTCAAAACAAGATTTGTTATACACCTAAATTCGGCTCAGGGTTTTGTGTGAACACCCAAGAAAAACGATCCTCTAATTCATTCAAATCGCCGCGGATCCGCGGCCTCACCTATTCTTAGAGCCGCGGATCCGCCGCCGTTTGTCGTCTTCTGGTGATCGGGTTTCGTGCAGTGTGTCTCTGTGTTGGTTTTGGGATTTTTAAAATATATTATATGTGCCCAGATTTTCCAGAACAGAAATTTGCTTTTGGGGTCCTATAATTCCGTATTTTTTTCCGAACTTCACTGCACTTTGACTATGATGGTTATATCTGTGATGTTTGCATGTATTGAACGTCGGCTAATCGCTATAAGTCGATTAGTCGGGGTTATACATCTCTGTGATCTGTGTTTGATACTGGAATGTGTATATGAATGTGTTGGACTGTCGCGGGTGAATAGCCGGGGTGGATGTGAGATGAGCTTTTGTTTTTCTTTCATTCATTTGTAAATGTAAATTGATGTAATAATATTATTTGTTTGGCCGCACAACCGGGTCGGGGTTGTAGCCGTCATTGTATAATTCTTTTTACTGTTTTTGCTCCTAGGATAGACCCATGGAGGGGTGCACAAACTACCGGGTACTTGGCGGGTAGTTTGCCGCACCCGTAGGGGTCTTGGGTGGGGTATTTGCTATTCACCGCGACCGTGTAATCCGCTTTTCGTTGCAGGCTCGAACGGATTGCGGATCGCTAGTATATCCAATATATTCATCTGTGATCTGTAATGTCTATCATTGCTTTATATTTAGGCGTTGCTTATGTTTTACAGCCGCGCTAGCCCAGCCCCCGCGCTGTCGTTAGTTAAGTAACCTAACGGGTGATGACGGGACCCCGTGGCGAATGCGAATGGCATAAGCGTACGTCATATTTTGGTTGTTTTCTGCAATGGTAGGATTAAATGATGGGACGCATTAAAAGAACTAATGCAAGAATATCACGCATTAAAAGAACTAATGCAAGATAATAAACCAAGCTAAAGTCGTTGGAACACTTTCGAAAAACCACTCGGTTCTTTTCAAAACTAACTTTTAAATGCGGAGCTTGAGCCACTCCTTCTAAAAGCTATCTCGTTCCATCGATTATATCAAGTTCACTACGTTCACGGTTTCGCCAAAACCATTCGTAGCCCTCCATCATTTCAGTTAAATATACGGTAGTATTCAAGCTATGTATTTTGACCTCACGCCAAGGCATAGTGATTGGTAGCTGCCGGATATTTATCTGTTGCATAGATAGAATGCTTTGGTTTAAGACAGTCGTACTGCCATTTTGGCCTACGTCAAGGGTAGGTACGGGTGGGTTCAAATTAACCAGGATAATGATGGGAAGAACTTGACATGTGACTTATGACATTTTGACCTCACGCCAAGGTCATAAGAGCATGGGGCAAAAATCCACATCGGGAGTTTCACAAGTACTGAAACTTGCTAGATTTGCATACCATTTGGAGTGTGATGATTCTGGTAGGATTCCTTCAGTTTCGTCACGCGATGATATTTGGATCCCGATCCTACTGTGAGTATATGCTACTCCTCGGGAAATTTCTCACTAAACGATCAATGCTATAAACCTAGTAGGTGCCTAGAAAGGTGTTAGCGGGGCTACGCCCCCAGGGAAAAGAGGTTATTTAATTAAGGAACTTCACGAAAGCGTTGGAAAACCTCCCTCGAAGTACCGACACTGGCCTGGCTGAACGGTTAAGCAAGTATTGTGCGGTGGGATTGATCCCGGCTAATTCTTCCTTTGTGGTTTGAGGAGGGATTCGAGAGACAGTGGGAGCCATCCTGTTTAGACAAATTAAAAACCATTATAAACTTGCAAGAGCATCGTGCTAAGTGTTTCTTCTCTCCCCCTGCAGCGACCAAATCGAAATGACTGGACTTAAGTTACTTCTAGATAAAAACATACTGACAGGGCCAAACTACAAAGATTGGCTCAGGAATGTAAAATTGGCAATCACTTACGACAAGCTGGGGTATCTTCTTACCACCAAAGCTCCCCCCGTCCCAGGTCCCACCTCCAGCGTCGCGGATAAGGAAATCCGTAAGACTTGGGAGATTGATTGCGCGAAGGCCAGGTGCCTCATGCTTGCCTCTATGGACAACGAACATCAGAGGAGGCATGAGAATATGGACCTCGGGTCATATTTCTCCATACAAAAGAACTGTATGGAGAGCAGTCTCGTATCGCAAGATACGAAGTGTCGAAAAAGTTATTTTCGACAAAGTTGGCCGTCGGATCATCGGTAGCGGACCACGTGCTTAAGATGATTGGCTACACTGAGGAGCTCGCAGAACTTGGGACCACGTTGGACAGTGAACTCTATACGGATTTAATTCTCCAGTCCCTTCCATCCACTTACGCCCAGTTCATACTGATTTCAACTTGCAAGAAAAGGAAGTTGAACTTTCAGAACTCCTCAACATGCTGAGGAGCGCAGAGGGCACCCTACAGAAGGGAGGGAAACACCCGCTTTGTTTGTAGGAGGATCTTCTTCCTCTAGGTCCAAGGCGAAAGCCAAGGGAAAGAGGAAGAAAGCCCCCGCCAAACCAAGAGGCGGTGTTAGTAAAGTGGGTACGAAGGGAAAGGAAAAGGCAACAAAGATTGCGGGGAAGCTTGTTGGTAAAGAGGAATGCTTCTATTGTCACAAAAGTGGACATTGGAAGAAAGATTGCAGGGCTTGGAAGGCCAGGACACAGGAACTGAAGCAGGTTGCAGCTTCAGCTTCAGGTGTGTATGTTATTGAAAACTGTCTTTCTATAAACTCTACTTCCTGGGTATTGGATACCGGATCAGGATCTCATATCTGTAATTCTTTGCAGGCGTTGAGAAACCGTAGGTTTTTGAAGGCGGGTGACATGACCCTCAGAGTTGCGAACGGAGCTAGCATGGATGCTAAAGCCGTGGGGGACTATCACCTGGGAATGTCAGATGGGCATGTTTTGGTTTTGCGTAATTGCTTTTTTGTACCCAACGCAACTTGTAATATCATTTCTGTATCTTTGGTTTCTAAAGAAGGTTATGAATTTGCGTTTGTAAGTAATGTTGTAAACATTCACCTTAATCAAGTTCTGATTGGGTCAGGTACATTGAGTAATGGTATATACGTATCGAACCAACCACAGATTTTTAATGTCCAGAATACACACAAAAGAAAGTCTCCGGAAATCAATCAGACTTTCTTATGGCATTGTAGACTGGGTCACATCAATGAGAGAAGGTTGACTAAGTTACATACAGAAGGGTATTTGGATCCGTTCGAATATCAATCGTATGCCACTTGTCAATCCTGTCTCAAAGGAAAGATGACAAAGACTCCGTTCACTGGACACGGAGTAAGAGCAAGCGAGCTCTTGGGACTCGTACACAGCGACGTGTGCGGTCCAATGTCTACAGATGCGCGAAGCGGTTATTCTTACTTCATTACTTTTACGGATGACTTTTCAAGGTACGGTTATATCTTCTTAATGAAACATAAGTCCGAAGCCTTTGAAAAGTTCCAGGAATATAAGAATGAAGTTGAAAAACAAACCGGCAAAAGTATCAAGATTCTAAGATCGGATCGAGGTGGAGAATACTTAAGTGCCGAGTTCCTGAATTACTTAAAAGAGAATGGGATTCTCTCTCAGCTTACTCCTCCATACACTCCGCAACATAACGGTGTATCGGAGAGACGGAACCGGACCCTATTGGATATGGTACGGTCCATGATGAGTAACACTGAGTTACCGCGATCATTCTGGGGGTATGCGCTAGAAACAGCTGCATACCTTTTGAACCGAGTTCCTACTAAGACTGTGCCTACCACACCATATGAGTTATGGAGTGGGAAGAAACCCTATCTTCAGTACCTTAAGATTTGGGGATGTCCAGCTTATGTCAAAAAGCAGCATACGGACAAGCTCGAGGCACGCTCAGTACTGTGCAAGTTTGTGGGATACCCAAAGAACTCCAGGGGGTATCTTTTCTATTACGCAGAGGAACAAAAAGTCTTTGTTTCTCGTAATGCCCATTTTCTGGAACATCAGTTCTTGGAAAAAGAAGTAAGTGGGAGCGCAATAGAACTGGAAGAAATTCCAGAACCTCAGACTATTACTGAAAGCTTAGTGGAACCAGAGGGTTCGAAAGAACAGGACATTCCTACGCCGCTCCGCAGGAGTAGTAGGCAGTCTCATCCGCCCGAGAGATATTACGGTTTTCTCATAGACGGGGATAGAGAGGATTGCATCATAGATTATGATGAGCCTACTAGCTTCCAACAGGCCGTTCAGAGCGTTGACTCGGTAAAATGGCTGGATGCAATGCGGACCGAAATGGAGTCCATGTACACCAACAAAGTATGGACGTTGGACATTGCTCCAGACGGGGTAAAACCCGTAGGATGCAAGTGGATCTTCAAAAGGAAGATTGGTGTAGATGGACAGGTTGAGACCTATAAAGCTAGACTTGTAGCAAAGGGTTTCCGTCAAAGACCTGGCTTGGACTATGACGAAACCTTTTCTCCAGTGGCTATGCTGAAATCCATTCGGATCCTTCTTGCCATTGCTGCCTTCCACGATTATGAGATTTGGCAGATGGACGTAAAAACCGCTTTTCTAAATGGAAATTTAGAGGAGTGTGTCTATATGGATCAGCCAGAGGGTTTCATTCAGAGTGGGAGCAGCGGAAAGGTGTGCAAGTTGCTTAAGTCCATCTATGGACTAAAGCAGGCATCGCGGAGTTGGAACATCTGTTTTGATGAGACGGTCAAGGAATTTGGCTTTATCAAAAATCCAGATGAACCATGCATCTATAGTAGATTTGTAGCGAGAACTGTAGTATTCCTCGTTTTATACGTGGATGACATTCTCTTAATAGGAAATGACATTCCTATGCTACAATCTGTCAAGGGGTTCTTGTCACACAGGTTCTCCATGAAAGACCTGGGTGATGCCTCATACATCCTGGGGATCCGGATCCATCGTGATAGATCCAAGAGGATATTAGGACTTTCACAGTCCAGGTACATCGACACCGTACTGAAAAGATTCAGTATGGAAGATTCCAAGCGCGGTAACCTACCGGCTTGTCACGGGATCACCCTCTCTAAAGAGATGTCTCCCAAGACTGATTTGGAGAGGGATCGCATGTCTATTATACCCTACGCTTCTGCGGTAGGCTCTATAATGTATGCGATGTTGTGTACCAGACCGGATGTAGCTTATGCACTGAGTGTAGTAAGCCGGTATCAGTCAAACCCTGGGGAGAAACACTGGATAGCAGTAAAGAACATTCTCAAGTACCTGAGAAGGACTAAGGAGATGTTCTTGGTGTATGGCAGAAAAGACCTCCAGATCGAGGCCTTTGCTGACTCTAGCTTCCAGAGTGACAAGGATGATTCCAAGTCCATGTCGGGTTTTGTCTTTACCCTCAATGGAGGGGCGGTGTGTTGGAAGAGTTCCAAACAGGAAACCGTTGCAGACTCGACGATGGAAGCGGAATACATCGCTGCATCTGATGCCGCAAAAGAAGCTGTCTGGATAAGGAAGTTCTTGAAAGAACTTCAGGTGGTTCCGTCCATTGTTGACCCAATACCTCTGTATTGCGACAACAACGGGGCTATAGCTTTAGCGAAGGAACCCAGGTCCCATCAGAGATCCAGGCACATCTTGAGGCGGTATCACCTGATCAGGGAGATCGTGGATCGCAAGGAGATCGAGGTTCGGAGGGTTGCTTCAGAAGAAAACACTGCAGATCCATTCACCAAGGCCCTACCCCAGACTCAGTTCGAGCGGCCGATCGAGATGATAGGTCTTCGATACACCAGTACATGGCCTTAGTGCAAGTGGAAGATTGTTAGTGTATATGCCCTAGAGGCCATTACTGTATCATACTAGTTTGTATATTACTTAATGGAAGCTTGGGATATTCACCTTGTATAAACAATCTTGCTCGATATAGTAGTGTGCTACTTGGTTTGTTTCTACTTCAATGTGTACATGTGTTTATTTTGCGATATCACCTATACGCATTAGTGGAGCCCTTAGGATCTTTGCTTGATTACCAGCGTTGTGATGGCAGTCACACTAGTGGGGGCTGGGTAATCTATAAGCACATCCTTATATAGGTCCCTAGTCGCAGGACTATCGAGACAGGGCATCGATACTCCGGAGTTGACTAGCGTATGCGCTTCTCATCCCAGTGTGGGAGATGGTCTGTCCCACAGCCATCAGTACGTCATACTGGAGATAGTATACGGGTGCTCGTTAGGTTACGAGTACACTGGACAGGACTCGTCGGGAACTGACAGGTTGGTATTATACCTATCGTCAGTTATCAGTTCCCAGGTGACATGAGTACAGCTTAGTCCGCTGACTTGACACTGGCACTTCGCCTCGAGTGTGCTCCCACTGCACTTTGATCACTACCCTACCACGGCTCAAAGGAGTCGTGCAAACAGGTAGTGGTTGGGTGCAGTCCCGAAGCACTTGGAGGCAGTGACGGTTAGACAGGATTCGTCTCTCCCGGTATTGGGGGTTGACATCGCGCTGTGTCTAGGAGAGCCATTACACGAGTAGTCCCTGGCCAGGGCAAGCGAGATATACTGGTAGGCTTCCAGTGTTATCTCAGGGTGTTTTGGGCTTCACTCCGACACGACTTGTACCGCTATTGGGGGACTGACGTTTTTACCGCCCCCTAGGCCCGACATGCGATGTATCAGACGAACAGACCGGACTGTATGGAGAATGTCACATTCAGACTCAGTAGGAGTTCAGATGGGGTTTCACCTCGTCAGCCTTCTTGTCGGCATCTACCTGGGGACCGTTACGCACAGCTAGTGCCGCTTGTGGTCTGTGGTTAAACCCACTGCCAGCGTAGTGTCGAGTCTTTAGAGTCCCACACAGAGGGTATTCGCCTTTGGGCAAAACAGAGTAGAGGTCGCATGGTTTTGCGGCAGGGTTCGTTCTCATCCGCGCACTTGTGCACGTTTGGAGTCCGGACGGATTATACTGGCAGGCTCTGGTTTGAGCCAGATACTGGTATAAGTTTTGGGGTTGCTTTTATATCTTGGTATTCTTGTTCCTCGGAACGAGAATGCAGGTGTGTATGCACAGTTGCTTGAGGCGGAGGATGAGGTATTTCATTAGGGTTTCGGAACGGGTGCGTATGCACAGTTGACAGTCGTCATTTTCCAAACCCTAATAGATTTATGAAATATCAATTAATAATAGTAATTAAATAAAATATTGTTATGGTTGATTTTGTGGACTTGTTGACCATGGTTGACTTGTTGACCATGGTTGAATGTTGACCACCATCATGCTTTGAAAGGATTCTCCTTGATTCATGCTTACACTCATTTATTGAAAGTATGATAGTGGTCATTCCAAATACAACCATCAACTATTTCATTTTTGATTTATTATTATTAATTAGATAATTCCTTTTCTTTTAGTTATGGTTGCAAAAGAAAAGAGCTCATTCTTTCATAACCATTCTCTCTCCTCACTTCATCTTCTTCTTCCTCAAGCTCAAGGTGATTCCTTCTCATGTGTTGAGAATCCCTCACCTTGAAAAAGAAAGCACCCCTTAGACACTCTCTACTCACTCTAGGATCAAGGGTTTAGCAAGCCGGAGATTCTAGTTCACTCAAAGTTCGAGAAAGAGCCCAAAGGTCGAACCCTCAGGTGGATCCATCTTCGACGGAAGAAGGCGACGAGAAGAGAACCATCAACCTCTACAAGGTTTCAAGAAGAAGGAGTTCAAGTTTAGGTATAACCATCTTTCCGAGTAGCTAACTCTCTTTAGCAAGTTTGCTAGTTTTAGTTTAGGAAAAGATCCCGACTTTGTTAGTCCATGTTGCCCCTGCGCTAAAAATTTGTTTTTTATACCGTTTCCGCCTCTCCGTAAGAACCGGGGGTCGCAACGTGGACTTACAGACCTCGATCTCCCGGCGATCAACTATCTTCCGGATCAGGTGATACCGCCTCAGAATATGCCTGGATCGCTGATGGGACCTGGGTTCCTTGGCCAAAGCCACTGCTCCATTGTTATCGCAATACAAAGGTATTGGATGCTCAATGGATGGAACCACACCAAGTTCAGTAATGAACTTCTTGATCCAGACAGCCTCTTTAGCAGCATCGTTGGCAGCGATGTATTTAGCCTCCATCGTCGAGTCTGCCACGGTTTCCTGCTTGGAACTCTTCCAGCTAACCGCCCCTCCGTAAAGGGTAAAGACAAAGCCCGACTGCGACTTAGAGTCGTCCTTATCACTCTGGAAGCACGAATCGGTAAAGGACTCCACTTGGAGCTCTCCGTTACTATACACCAAGAACATATCTCTAGTCCTTCGTAAGTACTTGAGAATGCTCTTCACAGCTGTCCAGTGACTCTCTCCAGGATCAGCTTGATACCTGCTCACTACACTTAGTGAGTATGCTACATCGGGTCTGGTACATAGCATCGCATACATGATAGAGCCTACTGCCGAAGCATAGGGTATCCTTGCATGCGAGCTCTCTCCAAATCAGTCTTGGGAGACATCTCTTTGGAGAGAGTGACTCCAGAGATCGTGGGCAAGTTCCCACGCTTGGACTCTTCCATACTAAACCTCTTTAGTATGCTGTCAATGTACCTGGATTAGGACAATCCCAATATCCGTTTGGATCTATCTCTATAGATCCTTATTCCCAATATGCAAGAGGCATCACCAAGATCTTTCATTGAGAATCTTTGTGATAAGAAGAGCTTGACCGATTGCAGCATAGGAATATCATTTCCTATCAAGAGTATGTCGTCCACGTACAATACGAGGAATACAACCTTACTCTCTGCCACCTTCTTGTAGATACAAGGTTCATCTGGATTTTTGACGAAATCAAACTCTTTGATAACGACGTCAAAGCAGATGTTCCAACTCCGCGATGCTTGCTTTAATCCATAAATGGATTTAAGCAGCTTGCATACCTTCCCGCTGCTCCCACTATCTACGAAGCCCTCTGGCTGAGTCATGTACACGCACTCTTCTAAATCACCATTTAGAAAGGAGGTCTTAACATCCATTTGCCAGATTTCGTAATCATGATATGCAGCGATGGCAAGCATGATCCGGATGGATTTAAGCATAGCCACTGGAGAAAAGGTCTCGTCATAGTCCACACCTGGTCTTTGACGAAAACTCTTTGCTACAAGTCTAGCTTTGAAAGTCTCCACTTTCCCATCTACACCAAGTTTTTTCTTGAAGATCCATTTGCTCCCAATGGGTTTTACCCCTTCAGGAGCAACTTCCAAAGTCCATACTTTGTTGGTGTACATGGATTCCATCTCGGACCGCATAGCATCCAGCCATTTCACTGAGTCCCCACTCGTGATGTCCTGCTCGAAGCTAGTTGGGTCATCATCCTCCATGATGCAATCCTCGCTCCCACCGTCCATGAGAAAACCGTAGTATCTCTCAGGTTGGCGAGGAACCCTACTAGATCGGCGGAGAGGCTGGGGTTCGTCGGGTACTACTGAATCCTCTGGTTCCACTAAATCTTCAGTTTGAGTTTGTGTAGCCGGAATTTCTTCCAGTTCTACCATATCCCCACTAATTTCTTTTGCAAGAAATTCCTTTTCTAAAAAGGTGGCATGTCGAGAAACAAACACTTTTTGTTCCTCTGTATGGTAGAAAAGATATCCATGTGAATGTTTGGGATATCCCACAAACTTACATAGAACTGACCGTGCCTCGAGTTTGTCCGGATTTTGCCTTTTGACATAGGCCGGGCAACCCCATATCTTAACTCGTTTAAGACATGGTCTCTTCCCACTCCATATCTCATATGGTGTGGTAGGTACAGATTTAGATGGAACTTGATTCAATAGGTATGCTGCTGTCTCCAGCGCATAACCCCAGAAGGAAATAGGTAACTCAGCTGTACTCATCATAGAGCGCACCATATCTAATAGGGTGCGATTTCTCCGCTCCGATACACCGTTGTGCTGTGGTGTATAAGGAGGAGTAAGCTGAGAGAGAATCCCATTCTTTTTTAGGAATTCCAGGAATTCATTGCTTAAGTATTCTCCTCCTCGATCAGATCGTAAGATTTTAATACTTTTTCCGGTTTGGTTCTCAACTTCTTGTTTATATTCCCTAAATTTCTCAAAAGCTTCTGATTTGTGTTTCATCAGGAACACATACCCGAACCTAGAGAGATCGTCAGTGAATGTAATGAAGTATGAAGAACCATCCCTGGCATGTGTAGACATGGGACCGCATACATCACTATGTATCAGTCCTAAGAGTTCGGTAACTCTTTCTCCGTGTCCCGTAAACGGAGTTTTGGTCATCTTGCCTTTGAGACATGACTGGCAAGTGTCATAAGATGAAAATTCAAACGGATTTAAATATCCATCTTTATGCAACTTAGCTAGTCGTGTCGCATTGATGTGACCCAGTCTACAATGCCACAAGAAAGATTCGTTCAGTTCAGAACTCTTCCTCTTATGTGTGTTTGTTATGTTCAGAACTGTTGATTGATTTAGAACATAAATGCCATTGCACAACGTGCCTGATCCAACCAACTTTTGGTTATGGAAAATGTTCATAACATTATCCTGTAATACAAAATTATATCCCTCTTTACTTAATAAAGAAACCGATATAATGTTGCATATCAGGTTCGGCATGTAATAGCATTCGTTCAGAACCAATGTATTACCAGTTGGTAATACAAGGTGATATTCCCCGACAGTCTTAGCTGCAACAATTGCACCATTTCCAACTCTAATGTCTTTATCACCTTCTCTAAGTTCTCTACCTTTTCTAAGCCCATGTAACTGATTACATATATGGGATCCTGACCCGGTATCTAATACCCAGGGCGTGGAGAAAATGGAGAAACAGTTCTCTGTAACGAACACACCCGAAGAAAATGCATCAACATGTACTTTCTTCATTCGGGTGGCATGGGAATCCTGGTATTCCCCTATATCCTGTTCAGTCCTATAACTCTTATAGGTAAGAACGGAACCAACGTTCCCCAGCACAGTATAACATGTGGGTTCGGTCAATACATCCATATTATTATCTTTATTAAGGCATGAAATGGTCGCTACCTGGAGAGAGAGAGAAGAAAACACTTTAGCGTAAGCTCGTGCAAGATCAGATTGGTTATTATCTTATCTAATCAGGATGGCTCCCACTGTTTTTATCAAATCTTCCTTCAAACCCTAAAAGGAAAGACTAGCCGGGATTAATTACACACTACAAGTTCGCCAATCTTTCAGCCAGGCCAGTGTCGGTACTTTGAGGGAGGTCCCCCGTGCTTTCACACGAACCTAATTACTGTAAACCTCGTTTTCCCAGAGGCGTAACCTCGTTAACACCTTTCTAGACACCTACTTGATCGGCTAATTGTAATGTGTAAAACTCTCCCAGGAGTAACTCTTACTCGCAGTGGGTATCGGGATCCAACTATCTCATAGAAGGTATGCAATCTCAATGCAAATTTCAACACTTGAAATTCCCGATAATATTTTGCCCCTAGTGTCCTATGACCTTGACAAAGGCCAACAAATCACAGGATGCTAGTCAAGTTCAACCCGTCATTTCTTGATTGAATCAAACCCACCCGCACGACCCTTGACAAAGGCCAACAAGGTCGTACGACTACCCTGAAATAATCTGCATCATATGCATAAGCAGATAATCACTATTTAGCTACCGCACACTACGCCTTGACAAAGGCCAACAAACGCAGCACGAATACTAAACAGTTCTTATCTGAAATGACGGAGGGCTACGACAGGTTTTTCTGAAAACCTATTGCGTAATGAACTTGATATCGTTGTAGAATCAAATGAAGTTTTGAAATGGAGTGATTTTGAGGCTTTTCTAGTTTTGCTAAAGGGGTCACTCCCGGTGAAGGGATCGTCGGCCCTTTCCTCGTCGAATGAGGTGCGGGATATATCATATATATCGCTGTGCAAAGCAGAAACTATAGAAGCAATCAAAAACAAACCGAGTGTGTAGCATCTGCCAGTTATTGCTAAAGGAGTCACTCCCGGTGAAGGGATCTCGGTCATTTCCTCATCGAATAAGGTGCAGGGTATATCATATATACCGCTATGCAAAGCAAGAACTGTAGCTACCTGTTTAGTTTAATATTTGATTCTACAACATCTTAGGTTTCTTTTCTTTCATTAATCACATTAATGAAGTCCCGTCATTTAAATACCTAAACATCACAGATAAATACGACGTACACTTATGCCATCCGCATTCGCCTCGATGTCCCCTCGTGCACCGTTAGGTTAGGTAACTAACGACAGAGCAGGGCAGGGCTAGTGCGGGTGCAAAACATAAGTAACGTCTATATAATATATCATATATACTATATATAGTATCTATCACAGAACATCACATGATCACATCACAGATATCGCAGCAGAAGAAACATATGAAACATTGGATATACTAGGACGTCCGTGTTTTCAATACGAGCCAGTATAAAACACGGATTCCATGGTCGTGATGAATAGCCAATCCCACACCCCTAGACCCCTACGAGAGCGGCAAGCAACCCTGCCAATTCTAGGGTTAGGAGACCCGGACTCGACTCCTCGAGTTGGTCTCCCACTGGACCCCAGAACCCGGTTACTTGTGCTCCCCTCCTTGGGTCTATCCTAATGCGGAAAAGTAAATAATATACAAAAGGTGACATCTTCCGCTACCTGGAAGTGCCCCAAATAAAAGAATATTACATACAAGTTTTTACATGAATGAAAATGAAAAACACTCATCTCACATAAAAACCCCCGGCTATTCGAACACGACGATCCAATATAACATATCCAGCAACACATAACATCACATGTCATCAACGTAAGTAAGTATGCATACCCCAATTTTCCTTGACGTATAGCAACGAAACCGGCGATATGAACATACTACACTTACGGTCACAGAAAAGAAAGTGTAAAACTACAACAATTGGAATCCGCAACCTCTTTAGACATCATATGCCTTACAGTTATAAACCCCGCATTTTAGTCCCATTATCGAAAACTCTTTTCAACATCAAGTGAGACTAAACGGCTAGATTTATAACATTCATTCAGTTATCTCATAACTACTTGTGAATTCCAATTATTGTATCACATTCCAGATAAACAGAAAATGTTAAACTTTCCGATCGAACATTCGAATACCCAAGTTTTCCCGATACAGCTCAACACATGAAATAAGTCTAACAACATTCAGTTCGTGCCTCAGTACCAACGGTCCAGCCGTAGAAGGGTCAAGCCAACGCCTCACATGTGGCACGCCGTACTGCCCCAAACCCGAAGGTTCAAAGGGCAGTTCAAGACGGTCACATAATCGAGTTAAGGTTTGTTGTCTTCTAGAGGGTCCATCGCGTTACTTGCACTACTTAGAACGTCGTTAAACTACGGAAAAATCCAACACTTGGAAATTTCCCGACGGGGGAAAAATTGGGTATTTATATCCGGTCGAACTTTTTAACATATTCTAAAATTTATCCGGAAAGCCACATAGACAAAATCTGATACTCCGATCGAAACACCGAATCCCCAAAACAATCCCAGAAAATTCAACTCTTGAATAAATATTAAAAATTCCCAGAAAATCCAGCACCAGAAAACAAGAATTACTGTGCAAACAGTATTGCGCAATTTGAACAGTTGGCCGCGGAACAGCGGCAGAAGCCATGCTTCTGCCGCGTTTCCGCGGCTGTATAGATGTATCATGATCTCGTGTTTCACCATAATTCTTAGATCTTCCTGCTGAATTTTTTAGGCATTTTTAATCTGGAAAAATCCCAGAATTTAGAAAAAGTCTAGAGAGCATCTTAAAGTTAGGTTTTCGGGTTCGTTCGGACTTCAAACTCCGTCTAGACTTTGCCTAAGGCTCTAGCTAGGCTCTGATACCACTGTAGGGTTCCTAGGCATCCTAATGAAGTCTCACAAGGCATCGATCATGCCAATTTCAAAAATTATGGGTGCCGAGAAACCCTAATACGGATCGTCGGCTAGATTTCTAGGCGAAAAGATAATCTAGTTAACACTTTAACTAAAGGAAAGAGGCTACAACCTTTGTAGATCCGGTTACCCTCTTCCTTGGCTCCACGAAGGCATCCTCTCGCTGTCCATCTCGAATCTCGGACTCTCGCGACGGCTTCATCGGAGAAGTGAGCGGAATAGGTCGTCGGCTTCGTGCCGAAGATGATCTACGTCGAGGTTGCACAAGTTCAAGCTCCAACTTCACTAAGTTATGAAACTTGTGAAGAAAACACCCAAAACAACTTGGCAAGAGGTAGAGGGTGAAGAAATAGGAGGTGGGTTCACTTTAGAATTGGATTTCTCTCACTAGAACTCAAGTTGCCATTAAAGTAGCAAGCTTTTTCTTTTTAGAAGAAGAAGATCATGAAGCTAGTTATGATAAGTTCTCTTTTAAAATGAAAAGAAAATACAAACTTATCATAACTTTAACTAGGGTTAAGTGTAGAGAATAAACCATGGTCATTTCAGTGGGTTAGGGTTAAGCATGAAGACAAGAATGGTTAGCAAAGTCAAAGCTTCATGAAGCTTCAATATGAAACAAAAATTGCCACCATTTTCATCTTAAAGTTTATCCAAATAAATGAATAAACAAATAAATGAATAAATGCATAATCAAAACCCTAATCTCAAGTTAACTATGGTTTAATTCTATACACTTAACCATATGATCAAGTATCATCAAACATGATACAAATATATGCACAAAAGTATATCACATATACAATGTGTAAATCAAGTGAGAAAAATCCGTTTAAAATGAACCAATACTAGTTAATGCAAAGTAATATATAAAATATATAATTATACATTAAATCATTAAATCAACACTTGATTCAATGATCCGATCATGTCGCACATAACCGACTAGTATTCAATGCATCGATTTATCGAATCAATGATTCGATAACTAGGTCATATCTCATACAACCAATCGAAACATTAATCGCGAGAATCAAATACGGTATCACATACACGCATTATTCCCGGTCCCGCACATATCTCATATGCACTCCTATTTCGTTTCGCTTGAGCTAGGAAACCTCTGTGTAGGACTCTAAAGACTCGTCAATATGCCGGTAGCAGATGATGATCATATCAAGCACCCACAAGCCGCAAGCGGTCTGCTAAACGTAACGGCCACCCGGGTATTGAGCGATCAGAAGATCGACGAGCTAGCCTGCTCACACTCCTGCGAATCCGACCAGTAACACTTACCATACAGTCCAGTCTCTTCGTCTGATATGTCGCATATCAAGTCTAGGGGTGGTAAACGTCAGACCCCAATAACCCGATAAGTCGTGCCGATGTGAGGCTCATAACGGGTCGAGAAACTACTGGTAACACTTACCAGCAAATCTCTGATCAGCCCTGGCCAGGGACTTCCCTGCTACGGCCAATCGAGCACTGCGCAACATCAACCCCCAATACCGGGAGAGATGAAACCCCTCCTATCGCTCATTGCCTCCATGTGACTCGGGACTGTGCCCAAAGACCACCGTTTTGCACGCCCTCATGGACGTGGTAAGGTGGAGATCAAAGCACAGTGGGAATCACATAAGACTCTATGACGATCTCGGGTCTACAGACTAACCTGTACAAGTGTCACCTGAGAACTGCCATCTGACGTGAGGTATAATACCATCTGGGAGTTCTCGGCGAGTCCGTCCAGTGTACTCAGTCTCCACTGAGCACCCGTATACCATCTCTGATGTCAAACACCAATGGATATGGGATCATCCATCGCCCATCATATGGGTCGAGAAGCGTATACGCTAGTCTACACTGGTATATCGATGCCCCGTCTCGATACACCCACGACTAGGGACCTTGAAGGATGTACTTATGGACTACCATGTCCCCACTAGTATGATCTGCATCATAGTCCAGGTAGTCAAGTAAAAATCCTAAGGGCTTTACCAACATGTAACTATAAGACAGTATAAAGAGACTAGTGTACATGTTAAGATAAAGAGCAACCAGATAGCATACTATCATGTCGAGCAAGAAAGTCATCTCTATATATGTCCAAGCATCCAATATAATATACATCATCTGTACAATACTGGCCTCTAGGGCATACATACAACTAACACGCCCCGCAATATCAAATGTACATAATACAACAAAAACTGTACTAGCATTGCATCCAGGCTATCCCCCACGACCAATCCGCAACATCACAGCAATACACAGAACATCAACGTGAAAGTCACGTTCGCAAATCCGTCTAACCGGGCTATAGCAGTTAGACTGGATTTACCGATCAAGTGACATTCACGGTCGCAGATATAATGTAAAAACTGTGAACTAATGTGTTTAAAATATCCGATCGATCAAATTTTACCAAGTGGGCCCCCAAGTACTACTGTAGCACATCAAGAAATCTGGGCCCAAAAAATAATATTCCAGAAACCCTATTTTCACCCCAGAAGCCCACTGGAAAAATTTGAAGCATTGATCCCTCCATACTGCGGCGGAACCGCGGCGCCAAGTGGGGTTTGGCCGCGGTTCCGCGCTCTCCCTGAAAGATCAATGTCTCGAATTTCCCCAGAACTCTTAGGACTTCCAGTAAACCAGTTTTATAAAACCTGAAAAAAATTTCGAGACAAAAAAATTTCGACAGAAAACTGTTGCTGTTGAAAATGCGGATTTTGGAATTTTTGCTCGATCGGAAATTTAAAACACATTAGACAGAGCTAGACTATGTTAATGGTGAGGCTCTGATACCACTGTAAGTGCACGGCGGCGCCCCGGCCTCCATCCCGACGCCAAATGCGGAAGCGATGGTTAACTTTAATTTTTCTTGAACCGGCACCACAGCGCACTAAAAACCCGGATTGAACCATTAACTAGTCCTAGCTAACTAGAAGATGGGAAGAGAGATATACCGAGTGATCCGTGTCCTCCGGTCTTCTCGTCGTCGTCCCGATCTCCCGCGGAAGCTCCGGTCTCCACCTCGTCGCCGGAAGGGCACCACGTCGCCTGCTTCTTTTACGGGCTCCCGCCTCTATACCGAGGCAACTCGGGCACGAAGTTGGCGAGCCTGTTAGTTATATGTATGCCCTAGAGGCCATTACTGTACATTGGATGTATATTGTAGTGGATGCTGGGACATATATAGGTAGGACTTCCTTGCTCGACATGATAGTATGCTATCTGGTTGCTCTTTATCTTAACATGTATACTCTCTGTCTCTCTGATTACATGTTGATAAAGCCCTTAGGATGTGTACTCGACTTCCAGGACTATGATGAAGATCATACTAGTGGGGCCTGGGTAGTCAATGAGTACATCCTTCATTGTTCCTACTCGTGGGAATATCGAGACGGGGCATCGATATTCCAGAGTAGACTAGCGTATATCTTCTCGATGTGATGGGCGATGGATGATCCCATATCCATTGGTGTTTGACATCAGAGATGGTATGCGGGTGCTCAGTGGAGACTGGGTACACTGAACGGACTCGCCGAGAACTCCCAGATGGTATTATACCTCACGTCAGATGGCAGTTCTCTGGTGACACTGGTACAGCTTAGTCTGTTGACCCGAGATCGTCATAGAGTCTTGTGTGTCTCCCACTGTGCTTTGATTTCCACCCTACCACGGCTCTACTGAGTCGTGCAAACAGGTGGTTTTTGGGTACAGTCCCGATTCACATGGAGGCAATGAGCGATAGGAGGGGATTCGTCTCTCCCGGTATTGGGGGTTGATGTTGCGCTATGCTCGACTGGCCATAACAGGAAATCCCTGGCCAGGGTTGCTGTGATGTACTGGTAAGAGTTATCAGTAGTTTCACGATTGTCATGGACTTCACGTCGGCATGACTTATCGAGCTACTGGGGTCTGACGTTTACCACCCCTAGGCGAGATATGCGACATATCAGACGAACAGACCGGACTGTACGGTAAGTGTTACTGGTTGGATTCACAGGAGTGTGAGCGGGATCGCTCGTCGATCTTATGATCGCTCAATACCCGGGTGGCCGTTACGTTTAGCAGACCGCTTGCGGCTTGTGGATGCTTGATATGATCATCATCTGCTGCCGGCGTATTGACGAGTCTTTAGAGTCCTACACAGAGGTTTCCTGGCTCAAGCGAAACGAAATAGGAGTGCATATGAGATATGTGCGGGACCGAGAATAATGCGTGTATGTGATACCGTATTATATTCTCGCGATGAATGTATCGATTGGTTGTATATGATATAACCTAGTTATCGAATCGAGGATTGACTCGATAAGCCGATACATTGGATACTAGCCGGTTATATGCGACATGACCGGATCATTGAATCAAGTGTTGATTTAATGATTTGATGTATAATTATATATTTGATATATTACTTTGCATTAACTAGTATTGGTTCACTTTAAATGGATTTTCTCACTTGAATTGTGCAAGTTGTATATGTGATATACATTTGTGCACATGATTGTATCATGTTTGATGATACATGCTTACTTGGTTAAGTGTAAAGAATTAAACCATGGTTAAACTAATGATTAGGGTTTTGTTTTTTCATTTACTTATTTATCTATTTATTTATCTTTTTCATTTTGGAAAAGAGAATGACAAATGGTGGATTTTCTTTGTTTGCTAGTTGAAGGTTCTTGAAGCTTTGAACTAGTCCACCATTCTTGTCTTATACTTAACCCTAACCATTCAAGTTAACCATGGTCCATTCTCTACAATTAACCAAGGGTTAATATATGATAAGTATTGATTTATTTATCTAATTATTCAACACTTATCATATTTTTTTTCTTCTTCTTCTTCATCTTGAGCAAGAAAGAAAACCTAGCTACCATCAATGGCAACTAGTGAAAATGAGTGAGAAATCCAATTCTAAAGTGAACCCACTTTCTATTTCTTCATCCTCTACCCCTTGCCAAGTAGTATAGGGTGTTTTCTTCACAAGTTTCATGACTTGGTGAAGTGGGAGCTTGATCTAGTGATGCCTCGACGTAGATCATCTTCGGCATCGAAGCCGACGACCAAGCCCGCCCATTTCTTCGATGAAGCCGATGCTAGAGTCCGGAATCCGATTTGGACAGCGGACGGACATCATCGCGGAGCTTAGGAAGTGGTGGACCGGATCTACAAAGGTTGTAGCCCCTTTCCTCTTAGATAAATTCGTTTATTTGCATTGCATCGCCTATATATCTAGTTTACGATCCGTATTAGGGTTTGTAGGCACTTGTAAAGTTTGAATTAGCCATCTTTGATCACTTGTAAGACTTCATTAGTGTGCCTAGGAACCCTACAGTGGTATCAGAGCCTAGCTAGAGCCTTAGGCGATGCGTAGACGGAATTAGAAGTCCGATCGAATCAAAACCCAAACCCAAATTTGCTCCCTGGACAATTTTGAAAAACTGTGTTTTTTCCAGATTAAAAATATGCAGAAAAACCAGCAGGAGATTATAAGAATTACTGAGAAGCCCGTACCCCTGAATCCACCAAAGTGCGGCGGAACCGCGGCATTAGCATGGATAATGCGGCGGTTCCGCGGCCATGTGGTCTCTTCTTGCGTTAAATTTTGCACAGTAATTCTTAGTTTGCAGTGCTGGTTTTCCTGGAAATTTTTAATATTTTTTCAAGAGTTGAATTTTCTGGGTTGTATTGGGGTCTCGGAGTTTCGACCGGATTGTCTAATTTTGTCAGTGTGTGTTTTTCCGGGTAATTTTAGAATATGTTAAAAAGTTCGGCCGGATATAAATACTCAATTTTTCCCTGTCGGGAAATTTCCAAGTGTTGGATTTTTCCAGGGTTTAAAGACGTTCTAAGTAGTGCAAGTAACGCGATGGACCCTCTAGAAGACAACAAACCTTAACTCGATTATGTGACCGTCTTGAACTGCCCTTTGAACCTTCGGGTTTGGGGCAGTACGGCGTGCCACATGTGAGGCGTTGGCTTGACCCTTCTACGGCTGGACCGTTGGTACTGAGGCACGAATTGAATGTTTTTAGACTTATTTCATGTGTTGGACTGTATCGGGAAAACTTGGGTGTTCGATTGTTCGATCGGAAAGTTTAACATTTTCTATCTTATCCGGAATGTGATACAACAATTGGAATTCACAATAAGTTATGAGATAACTGAATGAATGTTATAAATCTAGCAGTTTAGTCTCACTTGATCGGTTGCCACGGAATTTTAATGTGATCAAAAGTCCGTCGCAATCACGTAGCGTACGCGGATACTCGCTGAGTAAACCTAATAGACAGCCTCACCCCATAGCCCCGACCAAGTGACTGTAGGAGAACCCCGTCGCCGAAAGCATCCGTTTAGGTGCTCGCGGTAGCGGTGTTCCGCCTTGGTGCACTTCGTCGACGGTATCGGGGGTGCGGCCGCCTACTGAAGTTTGCGACGAGCATTCGATCAGGATGTCGGGAATCTTGTTGAATTGCCCGACTTGATATTGAAAAGAGTTTTCGATTTTGAGACTAAAATGCGGGGTTTATAATTGTTAGGCATGCGATGTCTAAGTATTTCATTTGATTAGGCATGCGATGTCTAAAGAGGTTGCGGATTCCAACTGTTGTAGTTTTACACTTCTTTTTTTTCTGTGACCGTAAGTGTAATATGTGATATCGCCGGTTTCGTTGCTATATGTCAACGACAATTGGGATGCGCATATTTACTTACGTTGATGACATGTGATGTTATGTGTTGCTGGATATGTTATATTGGATCGTCGTGTTCGAATAACCGGGGGGTTTTTATGTGAGATGAGTGTTTTTTCATTTTCATTCATGTAAAAACTTGTATGTAATATTCTTTTATTGGGGCACTTCCAGGTTGCGGATGATGTCACCTTTTGTATATTATTTACTTTTCCGCATTAGGATAGACCCAAGGAGGGGAGCACAAGTAACCGGGTTCTAGGGTCCAGTGGGAGACCATCTCGAGGAGTCGAGTCCGGGTCTCCTAACCCTAGAATTGGTAGGGTTGCTTGCCGCTCTCGTAGGGGTCTAGGGGTGTGGGATTGGCTATTCATCACAACCGTGGAATCCGTGTTTTATACTGGCTCGTATTGAAAACACGGACGTCCTAGTATATCCAATATTTCATATGATATCTTCTGCTGTGATTTATCTGTGATGTGATCATGTGATGTTCTGTGACAGATATTGTATATAGTATATATGATATATTATATAGACATTGCTTATGTTTTACACCCGCGCTAGCCCTGCCTCGCTCTGCCGTTAGTTACCTAACCTAACGGTGCAGACGGGACATCGAGGCTAATGCGGATGGCATAAGCGTACGTTATATTTATCTGTGATGATTAGGTGGACTTAAATGATGGGATATTCATTAATGAGATTAATGAAAGAAAATAAACCTAATTGATGTTGTGGAATCGAATTTCAAAAATAAAACAGGTAGCTACAGTTCTTGCTTTGCATCGCGGTGTTCATTATAGAACATCCTGCACCTTATTCGTTGAGGAAAGGACCGAGATCCCTTCACCGGGAGTGACTCCTTTAGCAATAACTGGCAGATGCTACAACCCTCGGTTTGTCTTTGATCGCTTCTATAGTTTCCGCTTTGCACAGTGATATATATGATATATCCCGCACCTCATTCGACGAGGAAAAGGCCGACGATCCCTTCACCGGGAGTGACCCCTTTAGCAAAACTAGAAAAGCCTCGAAAACATTCTATTTAAAAACATTTGATTCCGCAACGAGATCAAGTTCAAAGCGTTAAAGGTTTTCATAAAAACCATTCGCAACCCTCCGTCATTTTAGGAAGTAGAGTACTTAGTATCCTTGCTGTGTTTGTTTACCATAGTCAAGGCACAGTGTACGGTAGCTAAGTGATGTCTTCCTACACCGCATATGATGCGATTAGTTAGGACAGTCATGTGACTTTGTTGACCTTAGTTAAGGGTCATGTGGGTGGGTCTAATTAATCACGAAATGACGGGTAGAACTTGACTAGTACTTATGATTTGTTGACCTTAGTTAAGGTCATAAGTGCTAGGGGTAAAAACCATTATCGGGAGTTTCAAGTGTTGAAACTTGCAATGAGATTGCATACCTTCTATGTGATAGTTGGATCCCGATACCCACTGCGAGTAATTGTTACTCCTGGGAGAGTTTTGCACTTTGCAATTAGCCGATCAAGTAGGTGTCTAGAGGGGTTACGCCTCTGGGAAAACGAGGTTTACTGTAATTAGGTCCGTGCGAAAGCACGGGGAACCTCCCTCAAAGTACCGACACTGGCCTGGCTGAAAGATTGGCGAACTTGTAGAGTGTAATTAATCCTGGCTAGTCTTTCCTTTTAAGGTTTGAAGAAAGATTTGATAAAAACAGTGGGAGCCATCCTGATTAGATAAAATAAAAACCAATCTGATCTTGCAAGAGCGCACGCTGAGTGTTTTCTTCTCTCTCTCTCCAGGTAGCGACCATATCACGCCTTAATCAAGATAATAATACGGATTATTGACCGAACCCGCTTGTTATACTGAGCTGAGGAACGTTGGTCCCGCTCCAACTTGTAATCGTTATAAGACAGAGCAGGAAATAGGGGAATATCAGGATTCCCATGCCGCCCAAACGAAGAAAGTGCATGAGATGCATCTTCTTCGGGTGTGTTCGTTACAAAGAACTGTTTCTCAGTATCCTCTGCATCCTGGATATTTGATACCGGATCAAGATCCCAAGATATGTAAGCTGTTACATAGGGCTACAAATAGGTAGAAAAACTAAGAACGGGTGATAAGTTTCATGAGACAGAAAACGAGGCAAGTGTTGCAGCAAAGTCTGTTGGTCACTGTCACCCTGTATTACCAATACATTGATTCTGAACGAATGTTATTAGATACCGAACCTGATATAACCTGATATACAAAATCATATCAGTCTCTTTATTAGTAAAGAAATGATAAAATTTTGTATTGTTGGATAATGTTTTGAACATTTCCTATATCAAAAGTTGATCGGTTCAGGCACGTTATCTAAAAGCATTAATGTTCTAAATCAAACTACAGTTCCTATTATACAGAACACACACAAAAGGTAGAGTTCAGAAATGAACAAATCTTTCTTAAGGCATTGTAGACTAGGTCATATCAATGCGACCCGACTGGCTGAAGTTACATTTTAGATGCATATTCAAATCAGTTTGGATTTACATCTTGTGAAACTTGCCAGTCATGTCACAAAGATAAGATGACCATAGCTCTGTTTATTGGAAACAGAGAAAGAGTTAGTAAACTCTTGGGATTGATACATGATGATGTATGTAAGGTTTCCTGTCTACACATGCCAGGAATGGTTCTTTATACTTCATTATATTATCTGATAATCTCTCAAGATTCAGTCATATGTTCCTGTTGAAACATAAGTCCGAAGCTTTTGAGGTATTCACAGAATATAAGTTAGAAGTAGAGAACCAAAAACCGGGTATAAGTATTATGTCCTATGATAAGATCAGGGAGGAGAATACTTGTGCATGGCATTCCTGGACTATTCTAAAGGAGAATGAGATTCTCTCTCCGTATTATTCCTCTGAATACACCACAGCACAACGATGTATCAGGGCGAAGCAATCGCACAATATTAGATATGGTGTGCTCTATGATGAGTATTACTGAGTTACCTATTTCCTCTTGTGGTTATGCGCTTGAGAAGCTGCGTACCTATTGAATTAGGTTCGAATCCGATCACTGCCTACCATTCCATATGAGATATGGTATGGAATGAGCCCATCTCTTAAATAAGTTAAGATTTGGCATTGTCCGGCCTATGTCAAAAGCAAAATCCGGACAAAATCGAGGCAAGGTCAGTTCTGTAGAAATGGAAAAGTTTCAGCTATACAAAACTGCAGCTGATTTAACTGGACTAAAGGATTCTATAGTCCCCGACGAACCTCAGCCTCTCCGCCGAACTAGCAGGGTTCCTCATCCGCTTGAGAGATACTTCGGTTTCTCGATGACAGTGGGAGCGAGGATTGCATCATGAGATGATGACCCAACTAGTTTCGAGCAGGTCATCAAGAGTAGGGACTCTGTAAGAATGGTTGGATGCTTAGCGATCTGAGATGGAATCCATGTATACCAACAAAGTATGGACTTTGGTTGCTATATCTGAAGGGTTAAATCCCCATCAGGAGCAAGTAAATCTTGAGAAGATTACTTGGTGTAGATGGAAAAGTTGAGACTTTCAAAGCTAGACTTGTTAAAGGTTTTAGTCATCAACCAGGTGTGGATAATGATGAAACTTTTTCTAGGGACTATGCTTAAGTCCATCCAGATTCTACTTGCCATTGCTACATACCATGACTACGATATCTGGTGGTTGGGTGCCATGACTACTTTTCTAAATAATGATTTAGAAGAGAATGTCTATAAGAACACAGCCAGAGGGCTTCGTGAACAGTGGGAGCAGCGGAAACGTGTGCAAGTTGCTTTACATAATGAAGCAGGCATCGCGGAGTTGGAACGTCTATTTTGATGTAATAGTCAAAGTGTTTGACTTCATCAAAATGGTAGACGAACCTTGTATATACAAAAAGGTAGTAGAGAGTAAGGTGGTCATCTTCGTATTGTACGTAGACAACATACTCTTGATTGGAAAAGAGTTTCCTATACTACGATCGGTCAATCTCCTATTATCACATGGATTCTCCAAATAGGATAAAAGTGATACCTTCTCGATCCAAGGGAGAATCACTGGAAAGGTTTCAGAGTGATAAGGACGACTGAATATCAGCCGCAGGCATTGTCTTTACCCTCGGTAAAGGGACGGTATGTTGGAAAAGTTCCAAGCTAGATACCGTGGCAAACTAGACGATAAAGGATGGTAACATCGCTATTAATGATACTACCAAAGAGGCAGTTTGGGTGTATATTGGTTCATAAGATGAACTAGGTTCCTACCATTGTATGACAATGGAACTATGGCTTTGGCCAAGGAACCCTGGTCCCATCAGTGACCCAGACATATTCTGAGGCAGCATCACCTGATCATGGAGATAGTTGATCTCCAGGGTGATCGAGGGTAGGAGAGTAGACTCAGAGGACAACACGGCGGATCCACTCACGAAGGCATTTTCCCAAAGAGAGACTTTTAGGGGATGGTTGAGTATTAGATACTACAACTACTGCTACAGATGGCCCTAGTGCAAGTGGGAGATTGTTAGTTATATGTATGCCCTAGAGGCCATTACTGTACATTGGATGTATATTGTAGTGGATGCTGGGACATATATAGGTAGGACTTTCTTGCTCGACATGATAGTATGCTATCTGGTTGCTCTTTATCTTAACATGTATACTCTCTGTCTCTCTGATTACATGTTGATAAAGCCCTTAGGATGTGTACTCGACTTCCAGGACTATGATGAAGATCATACTAGTGGGGCCTGGGTAGTCAATGAGTACATCCTTCATTGTTCCTAGTCATGGGAATATCGAGACGGGGCATCGATATTCCAGAGTAGACTAGCGTATATCTTCTCGACCCATGTGATGGGCGATGGATGATCCCATATCCATTGGTGTTTGACATCAGAGATGGTATGCGGGTGCTCAGTGGAGACTGGGTACACTGAACGGACTCGCCGAGAACTCCCAGATGGTATTATACCTCACGTCAGATGGCAGTTCTCTGGTGACACTGGTACAGCTTAGTCTGTTGACCCGAGATCGTCATAGAGTCTTGTGTGTCTCCAACTGTGCTTTGATTTCCACCCTACCACGGCTCTACTGAGTCGTGCAAACAGGTGGTTTTTGGGTACATTCCCGATTCACATGGAGGCAATGAGCGATAGGAGGGGATTCGTCTCTCCCGGTATTGGGGGTTGATGTTGCGCTATGCTCGACTGGCCATAACAGGAAATTCCTGGCCAGGGTTGTTGTGATGTACTGGTAAGAGTTATCAGTAGTTTCACGATTGTTATGGACTTCACGTCGGCATGACTTATCGAGCTACTGGGGTCTGACGTTTACCACCCCTAGGCGAGATATGCGACATATCAGACGAACAGACCGGACTGTACGGTAAGTGTTACTGGTTGGATTCACATGAGTGTGAGCGGGATTGCTCGTCGATCTTCTGATTGCTCAATACCCGGGTGGCCGTTACGTTTAGCAGACCGCTTGCGGCTTGTGGATGCTTGATATGATCATCATCTGCTGCCGGCGTATTGACGAGTCTTTAGAGTCCTACACAGAGGTTTCCTGGCTCAAGCGAAACGAAATAGGAGTGCATATGAGATATGTGCGGGACCGAGAATAATGCATGTATGTGATACCGTATTATATTCTCGCGATGAATGTATCGATTGGTTGTATACGATATAACCTAGTTATCGAATCGAGGATTGACTCGATAAGCCGATACATTGGATACTAGCCGGTTATATGCGACATGACCGGATCATTGAATCAAGTGTTGATTTAATGATTTGATGTATAATTATATATTTGATATATTACTTTGCATTAACTAGTATTGGTTCACTTTAAATGGATTTTCTCACTTGAATTGTGCAAGTTGTATATGTGATATACATTTGTGCACATGATTGTATCATGTTTGATGATACATGCTTACTTGGTTAAGTGTAAAGAATTAAACCATGGTTAAACTAATGATTAGGGTTTTATTTTTTCATTTACTTATTTATCTATTTATTTATCTTTTTCATTTTGGAAAAGAGAATGACAAATGGTGGATTTTCTTTGTTTGCTAGTTGAAGGTTCTTGAAGCTTTGAACTAGTCCACCATTCTGGTCTTATACTTAACCCTAACCATTCAAGTTAACCATGGTCCATTCTCTACAATTAACCAAGGGTTAATATATGATAAGTATTGATTTATTTATCTAATTATTCAACACTTATCATATTTTTTTTCTTCTTCTTCTTCATCTTGAGCAAGAAAGAAAACCTAGCTACCATCAATGGCAACTAGTGAAAATGAGTGAGAAATCCAATTCTAAAGTGAACCCACTTCCTATTTCTTCATCCTCTACCTCTTGCCAAGTAGTATAGGGTGTTTTCTTCACAAGTTTCATGACTTGGTGAAGTGGGAGCTTGATCTAGTGATGCCTCGACGTAGATCATCTTCGGCATCGAAGCCGACGACCAAGCCCGCCCATTTCTTCGATGAAGCCGATGCTAGAGTCCGGAATCCGATTTGGACAGCGGAGGGACATCATCGCGGAGCTTAGGAAGTGGTGGACCGGATCTACAAAGGTTGTAGCCCCTTTCCTCTTAGATAAATTCGTTTATTTGCATTGCATCGCCTATATATCTAGTTTACGATCCGTAATAGGGTTTGTAGGCACTTGTAAAGTTTGAATTAGCCATCTTTGATCACTTGTAAGACTTCATTAGTGTGCCTAGGAACCCTACAGAGCCGACGTGCCCAAGGTTTGCTATAGAATGTGTGTAGAGCCATGTCTCATTTTGGGGTTCATGGAGGTTGCCTTTTGAGATGGTGGAGGAATGGATTTTTGAGATGAACTAGAGAGCTTTTTCTTAGCACCATTAGAAAGCCAAAATGCCACACATGAAAAAAGAATCCCCTCATCCTACAATAGTGGCCGGCCCCTCATGTGTGAGTAGAGAGAGAGAGCAAGGTCAAGGGGTGGGTGGAATGCAATGATGGAAGCAAGTGATGATGAGAGAATCCAATGATCACAACAAAACCCAACACTCCAACAACAACCATCATTATATCCAAAGTCAAGCAATCATGAAAACTATCATGAAGCAAAAAGTCAAGTCAATGGATGGTGCAACATCATGATACAATAAAATGCAAAGAACACCCTCCACAAATGCTTATTTGCGCAAATCCAAATAAACCTTCCTCCACCAATCTTCGGCCAATGAACGATACAAAGAAATATGGCCGAAACGGAAAGCAAACTGGCAACTCCAGAAAACTGGTCCCGTAATAAATTACAGGAAAACCCCGATACTGTGTATACACACCCGCATTTGTATTCCAACCGAAATACAAATGTAATGAGACAAAATCTACACTGTACTATACTAGGATCAGGCTTAAACCAAAGCCGGCCAGTAATAACCGTTCGATCCTGATCCGTGCAATACCGCACGTATCTGATCGAACTCTGCCATATCTCCATACGGCCTCTACAGCGTTTCGCCCTAAAACTTTAGTAACTGAATGTGGGGGACTCTAAAGACTCGTCAACACCTTGGTTGTGAATTTAACCACTAGCTCGTCAGAGGTATAAGCCAATACGTAATGGGCCACCAGCTATTGACCAAAAGGGACGTCGATGAGCGAACTCATCCTGACACCCTACTGAGGCTGTCAGTGACAATATCCGTACAGTCCGGTCCGTTCGTCTATGAGCATCGCATGGCGGGCCTAGGGGGTTGGTAAAAGTCAGACCCCCAAAAGCGGTACAAGTCGTGTCGGAGTGTAGCCCAGAACACCCTGAGATACTACTGGAATACCTACCAGTAAACTTCCTGCCTCGGCTGAGGGCTTCGTGTAATGGCTCTCCTAGACACAGCGCGACCTCACCCCCAATACCGGGAGAGACGAACCCCTGAAGATCCGCTCATTGCCTCCATGTGGCTCGGGACTGTACCCAACTAAAACCTGTTTGCACGTCTCTTTTGAGCATGGTAGGGTAGTAATCAAAGTACAGTAGGAACTCACACGAGACAAATGACGATCCCCAGGTCGATGAACTAACCTGTACACATGTCACCAGGGAACTGCTATCTGACGTCAGGTATAAGACCAACTAGCATGTTCCCGGCGAGTCCTGTCCGGTGTACTCATAACCCAATGAGCACCTGTATACATCTTAGGTGAACCATATGACACCAGTGGCTTGTGAGACCGGCCACCGCCCCTCGTCGGGGTCTCGACTGTATACACTAGTCTACTCTGGAGTATCGATGCCCTGTCTCGAAACTCCCACGACTAGGGACCTTTTAAGGATGTGCTTATAGACCCCAGCTCCCACTTATATGATCGCCCTCATACTGCTGGTGGTAAAGCAAGAATCCTAGGGGCTCTATCAACGTGTAATAGCGACATGTCAGGTCACCTAAAGCAGTACACGATGATAAAGATAAACCAGATAGCATACTATCATCTCGAGTAAGACTGTCCTACCGGGATAGGTCCTCCCTCAATCATTGCAATCACGTGCATGTGATCCAATAATTGACTCTGAGGGCACTATCTCCAACACATGGTAGTATGCTACTTGGTTTTTCTATCTTAATATGTGAGTATACGTATTGATAGAGCTCTTAGGATCTTGCTTGACTACCAGCGTTGTGATGGCAGTCACACTAGTGGGGGCTGGGTAGTCTACAAGCACATCCTTATTCAGGTCCCTAGTCATAGGATTATCGAGACAGGGCATCGATACTCCAAAGTAGACTAGTGTGTACGCTTCTCATCCCAGTTGGGGAGATGGTCTGTCCCACAGCCGTCAGTATGTCGTACTGGAGATAGTGTGCAGGTGCTCGTTAGGTTACAGATACACCGGACAGGACTCACAGGGAACTGTTGGTTGGTTTTGTTGGGTTTACCTAGCACCTTATGAAGGGTTTGGAAGCATCACATGTCTCAAAATTAAATTTTTAAGGTGCTAAGTGAACATACAAAGAATCATTGCTAGAAAATTAGGGTTTCATAACACAAACAACATCACAAGTAACAAAGGCTAGGGTTTTGAGAGTACAACCTTTGAAGCTCCCTACGCTAGACTCATTGGCCACTTGAGGGTTGGAAAAGGGTTCGCTTGAGGTCTTCTAATGTCCACGACGATCCACCCGAAGCTCCTTTGTCCAAGCTTGCAACTTCACTTGATCAAGAGAATAAAATGAAGCTAACACTCTTCACAAGTGGGCAAGACTAGTGTAGAATGGTGTTGTGGTTGCTTTTCTCACTTCAAAATCCTAACTTGGTTAGTGTTTTGCTCACTAGAGAAGTCTAGAGAGACAAAGAGCAAGGAGGAAGAAGATGATGGCTTTTTAAGAACAAGAGAAAAGATAATCTCATATGAAAAATAGAAAATATATGTATATATATTTTCCACTCTTCATCTCAAACCATGGTTAAATAATAAAGATATTATTTTATTTGAGTTAAAATACAAAAGGAAAGTTAACCCATGGTTAAAAGGTGGGTGAGCAAGGTTAGGTCAAAGAAGAGTGTAGAAACTAAACCATGAATTACCCTTTTCTTTTCTTTTTGTTTTAACATAAATACAAATAATAATCCATATATTAACCCAAGGTGTGAGTCTTATATTGCCACCATTTTCTATATATATACAACCATGAAGGATGATGTATGTATGTATGTGTGCATGCACATCCATATCTGCATGAACAAGAATGAATGCATACATGCATGCATACATCCAAAAATACAAGAAAGGATTTCTAGTGAGAAACTAATGGTCAAATGATAAATCAACACTTGATTTAGCAATCCGGTCATATCACATATGACCTAACCAAAAGCAAGCCACCCGATTAATATACGGTATCCCATACGCGCATTTTAACCGGGTCCATGCACATATCGCATATGCGCACCACAACGTTCCGCCTAGACTAGGTAACTCCTTTGTGGGACTCTAAGACTCGTCAATATGCCGGTAGTGGGTGATGATCATATCAAGCACCCCCAAGCCGCAAGCGGTCAGCTAAACGTAACGGCCACCCGGGTATTGAGCGATCAGAAGAAAACAAGCGAACCTGTTACAACTCCCGTCGAGCCAACCGGCAACACTACCGTACAGTCCGGTCACTTCGTCAGATATGCTGCATATCGAGTCTAGGGATGGTAACGTCGACCCCAATAACTCAATAAGTCATGCCGATGAAAGGTCTATAACAGATCGAGAAACTACTGATAACACTTATCAGTAAATCTCTGCAGCCCTGGTCAGGGACTTACTGATATAACCAGTCGAGCACAGCACAGCATCAACTCCCAATACCGAGAGAGACAAAACCCCTCCTATCGCTCATCGCCTTCGTGTTTCTCGGGACTGTACCCAACGGCCACCTGTTTGCACGACTCAGTAGAGCCGTGGTAGGGTGGTAATCAAAGTACAGTGGGAGAACACACAAGACTCTATGACGATCTCGGGTCTACAGACTAACCTGCACCAGTGTCACTTGAGAACTGCTATCCGATGATAGATATAATTCCATATAGGAGTTCTCGGCGAGTCCGTCCAGTGTACCCAGTCACCTCTGAGCACCCTTATACGATCTCGATGTCAAACATCGATGAATGTGGGAACATCCATCGCCCATCATATGGGTCTAGTATCATATACGCTAGTCCACTCTGGTATATCGATGCCCCGTCTCGATACACCTATGACTAAGGACATTCCAGGATATGCTTATAAACTATAGATGTCCCACTAGTATGATCTCCATCATAATCACAGTAATCAAGTCAATATCCTCAGGGCTTTATCAACATGTATGAATGAATAAAAGCATAGTCAAAACAACATGTCAGATAAAGAATAACCAGATAGCATACTATCATGTCGAGCAAGAATGTACACTGAAAATATATATATATACATGTATAAATACATCCACTATCACATAATGGCCTCTAGGGCATACATATATCCAACAATCTCCCACTTGCACTAAGGCCGGTTATTGGCGTATCTCACACCCAACATCTCAAAAAGTAGCTCATGCTGCGGCTGGGGGAGGGCCTTGGTGAGTGGATCCGAGGCGTTATTCTTTGTGTCTACTCTCTTAATCTCGATCTCGCGGCGATCTACAATCTCCCGGATCAAATGAAAGCGCCTCATGATGTGTCTGGACCGCTGATGGGACCTGGGCTCCTTGGCTAACGCCATAGCCCCATTATTATCACAATACAACGGTATTGGATCAATAATGGTTGGAACTACTCCTAGCTCCGAGACGAACTTCCTCATCCAGACGGCTTCCTTGGCGACATCATTCGCAGCAATGTACTCAGCCTCCATCGTAGAGTCTGCAACGGTATCCTGTTTGGAACTCTTCCAACTTACCGCCCCTCCATTGAGGGTAAATACAAACCCTGAGATAGATTTGCTGTCGTCCTTATCGCTCTGGAAGCTCGAATCAGTAAAGGCCTCCATTTGAAGATCTCCATTACCATACACCAAGAACAATTCTTTAGTCCTTCGCAAGTACTTAAGAATGTTCTTCACAGCTATCCAGTGATTCTCCCTTGGGTTGGATTGATACCTGCTTACGACACTAAGTGCATAAGCTACATCTGGGCGTGTACATAACATCGCATACATTATAGATCCTACTGCCGAAGCATAGGGTATAATGCTCATTCAAGCTCTCTCTTCATCGGTCTTTGGGCAAGAGTCCTTGGAGAGAGTGACCCCATGGCAAGTGGGTAAGGCACCCCGCTTGGAGTCTTCCATACTAAACCTTTTTAGGATAGTGTTGATGTACCTGGTTTGGGACAATCCCAATAACCTCTTGGATCTATCCCTATAGATCCTAATACCCAGAATGTATGTGGCATCACCCAGGTCCTTCATGGAGAACCTTAGTGATAAGAAAGATTTGACCGACTGCAGCATAGGAATATCATTTCCTATCAGAAGATTGTCATCAACGTACAATACGAGGAATGTGATAGCTCTTCCTACAGCCTTCTTATAAACACAAGGTTCACCTGGATTTTTGATGAAATCAAACTCTTTGATAACATCATCGAAACAGATGTTCCAACTCTGTGATGCCTGCTTTAACCCTGTTGGATATAGTGCCCTCTAAGTCAATTATTGTATCGCAGGTACGTGATTGCAATGATTGAGGGATGACCTATACCGATAGGACAGTCTTGCTCGAGATGATAGTATGCTATCTGATTTGTCTTTATCATCGTATATATGCTTTAGTTCACTATTGCATGATGATAGAGCCCATAGGATTCTTGCTTGACTACCAGCAGTATGATGACGATTATATATGTAGGAGCTGGGGTCTATAAGCACATCCTTAAAAGTGTCCCTAGTCGTGGGAGTTTCGATATAGGGCATCGATACTCCAGAGTAGACTAGTGTATACAGTCGAACCCCGACGAAGGGCGGTGGCCGGTCTCACAAGCCACTGGTGTCAGTTGGATCACCTAAGATGTATACAGGTGCTCATTGGGTTATGAGTACACCGGACAGGACTCGCCGGGAAAATGCTAGTTGGTATTATACATATCGTCAGATAGCAGTTCCCTGGTGACATGTGTACAGGTTAGTTCATCGACCTGAGGTTGTCATTTGTCTCGTGTGAGTTCCCACTGTGCTTAGATTACTACCCTACCACGCTCTAAGGAGTTGTGCAAACAGGTTTTAGTTGGGTACAGTCCCGAGCCACATTGGAGGCAAGTGAGCGGATCGTCGGGGATTCGTCTCTCCCGCTATTGGGGGTGAGATCGTGTTGTGTTTAGGAGAGCCATTACACAAAATCCCTGGCCAGGGTAATCGAGATTTACTGGAAGGTATTCCAGTAATATCTCAGGGTGTTCTGGGCTACTCTCTGACACGACTTATGCAGCTGTTGGGGGTCTGACGTTTACCGACCCCCTAGGCCTAATATGCGATACTCATAGACGAATGTTCCGGACTGTACGGATATTGTCACTGTCAGGCTCAGTAGGGTTTATAGATGAGTTCGCTCGTCAGCTTCCCTTCCAATCAATACATAGGCAAACCGTTACGTACAGCTTGTACCTCTGACGTGCTAGTGGTTATACCCAGTGCCAGTGTGTTGATGAGTCATTAGAGTCCCCCACAGACACTTTCCCAAGTTCGGGCAAAACGTTGTAGATGCCGTATGGTATTATGGCAGGGTTCGGAAAATGCATGTGCGTTTTCGAACGTGTCATTTTTCGGGCAGATAATACTGGTCGGCTTTGGTTTAAGCCGGATCCCAGTATTATATTGTGTAGATATAATATCTTTGTCTCAATTGCATTTGTATTCGGTCGTAATATAAATACAGGTATGTTTATACTGTTACGGGGTTATCCTGAAATTCGTTTCAGGATCACTTTTGGAAGTTGCCAGTTTCCAGTTTTCTATCAGCCGTATTTAACATTCGGTTAAATGCGGATTTATCCTTTCGTCTTTTGGGTGAGTCAGTGTTCTAGAAGGTTCTAGAAATTGTGACTAGCTTCATGAGTCATTAGTTCATTAATGGTGCATTTAATGTTGTGATGACTTGCTTAATGATTCATCCTTTGCTTTAATTATGTTCACACTAGGTGTTTCATGACTCATTCTTTGTTATGATAAGTTTCATGGCTTAGACTCACCCTCCCCTCTCCTACACTCACCCTTCCTCTTCTATAAGTGGCCGGCCCCTCTTGTGAGGTTGGTATGGTTTTTTCATTTGCTTGAGAGAAAAAGATTATGATAGTTTTGGGTATGGAAATTTCATATAGTTCAATTTCCATTTACCCGACTCCAATTGGCAACTTCTATTAACCGTTCGTCTATAGCCTTGGACGTAACGAGACAAAGTATTCTACTCATTCTCTACTTCATCTTGGTTGTCTCTTTTAGCAAACTTGACGATCGAGTTGCCTCGGTTCAGAGGCGGGAGCCCGTTTAAAGATCCGTCGACGTGGTGCCACCTGGACGACGAGACTGGAGTTTCAGAAGATCGAAGCCGCCGCAACAATGCGTGGGATGATGGTTAAAGACCGAAGGACTTGGATCGTTCGGTATAAAAATTCTACCCTCTTTACAATTTGTTAGTTTAGCTTTAATGGCAGATCCGGGTTATAGTACGCGATAGCGCCAGTTTTAAAAGTTTTGTTCCGCATTTTGGCGTCTGAAAGACGGCCGGGGCGCTGCCGCGGACTTACAGTGGTATCAGAGCCTCACCATTAAGCTATACTAACTTGTGCTAACGTGTTTAAAAGATCGATCGAACGAAATTTCCGAAATCACAATTTTCTGTACATAAAGTTTCTGTCGATTTTAAATCTGTTCTAAAATTAATTTTGAGCACTTCAGAAAAACAAGAAGGCTTTTTAAAGAAATACGTACAAATTTGGTCACGTGATCTCACTAAAGCACCGCGGATCCGCGGTCAAACCTAGGGTTTGACCGCGCATCCGCGGCGGTTTAGTCGGAACAGTGAACAAAATTTGTACAGTGGCTTCTTTGCAGGGAATTGTGGTTTCTGGTAAGGTTATTTTGGGCCCAGTTTTGGTTACTGTACACCAGATGTTTGTGGGGCCCACTTCGAGAAATTTTGTCGATCGGAATTTTAAATTTGTTAGTTTACAGTACTTACTTTATATCTCCGACCGGGAATGTCATTTGATCGGTAAACCGCGTCTGATTGCTATAGTTCTTTTAGACGGGTTTGCGAACGTGACATTCGCGTTGATGTTCTGTGTTGTGCTGTGATGTTGCGGATTTGTCGTGGTGGATAGCAGGGTGTAATGATAGTGCAGTTTGGATTTATTTGTACATTTGATATTGCGGGGCGAGCGTCCAACATGTGGACTGCCGTCATTGCCTGTTGTATAATATTCTTTTGGGGCACGACCGGGTCGAGGTCGATGTACCCGTTGTACATATTTTTATTTCTGTATTAGGTTTATCCCGCGAAGGAGTGCACGGATAGCCGAGTTCTGGAGGGCAACGGGTCCGTATCTCATGGCTTTGAGAGGCAAAGGGGGCTCACTCAAGAATTGGCAGACTATTCGCCGCACTCGTAGGGGGTACAAGTTGACCCAAGGTGGAGTGCTCAATTTACCGGATTCCGTGAAGTGTCGGGTGTTCCATTCACTATGTTGTGGGGACCACCTCGCTTTAGGTTTTGGCGGGTAACTTGCCGCACCCGTAGGGGTCTAGGTTTCATTGCACAAGCTATCCACACGACCAGGGGAACGTCGGTTTTCATCAGCGGCTCTGTGAAACCCGAGGATCCCAGATTATCTGTATTGTTCTGTGATGCTTATTACTTTTCTGTAATGTTACATATTATCACGCCTGGAACGATTATTGTATATTAGTCTATATACTATTAGATGTTGTATATGTTTTACACCCGCGCTAGTCCAGCCCCTACTCTGTCGTTAGTTAAGTAACCTAACGGGTGATGACGGGACCCAGTGACGAATGCGGATGGCATATACGTACATTTTATTTTTCGTTCTTTTCTGGTGTGATTAAATTGATGGGACTGCGTTGATTCTTATCAATGCAAGATAAAAAAAACCTATATTTGATGTTGTTGGCACAAATTTTAAAATGAGTTATTACAAAGACGTTTCCTTTTGCTTTGCATAGCGGTATTCAGTTAGAATATCCAGCACCTCATTCGACGAGGCAAGGGCTGAGATCCCTTCACCGGGAGTGACCCCTTGGGCAGAAATTTGCGTCAGGGTAATAACTTAAATATAGTCGATTACAAGTTGCTTTGCATCACGGTATTCAGTTAGAATATCCTGCACCTCATTCCACGAGGAAAGAGACGAGATCCCTTCGTCGGGAGTGACCTCTTTAGCAAAACGTTTTCGCCACTATATTTTTATAAAAAGCTATCAGTTTCCTTCAACGAGATCAAGTTCATTACGTTAAAGGTTTTTCACCAAAAACCAGCCGTAATCCTCCGTCATTTCTTATGAATGGCCAGTAGTATTCAAGCTATGTTTGTTGGCCTACGTCAAGACATAGTGTTTGGTAGCTGCTGAGCATTCATTTATTGCATAGATAGATGCATTAACTTTAGGACAGACATACAGCCTTGTTGGCCTACGTCAAGGGCTTGTACGATGTTCTAATTAATCAGGACAACGACGGGTAGAACTTGACATGTGGCTTATGATTTGTTGGCCAACGTCAAGGTCATAAGTGCATGGGATAAAAATTATATCGTGAGTTTCAAACATACAAGAAACTTTCCAGACTTGCGCATACCTTCTGGAGTGTGTTAACTTGAGTGGCTTCCATCAAGTTATCATACGATGATAGTTGGATCCCGATTCTCACTGATGAGTTGGTTTACTCTTCGGGTGATCCCGACTAATTCTTCTTTCAGGTTTGGAGGAGAATTTGAGATAACAGTGGGAGGTTTCCTAATTAGATAAAGTGATAACCATTCTGATCTAGGTTAGAGTGCACGCAGAGTGTTTCTTTTCTCTCTCTTTGGCAGCGACCTTTGATCGACCCTAGACTGTAACTCAGTGACCAAGTTGACCGAACCTTCTTAAAATACTGGCTTTTGGATTGTCTAAAGTTGCATAAGTCATTACCGCTCCTTCTTTTACCCTTTGTATTTCTCAGAACAACCCGTATTACTACGGATATCCACTTCCATTGGATAGATCCATCGTATGGTTATATACAAACTCGGAGGGATTTCTTCGAGGATGGATCCAGGTTCAGGAGAAATAGAATTGGTTTATTCACTCGTCTTTTATTATCACCTTCTCTCAGGTTGCGAGGGCTCCTTGGTTTAGGAGAGTACACCTATTACGCTTATTGGATAGTCTTATTCCAAACCATAGGCAGGTGCCGAAAGGTAGGGAATGAAGAAAACCAATTAGCCTAAGTAGGGTGTGCAGAAGGTAATATGTAAAGACAAAATAAAGAAATTAGAAAGTGGGCAAAGTAAATTGCGACTGTTATCATTCATGACCAAACCGCGTACCTCATCGCCACTCCTACTTCACCTTTAATTTCTCCAGAACAACCCGTATCACTACGAACTTCCAATTCCATTGGATAAATCCATCGTATGGTTATATACGAACTCGAAGGATATTTTTTCGAGGATGAATTCTGGTTCAGGAGAAATGGGAATAAGGTTTATTCAGTTGTCTTTTATCATCATCTTCTCTCAAGTTGCGAGTATTCCTAGGTTAAGGAGGGTACACCTATTATGCTTACTGGATATTCTTCTTCCAAACCATAGGACGGTGCCGAACGGTAGGGAAGGAAGAAAACCATTTAGCCTAATGATGGTGTACAGAAGGTAACGACTAAAGACAAATAAAGGGAATTGGAAAGATGGCAGGGAAATATACGGTTAAAGTCATGAATTAGATTATGGAAAAGGCATTACTAAGAATACCAGGACACCCCTTCGAAACATTTTCATGTTTCAGTTAAACTTTGCATTGTTAATTGAAAACTGATTTCCCGATTAGATACTTACTCCAGGGTATGTATTTACCAGATATGATTCTCACATCTGTATAGTTTTACAGATAATGAGTAGGAGTAAGTTATTGGGAATTAGGTAATCATCCTCATTATATCGGAATTCGTTGTAATTGGTGATATTTGAGGAAATCGCCTGGGGACAGTTTTCAACCTACGACGCACAGGTTTTGAGTTATTCAACTCAGCGGACTTATACAGAGTATTGTATATTGTCCAGTGTCCATCAGGACAAAGGGGCTGGTCCTCGTACTATATTCTATTTACTTGTGACTTCTCTAGTTTATGGACAAGTGTTTCGTAGAAATACAATGTCTAAGTATTGAGAAGTTGTGGGTATAAGAATAAAGTAGAGAACCATGTATTGCAAGTATCGGGATTCATCAAAGAAATCGAAGATGTAGATTCTTGTGATTGGTATTCAGTTGATAGTAATGGTTTTGAGAAACTTGTTTCTCTTTCAGGTTACTCATAATTGGATGCATTCCTGAGTTGAGTAATGCTGATTAGCCTCTCTCTATTAAGTTGATATGCACTGGAGACAGCTGCAGGATTTGAATCTGGTTCCAATTAAATAAGTGCCTATGTTTTGGATATAGATTGCTTCATATCTTAAACGATGTTAAGGTAAGGGGAGTTGTCCAGCTTATGCTTAAAAACAGACACTGGAAAACTCAAGGCACGTTTCTGTAATGACAGTTTGTGGGTTGATCCTAGCTTTGACGAGGGTTGATATTCTACCATCTGGAAGATCAATAGTAATATTGTTCTTGACTCACCACAGTTTTATTAAAAATGGATTTTTTTCAGAAAACAGCAATGGGAGTATGGTAGAACTGGAAGTGATTCCAGAACCGCAAACAATTACAGAAAATTTAATAGGACCTATATATTCAATCAGGTTTGACATTCCAATAGCCACTCCGCAGATATGGTAGGTAACCTCCGACACCCGAGAGGTACTCCGGTAGCCTCAAGGACGGTGACAGAGAGGTTCTTGTTTACCCAGACTTGACACTACTGTTGTTCCAGACAATGAGACCCGGCAGGAGGATAAGTATAGCGTCGTTCTAAACTAGCTTTAGAAGTGTACGTATATATTATTCTGCCAGAGGGTTGTTGTAGTCAGTGGGAGCAGCGGAAGCGTAGTGGGCAAGTAGCTTATGTCTATTTATAGACTTAAGCAATTATAGCGGAGATAGATCATGTTATTTTGATATGACAGTCATGGTTTTGACTTCATCAGAATAGGGGATGGATCTGTTGAGAAGGTAGTAGGGTGTGATGTCTTGGTATTTGGATGACATACACAGAGTAGGAAGTAAAATTCCTATACTACGATCGGTTGTACTGTGGTCGTCACACCGTTGTTTCTCCACAAAGGATATGGATATAATATCTGACATTCTGGTTACTAGATCTAATGATTTTAGATCTAGATTTGGGTAGTTTCCCAATGCGGGTACTTTGACAGTATTCTAATAATATTTTAGAATAGTTGGCTCCCGGCATGGTGGTGTACCTGCAGGTGATGGAGTCACCCTCTCTAAAGGTGTCTTACAGACTAAAGGGAAGAGGGACGTACATGATTGACAGATCACTTGCTTGGGCAATTGAGTCAATCATGAGATGTCAAGTACCACACCAGATGTCGTTTTTGCACTAGATGTGATAAGTTTATATTAATCCAATCCTGAAGAAACATACGAAAGCAGTTATAGAACATAAGTATATGTTCTACGGATTTGATGACGGCAGCCTCTTTCGGGAGACGGTTATTATTCCAGGCTTCAAAGGTGACATGCATGACAGAGTGATTGTCAGAGTTATAGTTTTCCCTCAGACGAGGGACAGTATTATGGACAGGTGGTCTAAGAGGATACTGTGGGAGGCATAGTGCTAGACAATGATTAGATTCAGTGATCGATACAGTCTAAGAAGTTTGGATTTGGAGTTCATTTATGAACTAGGTCCCATCAGATATCCAGACATATTCTAAGACAGGTATTACTCAATTCGGGAGATGGTTTTCTCCGCGAAGTTGAGATATAGAGAGATACAGAAAGGAACACCGAAGCGGATCCACTCAGTGAGGCTATTTCTCGAACACAATAGTTTTGCAAACGAGCTTCATGAAACTGATTAGTGGAGGAGTTGGATGCTCGGTATCACATGAGATGTGAGTACACGACATCGAAATAATTAGCCTTAAGTGCAAGTGGGAGAATGTTGGATATAGTGCCCTCTAAGTCAATTATTGTATCGCAGGTACGTGATTGCAATGATTCAGGGAGGACCTATACCGATAGGACAGTCTTGCTCGAGATGACAGTATGCTATCTGGTTTGTCTTTATCATCGTATATATACTTTAGTTCACTATTACATGATGATAGAGCCCATAGGATTCTTGCTTGACTACCAGCAGTATGATGGCGATCATATATGTGGGAGCCGGGGTCTATAAACACATCCTTAAAAGTGTCCCTAGTCGTGGGAGTTTCGAGATAGGGCATCGATACTCCAGAGTAGACTAGTGGATACAGTCAAGACCCCGACGAGGGGCGGTGGCCAGTCTCACAAGCCACTGGTGTCAGTTGGATCACCTAAGATGTATACAGGTGCTCATTGGGTTATGAGTACACCGGACAGGACTCGCCGGGAACATGCTAGTTGGTATTATACATATCGTCAGATAGCAGTTCCCTGGTGACATGTGTACAGGTTAGTTCATCGACCTGAGGTCGTCATTTGTCTCGTGTGAGTTCCCACTGTGCTTAGATTACTACCCTACCACGCTCAAAGGAGTTGTGCAAACAGGTTTTAGTTGGGTACAGTCCCGAGCCACATTGGAGGCAAGTGAGCGGATCATCGGGGATTCGTCTCTCCCGCTATTGGGGGTGAGATCGCGCTGTGTTTAGGAGAGCCATTACACAAAATCCCTGGCCAGGGTAATTGAGATTTACTGGAAGGTATTCCAGTAATATCTCAGGGTGTTCTGGGCTACTCTCTGACACGACTTATGCAGCTATTGGGGGTCTGACGTTTACCGACCCCCTAGACATAATATGCGATACTTATAGACGAATGTTCCGGACTGTACGGATATTGTCACTGTCAGGCTCAGTGGGGTTTATAGATGAATTCGCTCGTCAGCTTCCCTTCCAATCAATACATAGGCAAACCGTTACGTACAGCTTGTACCTCTGACGTGCTAGTGGTTATACCCAGTGCCAGTGTGTTGATGAGTCATTAGAGTTCCCCACAGACACTTTCCCAAGTTCGGGCGAAACGTTGTAGATGCCGTATGGTATTATGGCAGGGTTCGGAAAATGCACGTGCGTTTTCGCACGTGTCATTTTTCGGGCAGATAATACTGGTAGGCTTTGGTTTAAGCCGGATCGCAGTATTATACTGTGTAGATATAATATCTTTGTCTCAGTTGCATTTGTATTCGGTTGTAATACAAATGCGGGTATGTTTATACTGTTACGGGGTTATCCTGAAATTCGTTTCAGGATCACTTTTGGAAGTTGCCAGTTTCCAGTTTTCTATCAGCCGTATTTAACATTTGGTTAAATGAGGATTTTATCCTTTCGTCTTTTGGGTGAGTCAATGTTCTAGAAGGTTCTAGAAATGGTGACTAGCTTCATGAGTCATTAGTTCATTAATGGTGCATTTAATGTTGTGATGACTTGCTTAATGATTCATCCTTTGCTTTAATTATGTTCACACTAGGTGTTTCATGACTCATTCTTTGTTATGATAAGTTTCATGGCTTAGACTCACCCTCCCCTCTCCTACACTCACCCTCCCTCTTCTATAAGTGGCCGGCCCCTCTTGTGAGGTTGGTATGGTTTTTTCATTTGCTTGAGAGAAAAAGATTATGATAGTTTTGGGTATGGAAATTTCATATAGTTCAATTTCCATTTACCCGACTCCAATTGGCAACTTCTATTAACCGTTCGTCCATAGCCTTGGACGTAACGAGACAAAGTATTCTACTCATTCTCTACTTCATCTTGGTCGTCTCTTTTAGCAAACTTGACGATCGAGTTGCCTCGGTTTAGAGGCGGGAGCCCGTTTAAAGATCCGTCGACGTGGTGCCACCTGGACGACGAGACTGGAGTTTCAGAAGATCGAAGCCGCCGCAACAAAGCGTGGGATGATGGTTAAAGACTGAAGGACTTGGATCGTTCGGTATAACAATTCTACCCTCTTTACAATTTGTTAGTTTAGCTTTAATGGCATATCCGGGTTATAGTACGCGATAGTGCCAGTTTTAAAAGTTTTGTTCCGCATTTTGGCGTCTGAAAGACGGCCGGGGCGCTGCCGCGGACTTACAAACCCATATATGGATTTAAGCAATCTACATGCTTTCCCGCTGCTCCCACTGTCAATGAAGCCCTCTGGCATCTGCCAGATTTCATAGTCACAGTGAGCAGCAATAGCAAGTAGGATCCGAATGGAGTTAAGCATGGCTATAGGCGAAAAAGTCTCGTCATAGTCCAAACCTGGTCTTTGACGAAAACCCTTCGCCACAAATCTTGCCTTATAGGTCTCTACCTGCCCATCCACACCAATCTTTCTTTTAAAGATTCATTTGCACCCCACAGGTTTTACCCCAGGGGGTACAACGTCCAAAGTCCAAACTTTGTTGGTGTACATAGACTCCATTTCGGATCTCATGGCATCCAGCCACTTCACAGAGTCTCCACTCGTGATAGCTTGCTGAAAACTGGAAGGATCATCATCCTCTATGATGCAGTCTTCTCTATCACCATCAATGAGAAAACCGTAGTATCTCTCCGGTGGGCGAGAGTCCTACCAGACCTATGGAGTGGCTAAGGCTCTTCAGTTTCTATTGCAACAGCCGGTTCAACCAAGTCGTCATTTGTAGTTTGTGTCTCTAGAACCTCTTCTAGATCCACCACATTGCCATCATCTTTATCTGTGAAAAACTCTTTTTCTAAGAATGTGGCATACTGAGAAACAAACACCTTTTGTTCCTCCTTGTGGTAGAATAGATATCCATAAGAGTTCCTTGGATATCCCACAAAGTTACACATGACTGACCGTGTCTCGAGTTTGTCCGGATTCTGCTTTTTAACATAGGCCGGGCAACCCCAAATCTTAATTCTCTTAAGAGATAGTCTATTCCCATGCCATATCTCATATGGCGTGGTAGACACGGTTTTGGTTGGAAACCTGTTTAGTAGAAACGTTGCAGTCTCCAATGCATGCCCCCAAAATGAGACAGGTAACTCAGCGTCACTCATCATGGATCGGACCGTATCTAATAGGTGTAGGGTTCCTAAGCACACTAATGAGGTCTCACAAGGAATCAACCATGCCAATTTCAAATTTTTCATGTGCCGAGAAACCTTAATACGGATCGTTAACTATAGTTTAAGCGAAACAAATGCGAATAGTTAACAACTTAACTAAGTGAACGGAAATACAACCTTTATAGATCCGGTCCTCCACCTCCATAGCTCCATGATGATGTCCCCTCGCTGCGATCATCGGATCCCGGGCTCTAGTGTCGGCTTCATCGGAGAAATGGGCGGGCTTGGTCGTCGACTTCGATGCCGAAGATGATCTACGTCGAGGCAACACAAGATCAAGCTCCAACTTCACCAAGTCATGAAACTTGTGAAGAAAACACCCTATACTGCTTGTCAAGTGGTAGAGGATGAAGAAATAGGAAGTGGGTTCACTTTAGAATTGGATTTCTCACTCTTTTTCTTAAGTTGCCATTGATGGAGGCAAGCTTTCTTCATTGTTGAAGAAGGAGAAGAAGAAGAAGATAATATGATAAGTTCATTAGTTATTTTCAAAAAAGAAAATAATATGAATACTTATCATATACTAACCATGGTTAGGTGTAGAGAATAGACTATGGTTAATTTGAATGGTTAGGGTTAAGCATGAAGACAAAATGGTCACTTAGTCAAAGCTTCATGAAGCTTCAATAACAAACAAAGAAAGCCACCATTTTCTCTTTAACTTGTGCATAAATAAATAAATAAATAAGAAAATGAAGACCCTAACCATTACATAACCATGGTTTAATCCTTTACACAAACCCAAGTAAGCATGTATCATCAAACATGATACAATCTTATGCACAAAAATATATCACATATACAATGTGCACATTCGAGTGAGAAAATCCATTTAATGTGAACCAATACTAGTTAATGCTAAGTAATATATCAAATATATATAATTAAACATTAAATCATTAAATCAACACTTGATTTAATGATCCGGTCACATCGCATATAACCGACTAGTATCAAGAGTATCAATGTATCGAATCAACATTTGATTCGGTAACTCGGCCATATCACATATAACCTGCCGATGATACAAATCGCGAGAATAGAATACGGTATCACATACACCCATTATTCTCGGTCCCGCACATATCTCATATGCGCTCCTATTTCGTTTCGCTTGAGCCAGGAAACCTCTGTGTAGGACTCTAAAGACTCGTCAATACGCCGGCAGCAGGTGATGATCATATCAAACACCCACAAGCCGCAAGCGGTCTGCTAAATGTAACGGCCACCCGGGTATTGAGCGATCAGAAGATCGACGAGTAAGCCCGCTCACACTCCTGTGAATCCAACTAGTAAAACTTACCGTACAGTCCGGTCTCGTCGTCTGATATGTCGCATATCTCGCCTAGGGGTGGTAAACGTCAGACCCAAATAGCTCGATAAGTCATGTCGATATGAGGTCTATAACAATTCGAGAAACTACTGGTAACACTTACCAGTAAATCTCAGCAATCCTGGCCAGGGATTTCCAGTTATAGCCAATCGAACACAGCGCAACATCAACTCCCTATACCGGGAGAGACGAATCCCCTCCTATCGCTCACTGCCTCCATGTGATTCAGTACTGTACCCAAAAACCACCGTTTTGCACGCCCTCTTGGACGTGGTAAGGCGGAAATCAAAGCACGGTGGGAATCACACAAGACTCTATGACGATCTCGGGTCAACAGACTACTCTGTACCAGTGTCACCAGAGAACTGCCATCTGACGTAAGGTATAATACCATCTGGGAGTTCTCGGCGAGTCCGTCCAGTGTACCCAGTCTCCACTGAGCACCCGTATATCATCTCTGATGTCAAACACCAATGGATATGGGATCATCCATCGCCCATCTGTATGGGTCGAGAAGGTATACGCTAGTCTACTCTGGTATATCGATGCCCCATCTCGATACACCCATGACTAGGGACCTTGAAGGATGTATTTATAGACTACCATGTCCCCACTAGTATGATCCGCATCATAGTCCAGGTAGTCAAGTACACATCCTAAGGGCTTTACCAACATGTAACAGAGAGACAATCAGTGTACACGTTAAGGTAAAGTGCAACCAGATAGCATACTATCATGTCGAGCAAGAAAGTCCTCCCTATATATGTCCAAGCATCCACTACAATATACATCCTATGTATAGTAATGGCCTCTAGGGCATACATATAACTAACAATAGGGTCCTATTCCGTCGTTCAGACACACCATTGTGCTGTGGTGTGTAAGGAGGAGTGAGCTGAGAGAGAATCCCATTCTCTTTTAGGAAGTTTGCAAATTCTGTACTGAGGTACTCCCCACCTCGATCTGATCGAAGCATCTTGATACTCAAGCCAGTTTGTTTTTCTACTTCTTGTTTATATTCAGTGAATTTCTCGAAAGCTTCGGATTTGTGCTTTAATAAAAATACATGACCGAATCTTGAGAAATCGTCAGTGAAAGTAATGAAGTAAGAAAAACCGCCTCTAGCTTGTGTAGACATTGGCCCACATACATCACTATGTATGAGTCCTAGGAGCTCAGTTGCTCTTTCTCCGTGTCCAGTAAATGGAGTTTTGGTCATTTTACCCTTGATACAAGACTGGCATGTCGCATAAGATTTATATTCAAAAGGGTTTAAATATCCATCTTTGTGTAACTTGTTTAGTCTTGTTTCGTTAATATGACCAAGTCTACAGTGCCAAAGAAAAGCTTCATTTATTTCTGAAAGTTTTCTTTTATTAGTGTGTTGTATGCTGAAAACTGTGTGTTGATTTAGGACGTATATCCCGTTATTAAGTGTACCATACCCAACCAACATTTGATTTAGGTGAATGTTCATAACATTGTTCTGCAATACAAAATTATATCCTTCATTGTCTAACAAAGAAACAGATATTATATTACAAAGCATACTTGGTACAAAATAACATGGGTTCAAAACCAATATACACCTAGATGGCAACCCCAAGTGATACTCTCCCACTGCGACTGTATGTACATTGGAACCATTTCCAACGCGGAGAGTATGGTCACCTGTCTTCAAAACTTTGCTATTTCTCAGCCCCTGCATAAAATTGCAAATGTGAGAACCTGAACCAGTATCTAATACCCAGGAAGCAGAGTTTATTGAAAAACAGTTTTCTGTCACAAACACACCTGAAGCGGAAGCATCCCCATGCTTCTTCTTGAGATTTAAGTACTCCGTACAGTTGCGCTTCCAATGTCCTGCTTTATGGCAATGAAAACATTCACCTTTCCCCGAGTCTCCAGCTTTGGACTTTTCCTTTCCCTTCACCTTTTTAACTCCACCCTTAGGATTAGTGGGCTTCTTCTTTTTCTTTCCCTTGGCTTTAGCCTTTGGGCGAGAAGAAGAAGATTGCCCAATAGTCATAACGGGAGTTTTCACTGATTTCAGTGTGCTCTCTGCACTTCTTAACATATTAAGGAGTTCAGATAGTTCCTTCTCCATGTTGTGCATGTTGAAGTTAACTATGAATTGAGCAAAGGTGGAGGGGAGGGACTGCAGAATAATATCCGTATATTGTTCATTGTCCATCGTCCATCCAAGGTCCTCAAGCTCTTCTATAAGAGCTATCATCTTCAGAACATGGTCTCCTACTGATGTACCAGGGGCCATTCGCATCTGAAACAATTTCTTTGATGCTTCGTATCGTAATACGCGGGATTGCTCTCCATACAACTCCTTTGTATGGAGGAATATGTCATGAATGTCCATATTCTCGTACTGCTTTTGATGTGTGTTGTCCATCGATGCAAGCGCGAGGCATTTGGCCGTGGCACAGTCAGCTTCCCATGTCTTGCGGACTTCTTTGTCCGCAACTGAGGATTTTGGACCTGGGACGGGCGGGGCTGAAGCCGTGAGGACATATGATACTTTATCATAAGTCAAGGCTATTTTCAGATTCCTCAGCCAGTCTTTATAATTGGTCCCATTCAATTTGTTTTTATCTAGTAAAAGCTTGAGTCCAGTCATTGGTATCTGCCATTAAGAGAGAGAAAAGAATACACTCAGCGAAAGCTCTTGCAAAGATCAGATTGGTTATTATCTTGTCTAATCGATGTTTCCCACTGCTTTAATCAAGTTTTTCTTTCAAACCTTAAAAAGAAAACTAGCCAGGATTAATTACAGTCTACAACTTCGCTAACCGTTCAGCCAGGCCAGTGTCGGTACTTGAGGGAGGTTCCCCATGCTTTCGCACGGACCTAATTAAAGTAAACCTCGTTTTCCCAGAGGCGTAGCCCCGTTAACACCTTTCTAGACACCTAATGAGTTAGCTAATTATAAACTGCAAAACTCTCCTAGGAGCAACTATTGCCCACAGTGGGATCGGGACCCAACCATCATATGGAATGTATGCAATCTCATTGCAAATCTCAACACTTGAAATTCCCGATGTGATTTTTACCCCTAGTACTTATGACCTTAACTATGGTCAACAAATCATAAGTACCAGTCAAGTTCTACCTGTCATTTCTTGATCAATTAGACCCACCCATATGACCCTTAACTATGGTTAACAAAGTCGCATAAATATCCTAATTAATCTGCATCATATGCAGTGTAGGAAGACATCACTTAGCTACCGTACACTACGCCTTAACTAAAGTCAACAAACGTAGCACGAATACTAAGTACTCTACTTCCTAAAATGACGGAGGGTTGCGGATGATTTTTAAGAAAATCTTTAACGCTTTGAACTTGATATCGTCATAGAATCAAATGGTTTTCAAAAGGAGTGGCTTGTGCTCCGCAGTTTTGAAATATATCTTTTTCATAAAGAGCCGAGTGGTTTTCAAATCCGATTCTACAACATATTTTTAGGTTTATTTTCTTTACATTAATCATATTAATGTAATCCCATCATTTAAATCCTTAAGCCAATCACAGAAAAGAAACGAAAATACAACGTACGCTTATGCCATCCGCATTCGCCACAATGTTCCGTTATGCACCGTTAGGTTACTTAACTAACGGCATACCGGGACAGGACTAGCGCGGGTGTAAAACATAAGCAACGTCTACTATATATCTCATATATAATATATCATTCGTCTCAGATATCATAGACCACAGGCAGCAGAAACATATATATAATGTGGGATATACTAGGACGTCTGTATTTAGTATTTTAGCCAATAATAGAAAATACGGATTCCACAGTCGCGATGAATAGCCAAGCCCACACCCCTAGACCCCTACGAGAGCGGCAAGCGACCCTACCAATCCTGGAGTTTAGGAGACCCGGTCTCGACTCCTCGAGATGGCCTCCCACTGAACCCCAGAACCTAGTCACTTGTGCTCCCCTCCTTGGGTCTATCCTAATGCGGAAAAGTAAACAATATACAACACTCGTGACAACAACCTCAACCCGGAAGTGCCCCAAATAAAAGAATATTATATTACATTTGAATTTTACATGAATGAAAAATAAAACTCTCATCTCACATAAGAAAAACCCCGGCTATTCAATCGCGACAATCCTGCACATCATATCTCAGCAACACATAATATCATATATCATCAACGTAAGTAAGTATGCGTATCCCGATTGTCGTTGATGTATAGCAACGAAACCGGCGATATCGACATACTACACTTACGGTCACAGAAAAGAAAGTGTAAAACTACAATATTTGGAATCCACATTCTCTTTAGACATCGTAAATGCGAAATATCACATACTTCGTATTTCATGCCTAACTATATGAATTCCACATATTGTATCACATTCCAGATAAATATACAGTATTAAAGTTTTCGATCGAATGATCAATTACCCAAAATTCCCTAAAAGCTCAACACTTGAGCGGAGTTCAAAAGTCCCGGAGTGTGTCACAGTAGCAGCGGTCCAGCCGTAGAAGGATCAAGCCAACGCCTCACATGTGGCACGTCGTACTGCCCCAAACCCTAAGGTTCAAAAGGCAATTCAAAACGGTCACATAATCGAGTTAAGGTTTGTTGTCTTCTAGAGGGTCCACCACAAAAAAACTTGCACATATTTCTGAAAGATTTAAACCCTGTGGAAGAGTGAGTTAATGATACTCGTTCGAACATTTTAATACTTTCTAATTATCCGGAAAAAGCATGAAATTAAAATTCCGATCGAATCATTGAATCCAAAACAATCTCCAGAACAAATAACACTTAAACCAGATTAAAAATACCCAAAAATATCAACAAGCAATTATAAGTATTACTGTACAAAAACCATGCATTGATTCATGTGTATGGCCGCGGAACCGCGGCCCAAGCAAGCTTTGGCCGCGTTTCCGCGGTGGGAACTACTGTTCACTGCATCGTTTTTTACAGTGGTTCTTAGATTTACCTGCTGAATTTTTTACATATTTTTAATTCTGAAAAATATCAGTTTTGAAAAAATGTCCAGAGAGTGCTAAAAATCCGTATTTTTCGGTTCGATCTGAGTTTTAACTTCGTTAAAGTGTCGCCTAAAGTTCTAGGTCGGCTCTGATACCAATGTTGGGTTTACCTAGCACCTTATGAAGGGTTTGGAAGCATCACATGTCTCAAAATTAAATTTTTAAGGCGCTAAGTGAACATACAAAGAATCATTGCTAGAAAATTAGGGTTTCATAACACAAACAGCATCACAAGTAACAAAGGCTAGGGTTTTGAGAGTACAACCTTTGTAGCTCCCTACGCTAGACTCCTTGGCCACTTGAGGGTTGGAAAAGGGTTCGCTTGAGGTCTTCTAATGCCCACGACGATCCACCCGAAGCTCCTTTGTCCAAGCTTGCAACTTCACTTGATCAAGAGAATAAAATGAAGCTAACACTCTTCATAAGTGGGCAAGACTAGTGTAGAATGGTGTTGTGGTTGCTTTTCTCACTTCAAAATCCTAACTTGGTGAGTGTTTTGCTCACTAAAGAAGTCTAGAGAGACAAAGAGCAAGGAGGAAGAAGATGATGGCTTTTTAAGAACAAGAGAAAAGATAATCTCATATGAAATATAGAAAATATATGTATATATATTTTCCACTCTTCATCTCAAACCATGGTTAAATAATAAAGATATTATTGTATTTGAGTTAAAACACAAAAGGAAAGTTAACCCCTGGTTAAAAGGTGGGTGAGCAAGGTTAGGTCAAAGAAGAGTGTAGAAACTAAACCATGAATTACCCTTTTCTTTTCTTTTTGTTTTAACATAAATACAAATAATAATCCATATATTAACCCGAGGTGTGAGTCTTATATTGCCACCATTTTCTATATATATACAACCATGAAGGATGGTGTATGTATGTATGTGTGCATGCACATCCATATATGCATGAACAAGAATGAATGCATACATGCATGCATATATCCAAAAATACAAGAAAAGATTTCTAGTGAGAAACTAATGGTCAAATGATAAATCAACACTTGATTTAGCAATCCGGTCATATCACATATGACATAACCAAAAGCAAGCCGCCCGATTAATATACGGTATCTCATACGCGCATTTTAACCGGGTCCATGCACATATCGCATATGCGCACCACAACGTTTCGCCTGGACTAGGTAACTCCTTTGTGGGACTCTAAGACTCGTCAATACGCCGGTAGTGGGTGATGATCATATCAAGCACCCCCGAGCCGCAAGCGGTCAGCTAAACGTAACGGTCACCCGAGTATTGAGCGATCAGAAGAAAACAAGCGAACCTGTTACAACTCCCGTCGAGCCAACCGGCAACACTACCGTACAGTCCGGTCTCTTCGTCAGATATGCTGCATATCGAGTCTAGGGATGGTAACGTCGACCCCAATAACTCAATAAGTCGTGCCGATGAAAAGTCTATAACAAATCGAGAAACTACTGATAACACTTATAAGTAAATCTCTGTAGCCCTGGCCAGGGACTTACTGATATAACCAGTCGAGCACAGCACAGCATCAACTCCCAATACCGGGAGAGATGAAACCCCTCCTATCGCGCATCGCCTTCGTGTGTCTCGGGACTGTACCCAACGGCTACCTGTTTGCACGACTCAGTAGAGCCGTGGTAGGGTAGTAATCAAAGTACAGTGGGAGAACACATAAGACTCTATGACGATCTCGGGTCTACAGACTAACCTGCACCAGTGTCACCTGAGAACTGCTATCCGGCGATAGATATAATTCCATATAGGAGTTCTCGGCGAGTCCGTCCAGTATACCCAGTCACCTCTGAGCACCCGTAAACGATCTCGATGTCAAACATCGATGAATGTGGGAACATCCATCGCCCATCATATGGGTCTAGTATCATATACGCTAGTCTACTCTGGTATATCGATGCCCCGCCTCGATACACCTACGACTAGGTACATTCCAGGATATGCTTATAAACTACAGATGTCCCATTAGTATGATCTCCATCATAATCACAGTAGTCAAGTCAATATCCTCAGGGCTTTATCAACATGTATGAATGAATAAAAGCATGGTCAAAACAACATGTCAGATAAAGAATAACCAGATAGCATACTATCATGTCGAGCAAGAATGTACACTGAATATATATATATATATATATATATATATATATATATACATGTATAAATACATCCACTATCACATAATGGCCTCTAGGGCATACATATATCCAACAGGATTTATACCAGTCGTCAGTTAACAGTTCTCAGGTGACATGAGTACAGCATAGTCCGCAGACTTGACACTGCTACTGCGCCTCGAGTGTGTCCCACTGTTCTTAGATTGCTACCCTACCACGGCTCAAAGGAGTCGTGCAAACAGGTAGCAGTTGGGTGCAGTCCCGAGCACTTGGAAGCAGTGGCGGTTAGACAGGATTCGTCTCTCCCGGTATTGGGGGTTGATATCGCGCTGTGTCAGAGAGCCATTACGCAAAGTCCCTGGCCACGGCAAGCGAGATTTGCTGGTAGGTTCCAGTAGTTTCTCAGGGTGTAATGGGCTTCACTCCGACACGACTTATACCGCTATTAGGGGACTGACGCTTGCCGCCCCCTAGGCCCGATATGCGATAGTCTTAGACGAACAGACCGGACTGTACGGAGATTGTCACATCAGACTCAGTAGAAGTTCGAATGGGTTTCCTCGTCGGCCTTCTTATCGAAATCTACCTGGGGACCGTTACGTACAGCTAGTGCCGCTTGCGGTCTGTGATTAAACCCACTGCCAGCGTAGTAGTCGAGTATCTAGAGTCCCACACAGAGAGTTTCCCTACTCCAGGCGAAACGATATAGAGGTCGTATGGTTTTACGACAAAGGTTCGGACGCATACGTGTGTTTACGCACGTACGACATCCGGACAGTTTTTACTAGCCGGCTTTGGTTTAAGCCGGTTTCTAGTATCCGGTTATTGGATTTATACAGTCTAAAGTTTTTTCGTGTTTTCACGGATAGGAGGGGCGTTCTCATAATTACGCGAGAAGCTTCTAGAAGATGGTGACTTGGGGGTTAAGGTGGCATATGCATTAAATGAGATTAGTGACTCATTTGAGTGATTCATCCATGTCATTAATGCATCATAAATGCTTAATGACTCATGGAGATGAATCACCCATTAGATATTTATGGAGCATGGTTGTTAAATCATTTATTTGATTTATCTTGATATTGTTAATGCTTCATATATATTATGAGAGATCATTATCTTATTCAATTCTCTTGCTCACTTTCTCTCTCCTCAAGCTCTCTCTCTCTTCAAACTCTAATCCTCCCCTCTCATGTGTTGAGACCAAGGATTAGAGTAGACTACTTAATCCTTAACCATTCTCTATATCACCTAGGTTACTTAGATTAGCGATTTAAGAAACCTAGTTACCTCAAGTTAGAGGTGAAGCTTGTAGTAAAGCTCTTGGGTGGATCATCTACTACATAGAGAAGGCCGGAGAGGACGTGGAGAACGACAAGACGAAGGACTCGGTTCTATAGGTATAATCACTTATCATAGTAGTTAACTCTTCTATGGTTTCTTGTTAGTTATTGTTTATGCAAAGATTCTCGGTTAGTCGATGTTTACACTTAAAACAAGATCGTTTTTCATTATTCCGCCTCCCCGCAAGTCGTGGGGTGTTGTACATCGACTTACAAGATGATGATGACCCTATTAGTTTTCAGTAAGCTGATTAAGTGTTTTAGCGTGCTTGCGCTTTCTAAAAGATAGATCAAAAATATTTGTAACCGCAATCAAGAACGGCGTCGCTTTGCAGCTAGCCGGTGAGTACGGGTCAATCCACAGGGATGTTGTGAATCTCCGATTCGTTCTTACGAGTTAATTCCGAAGGGTGTTCGAAGTTGTTATTAAATCTAAAAACCTAATTAACCTAGGGCAATTATCTAGATCTATTCTTGCTAGGGTTAGGTTTAGGGATGGTTTGGAAATGCACGTAAATCTCAACGCTTTCATACCCGAATGAAGATCTATGAAGAGCTATGGTAATTATCAATAAAGGGGATTAGATCCATTCGGGAAGGTGTTCCTTCCTCTAGGTTCGTGTCCTTCCTTTAGAGATCCTTACCCTAACCTCCATGGAAAACGCGTGCAACCGGGCCTTTACACTACGGTGTCATCGTTACCTCCAGGGGTATGATGCCGTAGGGCGCGGTGTGTGCGTGTATGCATGGAGTCCTATTGTAAATATTTGGTGGGTAAGAAAGGGATGAGAGATCTCATCTCTCAAAATCCTTCCCCAAAGCTAAACCCTAAACAAGTTCCTAGGGCATGAAATTAAATCTACCTAGGGCAAAGAATTAAAATCTACACTAGGGCGAGAAATTAAATCTACTTACAGGTGCATCCCTCCAATCATCCATGCAGGGTTGTCAGATCTGAATTTCTGAATGGAAAGGAAAACACCGATGCTCTCCAAAAGAGTTCTGGAATTTATTATTAAAAGGAGGCATAAGAATTACAATGATTAGAGTTCCTATTTATAAAGAATAGGAAACCCTAGGTTACATCTGATTCGCATGTCTACAATTACAAAAATAGCCCTATAAAGACCAGTCAACGCCGCCACAAACTTTTGGTAAAAAAATATTTTCCCTTTTGTCTTCTTCTGGCAGCGAAACCGCGGCAATGGTGGGCTTGGGCCGCGGTTCCGCGGCCCTTTAGTTGGCTCACATGCTGAAATTTTAGGGTTTTGTTCTTGGTCCTTTTTGGCTTCTGGTTCTTTGGTTCTTTTACAAATTGGACTTCTACATTAGTTCCCGATCTTCAGTGAAAATTTTTCAATGGATTTTTAACCGTCCGCTTTGTATTTTTGGACCTTGAGTTGCCTTGTTAATTGTGCACTGTCTTTCGATGTAGGCTTGACTAAGATCCTCCCATTTGTTGGTCAAAAGTCCATATTTTCATCGTCTTTACATCGTTTTCGTTGTTTCCTGTCCAAGAACCTGTAACCTGTAACATGTAGCAGACATGCGTCAAAAGTACCTGTTTATTTATAAAAAGAATAAGAATGGGGAATACAATAATACAATATTATGATGTGAACAAATACCCCCAAACTTATCTTTTGCTCGTCCTCGAGCAAACTTATTTTTATTCACTAAAATCCTAACCATACTTTCGCAGGGAAATGTGATTGCACTGAGCACGTGCAACAAGCCGTTAAACCTCTAAGGTGTCCCTAGTAGGAGGAGTGTTGTCTCCTGAGGGTTTTCAGCGGATTACACCCACAAAATCCTATCAACTCGGCCCATTGACTTTTGTTCTCCAATTAGGTTTTCTAACAAGGAATTCTATTATCTTTTACTTGTAAATTATCCACCCATATTCTTCACGCTTCCTCATCATTTAACTTAAGATTATATATGTTCTATAGATTTACTTAGCTTTCGGCATCTCTTAAGTTTTCCTTCTAGGGCTCCATCTCCACTTAGGAATTTCTATCAACTCTACTAAAGATACAAGTTCTATTCTTCACTCCTTTCTCTCATCTAAACTCCAATCACATATCCCTACTTGTGTGTATAAATTACCCCTACACTTGGAAATTCAAATCAAGCAATCGTACTGTCGTCCATTGTCCAAAGCAATTATTAATTAGTGAATTTTTAAATGAAATTTGCTTACACATCCTTCATGCGACCGTTAATACTTCTTGAGGTACCAACAACCGATTACAAGATGCGTTAGCACTTTAAAGCGTACTTCCTAGTTTTGCAACACCCAAGGCTTTAGCAGTGACTCCCAAACCAGTTGGTCTAAGGCACTAGGTGATGAAGCACCCTCGCTAAATATTTTTCTATTTTTTACAGCCTTAAGTAATCACAAAAACCAGTGTCCAATTTTTTTTTCTTTATTCACTTTTTTTTCTTTTATTTTCTTCGTACTAAGGACTTTAGACAAGAGCATTTCAAGGTCTCTTCTACTATTCCAAGTTTCAAGGTTCGTGATTGTGCAAATTGTAGGGTATACGTTTTCAGAATCTAGATTTAAGCTAGGAACTATTTTTCAAACTTATACTCTAATAAGAACATCAATACTTTTCCTTCGTTTCGACTTAGCCCAAGAAGTGAACCCAAAATTTGCCTATTTCTAAATAAACTACAAGGCAAATACTTTCTACCGTTAAACTTTAAGGAATGTTATTTTTAGGGTTTTTAATTCATTAAGTCTAAGATCTAGTTGTTCCTAACCAGTTGACCTATTCGTCAAACTCAAGTCAATTAGCCAAAATTGAATACAATAATTTTTATAAATTTTGAATTTTTCAAATTTTTATGGGTTTTCAACTAAGTATGCAAATGCAAAAATATGTACAAATGAGTGTGAAGGAAGAAGACGTACCGAGCATACCCCCAAACTTGAACTTGACAGTGTCCTCACTGTCATACTAAACCAAGAGGGTCAAAATATCGGCACTCCCCTGTTTATTTATTTATAATTTTTTTTATATTTTTAATGTTTTGAATTTTTTTTTTTTATAGAAAAAGAAAACAAAAAAGATATATATACATATATACAACAAGGTTCCCCCCAAACTTAAGCTTGGCCTTACACAAGCCAAAGGTTAGCACCAACCATTCAAAGATCTTATCGTGGTAGTGGTATAGTTGGTGCAAGAATGGGGTGTGGATGAAAGAAATGAGAAACACGCGAGACCATGTGGAAAGAAGAATGGTAGAATATGGTCTCGGTGGGGGAGAAGAAGGGCGGAAAGGAGAAAGAAGGGTCGCGCCATCTTGAGGGTGTAAATCGAGTGAATAAATTAGCGCAATATGTGATGACCGATATGTTATAAGCGATTGCGCTAACCTATCAACCTGTCGAGAAATAGGGTCAAATCCCTCAAGATTCGCAAGAAAACATGGGTACGCCGAACTTGGTATAGGAGATGAAAGCGTAACGGTCACTTGTACGGTCGGAACAATAGGAAGGACGAAAGGAAGTGAATTAGGGATAGTATCATTCTCACCGTAGTAAACCGTCTCGAACTTGAAAGATTCCATTAATTTTTCGAAACTACTGGAAGCAACCGAGTGTGATGGTTCAATTAACTCATCTGAAAATGTAAAGGACTCAAACTCGGGCGGTGAGTCATCAATATCGTTTGAAAAAGTGAAACACTCGTAGGTGTTATCATCTGTGAGAATTGTGTCAGACTCAAAGGAAATGGTTTCAAGCTCACAGTCGTCGAGCATGGTCAGAACGATGTAAAGGAGGGAGGGTGATATAACAGTCAAAGGTTCAGGAGGATGAAGTGGAAAATCAGACACATCAAATAAAAATGGTTCAACCTCAATATGGTCCTCAAAACTCTCCTCAATACTATCCTTATAATTCTCCTTAATATTTATCTCATCCATGCCATTATCATCAACATCAAGACGCATATGAAGTTCGGGAGAAACATCTAATGACTCGGGATGATGAGTTGAACATAAAATTTCAATCAAATCGACAGGTTCATCATCCGAAATATTCCCGGCTTCTATATCCTCAATCAAGTGAAAATCAATTTCTTTAGACACCTCCTCAAAAGCATGGATGTTTATCAATGTTGGTTCTAGAGTGGAGGTGTAAAGGTCAAACGGATTAGGTGCGGTTTCACTCGAAAGTGGTACTTCACAATTTGGCAAATCAAACACTACAAAATCACACAACTCGTTTTTATTTTCAATTGGTGAATCATTTAAGACAATCGATGGAAAACTGGAGTTGTGGGCTTCAATTGGGTAAGGGTAGGTTTGATTTGGAAATCCTCTCTCATTCTCACTCTGTCCAACCGCCTCCTTATACATTGAAAAAATTGAAGCTAGCGGGAAACTAGCTACCGGTCCAGCAGGTTGCATAAGGGTGGCCACGGACGCTTCCACATTCCTAGTCATTTTATTTGTTGCTGCAATATAAGCCTCCAACGACTCTTCCAAACTAGACTTAGGTGGTGAGGGGGTTTCGGTGAAAGATTCGAAATTGGTTGGATATCTGAAACTCCCTAATGGCTGTGTAGAAACAGTGTCTAGTGAGGGTGGGAAGGTCGGGTAAGACTGGTAGGAAGTGGGTGGTTGGACAGGGGTAGGGTCAACATCTGGATAAAAAGGTGAAAAGTCGTGTGGATCCCTAGAACTAGATGAGTGGAGAGGGGTGAAAGATCGACTGCGAGATTGAGCAATATGCTCAGCAATGGACATCGGCTTAGGAGTGACAGAAGGACTTGAAGAAGTGGTATCAACATATGTAGGTGGTAAAGGTGGACTTGGTTGACACAAAGTGGGTTGAAAAGTCAAACTATTTCTCCTAAACGCCTCTATTTGATCTTTCAAAGATATTTTTGGTAAGGAAGGATCGTCTTTAAATTGACCGAACAAATTGACGTATGACTCAAAATTAGGTTCGGGATACCAAAGTTCGGCTAATGATTTATTGTGTGGGGTACCCATGTTAGAAGAAGGGGTGAAAAGAAGTTTATGGTGCAAGGATATATTTGCGGCCAAAAAACTTTGCAAGTTTCTACAAAATTTTCGTTATTCTTTTTTTTATTTTTTTTCTCTTTATTAGGAAAAATTTGTTGCAAAAAGATTTTCAACACAAAATATGCAACAGCAAAATATTACCTGCAATCTATTTTATTTCAAGCGAGGCCCAAAAATCCTGCACAAAATTGTTATATAGAAGGCAATATATTTTATAGCTCACAGAATCTTGCAGGAATTTCCAGAAAAGATATTTCAAAAATTACAGAGGAGGAACAGAGAAGCTTACAGAAAAATTTTCACGAGAAGATGCCACCAGATCGCCGCCCTTCCGCGGCAATAGAGCACTAACACCGCGGTTCCGCGGTCTTCTTGATGGTTCAGATCCCCACAAATTTTTTGGTTCGACGAATCGACAAGACGGACGCGTTTCCGCGGCCTAAGGTGGGTTTTAGCCGCGGAAACGCGGCATGATGGTGGATTTAGATCTGCAGAAAATTTTCACTGTTCTGTTATTTAATTTCCCTTCTGTTTTGATGTTTGGTTTCCTGTTTTGCTTTCTGGAAATCTCCAGATCCAAATTTGTATATCCTGCAAAAATTCAAACAACAAAGTATCTCTTCCAAAAATAATAAAATATATATATATATATATATATATATATATATATATATATATTTTGATTTTTTGATTTTTCAGATTTTTATGATTTTTTTAAATTTTATGATTAACCCGAAATTGCGAAAAGGAAATGACACGCCACCCCGGCAACGGCGCCATTTGATTAAGTGTTTTAGCGTGCTTGCGCTTTCTAAAAGATAGATCAAAAATATTTGTAACCGCAATCAAGAACGGCGTCGCTTTGCAGCTAGCCGGTGAGTACAGGTCGGTCCACAGGGATGTTGTGAATCTCCGATTCGTTCTTACGAGTTAATTCCGAAGGGTGTTCGGAGTTGTTATTAAATCTAAAAACCTAATTAACCTAGGGCAATTATCTAGATCTATTCTTACTAGGGTTAGGTTTAGGGATGGTTTGGAAATGCATGTAAATCTCAACGCTTTCATACCCGAATGAAGATCTATAAGGAGTTATGGTAATTATCAATAAAGGGGATTAGATCCATTCGGGAATGTGTTCTTTCCTCTAGGTTCTTGTCCTTCCTTTAGAGATCCTTACCCTAACCTCCATAGAAAACGCGCGCAACCGGGCCTTTTACACTACGGTGTCATCGTTACCTCGAGGGGTAGGATGCCGTAGGGCACAGTGTGTGCGTGTATGCATGGAGTCCTATTGTAAATATTTGATGGGTAAGAAAGGGATGAGAGATCTCATCTCTCAAAATCCTTCCCCAAAGCTAAACCCTAAACAAGTTCCTAGGGCATGAAATTAAATCTACCTAGGGCAAAGAATTAAAATCTACACTAGGGCGAGAAATTAAATCTACTTACAGATGCATCCCTCCAATCATCCATGCAGGGTTGTCAGATCTGAATTTCTGAATGGAAAGGAAAACACCGATGCTCTCCAAAAGAGTTCTGGAATTTATTATTGAAAGGAGGCATAAGAATTAGAATGATTAGAGTTCCTATTTATAAAGAATAGGAAACCCTAGGTTACATCTGATTCGCATGTCTACAATTACAAAAAATGGCCCTATAAAGACCAGTCAATGCCGCCACAAACTTTTGGTAAAAAAAATATTTTCCTTTTGTCTTCTTCTGGCCGCGGAACCGCGGCAATGGTGGGCTTGGGCCGCGGTTCCGCGGCCCTTTAGTTGGCTCACATGCTGAAATTTTAGGGTTTTGTTCTTGGTCTTTTTTGGCTTCTGGTTCTTTGGTTCTTTTACAAATTGGACTTCTACATTAGTTCCAGATCTTCAGTGAACAATTTGCAATGGATTTTTAACCGTCCGCTTTGTATTTTTGGACCTTGAGTTGCCTTGTTAATTGTGCACTGTCTTTCGATATAGGCTTGACTAAGATCCTCCCATTTGTTGGTCAAAAGTCCATATTTTCATCGTCTTTACATCGTTTTCACTGTTTCCTGTCCAAGAACCTGTAACCTGTAACATGTAGCAGACATGCGTCAAAAGTACCTGTTTATTTATAAAAAGAATAAGAATGGGGAATATAATAATACAATATTATGATGTGAACACAAGCTATCACAAGTGGTGACTCAGTGAAGTGGCTGGATGCCATGAGATCCGAAATGGAGTCCATGTACACCAACAAAGTATGGACTTTGGACGTTGCACCTCCTGGGATAAAACTCGTAGGGTGCAAATGGATCTTTAAGAGAAAGATTGGTGTTGATGGACAAGTAGTGACCTATAAAGCAAGGCTTGTGGCAAAAGGTTTTCGTCAAAGACTAGGACTGGACTATGATGAAACATTCTCTCCAGTAGCAATGCTCAAATCCATTCGGATCCTACTTGCTATTGCCGCTCACTACGACTATGAAATCTGGCAGATGGACGTTAAAACTGCATTTCTAAATGGTGATTTAGAGGAATGCATTTATATGGATCAGCCAGAGGGCTTCATTGACAGAGGGAGCAGCGAAAAAGCGTGTAGGTTGCTTAAATCCATTTATGGATTAAAATAGGCATCTCGGAGCTGGAACATCTGTTTTGATGATACAATCAATGAGTTTGATTTTATCAAAAATATAGATGAACCATGCATTTATAAGAAGATTGTTGGGAGTACTGTCACTTTCCTCGTATTGTACGTAGATGACATTCTCTTGATAGGAAATGATATTCCTATGCTACAATCGGTCAAATTATTATTATCACAAAGGTTCTCCATGAAGGACCTGGGTGATGCCTCATGCATTTTGGGCATAAGGATCTATAGAGATAGATCCAAAAGATTATTGGGATTGCCAATCAAAATACATTGATACCATCCTAAAAAGGTTTAGTATGAAAGATTCCAAGCGTGGTGCCTTGCCTGCTTGCCATGGAATCACTCTCTCTAAGGACTTCTGTCCGAAGACTGATGAAGAGAGAGCTCGCATGAGCATTATACCCTACGTTTCAGCCGTAGGATCTATAATGTATGCGATGATATGTACTCGTCCTGATGTAGCTTATGCACTAGCTGTAGTAAGCAGGTATCAATCCAACCCAGGGGAGCAACACTGGATAGCCATGAAGAACATTCTTAAGTACTTGCGAAGGATTAAAGAATTGTTCTTGGTGTATGGTAATGGGGATCTCTAAATGGAGGCCTTTACCGATTCTAGCTTATAAAGTGATAAGGATGACAGTAAATCTATCTCAGGGTTTGTATTTACCCTCAATGGAGGGGCGGTATGTTGGAAGAGTTCCAAACAGGATACCGTTGCAGACTCCACGATGGAAGCTGAGTATATTGCTGCAAATGATGATGCCAAGGAAGCCGTCTGGATGAGGAAGTTCGTTGCGGAGCTAGGAGTAGTTCCAACCATTATTAATCTAATACCATTCTATTGTGATAATAATGGAGTTATAGCGTTGGCCAAACAACCCAGATCCCATCAAAAGTCCAGACACATCCTCAGGCGATAACATTTGATCTGGGAGATAGTTGATCGCCATGAGATCGAGATTCGGAGAGTAGATACAAAGGATAACACCGCAGATCCACTCACCAAGTCACTTCCACAGCCGCAACATGAGCAACTTTTTGAGATGTTGGGTATGAGATATACCAATAATTGGCCTTAGTGCAAGTGAGAGATTGTTGGATATATGTATGTCCTAGAGGCCATTATATGTATAGTGGATGCTTGGACATATCTATATGTATATTTTGATATATGATTTTCTTGCTTGACAAGATAGTATGCTATCTGGTTTAATTTATTTGATATGTTTGCTTGATACTGTTCATTTAATACATGTTGATAAAGCCCTGAGGATATATGCTTAACTTCCATGGCTATGATGGAGATCATACTAGTGGGGCATGTGTAGTCTATAAGCATATCCTCAAATGTTCCTAGTCGTAGGTATATCGAGATAGGACATCGATATTCCAGAGTAGATTAGCATGTACGTTCCTTGACCCATATGATGGGCGATGGATGATCCCATATCCATTGGTGTTGTGACATCGAAGATTGTATACGGGTGCTCAGTAGAGACCGGGTACACTGAACGGACTCACAGAGAATTCCTATATGATATTATATCTATCGTCGGATAGCAGTTCTCTGGTGACACTAGTACAGGTTAGTCTGTAGACCCGAGATCGTCATAGAGTCTTGTGTGTTCTCCAGCTGTACTTTGATTTCCACCCTACCACGGCTCTACTAAGTCGTGCAAACAGGTGGCTTTTGGGTATAATCTCGAGACACATGGAGACAGTGAGCGATAGGAGGGGTTTCGTCTCTCCCGGTATTGGGAGTAGATGTTGTGTTATATGCGATTGGCTCTGACTTGAAGTCCCTGGCCAGGGATGATGAGATTTACTGATAAGTGTTATCAGTAGTTTCTCGACCGGTCATAGACCAAATCGACATGACTTATTGAGTTATTAGGGCTCGACGATTCCATCCCTAGACTTGATATGCAGCATATCAGACGAAAAGACCTGACTGTACGGTAAGTGTTGCCAATGGCTCGACGGGAGTTTTGACGGGTTCGCTTGTTTTTCTTCTGATCGCTCAATACCCGGGTGGCCGTTACGTTTAGCTGACCGCTTGCGGCTTGTAGGTGTTCTGATATGATCATCACCTAGTGCCGGCGTATTGACGAGTCTTAGAGTCCCACACAGGATTTTTCTAGCTCAGGCGAAATGATGTGGTGTGCATATGTGATATGCGCAGGAGCTGGATTAAATACGAATATGTGATACCGTATTTTAATCGAACGTTCGATATTGGTCGGGTCGCATTTGATGTGACCGATTCATTAAATCAAGTGTTGATTTAATATTATCTATAAGCTCACTTTTAATTAACCCTTTTTCTTTTGGATGTATGCATGTATGTTCACACATACACATGATGATGTGCATGCACACATACACACATACATATGTGTCATGGTTGATGATATAAAGTAGATGGCAATATAAGACTCACAAGGTTGATAAATATCTAGATTTTTGTTAATAGATTAAAGGAAAAAGGAAATTAGCATAATGACTCATTTTCTACACACTTCTTATTTGACCATTGACTTTAACCATGGTTTAATTTCCTTTTGTTCTTTAACCCATCCAAATAATATCTAGATATTTAGCCAACCATGGTTATATGTGAGAGTGTCTCATATATAATATTTTCATTTTCATTTTTTAAAATAAGTTTTCATTATTTACACAAAAGCTTTTGCCATCTTCACCTTCCTCCTTCTCCAAGCTCTCTTGAGTTTTGTTTTGAGTGAGGAACTTAAAAAGAAAGGGTTTTTAAATGAGTTTACAAACCACACAACCATTCTACACTATCCTAGCCCTTTAGTGTAGAGTGTTTGCTTTATTAAGTGAGGCAAAGAGCTTGACCTAGGAATCTCCAGGTGGATCATTGTAGACGACGAAGGACCTTGAGCGGAGTCGTTCCAAGTTTCGAGCAAACCCGTAGGAGTCCTAAAGACCGAAGGAGTTGGCTACAAAGGTTGTATTCCCTTTTCCCATAGTTTAGACTTCACATAATGATGTTATTACCGTAATCTTTAGTTATGATTCGTAGTTTGTGTTAGTTGTATGTATGCCCTAGAGGCCAGTATTGTACAGACGATGTATATTATATTGGATGCTTGGACATATATAGAGATGACTTTCTTGCTCGATATGATAGTATGCTATCTGGTTACTCTTTATCTTAACATGTATACTAGTCTCTTATACTGTCTTATGGTTACATGTTGGTAAAGCCCTTAGGATGTGTACTTGACTACCTGGACTATGATGCAGATCATACTAGTGGGGACATGGTAGTCCATAAGTACATCCTTCAAGGTCCCTAGTCATAGGTGTATCGAGACGGGGCATCGATATACCAGTCTAGACTAGCGTATACGCATCTCGACCCATGAGATGGGCAATGGATGATCCCATAACCATTGGTGTTTGACATCAGAGATGGTATACGGGTGCTCGGTGGAGACTGGGTACACTGGACGGACTCGTCGAGAACTCCCAGATGGTATTATACCTCACGTCAGATGGCAGTTCTCAGGTGACACTTATGCAGGTTAGTCTGTAGACCCGAGATCGTCATAGAGTCTTGTGTGATTCCCACTGTGCTTTGATTTCCACCTTACCACGTCCATGAGGGCGTGCAAAACGGTGGTTTTTGGGTACAGTCCCGAGTCACATGGAAGCAATGAGTGATAGGAGGGGTTTCGTCTCTCCCGGTATTGGGGGTTGATGTTGCGCTCTGCTCGATTGGCCGTAACAGGGAAGTCCCTGGCCAGGGCTGATTCAGAGATTTGCTGGTAAGTGTTACCAGTAGTTTCTCGACCCGTTATGAGCCTCACATCGGCATGACTTATCGGTTATTGGGGTCTGACGTTTACCACCCCTAGACTTGATATGCGACATATTAGACAAGGAGACCGGACTGTATGGGAAGTGTTGCCGATCGGCTCGACGGGAGTTGTAGCAGGTTCGCTTGTTCTCTTCTGATCGCTCAATACCCGGGTGGCCGTTACGTTTAGCTGACCACTTGCGGCTTGGGGGTGCTTGATATGATCATCACCCACTGCCGGCGTATTGACGAGTCTCAGAGTCCCACAATGGAGTTACCTAGTCCAGGCGAAACGTTGTGGTGCGCGTATGCGATATGCGCATGGACCCGATTAAAATGCGTGTATAGGATACCGTATATTGATCGGGCGGCTTGCTTTTGGTTAGGGTCGTATGTGATATGGCCGGATTGATAAATCAAGTGTTGATTTATCATTTAACCATTAGTTTCTCACTAGAAATCCTTTCTTGTGTTGGATGGATGTATGCATGCATGAATGTTTTTCTTTCTTTCTAGTTTCATGCACATATGGATGTGTATACATACATACATACATACATCATCTATCATGGTTGCTTATACAAAGAAAATGGTGGCAATATAAGACTCACACCATGGTTTTATTTATATATATTATTATTGAATTTGATTTAAAACAAAAGAAAAGGAAAGTATAATTCATGGAAGTTTTCTACACCCTTCTTGACCTAATCATTCTCACCCACCTTTTGACCATGGGTTACTTTTCCTTTTGTGCTTTTAACTCAAGTTCAATAATATCCTAACCATGGTTTGAGATGAGAACAAGAAAATATATATTGATATATTTTCTTTTTCCTTGATTAAGTGTGTCATTCTTTTTACTCTTGAAAAAGATATTGCCATCATTTTCTTCTTCCTCTCTCATTTTGCTCTCTAGATTTTTGTAGGGAGCAATATAATCATCAAGTTAGGATTTTGAAGTGAGAAAGAGAACCACAACACCATTCTACACAAATCTAGCCCACTTGTTTGGAGTGTTAGCTTGATTTCGTTCACTTGATCGGATAAAGTTGCAAGCTTAGACAAAGCGGACTCCGGGTGGATCATCGGTGATATTGAGGAGTTCAAGCGGAGCTTTTTCAAACCCCAAGTGGCCGAGGAGTCTTGCGTAGGGAGCTACAAAGGTTGTACTCCCAAAACCCCATCTATTCTTTCTTATGTTGATGTGAAAATTTTGAAACCCTAATCGATTCTAGGATAGATCCTTTGCAAGTTTACTTAGCACCATAAAAACTTAATCTTTGGTACATGTGATGCTTCCAAACCCTACATGAGGTGCTAGGTAAACCTTTCAGTTTATTTGTAATAGCCCTCTTTAAAATGAAAGTTCACTACTTTATGATATTGCAACCTTACTAGAGGCGCTACTACACACCAACAATATATATATATATATATATATATATATATATATATTGTTGGAGTTAGTGCCCTCAAAGTCAATTATTGGATCACAGGCACGTGATTGCAATGATTGAGGGAGGACCTATCCCGGTAGGACAGTCTTACTCGAGATGATAGTATGCTATCTGGTTTATCTTTATCATCGTGTACTGCTTTAGGTGACCTGACATGTCGCTATTACACGTTGATAGAGCCCCTAGGATTCTTGCTTGACGACCAGCAGTATGATGGCGATCATATACGTGGGAGCTGGTAGTCTATAAGCACATCCTTAAAAGGTCCCTAGTCGTGGGAGTTTCGAGACTGGGCATCGATACTCCATAAGTAGGCTAGTGTATACAGTCGAGACCCCGACGAGGGGCAGTGGCCGGTCTCACAAGCCACTGGTGTCAGTTGGTTCACCTAAGATGTATACAGGTGCTCATTGGGTTATGAGTACACCGGACAGGACTCGCCGGGAACCTGCTAGTTGGTCTTGTACCAGACGTCAGATAGCAGTTCCTAGGTGACATGTGTACAGGTTAGTTCATCGACCTGAGATCGTCATTTGTCTCGTGTGAGTTCCCACTGTGCTTTGATTACTACCCTACCACGGCTCAAAGGAGTCGTGCAAACAGGTTTTAGTTGGGTACAGTCCCGAGCCACATGGAGGCAGTGAGCGGATCTGCAGGGGTTCGTCTCTCCCGGTATTGGGGGTGAGGTCGCGCTGTGTCTAGGAGAGCCATTACGCAAAGCCCTCGGCCGAGGCAGGAGATTTACTGGTAGGTATTCCAGTAGTATCTCAGGGCGTTCTGGGCTACACTCCGACACGACTTGTACCGCTTTTGGGGGTCTGACTTTTACCAACCCCCTAGGCCCGCCATGCGATACTCATAGACGAACGGACCGGACTGTACGGATATTGTCACTGACAGGCTCAGTTGGGTGTCGGGGTGAGCTTCCTCATCGACGTCCATTTTGGTCAATAGCTGGTGGCCCGTCACGTATTGGCTTATACCTCTGACGTGCTAGTGGTTAAATCCACAACCATAGTATTGACGAGTCTTTAGAGTCCACCACACTTTCAGTTACTCAGCTTTCGGGCGAAACGCTGTAGAGGCCGTATGGAGATATGGCAGGGTCCGATCAGATACGTGCGGTATTGCACGGATCAGGATCGGACAGTTTTGTACTAGTGGCCGTATAGTTATATGGCAGGGTTCGATCAGATACGTGCGGTATTGCACGGATCAGGATCGAACGGATTATACTAGCCGGCTTTGGTTTAAGCCGGTACTAGTTTAGTACAGTGTAGATTTTGTCTCATTGCATTTGTATCCGGTCGGAATACAGATGCAGGTGTGTATGCACAGTATCGGGGTTTTCCTGTAATTTATTACGGGACCAGTTTTCTGGAGTTGCCAGTTTGCATTCCGTTCCGGCCGGTTTTCCTTTGTTCTTTCCCGGCCGGACTTTTCCGATGGAGGGGGTAATTTGCAGTTTTGCAAATTACTTTTGTAGAGGGGGTTTCTTGCAAAAGTATTGATTATGATAGCTTTCATTTCTTTTTGCTCCATGCTTTGGAATTGAGTGAAGTGAAAGGTTATGGAGTGAATAGTTGATTAAGCATGGTTGATGTTCCTTGGATGTGGTCACCTTTCTTTTGCTCCTACACTCACCTCCCTTTGCATTATGTTTCATACCTCCACCATTCTCATTCTCACTTGAGGATGATAAGTTTTTTCATGAGAAGAAAAAGAAAGAGAGAAGAAGAAGAAGAGAGTTTTCCTTCTTGAGAGTTTCATTCTTCTTGATCTCATTTCCATGCTAGAAAAATGCAAGCACCATTTTTCTAGTCTTGATTCCTCCATCATGGCAACTTAACCCCATTGAGTCAAAGTATCTTCTACACTACATTCTACAGCATATCTTGAGCATGTCGAGTTGCCGGCTTCATGCTCGAGTTGCCTCGGTATTGAGGCGGGAGCCCGTAAAAGAAGAAGGCGATGTGGTGCCCTTTCCGGCGAGGAGGCGACGATGCGGAGGCAACACTTTCCGCGGGAGATCGGGACGATGACGAGAAGACCGGAGGACTCGGATCACTCGGTATACTTCTCACCCTATCTCTTGATTGCTAGCGTAGGTTAATGGTTAACGATCCGGGTTTTTCTTTGTCCGCGGTAGCGCCGGTTTCCGGGTAAGGAAAAATTTTTATTCCGCAATTTGGCCTCGAGTAAGACGGCCGGGGCGCTGCCGTGGCGCAACATGGTATCAGAGCCACGCCATTAACCTTACCTAGCTTCGTTTGATGTGTTTGCGTCTCCGATCGAACAAAATCTCAAAAAACCGTATTTTAGTGTACATCAGTTTTCTGTCGATTTTTTCCGGGCTCGAAAAATTTTTCAGGTGGTTGCAGAATGATGTACAATGAAATATAAGAAATCTGGAAAAAATTGGTATCCTGAATCATTCAAAGAACCGCGGAAGCGCGGCCAAAGCACTGCTTTGGCCGCGCTTCCGCCGCCAGTTAACTTGTTCAATGTATCATTTTTTTTCCAGACTGTCTTTCACTTGATTTTGTGGCTTTTGGGATATTAAATTTGGGCCCAGGTTTTCTGTGACTGCTACAGTATTGGTTGGGGGCCCACTTGTTAATTGCTTGATCGATCGGATATTTTAAACACATTATTTCACAGTATTTACATTATATCTGCGACCGTGAATGTCACTCGATCGGTAAATCCGGTCTGACTGCTATAGCCCGGTTAGACGGATTTGCGAACGTGATTTTCACGTTGATGTTCTATGTTTATGCTGTGTTGTTGCGGATCGGTCGTGGGGGATAGCCTGGATGCAATGCTAGTACAGTTTTTGTTGTATTATGTACATTTGATATTGCGGGGCGAGCGTCCGACATGTGGACTGCCGTCACTGCCTGTTTGTATTATTCTTTTGGGGCACGACCTGGTTGCGGTCGATGTACCCGGTGTATGTATATTTTACTTTCTGTACTAGGGTTGCCCCGCGGTGGGGTGCACGGATAGCCGAGTTCTGGAGGGCAACGAGCCCGCATCTCAGGGCATTGAGACGGAGGGGGCTTCAGTCCAGGATTGGCGGGCTATTCGCCGCACTCGTAGGGGGTACAGGTTGACCCAGGAGGGGTGCCCAAGTTACCGGATTCCGTGAAGTGCTGGGTGGTCCATTCACGGTGCTGAAGGGGGCTGCCTCGCTTCAGGTTTTGGCGGGTGACTTGCCGCGCCCGTAGGGGTCTAGGATTTCATTGCACAGGCTATCCACACGACCAGGGGAACGTCGGGTTTCAGCAGCGGCTCTGTGAAACCCGGGGCTTCCAGATATCTGTATTGTTCTGTGTTGCTGTACATTTCTGTGATGTTGCCTTTTTATTCACGCCTTGAGCGAAATACTATATATTGGTATATATATTAGTAGATGTTGTATATGTTTTTCATCCGCGCTAGTCCAGTCCCCGCTCTGCCGTTAGTTAGCTAACCTAACGGGTGATGACGGGACCCAGTGGCGAATGCGGATGGCATATACGTACGTCAGTATATTTTCGTTCTTTGTGGTGTGATCAATTGATGGGACTGCATTGATTCGGATCAATGCAAGTTTAAACAAACCTATTCTGATGTTGTTGGAACATTTTTCAAAAAGCTGTTATTGCAAGGACGTTCACTTTTGTTTTGCATCGTGGTATTCATTTGGAATATCCTGCTCCTCAGTCGACGAGGCAAGGGCCGAGATCCCTTCACCGGGAGTGACCCCTTGGACAGAAGTTTGCGTCAGGGCATTAACTTCACTATAGCCGATTACTTTTGCTTTGCATCGTGGTATTCAGTTGGAATATCCTGCACCTCATTCTACGGGGAAAGAGCCGAGATCCCTTCACCGGGAGTGACCTCTTTAGTAAAGGTTTTCGTCACTATATTTTCTAAAAGGTTATCCAGTTCCTTCAACGATATCAAGTTCATTACGTTAAAGGTTTTTCGCCAAAAACTAGTCGTAGCCCTCCGTCATTTCAGATTAGTATTACTTAGTATTCGTGCTGCGTTTGTCGTGCATTGCCGTGGCGTAGTGTTCGGTAGCTATGTAATGCTTTTCTGTCACATGGATAAGTGGATTGGTTAGGACAGTCGTGCGGTCTTGTTGGCATTGTCAAGGACTCGTACGGGTGGGTTTAATGCAATCAAGATAATGACGGGTAGAACTTGACTAGGACTCTTTGATTTGTTGGCATTGTCAAGGTCACTTGGGTCCTAGGGGTAAAAACATATATCGGGAGTTTCAAAAGAACTGAAACTTGCCAAGCATGCGCATACCTTCTGGAGTGTGGTGACGTGAGTGGATTCCGTCACGTTATCATGCGATGAGAGTTGGATCCCGATTCCCACTGATGAGTTGGTTTACTCCTCGGGTGATCCCGACTAATTCTTCTTTCAGGTTTGGAGGAGAATTTGAGGTACAGTGGGAGGTTTCCAGATTAGATAAAGTGATAACCATTCTGATCTAGGTTAGAGTGCACGCTGAGTGTTTCTTTTCTCTCTCTCTTTGGCAGCGACCATTGACCCGACCCTGGACTTTGACTCAGTGACCAAGTTGACCGAACCTTCTTAATACTGGCTTTTGGATTGTCAGAGTTGCAGACCTCATTGCCACTCCTACTTTTACCCTTTTCTCCAGGACACCCCGTATTACTGCGAACGTCCACTTCCATTGGACAAAACCATCGTATGGTTAGATACGAACTCGAAGGATTTCGAGGATGGTTTCTGGTTCTGGAGAAAACGGATAGGACTATTCAGTTGTCTTTTCTTTTCACCTTCTCTCAGGTTGCGAGTACTCCTTGGTTTAGGAGATAGTACACCTATTACGCAAATTGGATAGTCTTCTTCCAAACCTTAGGCTGGTGCCGACCGGTAGGGAATGAAGAAAACCAATTAGCATAACGATGGTGTACAGAAGGTATTAAGTTAAGACAAAATAAAGGGATTAGTAAGAGGGCAAAGTAAATTGCAACTGATATTCACGACCAAACCAAGTATTTCTTCGCCAATCCTAAATCACCTTTATATTTCTCCAGGACACTCCGTATCACTACGAAGATCCACAGTTTATTGGATATTCCATCGTATGGTTATATACGAACTCGAAAGGAACTTGTTCTAGTTCGGGGATGGATTCTGGTTCAGGAGAAATAGGAATAAAGTACATTCAGGCGTCTTTTATCCTCACCTTCTCTCGCGTTGCGAGTGCTCCTAGGATTAGGACAGTACACCCTTTATGCTTTTTGGATAGTCTTCTTCCAAACCATAGGCTTGTGCCGAACGGTAGGGAAGGAAGAAAACCATTTGGCTTAAAGGGGTGTACAGAAGGTAATGACTAAAGACATATAAAGGGATTTGGAGAGGTGGCAAAGAATTATACGGTTACAGTTGTGAATCTGGATAATGGAAGAGGCATTACTAGGAATACCAGGATACCCCAACGAAACATTTCAATGTTTCAGTTTTACTGTGTAATGTTAAAAGAAAACTGATTTCCCGATTAGACATTTTCTCCAGGGTATGTATTTACCAGGTATGATTCTCACATCTGTATGGTTTTACAGATGATGAGTGGGAGTAAGTTATTGGGAATTGGGTGATCGTCCTCATTATATCGGGATTCGTTGTAATCGGTGATATTTGAGGAAGTCACCTGGGTTGTTTGCCGGTCGGCAAATATTTGGTTATGAATATCCGCTGTTGTACACCAATTTCAAATTGATATATCTGTACGTCTATTTTTATAGAGTGAGATATACCTTTTGATATTATGTCGATGACATTTACCTATATCAGTGGATGGTTAGGTAAGGAGCATTAAACAGCGGTGTAATTCTTCTTAACCATAAGTACAGTTTTCAACCTACGACACACAGTGAAAGAGTTGTTAGACTCAGCGGACTTATACAGAGTATTGTATGTTGTCCAGTGTCCATTAGGACAGAGGGGTTGGTCCTCATACTATATTCTGTTTACTTTTAACTTCTCTAGTTCTTAGACATGTGCTTCGTGGAAACGCAGGGTCTGAGTTTTGAGGAGTTATTGGTATAAGAATAAAGTAGAGAACCAGGTATTGCAAGTATCGGGATTCTTCAAAGAGATCGAAGATGTAGATACTTGTGTATGGTATTCAGTTGATAGTAATGATGAAGACAGATTGCTTCTCTTTCAGGATACTCATAATTGGAAGCATTCCTAAGTTGAGTAACGCTGATTGGCCTCTCTCCATTTAGTTGACATGCACTGGAGACAGCTACATGATTTGAATCTGGTTCAAATAAATCAGTGCCTCTGGTTCTATATTGGATATAGAACAGTTCATATCTTAACGATGTTAAGGTACGGGGAGTTGTCCGGCTTATGCTTAAAACCAGACACTGGACAACTCAAGGCACGTTTCTGTAATGGCTGTTTGTGGGTTGACCCAGGCTATGACGAGGGTTGACTTTCTACCATCTGGAAGATCAATAGTGATATTGTTCTTGACTCGCCACATTTTTAAAAAGAAATGGATTTTTCAGAAAACAGTAGTGGGAGTATGGTAGAACTGGAAGTGATTCCAGAACCACAAACGATTACTGAAGATTTGATAAGGAACCTAAAGATTCAATCTGGATTGACATTCCATTGGCCACTCCGCAGATACGGTGGGTAACTTCAGGCACCCGAGAGGTACTCCGGTAGCCTCAAGGACGGTGACAGGGAAGTTCTTGTTTACCCACACTTGCCATTGCTGATTGTTCCAGGCTGCGAGACCCGGCAGGAGAATGAGTATAGCGTCGTTCTAAACTAGCTTTGGAAGTGCACGTCTATATGACTCTGCCAGAGGGTTGTCGTAGTCAGTGGGAGCAGCGGAAGCATTGGTGGACATCAGGCTTATGTCTATTTATAGATAAAGCAGATGTAGCGGAGATAGATCATCTATTTTTGATGTGACAGTCATAGGTTTGACGTCATCAGAATAGGGGATGGATCTGTTGAGAAGGTAGTGGGAAGTGATATTCCTATACTACGATCGGTTATACTTTGGTCGTCACACAGTGGTTTCTCCACAAGGGACTTGGATATTATATCAGACATACTGGTCACTAGACCTATGGTTTTAGATCTAGATTTGGGTGGTTTCCCAATCAGGGTACCTTGACAGCATTCTATGAGTATTTAGAATGGACGACTCCTGGCATGGTAGTGTACCTGCAGGTAATGGAGTCACCCTCTCTAAAGGTGTCTCACAGACTAAAGGGGAGAGGGATACGCATGATTGACAGATCACTTGCTTAGGCAATTGAGTCAATCATGAGATGTCAAGTACCACACCAGATGTTGTTCTTGCACTAGATGCAATAAGTTGATATTGATCCAATCCTGGAGGAACAGTCGGAAGCAGTTTTAGAACATAAGTGAATGTTCTAGGGATATGATAACGGCTGCCTCCTTTAGGAGACGGTTATCACTCCAGGCTTCCAAGGTGACATGGACGACAAGGAGGTTGTCAGAGTTATAGTTCTCCCTCTGACGAGGGGCAGTATTTTGGACAGGTGGTCCAAGGCAATACTGAGGGAGGCATGGCGCGGGATACTGATTAGTTTCAGTTGATGATACAGTCTAAGAAGTTTGGATTTGGAGTTCATTTATGAGCTAGGTCCCATCAGACATCCAGACATATTCTAAGACAGGTATTGCTCATTTCGGGAGATGGTTTTCTCCGCGAACATGAGATATAGAGAGACATAGAAAGGAACATCCCTGCGGATCCACTCACTGAGGCTATTCCTCGAACGCAACAGTTTCGCAAACGGGTTTTGTGAGACTGACTAGTAGAGGAGTTGGGTGTTCGGTATCACACGGGCTGTGAGTATGCGACATCGCAATAATTAGCCTTGAGTGCAAGTGGGAGATTGTTGGAGTTAGTGCCCTCAAAGTCAATTATTGGATCACAGGCACGTGATTGCAATGATTGAGGGAGGACCTATCCCGGTAGGACAGTCTTACTCGAGATGATAGTATGCTATCTGGTTTATCTTTATCATCGTGTACTGCTTTAGGTGACCTGACATGTCGCTATTACATGTTGATAGAGCCCCTAGGATTCTTGCTTGACGACCAGCAGTATGATGGCGATCATATACGTGGGAGCTGGTAGTCTATAAGCACATCCTTAAAAGGTCCCTAGTCGTGGGAGTTTCGAGACTGGGCATCGATACTCCATAAGTAGGCTAGTGTATACAGTCGAGACCCCGACGAGGGGCGGTGGCCGGTCTCACAAGCCACTGGTGTCAGTTGGTTCACCTAAGATGTATACAGGTGCTCATTGGGTTATGAGTACACCGGACAGGACTCGCCGGGAACCTGCTAGTTGGTCTTGTACCAGACGTCAGATAGCAGTTCCCAGGTGACATGTGTACAGGTTAGTTCATCGACCTGAGATCGTCATTTGTCTCGTGTGAGTTCCCACTGTGCTTTGATTACTACCCTACCACGGCTCAAAGGAGTCGTGCAAACAGGTTTTAGTTGGGTACAGTCCCGAGCCACATGGAGGCAGTGAGCGGATCTGCAGGGGTTCGTCTCTCCCGGTATTGGGGGTGAGGTCGCGCTGTGTCTAGGAGAGCCATTACGCAAAGCCCTCGGCCGAGGCAGGAGATTTACTGGTAGGTATTCCAGTAGTATCTCAGGGCGTTCTGGGCTACACTCCGACATGACTTGTACCGCTTTTGGGGGTCTGACTTTTACCAACCCCCTAGGCCCGCCATGCGATACTCATAGACGAACGGACCGGACTGTACGGATATTGTCACTGACAGGCTCAGTTGGGTGTCGGGGTGAGCTTCCTCATCGACGTCCATTTTGGTCAATAGCTGGTGGCCCGTCACGTATTGGCTTATACCTCTGACGTGCTAGTGGTTAAATCCACAACCATAGTATTGACGAGTCTTTAGAGTCCACCACACTTTCAGTTACTCAGCTTTCGGGCGAAACGCTGTAGAGGCCGTATGGAGATATGGCAGGGTCCGATCAGATACGTGCGGTATTGCACGGATCAGGATCGGACAGTTTTGTACTAGTGGCCGTATAGTTATATGGCAGGGTTCGATCAGATACGTGCGGTATTGCACGGATCAGGATCGAACGGATTATACTAGCCGGCTTTGGTTTAAGCCGGTACTAGTTTAGTACAGTGTAGATTTTGTCTCATTGCATTTGTATCCGGTCGGAATACAGATGCAGGTGTGTATGCACAGTATCGGGGTTTTCCTGTAATTTATTACGGGACCAGTTTTCTGGAGTTGCCAGTTTGCATTCCGTTCCGGCCGGTTTTCCTTTGTTCTTTCCCGGCCGGACTTTTCCGATGGAGGGGGTAATTTGCAGTTTTGCAAATTACTTTTGTAGAGGGGGTTTCTTGCAAAAGTATTGATTATGATAGCTTTCATTTCTTTTTGCTCCATGCTTTGGAATTGAGTGAAGTGAAAGGTTATGGAGTGAATAGTTGATTAAGCATGGTTGATGTTCCTTGGATGTGGTCACCTTTCTTTTGCTCCTACACTCACCTCCCTTTGCATTATGTTTCATACCTCCACCATTCTCATTCTCACTTGAGGATGATAAGTTTTTTCATGAGAAGAAAAAGAAAGAGAGAAGAAGAAGAAGAGAGTTTTCCTTCTTGAGAGTTTCATTCTTCTTGATCTCATTTCCATGCTAGAAAAATGCAAGCACCATTTTTCTAGTCTTGATTCCTCCATCATGGCAACTTAACCCCATTGAGTCAAAGTATCTTCTACACTACATTCTACAGCATATCTTGAGCATGTCGAGTTGCCGGCTTCATGCTCGAGTTGCCTCGGTATTGAGGCGGGAGCCCGTAAAAGAAGAAGGCGATGTGGTGCCCTTTCCGGCGAGGAGGCGACGATGTGGAGGCAACACTTTCCGCGGGAGATCGGGACGATGACGAGAAGACCGGAGGACTCGGATCACTCGGTATACTTCTCACCCTATCTCTTGATTGCTAGCGTAGGTTAATGGTTAACGATCCGGGTTTTTCTTTGTCCGCGGTAGCGCCGGTTTCCGGGTAAGGAAAAATTTTTATTCCGCAATTTGGCCTCGAGTAAGACGGCCGGGGCGCTGCCGTGGCGCAACATATATATATATATATATATATATATATATATATATATATATATATATATATATATATATATATATATATATATATATATATATATATTAATGTATATATATATTTGATATATATATATATATATGAAGCATGGTTGATTTTCTATTTTTAGAAAATAGAAATAAAAGATGGAAATTGGAGAGATATTTGTAGTATGGTTCAAGATATGGGTTTTTATATTTCTTTATTCATTTTCTTGAACTATTGAAGCATGGTTCAATAAATTTATTAGAAATTTATCCATGCTTCAATAAGTGAGCAAGAGGGTAGTTCATTCTTCACTTGAGTTCATTGTTTTTGCCTTAGCCATTTTTCTTGAGCTCTTGTTCTATAGCTCTTTCCATTTTTCCTCACCTCATCTCCAAGCTCAATCTCTCACATGAGTTGTGAACCCTTGAGCTTGTGAGCATCCTAAGTGAGCCCAAACACCCCTACTTCACGATCCTAGTTTGAATTAGCAATTTGAACTAGTGTGTTTCCTTCACTAAAGAGTTTAGTGAAGAGATAGCTTAGATTAGAGAGGCTTCGGGTTGATCGTCTTTGGCACGAAGATCAAGAAGGGAGCTTGTACCATCTTCAAGTGTAGCCTAGTGGAGTCGCGTGGACTACAACCCGGAGCATTTGAAAATAAGGACACGATCTATAAAGGTTATAGTTTCGTTCTCTTAGTATAGTTTTGTTTATATCATAGTTAAACCCTAATCATCTAGTTAAAAATCTTGGTTAGTGTTAATTAGCACCCCCAAAAATTTTTAAAATGGCATGCTTGATACTAGTGAAACCCAGTAGTGGTGGTAATAAACACTTTCAAGTTGATAGGTTATGTTCTCGAAATTTTTCCTTGGTCCTAGAAAAGCATGCTCATATTTTTAAGGGCACTGAAATGATTTTTTTTGAACACCTTTGAGCGACAATAAGCATATCTCGGAAATGTAATTTCGGACAGGTTTTCATCGATCAAAGTTCTAATTACTTGCTAACAAGCTAGTTAAGGTTTAAATAGGCTCTGATATTATTGTAAGTCGATATCGCACACCCCATGCACTTGTGGGGAGGCAGAATACAAAAAAACCAATTTTTTTACTTGCAACATCGACCTATCTACAGGATCTTTTCCGAAACCTTAACTAGCTAAACTATATAGAGTTCTAAACTACTATGCACGTGTTTTATACCTTATTGAATCTAGTCCTTCGGGTCATCTTCTCCTTTGCTTGAGCTCCTCAAAGATTCAGATCTAGCTCGATCGCCAGCCTCCTCATGTCGAAGACGATCCACCCGAGAGTTTATGGTTCAAGTTCCAACCTCTAAACCGAGGTAACTAAAGTACCTAGTTTGCTAAACTAGGTAGCTTAGGAGATGTAGAGTGTTAATTGTACTATTTAATCTCAAGTGACTCTAGGATTCACAACACATGTGAGGGTTAGGGTCTTGAGGAAGAAAAAAGAGAGGAAAAATGGTGAAAGAAAGAAAATCTACAAATGAACAAGTGATGAGGCTAGTGAAGAATGGCTCATTCTTTTTCTCACATGAAGCATGGATTAGTTTTAATAGAAAATATCAACTATGCTTCAGTAGTAAGTCCAAACCAATAAACAAATGAATAAGCCATGCTTCACCCATGCCACAAATATCTTCATTTTCCACCTCATTAATCTATTTTCCAAAATAGATAAATCCAATAATGAGGTGTCCCCTTCTAGAAGCATCTCTTATAAAATTACAAGAATGCCCTCACCGTATATATATACATGTATTCGTACTGCAAAAATACGAATACTATGAGATAATAATAATCCAATAATATAATATTAGAATCTGGCTTAAAATAAAGCCCACTAGTATTATCCATCCGAACAACATCCGTGTAGCCAGTACACGTATATGATTAGAACCCTGCACGTAAAACCATACGGTCTCTACATCATTTCGCCTTAACAAGGGAAACCCTCTGTGTGGGACTCTAAAGACTCGACAGTACACCGGCAGTGGGTTTAACCACAAGTCCGTCAACGGTATTAGCTGTACGTAACGGCTATCCAGGTATCTGTCGAAAGGAAGGCCGACGAGCGAACTCATCCGAACCCCTCTCGAGCCTATCTATGACAATCTCCGTACAGTCCGGTCTGTTCGTCTAAAAGTATCACATATCGGGCCTAGGGGTGGTAAACGTCAAACCCTTAATAGCGCAATAAGTTGTGTCGGTGTAGAACCCAATACACCCTGAGAAACTACTAATGTACCTACCAGTAAATCTCACTTGCCCTGGTCAGGGACTTTGTGTATTGGCTATCCGAACACAGCGTGATATCAACTCCCAATACTAGGAGAGACGAATCCTTTCTATCCACTACTGCCTCCAAGTGCTTCGGGACTGCACCCAACCACTACCTATTTGCATGACTCATTTGAGCCGTGGTAGGGTAGTAATCTAAGTACAGTGGGAACACACTCGAGACTAATAGTGATGTCAAGTTAACGGAATAATCTGTACTCATGTCATCCGGAAACTGCTAACTGACGATAGGTATAATACTAACCAGCAGTTCCCATCGAGTCTGTCAAGTGTAACTCATAACCCAATGAGCACCTGTATACTATCTCTGTAACGGCATACCAATGGCTGTGGGATAGGCCATCTTCTCTAACTGGGATGAGAAGCGTATACACCAGTCTACTCTGGAGTATCGATGCCATGTCTCGATAATCCTACGACTAGGGACAAGTATAAGGATGTGCGTATAGACTATCCAGCCCCCACTAGTATGACTGTCATCACACGCTGGTAGTCAAGCAAAAATCCTAAGGGCTCTATCAATATGTATTAACGATATGCTAAAAGAAACATATACACATATTAAGATAGAATCAAACCAGATAGCATACTATCATATTGAGCAAGACTGTTACTATATCTGTGTATATCCCAAGTTTCCAAAATGTAATATACAATCCAGTACTATACAATAATGACCTCTATGGCATATATCATTAACAGATGCAGTAACATAGCGAGTTCTATCTGTGTACGTGGCATGGCAATTACCGATGAGATGTGTGTGAGCATACGAGTATGTGCACGTGCAACATGTAAATCATCGGTAATGGTACGTGTGTCCTAGTACGAGGTCAAGTAAAACTAAGGTATAAACATAATATGCTTCATAAATGATCGAAACGCAAGCGTATGCAGAAATAAGAAATCGAAAAGCGAGCATAAACGGAATAAAGAAATCGTAACGCGAACAAGTATAAAAACACGCAACTACGTATGAGACATACAGTTATAGTTTAAAATAGTACGAAATATTATTTTAGAAAATAGAGGGCTACGATGTTTTTGAAAAAGATACCATTTGAAAAGTCATAGCGTCCTCTTAAAGTTATCATTTAAAAGTACGTAACGATTCGTAAGTTTTGAAAGTAGGTATGGCTCTTAACATATCATAATATCTACTTTGTGATTTTAAATAATATTTCTCGAGTCGAAATAAATATCGGTAATCCATCCTCATCATATCACGTACGGAATATCCATCGTACGATATCATCAAATCAATAGTACAGATTTATAGTCACGGACATCATCTCATCTCATATCGTAGTATCTCATGTCATCTCGTATTATATCATATCACATCGTCTCATATCATCATGTCGTATCACATTGACTCATATCATTATATCGCAATTATCCTTATATGTGTGTGTGTATAAGAATAGCCTAATGGCAAGAAATAGGGACTAAGGGTATAATTTCTACTAAGTATCAGAATGCATATAGTATTCTAGAAAAACTTATAGGCTAAGTATACTATTCCAATATATATATAATCCTAATTCTACAGTTGCGGAGGTGCTATACGCCATCCACCCGACTTCTCCCGTAAATATACATATACTCACCTTATCGTCTTATCCTAGTCGATGTCGATGGACACCTTGCTCTTCTTCGACGTCTTGGTAGTCCACGCGATTATACCTACAATCAAATCCACAACTAAAATCGCATAAAAACCTGAATCGAATTTGAAATCACGAGCGAAACGCATATAAGTTAGAACCTATGGTCAACGCATGCTAAAACAACAAAATAACCCTCAATGTTGACGTACGAACGTCGAACGACCAAGTCACAACACAAATATCCAAAAACTGAGTTTTATATATCGCAAAATATTGTCAGAAATCAAGTAAAACAACTCTAGATTTTTCTCCAGGTGATCTAGGACTTTTTAGCGTATAGAATAGGTTTAGTTATCTAGTGAGTGGGCTACATAACAAGATTCACACCCTAACAAATTGCGGCCATATCTAATAAATCTGCGGTCAGGACTTGGTGGTTTGGGTTCGGGCTTCTATGGTGGTGTTCTACTGGTCCATACATCTCTCTGTTATTCTCTATTAAATTTTCAAATTTCCCAAATAGTACCAGATTCCATTTGATCATCAAAACTCATTCAAAACCGACATCGAAAAATTCCAAACTTATCTTTGAAACTTCAAAACTCATCTAGACCAGGGACACATTCACTACTAGGCTAGTAATCACTCTTTAAATTCTCTACTACACTATTACTACAAATTCTACCCACTACAACTCACTTTACAATTCTCAAGTTTTGAAAACATGCACATAAAACTCCAAAACTAACTCTAACTAGTTTGTGAGGTTATGAAATCTAGAAATTTGATTAAAAGTGGAAGTTTTATCTCATAAAAGCAACTCAAGAATTTTCCAAGATGGCAAACGGTCCTCAAAATGAAAATTTGATCCCACCATGAAACTTAGGATGAGGTTATGAACATTTTTAGTGAAGGCTACCTTGGATTTTGAGTGGTTTGTGGGGTGATGTATGGTGGTAGAAAATGGTGGAGGAAGAGGAGAAAGGATGAAGAAGATGATGAAGAAAAATGATGCAAAGCAAATGGTTAAGGTAGCCATCTCTCTCTCTCTCTCTCTCTCTCATATCCATACCTTCATTTCTCCTTGTCCCCCTCTCATGTCTCATTTCTTTTTCTTTTCTTTCTTTTTCTTTTCTTTTAAAAAAAACAAGTGTAAAATCAAAATAAAAATGAAAAGATAACATGTACACAATATGTCATGCACACTAAATATAGTTTAACAAAATAAAGTTAGGTTTAATGCACAATAGTAAAACACTAATTAAATTTAACATCAAACTAATATGGATATAATTATATACTAATTTATTAAAATCGCAAATTAAATAAATTCTTTCATAATTAATAATTCATTTTAAATTTCGAAATTATTTTCTAAAAATATAGGTATATAATTATACCAATCTACGAAAACTCAAATCCATATTCGTATATTATCCGTAAAATTCATTATTTTATTATTTAATATTTTTCATTTTCTAAAATGTTACAACCTAATTACATAAAATTACAATAAAATCCATATTTCTAACATGTAACAAGTTACAAGAACTTGTATTCTACTCATTGATCCGTCACAAGTAAAATCGAGGAAAACCCCTAATATGTACCCAATTTTTTCGAATTGCTTTCCCAATACGAAATTTTAACCAAATAATTTTATCAATTATTTTTAAATAAAATTAGGGTTTAGCTAACCTTCTAGATACTCACGGTGGTGATGACAATGGCGAGAATGAAGGTGATTGTTTGCCTGTGATTTTCCACCTAAATCTGCATGAACAAGAGAATGTGAGATCGAGAGAAGACAGAGAGAGGAGGGATCGAGAGAGCGTGAGTGAGGTAGAGAAATAAGAGGGAGACAGATGGATAGAGATGAGAGAGAGACCGGAGAAGGATAGATCGCCGGTGGGAGAGGTCGCGGTGGGGGAAGAGAGGTCTTGGGGTCTCGGAGGGGGGGGGGGAGGTCGAGAGAGCAGAGAGGGGGTGAGAGAAGGGGGAGAGAGAGCAGAGAGGGAGTACCTGAAAGAGAGAGTGAGTGAACCAGAGAAAGAGAAATGAGAGGGAGAGAATAGTGAGAAAAGAGGACAATAAATAGATCCTGTATATTTAAGTAGGAGAATGACACGCATTTTCAAAATACGTCCCGTTATTTTTCACTAAAATATAGGGGCGCACTTTCAAAATACGCGCATTGATGATACCGCTTGAACATTTAATGGGCGCATTTTGAAACTGCGTCCATTACAAATGTAATTGGCGCAGTTTGAAATGCGTAATGGGCGCAGTTTGAAATGGGCGCAGTTTGAAAGTCGCCCCATACATTTGTAATGGGCACAGTTTCAAACTGCGCCACTTAAAAAAAATTATTGACGACGGTGCTGAGCTGGTGCTGACGTGGCGCCTACGAGGCAGAAAGTGACATTTTTCTAATATATTTTGATAGTGGTTTGTTTTAAAAAATATTATTTTAATATGGTTTAATATAAAAAAAATTTCCTCCTTTAAAAAAAATTAGGTATTTCATTTCCAACATAATTTATTTGGAAAATAAAATTTAGAAGGGGAAAAAAATCCAAGGTATAACTAGATACATGTCATTTCTCACGCAACAATTTTCACTATCCTTCAATGTTTATTTGTATCTTAAAACTTATTAATTACCACTTACCAGATGCATATATTAAGGTGCAATCCCATAGAATCCATAGGTTATACATTCTGCGTAGATGCTTTCTTATCAGTTTCTTCTCTGAGTTCAGATTTATTAGAAACAATTGATAAAGCATCAGACACGTCATGTTTTGTTGTGAGGCTGCTCTCCTGTACACTTAGTATTTTTTTTTTGGTTCCGTACTCTGGTAAAATAAAAGAAACCATACAATGCGATTTTCATTCTGAAAATTTGCATACAGCATTTTCTTCTGAAAAACCTTGCATACAACACATCATAAATCATCGGCAGTCAATATTAGCAAGAGAAAAAAATTGCACTCGGACTCCGCATTCAACAACAGCATGATGCATTCTCACATTCTTAAAAGGAATATCTTCAAAAAGGAGTGTTGCAATTAAAATCAGTTACTTAAAGATAAATTGGTAATTTGTCCAAACTTTTAACGACTTCTTGACATATTAATTTTCAGATCCCATGCAATTGAAACCAATATGAGCTTTTATTACACCTTTTTCAAGTAAATCCCATGGAAGAAATGAATCAGCTTCTATAATTGTTGGCAAAAGAAAAAAAATTATGAACGCTTCTCTTCAAAATGAAAATGAAACTTTGAGCCGCCAGTACCACCACCATCTACAACTGCTGAGAGGTGATCTTACTAGACAAACTGAAAATTCACCCCTCGCATGGTTTCAGCTGAAATTTAAAAAGAGAAGTCCAAATATCATGAGATCATAATGATCCCTAATTGGCTCCAGCATCAAATGATTCAGAAAGTGAATGGAAGTCGAATTGCTTCCTGTTGTATTCTACTCTTTGGATTCAGATCTCAACTTTTGCACACGATCGCTCTGCAATGAATGGATAAAAAACATTAGATAACACGGATAATAACTTTATGCTCGTTTCGAGAATTTCAGTGCATCAAGGGTTCCAAAATCGCCTAAACCTATTAGAGTAATGCTAATATAAAGAATTGTGCTTTCAATACAAGAACGCATCATATATATATATATATATATATATATATATATATATATATAAACATGAAGGTTTAATTGATATGAATCTAAATAAGACTATAAAAATAGTAGTTCAAGAAAAAAAGAAAAAAGAATGTCGTACTTAGATATTCATATGCTACTATCATTGAGGTACCCCACGCAGACATGCTGAAAAACCTTGGACCTAACCCTCTGTATAAACCTTTCCATCCATCCTCGACAATCAATCTTTTCACAACTTGTCTTGCAGTTTGTCTTTGGTTATGGTCCCCAACCTACAAAAACACGAGTTACACAACAATGAATCAATAGAAGTAAAAAATTAAGCTAAATTTTGAAATCCCGCTAATTACAAAAAGGCTACCAGCACTTAAAAAACGGCAAAACTAAAAATTATAATTCCTCAACTAAAACAGGAAGACCAAAAGAGAAAATTATGATATAGCAGGTTTCTTCATACTACAAATGGAAAGGCCATTATAGGTCTTTTGTTCAAAAGGTTTGAAGTCTTTACGAGACTGTAAGCATAAAATGCTACCAACTAAGAGTGAGTAAATATTGAATGCCACCCAACTATAGGTGTGCAATATTGATAGTTGATAATACAGCCGTCATAACTCCAATATCACATGAACACTTCAACGAGAAAAATAATTCCAAAAAGCTATGAGGATGCGAGGTATTTCAAATATAACTGATAGCAAAGAATGATAATTGGAAAAACTAAAAGAAATTTTTAACTAGAATGTTATTGACACAAGTTTTTACTCTTTTATACAGTCAACCTCATGGGCAATCTAAAAGCCTGGACTACAAAACATTTCCTGATTTTTTTCCCTCCCAAAATCAACAGAAACAAAGGCGGCAGCACTAAAATAAGCACAAGTTTTCCCATATCAGAACTAAGAAAGAAAATTCATGAATTTGTGGTAAAGCATCATTTGATGGTATAGGCATAAGATAACCTTCAATGTAATATACAAGGTAGAAGTCCTTAGCCATGCACATTCAAACTCAAGACACTAACATCTATCTTGATTATAAAGTGCAATTCGAGAATGGAATCACCTTCAACATCCAGTTTTGTATTAGATAAATTTCTGAATTCTACAGAACAATGAAATGAAGGTGAATCACATTATTTTTTTGCTGTATCAAACTGGGATAACACATCCATGAAACAATAACCTGAGACAAAGACCTGTACCACTACTTCAAATAATAGATTATTATAGCATGTTGAGACTTTCTACTAGTTACTATTACTAAAGTGTGCTCTATTTTCACTCAGAATATACCAAGTCCTGACTTTTAGAAATACAAAATGATTCTGCATGAATTTAATACATGATGCTTTCTCCGTAGCCGGCCAAAACTTTGCAAAATCTTTCATGTAGCCTTTGTGCTCCAAAGCCAAGTATATGTTGATGGAAAAAGTATTACACGATGAATGCCATACTCCAGTTTGTGTGATATTGCAGTGTATAATTGTTAAGTTTAAACTTTACTCAATATCCTTTTCCATCTGCTTCAAATGTGGCTGGCGCCAGCTGGTAAATCTCCATCTAGACTTTCTCTTAGTCTCGGAGGATGCCAACTGGGGTTCTCTAAGAATTGATGAGTCCCTTTCTCATCCAAAGTTTCTTTGCCAAGATCTTGGGACTAATTAAAAGAGGATTGATGTAAAATTGACACAACACAACACATTTTTTAAGAAAAGAGATGAGCATTTGATATTATTTAAAAGTGGATTATATAATAGCCAGATAGATTTCTTTCTCACTAGAAAGAAAGATAAGTTAACTTGTAAAGATTCTAAAATTATTCCAAAGGAGAGTTTGACCAGTCTGCATAGATTGATGGTATTAAATATTTGTATTAGAAGATGGAAAAGAAATACTAAAATAGATAGAAACCAGTTATTAAATGATGGATTTAAAAAATGACAACTTAATTTTAAACATAGAATGATAAATGAAGGCGATTGGAATTCTGAGGATGAAACCAACGTTATGTGGAGAAATATGACTAGTTACATCAAAAAAGTAGATAAAGAAATTCTAGATGAATCTAAAGGTAATGGGGTATCTAATAAAGAGAATCGGTGGTAGAATGAAGAGGTTCAAAAGATAATTAAAGTGAAAAGAAAATCTTATTAAAATTGACGAAAAATGTAAAAATGAAAAGAATTTAAAGAAATAAAAATTAGCAAATAAAGAAGCTAAAAAGGCAGTTATTGAAGCTAAATCTAAAGCTTATGATCATTTATATAAGAAACTAGAAACTAAGGAAAGAGAGAAGGATGTATGTATATGTATATATGTGTATGTATATATGTATATATGTGTGTGTATAAGCTGGCTAAGACGAGAAAATTAGAGTAGAGACCTAGTTAACATTAAGTGTATTAAAAGTGAAAACGAAAACAATTTAGTAAAAGACGATGAAATTAAAAAAAGATGGAGAAGTTACTATCATAAATTATTTAATGAAAATGATAACATGAACTTAAGGTAGAAACAAGCAATTTAGATCATGATTGAGTCATTTAGTATTTTATGGATCAGAATATCAGGCAATTAACCAACATGTCCAAAAATTGAGTGGTTAAAATGAGAATGTTAAAATGGATGAGTGGTAATACACTTAAAGATAGAATAAGAATTGAGTGTTCGTTACAAGGTAAAGATAGCTCCCTACAGAGGGTTAGATACAAAAAAACCGATTAAGACGGCTAAGATGGTTGACATGTTCAACGTAGACCAATCAATGCCTCAGTTAGACAAAGTGACAAAATTATAGTTCATGGCGCAACTAGGGGTAGAAATAAACCTAAATGAATATGGATAGAGGCAATTAAGAACGATATGTTGATTGTTAATTTAACCGAGAAGATGGTCCTTAATAGAGCGAAATGAAAGATAAGGATTTATATAGCCAACCCTAAAAATTTGGGATTAAGGCTTGTTGTGCTGTGTTGTAAAATTGACAATTAATCATAAAACAATATCAAATTATTTATGTACTTTGTCCTCCATACTCCATAGCTAATCCATTTTCATGGCGAACGCTTAGTGATCATTATAATTCAAAGTCGCATTTCTATAAGATAATACAACTTAATGGATTTTAATCAACTGCAGCAGGAAGGGCATGAATAGGGGAAGGAAGAATTAGACCATCTTGGCTTTAGGAAAGGAATGCTCAAAATGAAATGGCATTAGGATCGTCTTGATGTCACCAAAAGGGGAGGTAGTAGGGGCAACTTTGTGTATAAAACTTCAAATACACACCAAGACATGCATAAAGAATGGTCTTATTTTTTACACAAAAAAGATCACACTAAACCAACATAACTCGCATACTATCTGGACAAGGGGAAAAAAACAATTCACAATTTCACATGTATGAAAATATTGATCAGCCTGATGCAATTCACATGGGGGTAAAGAATCCATGCAACATTAATATATTCGGAGGTTTAACTCAACATATTAAAATCTTGTCAACCTGGACAAATTCTTAATCTAAAATGAAGGTGGAGAATAAAGGACTACAATGTCCTATCAGCACAAGTATGCACAAAACAAATAGCATGTATACCCAATTAACTTTGAGTCACATCAAGGCTTGTTGTCAGGTTGGAGAGAAATCTTCATTCCTCGTTTTCTAAGTTTACTTTCCACGGTTTTAAGTAATGGGTTATTTACCTATTCCTATTTATTGGTTAAACATTTCTTTGCCTCGGATTTTATATATTAAATATATTTATTTTGCTATATTGAATGCTAAAGCACTTGTTTAATAGCTAATGCATTACCGTGAAAAAAATAATCTTGTGCACTGGTACTTTGCTTATGGAAATTGGTGGTGTCGAGAACCATATAGGTCCTGCCCATAGTTCGAGAACTTGGATTATGTTTTAGTTCTTCTAAACTTTTCCAATAATGTTATTATGTTACATATTGTTAGTTTCGTCGGTTCATATTTTCTTTTGATTTGAGTAATTATTATACTTTTATTAATAAAGATTTAATATAATCTATTTAACAAATATAATATATGCATATATTGAGGTATATAAAATACAACCCAAGACCCAACTCGCAGACCCATCCAATCCATATACATATAATATACTCCTAACACACATTCTATGTTCCCAATCATCACTCTTTTCTTTTTGCCTCTTCTTTCCTCCCATCCAACCACCCTTTTCTTTTGCCTTCCTCTTTTTTGAACCTGGACTAATCGAGACAAAGAAAAGTTTCCTACTTGCAATTTCAAAAGAATGGATTGAATAAAACTCTATATCAAAATCATGATTTCAAAGGAAATTTGATCAAGTTTCTAAAAGTGAAGTTTTGACCGGAACGTTCTGAAAACCAACTTTCAAGTAAAATTATCAATCTCCTCCGAAATTGATAAAAAAAAATAGCTGGAACCTAAGGGTTTCGGTTGAAATCTCAACGCAAGGTCTAACCATTAGACGTCAACTATTGCATTCCTAGAAGACTATTGGTGATGGAAATCGAGATCCTGTTATGTATCGACGTAGCACGTGGCAACACAGACATCAGATTAGTTAGGAAATAAGTTGAGATTTTATTTTATCTTGTTTTAATTGATTAGGGAATAAATTGCTAAGGATCCAAATAAATCTTTAGTTGTTATCTTGTTGAAAATTTGAGAATACCTTAGTTGGTAATTATCATATTAGAATTTTAATAATCTTTTAGTTGTCATTTTGTTTTGGAAAGAAATTCTCTAATTGTTATTATACATTTTATTTAAGAGATGAAGGATGGACTTTATGAAGATGATTGGAGAATGAATAAAATTAAAGCTTAATTTCAAAAACCTATCAAATTCTTTTTCCATTCGTTACGAGAAACCACCGAATTCTTTCAAAATTATGAGAAAATACCATACTTTGAAAGTTTTCTGATGGTTTCTTGCAATTATGGCTGACATGGCACGATATTTATGGTAGTTTTTTTTGTAGTTTCTGAAAGTTTGGTGGTAGTTTCATGTAGTTTTTTTAAAGTTGCAGTTTCTTGTATTTAACAAGAATCGTATAGTTTCTCATAATTAGGCCAAATTATGGGATTTTGCATTCATTTGCTTGGTTGATCATATTGCATTCATATTAAGAATTCCTAAAACATTTATCCTACGTCAGTTAGCTTCCAGAGGAAAATTGGATTTTTTAGAAATTTAAGAAAGTTATACAACTACTTGAAAGATCATGCATCGACATTCCTTATAGTAACTTTGGTCTTCGAAATACAATATTAAGCAAATGGTTTTATCGGCCATTCTTTAAATTACATTAATGTTTTAAAAAACGCCTGCCTAAGCGACCCAGAGAGCCTCACCGTCATGCATCGACCCGCTTAATCGGGATGCTATGTTAACCTTTATATCGACTTATACTCTTTTTCTTTGTTAATTGAGGTATGATTATAATATATAAAGGTTGTTTTAACCCCCAATACTTTATCTCAAATCCTTGGCTTTATATCTCCAATCGACTTAAGGTTTTCTCTGCGAACATGATGACAACGTAAGCACACCATGATTGCAAACTTCAACGTTGTCGTCACCTTCGACTTTCGAGGGCCACAAGGGTCTCGAATCTCGACCTCGCCTTCAAACTTCGACCATTAGGACCACGAAGGTCTCGAACTCGTCTTCGACGAAGGCAACAAACTTCAACTTTTATTTTAGGTCTGCGACTTCGAGCAGCGGGTGGGGTCTCGGCTTTTACATAAAAGGTATGGGAGTCGCGAACAAAATTAGGTTTTCTTTTTTGCCCAAAATTTCCTTATTTGGTGCTTAATCTTTATTTAGTTATTTTTTAATTCATTAAGTGCGTTTAAATGTATTATTATATTAATTAGTTTAATAAACCTTACATTTGTTTATATTTATCGTAAGTAACTAGATAAATATTGGCATCGAAAAGTGGAGTTTTGGTTAAAACCAAAGGACTCGAAAGATCTGGGAAGAGACAATGCAACAAATGCCAATCCCAAAAATAAAAATAAGATAGGAATTTTTGTTGTTTACACTTTGCGGATGCTTATCTAGGCAAGTGAAAAAGGAACAAAAATAGTTTAAAACCATTAGAACCAATGTTTAACAGACAAGTTGCACGAATCAACAAAATTAACCCCAAATGCATCTATATTGATGTCTACACGACCTGAGAGACCGCGCCTAGGCGGCTAGGCTCTCTAGCCGCACCACTTTTTTGCTACTTTTAAGTCATTGAATCACATATATGCAGAATAGCCGGAAACCATTCGGGATTTGTCAAGCTAATAAACTACCGTATTTTGTACTTCGCAGATATGTGGAACTTCAGGTGTAATACATAAAAGGGGCATTGTTGTAGTTAAAGGTAATATCAAAACAAGGGGCAGACCAAAATTTTCTTGGATTAAGATTGTAAAGAAAGCTTCAACATTGCTAACTAAGAAGCATGGACACCATAAATCAGTCTTGTATCAGCATGCATCCAACACTTACTCTAAGAGTTGCCAGACATGCTTCCAACATGTTCCAAACAAGCAGAGGTATGCTAGATTTAAAAATAGAATCAAGGAAGCGTCGCGCATGGAAGAGCCTAATGTTATAAATTATCAAACAAGTCTGTACCAGACACATGGGAGATTGTAAGAATAACAATCTTTGAATAAGTTAGATGCTATCTTGTGATGCCCTCAACATCTCCTGAACATGTGGAACATCCAGGGCATCTGTTAGATATATGTGGGATTGCTTACTTTCTTTATTTTACTTGTTTGGTTTTATAATCTAAAGACTTCAATCAACTAAGGCTTTAGTCTGTATTCCTTTCCACAAACAAAGCTTGCACTAATCAATAAGGACCTTAGAGTGTTATATCCATGCAAACTTATATTTTACTACATGTATGTGCATGAGCTCATGTTACCATATTCTACATGTATGTGCATGAGCTCGTGTTACCATATCCTACTTATTAAAGGATTATCCATATGTGTACCATCATGTCATGTCCATCTCCACATCCATGTTCCCATAGGCACTAGTTCATCTGAAGATAGGCCATTCATAAAGCAGAATGGAGGGAAAGGATTTAAATATCTGAGATCATGGCTTCCCTGCCCTAGACAGTCTTTGGCAGTAATTCATAGAGAAATAACATCAAGATGATAGCCGATAATAAAAGTTTTGATCAACTATCTCGATGGAACTTTATCAGCTTTGAGACAGGCTTCTTAGCTGAATCCTTTAGTGGGAGAAAGACTTGATATAATGATGAAAGCATATGCATCAAATGACATGATGGCTTGATCAAGCAGCAAGGATAACAATGTACTGATTAAAAAAGCATGTAAATGTGAATTTCCTGATTAATCTATAGCAGAACATCTGTTTCAACTTGAGGAAAAATTTACAACTAGAAGTTATAAAATTAAAGGGAGAAGAATATCACCTGCAATCGAGTCTTTATAGTGTCTAAAGGGGTTGTGATACATGAAGCAACCGCACCAGCGATAACTCCTCCTGTAGCTTGAACGCCAACTATTTTCCATGTGCTGGGAGCAATTTCATTCTGATCATTACTACGGCGTAGAAGACTGTTCAAGAAGTCATAAAAGGAAATCAGTGAGAAGCATTCAAATGATCGGGAACAGACTTTGAATAATACTAAACATATGCCACTCCAAATGACAAGAGAAGTGTATCTTTATAGAATCCAAAGGATTGCTTTGGAGTTAGGGATGACTTTTATATATAAAAAAATCAAAATGCTGGGCAATGAAGTAACAAAATTTCCAACAGATTGAGTGTAGTTAAAATGAGAATGTTGAAATGGATGATTGGTAATACTATAAAGGATATGATAAGAAATGAGTATCCGCAACAAGTTGGCAGCCTTTCCCATAGAGAATAAGATGAGACAGTTGATTGAGATGGTTTGGACACATGCACGGAGACCAATAAATGCTCTAGTTAGGAGAAGTGATAGATTTATAGTTATTGGTGCAACGAGGGTTAGGGTATAGCTAGATAAACATGGATAGAGGCAGTTAAAAACGTCGTGTTAATCATTTATGTAACCGAGGAGACAGCCATTTACAATGTAGAATGGAAGAAATGGATTCATTAAAAATCTGGGATAGAGGTTTGTTGTTGTTGTTGTTGTTGTTGATGAGACCCAAAGAAGAGTGTAACACTAATTCTGTACGCAGATTACCAAGACAACCCAACCCAAACAGCAGATACCCACTTATTAGAAGAGGTCTAAGTGGTTCAATTTCAGTTGAGGTGCACCAAAATGCACAACTACTGTATACGTGCTACCTACCTATTCTGTTTACATACAAGTGCCAAACTGCAACTATATTCTAGCACTTGGAAAAATCTATTAAGAAAATCCAAACCTCGGAAAAATAAAAAGTCTTGAAATCTCAAACCCACTAGAATGCATGTCTATATATCACTCTGGAGACTCTGGTTATGCTATGTGATGCAGCAGAAATTTAATAAACAAAATATAAACAAACTTCAATGTAAATAAATGGAGATCAAAATTTGTTCACGATAAGAAAGGGGCAAGCAATGCAAATAAATCAAAATTTTATAAGCACTAATGAATTTTTCTAACTAGAACTTACATGCTTGGTTTAAAGAGGTTTCGGAAATTGCATCTAAAGAGACTGCAGTATATTCAATTAAGTACAATTTCCTTTTAATGTGTGAACTTTTAATGCCACCAAATTATCAGGATCCATGAGGAAACTCCAGCATCAACAATGACAAACAAACAATTAAACTAAACTGGTCATAACCAACTGTAATAATGACAGTAGGTAAATTTGAGCTGTTCAAATAGTATGGTGTCGGTGTCTAACCTCCAGATTATACGCTGGCTGGATCCATAACTTGCCCACCACACAGCGCTGGATGGGGAGTAGGTCATAATGGACACACCAAATCCTCTATAAAACCCACGAATACCATCAGATTTGAAAATTTTACGAGCAACATCCATTCCGCCGTTATACTTTGCATAACCAGAATACCCTTGCACCATCAGCCTTTGGCTAACCTAACACAGGCCCGTCATAACCATAAACAACAGTTAAATATTTAATGACTTAATATTTCATAGTCAATCATAGGAAGGACAAATCAAATCTCGTAGTAGAATTATAAGCAACTAACAATTTCATGGATCTTTCTGAAAAAAATACGTCAACAACCCCACAAACCTACCCTTCCAAGAAGTACCAAGGGAACAACTATTGTATTGGTAATTTACAGTAATACCTAGCTTAGATTTCTAAAAAAACTAACACGAGATAAAAGGAGCAAGGAATAATATAAGGGTGCAAATTCTAATCATTAACCAAAAAGAAACATCAACTTCCACGATAAGTAACGAGGCTTACATTAGACAATAATTTAGTACTATGCTATGAGTTCAGTAAGGGGTAGTGCTTACATGCGTGAGCAGTAATTCTGCCTAAAGGAATGCCCAGTGCCAGGATGTGAGGGTCATGCTATACTATACTTTTTTGCTTGAATCGGTAATCACAAGTTTCTAGGAATTGATATCTTCAATCAAAGATGGCCCTAGAATTGTATTAGAGCCTGCCATCAAGACTAGCCACTCAAAATATTTCCTTTTTAGTCTCATGTGTGTATTTGCGGGCTCACGTCCATGTATGTCTGATATTTACCCTTTAAATCAAAATATTGTGTCTTATGAGAAAACGGTCACTGATAGATTATATCCAGTAGCTGATGGTATTTTATTTTTATTTTATTTTTGGCAACTGACATGGATAAATATTTATTAACATACTAGATGCGTTCTTGAATTCCATGTTCACCAACTAATATATCTTTACATCTGAATTCTAAGAGGCTGAGAATCTAAGAGGGTTTATTTTCTGTATATGAATATCTCTTGCGCTATTTCTGATATTTACCCTTTAAATCAAAATATTGTGTCTTATGAGTAAACAATCACTAAGAGATGATATCAAGTAGCTGATAGTACATTCTTTGCAACTGACATGGATAAATATTTTTTAACATCGGATGTGTTCTTGATTTCCACATTCTCCAAGTAACATATCTTTACATCTGAATTTTAAGAGGCTGAAAATCTAAGAAGTTTTATTGACTGTATATGAATTCCTCTAACGGCATTTCCTTAATGAAAGAATCAACAATTCTCAAGGAAACAGGCTGGCGTGTCCCTGAATATAGACCTACATATACTATCGGAACTTAATTATTAACTTTAACAGTTCCAAAAATCTAATTTGTGCTGTTGTGCAGAACATTTTCTATCATTGTAATAGAAAGATGTAGAGAAGAAGGTTTCATGAGAACTTGAGTTGAGTGCAAATAATGAGCAAACATGTTTCTCATTATCATGAGCACATGGTGTACCAAACAATCATACCGTCGTATATATGCATCTCATCATGCCTGCTCCATGGTTTGAGAACTCTATTTCAGATTTGGTTTTAATCCTTTTATATTTGATCCATATTTTTGGGATTTAGTTATTTGCCTGCCGTGTTTCACCGATCCGTACCGACCATCGTTGTCTACATGATTTAGAAACCATGTATGAAAATTGACAAGATTTGAAGACCTCTAACACTACCAATAAGCGATCATATTTTTTCATTAATCGAAAAACCGTTAATTTTTAGTTCACTTGATGAATGTCTTAGGGGCTGTTAATACTAAAGTAATTTCATAGACTAGAATTTGTAAATTAAATGACCATCATTTTGATAAAATTCTTGTCTATTCAAAATACTAGTCATTTAATTTCAAAATCTATATATAATTTCGGACAATATATTTAGTTAGAGAAATGGACGTTAGCCGATATTCAACGATTAAGGTTTAACGGACGACGGTCGAAGGCTGTGGATGACCAATAGCAGCAAAGGCAACTGTCCGTAGCGGTGACGGTCGATTAGAGGCGGCGGTTGTCGGTCGGTGGTCGGTGGCTAGCGACGGAGGTGGGGACGGTCAGCTTGTGGCGGGAACGGTTGGCTAGCGCCAGCCGGCGGCAGGGACGGTTGCCCAAGGTGATGGTTATGGACGGTCGACTGGCAGGGATCGGCGGAGGCGGCAGTAAGTGGCTGTGGCGATAGCCGGCCGGTTAATGGTGGCGGCGGGTTGGCGGCGGTGCTCGGTTGGACTTTATGTATATAGCATTTTAGAAAACCTAGGGGTATATGATGATTTTGAAATGATTGATTTTCTCATTTTTGTACTATAAATTGAATGATGGGTTCTAAAATCCAAATTCTAGCATTTTAAAACCCTAGTTTCAACTAACACTATTAAGTAAATTCCAATTAAAAATAACTTGGGACTAACACGAATTTTCAAATTACAGATTGCATTTTTAAATGACTTGAGACTTACACCCCCTTAGAGATATCCAAATCTCGTGAATTTTGATACATAACCTATCTAGCACAAATAGAACACGATGATCGGTACGGATCGGTAAAAAACACACCGGTTTGTGTTAGAAAAGTCGGCCTCAAAATAAGAAATAAAGCCAGACCTCATAGGATCAGCTATACACACACACACAAACCTTTCTAAGTTTTGATGAAATTTCCCTATTTTTGACCGAAGCCTTCTAAAAATGACTGAAATTTCCAAGTTACGTCCAAAATATCAATCCATGGTCTGAACTTCAAATAGTAAAAGATGTGAGAGATGGAAACTGGTAAGGGATGTGGCCACCAATATGGAAAGAAATACAATCTGGACTAATAAATGGGAATATTTAAAAGCCAACTATCACACCTCCCTACCCCAACCCCACCTCCTCTGAGCTAAAGTGGGTCAGTGGTTGTCAGGAAAATGATGTAAAGATGTGAAATCAGTAATCTATTTTAATAGTGAAAGAAGCTATACTGAGCTGAAATAGTGATAAGACCGTCAACAGTAGGCTGGATACTCTCTCTTAGGATCCATAAACAATAGAAAAGCTGTGGAGATTGTGAGATATATTTCCTGGAGCACGAACATGACTTCAAAGTTGGATGATCTAACATGAATTCCTGGACTCACATAGGCAATTAAGCACTCTAGAAACTCCTACTTTCAACACCATAAAAGGTGGCTAAGTAACTGCGTAGACCCGTAACATGTAGGAAGACATCTGAGCACCAATGCTGCCTAGGCAGGCATTATCTCTAGATAGTCTTGGATAAAGAGGGAAGGTGGGGAGAACCCAAAAAAAAAAGCAAGTCGGGAAAAAGAAAAGAAGTCAACAGAGAAGAAGTGAAATGTAACGGAAATATTAAATATATAATGGAATAGGTCTAACATAATTTACTATACAATCTCTATTGTACACTTGGGGAAACACATTTTTTTTGAGTAAAAAAGGTTATAACTCCCAGGTAAAGCTTAAAAAAGTATAGTGAGACCCACACAACGGTCATAGAAACATTATGTTTCATTAACTATCACTTACATCCAAACTTATTGGGTATAGAGGTCTGGGGACATAGGGGGAAAAGGTTACCAAGTAAAATTTGGGTGTTTGGCAGGTACAAGGCAAGTGAAGTCTTTATAACCGGCTTAAAGCACTTATCCAAAAGGGACCTTGTAGCCAACCACACAACCTACAAAATAATGATTCTTTTTCCAGATTCTTTGATATAATGATACTATTTTCAATTGTTTGTTTCTTATCTTTCTCTACTTCAATTTGTGATTTTTATATATTATACTTTAATGTTTTAAAGCTTCCTAATCCTTACGCATTGTAGTGGATGTTCACCTACACACCAACTGTAGAACAATGTTCAGGAGATGAAGAATCACATACAAAGATGCAGTAGTCAGTGCTAGACATGCAAGTCAGAGAGTACCAGACTAACCACCATCAATACCTTAAAGTTCACGGCAGAAAGCAACAAAAGGGAGGGGGGGCTTCTGGCTATGAGGTTGATGTACCACCAAAATGCAGGGTATGACTATGACAAACGAGGATCCATGCAAAATTTTCCTTAATACACCAAAAACATGAGGAAATAATAGTCAGATGGACAAAGTTGACACATGCAGGGATCCTGTGAGGGTTAGCAGTTGGACATAATAAATTTCATCAAGTTCTCTTAGAGGCAATTGTAGGGGTCATGGTGTTCGTTTAATAAGAACTGAACATCTACATATAAAAGGTTATAAGACACCCTCAGAATTTTTATTAAAAAAAAATAGAGAAAGTCAGATTCTTCATCTCAAACCATCGTGCACAAGTATTTCATGTTTCAACTCTATAAGAGCCATAATTCAGATTACGATCACATTGCAGACAGAGTTGAATATCATTAATCCAGGATATAAGTGGAACATAATTATCTTGACAGACTACAAATAGTGAACTGAATATGTGTGCACAACTGAACACGCTCAACCTAAATTACATGATGCTGATGCTGATGCTGATGGTGGAGGTTGCGGCTATCATATTAACTTATCCAACTTCTATACTAGGAATACCTTTAGTATCCCAAATATATAATTATAACTAACAATCATATGTGCATGTATATAATAGAAACCTGGAACGGTTCTAGATGACATATGAAGTGCAAGGGATCACATGTGTGGTATTAAGCATCATTCAATTGCTTCAAAATCCCTAATAAGATTATTGGAAACATGGGGAGTGAAAAAATAATAGCTTAATTTGACTCCAATATAAAAGATTATAATAGCCATACCACATCAATAGGTACAAATACAGCTTGCGCAGACACAGATGCGACCATGCCTGCTATGCCATTTGCTATGGCAGCCTGCACTGGCTCAGAGAGCTTGAGTGGCTCAACCATTTTAAGAGAAGCCACTTTTGCTGTTTCCAAAGTAGTGAGAAAAATGATCCTTGCTGGAACAGCACCAGTAATAACTGTGCCAAATCCCCTATAGAGACCTGGGATGCCATCTACTTTTAGAATATTTTTGAATGCAGAAAAGGCATTCTTTTGTGCAACATCTTTTGAAGCTACCTGCATCCTGGTCTTTATGACAGACACAGGATATAAGGCTACAGTAACACCAGTAAAGAGGCCAGCTCCAACAACATACAGCTTAGTTTTATCGAGCCTGCAGGATTGGGGTAAAAAGAACAGGCACAAAATAGCCGTTAAATTAAGTAATGGAAAAACGCAGCAGTCAGTGAATGATGAAGATACTTGAAATATGCTCATAACTGGTATAAGGTTGTAGGTGTAGGTGTGAAATATTAGTAAATAAAAGCAACGTAACTAATAGTGAACATCCAGCACTGCCGAAAGTTTGAAAAACATTACAACACAATATTAGGTAAGATTCATGAACATCCGAGGTTGTCTATTGGACCCAAAGACATGGCTAACAATAGCATTATGGTTGGAGTCTGGCATTTTATCAGAATCAGCGTACAGAACTATAAGCAGCTTTTAAGATAGCCCATAGGAGTCAAGGTATGATTAAAGTAGTAACTTTCATGCTAATATCTGAAATGCAAAATGCTACTATAAATTTATTAGGATCATCTTCAGATATATAATATAATAGTGTTCCTGCCAATATGGATTGAACAGATAATGAAATGTACTACACTTGCAAGCATTTCTAATTTATTATTTCTCTGATGAAGTGTTCAGCACAGTAAAACCGAGAATGGAATGCATCATGAAACACTTTATAACTGAATTAAGTATCCTACATACCCCTGAATGATTTAATTAAAAAGGTTCAGCTCAACAACAATAACCCCAAACACACGCATAGTTTGCTGATGGCATAGTGCTAATGGGGCAGTCCAAATAAGTAGATACGGTATATATGACCAACATATTGTGCAAGAAAGCGCCATAAAGCTGAAACAGGAAAAAGTTGTACCTATTATGCAGCTGTAACAGTGTAGGCTGTGTAACCTTGGATTTATTCCAAGGTACAAAGAAATTAGTAGAGCATGCTAAACCTATACTGGCATCTGCTAATCAGTTTGCTCCATTAAGCTCCATTAATGTAAACCGTCTCAATTAAATAAACAACTAGCATATCCATTTTTAACTGCCTCCCTCCATATTCTTTTGGGGATACCTCTGGGTCTTGTTACTCCTTAACTACAAATGTCTCATCTCAATCGTTTCTCCATCACTTTCAACGAGGGATGCAACTAATTTCTCATAATTCCACTCATTTCTTATTCAATCACCAACAGTATTTCAAATCACTCATCTCAAAGTCTCATTTCAATAATAGTTTGTTTTAGGAATATAGATAGGGTAAATGTGACACTGACAACAAAAAATACACAAAATTATGAAAAAAAAATTATAAAAACAACTTAAAGAGAAATACAATACATCTATAAAAAAAAATACCCCCCCTCATCTCAATAAGAGTAAATAGATATTAATTACATAACAAATTCAATGACAAGCTTTGTTCACCCATTGTCAGTAACAGTCAACATATCATGTGAAAGAAATCCGCATCCTCTATTAGTCAAGAATTTAAGCAGAATGTCTGTATTATAAGGGTGATAAGAGAAAAAGATATTATTGCCTTGAAAGTCATTGTAATTTGTTCAACCCAAATACACTCACAGAATGTCAACAAGCATATCCCAGACCTCCCTAATCTTCAACCTCATGGCTCTCCACTTTTGTCCACAAAGAAAAGAAGAATGTTGGCATCAATTTTAAACTGTACTAATCTTTTAGGTGTTTGGTTCAATTGTCAAACATTTTGACCCATAATGCAATATTGGTCTTTTTTTCTTCCAATTTCCTGTGTGTCCTATGATAATATGATCATAGTACTCCACTAAAACATTCCACTTTACTTTTATGTACAATATTCTCAACATTCCATCACGATAAATAATAGATCCTAAAGAAAATGATCGCTCCTAGGTATTTCTATGTATTTTGAGTCTATGACAATATTGTTGTTAAAATTAATTATAGTAAACCGAGGTCTACAGTAAACTTATCAAGATAATTTGATGCAGTACAATATGGAAATTTTGTTCACATTACTCGATTGTTGGAGAAACCCACAAGAGAAATCACAAATTGCTCATGAAGAAATATAATAAGAGGTATGATTGCCCCTTCCCACCATAAGCCAATAAGCCATAATACCCTATCATATAGGAGATCCAATTAACCTTGTTCGAAAAAGAATAGAACTGTATTTCCTAAAAAAGATTTTAAATAAAGGGAAAATGCTTCTAAATAAAATTCTAATTAAGAAAAATTACCAAATTAAGAGGGAAGAAGTTCTACATAGCAAATAGCCATATAAGGAAAATGATTCCTAATGATGTAGGATCTTCAATATGTTCCTGCATCGTGATTGAGGGCAATTTGGCTTGACAGATGTTGAAACTACATTCTCTCACATAATGAATCGGCATTCGCGACATTGACTGATGTCTTCAAGATGTCTCACATTAGACAAAGATGGTTCGCAAAGTGAACCATGGTCAAATGGTGCGAACAAATAATTGCATCAAAACGTATGGGGAAATAAATGCCAACCAAAGAGTAAGATAATAGATGCATATCTTTAAAAAATACAAGAATTTGCATGTAACAATAACATATAACATACAAGAATTTACTTGCAATAAGAGTATATTACCCTCCATATATTTTGAAAATCCTATTCCCGCTAAGAATCTCTCAAAGGGAAACAATAACATGAAGAAATTTAACAGTTGACAAAATTTCAATTGAAGAAGCAGCCAGTAAGCAACACAAAGAATGATAGGAGAAGACGATTAAAGGAGAAATTACATGTAACACAAAGAGTCCAGGGTTTGATTTGATAAACCTTTCCATATATGATGGTAAATCTTAATCATTTGGGGGCTCAATTTGATGGGAAAAGGTTCGGACAAAGATCCACACTCTATCTACAATCGTTATTTAATATTCTACTCTGCAAGAATATTTTAACCGCTGATTTTTGAATAATAGTGATACACTGGTAGATGAGAGTAGCCATACAAAAACAGCTCAAAACATTCAACCAAATGCAAAAGCCCTAAACCTCTCAGATCGTAATCCAATAATCCAAAGAAAACATAGGATTAGGTCAAAATGAACGCCAAATAAGAGAAAGATCATGAGAGAGAGCGAGAGAGATTTACTTGTCCCAATTGATCTCGGTTTGATCGAAAGTAACATTCGCACGAGGAGCAACCTCTCTCGATTCCATTTTGAGCGAGCAACGATAGCAGCAGGGATCCCCAGCAGAAATCAAGAACCCTAACTGTTTTAGAAAATGTTATAAGCAAGAACACGAGAAGATCGATGAGAAATCGAAGCAATTTCTTTCTTGGTCGAATGTTGATCCAAAGGAAGAAGGCTTGGTTGGGCTCAAGAAAGGAAAGAAATTTAGAAACAAGGCAAGAAGCAAACTTGGAATTTGATTTTTGATTCTACAAAAGCAGCGCTGTCGGAAATTCTTTGTTTACAAATAATGTAGATGGGCTTATCAGGTTTTAAACCCATTTTAGATTGGGACATTCTAATGGACCTAGTAAATATAACATAGAAAAGAAAAAATAATTTATTTAAGGGTAAATTGTCAAAAATCCCCCAGCCCGCTCGGGAGTTGTCTGAGAACCCTTTATATTTTCAAAATTATTGGGAAGAGTCTACTGTTCAAAATATTTGTGAAAAATCTCCTGCGCCGCATTTCATTTAAGCCTAGATATTACTGGCAATTGCTTTAGATATTACATAATTTTTTTTTGAAATTACAGGCAACTAGCATAAAGGGGGTTTTAATTGGGCCAAGCGATTTTTTAACAAGAGCAAAAGGCCTAAGGGTGGTACACAAAGTTGTAACGGGCCAGGGGCTATTTGACAATTTACTCTTTGTATTATGCCTGCTACTCCATACACCTGCATGTGTATAATTTCAATCGATTTTAATGACTTTTAATAAAGATAATAAATATTTTAAGGTCTTTTAGTAAATATTTGTATAGCGTTGACAATTTAAGGACAATTTTTGTCTAATGTATGTGGTGCGGACATGGAGCGTTCTTAAAATAAAGAATTTCTTTTTATTAATTTGTATTCAGATTACTTTGATATTGTCATACGTGTTTCCCAAGATTTCTAATTATGATAGTAAACATTTATGTACTTCAAAACCTTCGAAATTAAGATCCGCCGTTGAGGAGCACATTTTGAAGTTCCTCTACTAGGTTGCTCTTCCTTCACGGAAGTCATTTCAAGCATCTAGATCTTCAACCAGCAAGCTTCCCCATGTTCTTGGCCTTTAGTTGTTCCACATAAAAGGTTCGGGCCGCGGCTTGGTCTCTTCTCACTTCGCCAATCTCTTTGGGAGTGGGGGTTTCTTTTTTCGTGTGGTGAATCGACACCGCGGCGAGGGGGCCGCATTTAGGGATCTTCGGATGTGCATGATGCTGTATGCCAAGGGGATCTCCATCAAAGTAAACTCAACCTCCATTGTGATTCTGCACGATGGGTCATTTATTGCCATCAGAAGGGTGATCACGTCGAGCGGGTGTGCCCGTATGGCTGGTGGATCTGACCATCGGTCTAGAACTTGGATTGTACTCGTCATTTATTCACATATTAGAACAAATCAAAGTTAGCATGTCCAATAATTTGAATATGCTATGTATAGCTCATCCACACTAGCAATTTATTAAATAAATTCCATGCGACATACATAAGAATATCGTTCCATATATATATAGGGGGAGGTATGAGCCGGCTGTAAGTAGACCTTAGACACTCTGGTAGGATTTTAAAATAAGCACAAATGGGATTTAAAAAAATCTAGAAAGCTCAAGTCTACAAACTATAAACTTTAGGCTAAAGAATTGAAGTTGCAACTAAAAACCTTGGAGTTTCTATACAAGGTAGAGAGCATACAACCTTTATAGTATCTTCATATGCTCCAATTTATATTGGATTCTAACTATGCTCCTAAGATGAGAGAACAAACTTGGTGAAGACATCCCTTTGTCATAAATGATCCACTTGAGAAAACCCATCTCTAGCTCCATCTCCACTTCAAGAATTTTGTGAAAAAACTAACCACACAAGCTTGCTGGTTTTGTGATGTTAAGGATGCAGCAAGTCACTTTAATATAATCTCACCATCTAATTTTCCTTTTAAATTCTCTTTGAATTTTGGAGGAAGAAGAAGAGAGGAGCTTGAAAAAGATGAGAGTTCTTATGCTTGAATTGCTGGCTATAGTGCTCTCAAGATAATTATTGTAATCGCAGATACGTGACTATAATGATTGAGAGAGGACCTATACGGATAGAACAGTCTTACTCAAGATGATAGTATACTATCCGGGTTGTCTTTATCATCATGTACATGCATTATGTGGTATTACAGATCATTATTATATGTTGATAGAGCCCATAGGATTCTTGCTTGACTACCAGCAATATGATGGCAATCATATACGTGAGAGCTGGGTGGTCTATAAGCACATGCTTAAATGTCCCTAGTCGTGGGAGTATCGAGACTGGGCATCGATACTCCGGAGTAGACTAGTGTATACTTATCGAGATCCCGACGAGGGGCGGTAGCCGGTCTCACAAGCCATTGGTGTTAGTTAGTCACCTAAGATAGTATACATATGCTCATTGGGTTATGAGTACACTGGACGGACTCGCCGGAAACATACTAGATGGTATTATACCTATTGTCAGATAGCAGTTCCTAGGTGACATGTATACAGGTTAGTCTGTCGATCTGAGATCATCATTTGTCTCGTGTGAGTTCCCACCGTGCTTTGATTACTACCCTACCACGGCTCAAAGGAGTCATGCAAACAGATTTTAGTTGGGTACAGTCCCGAGCCACATGGAGGCAATGAGCGGATCATCAAGAATTCGTCTCTCCCGGTATTGGGGGCTGATGTCGCGTGGTGCACGGGTGGCCATCACCAGAAATCCTTGGCCAAGGTGGACGAGAATTACTGATTTGGATCAGTAGTTTCTCAGGTGGTGATGAGCTTCATACCGACACGAAATATCGCGTTATTAGGGGTCTGTAACATTTCAGAAAAATAAAATATTATTTTTGGGAATTTTTATAATTAAATAATAAATATTATGAATATTTTAATGATGCGGTATAATTATATACCGATAAATTGGGAAATATTTGGAAATTATGTAAATTATTGAATTTGAAAAAGATTTTAAGATTTGAGCATTCATAGATTGTTATATAATTAATTATATCCCATTTTTATGCTAATCGCGATTAAAAATCACTAATTTTGCGTTAAGCTTGATTTGTGCATCATGTCATGCAACAAAACTTGTTTCATTTTTAACCATAGCATCTTGTTTCTTTTTATTTATATGGTTTATTTGTTTTAGGTTTTAAAAGAGAGAAGAAAAGAAAAAGGAGAAAAGAAAAGAAAATGCATAAACAAAGAAGTATGACCATGAGAGAGAGAAGAAAGAGAGAGAGGATGGGGGTTTCCTTTGACCATGGCCTCATCTTCTCATTTCCATTTCCTTCATTCTTTTTGTCTTCCTCTTACATGGTTTCCCTCTTCCCTCCACCATCTCCACCTCCTCACACAACCTAAAATACGCATCCAAACATCATCTTCATTTCATTAAAAATGTGCATAAACTCACTACAAGTATTTTGGACCAAGAATGTTTGGATTTTGGAGACTTGGGGCAACTCAAAAAAATTCTTGAGTTGCCAAATGAGCTATATTCTTCACCATTAGTGTAGTATTACATTCACTTTAGCTTCCATGTTAGTTTAGAAGTGATTAAGTGATGTTTAGTGAGGTTTGAAAAATTCCAAAATGAGGTTAGGGGTTTTTATGAATTGTGAAGTGTAAATTGAAGTTAGTAGAGGTCATGCAACCCCTGTAGTGATTGTATATTGGGCGAAACCAGAGACTAGAACCCCATTTAGTGGACTTAGAAACCCCGATATCGGAAAATTGTAGGAATTTTGATGAAGTTTAAAGATCTGCTATGACCCGGGTGACCTGAAAATTATATAGCGATTACAGAGAGTCATGCAGGCAATCTAGATGCTAACCCCAAGACCCGAGACCCAACCCTTTCACCATGGCCGCAATTTTAATCCCCCGGGCCGCAAATTGCGGCCTGGGTACCTCATTTTTGATTCGTGCTTCGTCCATGGCTTTATCTCCAGTAATTTTGACCCTTTTCATGTGCAAAATTGACTAATTTCATCTAGGGTAAAATTTGGAAGTGTATTGCATCATTTCTGATTTCGTTTTGCGAATTCTGTAACTTGAACTTGGGTATTTTTGATGTGGTCTCGATCAATTGGCGTTTGTACGTCGATGTCGAGGGGTATTGGTTCTTCTTGCGTGCATAGACCATAGGTTTTAACCTATGTGTGATACGCGTAGCGTTTTGGTTTCGTGTGTGAATTCTGTTTACGATGCTATATGTGTATACATGTAGGTACCTCCGTGTGAGCTTCAAGATGACAAGAAAGGGCGTGGCGATATCGACTTCGGCAAGCAAGATCAAGGTGAGTAGATTTATATCTACGGGAGAAGTCGGGTGGATGGCGTATAGCACCCCCGCAGTTCGTAGTGTAGCCTATGATATATCATTATATTATTACGATACTATGTGTTATGTGAAACATTTTGTTTATGTCATGACCCGAAAGTACAGAACATGACCGGCACTTAGACCACGAAACGTCTTGAGGCGTACGTAATCTAAGTAAGCCGAAAACCCAGAAATCCAAACCAAGAAAAGTAGTAGAGTGAAGGAAAAACCAATTTAAAGCAAATAGTTTTAATAGCATAAGCCGTATTATGCGTTTTTAAAAACATCAAGTATTTTCTGAAAATTTCGGCAGAGTCTCTTTTGTAAATACTGGCTCCCAAACGGGATACAACATGAATAGTATACGAAATGAATAAAAAGGCATCCCCAAGCGAGAGCTAGCTCTTCATCAATCGACGGTCACAACCACGCAAGCAATATAATATACAACGCCAAGGGCGGGGATCAAAACTCGAAAGGAAACTCAAAACAGCAAGAAATCCATAGAAATACAACGCGCGACTCTAAGGTCGAAAGAATAAATATCATTGGTCTCTATCTCAGAAATAAATAAATGCTTGGTTGTTGGAACTTCTAGATACAACAGAATAATAATATATAAGGTATAATGATGGGTACGATACAAGTAAACCCACCTACTAGCAAGTCATCCAAAAAAGAAGCAGTGCCAGCAAAGCCGTAATGAAACCTGTACGGCAAAATCTGCAAGAAACTGTGGCACAACGGGGGTGAGTTGCCAACTCATGAGTAGAAAACATCTACGAACAGAAATCGCATGAACAACGCAATCCTAAGTCATATGATCATAATATATCCTCAAATATATAATCTGCAGCCTATAACAATGGCTAGGGTATACCTCTAAACAACGGTAATACCAAGTGCTCGTGTCAGTGGCTCAGGTAGCAATATATCATGTGGATGAGGTATGAATGCATGAAAACAGAATACATGTAAATGAAGAAACTGCTTTTATAATTTAGTGAGATTTCTGTATTTTCAAAACGAGGTATCATAAATGAAATCAGCATAAACAGTGTCTAGCATCGACACAAAACATAAATCCCAATATCTCAATATCTCAGGCTTCGGCTATCCGGATTGGCCTGGATCATCAATCTCAGTACCTCGATGCCTCAAAATCTCAATGTCTCAATCGCACTATCTAGGGCGCTGTCAGTCCGGACCGGCCCCTACCATCAATCTCAAGACCACGACGGTATCCTCCGGATATCCGACGCGTCGGGTAAAATCACCGGTAGGTAGTCCTCCCCTGCCAGGCTCATCGTCTACTACTCAAACTTCTTTCCCTGGGGTACCTTACCGGGCCCACCATGTACCCGAAACGGTTCATCCAACTCCTCGAATCGGGTCTCGAAATCTATCAGCAAACTCATGGTGGACGACTCATACATCATGGGAAAACCGCACTTTTCATTTAAAAAAGGAGAGAGAAAAGAAGTTTATAAATGCTTTTGCGGTTTTCCCCCAAATCCAGGAAATCTCATGAAAATCCGAATCCAAATCATCAATAGCATGTACCCAGTGAATATACGCATAAAAATCCATGAATGCGGCATAATAGTGAATAATAATATGCATGAAGCAGCAAGTAATAACTACGATGTCTAAACTAGCATATAAGGCAAGTACACTAATATCATGTCTAAACTATTAGCTAACAAACTATGTCAATGAAATAGTATTTTCTAAAGTGTTCGTGACATGGCAATTACCGATGAAGATGTGTGTGAGCCGGCAAGTAAGTGTACGTGGAACATACGCATCATCGGTAATGGTGCTGGTAGCCTAACAGCATGATATCAATAATGGAATATGAATCACAATAAAAGTATGCGATGCGGAGCGAACAACAATAATGTGCGGGACCAGAATACTAGACACAACGATAACTAATATGGTCTAACAACTACACTAAACTATAGGGCTGAGCTAACAGGCTAACTGAAGGTAAGGAAACCGCCTAACATCTGAGTCGATACACATACACACACACACACACACACACACACACACACATATATATATATATAGTAGTCAGTGATTCCGCCTCGATAATATCACATCCAATACCATATCTATAACCAGATATTCCTAAGTCAAGAGTGCGGATCAAACATCAATATATAGCTCGTACGTAAATCCGTCTTACGGCATCCCAAATCTGAGTACGGGTCAATATCATATTCATCATACTATTCATCTGGTATCCTCTTTATCAAATATCATGATCGAGGTACTGATCTGCGTCTAGTACAATACTGATACCGCCTAAGTATGCATGCACGTGTGTGAAACACTACGTCAAAGGACCCGCTACAACGTCATGTCGTATCTCAAATACGAACCCTACCATATCACCGATCTCACGGCTTCAAATCAAATCTCATCGACTCATCTCAATCCCAACTACTATCCTCAAATCCAGTATATGATCACATAATCCCATACCCATGTGAACACATAAATACATATTCCCATATACGCACATGTGACAGAAAGAATGTATGCAAGCATGTATGTGCGTGCGTGTGTGGGTGCAACCACTACTCTAGGGTTTCACAACTAACACTAAACCAATCCAAAAACACCAAAAATCCATCTTTATCATCAATAAACTCAATCAACATATAATAAATATATGTGTGTATACGTATTCGTATACATCACCACGAACTGCTGGGGTGCTATACGCCATCCACCCGACTTCTCCCCGTAGATATAAATCTACTCACCTGATCTTCGCTCGCCGGTGCCGACGTCGCCACGCGCTTGCTTGTCGTCTCGAAGTCCACATGGGGTACCTACATATCATAATGCACCGTATCGCATTAAAATCCGACTCATGACCAAAACGACACACGAATCCCACATAGGTCAAAACCTATGGTTTGCTTTCACAAATCAACCCAAAAACCCTCGACATCGGCGTACAAACGTCGATTGATCAAGAAAAACACCCAACATACCAATCATGGTTTCAAAACTCACTAACTGCATAAGAAACAGGGTTTAATTCGTCAAAACCATAAAATTAAACCAATCGTTTTGTTTTCCAAAAACCTAGTTAGCACAAATTCCTATTTCGGTTAAAAACTTGATGTTTTAACCAATCTACCAATTTTAACGATTCAAATGGCCAAAATGCTCATTAAATAACATAATTAGGTCATACAAATCACTTTCATAAATTAAACTCATCAATTTGTATAAATTCCAAATTCCTAGTTTGCAAAAATACCGATTTTAACTCTTTTTAAAGTAAAATTCACAATTTTACAATTAAGCTTGGTTTTGCATATACTAAAATATTAAACCATAATTTATAATGTTAATAATGCTATGAAACCCTAATTAGATTTTTAATCTCACTAATTTTCATTAACCCGAAATTCTAGTTTGCAATTTACCCAATTTTAACACTTTTAAAGCTAAAATGCACAATTCAACAACTAGACTAGGTTTCGCACAACCTAAGGTGTTAAACTACTCATAATCATGTCAATGATGTGATGAAACACTTACCATATTTTAATTCTCAATTTATCATAATATTTAAAAAACCTAGTAAGCACTATAATTGGAAATTGGCGCAAATATCGCGGATTTACGATATAGCGACCACATCATCGTACCATCATCCAAACTAACCCACTAGATATCCCCAACACTCAATTTGACCCACTTGGGATGCTTCAAACCCAAATTATAAATTCAACCCCTTTCTTGAATTTCATCACACAAGCAACAACAACCAAATTAACACTTTAAAAGCCTATTTTAGCATAATCAAACTACAAATTAAACATTAGATTAGAATTATACCTCTCAAGTTTGAAATCCTAGGTTTCTCTAGTCTCCAAAGACACCTCCTTTCACCATACTTTAAACCAATTTGAGTGTTAGAAGAGGTAAAATAGGGATTAGTTTTGAATTAGTGAAGGATTTGTTGATTTTTAATGGATTTTGAAGCAAATGAGATGGGGAAATGGGGGAGAATTGGGGCTGCAGTAGCAGGGATTTTCAGCCTAGGGGGAAATGGGGAAAAGTGAGGGTGTGTTGTGTGGAAATATCCAAGTCAAAGCCTTCACAATTTACCATAATACCCCCACCTATTTAACTTATATTAAAACCTTTTCATATGAAGACAACAAGAGGGGGGAAATTTTTGGGCTGCTAAAATAGTGGTGGGGCCGGCCAAATAAGAGGGGTGAGGTAGTGAAAGAGTGTACAAAAAAATTCTATGCAAAAGACCCCCCACAATATCATATTTGCAAGTTAAAGCTTAATTAATTAAATTTTTTGTTTCTTTCGATTATAACTAAATAGAACTTAAAATAAAATACTAAAAATTTATATTACTAACTAGATTTTAATTAACATGATTCTAAAGAATAAAATTAGCCCATTTAAATTTGTATTTATCGCTAATATAATATATTTTTAACAACTTAAAATAATATTAAAAATAGTAAAATAGGGAAATTTTTTTAAATGACCATAAATTTATAAGTAACTCATTAGCTACTAAAAACTAGCAATTACCTATCCAAATTAGGTATAATTAGGTCTATACTGCAAAATAACAAAAATGACGATTTACGGAAAAATACTAAATTTTCACCGATTTTCGGGAAAACACCAAAACGACTTTTCAAGGCGTTACAATCTTCCCCCTTAAAGAAATTCGGTCCCCGAATTTAATTTAAAACTCCCCCCAAATACTAAAACATTTAGCAAAACCATCAAGTCGTCGGGGCTCCGAAATCATAAATACATAAAACAAATCGTAGTGCAATGCATGCGCATGAGTAATGAGCAGATAACTCAAAATCGAAACTCCGTCAAGCATCCCGCAATTATCGGAGTCAAGGTAAAGACACGAATGCCAAATCCCAAGCAAAACCAATATGATATAACTCGGAACTATACATGTAAATATCAAATCTAAACTTGTAAATATCTAAAGGAAGTGCATGCCAAATCTTTTAAAGTCGATGTGCAATACGCATAGCACTGCACAGTGGCGGACGTCTAACATAAGAAAATAACCATATACATGTATACCTTTTATTTAATGTGTACGTTCTACCGTTTTGGAAACAATTTAGAAGGTTTTCCTTGTTTTAAACGTTCCGTGTCATATCAGACACGTAGGTAAATACTGAGACTATAGCTCGATTTTTGGAAATCCCTTTGAAATCTATCAATGTATGCAAAATATACTTAGGTACTGTCCTCTGACTAGTCCTGCTCAGTACGAAAACACATAGCAATACCATAAAACATACTGCTCCATAAGAAATCACTCCCAAAATGTACATATGAAAACCCTGTGCGTCTGGTGCGTACGGAAATCAAATCCAAATATGTGTCATACATGCGCACAGAAACAACATCTAGGTGCAATTGGTGTGCACACAACATCTGTCATACGCAAAGTGTGTGCCTGACAGCAAAATCAGGTGCATTTGATATGCACGAAGAATCTCGATTTAGTGCATCTGGTGTGCACCAAAATCGTATCTCATAACATGCGCCCAACATGCGCGAAAATCCAAATCAGGTGCATCCATCGTGCACGAAATCATGAAATCCAATATCAAGCGCCGAACATGCGCAAAATCCAGTCAGGTGCACAAGATGCACAAAACAAATATCGAGTATCACCATCGAAATCGAAGTCCAGTGCAACTGTAGTGCACAAAATGCGTATCACTGCACTGCAAGCATATGTGAACTATACCGAGTGCAAAAACCAAATCGTGTGCGTACATATACACAAAATCAACTCACTGTATGAAACCCATAAAATCATAAACATGTAAGACCAACACGAAAACGATATCAAGTGCAACAACTATGCAAAAATCGTAAATACTCAGTAGGGGCAACCATGGTGCATGAAAACAAATATCATGAAACTCAATCATCAAAATCAATCATGTGAATAGATCGCCCAAAATACCGAAATCAAGTATGGCGGAATAGTCCCACTCAAGCACATCCTCCAAGAATCTCTGGCCAACTGTCGTGGTCACTCATAGCATGTCTCATCGACGATCATGAATTCTGGCCTGCTGGTGTGCGTAACATGACCACTTCTGGGTCCAAGTCTTCTCGTAATTTATTCCTGAAAGGTCCTGTCGAGGTCTCTCCCAAATCTCGTCTCTGAAGAACTGTCCGGAAGTCATTGTCCTTTACTATATCTGCTTCTTGTTCCGGAATGGCTTCATACTCATCGCGACTCCTTCTGGAAGGTATATCCAAGTACAATGCCTCGGCATGCGTATCGCATCTCTGATGTCGGCGGAGTGGAACGTCATCTTATCCAGATCTTGTACGAATCTCTTACTCCACTTTTCTCTAATGTTGACTGCTTCGGACTCGTCTCGTCGTGGCTGCATGGTCTGAGCTCCAACGGCTATCCTCGTATCTGGAGTCTCCCAAGAAGTGCATGTCACTACCTAGCATCCGAATGAAATCGAACCATCCGACCGATTCGTCAAAACCTCATAATCCCCCAAGAGCTCAACATCTTGGGTACATTTTAATAGTATCGAGTACATACCACAGTATCGATGGTCCAGCCGTAGAAGGGCAAACCCAAGCCTTACTAATGGCGCCGCGGAATTGCCGCAAACCCTAAAGTTCAAAGGCTTTCACACGGTCATTATGTCGAGTTAGGGTTTCATTCTTCTAGAGAGTCCATAGAATTGCCTGCATGTCTTTCCGAATACTTTAAACTTGGAATAATAGGTTTCTGACATTCGATCGCCTTTGTCGACTCTCAACGTCTCCGCGTGAAGTCGTCTCTAGCTGGAATCCATTCATCTGATGACCTCGCATCGGGGTAGGGAACGAACCACATGTCCTAGTCATTCATCCTCGGTGACTAGCAACCTTCTCTCATCTCTTAGTACAACTCGTACTGCAGTAGCTCCAATATCTGGGGCGATATCTCGTCGTTCGCAGCAATAACTGGCTCACTCATCTGCACACTGAACAGTGCCTCGATCATCATGAATAAGCCATACACCAACGGTCATCAAAATCCGGCTGGCCTCTATCAGTGGCTCAATCCTCTGGTGCCGATCAGCACATCCGAGTAACCTCATACAGCGATCCATCCAACGCTCGTGGTGCAAAACACAATAAAAAGACACATCTCTGCAATCGTGTGTCGACGGAATTACGCTCTGGTCAGTCCTCGTTCATGACGAGCTCGTGCTGACCGTAACTCTAGCCGTAGCTCTCCCTCCCCGTAATCGTGGCAGCAAAACCATAACTGGTACCGATGAGGCTAGATCATAGGAAGGAATATAATACTGAACAAAGAAATGTACATCCTAAGGCTGCTTAAGCGGAGTAGCGTATCGTAAATATGCCGCGGAACATACGTACGGTACGTCAATCTACTCAAACTACCTACTACATCAACCAAGGGTCATCCTACGCTCCGAAGGTAAAACCTAACGCTCTGATACCAATTTTGTCACGACCCGAAAGTACGGAACATGACCGGCACTTAGACGACGAAACGTCTCGAGGCATACGTAATCTAAGTAAGCCGAAAACCCAGAAATCCAAACCAAGAAAAGTAGTAGAGTGAAGGAAAAACCAATTTAAAGCAAATAGTTTTAATAGCATAAGCCGTATTATGCGTTTTTAAAAACATCAAGTATTTTCTGAAAATTTCGGCAGAGTCTCCTTTGTAAATACTGGCCCCCAAACGGGATACAACATGAATAGTATACGAAATGAATAAAAAGGCATCCCCAAGCGGGAGCTAGCTCTTCGTCAATCGACGGTCACAACCACGCAAGCAATATAATATACAACGCCAAGGGCGAGGATCAAAACTCAAAAGGAAACTCAAAACAGCAAGAACTCTATAGAAATACAACGCGCGACTCTAAGGTCGAAAGAATAAACATCATTGGTCTCTATCTCAGAAATAAATACATGCTTGGTTGATGGAACTTCTAAATACAACAGAATAATAATATACAAGGTATAATGATGGGTACGATACAAGTAAACCCACCTACTAGCAAGTCACCCGAAAAAGAAGCAGTGCCAGCAAAGCCGTAATGAAACTTGTACGGCAAAACCTGCAAGAAACTGTGGCACAACGAGGGTGAGTTGCCAACTCGTGAGTAGAAAATATCTACGAACAGAAATCGCATGAACAACGCAATCCTAAGTCATACGATCATAATATATCCTCAAATATATAATCTGCAGCCTATAACAATGGCTAGAGTATACCTCTAAACAACGGTAATACCATGTGCTCGTGTCAGTGCCTCAGGTAGCAATATATCATATGGATGAGGTATGAATGCATGAAAACAGAATACATGTAAATGAAGAAACTGCTTTCATAATTTAGTGAGATTTCTGTATTTTCAAAACGAGGTATCATAAATGAAATCAGCATAAACAGTGTCTAGTATCGATACAAAACATAAATCCCAATATCTCAATATCTCAGGCTCCGGCTATCCGGACTGGCCTGGATCATCAATCTCAGTACCTCGATGTCTCAAAATCTCAATCTCACTATCTAGGGCGCCGTCAGTCCGGACCGGCACCTACCATCAATCTCAAGACCACGACGGTATCCTCCGGATATTCGACACGTCGGGTAAAATCACCGGTAGGTAGTCCTTCCTTGCCAGGCTCATCGTCTACTACTCGAACTTCTTGCCCCGGGGTACCTTACCGGGCCCACCATGTACCCGAAACGGTTCATCCAGCTCCTCGAATCGGGTCTCGAATTCCATCAGCAAACTCATGGTGGACGACTCATACATCATGGGAAAACCGCACTTTTCATTTAAAAAAAGAGAGAGAAAAGAAGTTTATAAATGCTTTTGCGGTTTTCCCCCAAATCCAGGAAATCTCATGAAAATCCGAATCCAAATCATCAATAGCATGTACCCAGTGAATATACGCATAAAAATCCATGAATGCGGCATAATAGTGAATAATAATATGCATGAAGCAGCAAGTAATAACTACGATGTCTAAACTAGCATATAAGGCAAGTACACTAATATCATGTCTAAACTATTAGCTAACAAACTATGTCAATGAAATAGTATTTTCTAAAGTGTTCGTGACATGGCAATTACCGATGAAGATGTGTGTGAGCCGGCAAGTAAGTGTACGTGGAACATACGCATCATCGGTAATGGCGCTGGTAGCCTAACAGCATGATATCAATAATGGAATATGAATCACAATATAAGTATGCGATGCGGAGCGAACAGTGTAAGTCCATGCTACCTCTCCCGGTACTTTCGGGCATGCGGAATTTGGTGAAAAACAATTTTCTAGAGGCGGTAACATGGACTCAAAACCGGATCTTTGTTAAACATCTAACTAACAACCTAACTAGGAGTTGTTAACTACTCGGTTAGGGGGTTATACCTTTCTTACTTGAACTCCTTCGTCTTCAAACCTCGATGGTTGTCCGGATCGGCTTCACCCCGTCGTCTCCTTGCGCCGAAGATCGATCCACCTGAAAGCTTCTACCTTTGGCTTCTTCTTCGAACTTTGAAGAAACTAGTTCACTCGGTTTGCTAAACCTTATGAACTAGAGTGAGCAGAGGAGAGTGTGTTGGGATTTTCTCTATGGTTCTTGGTGTAAGTCCGTGTTGCCCACCCCGGTGCTTACGGGGAGGCGGAAAAGGTAATAAAAATCGGATTTTTAATGACTTAGGCAACATGGACTATGCTTGTGAGGATCTTTGCTAAACATAAACTAGCTAACCCTAACTACAAAGTAGCTAAGTGAAGAAAGGTTATACCTTTGGTCTTTAGTCCTTCTCTCCTTGCTCCTAGGTATGGTAGAAAGAGTTCACCTTGCTTGTCTTCTCCCGTCAAAGAAGGATCCACTTGAAAGCCACCACCTTTAGCTTCAACTCCAAGCTAGGAGTAACTAGAGTGCAAGAAATGCTAAGACTTGAACCCTAGAAGTGAGAAGAGGAGATCAAGAGAGGGTTTTTCTCAAGCTTTTTGTTTCTCAACACATGAGAGGGAGAGAGCTTGAGGGAGAGGATGAGCAAGAGAGAGAAAAGATATGATAGAATGAGAATAATAGTGAGCCATTCTCACTAATATGTGAGGATAATTCTAATTAGATAATTAGCTTGAAAATTGTCATGATAAATCATGAATTGACCATTATCATTTCATTTTTGCAAAGATCAAAGAGCATATTCCAAATGAAATGATTATGGTCAAGTTGTCAACATGGTCAACAAGTCAATGAAGTCAAATTGTCAACAACAACCATGCACAATAATTAAGCTAATTATCAATTAACAATAATCCACACAAAAACAATAGGGTTAATAAAATGACAAATGCCATTAACCCAAAACAAGGTCCTCTCCCCCAATCTCAAGCAACTGTGCATACGCACCCGCATTCGTGATCCGAGGAACACGAATACCCTGAGAAAAACCAATCTCAAATCATATACTAGGATCCGGCTTAAACCAAAGCCCGCTAGTATAAACTGTCCGGACAGCAAACGTGCACAAGTGCGCGGATGCGAACGAACCCTGTCGCAAAACCATGCGACCTCTACTCGTTTTGCCTAAAGGCGAATAGCTCTCTGTGTGGGACTCTAAAGACTCGACACTACGCTGGCAGTGGGTTTAACCACAGACCGCAAGCGGCACTAGCTGTACGTAACGGTCCCCAGGTAGATGTCGATAAGAAGACTGACGAGGTGAACCCCATCTGCACTCCTACTGAGCCTGTATGTGACAGTCTCCGTACAGTCCGGTCTGTTCGTCTGATACATCGCATGGCGGGCCTAGGGGGGCGGTGAACGTCAGTCCCCTAATAGCGGTACAAGTCGTGTCGGAGTGTAGCCCAGAACACCCTGAGATAACACTGGAAACCTGCCAGTATATCTCGCTTGCCCTGGCCAGGGACTACTCGTGTAATGGCTCTCCTAGACACAGCGCGATGTCAACCCCCAATACCGGGAGAGACGAATCCTGTCTAACCGTCACTGCCTCCAAGTGCTTCGGGACTGCACCCAAAAACTACCTGTTTGCACAGCTCCTTTGAGCCGTGGTAGGGTAGTAATCAAAGTGCAGTGGGAACACACTCGAGGCGAAGTGACAGTGTCAAGTCAGCGGACTAAGCTGTACTCATGTCACCTGGGAACTGATAACTGACGATAGGTATATTACCAACCAACAGTTCCCTACGAGTCCTGTCCAGTGTACTCGTAACCTAACGAGCACCCGCATACTATCCCAAGTACGACGTACTAACGGCTGTGGGACAGACCGTCTCCCACACTGGGATGAGAAGCGCATACGCTAGTCTACTCCGGAGTATCGATGCCCTGTCTCGATAGTCCAACGACCAGGGACCTGTATAAGGATGTGCTTATAGATTACCCAGCTCCCACGAGTGCGAGCGCCATCACAACGCTGGTAATCAAGCAAAGATCCTAAGGGCTCTACTAATATGTATACCAGCAATATGCTAAAAGAAACACATGCACATATTAAAGCAGAGACAAACCAAGTAGCATACTACCATTTCGAGCAAGATTGTATATACAACTGTGAATATCCCAAGCTTCCATTAAGTAATATACAAGCTAGTATGATACAGTAATGGCCTCTAGGGCATATACACTAACAATCTCCCACTTGCACTAAGGCCATGTACTGGCGTATCGAAGACCTATCATCTCGATCAGCCGCTCGAACTGAGTCTGGGGTAGGGCCTTCGTGAATGGATCTGCTGTGTTATCCTCTGATGCAACTCTCCGGACCTCGATCTCCTGGCGATCTACGATCTCCCTGATCAGGTGATACCGCCTTAAGATGTGTCTGGATTTCTGATGGGACCTGGGTTCCTTCGCTAAAGCTATAGCCCCGTTGTTGTCGCAATACAGAGGTATTGGGTCAACAATGGACGGAACCACCTGAAGTTCTTTCAAGAACTTCCTTATCCAGACAGCTTCTTTTGCGGCATCAGATGCAGCGATGTATTCCGCTTCCATAGTCGAGTCAGCAACGGTTTCCTGTTTGGAGCTCTTCCAACACACCGCCCCTCCATTGAGGGTAAAGACAAAACCCGACATGGACTTGGAATCATCCTTGTCACTCTGGAAGCTGGAGTCAGCAAAGGCCTCAACCTGCAGGTCTTTTCCGCCATACACCAAGAACATCTCCTTAGTCCTTCTCAGGTACTTGAGAATGTTCTTTACTGCTATCCAATGTTTCTCCCCTGGGTTTGACTGATACCTGCTTACCACACTCAGTGCATAAGCCACATCTGGTCTGGTACATAACATCGCATACATTATAGAGCCTACCGCAGAAGCGTAGGGTATAATAGACATGCGATCCCTCTCCAAATCAGTCTTGGGAGACATCTCTTTGGAGAGGGTGATCCCGTGACAAGCCGGTAGATTACCGCGCTTGGAATCTTCCATACTGAATCTCTTCAGTATGGTGTCGATGTACCTGGACTGCGAGAGTCCTAATATCCTCTTGGATCTGTCACGGTAGATCCGGATACCCAGAATGTATGAGGCATCACCCAGGTCTTTCATGGAGAACCTGTGTGACAAGAACCCCTTGACAGATTGTAGCATAGGAATGTCATTTCCTATTAAGAGAATGTCATCCACGTATAAAACGAGGAATACTACAGTTCTCGCTACAAATCTACAATAGATGCATGGTTCATCTGGATTTTTGATAAAGCCAAATTCTTTGACCGTCTCATCAAAACAGATGTTCCAACTCCGCGATGCCTGCTTGAGTCCATAAATGGACTTGAGCAACTTGCACACCTTTCCGCTGCTCCCACCCTGAATGAAACCCTCTGGCTGGTCCATATAGACACACTCCTCTAAATGACCATTTAGAAAAGCTGTCTTTACGTCCATCTGCCAAATCTCATAATCGTGGAAAGCAGCGATGGCAAGAAGGATCCGAATGGATTTCAGCATAGCTACTGGAGAAAAGGTTTCGTCATAGTCCAAACCAGGTCGCTGACGAAAACCCTTTGCTACCAGTCTAGCTTTATAGGTCTCAACCTGTCCATCTACACCAATCTTCCTTTTGAAGATCCACTTGCATCCTACGGGTTTTACCCCGTCTGGAGCAATGTCCAACGTCCATACTTTGTTGGTGTACATGGACTCCATCTCGGTCCGTATTGCATCCAGCCATTTTACCGAGTCGACGCTCTGAATGGCTTGCTGGAAGCTAGTAGGCTCATCACAATCTAGGATGCAGTCCTCTCTATCCCCGTCAATGAGAAAACCGTAGTACCTCTCGGGCGGATGAGACTGCCTACTACTCCTGCGGAGTGGCAGGGGAATGTCCTGTTCTTTTGAACCTTCTGGTTCCACTAAACTTTCAGTAATAGTTTGTGGTTCTGGAATTTCTTCCAGTTCTATTGCGCTCCCACTTATTTCTTTTTCTAAAAACTGATGTTCCAGAAAGTGGGCATTGCGAGAAACAAGGACTTTTTGTTCCTCTGCGTAATAGAAAAGATACCCCCTGGAGTTCTTTGGGTATCCCACAAACTTGCACAGTACTGAGCGTGCCTCGAGCTTGTCCGTATGCTGCTTTTTGACATAAGCTGGACATCCCCAAATCTTCAAGTATTGAAGATAGGGTTTCTTCCCACTCCATAACTCATATGGTGTGGTAGGCACAGTCTTAGTGGGAACACGGTTCAGAAGATATGCAGCTGTTTCTAGCGCATATCCCCAGAAAGATCGCGGTAACTCAGCATTACTCATCATGGACCGTACCATATCCAATAGGGTTCGGTTCCGTCTCTCCGATACACCGTTATGTTGCGGGGTGTATGGAGGAGTAAGCTGAGAGAGAATTCCATTCTCTTTTAAGTAATTCAGGAATTCGGCACTTAAGTATTCTCCTCCTCGATCCGATCTTAGGATCTTGATACTTTTGCCGGTCTGTTTTTCTACTTCATTTTTATATTCCTGGAACTTATCAAAAGCTTCGGATTTATGCTTCATTAAGAAGACATGTCCGAATCTTGAGAAATCATCCGTAAAAGTTATGAAGTAAGAAAAACCGCTTCGCGCATGTGTAGACATTGGACCGCACACGTCACTGTGTACGAGTCCCAAGAGCTCGCTCGCTCTTTCTCCGTGTCCAGAAAACGGAGCCTTTGTCATCTTTCCTTTGAGACAGGATTGACAAGTTGTATACGATTGATATTCGAACGAATCTAAATATCCTTCAGTATGTAACTTAGTCAATCTTCTCTCGTTGATGTGACCCAGTCTACAATGCCATAAGAAAGTTTTATTAATTTCTGGAGACTTTCTTTTGTGTGTATTCTGGATATTGAAAACCTGTGGTTGGTTTAAAACGTAAATACCGTTGTTCAATGTACCTGACCCAATCAACACTTGATTAAGGTGAATGTTCACTACATTACTTACAAATGCAAATTCATAACCTTCTTTAGATAATAAAGATACAGAAATGATATTACAGGTTGCATTTGGTACATAATAACAACTACGCAAAACCAAAAAGTGTCCATCTGATAATCCCAGGTGATAGTCCCCCACGGCCTCTGCATCCATGCTAGCACCGTTCGCAACTCTGAGGGTCATGTCACCTGCCTTCAAAACTCTACGCTTTCTCAACGCCTGCAAAGAATTACAGATATGAGATCCTGATCCGGTATCCAATACCCAGGATGTAGAGTTTATTGATAGACAATTTTCAATAACATACACACCTGAAGCTGAAGCTGCAACTCGCTTCAAATCCTGTGTTCTGGCTTTCCAAGCCTTGCAATCTTGTTTCCAGTGACCACTTTTGTGACAATAGAAGCATTCTTCCTTCCCCACCAGCTTCCCCGCTACCTTTGTTGCCTTACCCTTTCCCTTCGTATCCACTTTACCGACACCGCCTCTTGGTTTGGCGGGGGCTTTCTTCTTCTTGCCCTTGGCTTTCGCCCTGGACCTAGAAGAGGAAGATCCTCCTACAAACAAAGTGGATGTCTCCCTACCCTTCTGTAGGGTGCCCTCAGCAGTCCTCAACATGTTCAGAAGCTCGGCAAGTTCAACCTCCTTTCCTTGCATGTTGAAGTTAAGAATGAACTGGGCGTAAGTGGAAGGAAGGGACTGGAGAATCAGATCAGTATAGAGTTCATTCTCCAACGTGGTCCCAAGGTCCGCGAGCTCCTCTATGTAGCCGATCATCTTAAGCACGTGGTCCGCTACCGATGATCCGACGGCCAACCTTGCCGAAAAGAGCTTCTTCGACACTTCGTATCTTGCGATACGAGACTGCTCTCCATACAGTTCTTTTGTATGGAGAAATATGGACTCTAGGTCCATATTCTCGTGTCTCCTCTGATGGTCATTGTCCATCGAGGCTAATACGAGGCATTTGGCCCTCGCGCAATCTATCTCCCATGTCTTACGGATTTCTACATCCGCGACGCTGGAGGTGGGACCTGGGACGGGGGGAGCTTTGGTGGTAAGTATATACCCCAGCTTGTCATAAGTGATAGCCATCTTGACATTCCTGAGCCAATCTTTGTAGTTTGGCCCTGTCAATATGTTTTTATCTAATAGTAACTTAAGTCCGGTCATCTTGAATGGTCGCTGCAATTAGGAGAGAGAAAAGAAACACTTTAGCATGATGCTCTTGCAAGTTTAGAGTGGTTTTTAGTTTGTCTAAACTGGATGGCTCCCACTGTCTCTCGAATCCCTTCTCAAACCATAAAGAAAAGGATTAGCCGGGATCATTCTCACCGTACAATACTTGCTTAACCGTTCAGCCAGGCCAGTGTCGGTACTTCGAGGGAGGTTTTCCAACGCTTTCGCGAAGTTCCTTAATTAAGTAACCTCTTTTCCCTGTGGGCGTAGCCCCGCTAACACCTTTCTAGGCACCTACTAGGTTTATAGCATTGATCGTTAAGTGAGAGTTTTCCCGAGGAGTAGCATATACTCACAGTAGGATCGGGATCCAAATATCATCGCGTGATAAAACCGAAGGAATCCTACCAGAATTATCACACTCCAAATGGTATGCAACGCTAGCAAGTTTCAGTACTTATGAAACTCCCGATGTGGATTTTTGCCCCATGTTCTTATGACCTTGGCGTGAGGTCAAAATGTCATAAGTCACATGTCAAGTTCTTCCCATCATTATCCTGGTTAATTTGAACCCACCCGTACCTACCCTTGACGTAGGCCAAAACGGCAGTACGACTGTCTCAAATCAACGCATTCTATCTATGCAACGGATAAATATCCGGCAGCTACCAATCACTATGCCTTGGCGTGAGGTCAAAATACATAGCTTGAATACTACCGAATATTTAACCGAAATGATGGAGGGCTACGGATGGTTTTGGCGAAACCGTGAACGTAGTGAACTTGATATAATCGATGGAACGAGATAGCTTTTAAAAGGAGTGGTTCAAGCTCCGCGTTTAAAAGTTTTAGTTTTGAAAAGAACCGAGTGGTTTTCAAAGTGTTCCATTCGACTTTTACTTGGTTTATTTCTTGCATTAGTTCTTTTAATGCGTCCCATCATTTAATCCTACCATTGCAGAAAACAACCAAAATATGACGTACGCTTATGCCATTCGCATTCGCCACGGGGCCCCGTCATCACCCGTTAGGTTACTTAACTAACGACAGAGCGGGGGCTGGGCTAGCGCGGCTGTAAAACATAAGCAACGCCTAAATAGTTATTATATATAAATATATAGCAATGATAGACATTACAGATCACAGATGAATACATTGGATATACTAGGAATCCGCAATGCGTTCGAGCCTGCAACGCAAAGCGGATTACACGGTCGCGGTGAATAGCCAATACCCCACCCAAGACCCCTACGGGTGCGGCAAACTACCCGCCAAGCACCCGAAGCGAAGCAACCTCCCTCACCACCGTGAGTAGGCCACTCGGCACTTCGAGATGCCCGGTAGTTTGTGCACCCCCTCCATGGGTCTATCCTAGGAGAAAAAACAGTAAAAAGAATTATACAATGACGGCTACAACCCCGACCCGGTTGTGCGGCCATACAAAGAATATTATTACATCAATTTACATGTTACAAATGAATGAAAGAAAATAACGCTCATCTCACACCCAACCCGGCTATTCACCCGCGACAATCCAATCCATTCATATCCACAAACCAACAATCACAGATCACAGAGATGTATAACCCCGACTAATCGACTTATAGCGATTAGCCGACGTTCAATACATACAAGCATCACAGATATAACCGATATAGTTAAAGTGTAGTGAAGTTCCGAAAAATACGGATTTATAGGCCCCCAAAAGTAAATTTTAGTTCTGGAAAATCTGGGCACATATAACATATCCTAAAAATCCTAAAACCAACTCAGAAACAAACTGCAGCAAAAACGATACAGAGAGTTGACAAGACGGCCGCGCTTCCGCGGCAAGAGCTTCCTTATGCCGCGGAACCGCGGTCCTCTTGGCTCCTCTCTGGTTCGTATTTGGTGGTGTTTCACACAAAACCCTGAGACAATTTTACAAGTATACAGTTTTTCATTTTAACCAGGAAAAATTTTAACAGAAAGTTGGATTTTGAAAAAGTTTGGTTTTAGGGTTTTTTTCGGTTTCGAAACTTCGTTACACTTAACTACTTAGCTAGTTTGAGTTTAGTTAGGCTCTGATACCACTGTAAGTCCGTGTTGCCCACCCCGGTGCTTACGGGGAGGCGGAAAAGGTAATAAAAATCGGATTTTTAATGACTTAGGCAACATGGACTATGCTTGTGAGGATCTTTGCTAAACATAAACTAGCTAACCCTAACTACAAAGTAGCTAAGTGAAGAAAGGTTATACCTTTGGTCTTTAGTCCTTCTCTCCTTGCTCCTAGGTATGGTAGAAAGAGTTCACCTTGCTTGTCTTCTCCCGTCAAAGAAGGATCCACTTGAAAGCCACCACCTTTAGCTTCAACTCCAAGCTAGGAGTAACTAGAGTGCAAGAAATGCTAAGACTTGAACCCTAGAAGTGAGAAGAGGAGATCAAGAGAGGGTTTTTCTCAAGCTTTTTGTTTCTCAACACATGAGAGGGAGAGAGCTTGAGGGAGAGGATGAGCAAGAGAGAGAAAAGATATGATAGAATGAGAATAATAGTGAGCCATTCTCACTAATATGTGAGGATAATTCTAATTAGATAATTAGCTTGAAAATTGTCATGATAAATCATGAATTGACCATTATCATTTCATTTTTGCAAAGATCAAAGAGCATATTCCAAATGAAATGATTATGGTCAAGTTGTCAACATGGTCAACAAGTCAATGAAGTCAAATTGTCAACAACAACCATGCACAATAATTAAGCTAATTATCAATTAACAATAATCCACACAAAAACAATAGGGTTAATAAAATGACAAATGCCATTAACCCAAAACAAGGTCCTCTCCCCCAATCTCAAGCAACTGTGCATACGCACCCGCATTCGTGATCCGAGGAACACGAATACCCTGAGAAAAACCAATCTCAAATCATATACTAGGATCCGGCTTAAACCAAAGCCCGCTAGTATAAACTGTCCGGACAGCAAACGTGCACAAGTGCGCGGATGCGAACGAACCCTGTCGCAAAACCATGCGACCTCTACTCGTTTTGCCTAAAGGCGAATAGCTCTCTGTGTGGGACTCTAAAGACTCGACACTACGCTGGCAGTGGGTTTAACCACAGACCGCAAGCGGCACTAGCTGTACGTAACGGTCCCCAGGTAGATGTCGATAAGAAGACTGACGAGGTGAACCCCATCTGCACTCCTACTGAGCCTGTATGTGACAGTCTCCGTACAGTCCGGTCTGTTCGTCTGATACATCGCATGGCGGGCCTAGGGGGGCGGTGAACGTCAGTCCCCTAATAGCGGTACAAGTCGTGTCGGAGTGTAGCCCAGAACACCCTGAGATAACACTGGAAACCTGCCAGTATATCTCGCTTGCCCTGGCCAGGGACTACTCGTGTAATGGCTCTCCTAGACACAGCGCGATGTCAACCCCCAATACCGGGAGAGACGAATCCTGTCTAACCGTCACTGCCTCCAAGTGCTTCGGGACTGCACCCAAAAACTACCTGTTTGCACAGCTCCTTTGAGCCGTGGTAGGGTAGTAATCAAAGTGCAGTGGGAACACACTCGAGGCGAAGTGACAGTGTCAAGTCAGCGGACTAAGCTGTACTCATGTCACCTGGGAACTGATAACTGACGATAGGTATATTACCAACCAACAGTTCCCTACGAGTCCTGTCCAGTGTACTCGTAACCTAACGAGCACCCGCATACTATCCCAAGTACGACGTACTAACGGCTGTGGGACAGACCGTCTCCCACACTGGGATGAGAAGCGCATACGCTAGTCTACTCCGGAGTATCGATGCCCTGTCTCGATAGTCCAACGACCAGGGACCTGTATAAGGATGTGCTTATAGATTACCCAGCTCCCACGAGTGCGAGCGCCATCACAACGCTGGTAATCAAGCAAAGATCCTAAGGGCTCTACTAATATGTATACCAGCAATATGCTAAAAGAAACACATGCACATATTAAAGCAGAGACAAACCAAGTAGCATACTACCATTTCGAGCAAGATTGTATATACAACTGTGAATATCCCAAGCTTCCATTAAGTAATATACAAGCTAGTATGATACAGTAATGGCCTCTAGGGCATATACACTAACACTTGGTTCTCAACACATGAGACAAGTGAACCATAGACTAAAGAGAGGGAGAGCAAGAGGAAGGAGATGAGAGCTCAAGAACACAAGAGAGAGAATGAAAATGATAGAATGAGCAAGACTTTTCTCACTTGGCTCTCATAATCCAAAAACCATCATCACAAAAATAGTAATCAAGTATTGTGTAAATGGTTTAAGTCAAAATAGCTATATCATTTCATGCACTCATATTGCACAAGAGAACAAGCAAGTAAAAAGTCTTTGCCATGAAATGATAGCCATTGTCATCATGATGGTCAACTAGTCCAACCTAGTCAACCGGTCAACAAAGTCAACAAGTCAACAAAGTCAACCCCTCAACAACCATGTCACCACAATACTTAATTAATATTATTGTTAATTACATATCATATTCTTATTAGGGTTGAGCAAAAAGTCAATAGTCAACAGTCAACGGTCAACAACCCTAATGAGAATCCTTTGCCTTTGTCTCTCCGTCAACTGTGCATACACACCCGCATTCGCGTTCCGAGGAACACGAATACAAACTGGATAAAACCAATCCCAATACGTACACTAGGATCTGGCTTAAACCAAAGCCCGCTAGTGTAAACTGTCCGGACACTAAACGTATACAAGTGCACGGATGTGACTGAACCCTGTCGCAAAACCATGCGACCTCTACTCTTTTGCCTAAAGGCGAATAGCTTTCTGTGTGGGACTCTAAAGACTCGACACTACGCTGGCAGTGGATTTAACCACAGACCGCAAGCGGCACTAGCTGTGCGTAACGGTCCCCAGGTAGATGCCGACAAGAAGACTGACGAGGTGAAACCCATCTGAACTCCTACTGAGCCTGAATGTGACAATCTCCGTACAGTCCGGTCTGTTCGTCTGATACATCGCATGGCGGGCCTAGGGGGGCGGTAAACGTCAGTCCCCTAATAGCGGTACAAGTCGTGTCGGAGTGAAGCCCAAAACACCCTGAGATAGCACTGGAAGCCTACCAGTATATCTCGCTTGCCCTGGCCAGGGACTACTCGTGTAATGGCTCTCCTAGACACAGCGCGATGTCAACCCCCAATACCGGGAGAGACGAATCCTGTCTAACCGTCACTGCCTCCAAGTGCTTCGGGACTGCACCCAACTACTACCTGTTTGTACGACTCCTTTGAGCCGTGGTAGGGTAGTAATCAAAGTACAGTGGGAACACACTCGAGGAGAAGTGACAGTGTCAAGTCAGCGGACTAAGCTGTACTCATGTCACCTGGGAACTGATAACTGAGGATAGGTATAATACCAACCGGTCAGTTCCCGACGAGTCCTGTCCAGTGTACTCGTAACCCAACGAGCACCCGCATACTATCTCCAGTACGACGTACTGATGGCTGTGGGACAGACCATCTCCCACTCTGGGATGAGAAGCGCATGCGCTAGTCTACTCCGGAGTACCGATGCCCTGTCTCGATAGTCCTGCGACTAGGGACCTGCATAAGGATGTGCTTATAGATTACCCAGCCCCTACTCGTGTGACTGCCATCACAACGCTGGTAATCAAGCAAAGATCCTTAGGGCTCCACTAATGTGTATAGGTGATATACTAAAATAAACACATGTACACATTGAAGTAGAAACAAAGCAAGTAACATACTACTATTTTGAGCAAGATTGTATATACAAGGTGAATATCCCAAGCTTCTATTAAATAATATACAAACTAGTATGATACAGTAATGGCCTCTAGGGCATATACACTAACAATCTCCCACTTGCACTAAGGCCATGTACTGGCGTATCGAAGACCTATCATCTCGATCAGCCGCTCGAACTGAGTCTGGGGCAAGGCCTTGGTGAATGGATCTGCAGTGTTATCTTCTGAAGCAACCCTCCGAACCTCGATCTCCTGGCGATCCACGATCTCCCTGATCAGGTGATACCGCCTCAAGATGTGTCTGGATCTCTGATGGGACCTGGTTCCTTCGCTAAAGATATAGCCCCGTTGTTGTCGCAATACAGAGGTATTGGATCAACAATGGACGGAACCACCTGAAGTTCTTTCAAGAACTTCCTCATCCAGACAGCTTCCTTTGCGGCATCAGATGCAGCGATGTATTCCGCTTCCATCGTCGAGTCTGCAACGGTTTCCTGTTTGGAACTCTTCCAACACACCGCCCCTCCATTGAGGGTAAAAACAAAACCCGACATGGACTTGGAATCATCCTTGTCACTCTGGAAGCTGGAGTCAGCAAAGGCCTCGATCTGGAGGTCTTTTTCGCCATACACCAAGAACATTTCCTTAGTCCTTCTCAGGTACTTGAGAATGTTCTTTACCGCTATCCAGTGTTTCTCTCCAGGGTTTGACTGATACTGGCTTACCACACTCAGTGCATAAGTTACATCCGGTCTGGTACACAACATCGCATACATTATAGAGCCTACCGCAGAAGCGTAGGGTATAATAGACATGCGATCCCTCTCCAAATCAGTCTTGGGAGACATCTCTTTAGAGAGGGTGATCCCGTGACAAGCTGGTAGGTTACCGCGCTTGGAATCTGCCATACTGAATCTTTTCAGTATGGTGTCGATGTACCTGGACTGTGAAAGTCCTAATATCCTCTTGGATCTATCACGATGGATCCGGATCCCCAGGATGTATGAGGCATCACCTAGGTCTTTCATGGAGAACCTGTGTGACAAGAACCCCTTGACAGATTGTAGCATAGGAATGTCATTTCCTATTAAGAGAATGTCATCCACGTACAAAACGAGGAATACTACAGTTCTCGCTACAAATCTACTATAGATGCATGGTTCATCTGGATTTTTGATGAAGCCAAATTCCTTGACCGTCTCATCAAAACAGATGTTCCAACTCCGCGATGCCTGTTTTAGTCCATAGATGGACTTAAGCAACTTGCACACCTTTCCGCTGCTCCCACTCTGAATGAAACCCTCTGGTTGGTCCATATAGACACACTCCTCTAAATTTCCATTTAGAAAAGTGGTCTTTACGTCCATCTGCCAGATCTCATAATCGTGGAAGGCAGCAATGGCAAGAAGGATCCGAATGGATTTCAGCATAGCCACTGGAGAAAAGGTTTCGTCATAGTCCAAACCAGGTCTTTGACGAAAACCCTTTGCAACAAGTCTAACTTTATAGGTCTCAACCTGTCCATCTACACCAATCTTCCTTTTGAAGATCCACTTGCATCCTACGGGTTTTACCCCGTCTGGAGCAATGTCCAACGTCCATACCTTGTTGGTGTACATGGACTCCATTTCGGTCCGCATTGCATCCAGCCATTTTACTGAGTCAACGCTCTGAACGGCCTGCTGGAAGCTAGTAGGCTCATCATAATCTATGATGCAATCCTCTCTATCCCCGTCTATGAGAAAACCGTAGTATCTCTCGGGCGGATGAGACTGCCTACTACTCCTGCGGAGCGGCGTGGGAATGTCCTGTTCTTTTGAACCCTCTAGTTCAACTAAGCTTTCAGTAATAGTCTGTGGTTCTGGAATTTCTTCCAGTTCTACTGCGCTCCCACTAATTTCCTTTTCCAAGAACTGGTGTTCTAGAAAGTGGGCATTACGAGAAACAAGGACTTTTTGTTCTTCTGCGTGGTAGAAAAGATACCCCCTGGTGTTCTTTGGGTATCCCACAAACTTGCACAGTACTGAGCGTGCCTCGAGTTTGTCTGCATGCCGCTTTTTGACAAAAACTGGACATCCCCAGATCTTCAGATATTGAAGATAGGGTTTCTTCCCACTCCATAACTCATATGGTGTGGTAGGCACAGTCTTAGTGGGAACTCGGTTCAAAAGGTATGCTGCTGATTCTAGCGCATACCCCCAGAATGATCGCGGTAACTCAGCGTTACTGATCATGGACCGTACCATATCCAATAGGGTTCGGTTCCGTCTCTCCGATACACCGTTATGTTGCGGAGTGTATGGAGGAGTAAGCTGAGAGAGAATTCCGTTCTCTTTTAAATAGTCCAGGAACTCGGCACTTAAGTATTCACCACCTCGATCCGATCCTAGGATCTTGATACTTTTGCCGGTTTGTTTTTCTACTTCATTCTTATATTCCTGGAATTTTCCAAAGGCTTCGGACTTATGTTTCATTAAGAAGACATGTCCGAATCTTGAAAAGTCATCCGTAAAAGTAATGAAGTAAGAAAAACCGCTTCGCGCATGTGTAGACATTGGACCGCACACGTCGCTGTGTACGAGTCCCAAGAGCTCGCTCGCTCTTACTCCGTGTTTAGTGAACGGAGTCTTTGTCATCTTTCCTTTGAGACAGGATTGACAAGTGGCATACGATTGATATTCGAACGTATTCAAATATCCTTCTGTATGTAACTTCGTCAACCTTCTCTCATTGATGTGACCCAGTCTACAATGCCACAAGAAAGTCTGATTTATTTCCGGAGACTTTCTTTTGTGTGTATTCTGGACATTGAAAATCTGCGGTTGGTTTAATATGTATATACCATTGCTTAATGTACCTGACCCAATCAGAACTTGATTAAGGTGAATGTTTACAACATTGCTTACAAACGCAAATTCATAACCTTCTTTAGAAACCAAAGATACAGAAATGATATTACAAGTTGCGTTGGGTACAAAAAAACAATTACGCAAAACCAAAACATGTCCATCTGACATTTCCAGGTGATAGTCCCCCACGGCCTTAGCATCCATGCTAGCTCCGTTTGCAACTTTGAGGGTCATGTCACCTGCCTTCAAAACCCTACGGTTTCTCAACGCCTGCAAAGAATTACAGATATGGGATCCTGATCCGGTATCCAATACCCAGGAAGTAGAGTTTATTGAAAGACAGTTTTCAATAACATACACACCTGAAGCTGAAGCCGCAACCTGCTTCAGATCATGTGTTCTGGCTTTCCAAGCCCTGCAATCATTCTTCCAGTGTCCCTTCTTATGACAATAGAAGCATTCTTCCTTATCCACAAGCTTTCCCACTTTCTTTGTTGCTTTTGCCTTTCCCTTCGTATCCACTTTACTAACACCGCTCCTTGGTTTGGCGGGAGCTTTCTTCTTCTTTCCTTTGGCTTTCGCCTTGGACCTAGAAGAAGAAGATCCTCCTACAAACAAAGTGGATGTTTTCCTACCTTTCTGTAGGGTGCCCTCTGCGCTCCTCAGCATGTTGAGGAGTTCTGAAAGTTCAACTTCCTTTTCTTGTAAGTTGAAGTTCAGTATGAACTGGGCGTAAGTGGAAGGAAATGACTGGAGAATCAAGTCCGTATAGAGCTCATTCTCCAACGTGGTCCCAAGGTCCGCGAGCTCCTCAATGTAGCCAATCATTTTAAGCACGTGTTCCGCTACCGATGATCCGACGGCCAATCTTGCCGAAAATAACTTCTTCGACACTTCGTATCTTGCGATACGAGACTGCTCTCCATACAGTTCTTTTGTATGAAGAAATATGGATTCCAGGTCCATATTCTCGTGCCTCCTCTGATGTTCATTGTCCATAGAGGCAAGCACGAGGCAGTTGGCCTTCGCGCAGTCTAGTTCCCAGGTATTACGGATTTCCTTATCCGCGACGCTGGTTTTGGGACCTGGGACAGGGGGAGCTTTGGTGGTAAGAAGATACCCCAGTGTAGCGTCTTGAAAAGTCGTTTTGGTGTTTTCCTGAAATTCGGTGAAAATTCGGTATTTTTCCGAAAACCGTCTTTCTCGATATTTTGCAGTTTAGGGCTAATTATACCTTAAATGGATAGGTAATTACTTGTTTTTAGTAGCTAATGAGTTAATTATGAAATTTAGGTCATTTAAAAATTTTTCCCTATTTTTCGATTTTTTAATATTATTTTAAGCCGGTAAGAAAATACATTAAATAAGCGATAAATACAAATTTTTCCGTGCTAATTTTAATCTCTAAAATTATGATAATTATAATCTAGTGATAACATGAATTTTTAGTAATTTATTTTGATTTTTAACAAATTTTTATGTTATGAAACGAATTTATTGAATTTTGAGCTAAAACTTGCAATTTTTGAGTTGTAGGGGGCCTTTTTGCATAAAATTTCTTTTGTAAAAACCCTCTCTCTTTTCCCTCAGCCCTAGAACAGCCCAACCCTGACCAAGACCAGAAATTTCTGGGCTCCTTTCTTTGGTTGCCTTCTTGTGTGAAATTGGGATTGTTTATGGATTTATTTTAAATATATTGGACAAAGTATGGTGCATTTGACTTTGGAACTTGACTCTTGACTTTCCCCACTTGCCCACACCCTCCCCCTCACCTCAATTCTGGAAGAAACCTGCACCATCCCCCATCTCCATTATTTTCCTTCTCTTTCTCTCTCATTTTCTTCAAAATTTGCAACAAAATTCAATAAAAATCCACAAATCCTTCTCTTTTTCAACACAAAATCCTTATGCTATCATTTTCCTTAGCCATTCTTACTTGGAATCTTGGTGCTTGAGGCCATCTATTGGAGCAAAAATTTTCTTGCTTGATCCATAGATCAAGAGGTATAAATTCCATCAAAGTTACTTTCTTTTGTTGCTAATTCCTTTAAATGCATGGTTTAGAGTTAAAAGTTATATAATTTCTAATCTAGTTTAATAAAAAGAGTAGTTGTTTAACTAGGGTTTGAAGCCATGATAATTAATTAAGTTGTTTTATAGTTAATCTAATGGTTAATTAACTAATCTATATAGTTACCTTGTTGATATAGTTTTCAATTTTGCTAAATTAGTTAATTTTAGAAGGGTGAAATTGTTGTTTTAAATTTTCAAGAGAGGGTTTATGTTTGGTAATGGGTTGTGAAACATGATTAGTGAGTTGATTAAGTTTTAGAAAACATTATTTAGTTGATTGAACCTAAATTGTTATCTAGTATTTTGCTAACCTAACCTAAGAGGTTAATTTTCTTAAGTGGGCTTTTGTTGTGTTAAATTAAGCTTTCAAGAGTGGAAATGGATTTGGAAATTGCTAGGTTATGAATTCAAGAATGGTTGTTTATGGAAAATAGGATTGGAATCATTGTTGTTGTGTTATAATTAGTGTTTGTAGATTGCTTGTAGTGTGGTTGGGTGATTGTCCTAGATTGTAGTCGTTTTGTCGCTAATCGGCGATTTTTACACCGATTTTGGATTGAAATGCTTACTAGTTTTGTATAAAAATTATGTGATGAATTATTTTTGATATCTTGATGATTGTAATGGCTTGTCCTACGACTTTTAGGATGCGTGAGTGCGGTTTTTGGGTAGTCGGGTTTTAGTTTTGCCGGGCGACCCAAATCGGCGTTTTTGGCAGTTTTTGCGATTTTCGCGTGTGTTCCGCGCACTTTGCGCACGTTGTACCTAGTTAGCGAACTTTAGTTGTTTCGTTAGGGTTTTGCGTCGTTCTTGATATGTAACCTTATATCTGGTATTGATGTAAATTGCAGGTTCGGTCGCGGAGACGTCAGACGCGGCGCGAAAGGGAAAGGCGGTGATCGGACACAGCTAGCCAGGAATCCCGGTGAGTAGATGTAACATCTACGGGGGACTATCGTTGGATGGCGCAAGCCGCCCGATAGTTTTAGTAACTTACAAGATCCTTAGTAATGTTAATAATTAGGGGTGAAATACTTAATTGACTATTTGCTGCAATCCATGCATTATATTGACATACCTATACGAAACCATTTCATAGGACACCTGCACCATTACCAGGGTCTTTATATGCAGCACGAGCACTATTCATGTTTACACACACACCCTGGTAATTGCCATGCCACCACACTAGATAAATTTTAAATTGAAACCTTTTACTAATCGATACTTAAACTGGTACTATTGCCTTTAATTCCTTAAAAATGAAACCGTAGTATTGCTATTCATGTGCATGTACTTCATCATATTAATTGTTCATGCTTAATACATTAATCACACATCGCAACTTGACTATTGATATCATACGCATTCATTATCATTGATATATGCACTTATGAGGATTTCTTGATATTTTATGATATTGCTGGATTTCGGGGGAAAGCCGCAAAATTTCTAAACTTATTATATTTTTTTAAAATATGTAAATTGCGGTTTTCTAGTGATGTAAGTGTCGTCCACCATGAGTTTGCTGTGGATTTGGAAATCCGTGTCGAGAAGTGGAGGAACCGGCACGGGTACATGGTGGGCCCGGTAAGGTACCCCGGGGCAAGAGGAATGTGGTGATGATGTTGAGCCTGGCAGGGGACGGATTACCTACCGGTGACTGTTTGGGACGGCGGATATCCAGAGGATACCGACCGTGGCCGCTAGATGATGAGATATTGATATTTGAGATGGGTCAGCCGGACGGCTGAGGCCAGATATACATTTATGAGATTTGAGACAGCTTTTGGGTGTCGTTGCTGGACACCGATTTTCGTCGATTCATTGACATTATGCTGGCATTCTAAAAGAGTTTCAAAAACAAAAAGAGATAAAATATTTCTTATATATACCTATTGAGACCTCAGATTTTCATGTTGCATACATATTAGCACACTGATATGGTATACACACCTGCTAGTGCATCCAGTCATACCTGTATTTTAGATGCTAGGATGCTTGTGTGCATGCATACGATAGCCTTTGCAGATGTTATTTATTACTCACGAGTTGGCAACTCACCCCCGTTGTGCCACAGTCTTTTGCAGGTCCGCTTCGTCAGTTCAGTAGCGGCGGGCGCACTTGTTCTTTTGCCTGCTTTGCTTGGGCTCGAGATTTGCTCATAGGTGGGTTATGTTATTATTTTATACCACCTCGTATATTCTTGTCTCTAGTGTACTCCATCTACTGTTTCCACCAGATTATTGTATATTGACCTAGAGATGAGACAGTGAGGTTGTGGATTTTATGCTGTATTTTGGGGTCGAGCTCACTTGAGCCGACATGTTACTTTTTTTCATGCTTCCTTATGATTATTATGCTTATTGTCATTTACATTGCGTGGGATTTTTGACCGCCTTATGGAGAAGAGCTAGCTCCCGCTTGGGGATGCCCTATTTTGTTGGTTTTACATATATTCTTGTTGTACCCATTTTTGGGGGCCAGTATTTACAAAGGAGACTCTGCCGAAATTTTCGGAAAAATTGGTATTGTTTTTAAAAAGGGTTTTACATGACTTATTTGATAGCTCGCTTTCAATTGATTGGGTTTTCTTCACTCTTTTGCTTAATTGGTTTTGTCTTCTGGGCTTTGGCTTACTTATTTTACGGACGTCTTTAGACATTTCGTAAACTTAAGTGCCAGTCACGTTCCGTACCCTGCGGGTCGTGACAAAGTTGGTATCAGAGCGATTGGTTTTACCTTTGTGAGTGTAGGATGACCCTTGGTAGATGGAGTAAGTGACTTAAGCAGGGTAACGTAGCGTGTGTATGTCCGCGGCATACTTACGATACGGTACTCCGCCTAAGTGACTTTAGGATACTTGCTTGAAATTCTTTCTTCAATTCCGTGTATCCTATGATCCTATTGCACTGTCCTTACTATCCGTTATCCTGTAACAGCCACTATGCCGCCGAAGGCTACGAGGGCACAGAGGGCTGCCGCCAGAGACGAGATTCGAGCTGGCTCGTCCGAGACTAGGACTGAGCAGGGTGGTATGCCTACGCCGCAGGGACAGACCGATCCACCTTCCCCAGGCCGTATGGATAGGCTCGAGACCGGTATGGAGGAGTTGCGACAGATGATGGGAGGCATGCAGGAGCTACGTCAGATGGTAGGATCCCTAGTTGCAGCCAGTCGTACACCGAGGCCGGATGACGTACCTACTACATCACAGACGACCATGATACCTGCTCCTACTACTACCACTGTGGCCATTCCGGTTTCACTACAGGATTTCATGAGGCTGAGACCTCCAGTATTCACCGGCACCGAGGCAGCGGAGGACCCACAGACGTTCCTTGACAGTTTAGCCAGGATCTGCCGTTCGCTGAGATGTTCGGATGATCGATGGGTAGAGCTTGCGAGTTTCCGACTAGAGGGTCTCGCGCAGACATGGTGGGAGTCAGTCTTGAGAGGTCGAGCTGCAGGTCTGCCGCCTATGACTTGGGCCGAGTTTACAGCGGTCTTTCTAGCCCGTTTCCTTCCAGAGAGCGTTCGTGAAGCCAGAGCTCGTAGCTTCGAGGCCTTAGTCAAGACACCTGGGATGACGGTGTCTGAGTATGACATCCAGTTTACACAGTTATCCCGATATGCTCAGTATTTGGTGGATACCGAGGAGAAGATGGTGAAGAGGTTCGTACAGGGACTTGATGCCCAGCTATATCTTGCCATTGGCGCCCAGCACTACGACACTTATTCAGCTGCTATGGATACGGCATTGCGGATGGAGACACGCATATCACAGACTTCGGCCGTTTCTGGGCCGAAGAGGATGCGCACCGATGTACCGTCTCAGAGGCAGCGCGCCAGATTCTTTCCGAGAGATAGGCCTGGCAGAGGATTTGGGCGGGGACAGTTATATGGTTCTTATCCCCAGGGGCAGCAGCCGTCGCCAGGATGTTTTGGGTGCGGGAGTCTGTACCATCTTGTCAGAGACTGTCCGGTGAGACGACAGGGAGCAGCGACAGTTCCGCATGTGACCCTACCACCATCACCACCCCCTCCTCAGAGAGCCCTACTTCCTACCCCAGGCGATGCTACACGCCAGTTAGGTGCACCGAGAGGCCGTGGACGCGGCGGTCCTGTTCAGAGAGGACGAGGAGGCAGAGGCCGAGGTCGAGGTCAGCCCGCTATCGGTGGAGGACAGGCCCGAGTTTTTGCTTTGACACTGCAGGATGCGCAGGCATCCAATGCCGTTGTGACAGGTACTTTGCTAGTTTGTTCTTTCGACGCACGGGTATTATTCGACCTAGGTTCCACACATTTGTACGTATCTACACACTTTGCACCGATGTTGGGCCGTGAGTTGTCGTCGTTAGATCAGCCGCTTGTTATTAGTACTCCGGTAGGCGAGTCGTTTGTCGCTCGGTTTGTATTTCGTTTGTGTTCCGTTCGTATCGGGGAGAGGGATTCATCAGTTGATTTGATACTCCTCGATATGTTGGACTTTGATGTGCTTCTGGGCATGGATTGGCTAGCCACTTGTTATGCTTCGGTGGACTGCCGTGAGAAGGCAGTTAGATTTAGCTTTCCGGGAGAGCCAGTCCTTGTTATTCAGGGAGACCGCAGTGTCGCCCTTCCCAGCTTAATTTCGTCTCTTCGCGCTGGTCAGCTCTTGCGGAAGGGATGTCAGGGATTCTTAGCGTTTGTTTGTGATACTCGAGCTGCAGAGGTTCCGTTGGACCGGGTCCCGGTAGTTTGTGAGTTCCCTGATGTTTTCCCTGATGAGCTACCTGGGCTACCGCCTGAGCGCGATGTTGAGTTCTGCATTGATTTGATTCCCGGTTCGGGGCCTATTTCTATACCGCCTTATCGGATGGCCCCGGCAGAACTTCGAGAGCTGAAGGATCAGTTGCAGGATTTGTTGGATAAGGGGCTTATTCGACCGAGTGTTTCTCCGTGGGGTGCTCCGGTCCTGTTTGTCAAGAAGAAGGATGGAAGTTTGCGCTTATGTATCGACTACCGCCAGCTGAACAAAGTTACCGTTCGGAACAGATATCCGTTGCCGCGCATTGATGATTTGTTCGACCAGCTTCAGGGTGCGGGTTATTTTTCGAGGATCGACTTGCGATCAGGATACCATCAGCTGCGAGTTCGACAGGAGGATATACCGAGGACAGCTTTCCGCACGCGCTACGGCCACTACGAGTTTTTGGTGATGTCGTTCGGACTCACCAACGCCCCAGCAGCATTCATGGATTTGATGAACCGTACATTCAGGCCGTATCTTGACTTGTTCATCATCGTGTTTATCGACGATATCTTGGTGTACTCCCGGAGCAGAGAGGAGCACGAGCAGCACTTGCGGATTACGTTACAGACTCTGAGGGAGCACTAGCTGTTCGCGAAGTTCTCCAAGTGTGCGTTCTGGCTGGACAGCGTCGGATTCTTGGGTCACGTGGTTATGAGAGACGGCATTTGTGTGGACCCGAAGAAGATTGAGGCTGTTCAGCAGTGGCCCCGACCTACATCGGTTACTGAGATCCGTAGTTTTCTAGGCTTGGCGGGCTACTACAGGCGTTTTGTTCAGGACTTCTCCCGTATAGCTGCACCGTTGACCAGTTTGACCCGGAAGGGAGTTCCTTTCGTTTGGACAGAGGAGTGCGAGCGCAGTTTTCAACAGCTACGGACTTGTTTGACTACGGCGCCGGCATTATCTTTGCCTTCGGGATCAGGCGGATTTGTTGTCTACTGTGATGCTTCGCAAGTGGGATTAGGATGCGTTTTGATGCAGCATGGCCGGGTGATCGCTTATGCTTCTCGGCAATTGAAGAAGCATGAACAGAATTACCCCACTCATGATTTGGAGATGGCTGCAGTGGTCTTTGCACTGAAGATTTGGCGACATTACCTTTACGGCGAGTCGTGTCAGATATTCACCGATCACAAGAGCTTAAAGTACATATTTCAGCAGCGAGAACTGAACCTCAGACAGCGTCGTTGGATGGAGTTGGTGAAAGACTACGACTGCGAGATCTTATATCACCCAGGCAAGGCGAATGTGGTGGCAGATGCGTTGAGTAGGAGGCCCGGGGGTAGTCTATCCTTTTTGCGCGCAGTGCAGAGGCAGTCGTCAGCAGATTGGCAGATGTTATGCGACAGCCGAGTTGAGTTCGAGTTCACTCAGACAGGGGGACAGCTCGCGTATGTTCGTGCACGCCCACAGTTGCTTGACCGTATATATGAGGCACAGCGCAGTGACGACCGTTGCTCAGAGATCATGGCACAGATGGGACAGGGCAGATTTTCCGAGTTCGTGGTTGACGATCAGGGGATTTTACGATATGGATCTAGACTGTGCGTACCAGATGCTGATGGATTGCGGCGCGACATTCTTGAGGAGGCACACCGATCAGTGTATAGTGTCCACCCCGGTTCCACCAAGATGTACCATGATATGAGAGAGACCTATTGGTGGGACGGGATGAAGAGGGACATTGCGGAGTTCGTTTCGAGATGCCTGACTTGTCAGCAAGTCAAGGCCGAGCACCAGAGGCCCGCAGGAGAGCTACAGCCGTTACCCATTTCAGAGTGGAAATAGGAACAGATTTCGATGGATTTCGTTGTGGGTCTACCCAGGACCAGTCGAGGGCACGACTCCATCTGGGTGATCGTGGATAGATTGATGAAAGCGGCTCACTTCCTTCCAGTGAAGACGACTTTCAGCTTCGCTCAGTATGCTCAGCTCTATATTGACGAGATCGTGCGACTACATGGCGTACCGACTTGTATCGTGTCAGATCGAGGCACTCAGTTCACCAGCCGACTTTGGCAGAGACTTCAGGAGGCTTTGGGCACTCGTTTGAGCTTCAGCACAGCATTTCATCCGCAGACAGACGGACAGTCAGAGCGGACCATTCAGACTCTCGAGGACATGCTCAGAGCGTGCGTTTTAGACTTTGGTGGTAGCTGGGATCGTCATTTGCCTCTAGTGGAGTTCTCCTACAACAACAGCTTCCAGGATACTATTCAGATGGCACCTTTCGAGGCATTGTATGGGAGGAGATGCAGATCGCCCGTTTGTTGGACAGAGCTCAGCGAGAGCAGTATTTTGGGGCCGCAGCTTGTTGAGGAGACGACATTGAAGATACAGTTGATCCGAGACCGGATGAGAGCGGCTCAGAGCAGACAGAAATCATATGCAGACAGGCGCCGTCGCAGATTAGAGTTCGCAGTTGGCGACCATGTTTTTCTGAAAGTCTCTCCGATGAAGGGCGTGATGCGTTTTGGGCGAAAGGGAAAGCTTAGCCCTAGATTCGTAGGTCCCTTCGAGATCCTCGAGCGTGTTGGCGCTGTTGCTTATCGTTTGGCTCTTCCTCCCAGCTTTCCCGATGTTCACCCCGTCTTTCATGTTTCGATGCTCCGCAAGTACCTTCACGACCCTTCGCATGCGATTCAGCACCCGACAGTCCAGCTAGAGCGCGACCTTTCTTTTGCAGAGCAGCCGGTGGCCATCCTGGATCCGCAGGTGAAGAAGTTGAGGTCGAAGAGTATACCAACCGTCAAGGTCCTTTGGCGTAGCCCGAGCAGCGAGGAGGTTACCTGGGAGATCGAGGGCGAGATGAGGAAGAAGTATCCCCATCTCTTTGAAGGTATGCGTAGCTATATTTTTAAATTCGGGGACCGAATTTCTCTAAGGGGGGAAGATTGTAGCGTCTTGAAAAGTCGTTTTGGTGTTTTCCTGAAATTCGGTGAAAATTCGGTATTTTTCCGAAAACCGTCTTTCTCGATATTTTGCAGTTTAGGGCTAATTATACCTTAAATGGATAGGTAATTACTTGTTTTTAGTAGCTAATGAGTTAATTATGAAATTTAGGTCATTTAAAAATTTTTCCCTATTTTTCGATTTTTTAATATTATTTTAAGCCGGTAAGAAAATACATTAAATAAGCGATAAATACAAATTTTTCCGTGCTAATTTTAATCTCTAAAATTATGATAATTATAATCTAGTGATAACATGAATTTTTAGTAATTTATTTTGATTTTTAACAAATTTTTATGTTATGAAACGAATTTATTGAATTTTGAGCTAAAACTTGCAATTTTTGAGTTGTAGGGGGCCTTTTTGCATAAAATTTCTTTTGTAAAACCCCTCTCACTTTTCCCTCAGCCCTAGAACAGCCCAACCCTGACCAAGACCAGAAATTTCTGGGCTCCTTTCTTTGGTTGCCTTCTTGTGTGAAATTGGGATTGTTTATGGATTTATTTTAAATATATTGGACAAAGTATGGTGCATTTGACTTTGGAACTTGACTCTTGACTTTCCCCACTTGCCCACACCCTCCCCCTCACCTCAATTCTGGCCGAAACCTGCACCATCCCCCATCTCCATTATTTTCCTTCTCTTTCTCTCTCATTTTCTTCAAAATTTGCAACAAAATTCAATAAAAATCCACAAATCCTTCTCTTTTTCAACACAAAATCCTTATGCTATCATTTTCCTTAGCCATTCTTACTTGGAATCTTGGTGCTTGAGGCCATCTATTGGAGCAAAAATTTTCTTGCTTGATCCATAGATCAAGAGGTATAAATTCCATCAAAGTTACTTTCTTTTGTTGCTAATTCCTTTAAATGCATGGTTTAGAGTTAAAAGTTATATAATTTCTAATCTAGTTTAATAAAAAGAGTAGTTGTTTAACTAGGGTTTGAAGCCATGATAATTAATTAAGCTGTTTTATAGTTAATCTAATGGTTAATTAACTAATCTATATAGTTACCTTGTTGATATAGTTTTCAATTTTGCTAAATTAGTTAATTTTAGAAGGGTGAAATTGTTGTTTTAAATTTTCAAGAGAGGGTTTATGTTTGGTAATGGGTTGTGAAACATGATTAGTGAGTTGATTAAGTTTTAGAAAACATTATTTAGTTGATTGAACCTAAATAGTTATCTAGTATTTTGCTAACCTAACCTAAGAGGTTAATTTTCTTAAGTGGGCTTTTGTTGTGTTAAATTAAGCTTTCAAGAGTGGAAATGGATTTGGAAATTGCTAGGTTATGAATTCAAGAATGGTTGTTTATGGAAAATAGGATTGGAATCATTGTTGTTGTGTTATAATTAGTGTTTGTAGATTGCTTGTAGTGTGGTTGGGTGATTGTGCTAGATTGTAGTCGTTTTGTCGCTAATCGGCGATTTTTACACCGATTTTGGATTGAAATGCTTACTAGTTTTGTATAAAAATTATGTGATGAATTATTTTTGATATCTTGATGATTGTAATGGCTTGTCCTATGACTTTTAGGATGCGTGAGTGTGGTTTTTGGGTAGTCGGGTTTTAGTTTTGCCGGGCGACCCAAATCGGCGTTTTTGGCAGTTTTTGCGATTTTCGCGTGTGTTCCGCGCACTTTGCGCACGTTGTACCTAGTTAGCGAACTTTAGTTGTTTCGTTAGGGTTTTGCGTCGTTCTTGATATGTAACCTTATATCTGGTATTGATGTAAATTGCAGGTTCGGTCGCGGAGACGTCAGACGCGGCGCGAAAGGGAAAGGCGGTGATCGGACACAGCTAGCCAGGAATCCCGGTGAGTAGATGTAACATCTACGGAGGACTATCGTTGGATGGCGCAAGCCGCCCGATAGTTTTAGTAACTTACAAGATCCTTAGTAATGTTAATAATTAGGGGTGAAATACTTAATTGACTATTTGCTGCAATCCATGCATTATATTGACATACCTATACGAAACCATTTCATAGGACACCTGCACCATTACCAGGGTCTTTATATGCAGCACGAGCACTATTCATGTTTACACACACACCCTGGTAATTGCCATGCCACCACACTAGATAACTTTTAAATTGAAACCTTTTACTAATCGATACTTAAACTGGTACTATTGCCTTTAATTCCTTAAAAATGAAACCGTAGTATTGCTATTCATGTGCATGTACTTCATCATATTAATTGTTCATGCTTAATACATTAATCACACATCGCAACTTGACTATTGATATCATACGCATTCATTATCATTGATATATGCACTTATGAGGATTTCTTGATATTTTATGATATTGCTGGATTTCGGGGGAAAGCCGCAAAATTTCTAAACTTATTATATTTTTTTAAAATATGTAAATTGCGGTTTTCTAGTGATGTAAGTGTCGTCCACCATGAGTTTGCTGTGGATTTGGAAATCCGTGTCGAGGAGTGGAGGAACCGGCACGGGTACATGGTGGGCCCGGTAAGGTACCCCGGGGCAAGAGGAATGTGGTGATGATGTTGAGCCTGGCAGGGGACGGATTACCTACCGGTGACTGTTTGGGACGGCGGATATCCAGAGGATACCGACCGTGGCCGCTAGATGATGAGATATTGATATTTGAGATGGGTCAGCCGGACGGCTGAGGCCAGAGATACATTTATGAGATTTGAGACAGCTTTTGGGTGTCGTTGCTGGACACCGATTTTCGTCGATTCATTGACATTATGCTGGCATTCTAAAAGAGTTTCAAAAACAAAAAGAGATAAAATATTTCTTATATATACCTATTGAGACCTCAGATTTTCATGTTGCATACATATTAGCACACTGATATGGTATACACACCTGCTAGTGCATCCAGTCATACCTGTATTTTAGATGCTAGGATGCTTGTGTGCATGCATACGATTGCCTTTGCAGATGTTATTTATTACTCACGAGTTGGCAACTCACCCCCTTTGTGCCACAGTCTTTTGCAGGTCCGCTCCGTCAGTTCAGTAGCGGCGGGCGCACTTGTTCTTTTGCCTGCTTTGCTTGGGCTCGAGATTTGCTCATAGGTGGGTTATGTTATTATTTTGTACCACCTCGTATATTCTTGTATCTAGTGTACTCCATCTACTGTTTCCACCAGATTATTGTATATTGACCTAGAGATGAGACAGTGAGGTTGTGGATTTTATGCTGTATTTTGGGGTCGAGCTCACTTGAGCCGACATGTTACTTTTTTTCATGCTTCCTTATGATTATTATGCTTATTGTCATTTACATTGCGTGGGATTTTTGACCGCCTTATGGCGAAGAGCTAGCTCCCGCTTGGGGATGCCCTATTTTGTTGGTTTTACATATATTCTTGTTGTACCCATTTTTGGGGGCCAGTATTTACAAAGGAGACTCTGCCGAAATTTTCGGAAAAATTGGTATTGTTTTTAAAAAGGGTTTTACATGACTTATTTGATAGCTCGCTTTCAATTGATTGGGTTTTCTTCACTCTTTTGCTTAATTGGTTTTGTCTTCTGGGCTTTGGCTTACTTATTTTACGGACGTCTTTAGGCGTTTCGTAAACTTAAGTGCCAGTCACGTTCCGTACCCTGCGGGTCGTGACACCCAGCTTGTCGTAAGTGATTGCCATCTTGACATTCCTGAGCCAATCTTTGTAGTTTGGCCCTGTCAGTATGTTTTTATCTAGGAATAACTTAAGTCCAGTCATGTCGATTGGTCGCTGCAATTAGGAGAGAGAAGAAACACTCAGCATGATGCTCTTGCAAGTTTAGAATGGTTTTTAGTTTGTCTAAACAGGATGGCTCCCACTGTTTCTCGAATCCCTCCTCAAACCAAAAAGGAAGAATTAGTCAGGATCAATCTCACCGTACAATTCTTGCTTAACCGTTCAGCCAGGCCAGTGTCGGCACTTCGAGGGAGGTTTTCCAACGCTTTCGCGAAGTTTCTTAATTAAATAACCTCTTTTCCCTGTGGACGTAGCCCCGCTAACACCTTTCTAGACACCTACTTGGTTTATAGCATTGATCGTTAAGTGAGAAATTTCCCGAGGAATAGCGTATACTCACAGTAGAATCAGGATCCAAATATCATCGCATGACAAAACTGAAGGAATCCTACCAGAATCATCACAGTTCAAATGGTATGCAACTCTAGCAAGTTTCAGTACTTATGAAACTCCCGATGTGGATTTTTGCCCCATGTTCTTATGACCTTGGCGTGAGGTCAAAATGTCATAAGTCACATGTCAAGTTCTTCCCATCATTATCCAGGTTAATTTGAACCCACCCGTACCTACCCTTGACGTAGGCCAAAATGGCAGTACGACTGTCCCAAACCAACGCATTCTATCTATGCAACAGATAAATATCCGGCAGCTACCAATCACTATGCCTTGGCGTGAGGTCAAAATACATAGCTTGAATACTACCGAATATTTAACTGAAATGATGGAGGGCTACGAATGGTTTTGGCTAAACCGTGAACGTAGTGAACTTGATATAATCGATGGAACGAGATAGCTTTTAAAAGGAGTGGCTCAAGCTCCGCATTTAAAAGTTGTTTTTGAAAAGAACCGAGTGGTTTTCCGAAAGTGTTCCAACGACTTTAATCTTGGTTTATTTTCTTGCATTAGTTCTTTTAATGCGTGATATTCTTGCATTAGTTCTTTTAATGCGTCCCATCATTTAATCCTACCATTGCAGAAAACAACCAAAATATGACGTACGCTTATGCCATTCGCATTCACCACGGGGCCCCGTCATTACCCGTTAGGTTACTTAACTAACGACAGAGCGGGGGCTGGGCTAGCGCGGCTGTAAAACATAAGCAACGCCTAAATAATATCATATATAGATATATTGCAATGATAGCCATTTCAGATCACAGATGAACACATTGGATATACTAGAAATCCGCAAATCGTACGAGCCTGTAACGAAAAGTAGATTACACGGTCGCGGTGAATAGCCAATACCCCACCCAAGACCCCTACGGGTGCGGCAAACTACCCGCCAAGTACCCGAAGCGAAGCAACCTCCCTCAACCCCGTGAGTAGGCCACTCGACACTTCGGCATACCCGGTAGTTTGTGCACCCCCTCCATGGGTCTATCCTAGGAGCAAAAACAGTAAAAAGAAATTATACAATGACGGCTACAACCCCGACCCGGTTGTGCGGCCATACAAATAATAATTACATCAATTTACAAATTTACATGAATTGAAAGAAAAGAAAACTCTCGTCTCACAACCCTCCGGCTATTCACCCGCGACAATCCAATGAATTCATATACACATTCCAATAACATTACAGATCACAGATTTGTATAACCCGCACTAATCGGCATATAGCGATTAGCAGACGTTCAATACAAATATCACATCACAGATAAAAACCCGTCAGCTCAAGTCTTTAGAAGTTCGATCAAAAATACGGATTTTTAGGCCCCAAACACAAAATTTTCGTTCTGGAAAATCTGGGCAGAAAATACATATTCCAAAAATCCCAAAACAACCCAATAAAAACACTGCAAAAAATTTGGACCTCGGCCGAGTCAACTCGGCCGCGGAATCGCGGCGGGAGCGTGCTCCCGCCGCGTTTCCGCGGCGCTTTGACCGGTTCGTGGGACCAAATTTCGTGGGTGTTTAATAAAAACCCTGAGCCGATTTTTAAGATGAAATTTATCAATTTTACAGAACTTTAAAAATCGACAGCAACTTTGAATTTCGGGTTTAATTCGGGACTTTTTCTTTGATCGATCTTCTAGTTACTTTGCTAACATGTTAGATAGAGTTTAACTAGGCTCTGATACTACTGTAAGTCCATGCTACCTCTCCCGGTACTTTCGGGCATGCGGAATTTGGTGAAAAACAATTTTCTAGAGGCGGTAACATGGACTCAAAACCGGATCTTTGTTAAACATCTAACTAACAACCTAAGTAGGAGTTGTTAACTACTCGGTTAGGGGGTTATACCTTTCTTACTTGAACTCCTTCGTCTTCAAACCTCGATGGTTGTCCGGATCGGCTTCACCCCGTCGTCTCCTTGCGCCGAAGATCGATCCACCTGAAAGCTTCTACCTTTGGCTTCTTCTTCGAACTTTGAAGAAACTAGTTCACTCGGTTTGCTAAACCATGTGAACTAGAGTGAGTAGAGGAGAGTGTGTTGGGATTTTCTCTATGGTTCTTGGTTCTCAACACATGAGACAAGTGAACCATAGACTAAAGAGAGGGAGAGCAAGAGGAAGGAGATGAGAGCTCAAGAACATAAGAGAGAGAATGAAAATGATAGAATGAGCAAGACTTTTCTCACTTGGCTCTCATAATCCAAAAACCATCATCACAAAAATAGTAATCAAGTATTGTGTAAATGGTTTAAGTCAAAATGGCTATATCATTTCATGCACTCATATTGCACAAGAGAACAACCAAGTAAAAAGTCTTTGCCATGAAATGATAGCCATTGTCATCATGATGGTCAACTAGTCCAACCTAGTCAACCGGTCAACAAAGTCAACAAGTCAACAAAGTCAACCCCTCAACAACCATGTCACCACAATACTTAATTAATATTATTGTTAATTACATATCATATTCTCATTAGGGTTGAGCAAAAAGTCAATAGTCAACAGTCAACGGTCAACAACCCTAATGAGAATTCTCTGCTTCTGTCTCTCCGTCAACTGTGCATACACACCCGCATTCGCGTTCCGAGGAACACGAATACAAACTGGATAAAACCAATCCCAATACGTACACTAGGATCTGGCTTAAACCAAAGCCCGCTAGTGTAAACTGTCCGGACACTAAACGTGCACAAGTGCACGGATGTGACTGAACCCTGTCGCAAAACCATGCGACCTGTTGCAAAACAATGCGACCTCTACTCTTTTGCCTAAAGGCGAATAGCTTTCTGTGTGGGACTCTAAAGACTCGACACTACGCTGCCAGTGGGTTTAACAACAGACCGCAAGCGGCACTAGCTGTGCGTAACGGTCCCCAGGTAGATGCCGACAAGAAGACTGACGAGGTGAAACCCATCTGAACTCCTACTGAGCCTGAATGTGACAATCTCCGTACAGTCCGGTCTGTTCGTCTGATACATCGTATGGCGGGCCTAGGGGGGCGGTAAACGTCAGTCCCCTAATAGCGGTACAAGTCGTGTCGGAGTGAAGCCCAAAACACCCTGAGATAGCACTGGAAGCCTACCAGTATATCTCGCTTGCCCTGGCCAGGGACTACTCGTGTAATGGCTCTCCTAGACACAGCGCGATGTCAACCCCCAATACCGGGAGAGACGAATCCTGTCTAACCGTCACTGCCTCCAAGTGCTTCGGGACTGCACCCAACTACTACCTGTTTGCACGACTCCTTTGAGCCGTGGTAGGGTAGTAATCAAAGTACAGTGGGAACACACTCGAGGCGAAGTGACAGTGTCAAGTCAGCGGACTAAGCTGTACTCATGTCACCTGGGAACTGATAACCGACGATAGGTATAATACCAACCGGTCAGTTCCCGACGAGTCCTGTCCAGTGTACTCGTAACCCAACGAGCACCCGCATACTATCTCCAGTACGACGTACTGATGGCTGTGGGACAGACCATCTCCCACTCTGGGATGAGAAGCGCATGCGCTAGTCTACTCCGGAGTACCGATGCCCTGTCTCGATAGTCCTGCGACTAGGGACCTGCATAAGGATGTGCTTATAGATTACCCAGCCCCCACTAGTGTGACTGCCATCACAACGCTGGTAATCAAGCAAAGATCCTAAGGGCTCCACTAATGTGTATAGGTGATATACTAAAATAAACACATGTACACATTGAAGTAGAAACAAACCTAGTAGCATACTACTATTTTGAGCAAGATTGTATATACAAGGTGAATATCCCAAGCTTCCATTAAGTAATATACAAACTAGTATGATACAGTAATGGCCTCTAGGGCATATATACTAACAAACAGCAATAATGAGCGAGACCAGAATACTAGACACAACGATAACTAATATGGTCTAACAACTACACTACACTATAGGGCTGAGATAACAGGCTAACTGAAGGTAAGGAAACCGCCTAACATCTGAGTCGATACATACATATATATATATTAGTCGGTGATTCTGCCTCGATAATATCACATCCGATACCATATCTATAGCCAGATATTCCCAAGTCAAGAGTGCGGATCAAACATCAATATATAGCTCGTACGTAAATCCTTCGTACGGCATCCCAAATCTGGGTACGGGTCAATATCACATTCATCATACTATTCATCTGGTATCCTCTTTATCAAATATTATGATCGGGGTACTGATCTGCGTCTAGTACAATACTGATACCGCCTAAGTATGCATGCACGTGTGTGAAACACTACGTCAAAGGACCCGCTACAACGTCATGTCGTATCTCAAATACGAACCCTGCCATATCACCGATCTCACGGCCTAAAATCAAATCTCATCGACTCATCTCAATCCCAACTACTATCCTCAAATCCAGTATATGATCACATAGTCCCATACCCATGTGAACACATAAATACATATTCCTAAATACGCATATGTGACAGAAAGAATGTATGCAAGCATGTATGTGCGTGCGTGTGTGGGTGCAACCACTACTCTAGGGTTTCGCTACTAATACTAAACCAATCAAAGAACACCAAAAATCCATCTTTATCGTCAATAAACTCAATCAACATATAATAAATATATGTGTGTATACGTATTCATATACATCACCACGAACTGCGGGGGTGCTATACGCCATCCACCCGACTTCTCCCCGTAGATATAAATCTACTCACCTGATCTTCGCTCGCCGGTGCCAACGTCGCCACGAGCTTGCTTGTCGTCTCGAAGTCCACATGGCGTACCTACATATCATAACGCACTGTATCGCATTAAAATCCGACTCATGACCAAAATGACACACGAATCCCATATAGGTCAAAACCTATGGTCTGCTTTCACAAATCAACCCAAAAACCCTCGACATCGGTGTACAAACGTCGATTGATTAAGAAAAACACCCAACATACCAATCATGGTTTCAAAACTCACTAACTGCATAAGAAATAGGGTTTAATTCATCAAAACCATAAAATTAAACCAATCGTTTTGTTTTCCAAAAACCTAGTTAGCACAAATTCCCATTTCGGTTAAAAACTTGATGTTTTAACCAATCTACCAATTTTAACGATTCAAATGGCCAAAATGCTCATTAAATAAAATAATTAGGTCATACAAATCACTTTCATAAATTAAACTCATCAATTTGTATAAATTCCAAATTCCTAGTTTGCAAAAATACCGATTTTAACTCTTTTTAAAGTAAAATTCACAATTTTACAATTAAGCTTGGTTTTGCATATACTAAAATATTAAACCACAATTTATAATGTTAATAATGCCATGAAACCCTAATTAGATTTTTAATCTCACTAATTTTCATTAACCCGAAATTCTAGTTTGCAATTTACCAAATTTTAACACTTTTAAAGCAAAAATACATAATTCAACAACTAGACTAGATTTCGCACAACCTAAGGTGTTAAACTACTCATAATCATGTCAATGATGTGATGAAACCCTTACCATATTTTAATTCTCAATTTATCATAATATTTTAAAAACCTAGTAAGCACTAGAATTGAAAATTGGCGCAAACATCGCGGATTTACGATATAGCAATCACATCATCGCACCATCATCCAAACTAACCCACTAGATATCCCCAACATTCAATTTGACCCACTTGGGATGCTTCAAACCCAAATTATAAATTCAACCCCCTTCTTGAATTTCATCACACAAGCAACAACAACCAAATTAACACTTTAAAAGCCTATTTTAGCATAATCAAACTACAAATTAAACATTAGATTAGAATTATACCTCTAAGGTTTGAAACCCTAGGTTTCTATAGCCTCGAAAGACACCTCCTTTCACCATGCTTTAAACCAATTTGAGTGTTAGAAGAGGTTGAATAGGGATTAGCTTTGAATTAGTGAAGGATTTGTCGATTTTTAATGGATTTTGAGATGGATTTTGAAGCAAATGAGATGGGGAAATGGGGGAGAATTGGGGTTGCAGTAGCAGGGATTTTTGGCCAAGGGGGGAGATGGGGAAAAGTGAGGGAGTGTTGTGTGGAAATATCCAAGTCAAAGCCCTCACAATTTACCATAATACCCCCACCCATTTAACTTATATTAAAACCTTTCATTCACATGAATGAAGACAACAAGAGGGGGAAAATTTTTGGGCTGCTGAAATAGTGGTGGGGTCGGCTAAATAAGAGGGGTGAGGTTGTGAGAGAGTGTACAAAAAAATTCTATGCAAAAAAGACCCCCCACAATATGATATTTGCAAGTTAAAGCTTAATTAATTAAATTTTTTGTTTCCTTCGATTATAAGTAAATAGAACTTAAAATAAAATACTAAAAATTTATATTACTAACTATATTTTAATTAACATGATTCTAAAGAATAAAATTAGCCCATTTAAATTTGTATTTATCGCTAATATAATGTATTTTTAACAACTTAAAATAATATTAAAAATAGTAAAATAGGGAATTTTTTTTAAATGACCAGAAATTTATAAGTAACTCATTAGCTACTAAAAACTAGCAATTACCTATCCAAATTGGGTATAATTAGGCCTATACTACAAAATAACAAAAATGACGATTTACGGAAAAATACCAAATTTTCACCGATTTTCGGGAAAACACCAAAATGACTTTTCAAGGCGTTACAATCTTCCCTCCTTAAAGAAATTCAGTCCCCGAATTTAATTTAAAACTCCCCCCAAATACTAAAACATTTAGCAAAACCATTAAGTCGTCGGGGTTCCGAAATCATAAATACATAAAACAAATTATAGCGCAATGCATGCACATGAGTAATGAGCAGATAACTCAAAATCGAAACTCCGTCAAGCATCCCGCAATCATCGGAGTCAATGTAAAGACACGAATGCCAAATCCCAAGCAAAACCAATATGATATAACTCGGAACTATACATGTAAATATCAAATCTATATATGTAAATATCTAAAGGAAGTGCATGCCAAATCTTTTAAAGTCGATGTGCACTGCGCATAGCACTGCACAGTGGCGGACGTCTAACATAAGAAAATAACCATATACATATATACCTTTTGTTTAATGTGTACGTTCCGCCGTTTTGGAAACAATTTAGAAGGTTTTCCTTGTTTTAAACGTTCCGTGTCATATCAGACACGTAGGTAAATACTGAGACTATAGCTCGCTTTTTGGAAATCCATTTGAAATCTATTAATGCATGCAAAATATACTTAGGTACTGTCCTCTGACTAGTCCTGCTCAGTACGAAAACACATAGCAATACCATAAAACGTACTGCTCCACAAGAAATCACTCCCAAAATGTACATATGAAAACCATGTGCGTCTAAGCGTACGGAAATCAAATCCAAATATGTGCCATACATGTGCACAGAAACAACATCTAGGTGCAACGGGTGTGCACACAACATCTGTCATAGGCAAAGTGTGTGCCTGACAGCAAAATCAGGTGCATCTGACATGCACGAAGAATCTCGATTTAGTGCATCTGGTGTGCACCAAAATCGTATCTCATAACATGCGTCCAACATGCGCGAAAATCCAAATCAGGTGCATCCATCGTGCACGAAATCATGAAATCCAATATCAAGCACTGAATATGCGCAAAATTCAATCAGGTGTACAAGGTGCACAAAACAAATATCGAGCATCACCATCGAAATCGAAGTCCAGTGCAACTGTAGTGCACAAAATGCATATCACTACACTGCAAGCATATGCGAACTATACCGAGTGCAAAAACCAAATCGTGTGCGTACATATACACAAAATCAACTCAATGTATGAAACCCATAAAATCATAAACATGTAAGACCAAGGCACGAAAACGATATCAAGTGCAACAACTGTGCAAAAATCGTAAATACTCAGTAGGGGCAACCATGGTGCATGAAAACAAATATCATGAAACTCAATCATCAAAATCAATCATGCGAATAGATCGCCCAAAATACCGAAATCAAGTATGGCGGAATAGTCCCACTCAAGCACATCCTCCAAGAATCTCTGGTCAACTGTCGTGGTCACTCATTGCATGTCTCGTCGACGATCATGAATTCTGGCTTGCTGGTGTGCGTAACATGACCACTCTTGGGTCCAAGTCTTCTCGTAATTTATTCCTGAAAGGTCTTGTCGAGGTCTCTCCCAAATCTCGTCTCTGTCGAACTATCCGGAAGTCATTGTCCTTTACTATATCTGTTTCTTGTTCCGGAACGGCTGCATACTCATCGCGACTCCTTCTGGAAGGTATATCCAAGTACACCTCGGCATGCGTATTGCATCTCTGATGTCGGCGGAGTGGAACATCATTGTTCAGTTGATAAAACTGCACATTTGTTATCACATTTTTCCTACCATTTCCATATTAAAAAAGGTCTTTATTATAATATATCATACATATGAGGGTTTATGTGTAAAAATACTATTTACCATGTGTTGATATATTATAATTAGCATTTGGTAGGAAAATGTATATAATATTATCGACCTAATCCTAGTAGAACTATGTCTACTAAATATTATTTAAGTTGTTGTGCAGAATTTTTCCAAGACTAAAATCAAGGAAATCAAGTTGTTAAAGAAAAATTGCTTAATTAAGAAAGCAAAACTTGGAGACCAAGTCTGGCTGCAACTACGAGAAGATTTCAAAGATCTAAAGGTCTCAGATATTGCCACATGTCACAAGGATGAAGCCCTAAAATTTTGATCAAGTGATCTTGACCAATGGCCGCGGATCCGCGGCCATACCCCCCCTTAGGCCGCGGATCCGCCGCAATACAGAGGAGTTAGGGTCTGCTATTTTTGAGGGTGAATCTTTGCTGTTAAACTTCCATATTTGGAAGCAAAGGTTCTGGCTTTGGGACTATAAATATGGACCGAGAGCCTCTTGGAAAAATCATCAAGCCGACGAGATCACGAAGTCCAAGACGGCTCACGCATCCAGGCTGATCATCAACTGTTCGTCTACCTCCTTGGAAGAGATCGAGAAGCAAATTAGTATTTGTAATCATTTTCTAAGGAATCAAAGTGTAATGAATATTGTTGATTAATAAAGGTAGCTCTTTTTCCTATTCTATTTCTTTGTAGTTTAATTATGCAATTTCTTTCCATCTCTTTTTCTCCCAACATGCACGAGTAATTCTCCGCTTGTTACGGTTCGTAGGATTAGGGTAGGCTCATGGATGATGAACATCCCTATATTGGTTGTGGAAATATTCGATGTGTGGGGTATTGATTTTATGGGTCCTTTTCCCAACTCCTTTGGGAATCTATATATCTTGTTAGCGGTTGATTATGTCTCGAAATGGGTGGAAGCTATACCGTGTCGCACTAATGACAACAAAGTTGCCATTTGATTTATCTTTTTTTTTATGTGTAGTAGTTAACCGCAATCAGAACGGTGTCGCGTGTAGCTAGACCGAGATGAGTACGGGTCGTCCTCTGGGAAACGTTGAATTTTTTACTCTTACTTTAGACGTGTTGAAAGAGAGAGGAGGAATAAAGAATTTTGTGAATGGTTTCTAGATCCACGTTAAGCACTAATGCAGAATATAGATCTAGATTATTTATGGATGTAGCTAATATAATAAGGGGGCTTGTAGGGTTCGTTAAGATTTAGTAGTTATGGATGATTAATTAAAAGTTACCCTAATCCATGATGTGAAAGAGTGTTTTTGTAGTTAACCGCAATCAATAACAGTGTCGCATGTAGCTAGACCGAGATGAGTACGGGTCGTCCTCAGGGAAACGTTTAATCTTTTACTCTTAGTTTAGACGTGTTGAAAAAGAGAGGAGGGATAAAGAATTTTGTGGAATAGTTTCTAGATCTACGTTAAGCAAGAATTCAAAATATATAGATCTAGATTATTTTAGGGATGTAGTTAATATAATAAGAGGGTTTGTAGGGTTCGTTAGGATTTAGTAGTTATGGACGATTAATTAAAAGTTACCCATTTTATCCTTTAATAGATTTAAAACTAGAACGACGGTGATGCGTGTAGATTAGGGTTTCTGGAGGGAAAAGGAATCCCACTCTTAACCCTTATCTCGACACGGAACTCCGTTCATATCTAGCTATTACCAAAACAATCATTAATCTAATCTCTAATCGCGGTCGGAACTAACAATGAATTGTTAGCGCGCCCGATTAGGATGTTAATGATTCTTTTGATAAAGTTTATAAACTTTATAGGACTTAAAAAGAGTTTAGCGATTTTCATCATCCATTAGCCTACCCTAATCCTACGAACCCTAACAAGCGGAGAATTACTCGCGCATGTTGGGAGAAAAAGAGATGGAAAGAAATTGCTTAATTAAACTACGAAGAAATAGAATAAGAAAAAGAAAGCTACCTTTATTAATCAACAATATTCATTACACTTGAATCCTTAGAAAATGATTACAATTTCTAGTTGCTTCTCGATCTCTTCTAAGGAGGTAGATGAACAGTTGATGACCAGCCTGGATGCGTGAACCGTCTGGGACTTCGTGATCTCGTCGGCTTGATGATTTTTCCAAGAGGCTCTCGGTCCATATTTATAGTCCCAAAGCCAGAACCTTTGCTTCCAAATATGGAAGTTTAACAGCAAAGATTCACCCCCAAAAATAGCAGACCCTAACTCCTCAGTATTGCGGCGGATCCGCGGCCTAAGGGGGGGTATGGCCGTGGATCCGCGGCCATTGGTCAAGATCTCTTGATCAAAATTTTAGGGCTTCATCCTTGTGACATGTGGCAATATCTGGGACCTTTAGATCTTTGAAATTTTCTCGTAGTTGCTGCCAGACTTGGTCTCCAAGTTTTGCTTTCTTAATTATGCAAGTTTTCTTTAACAACTTGATTTCCTTGATTTTAGTCTTGGAAAAATTCTGCACAACAACTTAAATAATATTTAGTGGACTTAGTTCTACTAGGATTAGGTCAATAATATTATATACATTTTCCTACCAAATGCTAATTATAATATATCAACACAAGGTAAATAGTATTTTTACATATAAACCCTCATATGTATGATATATTATAATAAAGACCTTTTTTAATATGGAAATGGTAGGAAAAATGTAATAACAAATGTGCAGTTTTATCAACTGAACAAATACCCCCAAACTTATCTTTGATCATCCCGAGCAAACTAGTTTATTCAAGAGAAGGAGAAAAAGAAAGGAGAAAACTAAGCACACTTTCGTAGGCAAACACGATTGCATTGAGCACGTGCAACAAGCCGTTAAACCTCTAGGTGTCCCTAGTAGGAGGAGTGTTGTCTCCTGAGGGTTTTCAGCGGATTACACCCACAAAATCTTATAACAAAAGAGAGATGGTGAAATTTACATATAAAGATAAGAACCATAAAAGAAAGACTTTGAAAATAAGAGTTTCCAATTATACTAGCTTTTCAGTTGTCATGAGCCCTATCTTAATAGTCATAACAAAAATGTTAGAAATCACATCATCCCTCAATAAAACATCGTCTTTATTCTTCATTCCTACCTTTCATTCAAACATCGATCATATACCCCTACGTGTATGAAATGGACATCCCTACACTCGGAGAATTCAATTCAAGCTATCATACTCTTGTCCATCTACCTTAGTACTTTTTAACTTGATGAATATTCAGATTTGCTCACACATTTTCATGCGACCGTTAATACTTCTTGAGGTACTAACCGACCGATTACTCATGTGCTTGCTGATTCGGTGATAATATTTTCCTCGTCTTGCACCACCTAAGGCTTAGCAGTGACTCCCAGACCAGTTGGCCTTAGGGCACTTGGTGAAGAGGCACCCTCGCTATATTTTTTTTATTGCTGCCTTGGCGATAACAAAACCAGTGTTCATTTTTCTTTTCACCATTTTATATTTTAATCATTTTTTATTTCCTTAATACTTTGGCTTTTAGACAAGAGCATTTCAAGATATCCTCTACTATCCCGAGTTTCATGACGTGTGTAAGTACGTATAGTAGGGTATCAACATTCAAATGTTTGGCTTCCAGAATAGAAACTATTTTTCAGACTTAATTTTATCCTCAGATTAGTGACTTCCTTCATCTTACTAACCCTTGGGACAACAGCTCATAACTACTTATTACTAGTTCGTTTAAGAAAACTTCTAATTTTCTTGGTTTTCTTAAACTATTCCTATCTTTTGGATGTAATTTTTCACTTTCTACTCTTTTGTTATAAAAGAATTTTTTTAAAATTTTTTTTGAAAATGTTGTGCTTATGCAAAGTATGATGCAAATTGATGCGTAAATAAGCACAAACCTCTCCCAAACCTGCTTACAGCAGCGTCCTCACTGATGTCATCCGTTAAGCTCAAAAATCTGTAGACTTGGGAGGAAATTATTAATGGGGGCAAGAATATATGAAAGTGAAAATCCTCCCCCAAACTTATTTTTGGCTCACAATTTTGTAAAAATCATTTTCTTTCAAGAGCCAAAATATACCCCCCTAAACTTAAACAATTTTAATCTTTTAAAATCACACGAGGGGGTCAAGGTTATTGGTTAATGCCAAGCTTTGCAAAGACCGAAGGTCAACACCAACCATTCAAAAATTTTATCGATAAGCGCCAAGATTGGTGGAAGAACATGTCACCTTTTAACGTGAAGAAGTGGGGAGGTGACAAGAGGTGTAATGAAAAAGGATTGCATCTCAATTTGGAAAGACGATACAGTGATAGTGATGATGGATTACTCGCATTTTCATGATTGTCCAGAAGAAGGGGTGGAGGTCCAATTTCTTCATCTTGGAGTTGATTCATGTCAACACCCGTGTCTTGTAAAAATGCGAGTTCATCAGCGAAAATTTCCTCAAAGCTTTCATCGATACCCCGAAAAATAATGTCATCAGAAAAAATGGGGTGATCGTCAGACTCTATAAAAAGTTTCTCATCAGTGTTAGATGTTGACCCGGACAACTCGGTGGAAGAGTCCGTGTCAAGCAATAACATATGAAAAGAGTCAGAATTATGAGGTTGATCAAATTCGCTGTTGTCGACATCCATTAATTCGACAGAACACACATGAGAATAGGGTTCGGAGGGTCCACTTCCTAACTTGTAAATGTTAAGCTCAATTGACTTCTTTCCAAAGGATAGGGTCATAGAGCCGTTTCTACAATTGATTACTGTGTTGGAAGTGGCCAAAAAGGGTCGACCGAGTATCACCGGGATTTGATTGCGTGGGTTTGCCACAGGCTGTGTATCAATAACGATAAAGTCCACAGGAAATATAAATTCCCCGATTTTGACTAACACATCCTCTAGCTCACCCCTGGGTTGGGTGATAGATCGATCAGCTATCTGAAGAGTGCAATGCGCAGGTTTTAACTCTCCGATCCCTAATTGCCCATAAACAGAATACGGAAGCAAGTTAACACTAGCACCTAAATCGAGTAGAGCACGATTGATATTTTTACCCCCAATAGAAATAGAAATTGTAGGACTTCCGGGGTCCTTTCATTTCTTGGGTAGTTGTTGCGTAAAAGCAGTGCTCACATTACTCGCAAGGAAAACTTTTTTAGGTACTTGAACTTTTCTCTTCCTAGTGCACAAGTCCTTTAGGATTTTCGCATATGACGGAACTTGTTGAATAGCATCTAGGAGAGGAATGTTTATGTTAACTTGCTTAAAAATTTCCGCAATCTTCTCCATTTGTGGACTTGGTCTGTTGCCCCTTAACCTGTTTGGATAAGGTGCTTTATCAATAAGGGTTTGGTCCAACATTGGAGAAGTTTGTGGGGATGGAATGGATCCCAGAATTGGAGTGGGGATCGTTTTAGGTAGATTCGAGGAAATGGGCGAAGGGTTCGAGCCTTGGGGAAAACGGAGAATAGGCTCGGGCGAAGGTGGGAGACTAGACGAATTAGGGGAAGAAGAAGAAGCTGGGGTATCATTAGAGTCACTATCATCACATTGCTCACCCACTCGGTTATTCAGCACTTTTCCCGATCTCAACCTGGTAACAGCACTCACATTATGACTTTGTGAGTGGCCAGGATTAGGTATGGGTTGAGATGGGAGTTTCCCTTTCTCTCTCGCACTCATTGCGGCGTTTAACTGTGCGAGTTGGTTTTCTATTGATTTAATACTCTCGCCGTGGGAGGCGGAGTCTTTCTGTATGGTATCAATAGAAGACTTCATCTCAGCCGACAATTGCATGGAATGTTTCATGAACATATCCAAAGATTGTGCGAGTGAAGAGTTGTCAGTACCGGCCGCTTGTGGTGTAGAAGTGTTGGCCGGATTTTGGAAATTTTGTGACTGAAAGGGGAGATGATTTTGTGGTTGTGGTTGCTGTGGAGGAGGTATTTGATAATTGCTTTGTTGGTTTTGGTTCCAAGCAAAGTTAGGATGATTCCTCCATCCTTGATTGTACGTGGAAGAAAAAGGATCGTTTCTAGGTTGCTGCTGAAAAGCAGCATTAGTTTGAACCGATGCATTCATAGGACATTCTTCCATTAAGTGTGAAGGATTCAAACAGCAACCACAGACGTTCTTAGGAAGCGCGACCTGATTTAGGGAGAATGATGAGAACTTATTTTCAATAGCGTCGAGTTTCTTCTGCATCGCTGCCATTTCGGCTTTTACTGCGATGGAAACATCGAGCTGATGAATACCTTCCCTAGATGAAGGTGGTCTTACGTTTTCCCACTGCAAAGTGTTTTCAGCGAGGTCTTCCAGATACTTCCAAGCTTCACCGTCATCTTTAGACATGAAATTGCATTGACACATTGTTTCAAGCATCTGCTTTGTTGCTGGATTAATGCCCTCATATATAATTCGGCATAAATCCCATCTATTGATTCCATGATGAGGACATTGGACAAGCAGATCCTTGAAACGTTCAAAGTACTTCCAAAATGGTTCATTGGGAAGCTGGGTGAACTGGTTGATCTCGCTTCTAACACGGGCTGTCTTATGGTTTGGGTAAAACTTCTTAAGAAATGCTATGACGAATTCATCCCAATTAGTGATAGAGTGTGCGGCAGTATTGTAAAGCCATTTTTCTGCTAAGTCGCACAGTGTGAATGGGAGAAGACGTAAGCGCATAGCATCTAAAATCAATTGTGAAGTACCTATCATTACGCATACGTTTTCGAATTTGGTAATGAAAGCGTATGCGTCTTCCGATTCAAGCCCGTGAAATTTGGGCAGCAGATTGATGTAGTGGGGTTTAATTTCGAAATTATCCCCGTTAGGTGGTTGAAGAGATAGACAAGTGGGAAGAGGACCACGGATAGGATAGCATCTCTCTTGGAGAGAGATGCGCGGTGGATTCTGCGCACCTACGGGTGGTGGCAGCGTGGTGTTATATTCTGATGGAGTGCCGTCCATCTCGGTCGTGGTGTGTGGTGGGGAAAAGAAGATGAAGAAGTACTGACTTCGGCGTCGATAGCAGGAACGCGGACAAGATGGGCACTAGGATCCCGTATCCAGCCGAGCATGCACTAAGCGGGTTTAGTGCAAGTGGCAGCATGTGTGTGTTTTAAAATTGGTTTGTTTTTGAAAAAGTGGGACTCAAGACAAATCACTCTAAAATGCACATGCAATCCTAGAACTAAGGTCACCTGGTCCAGTCTCTAGACCGCTCCTAGACTTCCAAAAGACAAGCCGCGGGATCAATCCTCTACCGCCTCCGTACTACCCTTGTAGCCAGGTAAGTAGGAAGGAACCACAGTAGTGGGCCTAATTAAAAACCACTAGCTTTTGACACACTTGCCTAGGCACTACAAAAGTAATGCGGATAAACGATAGATTACCCACGACCTTCCTCTGTCCTTATTGAGCGCGACAGTCCTTAGAGTCTGGTCTAGATATTTTTTTTAATGAAGGGTTGATCTAGATGCTCGGTTTATGATTTGTGGGGCTTAGGAAGGGTGATGAAATCCCTACCTAATCTTGATTTGGTCTTTGCCCCTTAAAGTCCGTATTAAAATATGCAAAACAAAACCAATCACAAAACTTTTGCAAAAAGATTTTTTCTTTTTGCGGTGCTATTTTGCAAAGAATCCTGCAGAAAATAGATTTTATTGGATTTTAGAGGAGAGAGAAAGAGTTAAGAAAGATACTAGAGGAGTTTGGAACCCTAGATCTCCTGTTTCCTTAAGTCTGTGACTCCAGATCTCCTTGCAAAAATTCACGCACAAATCGTTAAATATGCAATTTGCAGTTTTGTTTTAATAATGATATGAATCGTCTAAGAGTTCAACACAAATAGTAAGAATAAAAAATTACGCACGTATCCCCGACAACGGCGCCATTTGATTGATGTGAAAGAGTGTTTTTGTAGTTAACCGCAATCAATAACGGTGTCGCGTGTAGCTAGACCGAGATGAGTACGGGTCGTCCTTAGGGAAACGTTTAATCTTTTACTCTTACTTTAGACGTGTTGAAAAAGAAAGGAGGGATAAAGAATTTTGTGGAATTATTTCTAGATCTACGTTAAGAAAGAATGCAAAATATATAGATCTAGATTATTTTAGGGATGTAGTTAATATAATAAGAGGGCTTATATGGTTCGTTAGGATTTAGTAGTTATGGACGATTAATTAAAAGTTACCCATTTTATCCTTTAATAGATTTAAAACTAGAAAGACGGTGATACGTGTAGATTAGGGTTTCTGGAGGGAAAAGGAATCCCACTCTTAACCCTTATCTCGATACGGAACTCCGTTCATATCTAGCTTTTACCAAAACAATCATTAATCTAATCTCTAATCGCGGTCGGAACTAACAATGAATTGTTAGCGCGCCCGATTAGGATGTTAATGATTCTTTTGATAAAGTTTATAAACTTTATAGGACTTAAAAAGGGCTTAGTGATTTTCATCATCCATTAGCCTACCCTAATCCTACGAACCCTAACAAGCGGAGAATTACCCGCGCATGTTGGGAGAAAAAGAGATGGAAAGAAATTGCATAATTAAACTACGAAGAAATAGAATAAGAAAAAGAAAGCTACCTTTATTAATCAATAATATTCATTACACTTGAATCCTTAGAAAATGATTACAATTTTAGTTTCTTCTCGTTCTCTTCTAAAGAGGTAGGCGAACAGTTGATGACCAGCCTGGATGCGTGAGCCGTCTGGGACTTCGTGATCTCGTCGGCTTGATGGTTTTTCCAAGAGGCTCTCGGTCCATATTTATAGTCCCAAAGCCAGAACCTTTGCTTCCAAATATGGAAGTTTAACAGCAAAGATTCACCCCCCAAAAAAGCAGACCCTAACTCCTCTGTATTGCGGCGGATCCGCGGCCTAAGGGGGGGTATGGCCACGGATCCGCGACCATTGGTCAAGATCTCTTGATCAAAATTTTAGGGCTTCATCCTTGTGACATGTGGCAATATCTGGGACCTTTAGATCTTTGAAATCTTCTCGTAGTTGCTACCAGACTTGATCTCCAAGTTTTGCTTTCTTAATTAGGCAAGTTTTCTTTAACAACTTGATTTTCTTGATTTTAGTCTTGGAAAAATTCTGCACAACAACTTAAATAATATTTAGTAGACTTAGTTCTACTAGGATTAGGTCAATAATATTATATACATTTTCCTACCAAATGCTAATTATAATATATCAACACATGGTAAATAGTATTTTTACACATAAACCCTCATATGTATGATATATTATAATAAAGACCTTTTTTAATATGAAAATGGTAGGAAAAATGTAATAACAAATGTGCAGTTTTATCAATTGAACAGTCATCTTATCTAGATCTTGTACGAACTTCTTACTCCACTTTTCTCTAATGTCGACTGCTTCGGACTCGTCTCGTCGTGGCTGCATGGTCTGAACTCCAACGGCTATCCTTGTATCTGGAGTCTCCCAAGAAGTGTATCTCACCACCTACCATCCGAATGAAATCGAACCATCCGACCGATTCGTCAAAACCTCATAATCCCCCAAGAGCTCAACATCTTGGGTACAGTTTAATAGTATCGAGTAAATACCACAGTATCGATAGTCCAAGCCTCACTAATGGCGCCGCGGAACTGCCGCAAACCCTAAGGTTCAAAGGCTTTCACACGGTCATTATGTCGAGTTAGGGTTTCATTCTTCTAGAGAGTCCATAGAATTGCCTGCATGTCTTTCCGAACACTTTAAACTTGGAATAATAGGTTTCTGACATTCGATCGCCTCTGTCGACTCTCAACGTCTCCACGTGAAGTCGTCTCTAGCTGGAATCCATCTATCTGATGACCTTGCATCGGGGTAGCGAACGAACCACATGTCCTAGTCATTCATCCTCGATGACTAGCGACCTTCTCTCATCTCTTAGTACAACTCGTACTGCAGTAGCTCCAACATCTGGGGCGATATCTCATCATTCGCAGCAATAACTGGCTCACTCGTCTGCACGCTGAACAGTGCCTCGATCATCATGAATAAGCCATACACCAACGGTCATCAAAATCCGGCTGGCCTCTATCAGTGGCTCAATCCTCTGGTGCCGATCAGCACATCCGAGTAACCTCATACAGCGATCCATCCAACGCTCGTGGCGCAAAACACAATAAAAAGACACATCTCTGCAATCGTGTGTCGCCGGAATTACGTCCTGGTCAGTCCTCGTTCGTGACGAGCTCGTGCTGACCGTAACTCTAGCCGTAGCTCTCCCTGCCCGTAATCGTGGCAGCAAAACCATAACTGGTACCGATGAGGCTAGATCATAGGAAGGAATATAATACTGAACAAAGAAATGTACATCCTAAGGCTTCTTAAGCGGGGTAGCGTATCGTAAATATGCCGCAGAACATACGTACGGTATGTCACACTACTCAAGCTACCTACTCCATCAACCAAGGGTCATTTTACGCTCCGAAGGTAAAACCTAACGCTTTGATACCAATTTTGTCACGACCCGAAAGTACGGAACATGACCGACACTTAGACTACGAAATGTCTCGAGGCGTACGTGATCTAAGTAAGCCAAAAACCCAGAAATCCAAACCAAGAAAAGTAGTAGAGTGAAGGAAAAACCAATTTAAAGCAAGTAGTTTTAATAGCATAAGCCGTATTATGCGTTTTTAAAAACATCAAGTATTTTCTGAAAATTTAGGCAGAGTCTCCTTTGTAAATACTGGCCCCCAAACGGGATACAACATGAATAGTATACGAAATGAATAAAAAGGCATCCCCAAGCGGGAGCTAGCTCTTCGTCAATCAACGGTCACAACCACGCAAGCAATATAATATACAACGCCAAGGGCGAGAATCAAAACTCAAAAGGAAACTCAAAACAACAAGAAATCTATAGAAATACAACGCGCGACTCTAAGTTCGAAAGAATAAACATCATTGGTCTCTATCTCAGGAATAAATACATGTTTGGTTGATGGAACTTCTAGATACAACATAATAATAATATACAAAGTATAATGATGGATACGATACAAGTAAACCCACCTACTTGCAAGTCACCCGAAAAAGAAGCTGTGCCAGCAAAGCCGTAATGAAACCTGTATGGCAAAACCTGCAAAAAACTGTGTCATAATGGGGGTGAGTTGCCAGCTCGTGAGTAGAAAACATCTACGAACAGAAATCGCATGAACAATGCAATCCTAAGTCATACGATCATAATATATCCTCAAATATATAATCTGCAGCCTATAACAATGGTTAGGGTATACCTCTAAACAACGTTAATACCAAGTGCTCGTGTCAGTGCTTCAGGTAGCAATATATCATATGGATGAGGTATGAATGCATGAAAACAGAATACATGTAAATGAAGAAACTGCTTTCATAATTTAGTGAGATTTCTGTATTTTCAAAATGAGGTATCATAATTGAAATCAGCATAAATAGTGTCTAGTATCGACACAAAACATAAATCCCAATATCTCAATATCTCAGGCTCCGGCTATCCGGACTGGCCTGGATCATCAATCTCAGTACCTCGATGTCTCAAAATCTCAATGTCTCAATCTCACTATTTAGGACACCGTCAGTCCGGACCAGCCTCTACCATCAATCTCAAGACCACGACGGTATCCTCCGAATATCCGACGAGTCGGGTAAAATCACTGGTAGGTAGTCCTCCCCTACCAGGCTCATCGTCTACTACTCAAACTTCTTGTCCCGGGGTACCTTACCGGGCCCACCATGTACCCGAAATGGTTCATCCAACTTCTCGAATCGGGTCTCAAAATCCATCATCAAACTCATGGTGGACGACTCATACATCATGGGAAAACCGCATTTTTCATTTAAAAAAAGAGAGAGAAAAGAAGTTTATAAATGCTTTTGCGGTTTTCCCCCAAATCCAGGAAATCTCATGAAAATCCGAATCCAAATCATCAATAGCATGTACCCAGTGAATATAGGCATAAAAATCCATGAATGCGGCATAATAGTGAATAATAATATGCATGAAGCAGCAAGTAATAACTACGATGTCTAAACTAGCATATAAGACAAGTACACTAATATCATGTCTAAACTATTAGCTAACAAACTATGTCAATGAAATAGTATTTTCTAAAGTGTTCGTGACATGGCAATTACCGATGAAGATGTGTGTGAGCCGGCAAGTAAGTGTACGTGGAACATACGCATCATCGGTAATGGTACTGGTGGCCTAACAGCATGATATCAATAATGGAATATGAATCACAATATAAGTATGCGATGCGAAGCGAACATCAATAATGTGCGGGAGCAGAATACTAGACACAACGATAACTAATATGGTCTAACAACTACACTAAACTATAGGGCTGAGCAAACAGGCTAACTGAAGGTAAGGAAACCGCCTAATATCTGAGTCGATACACACACACACACACACACACACATATATATATATATTAGTCGGTGATTCCGCCTCGATAATATCATATCCAATACCATATCTATAATTAGATATTCCCAAGTCAAGAGTGCGGATCAAACATCAATATATAGCTCGTACGTAAATCCGTCGTACGACATCCCAAATCTGGGTACGGGTCAATATCACATTCATCATACTATTCATCTGGTATCCTCTTTATCAAATATCATGATCGGGGTACTGATCTGCGTCTAGTACAATACTGATACCGCCTAAGTATGCATGCACGTGTGTGAAACACTACGTCAAAGGACCCGCTACAACGTCATGTCGTATCTCAAATACGAACCCTGCCATATCAGCGATCTCACGGCCTCAAATCAAATCTCATCGACTCATCTCAATCCCAACTACTATCCTCAAATCCAGTATATGATCACATAGTCCCATACCCATGTGAACACATAAATACATATTCCCATATACGCACATGTGACAGAAAGAATGTATGCAAGCATGTATGTGCGTGCGTGTGTGGGTGCAACCACTACTCTAGGGTTTCGCAACTAACACTAAACCAATCCAAGAACACCAAAAATCCATCTTTATCATCAATAAACTCAATCAACATATAATAAATATATGTGTGTATACGTATTCGTATACATCACCACGAATTGCGGGGGTGCTATACGCCATCCACCCGACTTCTCCGCGTAGATATAAATCTACTCACTTGATCTTCGCTCACCGGTTCCGACGTCTCCACGCGCTTGCTTGTCGTCTCGAAGTCCACATGGGGTACCTACATATCATAACGTACCGTATCATATTAAAATCCGACTCATGACCAAAACGACACACGAATCCCACATAGGTCAAAACCTATGGTTTGCTTTCACAAATTAACCCAAAAACCCTCGACATCGGCGTACAAATGTCGATTGATCAAGAAAAACACCCAACATACCAATCATGGTTTCAAAACTCACTAACTGCATAAGAAATAGGGTTTAATTCGTCAAAACCATAAAATTAAACCAATCGTTTTGTTTTCCAAAAACCTAGTTAGCACAAATTCCCATTTCGGTTAAAAACTTGATGTTTTAACCAATCTACCAATTTTAACGATTTAAATGGCCAAAATGCTCATTAAATAACATAATTAGGTCATACAAATCACTTTCATAAATTAAACTCATCAATTTGTATAAATTCCAAATTCTTAGTTTGCAAAAATACCGATTTTAACTCTTTTAAAGTAAAATTCACAATTTTACAATTAAGCTTGATTTTGCATATACTAAAATATTAAACCACAATTTATAATGTTAATAATTCCATGAAACCCTAATTAGATTTTTAATCTCACTAATTTTCATTAACCCGAAATTCTAGTTTGCAATTTACCCAATTTTAACACTTTTAAAGCAAAAATACATAATTCAACAACTAGACTAGGTTTCGCACAACCTAAGGTGTTAAACTACTCATAATCATGTCAATCATGTGATGAAACCCTTACCATATTTTAATTCTCAATTTATCATAATATTTAAAAAACCTAGTAAGCACTAGAATTGAAAATTGGCGCAAACATCGCGGATTTACGATATAGCGATCACATCATCGCACCATCATCCAAACTAACCCACTAGATATCCACAACACTCAATTTGACCCACTTGGGATGCTTCAAACCCAAATTATAAATTCAACCCCTTTCTTGAATTTCATCACACAAGCAACAACAACCAAATTAACACTTTAAAAGCCTATTTTAGCATAATCAAACTACAAATTAAACATTAGATTATAATTATACCTCTCAAGTTTGAAATCCTAGGTTTCTCTAGCCTCCAAATACAACTCCTTTCACCATGCTTTAAACCAATTTGAGTGTTAGAAGAGGTAGAATAGGGATTAGCTTTGAATTAGTGAAGGATTTGTCGATTTTTAATGGATTTTGAGATGAATTTTGAAGCAAATGAGATGTGGAAATGGGGGAGAATTGGGGTTGCAGTAGTAGGGATTTTTGGCCAAGGGGGGAGATGGGAAAAAGTGAGGGAGTGTTGTGTGGAAATATCCAAGTCAAAGCCCTCACAATTTACCATAATACCCCTACCCATTTAACTTATATTAAAACCTTTTCATTCACATGAATGAAGACAACAAGAGGGGGGAAATTTTTGGGCTGCTGAAATAGTGGTGGGGCCGGCCAAATAAGAGGGGTGAGGTTGTGAGAGAGTGTACAAAAAAAATTCTATGCAAAAAGACCCACCACAATATCATATTTGCAAGTTAAAGCTTAATTAATTAAATTTTTTGTTTCCTTCGATTATAACTAAATAGAACTTAAAATAAAATACTAAAAATTTATATTACTAACTAGATTTTAATTAACATGATTCTAAAAAATAAAATTAGCCCATTTAAATTTGTATTTATCGCTAATATAATGTATTTTTAACAGCTTAAAATAATATTAAAAATAGTAAAATGGGGAAATTTTTTTAAATGACCAGAAATTTATAAGCAACTTATTAGCTACTAAAAACTAGCAATTACCTATCCAAATTAGGTATAATTAGGCCTATACTGCAAAATAACAAAAATGACGATTTACGGAAAAATACCAAATTTTCACCGATTTTCGGGAAAACACCAAAACGACTTTTCAAGGCGTTATAGTTTATCAAGAAAGGTTTTAGGAAATCATGGGTCAAATTTTAGCGTAATTGGATGATAGTGTCGTTAGCTGGTTTTTAGTCGCGAAACCCTAGAATGAGGTACATGCACACACACGCGCTTGCATTTTATTTTCTTATGCGTATATGGGGATATATACACACACACACACACACACACACACATGGATGATGAGGATAGTATATGATATTTGGAGATGAGTCGATGTGATTGGGTTGGATGCCATGAGATCGGTGATGTGATTTGGGTCGTGTTATGAGATACGACATATTATATTAGCGGATCGATGGGCGATGTGTTTGTAAGTCCACGTTACCCACCCCGGTTCTTACGGGGAGGCGGAATAGGTAAAAAACGATTTTTGACACAGGGTAACATGGACTAGAAAAAGAGAATCTTTGCTAAACAAAAACCTAGCAAACAAACTACAAGTTTAGCTACTCGGTTAGAAGGTTATACCTAGGTCTTGAACTCCTTCTCTTCTTGCTCCTTGGAGTGGTTTGAACGGCTCCTCCTCGTAGTTTTCTCTTTGCCGAAGAAGGATCCACCCGAAGGCCTCTACCTTGAGCTCCTACCTCAACCTAGAGGTTGTAGGGTTCCTAGGCACACCCATGAGGTTCTACAAGTAATCAAACATGGCCAATTCAAAAATTTTCTATGTGCCGAGAAACCCTAAACTAGATCGTTACTAGAGGTAAGGCGATGCAAGCAAGTAAACAACTTTATTGCTAAAGGAAAGTGACTACAATCTTTGTAGATCCGGTCCTCCACTTCCTTGGCTCCGTGATGACATCCCTCCGCTGTACTCATCGGAATCCTAGACTCTCGCGGTGGTTTCATCGGAGAAAAGATCGGGCTAGGTCGTCGACTTCGACGCCGAAGATGATCTACGTCGAGGTAACTCAAGATCAAGCTCCAACTTCACTAAGTCATGAAACTTGTGAAGAAAACACCCTATACTACATGGCAAGTGGTAGAGGATGAAGAAATAGGAAGTGGGTTCACTTTAGAATTGGATTTCTCACTCTTTTTCTCAAGTCACCATTGAAGCTAGCAAGCTTCTTTCTTCTTGAAGAAGAAGAAGAAGAAAAAGAATATGATAAGATTTTTGAATAAATGGAAATAAAGTCATTCTTATCATTTTAGCAACCATGGTTAAGTGTAGAGAATAAACTAAGGTTAGGTGAATGGTTAGGTTTAGGAAAGAAACAAGAATGGTCAAAGCTTCTTGAAGCTTCAAAGAAACAAACAAAAGAAGCAACCATTTCTTTTCTTGCCCTAAAATAAACAAATAAAATAAATAGTTAATAAAAGATAAAAAAACCCTAACCATTCACTTAAACATGGTTTAAAGTAAACACAAACCCAAGTTTGCATGTATCATCAAACATGATACAATCAAGTGCACAAAAATATATCACATATACAATGTGCACTTCAAGTGAGAAAATCCATTTTAAGTGAACCAATATTAGTTAATGCAAAGTAATATATCAAATATATAATTATACATTAAATCATTAAATCAACACTTGACTTAATGATCTGTCATACTGCATATAACCGACTAATATCAAGTGTATCAATGTACCGAATCAACACTTGATTCGGTAACCCGGCTATATCACATATAACCTGCCGATGATACAAATCGCGAGAATAGAATACAGTATCACATACTGGTATTATTCTCGGTCCCGCACATATCTCATATACGCTCCTATTTCGTTTCGCTTGAGCCAGGAAACCTCTGTGTAGGACTCTAAAGACTCGTCAATACGCCGGCCGCAGGTGATGATCATATCAAACACCCACAAGCCGCAAGCGGTCTGCTAAACGTAACGGCCACCCGGGTATTGAGCGATCAGAAGATCGACGAGCAAGCCCGCTCACACTCCTGTGAATCCAACCAGTAACACTTACCGTACAGTCCGGTCTGTTCGTCTGATATGTCGCATATCTCGCCTAGGGGTGGTAAACGTCAGACCCCAATAGCTTGATAAGTCATGCCGATATAAGGTCCATAACATTCGTGAAACTACTGATAGCTCTTACCAGTATATTACAGCAACCCTGGCCAGGGATTTCCAGTTATGGCCAGTCGTGCATAGCGCAACATCAACCCCCAATACCGGGAGAGACGAATCCCCTCCTATCGCTCATTGCCTCCATGTGAATCGGGACTGTACCCAAAAACCACCTGTTTGCACGACTTAGTAGAGCCGTGGTAGGGTGGAAATCAAAGCACAGTGGGAGACACACAAGACTCTATGACGATCTCGGGTCAACAGACTAAGCTGTACCAGTGTCACCAGAGAACTGCCATCTGACGTGAGGTATAATACCATCTAGGAGTTCTTGGCGAGTCCGTTCAGTGTACCCAGTCTCCACTGAGCACCCGCATACCATCTCTGATGTCAAACACCAATGGATATGGGATCATCCATCGCCCATCACATGGGTCGAGAAGATATACGCTAGTCTACTCTGGAATATCGATGCCCCGTCTCGATATTCCAACGACTAGGAACATTGAAGGATGTACTCATGGACTACCCAGGCCCCACTAGTATGATCCACATCATAGTCCTGGAAGTCGAGTACATATCCTAAGGGCTTTATCAACATGTGACAGAGAGACAAAAAGTATACATGTTAAGATAAAGAGCAACCAGATAGCGTACTATCATGTCGAGCAAGAAAGTCCTCCCTATATATGTCCAAGCATCCACTACAATATACATCCTATGTATAGTAATGGCCTCTAGGGCATACATATAACTAACAATCTCCCACTTGCACTAGGGCCATCTGATAGCAGTGGTTGTAGTATCTCATACTCAACCATCCCATAAATATCTCTCTCTGGGAAAAGGCCTTTGTGAGTGGATCCGCCGTGTTGTCCTCTGAGTCTACTCTCCTAACCTTGAACTCCTTGGAGATCAACCATCTCCATGATCAGGTGATGCTGCCTTAGAATATGTCTATATCACTGATGGGACGGACGTTCCTTGGCATAAGCCACAACTCCATTGTCACACAATGGGAGGAACTAAGTTCATCTCATGAACTAATATACACCCAGACAGCCTCTTTGGTATCATCTTAAGTAGCGATGCATCCAGCCTTTATCGTCTTGTATGTCACGGTATCTAGCTTGGAACTCTTCCAACATACCGTCCCTCCATAGAGGGTAAAGACAATGCCTGTGACTGACATTCAGTCGTCCTTATCACCCTGGAACACTTCCAGTGATTCTCCCCAGGATTGATTGATACCATCTCACTACATCTAGTGAGAGTCCTAACATCCATTTAGATCTATCTCATAGATCCAAAACCCAGGATTTAGTAGGTATCATTTTGATCCTGTGTGGAGAATCATTGTGATAAGCGGAGATTGATCGAGCGTAGCATAGGAAACTCTTTTCCTATCAAGAGTATGTTGTCTACGTACAATACGAAGATGACCGCCTTACTCTCTACTACCCTTTTATGCATACAAGATTCATCTACCATTTTGATGAAGTCAAACACTTCGACTACCACATCAAAACAGACGTTCCAACTCCACGATGCCTGCTTTATTCTGTAAAGCAACTTGTACACGTTTCCGCTGCTCCCACTGTTTACGAAGCCCTCTGGCTGTGCACTTATAGACGTTCTCTTCTAAATCATTTTAGAAAAGTAGTCATGGCACCCAACAACCAGATATCGTAGTCATGGTACGCAGCAATGTTAAGTAGGATCTGGATGGACTTAAGCATAGTCCCTGGAAAAGGTTTCATCATTATCCACGCCTGGTCGATGAGGAAAAACTTTAACAAGTCTAGCTTTGAAAGTCTCAACTTTTCCATCTACACCAAGTAATCTTCTCAAGATATACTTGCTCCTGATGGGGATTTAACCCTTCAGATATAGCAACCAAAGTCCATACTTTGTTGGTGTACATGGATTCCATCTCAGATCGCTAAGCATCCAGCCATTCTTACAGAGTCTCTACTCTCGATGGCCTGCTCGAAACTAGTTGGGTCATCATCTCATGATGCATTCCTCATTCCCACTGTCATCAAGAAACCGAAGTATCTCTCAGGCGGATGAGGAACCCTACCAGATCGGCGGAGAGGCTGAGGTTCGTCGAGAACTATTGAGTCCTTTGGTTCTGTCAAGTCATTATCTGCAGTTTTGTATAGCTGGAACCATTCCAGTTCTACAGAACTAACCTTGCCTCGATCTTGTCCGGATTTTGCTTTTGACATAGGCCAGACAACCCCAAATCTTAACTTACTTAAGAGATATGCTCTTCCCATACTATATCTTATATGGAGTGGTAGGCAATGATCTGATTCAAACCTAATTCAATAGGTATGCAGCTTCTCAAGTGCACAACCCCCTAAAGGAAACAGGTAACTCAGTAGTACTCATCATAGAGCGCACCATATCGAATAGGGTGCAATTGCTCCGTCCCGATATACCATCGTGCTATGGTGTATACGGAGGAGTAATGCTGAGAGAGAATCTCATTCTCCTTTAGAATAGTCCAGGAATTCTATGCACAAGTATTCTCCTCCTTGATCTCATCAAAGGACATAATACTTATACCCGTATTGGTTCTCTACTTCTAACTTATATTCTGTGAATATCTCAAAAGGTTCGGACTTGTGTTTCAACAGGAACATATGACTGAATCTTGAGAGATCATCAGAGAATGTAATGAAGTACAAAGAACCGGTCCTGGCATATATAGACGGGGGACCTTACATACATCAACATGTATCAATCCCAAGAGTTTACTAACTCTTTCTCTGTTTCCTGTAAACGGAGCTATGGTCATCTTATATTTGTGAGATGACTGGCAAGTTTCACAAGATGTAAATTCAAACTGATTTAAATATGCATCTATATGCAACTTCAGCTAGTCGGGTCGCATTGATATGACCTAGTCTACAATACCTCAAGAAGAATTTGTTCATTTTTGAACTCTTCCTCTTGTGTGTGTTCTGTATACTAGGAATTGTAGTTTGATTTAGAACATTAATGCTTTTAGATAACGTACCTGAACCGATCAACTTTTGATATAGGAAATGTTCAAAACATTATCCAACAATACAAAATTATATCCTTCTTTACTAATAAAGAGGCTGATATGATTTTGTATATCAGGTTCGGTATCTAATAGCATTTGTTCAGAATCAATGTATTGGTAATACAGGGTGACAGTGACCAACAGACTTGGCTGCAACACTTGCCCCGTTTTCTGTCTCATGAAACTTATCACCCGTTCTCAGTTCTCTGCCTTTCTGTAGCCCTATGTAACAGATTACATATCTGGGATCCTGTTCCGGTATCAGATACCCAGGACGCAGAGGATACTGAGAAACAGTTCTGTGTAACGAACACACCCGAAGGAGATGCATCATATGCACTTTCTTCGTTTGGGCGGCATGGGAATCTTGGTATTCCCCAATTTCTTGCTCTGTCTTATAACAATTATAAGTTGGAGCGGGACCAACGTTCCCCAGCTCAGTATAACAAGCGGGTTCGGTCAAATATCCGTATTATTATCTTGATTAAGGCGTGATATGGTCGCTACCTGGAGAGAGAGAGAAGAAAACACTCAGCGTATGCTCTTGCAAGATCAGATTGGTTATTATTTATCTAATCAGGATAGCTCCCACTGTTTTTATCAAATCTTCCTTCAAACCCTAAAAGGAAAGACTAGCCAGGATTGATTACACTCTACAAGTTCGCCAATCTTTCAGCCAGGCCAGTGTCGGTACTTTGAGGGAGGTTCCCCGTGCTTTCGCACGGACCTAATTACAGTAAACCTCGTTTTCCCAGAGGCGTAACCCCGTTGACACCTTTCTAGACACCTACTTGATCGGCTAATTGCAAAGTGCAAAACTCTCCCAGGAGTAACAATTACTCGCAGTGGGTATCGGGATCCAACTATCATATAGAAGGTATGCAATCTCATTGCAAATTTCAACACTTGAAACTCCCGATAAAGGTTTTTACCCCTAGCACCTATGACCTTAACTATGGTCAACAAATCATAAGTAGTAGTCAAGTTCTACCCTTCATTTCATGATTAATTAGACCCACCCACATGAACCTTAACTAAGGTCAACAAAGTCACGCGATTGTCCTAACTAATCGCATCATATGCGGTGTAGGAAGACATCACTTAGCTACCGTACACTGTGCCTTAACTAAGGTCAACAAACACAGCACGGATACTAAGTACTCTACTTCCTAAAATGACGGAGGGTTGCGGATGGTTTTTAATAAAATCTTTAACGCTTTGAACTTGATCTCGTTGCGGAATCAAATAGTTTTTAAATGGAGTGTTTTTGAAGCTCTTCTAGTTTTGCTAAAGGGGTCACTCCCGGTGAAGGGATCGTCGGCCCTTTCCTCGTCGAATGAGGTGCAGGATATATCATATATATTACTGTGCAAAGCAGAAACTATAGAAGTAATCAAAAGACAAACCGAGTGTGTAGCATCTGCCAGTTATTTCTAAAGGAGTCACTCCCGGTGAAGGGATCTCGGTCCTTTCCTCATCGAATAAGGTGCAGGATGTTCTTCAAGGAACACCACGATGCAAAGCAAGAACTGTAGTTACCTGTTTTTATTTTGAAATTCGATTCCACAACATCAATTAGGTTTATTTTCTTTCATTAATCTCATTAATGAATGTCCCATCATTTAAGTCCACCTAAACATCACGGATAAATATAACGTACGCTTATGCCATCCGCATTCGCCTCGATGTCCCGTTTGCACCGTTAGGTAACTAACGCCAGAGCGAGGCAGGGCTAGTGCGGGTGCAAAACATAAGCAACGTCTATATAATATATCATATATACTATATACTATATCTATTTGAACAAATCACATGATCACATTACAGATAACGCAGCAGAAAATATCATATGAAATATTGGATAAACTAGGACGTCCGTCTTTTTAATACGAGCCAGTATAAAACACGGATTCCACGGTCGCAATGAATAGCCAATCCCACACCCCTAGACCCCTACGAGAGCGGCAAGCAACCCTACTAATTCTAGGGTTAGGAGACCCGGACTCGACTCCTCGAGTTAGTTTCCCACTGGACCCTAGAACCCGGTTACTTGTGCTCCCCTCCTTGGGTCTATCCTAATGCGGAAAAGTAAATAATATACATCAACGGTGACATCTTCCGCAACCTGGAAGTGCCCCAATAAAAGAATATTACATACAAGTTTTTACATGAATGAAAATGAAAAACACTCATCTCACATAAAACCCCCCCGGCTATTCAAACACGACGATCCAATATAACATATCCAGCAACACATAACATCACATGTCATCAACGTAAGTAAACATGCGTATCCCAATTGTCGTTGACATATAGCAACGAAACCGGCGATATCACATATTACACTTACGGTCATAGAAAAGAAAGTGTAAAACTACAACAGTTGGAATCCGCAACCTCTTTAGACATCGCATGCCTAATCAAATGAATTCCTTAGACATCGCATGCCTAACAATTATAAACCCCGCATTTTAGTCTCATTATCGAAAACTCTTTTCAATATCAAGTCGGGCAATTCAACAGGATTCCCGGCATTCAGATCGAATGCTCGTCGCAAACTTTAGTAGGCGGCCGCACCCCCGACGCCGTCGACGAAGTGCACCAAGGCGGAACACCGCTGCCGTGAGCATCCGAACGGATGCTTTCGGCGACGGGGTTCTCCTACAGTCACTTGGTCGGGGCTATGGTGCGTGGCTGTCTATTAAGTTTACCCGGTGAGTATCCGCGTACGCTACGTGATTGCGACGGACTTTTGATCACATCAAAATTCCGTGGCAACCGATCAAGTGAGACTAAACCGCTAGATTTATAACATTCATTCAGTTATCTCATAACTACTTGTGAATTCCAATTATTGTATCACATTCCGGATAAATAGAAAATGTTAAATTTTCCGATCGAACAATTGAACACCCAAGTTTTCCCGAAACAGCTCAACACATGACATAAGTTTAAAAACATTCACTTCATTCCTCAGTACCAACGGTCCAGCCGTAGAAGGGTTAAGCCAACGCCTCACATGTGGCACGCCGTACTGCCCCAAACCCTAAGGTTCAAAGGGCAGTTCAAGACGGCCACATAATCGAGTTAAGGTTTGTTGTTTTCTAGAGGGACCATCGCGTTACTTGCACTACTTAGAACGTCATTAAACTACGGAAAATCCAACAATTGGAAATTTCCCGGCAGGGGAAAAAGTGGGTATTTATATCCGGTCGAACTTTTTAACATATTCTAAAAATACCCGGAAAAACACAGTAAACAAAGTTAAATAATCCAATCGAATCATCGAATCCCCAATACAACCCCAGAACACTCAACTCTTGAGTCAAAATAAAAATACCCATAAAATATAAATCACAGAAATAGGAATTATGGTGCAAAAATTATAACCTAACTCCTCTGTACGGCTGCTGAACCGCGGCCCAAGCAAGCTATTGCCGCGGTTCCGCAGTGGAATGTATGATTTAGGGGGTCGTTAATCCTTATATTTTCTTGCTGTATTTTTCAGGTATTTTTAATTCAGAAAAATCCACAATTTTCAAAAATGTACAGAGAGGGGTCATGGATTAGGGTTTCGTGTTCGATCGGGTTTATAACTCCGTCTACGCATCGCCTAAGGCTCTAGCTAGGCTCTGATACCACTGTAGGGTTCCTAGGCACACCCATGAGGTTCTACAGGTGATCAAACATGGCCAATTCAAAATTTTTCTATGTGCCGAGAAACCCTAAACTAGATCGTTACTAGAGGTAAGGCGATGCAACCAAGTAAACAACTTTATTGCTAAAGGAAAGTGACTACAACCTTTGTAGATCCGGTCCTCCACTTCCTTGGCTCCATGATGACGTCCCTCCGCTGTACCCATCGGAATCCTAGACTCTCGCGGTGGTTTCATCGGAGAAAAGATCGGGCTAGGTTGTCGACTTCGATGCCGAAGATGATCTACGTCGAGGCAACTCAAGATCAAGCTCCAACTTCACCAAGTTATGAAACTTGTGAAGAAAACACCTTATACTACATGGCAAGTGATAGAGGATGAAGAAATAGGAAGTGGGTTCACTTTAGAATTGGATTTCTCACTCTTTTTCTCAAGTCACCATTGAAGCTAGCAAGCTTCTTTCTTCTTGAAGAAGAAGAAGAAGAAAAAGAATATGATAAGATTTTTGAATAAATGGAAATAAAGTCATTCTTATCATTTTAGCAACCATGGTTAAGTGTAGAGAATAAACTAAGGTTAGGTGAATGGTTAGGTTTAGGAAAGAAACAAGAATGGTCAAAGCTTCTTGAAGCTTCAAAGAAACAAACAAAAGAAGCAACCATTTCTTTTCTTTCCCTAAAATAAACAAATAAAATAAATAGTTAATAAAAGATAACAAAACCCTAACCATTCACTTAAACATGGTTTAAAGTAAACACAAACCCAAGTTTGCATGTATCATCAAACATGATACAATCAAGTGCACAAAAATATATCACATATACAATGTGCACTTTAAGTGAGAAAATCCATTTTAAGTGAACCAATATTAGTTAATGCAAAGTAATATATCAAATATATAATTATACATTAAATCATTAAATCAACACTTGATTTAATGATCTGGTCATACTGCATATAACCGACTAATATCAAGTGTATCAATGTATCGAATCAACACTTGATTCGGTAACCCGGCTATATCACATATAACCTGCCGATGATACAAATCGCGAGAATAGAATACAGTATCACATACTGGTATTATTCTCGGTCCCGCACATATCTCATATGCGCTCCTATTTCGTTTCGCTTGAGCCAGGAAACCTCTGTGTAGGACTCTAAAGACTCGTCAATACGCCGGCAGCAGGTGATGATCATATCAAACACCCACAAGCCGCAAGCGGTCTGCTAAACGTAACGGCCACCCGGGTATTGAGCGATCAGAAGATCGACGAGCAAGCCCGCTCACACTCCGGTGAATCCAACCAGTAACACTTACCGTACAGTCCGGTCTGTTCGTCTGATATGTCGCATATCTCGCCTAGGGGTGGTAAATGTCAGACCCCAATAGCTTGATAAGTCATGCCGATATAAGGTCCATAACATTCGTGAAACTACTGATAACTCTTACCAGTATATCACAGCAACCCTGGCCAGGGATTTCCAATTATGGCCAGTCGTGCATAGCGCAACATCAACCCCCAATACCGGGAGAGATGAATCCCCTCCTATCGCTCATTGCCTCCATGTGAATCAGGACTGTACCCAAAAACCACCTGTTTGCACGACTCAGTAGAGCCGTGGTAGGGTGGAAATCAAAGCACAGTGGGAGACATACAAGACTCTATGACGATCTCGGGTCAACAGACTAAGCTGTACCAGTGTCACCAGAGAACTGCCATCTGACGTGAGGTATAATACCATCTGGGAGTTCTCGGTGAGTCCGTTCAGTGTACCCAGTCTCCACTGAGCACTCGCATACCATCTCTGATGTCAAACACCAATGGATATGGGATCATCCATCGCCCATCACATGGGTCGAGAAGATATACGCTAGTCTACTCTGGAATATCAATGCCCCGTCTCAATATTCCCACGACTAGGAACATTGAAGGATGTACTCATGGACTACCCAGGCCCCACTAGTATGATCCACATCACAGTCCTGGAAGTCGAGTACATATCCTAAGGGTTTTATCAACATGTGACAGAGAGACAGAAAGTATACATGTTAAGATAAAGAGCAACCAGATAGCGTACTATCATGTCGAGCAAGAAAGTCCTCCCTATATATGTCCAAGCATCCACTACAATATACATCCTATGTATAGTAATGGCCTCTAGGGCATACATATAATTAACAGAGGTAACTAAAGTGCTTGGCTTGCTAAACCTAGAACCCTAGAATGAGTAGAGAGGAGTTTTGGTGGTTTTATCTCAAGAGCTCATGGTTCTCAACACATGAGAGATGGGAGCTTTGAGAGAGAGGAAGAGGATGAGCTAATGGATGATAGAGAGTGAGCAAGTGAGAATGAGATAGCCTTTTTTCAACCATGCTCACAAAATAAGAATAATGATAATAATAATAATAATTAAGAAATTGTGATGGTTAGTTTATGAATGACTATTATCATTTCATCATTTAATGCATTTGCAAGAAACAAGAAGCATCTTTGAAATGAAATGATGATGGTCAACAAGTCAACAATGGTCAACCGGTCAACAAAGTCAACAAGTCAACAAAAGTCAAATGTTCAACTCAACCATGGCACAATTATCCTTAATTAATATTATTAATCATATTTCTCATTCTCATCAGGGTTTAGAAAAAGTCAACGGTCAACAACCCTAATGAGAATCCTCTGCCTCTGTCAACTGTGCATACACACCCGCATCCGTGTTCCGAGGAACACGAATATAATGAGATAAAACCAATCCCAAAACATATACTAGGATCTGGTTTAAACCAAAGCCCGCTAGTAATAACTGCCCGGACACCAAACGTGCACAAGTGCGCATATGTGAACAAACCCCATCGCAAAACCATGCGACCTCTACTCCGTTTTGCCCAAAGGCGAACAACCCTCTGTGTGGGACTCTAAAGACTCGATACTAAGCTAGCAGTGGGTTTAACCATAGGCCGCAAGCGGTACTAGCTGTACGTAACGGTCCCCAGGTAGATGCCGATAAGAAGACTAATGAGGTGAACCCATCCGAACTCCTACTGAGCCTGAATGTGACAATCTCCGTACAGTCTGATCTGTTCGTCTGAGAGTATCACATGTCGGGCCTAGGGGGCGGTAAACGTCAGTCCCCTAATAGCAGTACAAGTCGTGTCGGAGTGTAGCCCAGAACACCCTGAGATAACACTGGAAACGCTACAAGTATATCTCGCTTGCCCTGGCCAGGGACTTTGTATAATGGCTCTCCTAGACACAACACGATATCAACCCCCAATACCGGGAGAGACGAATCCTGTCTAACCGTCACTGCCTCCAAGTGCTTCAGGACTGCACCTAACTACTACTTGTTTGCACGGCTCATTTGAGCCGTGGTAGGGTAGCAATCTAAGAACAGTAGGAACATACTCGAGGCGAAGTGACAGTGTCAAGTCAACGGACTAAGCTGTACTCATGTCACCTGGGAACTGATAACTGACGATAGGTATAGTACCAACCAACAGTTCCCGACGAGTCCTGTCTAGTGTACTCGTAACCTAACGAGCACCCGCATACTATCTCAAGTACGACGTACTAATGGCTGTGGGACAGACCATCTCCCCTGCTGGGATGAGAAGCGCAAACGCTAGTCTACTCCGGAGTATCGATGCCCCGTCTCGATAATCCTACGACTAGGGACCTGTATAATGATGTGCTTGTAGATTACCCAGCCCCCACTAGTGTGACTGCCATCATAACGCTGGTAATCAAGCAAAGATCCTAAGGGCTCCACCAATGTGTATAGGCGATATGCTAAAAGAAACACATGCACACATTAAAGTAGAAACAAACCAAGTAGCATACTACCATTTCGAGCAAGATTGTCTATACAACTGTGAATATCCCAAGCTTCCATCAAGTAATATACAAACTAGTATGATACAGTAATGGCCTCTAGGGCATATACACTAACAGTGTTTTCATACACACGCGGATATATATATATATATATATATATATATATATGTATATTGATGGTATCGGTATGTACTAGACTTAGATTAGTACCCTGTTCTTGATATTATGATAGTGATACCATATGGATATTGAGGTATATGTGATAGACGACCCGTACCCCGATTTGGGATGCCGTACGATGGATTTACCGTACGAGATATAATGATGATAATAGATCCGCACTCTTGACTCGAGGATGTCGTATTATATATGTTATTGTATGTGACGCTATTGACGCGGGATCACCGACTACTAGATATATATAGACCGACTCAGACTTAGATGGTTTTCCTTACCCTTTTGATTAGTCTGTTAGTTTAGTCCTGAAGTTCACTTAGTAGATGTTAGACTGGGCTCGAGTCATACTTATTTCCAAAACCAACGAATCGTGAATACTTTAAAGACAGGCCAAGGGGTACTACGGATATTTCAAAGGACGTATCTTTCTTAAAAACACCGTAGCTCATATTTTCTAAACACCACGATTCGTGTTATTTCAAATGACAAACTATATGACTCGTATATCTAATGTAGATTCCTTATTGTTGCATTTACTATTCATTTCTGCATATTCATGTTGTTATCATCGCATTGCATGCTTACTGTGTACTTTAGTGATTATGAAACCATGCTGTCAGGACACCAGCACCATTACCGATGATGCGTATACTTCACGTACACTTGCTTGCTGGTTCACATACATCATCTTCGGTAATTGCCATGTCATGTACACTTTAGAGAATATTACCTTATTGATATCGCTTGTTAGCTGATAGTTCTGATATATCCTTGCTGTGCTAGTTAGATATTGCATTCTTTACATATATACCTCTGCATGTTATTATATTCATTTGTCATGCAATATTATTAGGGCCAGTCCGGATTGCCGGAGCCCGATATTTACTAGTATTGACTCTTCATTTTGAGATTTCGGATTTTCCATGAGATTTCTGGATTTGGAGAAACCGCAACATTTTATAAACTCATTTTCATTTCAAAAGATAAAAAGTGCGGTTTTCTCGTGATATGATATGAGATATGTCCACCATGAGTTTTCTCGGCTCTTGAGCGATATTATACACCCGATTCGAGGAGGAGGAGGAACCGTCTGTGGGTGCATGGTGGACCCGATGCGGTACCCCAGGGCGAGAAGGTCGCAGATGATGGCGTTGAGCCCGGCAGGGGAGCATTACTGACCGGTTATTTGTGACGCGGCGGATATCTGGAGGATACCGACGTAGTCATGAGATTTGATAAGGGGCCAGTCCGGATAGCCGGAGCCCAGGGCCCAGTCCGGATAGCCGGATAGCCGGAGCCCGAGATATTGAGATTTTGAGGTATTGAGATTTTATGATATGGGTCAGTCCGGATAGCCGGAGCCCGAGATATTAGATATTTGGATATATGTTTTGTATCGATGCTTGACACGGATTTTATACTGATTTCATTGATGATACCTCGATTTAGATATACAGAAATCTCACTATATTAATAAAACAGTCTTATCATTCATGATGTGTTCTGTTTTCATTTCGATGCATTCATACATCATATATATGATATGTTGCTTTATGAGGCACTTACACGAGCACATGATATTACACTTATGTGTAGACGGTTCAGTATATTATATTATGGATATATTATTATCGTATGACCTAGGATTGAGTCATACATACGATTTCTGCTCGGTGATGTTCTCTACTCACGAGTTGGCAACTCACCCCCGTTGTGCCACAGTTTCTTGCAGGTTTTGCCGTACAGGTTTCCTTGGCGGCTTGTTGGCACACTGCTTCTTTCCGGGTGATTGCTTTGGTAGGTGGGTTCACTCGCATGGTGACCACCATTATACTTTATTTACATTCTATTGTTTCTAGTAAACTCCATCAACCAGACTTGTATTATTTGATAGACTTAGAAGACCAGTGTATTTTCTTTCGACCTTAGAGTCGCGCGCTGTATTATTATAGGTTTTTCTCTGGTTTTCTTGAGGATATTGCTTTTCTTGCTGAGTTTTGATCCTCGCCCTTCGGCGTTGTATATTATATTGCTTGCATGGTTGTGACTGCCAATTGGCGAAGAGATAGCTCCCGCTTGGGGATGCCTTTATTCATATTATTCATGTTTGTACCCGTTTGGGGCCAGTATTTACAAGGGAAACTCTACCGAAATTTTCAGAAAAGACTTGATGTTTTAAAAATATTTACTACGGCTTTTCAAAGTGATTACATGCAAACTTTAAAACAAGTTTTCCTTCACTTCCTTCTTTTAAATGGTTTAGATTTCTGGGCTTTTGGCTTACTTAAATTAGGTGTGGTCCTATAGAATTCACATGATTCAAGTGCCAGTCACGTGCTATTTCGGGTCGTGAAAAAGTTGGTATCAGAGCGCTAGGTTTAACCTTGGTTCGAGTCTATGTTTGACTATGTGAAGTCTAGGGCGTTTATATATATTCGGAACCTAGGTTTGACCTTACGGAACTTAGACTTGGTCGAGGGGGTATTAGACCCGAACTTTCGTCGAGTAGGTTGACCTTGGTTGATGGGGTAGGTGACTTAAGTAGAGTGACGTACTGTGGGTATGTTCCGCGGCATACTTACGATACGCTACTCTGCTTAAGAAGCCTTAGGATGTACATTTCCTTGCATAGTATTATATTCATTCCTATGATCTATCCTCATCGATTTCGGTTGGTGGTTTTGTTACCACGATTGCATAGGCAGAGAGAGCTGTGGCCAGAGTTGCGGTCAGCACGAGCTCGTCTTAGATGAGGACTGACCAGGATGTATTCCAGTGACACACAATTGTATAGATGTATCGTTTTATAGTGTTTTTCGCGCCATGAGCGTTTGATGGATTGCTTTTGCAAAGATTTCTCGAACGTTCAGATCAGCACCAGAGGATTGGGCCACTGCTAGAGGCCGGATAGAATGTGATGACCATTAATGTATCGCCTATTCTTGAGGATTGAGGCACTGTTCAGCGTGCGGACGAATGAGCCAGTTGTTGCTGCGAATGACGAGATATCGCCCCAGATGTTTAGAGCTATTGCAGCACGAGTTGTATTTAGAGATATGATAGAAGATCGCTAGTCACCTTGGATGAATGACTAGGACATGTGGTTCGTTCGGTTACCCCGATGTGAGGTCATCAGATTGATTGATTCCAGCTTGAGAAGACTTCACGCAGGTATATTGAGAGTCGATAGAAGACAATCGAATGTCAGAAACCCATTTTTCCAAGTTTAAAGTATTCAGAAAAACATGCAAGTAATTCTATGGACCCTCTAGAAGAATGAAACCCTAACCCGATATAATGACCATGAGAACGCTTTGAAACCTTAGGGTTTGCGACAGTTCCACGGTGCCATTAATGAGGCTTGGGTTTGCCATTCTACAGCTGGTCCACAGGTACTGTGGCATGTACTGAATATTATTATAGTGTACTCAAGATGTGAGCTCTTGGGGGATTATGGAACTTTGACGAATCTATCGAAAAGTTCGACGTCGTTCGGATATCATGTGATGGGATATATTGCTTGGGAGACTCCTGTAGGGTTCCTAGGCACACTAAGGAGGTCTCACAAGGCATCAACCATGCCAATTTCAAACTTTACGGGTGCCGAGAAACCCTAATACGGATCGTTAACTAGATATTAGGCGAAACAAAAACAAGTAAACGACTTTACTCTAAGTGAACGGAAATACAACCTTTGTAGATCCGGTGCTCCACCTCCATAGCTCCGTGATGATGTCTCCTCGCTGCGATCATGGGATCCCGGGCTCTAGCATCGGCTTCATCGAAGAATAGACGGGCTAGGTCATCGATTATGATGCCGAAGATGATCTACGTCGAGGCATCACAAGATCAAGCTCCACCTTCACCAAGCCATGAAAACTTGTGAAGGAAACACCCTATACTACTTGGCAGGAGGTAGAGGATGAAGAAATAGGAAGTGGGTTCACTTTAGAATTGGATTTCTCACTCTTTTTCATCAATCACCATTGATGGAAACTTGGTTTTCTTCTTGAAGGAGAAGAAGAAGAAGAAGATGAATAATATGATAAGTATTTTAAAAAGAATAATAAAAATCATTCTTATCATAATTTAAACCATGGTTAGATGTAGAGAATTAACTAAGGTTAGAAGAATGGTTAGGGTTTTGGAAATGAAGACAAAATGGTCACTTTGGTCAAAGTTGCATGAAGCTTCAAGAAGCATCATGAATGAAAGAAACCATTATCTTTTCATTTCTCATTTCTCTTAATCCAAATTATAAAGATAAATGAATGATTAAATAAGTAAAAACCCTAACCATTTACTTAACCAAGGCTTAACTCTTCACACAAACCCTAGCAATCATGTATCATCAAATATGATACAATCAAGTGAGAAAATCCTTTTAAAGTGAACCAATACTAGTTAATGCAAAGTAATATATCAAATATATAATTATACATTAAATCATTAAATCAACACTTGATTTAACGATTCGGTTATATCACATATAACCGACTAGTATTCAATGTATCGATTTATCGAATCAATCCTTGATTCGATAACTAGGTTATATCGCATACAACCAATCGACCCATTCATCGCGAGAATGAAATACGGTATCACATACACGCATTATTCTCGGTCCCGCACATATCTCATATGCGCTCCTATTTCGTTTCGCTTGAGCCAGGAAACCTCTGTGTAGGACTCTAAAGACTCGTCAATACGCCGGCAGCAGGTGATGATCATATCAAACACCCACAAGCCGCAAGCGGTCTGCTAAACGTAACGGCCACCCGGGTATTGAGCGATCAGAAGATCGACGAGCAAGCCCGCTCACACTCCGGTGAATCCAACCAGTAACACTTACCGTACAGTCCGGTCTGTTCGTCTGATATGTCGCATATCTCGCCTAGGGGTGGTAAATGTCAGACCCCAATAGCTTGATAAGTCATGCCGATATAAGGTCCATAACATTCGTGAAACTACTGATAACTCTTACCAGTATATCACAGCAACCCTGGCCAGGGATTTCCAGTTATGGCCAGTCGTGCATAGCGCAACATCAACCCCCAATACCGGGAGAGATGAATCCCCTCCTATCGCTCATTGCCTCCATGTGATTCGAGACTGTACCCAGAAACCACCGTTTTGCATGCCCTCTTGGACGTGGTAAGGTGGAAATCGAAGCACAGTGGGAACCACACAAGACTCTATGACGATCTCGGGTCAACAGACTACTCTGTACCAGTGTCACCAGAGAACTGCCATCTGACGTAAGGTATAATACTATCTGGGAGTTCTCGGCGAGTCCGCCCAGTGTACCCAGTCTCCACTGAGCACCCGTATATCATCTCTGATGTCAAACACCAATGGATATGGGATCATCCATCGCCCATCTGTATGGGTCGAGAAGGTATACGCTAGTCTACTCTGGTATATCGATGCCCCGTCTCGATACACCCACGACTAGGGACCTTGAAGGATGTACTTATGGACTACCATGTCCCCACTAGTATGATCCGCATCATAGTCCAGGTAGTCAAGTACACATCCTAGGGGCTTTACCAACATGTAATAGAGAGACAATCAGTATACACGTTAAGGTAAAGAGTAACCAGATAGCATACTATCATGTCGAGCAAGAAAGTCCTCCCTATATATGTCCAAGCATCCACTACAATATACATCCTATGTATAGCAATGGCCTCTAGGGCATACATATAACTAACAATCTCCCACTTGCACTAGGGCCATCTGTAGCAGTGGTTGTAGTATTTCATACTCAACCATCCTATAAAAGTCTCTCTCTGGGAATAGGCCGTCGTGAGTGGATCCGCCGTGTTGTCCTCTGCGTCTCTTCTCCTAACCTCGATCCCTTGGAGATCAAACATCTCCATGATCAGGTGATACTGCCTTAGAATATGTCTGGATCACTGATGGGATGGACGTTCCTTGGCATAAGCCACAACTCCATTGTCACACAATGGGAGGAACTAAGTTCATCTCATGAACAAATATACATCCAGACTGGCTCTTTGGTAGCATCTTAAGTAGCGATGTATCGAGCCTTTATCGTCTAGTATGCCACGGTATCTAGCTTGGAACCCTTCCAACATACCGTCCCTTTACTGAGGGTAAAGACAATGCCTGTGACTGACATTCAGTCGTCTTTATCACCCTTGAACCTTTCCAGTGATTCTCCCTAGGATCGATTGATACCATCTCACTATAACTAGTGAGAATCCTAACATCCAATTAGATCTATCTCATACATCCAAAACTCAGGATTTAGGAGGTATCATTTTGATCCTATATGGAGAATCATTGTGATAAGCGGAGATTGACCGAGCGTAGCATAGGAAACTTCTTTCTTATCAAGAGTATGTCATCCACGTACTCTACAAGGATCACTACCATACTCCCTACTACCTTTTTGTTTATACAAGGTTCATCTACCATTTTGATGATGTCAAACTCTTTGACTAACACATCAAAACAGATGTTCCAACTCCGCGATGCCTGCTTTAACCTATAAAGCATCTTGTACACGTTTCCGCTGCTCCCACTGTCTACGAAGCCCTCTGGCTGTGTACTTATAGACGTTCTCTTCTAAAACATCATTTAGAAAAGCAGTCATGACACCCAACCGCCAGATATCGTAGTCATGGTATGTAGCCGTGGCAAGTAGGATCTGGATGGACTTAAGCATAGCTACTTGAAAAGGTTTCATCATTATCCACGCCTGGTTGATGACGAAAAGCTTTAACAAGTCTAGCTTTGAAAGTCTCAACTTTTCCATCTACACCAAGTAATCTTCTCAAGATATACTTGCTCCTGATGGGGATTTAACCCTTTAGATATAGCAACCAAAGTCCATACTTTGTTGGTGTACATGGATTCCATCTCAGATTGCTAAGCACCCATCCATTCTTACAGAGTCCCACTCCTGATGGCCAGCTCGAAACTAGTTGGGTCATCATCTCATGATGCAATCCTCGCTCCCACTGTCATAGAGAAACCGAAGTATCTCTCAGGTGGGTGAGGAACCCTACTAGATCGGCGAGAGGCTGAGGTTCGTTGGTTACTATTGAATTCTTTGGTTGTATCAAATCATCAGCTGCAGTTTGTATAGCTGGAACATTTCCAGTTCTACATAACAGATCTTGCCTCGAGCTTGTCCGGATTTTGCTTTTAGACATAGGCCGGACAACCCCAAATCTTAACTAACTTAAGATATGGGCTCTTCCCTTATCATATCACATATGAAATAGTAGGCAACTGATTTGATTTGAACCCTATTCAATAGGTATGCATCTTTTCAAGTGCATAACTCCCAAAAGGAAATAGGTAACTCAGTAGTACTCATCATAGAGCACACCTTATCATATAGGGTGTGATTGCTCCGCCCCGATATACCATCGTGCTAAGGTGTATACGGAGGAGTAATGCTAAGAGAGAATCTCATTCTCCTTTAGAAAAGTCCAAGAACTTCGTGCTCAAGTATTCTCCTCCTTGATCTCATCAAAGGACATAATACTTATACCCGTATTGGTTCTCTACTTCTAACTTATATTCTGTGAATATCTCAAAAGGTTCTGACTTGTGTTTCAACAGGAACATATGTCTGAATCAAAAGAGATCATCAGAGAATTTAATGAAGTATAAAGAACCGGTCTTGGCATGTGTAGACAGGGGACCTTCATACATCAACATGTATCATCCCAAGAGTTCACTAACTCTTTCTCTGTTTCCAATAAACAGAGCTATGGTCATCTTATCTCTGTGACATGACTGGCAAGTTTCATAAGATGTAAATTCAAACTAATTTAAATATGCATCTACATGTAACTTCAGCTAGTCGGGTCGCATTGATATGACCTAGTCTACAATGCCTCAAGAAGGATTCGTTCATTTCTGAACTCTTCCTCTTGTGTGTGTTCCGTATACTAAGAACTGTAGTTTGATTTAGAACATCAATGCTTTTAGATAACGTTCCTGAACCGATCAACTTTTGATATAGGAAATGTTCAAAACATTATCCAACTATACAAAATTTTATCATTTCTTTACTAATAAAGAGATAGATATGATTTTGTATATCAGGTTCGGTATCTAATAACATTCGTTCAGAATCAATGTATTGGTAATACAGGGTGACAGTGACCAACAGACTTGGCTGCAACACTTGCCCCGTTTTCTGCCTCATGAAACTTATCACCCGTTCTCAGTTCTCTACCTAGCTGTAGCCCTATGTAACAGATTACATATCTGGGATCCTGATCTGGTATCATATGCCCAGGATGCGGAGGATACTGAGAAACAGTTCTGTATAATGAACACACTCGAAGATGATGCATCAGCATGCACTCTCTTCGTTTGGGCGGCACGGGAAATCTGGTATTCCCCAAATTTCTGCTCTGTCTTATAACAATTATAAGTTGGAGCGGGACCAACGTTCCCCAGCTCAGTATAACAAGCGGGTTCGGTCAATATTCCGTATTATTATCTTGATTAAGGCGTGATATGGTCGCTACCTGGAGAGAGAGAGAAGAAAACACTCAGCGTGCTCTCTTGCAAGAATAGATTGGTTATTATTTTATCTAATCAGGATGGCTCCCACTGCTTTTTATCAAATCTTCCTTCAAACCCTAAAAGGAAAGACTAGCCGGGATTAATTACACACTACAAGTTCGCCAATCTTTCAGCCAGGCCAGTGTCGGTACTTTGAGGGAGGTCCCTTGTGCTTTCGCACGAACCTAATTAATGTAAACCTCGTTTTCCCAGAGGCGTAACCTCGTTAACACCTTGCTTGACACCTACTTGGTTGGCTGATTGTAATCTGTAAAACTCTCCCAGGAGTAACTCTTACTCGCAGCGGGTATCGGGATCCAACTATCTCATAGAAGGTATGCAATCTCATTGCAAATTTCAACACTTGAAATTCCCGATAATATTTTGCCCCTAACGTGCTATGACCTTGACGAAAGCCAACAAACCATAGCCCTCTAGTCAAGTTCAACCCGTACATTTCTTGATTGAATTAAACCCACCCGCACGACCTTTGACGAAAGCCAACAAAGCCGCACGACTACCCTAATCCAATCGCATCGTATGCTGGCAGATAAGCAGCATATAGCTACAGCACACTGCTGTTCATATCAGATTTTTGCATTTTCATACCGCCCAATTTTTATCACATTGCATATCGGTAGATACTCTTGAGCCGTGTTTGCTAGTCAATTGCAGGATACCGGTTCTTGGTTCTAAAACGGTAAAATTCATGGAAAACACGACAAAATCCGGGTTCCTGCCAACCACAGATAAAACACGGATCTCCGCTCTTTATCCGTCTGTTGCCACACACCAGTTTAAGAGACAAAATGTCAAATCAATGTCGTTTTCATGCACAAGGCTCAATGGCAGCACAAGATCCAAGAAATCTACGCGGAGCTCGAGGAAATCATGACAAAAAGTCCACATCAAATCACCTTTCCCTCAACAGAAATTCTGGAAAAATCGTGAAGAAAATCGAAGAAAAGATATATACCAGAATAAAGGTCCCACAGAACCAGGAAAAGCCCCAAAAACTTAAGACCTAATTCCTCTATATGGCCGCGGTTCCGCGGCCTAAGCATGCTTAGGCCGCGGTTCCGAGGCCGTACTGGCGCCGCAGACGAAGATTTTCCAAGGGTGTTTTGGTCTTTTTATTTGTGTTCTGGTGGTTGCCCTAGGTTTTCATTTTTCAGCCTATAAATAGCCCAGAACTTTGTGAAGGAAGGAGTGCATAATCTTGTATTTTTCTAGGTTTAGAATACTTGTTTCTTCTTCCTCTTCTCATCTCTTCTCCATTAAAACTTGTAGTGAGCTTTGTGAGTGAAGAATGATGAATAAAGAAGATTCTTTTACTTATCATGCTTGTCTTGTTCTTTTATAATTGCTTGTAATTTTAATTTGTTAACTTAGTTGTTGTTATTTCTTGTTGTTTCTTTCTTCTCTCTTTTCCTTTATCATTAAAACAACCATGATGCTTACGCTTGATCCTTGCCAAGGTGAGGCCGCAAATAGCTAGTTGTTATCTTCTAATCTCCTTCTTTCTATCTTCCTCTTTTGTGTTGTTTTCTTTCCATTATGATGTGTGAGTAGTTTCATACTTGTTAGGGTAGGATAAGGGAAGTTTGAGAGAAGGAAATCTCTCTCACTCTTTCCTTGCCCAACATCTTAAAATCGAGTCCCGTTAATTGAACCACAATCCGCTCCTTACGGCACCCTATCCTACATGATAGCGGTGATTCCGTAGTAAGACCGGTTGTGGTTGAATTAACCGGAGGTTATGGCTAAGAGCCAAGAACGGACGGACAAGCACCAAAAGGAAGAACTTAAGCGTTGGAAAACCTAGCTTATACTCGCAAGTTCCTTCCTAGTCGTGCTAATCCCCGTTGTTGCCGATTACCGTAATACCGATATTAAGAGTGGCAATGAAAGAAGTGAGGGACTCCTAACTCAAACTAACCTAATCCTAACCCTAACAAGCTCTCTTTACATATCATTTTATCACTTAGATAATCACAACAAAATCTGGAAATCTGGACTTAACTCGTTAAAGCACTTAAAAAAAGATTCCCATCTCCCTGCGGACGACCCGTACTCAACCGGCTAGCTACAAAAGAAACCGTCTTGATTGCGGTAATTAACTAAACTTGAACACGCAGAATCTCTAACAATCAAATAGCGCCGTTGCCGGGGAGACGGTAGTTTATTTCTTTGTGTAATTTCGGGTTAACTTGTGAATATAAATATAACCGAAAAACAAAAAAAAATATACGTTGTAAAAAAAATCATCTTGTTATTTTTGATTAGTTTTTGTGCAAGTGTGCAGGAAAATACGAAGTTCGAGTTCAGTGGCCAAGACGTAGAATATACAAAGTTCAAGTTCAGTGCTAAAGACGTGGGAAGATAGATCCACATTTCGCGGCTACACCGCGATGGATCAAAACGAAGTAACGGTCTACTTTAAAAATCTGGAGCAGTTCCAGTGAGCAAATCAAGATTCAAAACATCCAGACAAGCAGAAGACTCCCAGACCAGCACACAGGAAGAAATTGGAAGCCCAACCTCTCTGTTCCGCCGCGGAACCGCGGCATAAGCAAGCTTAGGCCGCGGAACCGCGGCCATTTGGCTTCTTCAGGGTGCCATTTTCTCTGTGAGTATTTCTTTTCTCTCTCCCACTCCTCTGGATTCCAATAAACTGTGTTTTCTGCAGATTTCTTTGCGCAAACTCTCTTCCCCCTTCCAATAAACTGTTCTTGTGCAGGATTCTTTGCGCCGCGCTAAAAATAAAATTGTTTGCAGTTGATTTGTTACCGCTTTGCATTCTTTAATACGGACTTAAGGGGCTTGAAACCAATTCAGATTGGGTGGGGATTTCATCACCCTTCCCAGGACCCCAAAAATCACAAAAGCATATGCATTGTCCATTATAATTAAAAAATACTAGACTGCAGCCCTAAGGACTTCGTGCTCATTAGGAGAAGTTAAACCGTGTTTAGAACCTCGCTTAACGGTATATTGTTTACGGGGTGTCTAGGAAAGTGTTAACGGCGCAACCGCCAAAAGAGAAAGGGTTACTTAATTAAGGAACTTCGCGAAAGCGTTGGAAAACCTCCCCTTATCTCTGCACTTACCTGGCCTCGTGATCAGTGTATCTTGAGCCCGTTTCTCCACACTGTTTTACTTCGACAATCAAGTTCTGGAGCAGGTCTAGCAGACCTAAGTGACCCTAGATCTAGGTGTGATTGTGCATATCTTGTTTGTGATTACTTAAGCCGTAAATCCGTACATATTTCTGTAAAGCTCTTTCTAAAAAAAAAAGAAAAAAATTAAAAACTTTTATAAAAACTTGCCCTTTGTTGCCAAAATCCATTTTTCACACACCACCCATCGCCTTTCTCCATTGACGTTTTCTTACCCTCACCTTCTCCGCTTTGACTATACTAAACTCGTTTAGTGTATGTCCGCTTGGACTCGGGACACTAGCGCCCGCCTAGTCCGCGTTACGTTAGTCGCTACCGACTACGCGATCGACTCAGACGTCGAAACTCCGTCCACTCCTCTTTCACCTTTACCTTTGCCGGCCAACTCCGACGTTGACCGGAATTCTGTTCATACATCTTCACCTTCACCTTCACCAACCTCTTCTTCCGCGATGTCAGGATTTAATCCGAACATGTCTTTGACTACCCCTGGATTGGCTCCACCTCCTACGGAGACCAATAACCCACCACCACCGCCTGTTGTAGCACCGCAGCGAATCGCGCTCCAGGATCGTTTCTATCCCACCCGTTCTGCACTTCCCACATGCCTTTCTCTTCCACCGGCCAATGGGGATAATTTTGAAATTAATCCCCACTTCATCAACATGCTTCCACGATTTCATGGGCTTGAATCTGAAGATGCCTATATCTTCATCAATAAATTTCAAAACGTTTGTGCCATGATGAAAACCACCCAACTGTCGGACGATGCTATACGCCTACGGGTCATTCCGTTCACTTTATGCGATCTTGCTGAAAAATGGCTGTATAGCACCGCTTCCCATTCCATAACTAGTTGGGACGAGTTTGTAAAAGCGTTTCTAAAGAAATTTTATCCGAATCATAAAACCGCAAGGATTCGCAATGAAATCAACCAATTCTCTCAGCTTCCTTCTGAACCCTTCTGGAAGTGCTTTGACCGGTACAAAGACCTTCTTGTTCAGTGTCCTCACCACGGTATAGAGAAATGGCAACTTTGCCAAACCTTATACGAGGGCCTGAACCCAGCAACGAAGCAGTTGTTGGAAACCATCTGTCAGGGCCACTTCCTATCGAAATCTGACGAGGAAGCGTGGCAGTTCTTTGACGACCTTGCGGAGCAAACGCTACAATGGGAGAGCACCAGACCGACTTCTTCTTCTTCTACCTCCACTTCTACCGGTCAGTCTAGGGTAGGAATTCACCAACTTGACGTCTCTATTGCGATGAAAGCTGAGATGGCTGCAATAACGAGAAAGCTTGAAGCGATAGAGAGAAAATTCTCTTCTCCTGCTCCTACCCCTGTTCTTCCCCTTCGTACCATTTGCGCTTGTTGTTCCGATCCTTCTCACTTGACCGAAGAGTGTCCTTACAATCCACCATCGCAAGGACAAGATCAGGTTAATGCTGCATTCCAGCAAAGACCGAGGAATGATCCATACTCTTCCACCTACAATCCCGGTTGGAGGAACTACCCCAATTTCGCCTGGAATCAGAATCAGAATCAATTCCAAGGCAACAATTTCCAAAGGGCCCCTCCGCCGCAACAACAAGCGCAACAACAAACTCAACAGCAGTTTCAGCAACCCTTCCAACCCCAACCTTTCCAAAATCAGACGAACAACTTTGCACCAAACAATTCTTTTCCACCAAACAACTTTGTTCCGTCAAACAACGATAAGGTTTCCTCGCTCGAACGAAGTCTGGAGGCGTTCGTCAAACAATCGACTCAATCCACTGCAAACATCCAGTCTTCCATTCAGTCCTTAGTGCAACACACTGCCCCTCACAGGCAAAGCATCAAGACCATCGAGGCCCAGATTGCACAGCTGAATGCGGCCTTAAGCGAGCGAGAGAAGGGGAATCTCCCGTCCCAGCCACTCCCAAATCCCGGTCACCCACAGAATGTACATGTTGCTCTTGAACAACAGAATCATAATGTGAGTGCTGTGACCACATTGAGATCGAGAAGGATGCTACAAAATAACATCGGCACACGGATCAATGATGACACCCCGGCCGCTTCTTCTTCTACTTCTTCTTCTTCGTCTCCTGCTTCTTCGTCTTCTGAGCCTATTCTCCGTTCTTCACAAGGCTCTCCTTCCTCTTCTTCTGCTTTGAATGGACCCACTTCACACTCCACGAAAACACCTGTTCTGGGATCCGTTCCTACTCCACAATCTCCTCCACAAGCATTAGACTCAACCAATTTTAAAAACGTCCCATTTCCAAACCGGTTGAGGTCTAATAAACAAAATCCTCAAATGGAGAAGATTCTGGAGTTATTTAAGCAGGTTAACATTAACATTCCTCTTTTAGATGCCGTCCAACAAGTCCCGTCCTACGCGAAAATCTTAAAGGACTTGTGCACGAAAAAGAGGAAGTCTCAGGTACCCAAGAAAGTTTTCTTGGCTAGTGTTGTGAGTGATGCCCTTACCCAATCTTTACCACAAAAACGGAAGGACCCTGGCTGTCCTACGATTTCTATTACTATTGGGGATAAGAACATCAACCACGCACTATTAGATCTTGGTGCCAGTGTTAACCTGCTTCCGTATTCCGTATACGAGCAATTAGGCGTCGGAGAGCTGAAACCCACGCACTGCACTCTCCAAATGGCCGACCGATCGATCACCCATCCTAGGGGTGAGCTAGAGGATGTGTTAATAAAAGTCGGGGACTTCATATTCCCCGTTGACTTCATTGTATTAGACACACAGCCTGTAGCTAACCCCCGGAATCAAATTCCGGTGATACTCGGTCGCCCATTTCTTGCAACCTCAAATGCTGTGATCAATTGTTGCAATGGTTCGATGAACCTCTCTTTTGGAAACATGACGATTGAACTCAACATTTTTAGGTTGGGGAATCAGCCCGCCGAACCTAATGCTCATATACTGGACGTCTGCTCGATCCAGGAGATCACCCCAGAAGAATGTGAATTCGAGGAGTTTCTGTTTGATCACGATAATCTTGACGCCACTAGTGCGTTCCTCTTCGAACCTGCTGCTGTTTCTGCGCCCGACAACGACTACGAGTGTTTCACGTTCTCAAACGATCTTAGCCGCGCACAACCTGAGTTTGAATCTTTCGAATTTCCGGATGAGTTACCTGAACCATCCGACTCGGTCGCCTACACTCGTTTTGAACCTTTGCTGGAGTCCTTTGAGTTCGAGACCTTTGCACCAATCTTGCCTTCAATTGTTTCACCTCCAACGCTCGAACTCAAGCCTTTGCCGTCTCACCTTAAGTACGCTTACTTAGGTGAGAACGAGACCCTCCCTGTCATCATCTCGGCTTCTCTAGCTCCTGAGCAAGAGAAAGCCCTTTTCGCGGTCTTGCACAGCAACAGGCAAGCTTTTGGCTGGTCCATGGCGGACATCAAGGGGATTAGTCCCCTGATCGTTGAGCATCACATTCATCTGATGGATGATGCCAAACCAGCCCGGGATCCATAAAGACGTCTCAATCCAGTCATGAAAGAGGCTGTGAAGAAGGAGATCGTAAAATGTCTAGATAGTGGTATCATTTACCCTATCTCTGATAGCCAGTGGGTTAGCCCATTCATGTTGTCCCCAAGAAGTCGGGCATCACGGTCATCACTAACGAGGCGAACGAGTTAATCCCTACTCGCACCCAAACTGGGTGGCGAGTGTGCATTGATTACAGAAAACTCAACGCCGCAACGCGGAAAGACCACTTTCCGCTACCTTTCATTGACCAAATGCTTGAACGATTGGCCGGACACGAGTACTACTGCTTTCTTGATGGCTACTCCGGCTATAATCAAATTCCCATCGCCGAAAAAGACCAGGACAAGACCACATTCACTTGTCCTTTCGGCACGTTTGCATATCGTCGCATGCCCTTTGGGTTATGCAATGCGTCCGCTACCTTCCAGCGGTGTATGATGGGAATCTTCTCAGACATGGTGGAAAAATTTCTGAAGATTTTCATGGATGATTTCTCCATCTTCGGCGATTCCTTCAACGAGTGTTTGCTGCATCTTGACGCTGTCCTTACTCGATATAAAGACAAGAATCTCACTTTGAATTGGGAGAAATGCCACTTTATGGTGCGCGAAGGTATTGTTTTAGGACATATCATCTCGCAAAATGGCATAGAGGTTGACAAAGCAAAGATTGAGGTCATTTCCAATCTACCTCCTCCCCGATGCGTCAGAGATATCCGAGCCTTCCTTGGCCATGCCGGTTTCTATAAACGGTTCATCAAGGACTTTAGCAAGATTGCTAGGCCCTTGACTCTTTTGCTGGCCAAGGACACGCCATTCGACTTCAACTCGAGCTGTGTGACTGCATTCGAGTCATTGAAAAGCTCACTCACTTCTGCTCCCGTTCTTTCTTCACCTGACTGGACGCACCCATTCGAGATTATGTGTGATGCATCCGACTTTTCCATTGGTGCTGTCCTTGGACAACACATCAACAAGATGCCGCACGTAATCTATTATGCGAGCCGAACCCTGAACGACGCCCAACTCAATTATACAACAACTGAGAAGGAATTCTTAGCTGTTGTATTTGCTTTAGAAAAGTTCAGGCCTTACCTCATCGGCTCTCCAGTCATTGTCTACACTGACCATTCTGCTCTGCGCCATCTTTTTGCGAAGAAAGATGCAAAATATCGGTTAATACGTTGGATCCTATTGCTTCAAGTGTTTGACCTTGTCATTAAGGACAAACGAGGATGTGAAAACGTAGTTGCCGACCATCTCTCACGACTTCCTTCTTCGCTTTCGCTTCCAATTCCGATCAACGACGTTTTCCCGGATGAACAGCTCTTGACAGTATCTTGCGAACCCTGGTTCGCAGATATTGTGAACTATTTGGCCACAGGATTACTACCGACTGAATGGTCAAGTCAGGACAGACTTCGCTTCTTATCCTAAGTAAAACACTTTTACTGGAACGAACCCTATTTGTTCAAGTACTATCCCGACCAGATTATTCGTCGGTGTGTCCCTGACGAGGAATTCAAGAGTGTGCTGTCATTTTGCCACGATCAAGCGTGTGGCGGGCATTTTGGGCCCAGAAAGACAGCTGAGAAGATCTTGCAATGTGGTTTCTACTGGCCACAACTCTTCAAAGACGCTCATGACTATTGCAAGACTTGCTCCCGGTGCCAACACATGGGCCGGATATCCAGGAGGAACGAGATGCCGCTCCAACCGATCTTGGTTGTGGAGATTTTCGATGTTTGGGGGATAGATTTCATGGGGCCGTTTCCCAGCTCTTTTGGGAACTTGTACATCCTTCTCGCTGTTGATTACGTCTCTAAATGGGTCGAGGCTGTGCCCAGCCGGAAGGTTCCTTAAAGAAAACATTTTCTCCCGGTTTGGGCACCCCCGAGCGATCATTAGTGACAATGGAAGTCATTTCTGCAACAAGACTTTCGAGGCCTTGATGCGGAAATACTCCATTAATCATAAGCTATCCACGCCCTACCACCCCCAAACCTGCGGACAGGCCGAAGTTTCAAATCGGCAAATCAAGCAGATACTGGAGAAGACGGTTTCCAAGAACCGTAAGGATTGGTCGCTGAAACTCACGGATGCCCTTTGGGCATTTCGAACCGCTTATAAGACCGACCTTGGCATGTCTCCCTATCGGCTTGTGTACGGAAAAGCCTGCCACCTACCTGTCGAAATAGAGCATCGCGCATTTTGGGCGATAAAGGAGCTGAATCTGTCTCTCGAAGATGCGGGCAGCCAGCGGAAGCTGCAACTGAACGAACTGAGCGAGCTTAGGGATGAGGCTTACGATAACGCGGTTGTCGTTAAGAATCGAACGAAGGTGTTTCACGATAAACACCTTTTGCGCAAAACCTTCGTACCTGGTCAGCAGGTACTGCTTTACGACACCAGACTTCACTTCCATCCTGGAAAGCTCAGATCTCGCTGGAAAAGGCTGTATTTTGTGCGGAATGTGTATCTGCAGGGCGCTGTGGATTTGGAAAATCCAAAGGACGGTTCATTTTTCAAAGTGAACGGACACCGACTAAAACCGTACCTTAGCGCCGAACCAACAGGGGAGCTCCTATTCTTACAGGAGCAGGTTTACCCTGCATAATCTTCCTCTGCCTACCGCCAAACTTCGGTTATCCAGCCAAGAACAGTGGACACTGTTCCAAATAAGTTTGGGGGTATATACAAACCATTTTGTATATATTTGTGTATATTCTTTTTCTTTTCTTTAAAAAACAAAAACAAATAAAAATTGTGTATCGCTAACCGACAATTTTGACCCTTCAAATGATCTCTTCATGCAATGACAGTGAGGACACTGTCCAGTTTAAGTTTGGGGGTACGCTCGGTACGCATTTCTTACCTTCGCATTCATATGTATATTCTGCATCTGCATATTAAAATCCATAAAATCCATAAAAATCTGAAAATTTTCTAAAAATATAAAAACTTTTCTGTCAAGTTAGCTTGTAGAAGAACTCTGATTCAACATTTTGACGGTTTTTGTTTGAAAAAATAGGAATAACTAAATCTTATGTTTAGATTTTGAAAACCTGAAAGATAACTCTCCTTTGAAGTTAACTATAGCTGGTATACGTCTTTACATCACACTACACGTGTCGTGAGTTTTTGGAATTAGATGACAAGTCTTTTATGTTTAAAAACTTTTAAACAGATAAATGATTTTCTGAGGATCAAATAGGTTTGTTCTGAAATAAGTAATGTCAAGAATAGTTTATGAAGTAAAGCGAATATGAAGGAATGTTATTGATGCCGTAATTGGAACTAAGTCTGAAAAATAACCCATCTGAAACTTGATTGGAATGATTACATACCGAACCCACTAAACACGTCTTTTATCCAAAAAAAAAATAATTGAACTGCCGGTTATATCTCCGTTCGTATTAAAGCATCTGATTCTCACGCCAAACTGTCTTTTGTTTTTGAACCTAGGTAACTTGAGTAATTAAGTCCGCTGGGGTGTTTCTACACCTAATGCCCTAAAATCAACTGGTTTGGATGCATTGGCCCAAAGCTCGCTAAGAAGCCTAGAAAGTCCAGATTAAAACAAAGTCAAGCAAGTTTCTCTCCGAGTTAAAATTCCTAACGGTTCTTTGTGTGAGAATAATCTTGATAAAAGACAGGCTTTTATAAAAAAATTTTTTAACGGAGATATGAAGGTTTTATTCTATGATAAAGACTATTGCACGTTCACAGAGGTGTGTATGAAATGAAAACAAGAAAAAGGTGGAGTGAAAAATACGACTTAGTTTCCTGTTAAGGAAGATAGAAATTCTGAAGTTGAAACCTTACTGGAAAACGAAACTTGAAAAATGCTTAACTCTTTATAAAACTTATGTGATCCTTTTAAAATTGTTATCTGGGCTTTATTGTGCGACATGATGACTTTAATCGATCCTTCTGGAACTTAACGACACTATTTGCACTGCACGTAAAGACATATAATGTAGTTAAATAAGAAGCGAGGTGTGAAAAATAAGGGTTTGATAGTCTAGACTTGGGACTATAGAATTGTTATTTTCTGAAACAAAACTTTAGGGTTTGAATCTTAGTTATTTTACAAAACCAACTTGACCGGATTTTGTGGGTAGTATCCGCTGAAAACCCTCAGGAGACAACACTCCTCCTACTAGGGACACCTAGAGGTTTAACGGCTTGTTGCACATGCTCAGTGCAATTGCGTTCCCTGCGAAAGTGAGGTTAGGAATTTTTTTTTGAATAAATTGGCTTTGCTCGGGATGAGCAAATGATAAGTTTGGAGGTATTTGTTCATATCAGATTTTTGTATTTTCATACCGCCCAATTTTTATCACATTGCATATCGGTAGATACTCTTGAGCCGTGTTTGCTAGTCAATTGCAGGATACAGGTTCTCGGTTCTAAAACGGTAAAATTCATGGAAAACACGACAAAATCCGGGTTCCTGCCAACCACAGATAAAACACGGATCTCCCCTCTTTATCCGTCTGTTGCCACACACCAGTTTAAGAGACAAAATGTCAAATCAATGTCGTTTTCATGCACAAGGCTCAATGGCAGCACAAGATCCAAGAAATCTACGCGGAGCTCGAGGAAATCATGACAAAAAGTCCACATCAAATCACCTTTCCCTCAACAGAAATTCTGGAAAAATCGTGAAGAAAATCGGAGAAAAGATATATACCAGAATAAAGGTCCCACAGAACCAGGAAAAGCCCCAAAAACTTAAGACCTAATTCCTCTATATGGCCGCGGTTCCGCGGCCGTACTGGCGCCGCAGACGAAGATTTTCCAGGGGTGTTTTGGTCTTTTTATTTATGTTCTGGTGGTTGCCCTAGGTTTTCATTTTTCAGCCTATAAATAGCCCAGAACTTTGTGAAGGAAGGAGTGCATAATCTTGTATTTTTCTAGGTTTAGAATACTTGTTTCTTCTTCCTCTTCTCATCTCTTCTCCATTAAAACTTGTAGTGAGCTTTGTGAGTGAAGAATGATGAATAAAGAAGATTCTTTTACTTATCATGCTTGTCTTGTTCTTTTATAATTGCTTGTAATTTTAATTTGTTAACTTAGTTGTTGTTATTTCTTGTTGTTTCTTTCTTCTCTCTTTTCCTTTATCATTAAAACAAGCATGATGCTTACGCTTGATCCTTGCCAAGGTGAGGTCGCAAATAGCTAGTTGTTATCTTCTAATCTCCTTCTTTCTATCTTCCTCTTTTGTGTTGTTTTCTTTCCATTATGATGTGTGAGTAGTTTCATACTTGTTAGGGTAGGATAAGGGAAGTTTGAGAGAAGGAAATCTCTCTCACTCTTTCCTTGCCCAACATCTTAAAATCGACTCCCGTTAATTGAACCACAATCCGCTCCTTACGGCACCCTATCCTACATGATAGCGGTGATTCCGTAGTGAGACCGGTTGTGGTTGAATTAACCGGAGGTTATGGCTAAGAGCCAAGAACGGACGGACAAGCACCAAAAGGAAGAACTTAAGCGTTGGAAAGCCTAGCTTATACTCGCAAGTTCCTTCCTAGTCGTGCTAATCCCCGTTGTTGCCGATTACTGTAACACCGATATTAAGAGTGGCAATGAAAGAAGTGAGGGACTCCTAACTCAAACTAACCTAATCCTAACCCTAACAAGCTCTCTTTACATATCATTTTATCACTTAGATAATCACAACAAAATCTGGAAATCTGGACTTAACTCGTTAAAGTACTTAGAAAAAGATTCCCATCTCCCTGCGGACGACCCGTACTCAACCGGCTAGCTACAAGCAAAACCGTCTTGATTGCGATAATTAACTAAACTTGAACATGCAGAATCTCTAACAATCAACTGCACCTTGACGAAAGGCAACAAATGGAGCACGAATACTATATACAACTTATCTGAAATGACGGAGGGCTACGACAGGTTTTTCTGAAAACCTATTGCGTAATGAACTTGATATCGTTGTAGAATCAAATGATTTTGAAATAGAGTGTTTTTGAGGCTTTTCTAGTTTTGCTAAAGGAGTCACTCCCGGTGAAGGGATCGTCGGTCCTTTCCTCGTCGAATGAGATGCGGGATATATCATATATATCACTGTGCAAAGCAAAAACTCTTAAAAGCAATCAAAAGACAAACCGAGTGTGTAGCATTTGCCAGTTATTGCTAAAGGAGTCACTCCCGGTGAAGGGATCTCGGTCCTTTCCTCATCGAATAAGGTGCAGGATATATCACATATACCGCTGTGCAAAGCAAGAACTGTAGCTACCTGTTTTATTTTGAAATTCGATTCTACAACATCTTAGGTTTCTTTTATTTCATTAATCACATTAATGAAGTCCCATCATTAAGTTACCTAAACATCACAGATAAATACGACGTACACTTATGCCATCCGCATTCGCCTCGATGTCCCCTCGTGCACCGTTAGGTTAGGTAACTAACGGCAGAGCGGGGCAGGGCTAGCGCGGGTGTAAAACATAAGTAACGTCTATATAATATTTCATATATACTATATACTGTATCCATCACAGAACATCACATGATCACATCACATATATCGCAGCAGAAGAATCATATGAAATATTGGATATACTAGGACGTCCGTGTTTTCAATACGAGCCAGTATAAAACACGGATTCCACGGTCGTGATGAATAGCCAAACCCACACCCCAAGACCCCTACGAGAGAGGCAAGCAACCCTACCAATTCTAGAGTTAGGAGACCCGGACTCGACTCCTCGAGTTGGTCTCCCACTGGACTCCAGAACCCGGTTACTTGTGCTCCCCTCCTTGGGTCTATCCTAGTGCGGAAAAGTAAATAATATACAAAGGGTGACATCTTCCGCAACCTGGAAGTGCCCCAATAAAAGAATATTACATACAAGTTTTTACATGAATGAAAATGAAAAACACTCATCTCACATAAAACCCCCCGGCTATTCAAACACGACGATCCAATATAACATATCCAGCAACACATAACATCACATGTCATCAACGTAAGTAAATATGCCCATCCCAATTGTCGTTGACATATAGCAACGAAACCGGCGATATCACATATTACACTTACGGTCACAGAAAAGAAAGTGTAAAACTACAACAGTTGGAATCCGCAATCTCTTTAGACATCGCATGCCTAATCAAATGAATTACCTAGACATCACATGCCTAACAATTATAAACCCCGCATTTTAGTCTCATTATCGAAAACACTTTTCAATACTTAGCCGGGGAATTCAACAAGATTCCCGACATCCTGATCGAATGCTCGTCGCAAACTTTAGTAGACGGCCGCACCCCCGATACCGTTAACGAAGTGCACCAAGGAGGAACACCGCTACCGTGAGCACCCGAACGGATGCTTTTGGCGACGGGGTTCTCCTACAGTCACTTGGTCGGGGCTATGGGGTGAGGCTGTCTATTAAGTTTATCCGGCGAGTATCCGCGTACGCTACGTGATTGCGACGGACTTTTGATCACATCAAAATTCCGTGGCAACCGATCAAGTGAGACTAAAGTGCTAGATTTATAACATTCATTCAGTTATCTCATAACTACTTGTGAGTTCCAATTATTGTATCACATTCCGGATAAATAGAAAAAGTTAAACTTTCCGATCGAACATTCAAACACCCAAGTTTTCCCAATACAGATCAACACATGAAACAAGTCTAAAAACATTCAGTTCGTGCCTCAGTACCAACGGTCCAGCCGTAAAAGGGTCAAGCCAACGCCTCACATGTGACACGCCGTACTGCCCCAAACCCTAAGGTTCAAAAGGCAGTTCAAGACGGTCACATAATCGAGTTAAGGTTTGTTGTCTTCTAGAGGGACCATCGCGTTAACTGCACTACTTAGAACGTCATTAAACTACGGAAAGATCCAACACTTGGAAATTTTCCGACAGGGGAAAAATTGGGTATTCATATCCGGTCAAACTTTTTAACATATTCTAAAATTTATCCGGAAAACACATAGACAAAGCTTGATAATCCGATCGAATATACGAAACCCCAAAGCAACCCAGAATATTCAACTCTTGAATAAATATTAAAAATTTCCATAAAATCCAGCACCATAAAAGAGGAATTACTGTGCAAAAATGGTTGGATGATATGACAATTTGGCCGCGGAACCGCCGCACCAGCCATGCTTGTGCCGCGGTTCCGCCGCGCAATGAGGGAATCATGAGTACGGGCTTCACAGTAATTCTTACAATTCCCTGCTAAATTTTCTGCATATTTTAATCTGGAAAAATCCCAGTTTTTGAAAAAAGTCCAGAGAGCATGTTTTGAATTAGGGTTTCGGTTCGATCGGGTTTCAAACTTCGTCTACGCATCGCCTAAGGCTCTAGCTAGGCTCTGATACCACTGTAGGGTTCCTAGGCACACTAAGGAGGTCTCACAAGGCATCAACCATGCCAATTTCAAACTTTACGGGTGCCGAGAAACCCTAATACGGATCGTTAACTAGATATTAGGCGAAACAAAAACAAGTAAACGACTTTACTCTAAATGAACGGAAATACAACCTTTGTAGATCCGGTGCTCCACCTCTATAGCTCCGTGATGATGTCTCCTCGCTGCGATCATGGGATCCCGGGCTCTAGCATCGGCTTCATCGAAGAATGGACGGGCTAGGTCATCGACTACGATGCCGAAGATGATCTACGTCGAGACATCACAAGATCAAGCTCCACCTTCACCAAGCCATGAAAACTTGTGAAGGAAACACCCTATACTACTTGGCAAGAGGTAGAGGATGAAGAAATAAGAAGTGGGTTCACTTTAGAATTGGATTTCTCACTCTTTTTCATCAATCACCATTGATGGAAACTTGGTTTTCTTCTTGAAGGAGAAGAAGAAGAAGAAGAAGAATAATATGATAAGTATTTTAAAAAGAATAATAAAAATCATTCTTATCATAATTTAAACCATGGTTATATGTAGAGAATTAACTAAGGTTAGAAGAATGGTTAGGGTTTTGGAAATGAAGACAAAATGGTCACTTTGGTCAAAGTTGCATGAAGCTTCTTGCATGAAGCTTCAAGAAGCATCATGAATGAAAGCAACCATTATCTTTTCATTTCTCATTTCTCTTAATCCAAATTATAAAGATAAATGAATGATTAAATAAGTAAAAACCTTAACCATTTACTTAACCAAGGCTTAACTCTTTACACAAATCCTAACAATCATGTATCATCAAACATGATACAATCAAGTAAGAAAATCCTTTTAAAGTGAACCAATACTAGTTAATGCAAAGTAATATATCAAATATATAATTATACATTAAATCATTAAATCAGCACTTGATTTAACGATCCGGTCATATTGTTGGAGATAGTGCCCTCAGAGTCAATTATTGGATCACAGGCACGTGATTGCAATGATTGAGGGAGGACCTATCCCGGTAGGACAGTCTTACTCGAGATGATAGTATGCTATCTGGTTTACCTTTATCATCGTGTACTTCTTTAGGTGACGTTACAGGTCGCTATTACACGCTGATAGAGCCCCTAGGATTCTTGCTTGACTGCCGGCAGTATGATGGCGATCATATACGTGAGGGCTGGTGGTCTATAAGCACATCCTTAAAAGGTCCCTAGTCGTGGGAGTTTCGAGACAGGGCATCGATTCTCCAGAGTAGACTAGTGTATACAGTCGAGACCCCGACGAGGGGCGGTGGTCGGTCTCACAAGCCACTGGTGTCAGTTGGTTCACCTAAGATGTATACAGGTGCTCATTGGGTTATGAGTACACCGGACAGGACTCGCCGGGAACCTGCTAGTTGGGATTATACCAGACGTCAGATAGCAGTTCCCAGGTGACATGTGTACAGGTTAGTTCATCGACCTGAGATCGTCATTTGTCTCGTGTGAGTTCCCACTGTGCTTTGATTACTACCCTACCACAGCTCAAAAGAGTCGTGCAAACAGGTTTTAGTTGGGTACAGTCCCGAGCCACATGGAGGCAGTGAGCGGATCTGCAGGGGTTCGTCTCTCCCGGTATTGGGGGTGAGGTCGCGCTGTGTCTAGGAGAGCCATTACACAAAGCCCTCGGCCGAGGCAGGAGATTTACTGGTAGGTATTCCAGTAGTATCTCAGGGTGTTCTGGGCTTCACTCCGACACGACTTGTACCGCCTTTGGGGGTCTGACTTTTACCAACCCCCTAGGCCCGCCATGCGTGCTCATAGACGAACGGACCGGACTGTACGGATATTGTCACTGACAGGCTCAGTAGGGTGTCAGGATGAGTTCGCTCATCGACGTCCTTTTTGGTCAATAGCTGGTGGCCCGTCACGTATTGGCTAATACCTCTGACGTGCTAGTGGTTAAATCCACAGCCATAGTATTGACGAGTCTTTAGAGTCCACCATACTTTCAGTTACTCAAGCTTTCGGGCGAAACGCTGTAGAGGCCGTATGGAGATATGGCAGGGTCCGATCAGATACGTGCGGTATTGCACGGATCAGGATCGGACGGTTTGTACTAGTGGCCGTATGGATATATGGCAGGGTTCGATCCGATACGTGCGATATTGCACGGATTAGGATCGAACGGATATTACTAGCCGGCTTTGGTTTAAGCCGGTCCTAGTTTAGTACAGTGTAGGTTTTGTCTCATTGCATTTGTATCCGGTCGGAATACAGATGCGGGTGTGTATGCACAGTATCGGGGTTTTCCTGTAATTTATTACGGGACCAATTTTCTGGAGTTGCCAGTTTGCATTCCGTTCCGGTCGGTTTTTCTTTGTTCTTTCCCGGCCGGACTTTTCCGATGGAGGGGGTAATTTGCAGTTTTGCAAATTACATTTGTGGAGGGGGTTTCTTGCACTTGTATTCATTATGATAAGCATCTTTTCTTTTGCACCATCACTTGCATTAATTATGATTTGAGAGGGTATGGTTTGGATGTAAGTTTGTGATGATAATGTTTTGTTTAAGGTCACCTCTTGCTTTATCATACAATCACCTCTCTTCATGCTACATATTGTTTTTCCTCCACCATTCTTTGAAGATGATGGCCGGCCACTTTTGTGCAAGGATGAGAGAAATTTCCATTTTGTTGTAGCACATATTTCATCATCTCATTCTTCTAGTTTTGGAAAAATGAAAGCACCATTTTTCCATAACCTTATTCCTCCATCACGGCAACTACAAACCCCAAATGAGACAAGCATCATCTACACTACATTCTACAGCAAATCTTGGGCACGTCGACTAGCCAGCTTCGTGCCCGAGTTGCCTCGGTATTGAGGTGGGAGCCCGTAAAAGATGCAGACGATGTGGTGCCCTTCCGGCAAGGAGGCGACGACCGGAGTTTCCGCGGGAGATCGGGACGACGACGAGAAGACCGGAGGACTCGGATCACTCGGTATATCTCTCACCTTTTCTCTTGTTTGCTAGTATCGGTTAATGGTTACGATCCGGGTATATTGTCGGCGGTAGCGCCAGTTTAAAAGATAAGAAAATTTTGATTCCGCATTTTGGCCTCGGATAGACAGCCGGGGCGCTGTCGTGGCACAACATGGTATCAGAGCCACGCCATTAACCTAGCCTAGCTTTTTCTAATTCGTTTTACTTATCCGATTGACCAAAATTCCAAAATCCGCGTTTTTTCATGCATCAGTTTTCTGTTGATTTTTTCCGGGCTCTAAAAATTTTTCAGGTTGTAGAAAATTGATGTACATGAAATTCTAAGACTACTGGGAAAATTCGACACCGTCAGTCGATGACTGAAGCGCGGAACCGCGGCCAAACCCCCCCTTGGGCCGCGGTTCCGCCGCGCATTGGTCTCTTCACTGTATCATATTTTTCCAGTGGGCTTCTGGGAAAATTTTTGGGGTTTTGGAATATTAATATTGGGCCCAGATTTTCTGTGAGTGCTACAGTATTGCTTGGGGGGCCCACTTGTTAATTTTTGATTGATCGGATATTTTAAACACATTATTTCACAGTATTTACATTATATCTGCGACCGTGAATGTCACTCGATCGGTAAATCCGGTCTAACTGCTATAGCCCGGTTAGACGGATTTGCGAACGTGACTTTCACGTTGATGTTTTGTGATTTTGCTGTGATGTTGCGGATCGGTCGTGGGGATAGCCTGGATGCAATGCTAGTACTGGTTCTGTTTTATATATACATTTGATCTTGCGGGGCGAGCGTCCGACATGTAGACTGCCGTCACTGCCTGTTTGTATTATTCTTTTGGGGCACGGCCTGGTTGCGGTCGATGTACCCGTTGTATGTATATTTTACTTTCTGTACTAGGATTACCCCGCGGAGGGGTGCACGGATGGCCGGGTTCTAGAGGGCAACGGGCCCGCATCTCAGGGCATTGAGACGGAGGGGGCTTCAGTCTGGAATTGGCGGGCTATTCACCGCACTCGTAGGGGGTACAGGTTGACCCAGGAGGGGTGCCCAAGTTACCGGATTCCGTGAAGTGCTGGGTGGTCCATTCACGGTGCTGAAGGGGGCTGCCTCGCTTCAGGTTTTGGCGGGTGACTTTCCGCGCCCGTAGGGGTCTAGGATTTCATTGCACAGGCTATCCACACGACCAGGGGAACGTCGGGTTTCAGCAGCGGCTCTGTGAAACCCGGGGCTTCCAGATATCTGTATTGTTCTGTGATGCTGCATATTTCTGTGATGTTGCTTTTTATCACGCCTTGAGCGAAATATAATATATTGGTATATATATTAGTAGATGTTGTATATGTTTTTCATCCGCGCTTGTCCAGTCCCCGCTCTGCCGTTAGTTAGCTAACCTAACGGGTGATGACGGGACCCAGTGGCGAATGCGGATGGCATATACGTACGTCAGTATATTTTCGTTCTTTGTGGTGTGATCCATTGATGGGACTGCATTGATTCGGATCAATGCAAGATAAACAAACCTATTCTGATGTTGTTGGAACACTTTTCAAAAAAGCTGTTATTGCAAGGACGTTCACTTTTGTTTTGCATCGTGGTATTCTTTTGGAATATCCTGCTCCTCAGTCGACGAGGCAAGGGCCGAGATCCCTTCACCGGGAGTGACCCCTTGGACAAAAGTTTGCGTCAGGGCATTAACTTCACTATAGCCGATTACTTTTGCTTTGCATCGTGGTATTCAGTTGGAATATCCTGCACCTCATTCTACGGGGAAAGAGCCGAGATCCCTTCACCGGGAGTGACCTCTTTAGCAAAGGTTTTCGTCACTATATTTTCTAAAAAGGCTATGCAGTTCCTTCAACGATATCAAGTTCATTACGTTAAAGGTTTTTCGCCAAAAACCAGCCGTAGCCCTCCGTCATTTCCTACAGGTATTATTTGGTATTCGTGCTGCGTTTGTTGACCTAGTCAAGACGTAGTGTTCGGTAGCTAAGTGGTACTTGTTTGTTGCATAAGTGGGATTGGTTAAGACAGTCATGCGGCCTTGTTGACCTAGTCAAGGGCACGTACGGGTAGGTTTAATGCAATCCAGAATAATGACGGGTTGAACTTGACTGGCGGTTTATGGTTTGTTGACCTAGTCAAGGTCATAAACCGCTTGGGGTAAAAATCACATCGGGAGTTTCAAAAGAACTGAAACTTGCCAGACATGCGCATACCTTCTGGAGTGTGGTGACGTGAGTGGATTCCATCATGTTATCATGCGATGATAGTTAGATCCCGATTCCCACTGATGAGTTGGTTTACTCCTCGGGTGATCCCGACTAATTCTTCTTTCAGGTTTGGAGGAGAATTTGAGGTTACAGTGGGAGGTTTCCAGATTAGACAAAGTGATAACCATTCTGATCTAGGTTAGAGTGCATGCTGAGTGTTTCTTTTCTCTCTCTCTTTGGCAGCGACCATTGACCCAACCCTGGACTATGACTTAGTGACCAAGTTGACCGAACCTTCTTAACACTGGCTTTTGGATTGTCAGAGTTGCAAACCTCATTGCCACTCCTACCTTTACCCTTTTCTCCAGGACACCCCGTATTGCTACGAACGTCCACTTCCATTGGACAAAACCATCGTATGGTTATATACGAACTCGAAGGACTTCGAGGATGGTTTCTGGTTCTGGAGAAAACGAATAGGATTATTCAGTTGTCTTTTCTTTTCACCTTCTCTCATTGTGAGTACTCCTTGGTTTAGGAGATAGTACACCTATTATGCAAATTGGATAGTCTTCTTCCAAACCTTAGGCTGGTGCCGAACGGTGGGGAATGAAGAAAACCAATTAGCATAACGATGGTGTGCAGAAGGTATTAAGATTAAGACAAAGCAAGGGATTAGTAAGAGGGCAAAGTAAATTGCGACCGATATTCACGACCAAACCAAGTATTTCTTCGCCAATCCTAAATCACCTTTGTATTTCTCCAGGACACTCCGTATCACTACGAAGATCCACAGTTTATTGGATACTCCATCGTATGGTTATATACGAACTCGAAAGGAACTTGTTCCAGTTCGGGGATGGATTCTGGTCCAGGAGAAATAGGAATACGGTTTATTCGGTTGTCTTTTATCTTCACCTTCTCTCGCATTGCGAGTGCTCCTAGGATTAGGACAGTACACCCATTATGCAAATTGGATAGTCTTCTTCCAAACCTTAGGCTGGTGCCGAACGGTGGGGAATGAAGAAAACCAATTAGCATAACGATGGTGTGCAGAAGGTATTAAGATTAAGACAAAGCAAGGGATTAGTAAGAGGGCAAAGTAAATTGCGACTGATATTCACGACCAAACCAAGTATTTCTTCGCCAATCCTAAATCACCTTTGTATTTCTCCAGGACACTCCGTATCACTACGAAGATCCACAGTTTATTGGATACTCCATCGTATGGTTATATACGAACTCGAAAGGAACTTGTTCCAGTTCGGGGATGGATTCTGGTCCAGGAGAAATAGGAATACGGTTTATTCGGTTGTCTTTTATCTTCACCTTCTCTCGCATTGCGAGTGCTCCTAGGATTAGGACAGTACACCCATTATGCTTATTGGATAGTCTTCTTCCAAACCATAGGCTGGTGCCGAACGGTAGGGAAGGAAGAAAACCATTTGGCCTAAAGGGGTGTGCAGACGGTAATGACTAAAGACATATAAAGGGATTTGGACAGATGGCAAAGAGATATACGGTTACAGTTGTGAATCTGGATAATGGTAGAGGCATTACTAGGAATACCAGGATACCCTATCGAAACATTTCAATGTTTCAGTTCAACTGTGTACTGTTAAAAGAAAACTGATTTCCCGATTAGACACTTGCTCCAGGGTATGTATTTACCAGGTTTGATTCTCACATCTGTATGGTTTTACAGATGATGAGTGGGAGTAAGTTATTGGGAATAGGGTGATCATCCTCATTATATCGGGATTCGTTGTAATCGGTGATATTTGAGGAGATCACCTGGGCTGTTTGCCGGTCGGCAAATATTTGGTTTTGAATATCCGTTGTTATGGATATATCTGTACGTCTATTTTTATAGAGTGAGATATACCTTTTGAAATTATGTCTATGACATTTACCTATATCAGTGGATGGTTAGATAAGGAGCATTGAACAGCGGTGTAATTCTTCTTAACCATAGTACAGTTTTCAATCTACGACACACAGTGAATGAGTTGTTAGACTCAGGGACTTATACAGAGTATTGTATATTGTCCAGTGTCCATTAGGACAGTGGGGTTGGTCCTCATACTATATTCTGTTTACTTTTAACTGCTCTAATTCTTAGACATGTGTTTCGTAGAAAGACAGGGTCTGAGTTTTGAGCAGTTATTGGTATAAGAATAGAGTAGAGAACCAGGTATTGCAAGTATCGGGATTCTTCAAGGTGATCGAAGATGTAGATACTTGTGTATGGTATTCAGTTGATAGTAATGAGAACTTGCTTCTCTTTCAGGTTACTCATAATTGGAAGCATTCCTAAGTTGAGTAACGCTGATCGGCCTCCTTCCATTTAGTTGACATGCACTGGAGATAGCTGCATGATTTGAATCTGGTTCATTTAAATCAGTGCCTCTGGTTCTATATTGGATATAGAACAGTTCATACCTTAACGATGTTAAGGTACGGGGAGTTGTCCGGCTTATGATTAAAACCAGACACTGGACAACTCAAGGCACGTTTCTGTAATGGCTGTTTGTGGGTTGACCCAGGCTATGACGAGGGTTGATTTTCTACCATCTGGAAGATCAATAGTGATATTGTTCTTAACTCGCCACATTTTAAAAGGAAATGGTTATTTTTCAGAAAACAGTAGTGGGAGTATGGTAGAACTGGAAGCGATTCCAGAACCGCAAACGATTACTGAAGATTTGATAAGGAACCTAAAGATTCAATCTGATTTGACATTCCATTGGCCACTCCGCAGATAAGGTGGGTAACTTCAGGCACCCGAGAGGTACTCCGGTAGCCTCAAGGACGGTGACAGAGAAGTTCTTGTTTACCCACACTTGCCATTGTTGTTGTTCCAGGCTGCGAGACCCGGCAGGAGGATGAGTATAGCGTCGTTCTAAACTAGCTTTAGAAGTGCACGTCTATATGACTCTGCCAGAGGGTTGTCGTAGTCAGTGGGAGCAGCGGAAGCATTGGTGGACATCAGGCTTATGTCTATTTATAGACTAAAGCAGATATAGCGGAGATAGATCATCTATTTCTGATGTGACAGTCATAGGTTTGACGTCATCAGAATAGGGGATGGATCTGTTGAGAAGGTAGTAGGAAGTGATATTCCTATACTACGATCGGTTATGCTTTGGTCGTCACACAGTGTTTTCTCCACATGGGACTTGGACATTATATCAGACATACTGGTTACTAGATCTATGGTTTTAGATCTAGATTTGGGTGGTTTCCCAATCAGGGTATTTTGACAGCATTCTAAGAGTATTTAGAATGGACGACTCCTGGCACGGTAGTGTATCTGCAGGTAATGGAGTCACCATCTCTAAAGGTGTCTTATAGACTAAAGTAGAGAGGGATGTGCATGATTGGCAGATCACTTGCTTAGGCAATTGAGTCAATCATGAGATGTCAAGTACCACACCAGATGTTGTTCTTGCACTAGATGCAATAAGTTGATATTGATCCAATCCTGGAGGAACAGTCGGAAGCAGTTTTAGAACATAAGTGAATGTTCTAGGGATATGATAACGGCTGCCTCCTTTAGGAGACGGTTATCACTCCAGGCTTCCAAGGTGACATGGACGACAAGGAGGTTGTCAGAGTTATAGTTCTCTCTCTGACGAGGGACAGTATTATGGACAGGTGATCCAGGTAGATACTGAGGGAGGCATGGCGCAGGATACTGATTAAGTTCAGTTGACGATACAGTCTAAGAAGTTTGGATTTGGAGTTCATTTATGAACTAGGTCCCATCAGACATCCAGACATTCCAAGACAGGTATTGCTCATTTCGGGAGATGGTTTTCTCCGTGAACTTGAGATATAGAGAGACATAGAAAGAAACATCACAGCGGATCCACTCACTGAGGCTATTCCTCGAACGCAATAGTTTCGCGAACGAGCTTTGTGAGACTGACTAGTAGAGGAGTTGGGTGTTCGGTATCACACGGGCTGTGAGTATGCGACATCGCAATAATTAGCCTTGAGTGCAAGTGGGAGATTGTTGGAGATAGTGCCCTCAGAGTCAATTATTGGATCACAGGCACGTGATTGCAATGATTGAGGGAGGACCTATCCCGGTAGGACAGTCTTACTTGAGATGATAGTATGCTATCTGGTTTACCTTTATCATCGTGTACTGCTTTAGGTGACCTTACAGGTCGCTATTACACGCTGATAGAGCCCCTAGGATTCTTGCTTGACTGCCGGCAGTATGATGGCAATCATATACGTGAGAGCTGGTGGTCTATAAGCACATCCTTAAAAGGTCTCTAGTCATGGGAGTTTCGAGACAAGGCATCGATTCTCCAGAGTAGACTAGTGTATACAGTCGAGACCCCGACGAGGGGCGGTGGCCGTTCTCACAAGCCACTGGTGTCAGTTGGTTCACCTAAGATGTATACAGGTGCTCATTGGGTTATGAGTACACCGGACAGGACTCGCCGGGAACCTGCTAGTTGGGATTATACCAGACGTCAGATAGCAGTTCCCAGGTGACATGTGTACAGGTTAGTTCATCGACCTGAGATCGTCATTTGTCTCGTGTGAGTTCCCACTGTGCTTTGATTACTACCCTACCACGGCTCAAAAGAGTCGTGCAAACAGGTTTTAGTTGGGTACAGTCCCGAGCCACATGGAGGCAGTGAGCGGATCTGCAGGGGTTCGTCTCTCCCGGTATTGGGGGTGAGGTCGCGCTGTGTCTAGGAGAGCCATTACACAAAGCCCTCGGTCGAGGCAGGAGATTTACTGGTAGGTATTCCAGTAGTATCTCATGGTGTTCTGGGCTTCACTCCGACACGACTTGTACCGCCTTTGGGGGTTTGACTTTTACCAACCCCCTAGGCCCGCCATGCGATGCTCATAGACGAACGGACCGGACTGTACAGATATTGTCACTGACAGGCTCAGTAAGGTGTCAGGATGAGTTCGCTCATCGACGTCTCTTTTGGTCAATAGCTGGTGGCCCGTCACATATTGGCTAATACCTCTGACGTGCTAGTGGTTAAATCCACAGCCATAGTATTGACGAGTCTTTAGAGTCCACCACACTTTCAGTTACTCAAGCTTTCGGGCGAAACGCTGTAGAGGCCGTATGGAGATATGGCAGGGTCCGATCAGATACGTGCGGTATTGCACGGATCAGGATCGGACGGTTTGTACTAGTGGCCGTATGGATATATGGCAGGGTTCGATCCGATACGTGCGGTATTGCACGGATTAGGATCGAACGGATATTACTAGCCGGCTTTGGTTTAAGCCGGTCCTAGTTTAGTGCAGTGTAGATTTTGTCTAATTGCATTTGTATCCGGTCGGAATACAGATGCGGGTGTGTATGCACAGTATCGGGGTTTTCCTGTAATTTATTACGGGACCAATTTTCTGGAGTTGCCAGTTTGCATTCCGTTCCGGTCGGTTTTTCTTTGTTCTTTTCCGGCCGGACTTTTCCGATGGAGGGGGTAATTTGCAGTTTTGCAAATTACATTTGTGGAGGGGGTTTCTTGCACTTGTATTCATTATGATAAGCATCTTTTCTTTTGCACCATCACTTGCATTAATTATGATTTGAGAGGGTATGGTTTGGATGTATGTTTGTGATGATAATGTTTTGTTTAAGGTCACCTCTTGCTTTATCATACAATCACCTCCCTTCATGCTACATATTGTTTTTCCTCCACCATTCTTTGAAGATGATGGCCGGCCACTTTTGTGCAAGGATGAGAGAAATTTCCATTTTGTTGTAGCACATATTTCATCATCTCATTCTTCTAGTTTTGGAAAAATGAAAGCACAATTTTTCCATAACCTTATTCCTCTATCAAGGCAACTACAAACCCCAAATGAGACAAGCATCATCTACACTACATTCTACAGCAAATCTTGGGCACGTCGACTAGCCAGCTTCGTGCCCGAGTTGCCTCGGTATTGAGGTGGGAGCCCGTTAAAGATGCAGACGATGTGGTGCCCTTCCGGCAAGGAGGCGACGACCGGAGTTTCCGCGAGAGATCGGGACGACGACGAGAAGACCGGAGGACTCGGATCACTCGGTATATCTCTCACTTTTTCTCTTGTTTGCTAGTATCGGTTAATGGTTACGATCCGGGTATATTGTCGGCGGTAGCGCCAGTTTAAAAGATAAGAAAATTTTGATTCCGCATTTTGGCCTCGGATAGACGGCCGGGGCGCTGCCGTGGCGCAACACATATCACATATAACCGACTAGTATTCAATGTATCGATTTATCGAATCAATCCTTGATTCGATAACTAGGTTATATCGCATACAACCAATCGACACATTCATCGCGAGAATGAAATACGGTATCACATACACGCATTATTTTCGGTCCCGCACATATCTCATATGCGCTCCTATTTCGTTTCGCTTGAGCCAGGAAACCTCTGTGTAGGACTCTAAAGACTCGTCAATACGCCGGCAGCAGGTGATGATCATATCAAACACCCACAAGCCGCAAGCGGTCTGCTAAACGTAACGGCCACCCGGGTATTGAGCGATCAGAAGATCGACGAGCAAGCCCGCTCACACTCCTGTGAATCCAACCAGTAACACTTACCGTACAGTCCGGTCTGATCGTCTGATATGTCGCATATCTCGCCTAGGGGTGGTAAACGTCAGACCCCAATAGCTTGATAAGTCGTGTCGATATGAGGTCTATAACAGTCCGAGAAACTACTGGTAACACTTACCAGTATATCTCATCAACCCTGGCCAGGGATTTCCGGTTATAGCCAATCGGACACAGCGCTACATCAACTCCCTATACCGGGAGAGACGAATCCCCTCCTATCGCTCATTGCCTCCATGTGATTCGGGACTGTACCCAAAAACCACCGTTTTGCACGCCCTCTTGGACGTGGTAAGGTGGAAATCAAAGCACAGTGGGAACCACACAAGACTCTATGACGATCTCGGGTCAACAGACTACTCTGTACCAGTGTCACCAGAGAACTGCCATCTGACGTAAGGTATAATACCATCTGGGAGTTCTCAGCGAGTCTGTCCAGTGTACCCAGTCTCCACTGAGCACCCGTATATCATCTCTGATGTCAAACACCAATGGATATGGGATCATCCATCGCCCATCTGTATGGGTCGAGAAGGTATACGCTAGTCTACTCTGGTATATCGATGCCCCGTCTCGATACACCCACGACTAGGGACCTTGAAGGATGTACTTATGGACTACCATGTCCCCACTAGTATGATCCGCATCATAGTCCAGGTAGTCAAGTACACATCCTAGGGGCTTTACCAACATGTAATAGAGAGACAATCAGTATACACGTTAAGGTAAAGAGTAACCAGATAGCATACTATCATGTCGAGCAAGAAAGTCCTCCCTATATATGTCCAAGCATCCACTACAATATACATCCTATGTATAGCAATGGCCTCTAGGGCATACATATAACTAACAACTCCAGATATGAGTATAGCTGTTGGAGCGCAGTCCTTGCTGTTGGAGATAGTGCCCTCAGAGTCAATTATTGGATCACAGGCACGTGATTGCAATGATTGAGGGAGGACCTATCCCGGTAGGACAGTCTTACTCGAAATGATAGTATGCTATCTGGTTTACCTTTATCATCGTGTACTGCTTCAGGTGACCTGACAAGTCGCTATTACACGTTGGTAGAGCCCCTAGGATTCTTGCTTGACCACCAGCAGTATGAGGGCGATCATATAAGTGGGAGCTGGGGTCTATAAGCACATCCTTAAAAGGTCCCTAGTCGTGGGAGATTCGAGACAGGGCATCGATTCTCCAGAGTAGACTAGTGTATACAGTCGAGACCCCGACGAGGGGAGGTGGCCGGTCTCACAAGCCACTGGTGTCAGTTGGTTCACCTAAGATGTATACAGGTGCTCATTGGGTTATGAGTACACCAGACAGGACTCGCCGGGAATATGCTAGTTGGTCTTATACCTGACGTCAGATAGCAGTTCCCAGGTGACATGTGTACAGGTTAGTTCATCGACCTGGGGATCGTCATTTGTCTCGTGTGAGTTCCCACTGTGCTTTGATTACTACCCTACCACGGCTCAAAGGAGTCGTGCAAACAGGTTTTAGTTGGGTACAGTCCCGAGCCACATGGAGGCAGTGAGCGGATCTTCGGGGGTTCGTCTCTCCCGGTATTGGGGGTGAGGTCGCGCTGTGTCTAGGAGAGCCATTACACGAAGTCCTTGGCCAAGGCAGGAGATTTACTGGTAGGTATTCCAGTAGTATCTCAGGGTGTTCTGGGCCACACTCCGACACGACTTGTACCGCTTTTGGGGGTCTGACTTTTACCCGCCCCCTAGGCCCGCCATGCGATGCTCATAGACGAACGGACCGGACTGTACGGATATTGTCACTGACAGGCTCAGTAGGGTGTCAGGATGAGTTCGCTCATCGACGTCCCTTTTGGTCAATAGCTGGTGGCTCGTTACGTATTGGCTTATACCTCTGACGTGCTAGTGGTTAAATCCACAGCCATAGTATTGACGAGTCTTTAGAGTCCACCACACTTTCAGTTACTCAAGCTTTCGGGCGAAACGCTGTAGAGGCCGTATGGAGATATGGCAGGGTCCGATCAGATACGTGCGGTATTGCACGGATCAGGATCGGACGGTTTGTACTAGTAGCCGTATGGATATATGGCATGGTTCGATCAGATACGTGCGGTATTGCACGGATCAGGATCGAACGGATATTACTAGTCAGCTTTGGTTTAAGCCGGATCCTAGTTTAGTACAGTGTAGATTTTGTCTCTTTGCATTTGTATCCGGACGGAATACAGATGCGGGTGTGTATGCACAGTATCGGGGTTTTTCCTGTAATTTATTACGGGACCAGTTTTCTGGAGTTGCCAGTTTGCATTCCGTTCCGGCCGGTTTTCCTTTGTTCTTTCCCGGCCGGACTTTTCCGATGGAGGGGGTAATTTGCAGTTTTGCAAATTACTTTTGGGGAGGGGGTTTCTTGCATATGTGGGATTATGATATGACCATCATCATTCTCTTTACATCACTTGCATTATTCATGATGGTGCATTAATGAGATTTGAGTGGGTATGGGTTTGATGTAAGTTTATTATGATAATGTTTTGTTTATGGTCACCTCTTCTCATCTCCTACCATCACCTCCCTCTTGCATTTGGTTTACACTCCACCACCTCTCCTCACATTGAATTGGCCGGCCACTTCTTTGAATGAGAGGGAGAGCTTCATTTTTTGAGTGTAGCAATTTGATCTCATTTCATGTTAAGAAAAATGCAAGCACCATTTTTCTTATCTTGATTCCTCCATCTATCAAATGGCAACATCCACTACCCCAATATGAGACATGAGTCCTACACATTCTACAGCACATCTTGGGCATGTCGACTTGCCGGCTTCATGCCCGAGTTGCCTCGGTATAGAGGCGGGAGCCCGTAAAAGAAACAGGCGTTGTGGTGCCCTTCCGGCGAGGAGGCGACGACCGGAGTTTCCGCGGTAGATCGGGACGATGACGAGAAGACCGGAGGACTCGGATCACTCGGTATATATCTCTAACCCGTCTTGTTGTTAGCTAGATCTAGTTTAATGGCCCGATCCGGGGTTTAGTGCGCGGTGGTGCCGGTTTGCTAAGTTCGCAAAATTAAAGTTTATCACCGCTTCCGCATTTGGCCGTCGGATTGACGGCCGGGGCGCCGCCGTGCACTTACATTTGCAGCCACGAAGAGAAGAGTCTGAAGCAGTCGATATTAGAGAAAAGTGGAGTAAGAGGTTCATACGAGATTTCGATGAGATGACGTTACACTCCGTTGACATCAGCGATGTGATACGCATGCAGAGGCGTTAAATAGGGGTATATCTTCCAGAAGGAGTCGTGATGAGTATCCAGCCGTTCCGGAACAAGAAATAGAATTAGTAAAAGGTGATGACTTCCGGGCAGTTCAGTAGAAACGAGAATTGGAGAGACCACGACGAGATCTTTCTGGAAATACTAAACGAGAAGACCTAAACCCAGGATCGGTCGTATTGTGCACACCCAGTAGGCCAGAGTTCGACACCGTCGACAAGACATGCTATGAGTGACCATGACAGTTGGCCAGAGATCTTTAGAGGATGTGCCAGAGCAGGACCATTTCCGTCATCTTTGATTTCGGTATTTTCGGCTATTTATCTGCATGATTGAGATTTTGTGCACCATAGTTGCACTTGACTTCGATTTGATACCATTCAAGATGTTGATTTTGATTTCATGACTATGGTATGCATGTGATTTGACTTGTGCTTTCGGCATAGTTTTCATGCACTTTTAGTATTTTGATTTGATTTTGTGCACGCTGATGCACATGGTTGTGAGATTATATACCACGGTATACCTGATTTGGATTGAGATGTGTTGTATACCGTCGATTTCGATTGTGATACTCAATCTCTGTTTTCGTGCACCTTGTACACTTGATTTGGTTTCTTGCGCATACTTGACGCGCTTGATGCGATTTTGGTGCACACCAGATGCACTAAATGTGATTCTTCGTGCATATCAGATGCACCTGATATTGCCGTCAGGCATACTCATTTCCCTTGACAGGTGTTTTCGTGCAAGTCACGACCCGAAAGAGCACGTGACTGGCCCTTGAACCATATGAAGTCTATAGGACCCCATCTGATCCAAGTAAGCCAAAGCCCAGCAATCTAAAACCATTTAAAGAGTAAATAAGGAAAACTGGTTTTGAAAAGTAAGAAATCATGTTTCGAAAATCAAAGTTTTTAATTAACTAAGCCGAATGTATATTTTTAAAATGTGTAACCTTTCCTGAAAATTTCGGCAGAGTTTCCTTTGTAAAAACTGGCCCCGAACGGGGTACAACAAGAATAATATATATGAGATGATAAGGGCATCCCCAAGCGGGAGCTAGCTCTTCGTCAATCGACGGTCACAACCACGCAAGCAATAATATACAACGCCAAAGGGTGAGGATCAAAACCCAAAAAGAAACTCAAAACAGCCAGAAAACCGTAATACTACAAACGCGACTCTAAGGTCGATATAATACAACACTGTTTTCTAAGTCTGAAACAATATACAAGTTTTGGTTGATGGAAATTCTAGATACAATAAATAATACATGAACAATGGCGGTTCTGATACAAAAGAACCCACCTAACCAAAGCAAGTCATCCGTAAGGAAGCAGTGTGCCAGAAATGCCGCTATGGAATCTGTACGGCAAACCTGCAAGAACTGGGGCACAACGGGGGTGAGTTGCCAACTCGTGAATAGAAAAATATCTACAAGCAGAGATCGAATGCATGACCCATCCTAGGTCAATACGATCAGATAAAAATAAACCTCAAAATGAATAAAGCTGAAGCATGCTAAACTGGCAATGTAATCTCTATACATGAGTGTAGTGCCAAGTGCTCGTGCTAGTGCCTCAGGTAATAGCATGTCATGAATATGAGGTATGATCAAAGTAATCAAATCTGCACACACGTGGATCTCGTCCACTCGTCACCCACTGACAATAACCACCATGCATGTAAATATCATAAATCATGAGCATGGGAATAATATGAGGATATAAGCCATCTGTGTCCCTCGCGACACGTCAAAATCATGGAACCGGAGTGCCCAGCATCGACACTCGAAAACATCATGAAAACTGTACCCAGCATCGGCACGTAAATCCTCATATATCGGGCTCCGTCAGTCCGGATCGGCCCGCGGGCTCTGTCTGCGGTATCGGCCCTCGGCCCTGGCAGTATGCCCATATCCATTTATCGACACTGGTCAGTATCCTCCGGATAACCGCCAGGTCCAACCAATCACCGGTAGGTACTCGCCCGCCTCCAGGCTCAATCGGCAAAGCTCATCGATCATCTTGCCGAGGGGAACCATACCGGGTCCACCATGTACCCGCAATCGGCTCGTCCACTCCTCGATTCGGGTTTCACATGTCGCTCTCAGCACCGAGAAAACACATGGTGGACGCACTGAAATATCATATCAAGGGTAACCGGATTTTTAAAGCAATGACATATTCTCTTTTTAAATACCCACGATTCCCAAATCCAGAAATATCATAGAAACAACATATCTCAATGCGTATAATCAGAAAGCATGATGTATGCGACATGTAAAAGAAATGTAAGCATATCATTATGTCATGCAAGGATCATATACTGAATGCAATAGTACTACAGTGTAGTGACATGGCAATTTTCGATGATGAGTGTGTGAGCCGGCAACAAGTGTACGTAGAACATATGCATCATCGATAATGGTGCTGGTGTCCTAGCAGCATGACTGAAATATATCAACAATATAAGCGATGCAATGCAAACAGCATGAATGTGCGGAATCGAGTAATCGACGCAACAGTAGAGAACCTGCCTCAATAATTATATCATGCAACCTTGCCTTTTTAAATAAGACGAACCAGGGCTTTTGGTAAAATAAAGGGCTACGGTGTTTTAAGAAAAGACGCGTCGTTTGAAAATATCCGTATAAACCCTTTTTGTCTATCTTTAAAATATCCCCGATTCGTTAGTTTTGAAATAGGTATGACTCGGGTCTAGCCTAACGCCTACTATGCGAACTACGAACACGACAATCAAGCCAATAGAGAGGGGTATGGAAACCACCTAAATCTGAGTCGATATCACAATATCTCATCACATGACAGGCATCACTACCATCATATCACATCTCCAATACGAACTCTGTCATGTCGCCAAATCTCACGGCCTCAATCGAATCTCATCGACTCATCTCAATCCCACGTATCATCCTCAAAACCCGTATATAAACACATAGTCCTATACCCATGTGTAGATATACACACCATCATAAGCGCACAGATAAATGGAAGAATGCAAGCAAGTATATGTGTATGTGTATGTGTATGTGTGCAACCCCTACTCTAGGGTTTCACACTAAACTAAACCAATACATTCTTATCACCAATAATACCATTATCACCATCAATAATCCTAAACAACATATAATAAATATATGTGTGCATATGTATTCGTATACATCACCACGGACTGCGGGGGTGCTATACGCCATCCACCCGACTTCTCCCCGTAGATATAAATCTACTCACCTTGCTTCTCATGTGTCGGTGCCGATGTCGCCATCTTCATCTTCTTTGCCTTACATCTCGTAGGGTACCTACAAGTATATCACAACGCTAAAGCACATGAAAATCGGAAACCAAAACGGCACACGCTACGCCTATAGGTAAAAACCTATAACCTCGCATGCAAACACGATCAATATCCACTTGTCGTTGACGTCCAAACGCCACCCGACAGGAACGAAACACCAAATACCAAACTCCATGCTAAAACAAGTCGTAAACCATGCACCAACATAGGAAAATCATCCCAGATTTCACCCTAGATGGAATCTGTCAAAACTAGACATACCCAGGGTCAATACTAGAGGAGATAGGGCTACAGAACAAAAACGAGACAGTTTCCTCCTGCTCTGGCCGCAAATTGCGGCCAGAAGGAATTAATTGGCGGCCACAAGTTTGAGTTGGGGGCTAGGGTTTGGTGTGGTGGTTCCATGGTGCCTGCACATCTCACTGTCAACTCAGTTTTATTTTTGGGGTCTCGGGGTGATAGCAGATTACACAAAACAGTGACAGATTTCCAGTTTTTCTGATATCGGTTCCGTAATTCCGTATTTTGGTTTCAATCCCAGGTTTGGGTCCAATTTTGCATTACACCAGGGGTTCTAAGGTCACAATAAGCCTCAATCTCATCTTGATTTCAGTTTTACCCTAAACCCTCACTTGAATTCTCCAAAATCCACAAAACGACACAATATCGATATGAAACTAGAATTGATGCACAAGGAAATTGAAATACTACAAGAGGGTGCAGAAATTACCTCCTTTGGCAACTCAAGAAAATTCTTGAGTTGCTCAAAGTCCTCCAAATCCAATCTTGCTAGGTTCAATGTGTAGCTAGTGAGCCCGGGAACATTTTTTGTGAAGTGGGAATGGGGTTTTGGCTTTGTTTTCATGGTGGATCTAGAGTTTTAGTGAAGAGGGTGAGAGTGGGAGAGAGAGCAGCAGCAAGAGGAAGAGAGGAGAGAGAATGAGAAGGGGAAAATGATGAGGGATGGTTCAAAAAGTGGGGGGGTTTGACTTGGTCTCTCCCTCACTCATTACCTACTTTTTCCCTTTCTTTTCTTTTCCTTTATCTACTCACTCCAATAGTGAACCCAAATGAACCATGGCTACAAAAATGTAACACAAGTGTAAAAATGATATGTGCACATTTTTGCACAAAAATGCTAAAAATCCAATTAGCGATCTTTAATCGCGATTAACACTAAATTAGCATATAACTAGTCTTAAAAACTTTAAAATGGTATAATTCTATAAAATACCCTATTTTAGAATTTTTCCAAAATTTTCCAAAATTTTTCCCCATTTATTTGTATTTAATTCCACCTGAACATTAAAATATTCATTAAAATAATATTAAATTATAAAAATTCCTGAAAATAATATTTTATTATTTTGGAAATGTTACAATCTATCCCCGTTAAAGAAATTCGGTCCCCGAATTTAAATTTAAAACCCCCAAGTACTAAAACATTTCGATACAAATTTCAAGTCGTCGGGGCTCCGAAATCATCAATACATAAAACATCACAGCGCAATACATGCGCATGAGTAATGAGCAGATAACTCAAAATCGAAACTCCGTCAAGCATCTCGCAATCATCGGAGTCATGATAAAGACACAATGTCAAATCCAATACAAAACCGATGTTATATGGATCAGAACTACACATGTAGACATCCAATCTATACATGTAAATAGCTGATATAAATGCATGCCCAATCTTTTTAAGTCTCTGTGCGAGGCGCGTAACACTGCACAATGGCGGACGTTTTTCATAAGAAAATAACTATATATGTATATATATATATCCTTTGTTTAATAGGTACGTTCCGCCGTTTTGAAAACAATTTTGAAGGGTTTCCTTGTTTTTAAAACGTTCCGTGTCATATCGGACACGTAGGTATATATATATACCGAGACTATAGCTCGCTCTTTGGAAATCCCTTCGAACTATCAATGCATGCAAAATATATCCAGGTACTGTCCTCTGACTAGTCCTGCTCGGTACCAAACGAATATCAAATATCATAGAAATGTACTGCTCCAAAAGGAATAAATCCCAAAAATGCACATAACATCACCCTGTGCGTCTGGTGCGCACGGAAATCAAAATCCATATATGTGCCATACAGGTGCACAAAACAACATCTAGGTGCAACGGGTATGCACGAAACATCTGTCATATGCAACGTGTGTGCCTGACAGCCCAAACTCCGGTGCATCTGATATGCACGAAGAAATATCGATTTAGTGCATCGGGTGTGCACCAAAATTGTATCTCAAAGCCTGCGCCCAACATGCGCGAAAATCCAAATCGGTGCATCCATCGTGCACGAATGAAAATCTAGACCCCGCGCACTCAACATGCACGGAATCACAAAATCCAATAGCAGCGCCGAACATGCGTAAATCCAGTCAAATGCACGGAGTGCAAGAATCCACATCAATATCACAATCAAATCGACATACCGAAAGACATCAAATCGAAGTCAGGTGCAACCGTAATGCACAAAATGTAAATCCGGTGCAACAAAGGCATGATATATAAATCTGATGCGATAAACGAAAGAAACATAAAACTGGTGCATCCTATGCACAAATATCAAGCAATAACTCAAATACATAAGCAGCAACACCAAGTGTACCCAGGTATAAGGAAATCATAAATGTGCGCAACTGCGTGAACAAAACACATATCAATGCACTACAAGCATATATAAGCTATACCGAGTGCAAAAATCAAATCGTGTACGTAACATATGCACAACGTCAAATCAACCGTATGAAATCCATAAAGTCATAAGCAGGTGCAGCCTAGGCATGAAACGATATACAACGCGGCTCAATCAAAATCAGGTGTACCGCGATGGAAAAACTCACAACCGCGTGCATCAGCGTGCACAAATCAAAACACTAAAAGTACATGAAACTATGCTGGAAGCGTAAATCAAATCACCGGCATAAAATAGGCATGAAATCACAATCAATACCTCAAGAGTAATAACTCTGCACAAAATATGAACACCCAGTAAGTGCAACCATGGTGCATAAAATCAAATATCATGGAACTCAGTCATCAAGACTAAATCATGCAAATAGATCGCCAAAATACCGAAATCCCAAAGTGACGGATACGTGATAGTCGAATCACAAAATCACAAATCATAAATACCGTCGTCGGTATATCCTCCTTCAAAGTCGAGAAGGTGCCGGTACATCCAATGCTAGCGGCGCAAGATATCTACTTGCCTCTTGCTCGCGGCTGGCATCCTCTGCCTCTGGTTCCTGATCTTTCCTGTAGATTACCAACCTCGCAATCCACCGGCTCATCGGCCCGGTCAGGAGCGCTGACAGGAACGATTCCGTTCTGGCACTTCCTTGGTAATCTCTCGGTCAATCCTCACGACTGCTCGTAAAGCAATGTGTCACTGGCGTCGGCCTCTGGCTCTCTAAATGCACATCACATATCTGATCCTGGGTGCAAACACCATTGCAGCGGTGTCCTGGAAGGAATCCTGCTCAAGGTCTCTGCCGATCTTGCTTATGTCGATCTGTACGGAGGCTGGTACTCTTGCTTAGTCTTTTGTCGTTCCATGGACATCTGTGTCCTCAGCACGGCATTTCCTCGGAAATTGGTCGCATCCCAACGCCTCTGTAAGCATATCAGGCCTCTGGTATCGACGGGGAGTAATGACAGCTCATCAGCGTCTCGTACGAACCTCTTGTCCCGCTTATCTGTATCATCGTCCATTTCGACATCGCGTCTCTATCTGCGCACTGCAATGCCTTCAGCTACGGTCCATCCGAAGTCCCTCATACGGACTTAAAATCACGAACACGGTATCTTCCTTACTCTATAGAAGATATCTAGCCGAACACGTCCTCAGCGTGTATGTCACATCTCTGATGTCAGCGGAGTGGAACGTCCTCTCGTCGAAATCTCGTGCAAACTCTTTACTCTACCTTGCTCCAATGTCGACTAATTCAGACTCATCTCATCGTGGCTACACGGACTGCGCTCCGACGACTATGCTCGTATCTGGAGTCTCCCAAGCAGTGTCCCATCACATGATATCCGAATGATGTCGACTCATCCGATCGACTCGTCAGAACCTCACAATCCCCCAAGAGCTCAACATCTCGGGTACAGTTTAATAGTATCGAGTACATGCCACAGCGTCGGTGGTCCAGCCGTAGAAGGGCAAACCCAAGCCTCACTAATGGCGCCGCGGAACCACCGCAAACCCTAAGGTTCAAGGCTTTCACACGGTCATTAAGTCGAGTTAGGGTTTCATTCTTCTAGAGGGTCCATAGAGTCACCTGCATGTCTTTTCGTATACTTTAAACTTGGAAAAGGGGTTCCTGACATTCGATCGTCTCAATCGATTCTCAACGAATTTGCGTGAAGTTGCCTCTAGCTGGAATCAATTTACCTGATGACCTCGCATCGGGGTAGGCGAACGAACCACATGTCCTAGTCATTCATCCTCGGTGACTAGCGACTCACCATCATGAATAAGCGATATACCCACGGTCATCACATCCTGGCTGGCCTCTATCAGTGGCTCAATCCTCTGGTACCGACCGGTACATCCGAAAAATCTCGCAACAGCGATCTGTCAAACGCTCATAGTGCGGAAACACAAAATACGAAGCCTCAAAGCAACTGTATGTCTCTGGAATCACGCCCTGGTCAGCTCTCATCCCTGACGAGCTCATGCTGACACGACTCGAGCCGTAGCTCACTCTGCTCGTGCAATCGCGGCAGCAAAACCATAACCAGTATCGATGAAGGTAGATCATAGGAAGGAATATAATACGGTGCAAGGAAATGTACAACCTAAGGTTTCTTAAGCGGAGTGGCGTGTCGTAAGTATGCCGCGGAACATACCCATGGTACGTCACTCTACTTTAGTCACCTATTCCATCAACCAAGGGTCATCCTACACGATGAAAGTTCGGGTCTAATACCCCGTCGACTAAGTCTAAGTTCCGTAAGGTCAAGCCTAAGTTCCGTATATAAATAACGTCCTAGGCTCCACATAGTCAAACTCAGACTCGAACCAAGGTCAACCTAGCGCTCTGATACCAACTTTGTCACGACCCGAAAGAGCACGTGACTGGCCCTTGAACCATATGAAGTCTATAGGACCCCATCTGATCCAAGTAAGCCAAAGCCCAGCAATCTAAAACCATTTAAAGAGTAAATAAGGAAAACTGGTTTTGAAAAGTAAAGAAATCATGTTTCGAAAATCAAAGTTTTTAATTAACTAAGCCGAATGTGTATTTTTAAAATGTGTAACCTTTCCTGAAAATTTCGGCAGAGTTTCCTTTGTAAAAACTGGCCCCGAACGGGGTACAACAAGAATAATATATATGAGATGATAAGGGCATCCCCAAGCAGGAGCTAGCTCTTCATCAATCGACGGTCACAACCACGCAAGCAATAATATACAACGCCAAAGGGCGAGGATCAAAACCCAAAAAGAAACTCAAAACAGCCAGAAAACCGTAATACTACAAACGCGACTCTAAGGTCGAAATAATACAACACTGTTTTCTAAGTCTGAAATAATATACAAGTTTTGGTTGATGGAAATTCTAGATACAATAAATAATACATGAACAATGGCGGTTCTGATACAAAAGAACCCACCTAACCAAAGCAAGTCACCCGTAAGGAAGCAGTGTGCTAGAAATGCCGCTATGGAATCTGTACGGCAAACCTGCAAGAACTGGGGCACAACGGGGGTGAGTTTCCAACTCGTGAATAGAAAAATATCTACAAGCAGAGATCGAATGCATGACCCATCCTAGGTCAATACGATCAGATAAAAATAAACCTCAATATGAATAAAGCAGAAGCATGCTAAACTGGCAATGTAATCTCTATACATGAGTGTAGTGCCAAGTGCTCGTGCTAGTGCCTCAGGTAATAGCATGTCATGAATATGAGGTATGATCAAAGTAATCAAATCTGCACACACGTGGATCCCGTCCACTCGTCACCCACTGACAATAACCACCATGCATGTAAATATCATAAATCATGAGCATGGGAATAATATGAGGATATAAACCATCTGTGTCCCTCGCGACACGTCAAAATCATGGAACCGGAGTGCCCAGCATCGACACTCGAAAACATCATGAAAACTGTACCCAGCATCGGCACGTAAATCCTCATATATCGGGCTCCGTCAGTCCGGATTGGCCCGCGGGCTCTGTCTGCGGTATCGGCCCTCGGCCCCGGCAGTATGCCCATATCCATCTATCGACACTGGTCAGTATCCTCCGGATAACCGCCAGGTCCAACCAATCACCGGTAGGTACTCGCCCGCCTCCAGGCTCAATCGGCAAAGCTCATCGATCATCTTGCCGAGGGGAACCATACCGGGTCCACCATGTACCCGCAATCGGCTCGTCCACTCCTCGATTCGGGTTTCACATGTCGCTCTCAGCACCGAGAAAACACATGGTGGACACACTGAAATATCATATCAAGGGTAACCGGATTTTTAAAGCAATGACATATTCTCTTTTTAAATACCCACGGTTCCCAAATCCAGAAATATCATAGAAACAACATATCTCAATGCGTATAATCAGAAAGCATGATGTATGCGACATGTAAAAGAAATGTAAGCATATCATTATGTCATGCAAGGATCATATACTGAATGCAATAGTACTACAGTGTAGTGACATGGCAATTATCGATGATGAGTGTGTGAGCCGGCAACAAGTGTACGTGGAATATATGCATCATCGATAATAGTGCTGGTGTCCTAGCAGCATGACTGAAATATATCAACAATATAAGCGATGCAATGCAAACAGCATGAATGTGCGGAATCGAGTAATCGACGCAACAGTAGAGAACCTGCCTCAATAATTATATCATGCAACCTTGCCTTTTTAAATAAGACGAACCAGGGCTTTTGGTAAAATAAGGGCTACGGTGTTTTAAGAAAAGACGCGTCGTTTGAAAATATCCGTATAAACCCTTTTTGCCTATCTTTAAAATATCCCCGATTCGTTAGTTTTGAAATAGGTATGACTCGGGTCTAGCCTAACGCCTACTATGCGAACTACGAACCCGACAATCAAGCCAATAGAGAGGGGTATGGAAACCACCTAAATTTGAGTCGATATCACAATATCTCATCACATGACAGGAATCACTACCATCATATCACATCTCCAATACGAACTCTGTCATGTCGCCAAATCTCACGGCCTCTATCGAATCTCATCGACTCATCTCAATCCCACGTATCATCCTCAAAACCCGTATATAAACACATAGTCCCATACCCATGTGTAGATATACACACCATCATAAGCGCACAGATAAATGGAAGAATGCAAGCAAGTATATGTGTATGTGTATGTGTATGTGTGCAACCCCTAGTTTCGCACTAAACTAAACCAATACATTCTTATCACCAATAATACCATTATCACCATCAATAATCATAAACAACACATAATAAATATATGTGTGTATACGTATTCGTATACATCACCACGGACTGCGGGGGTGCTATACGCCATCCACCCGACTTCTCCTCGTAGATATAAATCTACTCACCTTGCTTCTCATGTGTCGGTGACGATGTCGCCATCTTCATCTTCTTTGCCTCACATCTCGTAGGGTACCTACAAGTATATCACAACGCTAAAGGACATGAAAATCACATCGGAAACCAAAACGGCACACGCTACGCCTATAGGTAAAAACCTTTAACCTCGCATGCAAACACGATCAATATCCACTTGTCGTTGACGTCCAAACGCCACCCGACAGGAACGAAACACCAAATACCAAAATCCATGCTAAAACAAGTCGTAAACCATGCACCAACATAGGAAAATCATCCCAGATTTCACCCTAGATGGAATCTGTCAAAACTAGACATACCCAGGGTCAATACTAGAGGAGATAGGGCTACAGAACAAAAACGAGACAGTTTCCTCCTGCTCTGGCCGCAAATTGCGGCCAGAAGGAATTAATTGGCGGCCACAAGTTTGAGTTGGGGGCTAGGGTTTGGTGTGGTGGTTCCATGGTGCCTGCACATCTCACTGTCAACTCAGTTTTATTTTTGGGGTCTCGGGGTGATAGCAGATTACACAAAACAGTGACAGATTTCCAGTTTTTCCGATATAGGTTCCGTAATTCCGTATTTTGGTTTCAATCCCAGGTTTGGGTCCAATTTTGCATTACACCAGGGGTTCTAAGGTCACAATAAGCCTCAATCTCATCTTGATTTCAGTTTTACCCTAAACCCTCACTTGAATTCTCCAAAATCCACAAAACGACACAATATCGATATGAAACTAGAATTGATGCACAAGGAAATTGAAATACTACAAGAGGGTGCAGAAATTACCTCCTTTGGCAACTCAAGAAAATTCTTGAGTTGCTCAAAGTCCTCCAAATCCAATCTTGCTAGGTTCAATGTGTAGCTAGTGAGCCCGGGAACATTTTTTGTGAAGTGGGAATGGGGTTTTGGTTTTGTTTTCATGGTGGATCTAGAGTTTTAGTGAAGAGGGTGAGAGAGGGAGAGAGAGCAGCAGCAAGAGGAAGAGAAGAGAGAGAATGAGAAGGGGAAAATGATGAGGGATGGTTCAAAAAGTGGGGGGTTTGACTTGGTCTCTCCCTCACTCATTACCTACGTTTTCCCTTTCTTTTCTTTTCCTTTATCTACTCACTTCAATAGTGAATCCAAATGAACCATGGCTACAAAAATGTAACACAAGTGTAAAAATGATATATGCACATTTTTGCACAAAAATGCTAAAAATCCAATTAGCGATCTTTAATCGCGATTAACACTAAATTAGCATATAACTAGTCTTAAAAACTTTAAAATGGTATAATTCCATAAAATACCCTATTTTAGAATTTTCCCAAAATTTTCCAAAATTTTTCCCCATTTATTTGTATTTAATTCCACCCGAACATTAAAATATTCATTAAAATAATATTAAATTATAAAAATTCCTGAAAATAATATTTTATTATTTTGGAAATGTTACAGTGCACATCCGTTGCACTTAACATTTGTTTCTGTGCACATGTATGGCACATTCATTGATTTTGATTTCTGTGCGCACCAGATGCACGAGATATTGTTACATGTTCTATTTGAGTAAAATTTCTTTTGAGCAGTACATTTTATGATATTTACCTTTTAGTAGTAGCTGAGCAGGACTAGTCAGAGGACAGTACCTGAATATATTTTTACATGAATCGATAGTTATCGAAGGGATTTCCAAAAGGGGAGCTATAGGCTTAGTATTTACCTACGTGTCCGAGATGACACGAATTTTTTTTTACAAGGAAACCCTTCTAAATTGTTTTTCAAAACGGCGGGACGTGTATGTTAAACAAATGGTATATATATAGTTATTTTCTTACAATAGACTTCCGCCACTGTGCCGTGATACGCACATCGCACAACGACTTGAAAAGGTTTGGCATGCATTTCTTTCAGATGTTTTGACGAGTTTACCCCGACGTGTAATATGTACATGTTATAGTGTTGATGTATATCATGTTGGTTTTCGTATTGGACTTTGACATTGATGTCTTCCCCATGACTCCGAGATTGCGGGATGCTTGACGGAGTTTTGATTTTGAGTGATATACTCGTTTTTTATGCGCATGCATTGCGCTACGATGCGTTTTATGTATTTATGATTTTTGAGCCCCGATGACTTGATCTTTTACTAAATGTTTTAGTATTTGAAGGGTTTAAATTTAAATTTGGGGACCGAATTTATTTAAGGGGGGAAGATTGTAACATTTCAGAAAATAAAATATTATTTTTAGGAATGTTTCCCCAAACAGAGCAAAGCTCTGTTCGAATTCCAAGATTGGAAATGAAGTGACGCTTCTGCTTCCCCAATCAGAGCAAAGCTCTGTTCAAATTCCAAGATTTGAAATGAAGCGACGCTTCTGCTTCCCCCAATCAGAGCAAAGCTCTGTTTAAAAATTCAAAAGTTAAAAATTGAAGCAACGCTTCAGATCCAGCGCTCTGCGCTGCGCGCCACGTGTCAGACACGGATGCGCTAGCGCAGTTGCGCTGCGCTCTAGGCAGCGCACCATGAGTGCGCTAGCGCTAGGCGCGCCGCACGCCACGTGTTAAACATGAGTGCGCTAGCGCAGTTGCGCCGTTCTTGGGCAAAACCAAATTAGAGCAAAGCTCTGTTTCCAAGATTGAAAAGCGAAGCAACGCTTCATGAAAAGTGCTAATATCAAATGAACCCTGTAATAAGAGTCAAAGACTCTGAAATGGCGCCCACGTGCAAAGCACGAGAGCGCTAGGCGCCAGAAGCGCCAGAAGCGCTTCATCCTTACAAGAATTACTTGCACCTGATTATAGCAAATTAAATTATGCAGCGCATAAACACCTTACAGAGGAATAACAAAGAATTAAAAACAAAGAAACACTTAGCGGATAATAAAATACTTAATTAAAACATCTTTTTATTATTATTACATTGAAAACAGATCACCAAACTTGGGATTAAAAGGACAGGGGTTCGCAAAGCTAAGGAGGAGATTATCCAGTTCCCTCTCCGTCTTCTCCACCATGTCAAAACGGCGATCCTCTTGAGGAGTAGCCATCCATCGATCAACGCCGCACTCACCAGAGAAAGTGGAGATAACGACCCGACGAGCCTGTATCTGGCTCAGAAAGTAGACAGAGCAATCCCTCAGTGCTTCAGTGATCAAATGAGCCTCGAAGAAGCACTCGATCTTATCCTCAGCAGCATCAAGCATCGCCGATGACATCTCTGCTGGAGGAGGGGGAATATCAGCAAGCACAGACGTAAGGATCATCCGAATCCAAATAGAGTGTGGGGGGAGAGGAGACCCTACACGAGTCAAGAGCTCATACAGCGATTCGTCGCATTGGTCATCCGTAAGAGAAGGATCTACCAAGCGCGTAGCAAAACGAGGAACAATGTCCTGAATGGGCACTTCCCATGGTTGTCGATGAGCATGTGGGTGGTTACAACCCATAATTGAAAGAATTCTTTGGAGATGAGAAAAGAAAGAAGCTTTGCTTCGAGTTATAAAGACTAGGCACAGAAAACTTTGTGCACAGTGGAGCTATTTCCAAGACTTGAGAAATGAAAGTTCTGGGGAACACAAGTTTGACTTAAAAAGAGAGGTGAAAAGACACCTCTGTTTGAAGCAACGTTTCAGATTCGGCGCTCTGCGCTGCGCGCCACGTGTCGAACACGGGCGTGCTAGCGCAGTTGCGCTGCGAGCCACGTGTCGAACGTAGGTGCGCTAGCGCTGGAATTAAAAATCCCCCCACCGTCAGATCAAAAGATCTACTAATAATAAATTATTAATTAATTAGAACTAAAGTTCTGTTATGGAAAGATTTTTTCAATCTTACTAAAACAAGAAAATTATCTTCTGTAAAACAGAAGCCTTAGGATCAAAAATCCAACGGTGGGAAATATTCCCAAATCAATCAGAGAAAGATCTCTTAAAACTGATTTAACAAATCATTTGGCCCTATAAAAAGGACCCTAGACTTCAAATCTAAAACATATATAGAGAGAATACAGAAGAAGAAAGAGAAAAACCCTCTGCAAAAAAGAGCAAGCTCTTAAGAAAAGAAGATTTTTCTTCATCTTCAAGGTAAATAACTATATTCTTAAATAACAGAGATGAAACCATCTCGTAAAAAGAAGAACCCTCTTCTAAAAAGATCATAGATCTGAAAAAAAGACCAAGGTCTTTAATAAAAAAGAAAAGATCAAAGATCTAATCATAAAATAATAAAAAAGAAGTATTTTACTTCATTAACAAATCTTTTGATCTATAAAGGCAGAGCCTTTTATAAAACACAAGAACTTTTTTTCTTGGATCTCGAGGCAAAGCCCCCTTTGAAGAACATAAATCTGTTCTTTGATCTTAAAATTGATCAGATGCGCTTTGCGCTATTGAAAATTGCCTTGCACTCATGAACTGCGCTTTTGCGCTCCTTGGATCGGCGCTCAGCGCCAAAAAGCGCCATGTGTCAATCATAGACACCATTTACTCTTTGCGTCTTAAAAACAGAGCGCTGCGTTCATAGACTGGCGCTCAGCGCCAAGCACGCCACGTGTCGCTCGCTGGCACGCCAACAGACTAGCGCAAAGCGCTCATAAATAGAAAGCGCAAATGCGCTAATGAACTAGCGCTTAGCGCGACACGTGTCACCTTCGTGTGCGCTAGGGCAATGCGCTCTTTAATTGGCGCAAAGCGCCTGACGCGCCACGCGGCGCACTATCAGAACACCACTTTGTTTCTGATAAATGCTATGCATTTAATACAAGACAAAAGATGTCAGTGTCCAATGCTTAGCATTATTAAAAGGGCAGCCCAAATAAAGGCTTAATAGCCAGAACAAAAACAAAATGTTAAAACATTTTAATTGGACTTAGCCCAATTCTGGCCATAAGTCCTCAACTTATGTTGAACTGAGCACATCTGCTCTTTCAACCAACTCACCTTGGTTCAAGGGTACATCTCTTCACTCCTTTGATATTTTTCGTTGTAGTTCCTCAATGTCTTCAAAGAGGTGACGGGTCCCGACAACCATACATTTCATGGACTGTGGGGTCCTTAAACTCATGGACTATGATGTACTTAACCTCGACCGTGATGTCTTAAAACTAACATCGGACTGTGGGGTCCTTAAACTCATGGACTATGATGTCCTTAATCTCGACCGTGATGTCTTAAAACTAACCTTGGACTGTGGGGTCCTTAAACTCATGGACTATGATGTCCTTAACCTTGACCGTGATGTCTTAAAACTAACATCGGACTGTGGAGTCCTTAAACCCACGGACTATGATGTCCTTAACCTCGACCGTGATGTCTTTAAACTAACATTGTACCGCAATGTCCTTAAACTAATCGACCGCAATGTCACTAAACTAAACAATAGAGTCTCAAATGCTCTTTTGTTGGATCTAAACGATCCCGTTAAGTTGATCTTAGTCTAAATTAGACTAACGTATCCTTAACATATGTTTGAGTTGATCTTAGTCTCAAATGAGGCTAACGTATCCTTAAACCCAAACCCCCAAACCTAAATCTAAGAAAGATACGGATTTGGACTAGTCCACGCCCTACGGGCGACAACATAACTTAGTCTTCGTATACAATCCATGGGCAACCAAACACAAAACAAACACCCACGACACGAAGTGACCATATGGAGAAGGAGAAAGTTGTTACCGCGATGCGGTAGCATAATTAACTGCAGGGGCTTGCGCCGGCAGGGAAGAGCGTCCCCACAATCAAAAACCCCTCAAATGAGGAGGAATCTGACGGAGTCTGCTACATAAGGCCGCATCCATCTAAACCTTCGATACACAGTGTCATAAATCAACTTGGCATCATCGGAGAGGTGGATGGATAGCACCAATTAGCATCTGCCCCCAGATTCAGGCAACACGTCAGTCTTTCCCAGTTTCCGGCGGTAAACAGATTCTGGCACGCCCGGTGGGACCTTTTCCTCTTTCCACTCCACACTTCGCGTGTCGTGTTCGCGAACCAATCGCGGTTTGCTAATGGTTGCCCTTGGGTTTCGAGGTACTAAGATTTGGCGTTTTGCTTGGTGCAGAAAGCAAAGGATCAATGGCGTTCACCTGCTCAAAGTGTTCCACATGCAACTGCAACCCACGTCCTGCCTCAACTGGGGGCATATCTTACGGGCCTCAAGCAGCCTCCCTGTTCACAATGCCAGTGGAACAGGTTACTCAAGCTACCACAGGATTGTTTTTCGGGACCATGCTCCCGCCAACGAGCTTCACCGCTCCTGTGCCAACACCGGAAGCTCCCAAGAATTCGGTCTTTGATCGGCTTACAGCTACTGCGGCCCTTCTCAACGGGTCATCCAGCACCGGCGCCTCGGTCTTCTTCAGATTGGGCCAAAGTTCAGGTGGGCCCATGATGAAACCTGCACCTCAAGAAAAGGTTATTCCGAAAAGAGTAACCAACCCTGCTCCCGAAGTCGTCAAGGCGGCTTCTCCTATCAAAGGGTCGGTCTTTACAAGACTGACTGTTCTGGCTCCCGCTACGGTTCCTGTCCCTGCTCAGAAGTCTGTTTTCAACCGATTGGATACTGCTTCTCGAAGGACATCGGTCTTCAACAGGCTGACGCCAGCAGCAGCCCCTCACCTGGACAGGAGGCAAGACAAAGCCATCCCCATCACCGAACCAACTCCATCAGCTCGACACGCTCGACGTCGTCACTGGCGCCGAGTAAGGAAGGCCCGGGGCAACTCCCCCTCTGGGCTAACTCCACCAGTCCCAACGGTGGAAATTAATGCTGCTGTTCCAACCGGGAACAGTTTTGAGCTGCTGAACAAGGTGCGCAGGAACTCGCCTACCGCCATACTGAAAAGATCTCCGCCACCGGTGGAGACTGTCACAGAAATAAAGCCGGAGCAGTCCCCTCAACGGCAGTCTTCTAAAGTTTACAAAATCTGGTGACAAGTCCAGGAGTCGGTGATCGATCAGGACTATCCCCGCCGGCAGAAGAAACTGAAGATTCAGCAGGAAGAGAACCGTCCTGGTAAGCCACAAAGGACGACAACCATCCGGGTTCCCACTGTAACGGCTCCCTCAACTTCGACCGCTCATAAGAGGAGAAGGCCGGAGAAAATCCCCATGCCTGCGACAAATGTCAAAGGCACCGAGCCTAAATGCCCCAAGTCTGGGGGCATAACGGTCCATACTATTTATATGGCATCCGGGAAAGAGGATAGCCGTGCTTCTATGGGCCACCGACCACTCACCCAATCCATCACGAGAGCTCAGGAACAACAGCAGCAGAAGCTTCAGGAGATGCTAACTGCGATGGCCGCACTCACTGGGCCAAAAGAAAGCCCAGAGGCATCATCAGAACAGCGTCACGAACAAGAAACTGATGCTGAATTCCTTCACAGAGTCCTCGAAAAGAAGAACAAAGAAGCCGCAGAGCAACCGGCTAATATAAAGAGAATGGAACTTCTCTTCCAAGACATGGTCGGGATGATGATACAGCCGGATTCTCCAGCCGAAGACCCTCTGATCATTATTGAAGACGACAAAGGGGAGACGTCTAACCCTCCTTCGGCTCTTTCAACAGCCAAAGAGGAAACAATCTCTAAAGCTGCCCTGGATGACTATATTGCTAAGCAAATAAGTGTTCACTAGGCAAATAAGGCGGCTGGTCAAGTCGTGAAAACCGGGCGACCATACCCAGGCTGATATGATCAGATAAAGTACCCGCCGGGCTACACGATCCCCAAATTCCACGTATACAAGGGGACAGGCAATCCCCACCAGCACGTCGCTCAGTTCAGAGCTCTGTGCGGCAACACCGGGGGCGATGATAAGCTTTTGCTCTGTCAATTAGTCGGCAGCTTGTCGGAAATGACGTTTGAATGGTACTCCGAACTTCCAAACGATTCCGTCAAATCTTTCGCAGAGATGGAGTTGTTATTCACCCAGCGATTCACGAGTGCTAGTGAACGCACTCCAATAACGACATTGATCAATGCGAGGGTGAAGCCGGGCGAAACTTGGGTTCAATACGCAATCTGATGGCGAAATTTGTGGTCGAAGTAACAACGCATCGAGGAAGAACCAGTAGTGGGCATGTTCGTGGGCACCCTAGACCTACATGCAACTATTTCACAGTTCATGATGTTCTTCAAACCGACCACATTCCAGGCTTTAATCGACATGCTAGCCCAGATAGATCAGATGGGTCACAGACCATCTCCCCCGAAACCGGAGCCGCAGAACGAAAAAGGCAAAGGGAAGGAGACCTTCATTGCGAACACCCAACAGCAGCCCAGTGCTCCAAGATTAACAGATCAATTGGAGGAGAGACGGCGCTATTACAATGAGAAAATGAAGCGCCCTTACTCATTCCCGCGGGATAAAACGAAGAGGCTGTTCGAGCTGGCGATGCGCAACAGGCTTATCAATTTGCCGGATCCAAGGCGACCACCGCAACCCAGCGAAGTGAATAATCCCAATTATTGCCCTTACCACCAAATGGTAAGCCATTCAATCGAAGATTGCTTCGTCTTTAAGGGATGGATCGAGGATCAGTACCAACAGGGCAAGTTCGCGCTGTCCGAAAAATGGAAAGTGAGCCTACCACAACTGCACACCCCTAAGAAGATGGACACATCGGGGGCAACGTGCTTTTTTGTTGAAGAAGCTCCATGGGAGGTCGTTCTTTCGGCCAAAACCAAAAGGATGCTGAATGATCTCCAGACATGCCCGGCGATCAGGTGGAAGAATCCGCTGGAACCCCAGATCATCGAAGGGATGCTGAAACCGTGCCCAACTCCAAAGATTGGTGGTGATAGCCAAAGCACTCACACCCAGCCGTCGAAATATTCAAAGAAGAAGAAGAAATCCAAAAAGCCCGTGAAGCCTGGCGACAAGCGCACGGACCTACAAAAATAGATTGACGCGCTGGAAGAGTATAACCAGAAGGCGCGGACTCCGGTCACACTTCAAGAGTTTCTCAGCCACGTCCTTGAGGACGGAAATGATGGAGAAAACTCATCGGATGAATCTGAAGATTACGTGGCAAGTTGCCATGTGATGTCTCATTCATCGCTAGACAATGAAGAGGCTCCTTGCACAAAGAAACTGGGGGTATAGCCTGAACCAGAACTTCTGGGGCCGTCAGATGAAATGATCGACGCGTTCCTAAATGGAATTCATCTGAAAAGTAAAGCCGATCGGGAGCGTGAGATGGCCATATTTGAAAAAGCCAAACGATGGCGACTAGACGAAAGAGTCGAAACACTCCCGCCGAATCAAAAGACATCTGTCGTAGATAAAAACAAGTTCAAGACGAGAAAAAGGTTCGCCAAAGCCATATCAATGGGGATGAAGCTACCACCCTCCGAAGCGAACGCCCTTGGTAAAACAGAAACACATCCTAGCTAATGCTTATATCATCGAAAGATTTCGCACCCTACCGAAGAGTGCGACGCTTTTAAAAGATGGTGGCAGGGGTATGTTGCTCACCGGCAACATTTTAAGCGGATGAAACGCAAAAATCGTTGGGAGCAAAGAAGTGCGACCGAGGAGCATAAAAGAACTACCGGTAACTGTCGCATGGTCAACACCGGGGGATCGCAGGTTCTCACCTTTAGGAGCGACTCTGACGAGGAAATGGCTCTTGGCCCTCTCTTTAAAGAATCCACCTTGGGGAAAGAGGAAGAACCGAAGGCCTGTGAAAATATCCAGTTGCGCAACCGTACGCTTCCAGAAAAGAATCTCGGACCCACGAATAGAAAAGATAAGGGAAAAGAAAAGGTCTCTGAGGATATCGCCCTAGATGACCAAGTCATGAAAGAGCTGACTGCCAAGGACCCGCCAAAGAAAAGTAAGGTGGACTATAACGTTCTGGCGCACTTGAGAAAGTTGCCCTCACAGCTCAGCATTCTTGACGCCCTTTTACTATCAAAAGAAGCAAGAGATTCTTTAGTCAAGCCGCTACAAGAACCAGAGCAATTCCAAGCTTTTCTCGCCGAAGAAAAGATGAAGGACGAGCCGGAGGAAGTGCACACAGCCGATATCACCTTCGGCGATGAAGATCTCCTCCTTGGGACGTGCAAGCACAACCGTCCCCTCTATGTCTCAGGATATTGCTACGATATCAAGATAGGCAAAATCCTGGTCGACAATGGGTCCTCTGTCAATCTCCTTAATGTACGGGTGTTGAAGGAAATCTGCATGAGCGTTCAGCACCTCGCTCGCGATAAAATTACCATCTCCGGTTTTGACTCCCAGTCATCACGGACTCTCGGGTCTGTGATTCTGACGCTGCGCTTCGGGCTGCTTGTCACAGACATTAAATTTCACGTCATTGACGCCAAGACATGCTATAACGCTTTGCTCGGCCGGCCTTGGCTACACAAGTACAACATCATCCCTTCTACACAATATTAGTGTATGAAATACTTTAAAGATGGTCTCGAGTATACCGTAACAGGAGAGTTGAACCCGTTCTCCGTGAACGAAGTCCGGAAATACGAAGATGCAAAATACTTCTTGCCAGATTTCAAGGACATGGAGAGATGTCACAAACCGGAGAACAAAGCTATCACCACCATTCCGGTCTTCGGGAGTGATACTGAGGAAGAGGAAGAGATAGTTTATTCAGGTCCACCCCAGTACAACAAGCCGGGACCGTCCGCTCCTATGTTAATCTTCGGCAGCGACTCAGAAGATGAAGTTAATGCTATATTCTCCGCTTGGCCACCAATACAAGCATTTGCTGGTGATAATCAGAGTTTGCAAATTACCATGATTCCGCGGGAGCACTACAAAGATCTCGACGCACTTGAAGCTTATAGCGTGCAAGAGCTACAAGCATTTTACGTCCCTCCCAGGCGAAAAGGTGAACCGGCAATCCTATTCTACTGATCCACGGAAATAAGAGTGGAGAAAGAAATTTGGCATGGCGCCGATTCTACGCTCGACAGGCTCCAGCCCATCTGTTTGCCTAGATTCTACAAGAAGGCTTGAAAAGGCTATTGAAGCGCCAAGGGATACCGTTCAAACAGACCGCTCGAAAAGCTAAGTTCTATGACAGGATTGTTCATATCATAATTCTGCTTTCTTTTAGACCCCATTCTTATGCATTTTACAAATAAACAGGTGCTTTTGACCCATGTCTGCTACATAGTTACAGGTTACAGGTTCTCGGAGCAAAAACAGTGAAATTGATGAAAAAGATGATACAAAGTGAGACTACGACCAATAAATGGTAGAATCTTGATCAAGCCTACACGAAGATCAGTTCACAAAGTACAAGGCAGCGCAAGGTTCAAGACATCGACACGAAGCGAATGGTAAAAGTCCACTATAGTACTCACTGTGGAGATCTGGAAGAAAATCAGAAGACATTATGAAGAACCAACCAAAGAAATAGGAAGACAAACAAGATCCTAAGCAGCACAGAGAATACCATCCAACAAGCCTCCTACTTGGCCGCGGAACCGCGGCCAAACCTGGCCTATGGCCGCGGTTCCGTGGCCGGGTAAAACCCGTATTGGTGAAAATTTTCCAGAACGATTGGCGGCGCGTTGACTAGTCTACCTAAGGGTATTTTTGTAAAAGCATACATGCGGCGATTGTAAACCTAGGGTTTTCTATGTCCTATAAATAGAGACCCAAATACTTGTATTAGGGCATGCCTCTTTTCATTAATAAAATTCAGAATTCTTTTGAAGTTTGGAGAGCATCAATTTGTAAGTAGTTTTTTTTATTTTGCCCTAGTTCTTAGTTTTAATTTCTGCCCTAGATAGATCCATTCTTTGCCTTAGTTTTAAATTTAGATTAGAATTTTTATTAATCTGCAGTAGATAATTAATCTCTTAACTCTAAAACCAAAATAAAAATTATGACTTTTGTAGATCCCTCAATGAGCGAGTAGTTTCCTCGATTGTTAGGGTTAGGAATAGGGAAGGGTTTGAGAGATGCAAATCTCTCACCTCTTTCTTACCCAAATCATTTGTTAATAATTAGGACTCCATGCATACATACATATTCCGCTCCCTACGGCACCCTACCCACGATGTAATGGTGACACCGTAGTATAAAAGACCGGATATGCATGTTTTCCATGGAGGTTAGGGTAAGGATTAAGAAAGGACGGACAAGGACCTAGAGGAAGAAATATCATTTCTGTTAGTTACATATATACCCTAGAGGCCATTACTGTACATATGATGTATATTGTAGTGGATGCTAGGACATATATAGGGAGGACTTTCTTGCTCGACATGACAGTATGCTATCTGGTTGTACTTTATCTTAACATGTACTCTGTTTGTCTCTATGTTACATGTTGATAAAGCCCTTAGGATATGTACTCGACTACTGGGACTATGATGAGATCATACTAGTGGGGCCACGGCAGTCGACGAGTACATCCTATAACTGTTCCTAGTCGAGGGTGTATCGAGACAGGGCATCGATACACCAGAATAGACTAGCGTATACGCATCTTGACCCATATGATAGGCGATGGATGATCCCATATCCATCGGTGTTTGACATCAAGGATGGTGTACGGGTGCTCAGTGGAGACTGGGTACACTGGACGGACTCGCCGAGAACTCCCAGATGGTATTATACCTTACGTCAGATGGCAGTTCTCCGGTGACACTGGTACAGAGTAGTTTGTTGACCCGAGATCGTCATAGAGTCTTGTGTGATTCCCACTGTGCTTTGATTTCCATCATACCACGTCCAAGAGGGTGTGCAAAAAGGTGGCTTTTGGGTACAGTCCCGAATCACATGGAGGCAATGAGCGATAGGAGGGGATTCGTCTCTCCCGGTATAGGGAGTTGATGATGCGCTGTGTTCGATTGGCTATAACCGGAAATCCCTGGCCAGGGTTGCTGAGATTTACTGGTAAGTGTTATCAGTAGTTACTCGAACTGTTATAGACCTCATATCGACACGACTTATCGAGCTACTGGGTACTGACGTTTACCACCCTTAGGCGAGATATGCGACATATCAGACGACGAGACCGGACTGTATGGGAGTGTTATTGATTGGATTCACAGGAGAATGTACAGGCTTACTTGTTGATCTTCTGAGTGCTCAATACCTGGGTGGCTGTTACGTTTAGCTGACCGCTTGCAGCTTGTGGGTGTTTGATATGATCATCACCTACTGCCGGCGTATTGACAATTCTTTAGAGTCCTACACAAAGGTTTCTTGGCTCAGGCAAAATAGAGTATGAGCACATATGTGATATGTGCGGGACCGAGGATAATGCGGTATGTGATACCGTATTGGATTCTCGCGATATGAGATATCGGCCGGGTATATGTGATATAGCCGGGTCATCGTATTAGTCGGTTATTTATGAAATAGCCGGATAATTGGATCAAGTGTTGATTCGATAATTTAATGTATAATAATATATATGATATATTAAATTATATTAACTAATATTAGCTCACTAAAAGATTCATTTTCTCATGGGATAATACATTGATATATATGCGATAAATGTTAATTGTATTATTTTCTATTGTTACAAAATATATTGTATATGTGATATATAATATTGTAACATGTTAGGGTTAAAAATTTAACAATGGATTAGGGTTTAAACTTGGTTAGGGTTTGGATTAGGGTTAGCTTTTGCATGAAGCTTCCATGAAGCTTCATGAAGCTTTGACTTTGTGGTTGCTTGATATTTTGTGAAACATTATGTTAACCCAATCCAAACCATTAACTCTAGTTAACTCTCTACAAGGGTTAACTCTTTTCATGCTTAACCCTAGGTTAGATTTGTAACCACTACAATAATTCATTGTTCATCACAAAAGGATTAAGTGATCATCTTGATTTATCTTCTTCTTCCTTGAGTTTCTTCATGAAAAAGCTTTCTTTTGTGATGAAAGTGAGTGAGAAAAAGATTATAAATGAGAGCAAAAATCCTACTTCATCATCTTCATCTATCCTTGCTATTTAGATGAGGGTGTTCACATCATTTCATGAGTGATAGCTTGTGTTAACGAAACTTCAAGGTAGATCATCTTTGTTATCGAAGATCGGAAGCAAGCTTGTGCTTTTCTCTTCGTGGAGCCTCTTGAGAGTCCGGAACACGATGATCGCAGCGAAGGGACCTCAACACGGAGCTTAAGAAGTGAAGGACCAGATCTACAAAGGTTGTAATCCCTCTCACTTAGTGTTAAAGAGTTTAACATGCTTGTTTTCGCCTAAACCCTAGTTTAAAGATTCGGCTTCGGGTTGTTCGGCACGGCTAAAATTTTAATCGGGCATGGTTGATGCCTCGTAGACCCTTGTGCTCGTGCCTAGAAACCCTACAGTGGTATCAGAGCCAAGCTAGAGCTTTAGGCGAAATCTAGACGAAGTTTAAAGTCCCATCGAACCCGTAAACCCCGATGTAAACCCTTCTCTGTACATTTTTTGAAAATGTGATTTTTTATGAATTAAAAATACTCATAAAAACAAGCAGGAAAAAATAAGAATTACTGTGAAGTACGGCCCTCTAATTCGCTAATATGACCGCGGAACCGCGGCCAAACCAAGGGTTTGGCGGCGGTTCCGCGACCAAAATTGTGACTTAGTCCCTGGAATTTCATGTAATTATTCTTAGGTCCTTTCTTGTTATTTTTTTCTGGGAATTTTTTAATTCCACTCAAGTGTTGAGTTTTCTAGGGTTGTATTGGGGAATCGTTGATTCGATCAGATAATTTAACTTTGTTTAGATTGTTCCAGATAATTCTAGAAACTGTTAAAAAGTTCGAACGGATATCAATTACTCACTTTTTCCCCAGTCGGAAATTTTTTCAAAAATTGGATTTTTCTCGAGTTTAATAACGTTCTAAGTCGTGCAAGTAACGCGATGGACCCTCTAGAAGACAACAAACCTTAACTCGATTATGTGACCATCTTGAACTGCCTTTTGAACCTTAGGGTTTGGGGCAGCACGGCGTTCCACATGTGAGGCGTTGGCCTTACCCTTCTACGGCTGGACCATTGGTACTGTGGCATGTGATGGATATTTTTGAACTCCGCTCAAGTGTTGAGCTATTGGGAAAACTTGGGTGTTTGATTATTCGATCGGAAAGTTTAATATTGTCTATTTATCTGGAATGTGATACACTATTTGGAATCCACATGCAGTTATGAGATAACTGATTTGAATGTTATATATCTAGCAGTTTAGTCTCAAATTGATCGGTTGTCACGGGATTTTGATGTGATCAAAAGTCCGTCGCAATCACGTAGCGTACGCGGATACTCGCCGGGTAAACTTAATGGACAGCTACGCCCCATAGCCCCGACCAAGTGACTGTAGGAGAACCCCGTCACCAAAAGCATCCGTTTGGGTGCTCGCGGCAGCGGTGTTCTGCCTTAGTGCACTTCGTCGACGGCATCTGGGGGTGCGGCTTTCTACTAAAGTTTTCAACGAGCATTCGATCAGATTGTCGGGAATCTTGTTGAATTGCCCGACTTGATATTGAAAAGTGTTTTCGATAAAGAGACTAAAATGCGGGGTTTATAATTGTTAGGCATGCGATGTCTAAGGAATTCATTTGGTTAGGCATGCGATGTCTAAGGAGGTTGCGGATTCCAACTGTTGTTGTTTTACACTTTCTTTTCTGTAACCGTAAGCGTAGTATGTGGTGTATCACCAGCTTCGTTGCTGTACATCAACGACAATCGGGATACACATACTTGCTTACGTTGATGATATGAGATATTATGTGTTGCTGTGATATGTTATATTGGATTGTCGCGTTCTGAATAACCGGGGGTTTTATGTGAGATGAGAGTTTTTTCTTTTTCATTCATGTAAAATTCATTTGTATGTAATATTCTTTTATTGGGGCACATCCGGGCTGAGGATGATGTCACCATTGTATATTATTTACTTTTCCGCATTAGGTAGACCCAAGGAGGGGAGCACAAGTAACAGGGTTTTAGGGTCCAGTGGGAGACCATCTCGATGAGTCGAGACCGGGTCTCCTAACCCTAGAATTGGCAGTGTTACTTGCCGCTCTCGTAGGGGTCTAGGGATGTGGGTTTGGCTATTCATCACGACCGTGGAATCCGTGTTTTACACAGGCTCGTATTAAAAACACGGACGTCCTAGTATATCCAATATTTCATATATGTTCTTCTGCTGCAATGTTCTGTGATGCGATCATATTACTGCCTGAGACGAATGTTTATATTATATATATGAGATATATGTTATATTGCAGATTTCGTTTCAAATGTGATGCTTGTGAAGCATAATAAAATGGGACTTCATTAATGAGATTAATGAAATAAAAGAAACCTAAAGATGTAGTAGAAACTTGTTTAAAAACTGGTAGCTCTAGTTCTTGCTTTGCATAGCGGTGTTCCTTGTAGAACATCCAACACCTTATTCGATAAGGAAAGAGCCGAGATCCCTTCACCGGGAGTGACCTCTTTAGTGAAACTTGCAGATGCTACAAACTCGGTTTGTCTTTTGATTGTTTCTATAGTTTTTGCTTTGCATAGTGGTATATATGATATACCCTGCACCTTATTCGATGAGGAAAGGGCCGACGATCCCTTCACCGGGAGTGACCCCTTTAGCAAAACTAGAAAAGCCTCAAAAACACTCCATTTAAAAATCACTCGATTTTACGACGATATCAAGTTCATTACGCAAAAGGTTTTCTTAAAAACCTGTCGTAGCCCTTCGTCATTTCAGATAAGTACTAGTTAGTATTCGTGCTACGTTTGTTGACTATGTTAAGGCGTAGTGTGCAGTAGCTGATTAGTGCTTATCTGTATAAGCATATGATGCGATTGGATTAGGGTAGTCGTGCGACTTTGTTGACTATGTTAAGGGTCGTGCGGGTGGGTTTAATTCAATCGGGAAATGACGGGTTGAACTTGACTAGCACTTATGATTTGTTGACTATGTTAAGGTCATATAGCTGCTAGGGGCAATATATTATCGGGAATTTCAAGTGTTGAAATTTGCAATGAGATTGCATATCTTCTATGAGATAGTTGGATCCCGATACCTGCTGCGAGTAAGAGTTACTCCTGGGAGAGTTTTACACATTACAATTAGCCGATCAAGTAGGTGTCTAGAAAGGTGTTAATGAGGTTACGCCTCTGGGAAAACGAGATTTACTTTAATTAGGTCCGTGCGAAAGCACGGGGAACCTCCCTCAAAGTACCGACACTGGCCTGGCTGAAAGTTTGGCGAACTTGTAGCGTGTAATTAATCCCGGCTAGTCTTTCCTTTTAGGGTTTGAAGGAAGATTTGATTAAAACAGTGGGAGACATTTTGATTAGATATATTAGATAACCAATCTAATCTTGCAAGAGCATACGCTGAGTGTTTTCTTCTCTCTCTCTCCAGGTAGCGACCATATCACGCCTTAATCAAGATAATAAAACGGATATATTGACCGAACCCGCTTGTTATACTGAGCTGGGGAACGTTGGTCCCGCTCCAACTTATAATTGTTATAAGACAGAGCAGGAAATTGGGGAATGCCAGATTTCCCGTGCCGCCCAAACGAAGAAAGTGAAAGTGCATGCTGATGCATCTTCTTCTGGTGTGTTCATTTCAGAGGATTGTTTCTCAGTATCCTTTACGTCCTGGGTATGAGATACCGGATCAGGATCCCGCATATGTAATCTGTTACATGGGCTACAGAAAGGTAGAGAACTGAGAACGGGTGATAAGTTTCATGAGATAGAAACGGTGCAAGTGTTGCAGCCAAGTTTGTTGGTCACTGTCACCCTGTATTACCAGAATACATTGATTCTGAACAAATGTTATTAGATACCGAACCTGATATACAACATCATATCAGTCTCTTTATTAGTAAAGAAAGGATATAATTTTGTATTGTTGGATAATGTTTTGAACATTTCCTATATCAAGAGTTGATCGGTTCAGGCACGTTATCTAAAAGCATTGACGTTCTAAATCAAACTGCAGTTCTTACTATACAGAACACACTGTTAGTGTATATGCCCTAGAGGCCATTACTGTATCATACTAGTTTGTATATTACTTAATGGAAGCTTGGGATATTCACCTTGTATATACAATCTTGCTCAAAATAGTAGTATGCTACTTGGTTTGTTTCTACTTCAATGTGTACATGTGTTTATTTTAGTATATCGCCTATACACATTAGTGGAGCCCTTAGGATCTTTGCTTGATTACCAGCGTTGTGATGGCAGTCACACTAGTGGGGCTGGGTAATCTATAAGCACATCCTTATGCAGGTCCCTGGTCGCAGGACTATCGAGACAGGGCATCGATACTCCGAAGTAGACTAGTGCATGCGCTTCTCATCCCAGTGTGGGAGACGGTCTGTCCCACAGCCGTCGGTACGTCGTACTTGAGATAGTATGCGGGTGCTCATTGGGTTACGAGTACACTAGACAGGACTCGTCGGGAATTGACTAGTTGGTATTATGCCTATCGTCAGTTATCAGTTCCCAGGTGACATGAGTACAGCTTAGTCTGCTGACTTGACACTGTCACTTCGCCTCGAGTGTGTTCCCACTGTACTTTGATTACTACCCTACCACGGCTCAAAGGAGTCGTGCAAACAGGTAGTAGTTAGGTGCAGTCCCGAAGCACTTAGAGGCAGTGACGGTTAGACAGGATTCGTCTCTCCCGGTATTGGGGGTTGACATCGCGCTGTGTCTAGGAGAGCCATTACACGAGTAGTCCCTGGCCAGGGCAAACGAGATATACTGGTAGGCTTCCAGTGTTATCTCAGGGTGTTTTGGGCTTCACTCCGACACGACTTGTACCGCTATTGGGGGACTGACGTTTACCGCCCCCTAGGCTCGCCATGCGATGTATCAGACGAACAGACCGGACTGTACGGAGAATGTCACATTCAGGCTCAGTAGGAGTTCAGGTGGGTTTCGCCTCGTCAGTCTTCTTGTCGGCATCTACCTGGGGACCGTTACGCACAGCTAGTGCCGCTTGCGGTCTGTGGTTAAACCCACTGCCAGCGTAGTGTCGAGTCTTGAGAGTCCCACACAGAAAGCTATTCGCTTTTATGCAAAAGAGTAGAGGTCGCATGGTTTTTGCGACAGGGTTCGGTCACATCCGTGCACTTGTGCACGTACAGTGTCCGGACAGTTTACACTAGCGGGCCTTGGTTTAAGCCAGATCCTAGTGTACCTTTTGGGATTGGTTTTATCCAGTATGCATCCGTGTTCCTCGGAACGCGGATGCGGGTGTGTATGCACAGTTGACGGAGAGACAGAGGCAGAGGATTCTCATTAGGGTTGTTGACCGTTGACCGTTGACTATTGACTTTTTGCTCAACCCTAATGAGAATATGATATATGATTAACAATTATATTAATTAAGTATTATGGTGACATGGTTGTTGAGAGATTGACTTTGTTGACTTGTTGACTTTTGTTGACTTGTTGACTTTGTTGACCGGTTGACTAGGCTTGACTAGTTGACCATCATGATAACTATAGCTATCATTTCATGGCAAAGACTTTTGCTTGCTTGCTCTTTTGTGCAAAATGAGTGCATGAAATGATATGGCTATGGTTGCTTAAACCATCACATAATACTTGATTGATATGAGGTGTTATGATTGTTTTGGATTTTGAGAGCCAAATGAGAAAAGTCTTCTCTCATTCTTTCATGCTCATTCTCTCTCTTGTTCTTGAGCTCTCATCTCCTCCTCTTGCTTTCCCTCTCTTGACTCTATGGTTCACTTGTCTCATGAGTTAAGAACCAAGAACCATGGATAAAATCCCATACAAACTCTTCTCTACCCACTCTAGTTCACAAGGTTTAGCAAACCGAGTGAACTAGTTTCTTCAAAGTTCGAAGAAGGAGCCAAAGGTTGAAGCTTTCAGGTGGATCTATCTTTGGCGCAAGGAGACGACGGGGAGAAGCCGATTCGGACGACCATCGAAGCTTGAAGACGAAGGAGTTCGAGAAAAAGAAAGGTATAACCCCCTAACCGAGTAGTTAGCAACTCGTAGTTAGGTTGTTAGTTAGATGTTTAACAAAGATCCGGTTTTGAGTCCATGTTACCACCTCTAAGAAAATTGTTTTTCACCAAATCCCGCATGCCCGAAAGTACCGGGAGAGGTAGCATGGACTTCCAGTGGTATCAGAGCCTAGTTAAACTCTATCTAACATGTTAGCAAAGTAACTAGAAGATCGATCAAAGAAAAAGTCACAAAACGAACCCGAGTAGTCAAGTTTCTGCCGATTTTTATTCTGTTCAAAAGTTGATAAATTTCATCTTAAAAATCGGCTCAGGCTTTTGTTTGAATAACCACCAAATTTGGTCCCACGAACCGTTCAAAGCGCCGCGGAAACGTGGCGGGAGCACGCTCCCGGCGCGGTTCCGCGGCCGAGTTGACTTGGCCGAGGTCCAAATTTGGTGCAGTGTATTTCTGGGGTTGTTTTGGGATTTTTGGAATATGTATTTTCTACCCAGATTTTCCAGAACGAAAAATTTGTATTTGGGGCCTGTAAATTCGTATTTTTGATCGAACTTCTAAAAGACTTAAGCTGACGGGTTTTTCTGTGATGTGATATTTGTATTGAACGTCTGCTAATCGCTATATGTCGATTAGTGGGGGTTATACAAATCTGTGATCTGTAATGTTATTGGAATGTGTTTATGAATTCATTGGATTGTCGCGGGTGAATAGCCGGGGTTATGAGACGAGAGTTTTCTTTTCTTTCAATTCATGTATATTTGTAAATTGATGTAATAATTATTTGTATGGCCGCACAACCGGGTCGGGGTTGTAGCCGTCATTGTATAATTTCGTTTTACTGTTTTTGCTCCTAGGATAGACCCATGGAGGGGGTGCACAAACTACCGGGTATGCCGAAGTGCCGAGTGGCCTACTCACGGAGTTGAGGGAGGTTGCTTCGCTTCGGATACTTGGCGGGTAGTTTGCCGCACCCGTAGGGGTCTTGGGTGGGGTATTGGTTATTCACCGCGACCGTGTAATCTGCTTTTCGTTACAGGCTCGTACGAATTGCGGATTCCTAGTATATCCAATGTGTTCATCTGTGATCTGAAATGGCTATCATTGCAGTATATCTATATATGATATTATTTAGGCGTTGCTTATGTTTTACAGCCGCGCTAGCCCAGCCCCCGCTCTGTCGTTAGTTAAGTAACCTAACGGGTAATGACGGGGCCCCGTGGAGAATGCGAATGGCATAAGCGAATGTCATATTTTGGTTGTTTTCTGCAATGGTAGGATTAAATGATGGGACGCATTAAAAGAACTAATGCAAGAATATCACGCATTAAAAGTACTAATGCAAGAAAATAAACCAAGTTAAAATCGATGGAACACTTTCGGAAAACCACTCGGTTCTTTTCAAAACTAACTTTTAAATGCGGAGCTTGAGCCACTCCTTTTAAAAGCTATCTCGTTCCATCGATTATATCAAGTTCACTACGTTCACGGTTTTGCCAAAACCATTCGTAGCCCTCCATCATTTCAGTTAAATATTCGGTAGTATTCAAGCTATGTATTTTGACCTCACGCCAAGGCATAGTGATTGGTAGCTGCCGGATATTTATCTGTTGCATAGATAGAATGCGTTGGTTTGGGACAGCCGTACTACCATTTTGGCCTACGTCAAGGGTAGGTACGGGTGGATTCAAATTAACCTGGATAATGATGGGAAGAACTTGACATGTGACTTATGACATTTTGACCTCACGCCAAGGTCATAAGAGCATGGGGCAAAAATCCACATCGGGAGTTTCAAAAGAACTGAAACTTGCTAGTGTTGCATACTATTTGGAGTGTGATGATTCTGGTAGGATTCCTTCAGTTTCGTCACGCGATGATATTTGGATCCCGATCCTACTGTGAGTATATGCTACTCCTCGGGAAATTTCTCACTTAACGATCAATGCTATAAACCTAGTAGGTGTCTAGAAAGGTGTTAGCGGGGCTACACCCCCAGGGAAAAGAGGTTATTTAATTAAGGAACTTCGCGAAAGCGTTGGAAAAGCTCCCTCGAAGTACCGACACCAGCCTGGCCGAACGGTTAAGCAAGTATTGTACGGTGAGATTGATCCTGACTAATTCTTCCTTTTTGGTTTGAGGAGGGATTCGAGAAACAGTGGGAGCCATCCTGTTTAGACAAATTAAAAACTATTCTAAACTTGCAAGAGCATCAAGCTGAGTGTTTCTTCTCTCTCCTAATTGCAGCGACCAATCGACATGACTGGACTTAAGTTACTCCTAGATAAAAACATACTGACAGGGCCAAACTACAAAGATAGGCTCAGGAATGTCAAGATGGCAATCACTTACGACAAGCTGGGGTATCTTCTTACCACCAAAGCTCCCCCTGTCCCTGGTCCCACTTCCAGCATCGCGGATAAGGAAATCCGTAAGACATGGGAGATTGATAGCGCGAAGGCCAGGTGCCTCGTACTTGCCTCTATGGACAATGAACATCAGAGGAGGCACGAGAATATGGACTTGGAATCCATATTTCTTCATACAAAAGAACTGTATGGAGAGCAATCTCGTATCGCAAGATACGAAGCGTCGAAAAAGTTATTTTCGGCAAGGATGGCCGTCGGATCATCAGTAGCAGAACACGTGCTTAAGATGATCGGCTACATTGAGGAGCTCGCGGACCTAGGGACCACATTGGAGAGTGAGCTCTATACGGACTTAGTTCTCCAGTCCCTTCCTTCCACTTACGCCCAGTTTATACTGAACTTCAACTTACAAGAAAAAGAAGTTGAACTTTCAGAGCTCCTCAACATGCTGAGGAGCGCAGAGGGCACCCTACAGAAAGGTAGGGAAACATCCACTTTGTTTGTAGGAGGATCATCTTCTTCTAGGTCCAAGGAGAAAGCCAAGGGAAAGAAGAAGAAAGCCCCCGCCAAACCAAGAGGCGGTGTTAGTAAAGTGGATACGAAGGGAAAAGCTAAAGCAACAAAGAAAGCGGGGAAGCTTGTGGATAAGGAAGAATGCTTCTATTGTCATAAGAAAGGACACTGGAAGAATGATTGCAGGGCCTAGAAGGCCAGAACACAGGAATTGAAGCAGGTTGCAGCTTCAGCTTCAGGTGTGTATGTTATTGAAAACTATCTTTCAATAAACTCTACTTCCTGGGTATTGGATACCGGATCAGGATCTCATATCTGTAATTCTTTACAGGCGTTGAGAAACCGTAGGGTTTTGAAAGCAGGTGACATGACCCTCAGAGTTGCAAACGGAGCTAGCATGGATGCTAAGGCCGTGGGGGACTATCACCTGGGAATGTCAGATGGACATGTTTTGGTTTTGCGTAATTGCTTTTTTGTACCCAACGCAACTTGTAATATCATTTCTGTATCTTTAGTTTCTAAAGAAGGTTATGAATTTGCGTTTGTAAGTAATGTTGTAAACATTCACCTTAATCAAGTTTTGATTGGGTCAGGTACATTAAGCAATGGTATATACGTATTAAACCAACCACATATTTTCAATGTCCAGAATACACACAAAAGAAAGTCTCCGGAAATAAATCAGACTTTCTTGTGGCATTGTAGACTGGGTCACATCAATGAGAGAAGGTTGACAAAGTTACATACAGAAGGATATTTGAATCCGTTCGAATATCAATCGTATGCCACTTGTCAATCTTGTCTCAAAGGAAAGATGACAAAGTCTCCATTCACTGGACACGGAGTAAGAGCGAGCGAGCTCTTAGGACTCGTACACAGTGACGTGTGCGCTCCAATGTCTACATATGCGCGAAGCGGTTTTTCTTACTTCATTACTTTTACAGATGACTTTTCAAGGTACGGTTATGTCTTCTTAATGAAACATAAGTCCGAAGCCTTTGGAAAATTCCAGGAATATAAGAATGAAGTAGAAAAACAAACCGGCAAAAGTATCAAGATTCTAAGATCGGATCGAGGTGGTGAATACTTGAGTGCCGAGTTCCTGGACTATTTAAAAGAGAACGGAATTCTCTCTCAGCTTACTCCTCCATACACTCCGCAACAAAACGGTGTATCGGAGAGACAGAACCGAACCCTATTGGATATGGTACGGTCCATGATGAGTAATGCTGAGTTACCGCGATCATTCTGGGGGTATGCGCTAGAATCAGCGGCATACCTTTTGAACCGAGTTCCCACTAAGACTGTGCCTACCACACCTTATGAGTTATGGAGTGGGAAGAAACCCTATCTTCAATATCTGAAGATCTGAGGATGTCCAGTTTTTGTCAAAAAGCAGCATGCGGACAAACTCGAGGCACGCTCAGTACTGTGCAAGTTTGTGGGATACCCAAAGTACACCAGGGGGTATCTTTTCTACCACGCAGAGGAACAAAAAGTCCTTGTTTCTCGTAATGCCCACTTTCTAGAACACCAGTTCTTAGAAAAGGAAATTAGTGGGAGCGCAGTAGAACTGGAAGAAATTCCAGAACCACGAGCTATTACTGAAAGCTTAATGGAACCAGAGGGTTCAAAAGAACAGGACATTCCTACGCCGCTCCGCAGGAGTAGTAGGCAGTCTCATCCGCCCGAGAGATACTACGGTTTTCTCATAGACGGGGATAGAGAGGATTGTATCATAGATTATGATGAGCCTACTAGCTTCCAGCAGTCCGTTCAGAGCGTTGACTCAGTAAAATGGCTGGATGCAATGCAGACCGAAATGGAGTCCATGTACACCAATAAAGTATGGACGTGGGACATTTCTCCAGACGGGGTAAAACCCGTAGGATGCAAGTGGATCTTCAAAAGGAAGATTGGTGTAGATGGACAGGTTGAGACCTATAAAGCTAGACTTGTTGCAAAGGGTTTCCGTCAAAGACCTGGCTTGGACTATGACGAAACCTTTTCTCCAGCGGCTATGCTGAAATTCATTCGGATCCTTCTTGCCATTGCTGCCTTCTACGATTATGAGATCTGGCAAATAGACGTAAAGACCGCTTTTCTAAATGAAAATTTAGAGGATTGTGTCTATATGGACCAACCAGAGGGTTTCATTCAGAGTGGGAGCAGCGGAAAGGTGTGCAAGTTGCTTAAGTCCATCTATGGACTAAAGCAGGCATCGCGGAGTTGGAACATCTGTTTTGATGAGACGGTCAAGGAATTTGGCTTTATCAAAAATCCAGATGAACCATGCATCTATTGTAGATTTGTAGCGAGAACTGTAGTATTCCTTGTTTTGTACGTGGATGACATTCTCTTAATAGGAAATGACATTCCTATGCTACAATATGTCAAGGGGTTCTTGTCACACAGGTTCTCCATGAAAGACCTGGGTGATGCCTCATACATCCTGGGGATCCGGATCCATCGTGATAGATCCAAGAGGATATTAGGACTTTCACAGTCCAGGTACATCGACACCATACTGAAGAGATTCAGTATGGAAGATTCTAAGCGCGGTAACCTACCGGCTTGTCACGGGATCACCCTCTCTAAAGAGATGTCTCCCAAGACTGATTTGGAGAGGGATCGCATGTCTATTATACCCTACGCTTCTGCGTAGGCTCTATAATGTATGCGATGTTGTGTACCAGACCGGATGTAGCTTATGCACTGAGTGTGGTAAGCCGGTATCAGTCAAACCCTGGGGAGAAACACTGGATAGCAGTAAAGAGCATTCTCAAGTACCTCAGAAGGACTAAGGAGATGTTCTTGGTGTATGGCGGAAAAGACCTCCAGATCGAGGCCTTTGCTGACTCCAGCTTCCAGAGTGACGAGGATGATTCCAAGTCCATGTCGGGTTTTGTCTTTACCCTCAATGGAGGGGCGGTGTGTTGGAAGAGTTCCAAACAGGAAACCGTTGCAGACTCGACGATAGAAGCGGAATACATCGCTGCATCTGATGCCGCAAAAGAAGCTGTCTGGATGAGGAAGTTCTTGAAAGAACTTCAGGTGGTTCCGTCCATTGTTGATCCAATACCTCTGTATTGCGACAACAACGTGGCTATAGCTTTAGCGAAGGAACCCAGGTCCTATCAGAGATCCAGACACATCTTGAGGCGGTATCACCTGATCAGGGAGATCGTGGATCGCCAGGAGATCGAGGTTCGGAGAGTCACTTCAGAAGATAGCACTGCAGATCCATTCACCAAGTCCTTGCCCCAAACTCAGTTCGAGCGGCTGATCGAGATGATAGGTCTTCGATACGCCAGTACATGGCCTTAGTGCAAGTGGGAGATTGTTAGTGTATATGCCCTGAAGACCATTACTGTATCATACTAGTTTGTATATTACTTAATAGAAGCTTAGGATATTCACCTTGTATATACAATCTTGCTCAAAATAGTAGTATGCTACTTGGTTTGTTTCTACTTCAATGTGTACATGTGTTTATTTTAGTATATCGCCTATACACATTAGTGGAGCCCTTAAGATCTTTTCTTGATTACCAGTGTTGTGATGGCAATCATACTAGTGGGGCTGGGTAATCTATAAGCACATCCTTATGCAGGTCCCTGGTCGCAGGACTATCGAGACAGGGCATCGATACTCCGGAGTAGACTAGCGCATGCGCTTCTCATCCCAGAGTGGGAGATGGTCTGTCCCACAGCCATCAGTACGTCGTACTGGAGATAGTATACGGGTGCTCGTTGGGTTACGAGTACACTGGACAGGACTCGAGTGTGTTCCCACTATACTTTGATTACTACCCTACCACGGCTCAGAGGAGTCGTGCAAACAGGTAGTAGTTGGGTGCAGTCCCGAAGCACTTGGAGGCAGTGACGGTTAGACAGGATTCGTCTCTCCCGATATTGGGGGTTGACATCGCGCTGTGTCTAGGAGAGCCATTACAGGAGTAGTCCCTGGCCAGGGCAAACAGGTAGTAGTTGGGTGCAGTCCCGAAGCACTTCTAGGAGAGCCATTACACGAGTAGTCAGCTTAGTCCGCTGACTTGACACTGTCACTTCGCCTCAAGTGTGTTCCCACTGTACTTTGATTACTACCCTACCACGGCTCAAAGGAGTCATGCAAACAGGTAGTAGTTGGGTGCAGTCCCGAAGCACTTGGAGGCAGTGACGGTTAGACAGGATTCGTCTCTCCCGGTATTGGGGGTTGACATCGCGCTGTGTCTAGGAGAGCCATTACACGAGTAGTCCCTGGCCAGGGCAAACGCGATATACTGGTAGGCTTCCAGTGTTATCTCAGGGTGTTTTGGTCTTCACTCCGACACGACTTGTACCGCTATTGGGGGACTGACGTTTACCGCCCCCTAGGCCCGCCATGCGATGTATCAGACGAACAGACCGGACTGTACGGAGAATGTCACATTCAGGCTCAGTAGGAGTTCAGATGGGTTTCGCCTCGTCAGTCTTCTTGTCGGCATCTACCAGGGGACCGTTACGCACAGCTAGTGCCGCTTGCGGTCTGTGGTTAAACCCACTGCCAGCGTAGTGTCGAGTCTTTAGAGTCCCACACAGAAAGCTATTCGCCTTTATGAAAAAGAGTAGAGGTCGCATGGTTTTGCGACAGGTCGCATGGTTTTGCGACAGGGTTCGGTCACATCCGTGCACTTGTGCACGTACAGTGTCCGGACAGTTTACACTAGCAGGCTTTGGTTTAAGCCAGATCCTAGTGTACCTTTTGGGATTGGTTTTATCCAGTATGCATCCGTGTTCCTCGGAACGCGGATGCGGGTGTGTATGCACAGTTGACGGAGAGACAGAGGCAGAGGATTCTTATTAGGGCTGTTGACTGTTGACCATTGACTATTGACTTTTTGCTCAACCCTAATGAGAATATGATATATGATTAACAATTATATTAATTAAGTATTATGGTGACATGGTTGTTGAGGGATTGACTTTGTTGACTTGTTGACTTTTGTTGACTTGTTGACTTTGTTGACCGGTTGACTAGGCTTGACTAGTTGACCATCATGATAACTATAGCTATCATTTCATGGCAAAGACTTTTACTTGCTTGCTCTTTTGTGCAAAATGAGTGCATGAAATGATATGGCTATGGTTGCTTAAACCATCACATAATACTTGATTGATATGAGGTGTTATGATTGTTTTGGATTATGAGAGCCAAATGAGAAAAGTCTTCTCTCATTCTTTCATGCTCATTCTCTCTCTTGTTCTTGAGCTCTCATCTCCTCCTCTTGCTCTCCCTCTCTTGACTCTATGGTTCACTTGTCTTATGAGTTGAGAACCAAGAACCATAGATAAAATCCCATACAAACTCTTCTCTACTCACTCTAGTTCACAAGGTTTAGCAAACCGAGTGAACTAGTTTCTTCAAAGTTCGAAGAAGGAGCCAAAGGTTGAAGCTTTCAGGTGGATCTATCTTCGGCACAAGTAGACGACGGGGAGAAGCCAATTCGGACGACCATCGAAGCTTGAAGACGAAGGAGTTTGAGAAAAAGAAAGGTATAACCCCCTAACCGAGTAGTTAGCAACTCGTAGTTAGGTTGTTAGTTAGATGTTTAACAAAGATCCGGTTTTGAGTCCATGTTACCACCTCTAAGAAAATTGTTTTTCACCAAATTCCGCATGCCCGAAAGTACCGGGAGAGGTAGCATGGACTCACACACACACGAGAGAAAGAGTTCAGAAATGAACGAATCCTTCTTGAGGCATTGTAGACTAGGTCATATCAATGCGACCAGACTAGCTAAGTTACATTTTGATGCATATTTAAATTAGTTTGAATTTACATCTTGTGAAACTTGCCGGTCATGTCACAAAGATAAGATGACCATAGCTCTGTTTATTGGAAACAGAGAAAGAGTTAGTGAACTCTTGGGATTGATACATGCTGATGTATGAAAGTCCCCTGTCTATACATGCCAAGACCGGTTCTTTGTACTTCATTACATTCTCTGATAATCTCTCAAGATTCAGACATGTGTTCCTGTTGAAACATAAGTCCGAACCTTTTGAGATATTCACAGAATATAAGTTAGAAGTAGAGAACCAAATACGGGTATAAGTATTATGTCCTTTGATGAGATCAAGGAGGAGAATACTTGAGCACGGAATTCCTGGACCATTCTAAAGGAGAATGAGATTCTCTCTCAGCATTACTCCTCCGTATACACCACAGCACGTCGGTGTATCGAGGTGGAGCAATAGCACCCTATGTGATATGGTGTGCTCTATGATGAGTACTACTGAGTTTCCTATTTCCTTTTGGGAGTTATGCACTTGAGAAGCTGCATACCTATTGAATAGGGTTCAAATCAAATCAGTTGCCTACCACTTCATATGTGATATGGAAAGGGAAGAGCCCATATCTTAAGTTTGTTAAGATTTGGGGTTGTCCGGCCTATGTCTAAAAGCAAAATCCGGACAAGCTCGAGGCAAGGTCTGTTTTGTAGAACTGGAAAGGTTCCAGCTATACAAACTACAGCAGATGATTTGATAGAACCAAAGGATTCAATAGTAACCAACGAACCTCAGCCTCTCCGCCGATCCAGTAGGGTTCCTCACCCACCTGAGAGATACTTCGGTTTCTCTATGAAAGTGAGAGCGAGGATTGCATCATGAGATGATGACCCAACTAGTTTCGAGCTGGCCATCAGGAGTGGGACTCTGTAAGAATGGCTGGATGCTTAGCGATCTGAGATGGAATCCTTATACACCAACAAAGTATGGACTTTGGTTGCTTTATCTGAAGGGTTAAATCCCCATCAGGAGCGAGTATATCTTGAGAAGATTACTTGGTGTACATGGAAAAGTTGAGACTTTCAAAGCTATGCTTAAGTCCATCCAGATCCTACTTGCTACGGCTACATACCATGACTACGATATCTGGCGGTTGGGTGTCGTGACTGCTTTTCTAAATGATGTTTTAGAAAAGAGCGTCTATTAGTACACAGCCAGAGGGCTTTATAGACAGTGGGAGCAGCGGAAACATGTGCAAGATGTTTTATGTGATAAAACAGGCATCGTGGAGTTGGAACGTCTGTTTTGATATGGTAGTCAAAGAGTTTGACTTCATCAAAATGGTAGATGAATCTTGTGTATACAAAAAGGTAGTAGGGAGTATGGTGGTGATCCTCGTAGAGTACGTGGATGACATACTCTTGATAGGGAAGGAGTTTCCTATGCTACGCTCGGTTAATCTCCGCTTATCACAAGGATTCTCCATATAGGATCAAAGTGATACCTCCTAAATCCTGGGTTTTTGGATCTATGAGATAGATCTAATTGGATATTAGGATACTCACTAGTTGTAGTGAGATGGTATCAATCGATCCTGGGAAGAATCACTGAAAAGGTTCCAGGGTGATAAGGACGACTGAATTTCAGTCGCAGGCATTGTCTTTACCCTCAGTGGAAGGACGGTATGTTGGAAGAGTTCCAAGCTAGATACCGTGACTTACTAGACGATTAAAGGCAAGATACATCGTTACCAAGGATGCTACCAAAGAGGCAGTCTGGATATTTATAAGTTCATGAGATAAACTTCGTTCCTACCATTGTGTGATAATAGAGTTGTGGCTTATGCCAAGGAACCCCCGTCCCATTTGTAATCCAGATATAATTAGGCAGTATCACCTGATCATGGAGATGGTTGATCTCCAGGGAGATCGAGGTTAGGAGAGTAGACACAGAGGACAACAGCGCGGATCCACTCACAAAGGCCTTTTCCCAGTAGAGACTTTTATGGGATGGTTGAGTATGAGATACTTCAACTACAGCTAACTGTTGGGCATGTGATACCACAACAGATGGCCCTAGTGCAAGTGGGAGATTGTTAGTTATATATATGCCCTAGAGGCCATTACTGTACAAACGATGTATATTGTAATGGATTCTAGGACATGTATAGGGAAGACTTTCTTGCTCGACATGATAGTATGCTATCTGGTTGTACTTTATCTTAACATGTACTCTGTTTGTCTCTATGTTACATGTTGATAAAGCCCTTAGGATATGTACTCGAATACTGGGACTATGATGAGATCATACTAGTGGGGCCACGGTAGTCGACGAGTACATCCTATAACTGTTCTTAGTCGAGGGTGTATCGAGACAGGGCATCGATACACCAGAGTAGACTAGCGTATACGCATCTTGACCCATATGATGGGCGATGGATGATCCCATATCCATCGGTGTTTGACATGAAGAATGGTGTACGGGTGCTCAGTGGAGACTGGGTATACTGGACGGACTCGCCGAGAACTCCCAGATGGATTTTACTTTACGTCAGATGGCAGTTCTCCGGTGACACTGGTACAGAGTAGTCTGTTGACCCGAGATCGTCATAGAGTCTTGTATGATTCCCACTGTGCTTTGATTTCCATCATACCACGTCTAAGAGGGTGTGCAAAAAGGTGGCTTTTGGGTACAGTCCCGAATCACATGGAGGCAATGAGCGATAGGAGGGGATTCGTTTCTCCCGGTATAGGGAGTTGATGTTGCGCTGTGTTCGATTGGCTATAACCGGAAATCCCTGGCCAGGGTTGCTGAGATTTATTGGTAAGTGTTATCAGTAGTTTCTCGAACTGTTATAGACCTCATATCGACACGACTTATCGAGCTACTGGGGTCTGACGTTTACCACCCCTAGGCGAGATATGCGACATATCAGACGACGAGACCGGACTGTACGGGAGTGTTACTGATTGGATTCACAGGAGAATGTACAGGCTTGCTTGTTGATCTTCTGAGCGCTCAATACCTGGGTGGCTGTTACGTTTAGCTGACCGCTTGCAGCTTGTGGGTGTTTGATATGATCATCACCTACTGCCGGCGTATTGACAATTCTTTAGAGTCCTACACAGAGGTTTCTTGGCTCAGGCAAAATGGATTAGGAGCACATATGTGATATGTGCGGGACCGAGGATAATACGGTATGCGATACCGTATTGGATTCTCGCGATATGAGATATCGGCCGGGTATATGTGATATAGCCGGGTCATCGTATTAGTCGGTTATTTGTGAAATAGCCGGATTATCGGATCAAGTGTTGATTCGATAATTTAATGTATAATAATATATATGATATATTAAATTACATTAACTAATATTAGCTCACTAAAAGATTCATTTTCTCACGGGATAATACATTGATATATATGCGATATATGTTAATTGTATTATTTTCTATTGTTACAAAATATATTGTATATGTGATATATAATATTGTAACATGTTAGGGTTACAAATTTAACAATGGATTAGGGTTTAAACTTGGTTAGGGTTTGGATTAGGGTTAGCTTTTGCATGAAGCTTCCATGAAGCTTCATGAAGCTTTGACTTTGTGGTTGCTTGATATTTTGTGAGATATTATGTTAACCCAATCCAAACCATTAACTCTAGTTAACTCTCTACAAGGGTTAACTCTTTTCATGCTTAACCCTAGGTTAGATTTGTAACCACTACAATAATTCATTGTTCATCACAAAAGGATTAAGTGATCATCTTGATTTATCTTCTTCTTCTTTGAGTTTCTTCATGAAAAAGCTTTCTTTTGTGATGAAAGTGAGTGAGAAAAAGATTATAAATGAGAGCAAAAATCCTACTTCATCATCCTCATCTATCCTTGGCATTTAGATGAGGGTGTTCACATCATTTCATGAGTGATAGCTTGTGTTAACGAAACTTCAAGGTAGATCATCTTTATTATCGAAGATCGGAAGCAAGCTTGTGCTTTTCTCTTCGTGGAGCCTCTCGAGAGTCCGGAACATGATGATCGCAGCGAAGAGACCTCAACACGGAGCTTAAGAAGTGAAGGACCGGATCTATAAAGGTTGTAATCCCTCTCACTTAGTGTTAAAGAGTTTAACATGCTTGTTTTCGCCTAAACCCTAGTTTAAAGATCCGGCTTCGGGTTGTTCGGCACGGCTAAAATTTTAATCGGGCATGGTTGATGCCTCGTAGACCCTTGTGCGCGTGCCTAGCAACCCTGCAGTTTCTTCCCGATCGTCCTAATCCCTTTTATTAATAATTATCATAACACCTAAAAAGATCTAATTTAGGGCGTTGAAAGAGGTGGGAAATTTTATTTTACCAAACTTAACCTAAACCTAACCCTCGCAAGTTTCCTAAATCCTAGTCTAAATCAAATTAGTTTTAGTGATAAAGATCCAAACACCATTTGGAATCAACTCGTTAGAACAATTAGGAAATTCACATCATCCCTGTGGACCGACCTGTATTCACCGGCTAGTTACCAAGCGACGCCGTTCTTGATTGCGGTTAACATATATTTTTGATCTAAAAATTCCATACAAATCAAATGGCGCCGTTGCCGGGGATGGCATAATATTTCCTTTTTGCAATTTCGGGTTAATATAAATTATAAAATTCATAAAAACAGAAAAAATTAAAAAATTATAAAAATTTTATCATTCTTTTATTGTTTGAAGGGTTTATGAATTTTGCAGGATTGACGAATGAGTTCGGATCTGGAAAAATCCAGAAAGTGAAACAGAAAACGAAAGATCTGAACAGAAGGGGATTTCAACAACAGAACAACAAAAAAAATCTCGGGATCTGAACCAGCCACGTGACCGCGGAAGTGCCGCAATATACCCACTCTGACCGTGGAAACGCGGCTTCCTGCTGACTTCAGCACGTGGAAATTCCACTGTTTGTTTTTCTCTCTCCTCTTCTACAAATCCCAATATATCTTTTGTAAAATCTCCTGCAGGATTCTTTGCGCTAAAAAATCTCCCCCTTCCAATAATTGAACTTGAGCAGTATTCTTTGCGCTGCGCTAAAAAATAATAAAATTGATTGCAAGTGATTGTTACTGCTTTGCATATTTTTAATCGGATTTTAAGGGGCTTGAGACCAATTCAGATTGGGTGGGGATTTCATCACCCTTCCCAGGACCCCAGAAATCACATAAGGCATATGCATTGACCATTATTTAATTAAAAAATACCAGACTCAGCCCTAAGGACGTCGCGCTCAATAGGACAGAGAACTAGTTGTAGGTATCGGCCGTTGATCCTAACCTGACTTTGCGGTGTCTAGGAAAGTGTGTCTAAGGCGAGAGGTTACTTAATTAGGGCCACTGCTTGTAGTGGAGAGCCTCCCACTCACCTGGCACTTGCCTGGCCGCAATTGGCGGTGAAGAGGCGGTTTGAGGTCCTATTTCTAGCCCTTTGGAACAGTTAGGAGCTGTCTAGCTGACCTAGGTGACCCTAGATCTAGGCTTGATTGTGCATTTGTGGTTGATTTCATTTGTTTCATAGCCTTTTATCGAAAATCTTTTTGCAAAAAGCTCCATATAAAAAAGGATGAAAAAAGGAAATTTTTTTTTACAAAAACTTGCAACTTGTCGCTAAAGAAATCCTTGCACCCCACTTACACCACTTTCTTCTCATTAACGTTTTCTTACCCCCACATTCTGTTTTTCACCTTCTTGACTACACTACCTCTTTAGTGTATGTCTGGTTGGACTAGGGACACTAGCGTCCGATTAGTCCGTGTTTCGTTGGTACCGACCGACAAACCTTTCGACTCCGAAGTTGAAATTCTTTCCACTTCCTTTCCTTCACCTTCAAATTCTTCCGAAGGTATGTCGGGATATAATTCTAACAACACCTTACCCACGGGACTGATTCCACCTCCGTTAGGTGCGAATAACCCGAATCACCCGCCTGTTGAAGCGCCTCAACGAATCGCGCTCCAGGATCTTTTCTACCCGATCCGCACCGCCTTATCTACTTGTCTTTCTCTCCCACCGGCAAATGGGGACAATTTTGAGATCAAACCCCACTTCATCAATATGTTGCCAAAATTTCACGGATTGGAATCCGAAGATGCCTATATCTTTATCAACAAATTCCAAAACGTTTGTGCAATGATGAAAACAACCCAATTATCAGATGGTGCTATAAGGCTAAGGGTCATTCCTTTCACCTTATGTGACTTAGCCGAGAAGTAGTTATACAGCACAACATCACATTCAATTAAGAATTGGGAAGAGTTTGTTAAATCTTTTCTTAAAAAGTTTTATCCTCATCACAAGACTGCGAGAATTCGCAATGAGATTATATAATTTTCCCAGCTTCCTTCCGAACCCTTTTGGAAGTGTTTTGAAAGATTCAAAGACCTACTTATTCAATGCCCTCACCATGGGATCGAAAATTGGCAAATTTGCCAAATATTATACGAGGGATTGAACCCAGCAACGAAGCAGTTGCTAGAAACCATTTGTCAAGGTCACTTTCTAACCAAATCTAGTGAGGAAGTGTGGCAGTTTCTCGAGGATCTTGCTGAACAAACACTTCAGTGGGAGAGCACCAAGACCACTTCGTCTTCTTCTATTGGTCAGTCTAGGACAGGCATACATCAATTAGATATGTCGATTGCTATGAAGGCCGAGATGGCCGCACTTACGAAAAAGCTAGAAGCCATTGAGACCAAAATCTCATCGCCTTCTCCTGCCCCCGCTTTACCTCCTAGAACTGTTTGTGCTTGTTGTTCCGATCCATCACATCTCATCGAAGAGTGTCCTTACAATCCACCTGCTCAAGGACAAGATCACGTCAATGCTGCCTTTCAGCAACGACAAAGAAATGATCCATACTCTTTAACATACAATCCGGGTTGGAGGAGTCACCCAAATTTCGCTTGGAATCAAAATCAACAATTCCAAGGAAACAACAACTTTCAAAGGCCTCCTCCTCCACAACAACAAGCATCTCCACAAACTCAATTCCAGCAACCTTTCTAACCGCAATCTTACCCTAATCAAATGAACAATTTTGTGCCCAACAATTCTTACCCTCAAAACAACTTTGTTCAACCTCATAATGATAAGGTTAACTCGCTAGAAAGAAGTCTAGATGCGTTCCTAAAGCAATCTACACAATCCGCGGCAAGGTTAGAGACTTCTATTCAATCTTTGGTGCAAAACAGTGCCTCACACGATCAAAGTATCAAATCTATTGAGGCACAAATTGCACAACTCAATACTGCGTTGAGCGAGCGAGAAAAAGGAAAGCTTCCATCTCAACCCCTGCCAAATTCTGGTCACGCACATGTTGCATATGAACAGCAAAATCATAATGTAAATGCTGTGACCATGTTGAGATCCGGAAAAGCGTTGTACAATAATGTGGGTATTAACAATGACACCCCTGCCGGTGGTCCTTCTTTATCTTCTTCACCTTCTTCTTCTTCGTCTTCTTCTTCGTTAGAGCCTATTCTTCATCCTTCACAAGGCTCTACTTCTTCTAGCTCGAATGGACCCACTTCTCACATCATGAATACATCTACACGGGGATCCGTTCCAACTCCACAATCTGATCCACAAAAATTGGACACAACAAATTTTCAAAATGTTCCTTTTCCAAACAGGTTGAGATCTAATAAACGAACTCCACAGATGGAGAAGATTGTAGAGTTGTTCAAATAGGTTAGCATAAATATCCCTCTCTTGGATGCAATCCAACAAGTTCCTTCATACGCAAAAATCTTAAAGGACTTATGCACCAAGAAGAGGAAGTCATAAGTACCAAAGAAAGTTTTCATGGCTAGTGCTGTTAGTGATGCTCTTGTCCAATCTTTACCCAAAAAGCACAAGGACCCCGGTTGTCCTACTATTTCGATAACAATTGGGGACAAGAACATCAATAGAGCGCTATTAGATCTTGGTGCTAGTGTCAATTTGCTACCTTATTCAGTGTACGAGCAATTAGGCGTTGAAGAGCTTAAGCCCACTTATTGTACTCTCTAAATGGCCGACCGATCCATCACCAATCCTAGGGGAGAGTTGGAGGATGTGTTAATTAGAGTAGGGGATTTCATTTTCCCCGTTGACTTTATTGTTATGGATACACAACCTGTAGCTAACCCCCGGAGTCAAATTCCAGTGATACTTGGTCGACCATTCCTTGCGACTTCTAATGCGGTGATCAATTGTCGTAATGGTTCAATGAATCTATCTTTTGGCAATATGACAATTGAACTCAACATTTTTAAGTTGGGAAATCAGCCTTCTGAGCCTAATTCTAGCGTACTTGATGTTTGCTCGATCAATGAGATCGCAGAGGAGGACTGTGAGTTCGAAAAATTTATGTTCGACCACAGCAGTGTTGACGCCTCTAGTGCGTTCCTCCTAGAATCCGACACAGCTTTCACGCGAGACAACGATTATGAGTGTTTCACCTTTTTAGACGATTTTGAAGACTCACCATCCGAGTTTGAGTCTTTTGCATTTTCGGATGAGTTAGTTGAACCATCTGACTCGGTTGCGTACACTCGATTTGAACTGTTGATGGAATCCTTCGAGTTTGAAACAGTTACACCATTGTTACCATCAATTGTTTCACCTCCTAAACTCGAACTAAAGCTTTTGCCGTCGCACCTTAAATATGCTTATCTAGGTGAGAATGAGACCCTTCCCGTTATCATATCGGCCTCTCTAGCTCTCGAGCAAGAGAATGCCCTTTTAATGGTCTTACAAAATAATCGGCAAGCTTTTGGCTGGTCTATGGCGGACATCAAGGGGATTAGTCCCCTCATAGTTGAACATCATATACACTTGATGGATGATGCCAAGCCGGTAAGGGATCCTCAAAGACGCCTCAACCCCTTAATGAAAGAGGCTGTCAAGAAGGAGATTGTTAAATGTCTTGATAGTGGTATCATTTACCCTATCTCGGATAGCCAGTGGGTTAGCCCCATTCATGTTGTTCCAAAGAAATCGGGCATTACGGTCATAACCAATGAGGCATATGAGTCAATACTTACTTGCACCCAAATTGGATGGCGAGTTTGCATCGACTATAGAAAACTCAATGCCGCGATAAGGAAAGACCACTTTCCTTTACCTTTCATTGACCAAATTCTAGAACGATTGGCTGGGCACGAGTTTTACTGCTTTTTGGATGGCTATTCCGACTATAACCAAGTCCCCATCGCCAAAGAGGATCAAGGCAAGACCATATTTACTTGTCCTTTTGGCACTTTTGCTTATCGTCGCATGCCCTTTGGGTTATGCAATGCACCCGCTACATTTCAGCGGCGTATGATGAGAGTCTTTTCAGACATGGTTGAAACGTTTTTGGAGATCTTTATGGATGATTTCTCCATTTTTGGTGACTCCTTCGATGAGTGTTTGCTACACCTTGACGCAGTTCTTACCCGCTGTAGGGATAAGAACCTAACTTTAAATTGGGAGAAGTGCCACTTTATGGTACGAGAAGGCATTGTCTTAGGACATGTCATCTCGCAAAACGACATAGAGGTTGATAAAGCCAAAATTGAGGTCATTTCTAATCTTCCTCCTCCTAAATGCGTCAAAGACATCCGAGCTTTCCTTGGCCATGTCGGTTTTTATAGACGGTTCATCAAGGATTTTAGCAAGATTGCTAGACCCTTGACTCTCTTATTGGCTAAGGACACAACATTTGATTTTGACTCAACTTGCATGGAAGCGTTCGAGTCATTGAAACACTCTCTCATTTCTGCGCCCATTCTTCATCTCCAGACTGGACGCATCCATTCAAAATTATGTGCGATGCATCAGATTTCGCCATTGGTGCTGTTCTTGGACAACACATTAATAAGATGCCATACGTAATTTATTACGCTAGCCGTACACTAAATGAGGCCCAATTGAACTACACAACAACAGAAAAAGAATTTTTAGCCGTTGTGTTTGCGCTTGAAAAATTCTGGCCTTATTTAATCGGCTCTCCAGTTATTGTGTATACGGACCATTCAGCTCTTCGCCACCTTTTTGCGAAGAAGGATGCTAAATCGAGGCTAATACGTTGGATCCTCTTGCTACAAGAGTTTGACCTTGTCATAAGGGATAAAAGAGGATGTGAAAACGTAGTGGCCGATCACCTTTCACGACTTCCTTCTTCGCCTACACTTGAAATCCCAATCAAAGATGTTTTTCCCGATGAGTAACTCTTAACCGTGTCTTGCGAACCATGGTTCGCTGATATAGTAAACTACTTGGCCACCGGCTTGATACCTAAAGATTGGTCGAAACAGGATAAACTCCGATTCTTGTCCCAAGTAAAGCATTTTTACTGGGATGAACCGTATCGTTTTAAATACTGTTCCTACTAAATCAATCGTCGGTGTGTACCTGAAAATGAGTTTAAGAGTGTGCTGTCTTTTTGCCATGATCAAGTGTGTGGCGGGCACTTTGGCCCAAAGAAGACAGCCGAGAAAATCTTGCAGTGTGGTTTCTATTGGCCATGACTCTTTAAGGATGCATATGAATACTGCAAGACATGCTCCCGGTGCCAACACTTAGGCCGGATATCGCGGAGAAACGAAATGCCGCTCCAACCAATTTTGGTTGTGGATATTTTTGATGTTTGGGGAATTGACTTCATGGGACCATTTCCCAATTCCTTTGGGAATGTGTATATTCTTTTGGTTGTTGACTATGTTTCAAAGTGGGTCGAGGCTGTGCCTAGCCAAACAAATGATAACAAGGTTGTCGTTCGATTTCTTAAAGAACATATCTTTTCTCGATTTGGGTACCCTCGAGCGATTATAAGTGATAATGGATCTCACTTTTGCAATAGGACTTTTGAGTCCTTAATGCGAAAATATTCTATTACTCACAAACTGTCAACGCCATACCATACCCAAACATGTGGGCAAGCCGAGGTTTCGAATCGGCAAATTAAGCAACTCTTGGAGAAAATGGTTTCTAAAAACCGTAAAAATTGGTCACACAAACTGATCGATGCACTATGGGCTTTCCGTACTGCATACAAGACCGATCTTGGTATGTCTCCATACCGGCTTGTTTATGGGAAGGCTTGCCACCTTCCAGTTGAGATTGAGCACAAGGCATTTTGGGCGATCAAGGAGTTGAATTTATCAATGGGAGATGCGAGCAGCAATCGAAAGCTGCAGTTAAACGAACTAGAAGAGCTGCGGGATGAGGCTTATGATAATGCTGTCATTGTTAAAAACTGAACTAAGGTGTTCCATGACAAACACCTTATGCGCAAAACGTTTAAACCTAGTCAACAGGTTTTACTCTATGACACTCGGTTACACTATCACCCCGGCAAGCTCCGATCTAGGTGGAAAGGGCCATTTTTAGTACGCATCGTCTATCCGCACGGTGCGGTCGATCTTGAAAATCCTGAGGACGGTACCTTATTTAAAGTAAACGGACATCGATTGAAACCGTTCCTCACCGCGGACCCGTCGGAGGAGCTCCTGTTTTTGCAGGAGCCGATTTACACCGGTTGATTTTCCTCCATTTTACCCCCAAATTTTTGATCATTTTTTCCAAAACTTTATTTCAAATAATTTTGGGGGTGTGTATCATTTGTAAATATCAAAATACAAAATAACATAAAAAATAAAAATTTTGAAAATAAAAAAATTTTTGGGAATTTTTAAAAAATTTGCAGAATAAATAATTTTTTATTTGCAAATAAATTCCTCTTTTTAGAGGGGTTTATTTGCAAATACCCTTCATTTCTCCCTTTATAAAGAGCCCGAGACCCCCCTTTCTGATATAACCTTAATTTTTACCCTATCTCAAACCCTCGCGCAGCCGCCGCTTTTCCTGCAGCAAGATCCCTTCCCTCTGCCGCGGAACCGCCGCCCGAGAGCGCTCCCGCCGCGCATCCGCCGCCGCCTGTCCGCTTCACCCCCTAAAACTTCAGGGGAGGTACTCTCTGTTAAAATCCTCTCTGTTTCTTGCACTTTTTAGATCTGTAAATCATCATGGCACATAGCATGCAATTAGAGAGAGATTTTTCACAGGTTTTCTCACATGAGGTATATGGTAGCTATTTCACGAATGAAATCACGCAGAGGGGTTGGAACTTTCTGATCTATAACCACCCTTCTGCATTTGCATTACCGGATTTAGTTAACCAATTTTACGAATCTATGGAGGATGGGTGTCTCACCATACTAGATTATATAAAATTGCAATGGAGCGATCGCGAAATCATAATTGATAGGGATTTAATTCATGAGGTCACACTGATACCTTGCATACCTGCACACGACCAACCCCTACAATTCGAGGACTACATGCCCCTGATGAGCAACGATTGCTCGATGGAACCGCGACAGGGTATTCAAGCTCGAACCCTTTTCGCGAATGTTTTGACCGTGTGCCGGTGGGCACAAAATAACATTTTTGGTAGCTCCCACAATACAATTTTTTTCACCTCCTCCTTACATATTGTGCACACACTTATGACGAAGAACCCACGTTTTGATATGTGCACAGTATTACTATACTCTATAAGTGCGGGAAAACGGGCCACAAACTACCCCTGTCCGATGCTGGTCACACAACTTTGCCGATATTTCCTCCCCGTTGAGGAATTCGAATATTACATGATGGGAGGGATACCGGTCCGATCTCTTATTGAGGACGTTTCTACGTCCTACTTACGATTGACTGATATATGGTTGAGAACCGAACCGGTGGAAAATGTACCCGTTCGCACCCCTAGCTCTAGCTCGACAGCGAGCGAGGGCGACATGACACCTCAAGAGCATGCACGATTACTGAGGAGAGCTGTGAGGGGAATTGATGCATTGAGGGAGGAATTTAGGTCGACGGCAAGGGAGCACGACCGTCGACTGACAGAGGTTGAGAGGGGTATTCAAACCCTGTTGGCTAGGGAAGAGCGATCACGTTCACGCTCGAGAGCGCGACGTGGGGCCGGGCAGTGAGGGCACTGCTTTGTTTAAGTTTGGGGGAGATGGCGGTGTATATAGTTATCTTTTGCATTGCATATTTTTAATTTTTTTGTATATATTTTTCTTTTTCCTTTGCATATTTAAATTCTGCATTGCATCCTTATATAAAAATCATAAAAATTAAAAATTTTGAAAAATTGAAAATTTTGAAAAATAAAAAAATATAGAAAAAGAAAAACCCATAAAAACTGAAAATTTGAAAAAATTATAAAAATTAAAGTATTCAATTTTGGCCATATTTGACTTAAGTTTGACAAATAGGTTAACTAGTTAGGAACAACTAGATCTTAGACTTAGTAAATTAAAAATCCTAAAAATAACCTTTCTTAAAATTTAACGGTAGAAAGTATATATCTTTGTAGTTTATTTAGAAATAGGCAAATTTCGAGTTGAATTCTTGGGCTAAGTTAAAACAAAGGAAAAGTATTGATATTTTTTTTAGAGTATAAGTTTGAAAAATAATTCCTAGCTTAAGTATAAATTCTGAAAATATATAACCTACAAAAATTGCACAAACACGAACCTTGAAATTTGGAATAGTAGGAGAGACCTTGAAATGCTCTTGTCTTAAGTCCTTAGTACGAAGAAAAAAAAATATATAAGTGTGAATAAAGAAAAAAATGAACACTGGTTTTTGTAATTACTTAAGGCTGCAAAAATAGAAAAATATTTAGCGAGGGTGCTTCATCACCTAGTGCCTTAGACCAACTGGTTTGGGAGTCACTGCTAAAGCCTTAGGTGTTACAAGACTAGGAATTACGCTTTAATGTGCAAATACATCTTGTAATCGGTTGTTGGTACCTCAAGAAGTATTAACGGTCGCATGAAGGATGTGTGAGCAAAATTCATCTAAATTTTTTTCACCAATTAAGAAGTGCTTTGGACAACGGACAAGAATATGATTGCTTGATTTGAATTTCCAAGTGTAGGGGTTATATATACACACATGTAGGGGTATGTGATTGGGGTTTAGATACGAGATAGGAATGAAGAATAGGACTTATATTTTTAATAGAGATGATAAAAATTCCTAAGTTGAGATAGAACCCTAGAAGGAAAACTTAAAAGATGCCGAAAGCTAAGTAAGTTTACAGGATAATTGTAGGGTTCCTAGGCACACTAGTGAGGTCTCACAAGGCATCGATCATGCCAAATTAAAAATTTAATGGTGCCGAGAAACCCGACTACGGATCGTCGGCTAGAAGTTTAGGCGAAAACATAAACTAGTTAACACTTAACTAAGGGAATACGGAAATACAACCTTTGTAGATCCGGTGCTCCACCTCCATAGCTCCGCAACGAAGTCCTCTCCACTGTCCAAAAAGAATCCGGGCTCTAGCGTCGACTTCATCGGAGAATAAGCGAGCTAGGTCGTCGATGTCCATGCCGAAGATGATCTACGTCGAGGCATCGCTAAATCAAGCTCCGACTTCACCAAGTCAAGAAACTTGTGAAGAAAACACACTCTACTACTTGGTAAGAGGTAGAGGATGAAGAAATAGGAAGTGGGTAGACTTTAGATTTGGATTTCTCACTCTTTTTCATCACTTGCCATTGATGGAGGTAAGCTTTCTTCACTTGAAGAAATGAAGAAGAAGAAGGAAATTGTTATCATGAGCTAATTAAAAAAGAAAAGAATATCAATTCTTATCATAACTTTAACCATGGTAAAGTGTAGAGAATTAACTTGAGTTGGGTTGAATGGTTAGGGTTAGAGAAGAAGACAAAAATGGTTGCTTTGGTCAAAGTTACATGAAGCTTGAAGAAGCTTCCAAGAAAGCAACCATTTGTTTTCTTTTCTCATTCTTTTCATCCAAAAAGAAATAGATAAAAGAATGAATAAATAAATAAAACCCTAACCATTTACTTAACCAAGGATTAATTCTTTACACTTAACCAAACTAGCATGTATCATCAAACATGATACAAACAAGTGCACAAAAGTATATCGCATATACAATGCGCACATCCGAGTGAGAAAATCCATCTTAAGTGAACCGATACTAGTTAATGCAAAGTAATATATCAAATATATAATTATGCATTAAATCATTAAATCAACACTTGATTTAATGATCCGGTCATATCGCATATAACCGACTAATATCAACAGTAACATCTGATCGAATCAACACTTGATCCGATAACCCGGCTATATCGCATATAACCGATCAATGTCACAAATCGCGAGAATTAAATACAGTATCACATACTGGTATCATTCTCGGTCCCGCACATATCTCATATGCGCTCCTATTTCGTTTCGCTTAAGCCAGGAAACCTCTGTGTAGGACTCTAAAGACTCGTCAATACGCCGACAGCGGATGATGATCATATCAAGCATCCACAAGCCGCAAGCGGTCTGCTAAACGTAACGGCCACCCGGGTATTGAGCGATCTGAAGATCGACGAGCAAGCCCGCTCACACTCCAGTGAATCCAACCAGTAACACTACCGTACAGTCCGGTCTGATCGTCTGATATGTCGCATATCTCGCCTAGGGGTGGTAAACGTCAGACCCCAATAGCTCAATAAGTCGTGTCGATATGAGGTCTATAACAATTCAAGAAACTACTGGTAACACTTACCAGTAAATCTCAGCAACCCTGGCCAGGGATTTCCTGTTATAGCCAATCGAACACAGCGCAACATCAACTCCCTATACCGGGAGAGACGAATCCCATCCTATCGCTCATTGCCTCAATGTGACTCGGGACTGTACCCAAAAACCACCGTTTTGCACGCCTTCTTGGACGTGGTAAGATGGAAATCAAAGCACAGTGGGAACCACACAAGACTCTATGACGATCTCGGGTCAACAGACTACTCTGTACCAGTGTCACCAGAGAACTGCCATCTGACGTGAGGTATAATACCATCTGGGAGTTCTCGGCGAGTCCGTCCAGTGTACCCAGTCTCTACTGAGCACCCGCATATCTCCTCTGATGTCAAACACCAATGGATATGGGATCATCCATCGCCCATCTGTATGGGTCGAGAAGGTACACGCTAGTCTACTCTGGTATATCGATGCCCCGTCTCGATACACCCACGACTAGGGACTTTGAAGGATGTACTTATGGACTACCATGTCCCCACTAGTATGATCCGCATCATAGTCCAGGTAGTCAAGTACAGATCCTAAGGGCTTTACCAACATGTAACAGAGAGACAATCAGCATACACGTTAAGGTAAAGGGTAACCAGATAGTATACTATCATGTCGAGCAAGAAAGTCCTCCCTATATATGTCCCAGCGTCCACTACAATATACATCCTATGTACAGTAATGGCCTCTAGGGCATACATATAACTAACAATATATAATCTTAAGTTGAATGATAAGGAAGCGTGAAGAATATGGGTGGATAATTTCTAAGTCGAAGATAATAGAGTTTCTTGTTAGAAAACCTGATTGGAGGATAAAAGTCGATAAACCAAATTGATAGGATTTTGTGGGTAGTATCCGCTGAAAACCCTCAGGAGACAACACTCCTCCTACTAGGGACACCTAGAGGTTTAACGGCTTGTTGCACGAGCTCAGTGCAATCGCGTTTCCCTGCGAAAGTGAGGTTAAGTTTTTGTTGAGAATAAAACTAGGTTTGCTCGAGAAGGAGCAAAAGATAAGTTTGGGGGTATTTGTTCATATCATAATTCTGCATTCTTTTAGACCCTATTCTTATGCATTTTACAAATAAACAGGTGCTTTTGACCCATGTCTGCTACATAGTTACAGGTTACAGGTTCTCGGAGCAAAAACAGTGAAATTGATGAAAAAGATGATACAAAGTGAGACTACGACCAATAAATGGTGGAATCTTGATCAAACCTACACGAAGATCAGTTCATAAAGTATAAGGCAGCGCAAGGTTCAAGACTTCGACACGAAGCGAATGGTAAAAGTCCACTACAATACTCACTGTGGAGATCTGGAAGAAAATCAGAAGACATTATGAAGAACCAACCAAAGAAATAGGAAGACAAACAAGATCCTAAGCAGCACAGAGAATACCATCCAACAAGCCTCCTACTTGGCCGCGGAACCGCGGCCAAACCTGGCCTATGGCCGCGGTTCTGCGGCCGGGTAGAACCCGTATTGGTGAAAGTTTTCCAGAACGATTGGCGGCGCGTTGACTAGTCTACCTAAGGGTATTTTTGTAAAAGCATACATGCGGCGATTGTAAATCTAGGGTTTTCTATGTCCTATAAATAGAGACCCAAATACTTGTATTAGGGCATGCCTCTTTTCATTAATAAAATTCAGAATTCTTTTGAAGTTTGGAGAGCAGCAATTTGTAAGTAGTTTTTTATTTTGCCCTAGTTCTTAGTTTTAATTTCTGCCCTAGATAGATCTATTCTTTGCCTTAGTTTTAAATCTAGATTAGAATTTTTCTTAATCTACAGTAGATAATTAATCTCTTAACTCTAAAACCAAAATAAAAATTATGACTTTTGTAGATCTCTCAATGAGCGAGTAGTTTCCTCGCTTGTTAGGATTAGGAATGGGGAAGGGTTTGAGAGATGCAAATCTATCATCCCTTTCTTGCCCAAATCACTTGTTAATAATTAGGACTCCATGCATACATACATATTCCGCTCCCTACGGCACCCTACCCATGAGGTAACGGTGACACCGTAGTATAAAAGACCGGATATGCATGTTTTCCATGGAGATTAGGGTAAGGATTAAGAAAGGACGGACAAGGACCTAGAGGAAGAAACATAGTTTCTTCCCGATCGTCCTAATCCCTTTTATTAATAATTACCATAACACCTAAAAAGATCTAATTTAGGGCATTAAAAGAGGTGGGAAATTTTATTTTACCAAACTTAACCTAAACCTAACCCTAGCAAGTTTCCTAAATCCTAGTCTAAATCAAATTAGTTTTAGTGATAAAGACCCAAACACCATTTGGAATTAACTTGTTAGAACAATTAGGAAATTCACATCATCCCTGTGGACCGACCCGTATTCACCGGCTAGCTACTAAGCGATGCCGTTCTTGATTGCGGTTAACATATATTTTTGATCTAAAAATTCCATACAAATCAAGGATCTGGAACGTTCCCGGAACTCAACGCAAGTTGCCCAATGGGAGAATTGAAACGATCGGGCTTGGATATGTTCGGTCCAAGAAACGGGAGCTACTCCGCGACTGTTACGTCATACATGACTTTGATGAAGAAGGGGATGCTCAATGGGAGAATGCTAACCCTGAACCCGAAAGAGCTCCCGCCGTAAAAATGCCCAGTCTGTCGTTCGAGGAACAAATGGACAAGTTTATAAGGGAAGCGGGTCAAAAGGTTTGAGATGACCATAATCGCGAAATGGCTATCTACGAGAAAGCCAGGACGCAACGCCTTCTTCAACAGGCTGCAAAAGATGAAAATGCTCCTCCCTGTCAACCCGTATTGCAAAAGGCCCGATGCAGAGGCAGAAACAAACCAAAGAATGGGAAAGGCGTTCGACAGCGACAAAGCGGGACCAAGAAGCCACGCGATCGAGAACCGAGCAAACCGGATTCATCTCTTATAAAGAAGAGGGGTCGAGCATACTCCTTTCCTCAAGACAAGACAAAGAAGATACTTGATCTTGCCATAAAACATCAGATGATTACACTTTCGGAGTCCAAACACCCCGAGCAAGCTAACGAGGTCTCTCATCCAGACTATTGCTCTTATCACCGAGTAATAGGACACCCTCTCGAAGACTGCTTCACCTTCAAGAACTGGGTCGAAGATCGATATCATCTTGGCAAATTCGCTCTATCCAGCAGTTGGAGGGTAACACCGCCGCAGAAGTATGGACCCAAATCCGCGAGAGTAGAACCAGATCAACATCGGTCGTGGAAGCGAGCTCGTACTTGTCATATGATAACACTATCAAAAGAAGAGCCTGAGAATATGGATGACCTCCCCTGGTGCTTCGAAAACAATGATAACGAGGTGATCTCAGAGTTTCCACCGGCGCCAAAAGAGCTGGAAGATGGAATACATACTACTGTAGATAGCCTCAAGAAGATTGATTTGGGGACAGCAAGTGACCCGCGACCGACATTCGTCAGTGAGTTGTTATCTGAAGAAAGGGTGGCTGCGCTAAAAGACGTGCTTATGCAGCATAAAGATTGCTTCGCATGAAACTATTCCGAAATGCCAGGATTAGATCCAGAGATTGCTGTCCACAAATTGGCCATATCCCCGGACGTCAGGCCAATCAAACAAGCACCGAGAAGAATGCGGCTCGAGCTTGAGATGAGCATCAACGCCGAGGTCAAGAAGCTGATCGACTCTGGCTTCATCCAAGAGGTTCAGTATCCTGACTGGATCGCCAACATCGTCCCGGTGATGAAGAAAAATGGGACAGTGCGCATATGTGTGGACTTTCGGGATCTTAATAAAGCCTGCCCAAAAGACGATTTCCCAGTACCAGTCACTGAGCTGATGATAGACAATACGTCCACTCACGAAGTCTTCTCCTTCATGGACGGATCGCCAGGATACAATCAGATAAGGATGCATCCTGAGGACCAGAAACATACAGCTTTCCGGACCCCTTTAGGTATATTCTGCTACAAAGTGATGCCTTTCGGTCTAAAGAACGCCAGTGCCACCTATCAGAGGGCCATGACGAAGATCTTCGATTACCTCATACATGAAATCATTGAATGCTATATCGACGACCTCGTGGTGAAAAGCAAATCATACGGGGAACATCTCGAGCATCTGAAGATCGTATTTCAACGCCTTCGGCAATACAATTTGAAGATGAACCCTCTCAAATGTGCGTTCGGAGTGCCTTCAGGAAAATTCTTAGGATTCATTGTCCGACACCGAGGTATCGAGATAGATCCATCGAAGATCAAGGCGATCATGGAAATGCCTCCGCCAAGGACTCTTAAGCAATTGCAGTCTCTCCAAGGGAAGCTCGTGTATATCCGGCGATTTATAGCCAATCTTTCAGGGAAATGTCGTCCTTACAGTCACCTGATGAAGAAGGGAACCCCGTTCGTTTGGGATCATAAGTGCTAAAACGCGCTGGACGAAATCAAGCAATACCTGTAGAATCCGCCAGTGCTGACTGCTCCGGTCAAGGGAAAGCCTCTCGTCCTGTATACGACAACCCTCAAAGGTTCTTTAGGCGTGCTGTGGGCACAAGAGAATGACCAAGGGAAAGAAAGAGCTCTCTACTACTTGATTCGAGTTTTGCTGGGAGCAGAAAGCAATTACTCTCCTATCGAAAAACACTGCTTGGCCTTGATCTTCGCAATAACGAAACTCAGGCACTATGCATTGGCGCATGAAGTCCGTCTCATATCGAAGGTGGACCCTCTCAAATATTTGATGTCAAAGGCCATATTGACAGGTCGGCTCGCTATATGGGCCTTGCTCCTGATAGAGTTCTCAATAACTTATCATCCTCTTAAGGCAGTGAAAGGCCAGGCCATCGTCGACTTCCTCACTGAGCATCCGAAACCTGCCGATTCTCCTTTGAATTGCGAATTGCCAGACGAACATGCGTTTAACACAATCGACGGGGGTGATACCCAGTAGGAACTTTACTTCGATGGAGCATCTTCTGTGAAGAAGCGCAAGAAAAACACCCCCATAATCAAATCAGGGGTAGGCCTCATCTTCATAACTCCACAAGGAGGGATCATACGCTTTGCCTTCTCCTTGACAGAGCCGAGGACAAACAATGAAGCCGAGTATGAAGCTTTGATAGCAGGTCTCGAGATCGCCATCGACATGGGGATTGAGAACCTCCTCATATACGGAGACTCTCAGCTGGTCGTTAGTCAAATAAACGGCGACTACCAGACGTGCAAACCAGAGTTGGTGAAATACGGCGAGAGAGTGCAACAGCTGCTGACTCAAATTCCTTTCTACACATTGGAAAGCATACCGTGTGCAGAAAATAGCAAAGCGGATGCATTAGCCAAGCTTGCTAAAGAATTGGCCGATGAGAACCTCGATGACGTAAGAATTGTGGTACAAAGCCGTCGGGTTCTTGCACCGGCAGAAATATCTCCGGAGTCGTCCGAGGAAAAGGGAGCGACCAAACAAATGGATCTACAAGTGAAAGACCAAGAAAAGGTCGAAGATTGGAGAGAAGTCTTTATAGACTACTTCAAATCCCGTCGAACGCCTGAAGATGCGTCCTCAAGACACCAGCTCATGAAGCGAGCCTTATCTTTTGCCTTCGTCAATAACACTCTGTACAAGAGGTCATTTGATTCTCTGTGGTTAAGATGCCTGGGACCTGAAGAAGCAAAAAGAGTCGTCCAAGAAGTTCACGACGAACTCTGCGGTTCTCACCAAGCAGGCTCGAAGATGAAGTTGAAGATTAAACAGATGGGTTATTATTGGCCCACGATGATCCAGGACTGCCTCGAATATGCGAAGCAATGCCACTCATGCCAGATCCATGGGGACTTCATCCACCAGTATCCAAATCCACTACATCCGATGGTAGCTAGCTGGCCGTTCGAAATGTGGGGAACTGACATAATCGGCCCCATCGAACCAGCATCGTCCAGAGGACATCGATTCATTTTGGCGACGACTGATTATTTCTCCAAATAGGCAGAAGCAGTACCACCGAGGGAAGTGAAGATGGAGAATATCCTCTACTTCTTCAAGACGCACGTTATTTATCGGTTTGGAACTCCGCGACGGATCATCTCCGATAACGGGCCAGCCTACAGAAGCCACAAGATCAGCCGCTTCGCACAACAGCACAACTTAGACTTGAGGTACTCCTCAATTTATAATCCCCGAGCTAACGGTCTAGCTGAGGCTTTCAACAAGACCTTGACGAAAACCGTGAAGAAGACGGTGTCCCGAAATAAGAAAGACTGGCACGAGAGACTACAAGAAGCTCTCTGGGCGTATCGAACTACGTTCAAGACGGCCACGAACACAACGTCGTACGCATTGGTATTCGGTACAGAAGCGGTACTCCCCCTCAAGATAGAGCTACCCTCTCTATGAGTGGCAGTTCACTACGAGCTAACGGACGAAGAGAACTCTCACCTTCGCCTTGAGGAGCTCGATGCCCTTGATGAAACCCGGCTCATAGCGCAGCAAAATCTGGAAGCTTATAAAGCAAAGATGATGCGCTCATACGAAAGATTGACTAGGCCGAGGACATTCCGCCAAGGTGAACTCGTGCTAGTGGTCAAAAGACCTATGATCCCTAATCGTGCCAAGCGGGGAAAATTCAAGCCGAACTATGAAGGCCCGTATATCATAGACAAGGTCTACCAAAGTGGGGCTTATCTACTCATGGACATGCATGGTGAAAGACCCTTCAGGCCAATAAATGGTCGCTTCCTGAAGAAATACTACGCCTAACGAGTCATGGCCTAAGTCAATGATAGACGGCGAGGACTACGTCTGCTCACTATCTTCCTAAGCCCAAACTCTATAAGTAGTAGCCGGTTAACAGACCGAAACGTCCTCAAACTAACAGCGGACCGGAACGTTCTTAAACTAACAACGGACCGAAACGTCCTTAAAACTAACAACGGACCACTATATCCTAAAACTGGCCGTTGACCGAGACGTCGATAAACTACCATGGATTACAGCATCCCAAAGCTGATACAAAAAAATCAAAGAACAAAAAAAAAAGAAAACGGTATGTCCATAAGCAAGATGGGCACGGATGAAAACCCGAAAGGGCTCTGTGAGTAAAAATAGCAGGGCTACCGGCGAGTTTTGTGAAAACCCAAAGGGCGCAACCTCGTTAGAATAAAAAAAAGAGAAAAACAAAAATAAAAAAAAGAAAACGGTATGTCCATAAGCAAAATGGGCACGGATGAAAACCCGAAAGGGCTCCGTGAGTAAAAACAGCAGGGCTACCGGCGAGTGTTTGTGAAAACCCGAAAAAGGCGCAACCTCGTTAAAAGACACTTGCAAGGTCCTCTCGACTTTGTAAGGAGAAACCACCTATGTGAGATCCTTACGACTCACAAGGGAGCAACACACTTAGGAATCCTTACGATTCCTAAGGAGAAATTACATTCGCAAGATTCTCATGACTCGTAAGGAGAACCCTCTTATGAGACCCTCACGGCTCATAAGATTCAAAAGTCTTAAGTTACAGAGACCCGAACCTGTTCTTAAGCAGCCCTCACAACCTCCAATACTGCCCTACAAGCGGCTCAATGCTGACCCTTGTATACAATCCACGGGCGTGAATAAACATTTCCTTAATAAAGTTCTACCCGTGACTAGGGATATGTTCGCACGGTGAACAACCCTTGTGAGTCCCTTCGACTTATAAGGAGAAAACTCTCTTGTAAGATCCTTACGACTTACGAAAGAACATGCACTTAGGAGTCCTCACGATTCCTAAGGAGAAAACACCTATGAGATCCTCACGACTTGTAGGGAGAAATACCTTTATGAGACACTTACGGCTCATGAAGTCAAAAGCCTTAGTCGACAGGATCTTAACCCTGTTTACTAAGCCACCTTTGTCTGACATTGACAGAGGCAAATGATGATTCACTCCTGATAATATCCCAGTTGTAGCGGTGCTGATGCCGAGATCGGTGTCTAATTCCAAGCTTGCAGCGAAAAGCCAGCGGGCCACACATGCATACGAAATAGTCGAAATGATGGGGAAACTTGCAACAAAATCAGCAAGTAAAAAAAAATGTATGCATGCAAATAGCCGAAATGATTGGGCAACTCGCAATAAAAAGCAGCGAGTAAAAATAAAATAAATAGCCGAAATGATTGGGTACCGGAAAAATAGCCGAAATGATTGGACAATCGCGACCTTCGTGATATAAAAAGCTGAAATGATAGAGCATCGCGGAAAGAAATGAAATAAAAATAAAAATGAAATTTATGCCCTACAGGTGATATCACAACAATCCAGGGGCGCAAACAAAGAAGGAACAACACCTTTCCTCCCCAAGTTTCATAAGAAGAAGAAGCCAAATCTCGACGGTTCACAGATAGCCTAGAGATCATCTTAACATTCGTCTCATTGCAACAGACACAACATCAAGCAAAGCGTAACAACGGAAACTCCCAGTTCCATGACTCGGCGGTGTACAGATGACCGAGAGTCAATCTCCGACTCCGTGAAATGCAGAAAAAGTCAACCCTTCCTGGCTACGTGGAACGAGGATTATGTCACTCCTGACCCCGTGGAAAACGTCCAGAGCGGATCATGGTCCTCGCAGAGCACGACAGTGAATCCATGTGAAGCATCCAGAGTGGAGCCTGGTCCTCGCCGAACACGGCAGTGAACCCTGTAAGTGTATATGCCCTAGAGGCCATTACTGTATCATACTAGTTTGTATATTACTTAATGGAAGCTTGGGATATTCACCTTGTATACACAATCTTGCTCAAAATAGTAGTATGCTACTTGGTTTGTTTCTACTTCAATGTGTACATGTGTTTATTTTAGTATATCGCCTATACACATTAGTGGAGCCCTTAGGATCTTTTGCTTGATTACCAGCGTTGTGATGGCAGTCACACTAGTGGGGCTGGGTAATCTATAAGCACATCCTTATGCAGGTCCCTAGTCGCAGGACTATCGAGACAGGGCATCGATACTCCGGAGTAGACTAGCGCATGCGCTTCTCATCCCAGAGCGGGAGATGGTCTGTCCCACAGCCATCAGTACATCGTACTGGAGATAGTATGCGGGTGCTCGCTGGGTTACGAGTACACTGGACAGGACTCGTCGGGAACTGACCGGTTGGTATTATACCTATCGTCAGTTATTAGTTCCCAGGTGACATGAGTACAGCTTAGTCCGCTGACTTGACACTGTCACTTCTCCTCGAGTGTGTTCCCACTGTACTTTGATTACTACCCTACCACGGCTCAAAGATGTTAGTTATATGTATGCCTTAGAGGCCATTACTGTACATAGGATGTATATTGTAGTGGATGCTGGGACATATATAGGGAGGACTTTCTTGCTCGACATGATAGTATGCTATCTGGTTACCCTTTACCTTAACGTGTATGCTGATTGTCTCTCTGTTACATGTTGGTAAAGCCCTTAGGATCTGTACTTGACTACCTGGACTATGATGTGGATCATACTAGTGGGGACATGGTAGTCCATAAGTACATCCTTCAAAGTCCCTAGTCATGGGTGTATCGAGACGGGGCATCGATATACCAGAGTAGACTAGCGTATACTTTCTCGACCCATACAGATGGGCGATGGAAGATCCCATATCCATCGGTGTTTGACATCGGAGATGATATACGGGTGCTCAGTAGAGACTGGGTACACTGGACGGACTCGCCGAGAACTCCCAGATGGTATTATACCTCACGTCAGATGGCAGTTCTCTGGTGACACTGGTACAGAGTAGTCTGTTGACCCGAGATCGTCATAGAGTCTTGTGTGGTTCCCACTGTGCTTTGATTTCCATCTTACCACGTCCAAGAGGGCGTGCAAAATGGTGATTTTTGGGTACAGTCCCGAGTCACATGGAGGCAATGAGCGATAGGAGGGGATTCGTCTCTCCCGGTATAGGGGGTTGATGTTGCGCTGTGTTCGATTGGCTATAACAGGAAATCCCTGGCCAGGGTTGCTGAGATTTACTGGTAAGTGTTACCAGTAGTTTCTCGAATTGTTATAGACCTCATTTCGACACGACTTATCGAGCTATTGGGGTCTGACGTTTACCACCCCTAGGCAAGATATGCGATAGATCAGACGGACAGACCGGACTGTACGGTAGTGTTACTGGTCGGGTTCACTGGAGTGTGAGCGAGCTTGCTCGTCGATCTTCAGATCGCTCAATACCCGGGTGGCCGTTACGTTTAGCAGACCGCTTGCGGCTTGTAGGTGTTTGATATGATCATCGCCTGCTGCCGGCGTATTGACGAGTCTTTAGAGTCCTACACAGAGGTTTCCTGGCTCAAGCGAAACGAAATAGGAGCGCATATGAGATATGTGCGGGACCGAGAATAATGCGTGTATGTGATACCGTATTCCATTCTTGCGATGAATGTATCGATTAGGTTATATGCGATATACCCTAGTTATCGAATCAAAGGTTGATTCGATAAGCCGATACATTGGATACTAGTCGGTTATATGCGATATGACCGGATCATTAAATCAAGTGTTGATTTAATGATTTAATGCATAATTATATATTTGATATATTACTTTGCATTAGCTAGTATAGGTTCACTTTATATGGATTTTCTCACTCGATATGCAAGTTGTATATGTGATATACTTTTGTGCATATACATTGTATCATGTTTGATGATACATGTTGACTTGTGCTTGTGTAAAGATTAAACCATGGTTATATGAATGGTTAGGGTTTTATATACTTATTCATTTATTTATATTCATTATTCATTTAAGGAAAAGAAAAGAAAAATGGTGGCATTCTTTTGTTCATTCATGAAGCTTCATGAATACTTTGACTTAGTCACCATTTTTGTCTTCATTCCTAACCTAACCATTCACTTAACTTGGGTTTAGTCTCTACACATAACTATGGTCATGTTATGATAAGAATGATTATTCTTTTCTTTTCTAATTAATCATTCTCATCATTTTTCTTCTTCTTCTTCCTTGAACTCAAGAAGAAAAAGCTTTCTTCATCAATGGTGAATTGAGCAAACAAGTGAGAAATCCAAAACTAAAGTCTACCCACTTCCTATTTCTTCATCCTCTACCTCTTGCCAAGTAGTAGAGTGTGTTTCCTTCACAAGTCTTTAGGGCTTGGTGAAGGTGGAGCTTGATTTAGCGATGCCTCGACGTAGATCATCTTCGGCTTGGACATCGACGACCTAGCCCGCCCATTCTCCGACGAAGACGACGCTAGAGCCCGGATTCTTCTTGGACAGCGGAGACGACCTCGTTGCGGAGCTATGGAGGTGGACAAACGGATCTACAAAGGTTGTATATCCGTATCCCTTAGTTAAGTGTTAACTAGTTAGCTTTTTCGCCTAGATTTCTAGCAAACGATCCGTAGTCGGGTCTCTCGGCACCTAGATTTTTTGAAAATGGCATGTTCGATGCCTTGTGAGACCTCACTAGAGTGCCTAGGAACCCTACAAAAGAAGTCGTGCAAACAGGTAGTAGTTGGGTGCAGTCCCGAAGCAATTGGAGGCAGTGACGGTTAGACAGGATTCGTCTCTCCCGGTATTGGGGGTTGAAATTGCGCTGTGTCTAGGAGAGCCATTACACGAGTAGTCCCTGGCCAGGGCAAGCGGGATATACTGGTAGGTTTCCAGTGTTATCTCAGGGTGTATTGGGCTTCACTCCGACACGACTTGTACCGCTATTGGGGGACTGACGTTTACCGCCCCCTAGGCCCGCCATGCGATGTATCAGACGAACAGACCGGACTGTACGGAGATTGTCACATTCAGGCTCAGTAGGAGTTCAGATGGGTTTCACCTTGTCAGTCTTCTTGTCGGCATCTACCTGGGGACCGTTACGCGCAGCTAGTGCCGCTTGCGGTCTGTGGTTAAACCCACTGCCAGCGTAGTGTCGAGTCTTTAGAGTCCCACACAGAAGCTATTCGCCTTTAGGCAAAAGAGTAGAGGTCGCAGGGTTTTGCAACAGGTCGCATGGTTTTGCGATAGGGTCCGGTCACATCCGTGCACTTGTGCGCGTACAGTGTCCGGACAGTTAACACTAGCGGGTTTTGGTTTAAGCCGGATCCTAGTATACATTTTGGGATTGATTTTATCTCGTTTGTGTTCGTGTTCCTCGGAACGCGGATGCGGGTGTTTATGCACAGTTGACAGAGAGACAGAGGCAGAGTATTCTCATTGGGGTTGTTGACTGTTGACTGTTGACAGTTGACTGTTGACCATTGACTTTTGCTTAACCCTAATGAGAATATGATATGTGATTAACATTAATATTAATTAAGTATTGTAGTGACATGGTTGTTGAGGGGTTGACTTTGTTGACTTGTTGACTTTGTTGACCGGTTGACTAGGTTGGACTAGTTGACCATCATCATGACAATGGCTATCATTCCATTGCAAAGACTTTTGCTTGCTTGTTTATTTATGCAAAACGAGTGCATGAAATGATATAGCCATTTTGACTTAAACCATTTACACAATACTTGATTACTATTTTTGTGATGATGGCTTTTGGATTATGAGAGGTGAGAATGAGATGAGTATGGTTCATTCTATCATTTGCTTTCTCTCTCTTGAGCTCTCTCATTCTCAAGCTCTCCTTCTTCCTCTTGCTCTCTTTACCTCAAGGCAAACCATTCTCATGTGTTGAGACTCATTGCCTTAGAGATAAAAAGACACCAAAACATTCCTCTACTCATTCTAGTTCACAAGGCCTAGCAAGCCAAGTGATCTAGTTTCTTCAAAGTTCGAAGAAGAAGCCAAAGGCAGAAGCTTTCGGGTGGATCCATCTTCGGCGCAAGGAGACGACGAGGTGAGGCCGATCCGTACACCGGAAGGAGTCAAAGACGAAGGAGTTCAAGAAAGGTTTAGCCCCCTAACCGAGTAGGTAAACTCTAGTTAGGATGTTAGTTAGATGTTTAACAAAGATCCGGTTTTGAGTCCATGTTACCGCCTCTAGAAAATTGTTTTTCATCAAATTCCGCATGCCCGAAAGTACCGGGAGAGGTAGCATGGACTTACAGTGGTATCAGAGCCTAGTTAAACTCTATCTAACATGTTAGCAAAGTAACTAGAAGATCGATCAAAGAAAAAGTCCCGAAATGAACCCGGATTTCAAACTTGCTGTCGATTTTTAAAGTGCTGTAAAAGTAATAAATCATGCTTCAAAAATTGACTCAGGGTTTTTATAGCAAACTGCAAAAATTTCCTCCACTGAACCGATCAAAGAGCCACGGAAACGCGGCGGGAGCGTGCTCCCGCCGCGGTTCCGCGGCCGAGTTGACTCGGCAGTGGGAAATTTTGGTTGCAGTTTGTTCAGTGGGGTATTTTGGGAATTTTGGAATATGTGTTTTCAGCCCAGATTTTCCAGAACGAAAATTTTGTGTTTGGGGCCTAAAAATCCGTATTTTTGATCGAACTTCTAAAGACTTGAGCTGACGGGTTTTTATCTGTGATGTGATATTTGTATTGAACGTCTGCTAATCGCTATGTGTCGATTAGTGGGGGTTATACAAATCTGTGATCTGTAATGTTATTGGAATGTGTATATGAATTCATTGGATTGTCGCGGGTGAATAGCCGGGGGTTGTGAGACGAGAGTTTTCTTTTCTTTCAATTCATGTAAATTTGTAAATTGATGTAATAATTATTTGTATGGCCGCACAACCGAGTCGGGGTTGTAGCCGTCATTGTATAATTTCTTTTTACTGTTTTTGCTCCTAGGATAGACCCATGGAGGGGATGCACAAACTACCGGGTATCTCGAAGTGCCGAGTGGCCTACTCATGTCGTTGAGGGAGGTTGCTCCGCTTCGGATATTTGGCGGGTAGTTTGCCGCACCCGTAGGGGTCTTGGGTGGGGTATTGGCTATTCACCGCGACCGTGTAATCTGCTTTTCGTTACAGGCTCGTACGAATTGCGGGTTCCTAGTATATCCAATGTGTTCATCTGTGATCTGAAATGGCTATCATTGTAATATATCTACATATGATATTATTTAGGTGTTGCTTATGTTTTACAGCCGCGCTAGCCCAGCCTTCGCTCTGTCGTTAGTTAAGTAACCTAACAGGTAATGACGGGGCCCCGTGGCGAATGCGAATGGCATAAGCGTACGTCATATTTTGGTTGTTTTCTGCAATGGTAGGGTTAAATGATGGGACGCATTAAAAGAACTAATGCAAGAATATCACGCATTAAAAGAACTAATGCAAGAAAAATAAACCAAGTAAAAGTCGTTGGAACACTTTCGAAAAACCACTCGGTTCTTTTCAAAACCAACTTTTAAATGCGGAGCTTGAGCCACGCCTTTTTAAAAGCTATCTCGTTCCATCGATTATATCAAGTTCACTACGTTCACGGTTTAGCCAAAACCATTCGTAGCCCTCCGTCGTTTCACATGAATAGTCAATAGTATTCAAGCTATGTTTGTTGGCCAAAGTCAAGGCATAGTGATTGGTAGCTATTGGGTATTCATGTGCAGCATAGATAGATGCGTTGGTTTGGAACAGTCGTACTGCCTTGTTGGCCAAAGTCAAGGGTAGGTACGGGTGGATTCAAATTAACCTGGAGAACGACGGGTAGAACTTGACATGTGACTTATGATTTGTTGGCCAAAGTCAAGGTCATAAGAGCATGGGGCAAAAATCCACATCGGGAGTTTCAAAAGAACTGAAACTTGCTAGTGTTGCATACCATTTGGAGTGTGATGATTCTGGTAGGATTCCTTTAGTTTCGTCACGCGATGATATTTGGATCCCGATCCTACTGTGAGTATATGCTACTCCTCGGGAAATTTCTCACTTAACGATCAATGCTATAAACCAAGTAGGTGTCTAGAAAGGTGTTAGCGGGGCTACGCCCACAGGGAAAAGAGGTTATTTAATTAAGAAACTTCGCGAAAGCGTTGGAAAACCTCCCTCGAAGTACCGACACTGGCCTGGCTGAACGGTTAAGCAAGTATTGTACGGTGAGATTGATCCTGACTAATTCTTCCTTTTTGGTTTGAGGAGGGATTCGAGAAACAGTGGGAGCCATCCTGTTTAGAAAAACTAAAAACCATTCTAAATTTGCAAGGGCATCATGCTGAGTGTTTCTTCTCTCTCTTAATTGCAGCGACCAATCGACATGACTGGACTTAAGTTACTCCTAGATAAAAACATACTGACAGGGCCAAACTACAAAGATTGGCTTAGGAATGTCAAGATGGCAATCACTTACGACAAGCTGGGGTATCTTCTTACCACCAAAGCTCCTCCTGTCCCAGGTCCCAAAACCAGCGTCACAGATAAGAAAATCCGTAAGACCTGGGAAATCGATTGCGCGAAGGCGAAGTGCCTCTGGCTTGCCTCTATGGACAACGAATATCAGAGGAGGCATGAGAATATGGACCTCGAATCCATATTTCTCCATACAAAAGAACTGTATGGAGAGCAGTCTCGTATCGCAAGATACGAAGTGTCGAAGAAGTTATTTTCGGCAAGGTTGGCCGTCGGATCATCGGTAGCGGAACACGTGCTTAAGATGATTGGCTACATAGAAGAGCTCGCGGACCTTGGGACCACGTTGGAGAATGAGCTCTATACGGACTTGATTCTCCAATCCCTTCCTTCCACTTACGCCTAGTTTATCCTGAACTTCAACTTACAAGAAAAGGAAGTTGAACTTTCAGAACTCCTCAACATGCTGAGGAGCGCAGAGGGCACCCTACAGAAAGGTAGGGAAACATCCACTTTGTTTGTAGGAGGATCTTCCTCTTCTAGGTCCAAGGCGAAAGCCAAGGGAAAGAAGAAGAAACTGCAGGGTTCCTAGGCACTCTAATGAGGTCTCAAAAGGCATCAACCATGCCAATTTCAAATTTTAGGGGTGCCGAGAAACCCTAGACTATGGATCGTTAACTAGATGTCTAGGCGAAAAAGAACTAGTAAACTACTTTACTAAGATGTAACGGAAATACAACCTTTGTAGATCCGGTTCTCCACCTCCATAGCTCCGTGATGATGTCTTCTCGCTGTCCAAATCGAATCCATGACTCTTGCATCGGCTTCATCGGAGAAAAAACGGGCTAGGTCATCGACGACGATGCCGATGATGATCTACGTCGAGACATCACTAGATCAAGCTCCACCTTCACCAAGCCATGAAAACTTGTGAAGGAAACACCCTATACTACTTGGCAAGAGGTAGAGGATGAAGAAATAGGAAGTGGGTTCACTTTAGAATTGGATTTCTCACTCATTTTCATCAATCACCATTGATGGAATCAAGGTTCTTCATCTTGAAGAAGAAGAAGAAGATGATGTTATGATAAGTATTAAGTAAAATGAAAATAATAATAATACTTATCATCTACCAACCATGGTCAAGTGTAGAGACTAAACTAGGGTTAGTGGGAATGGTTAGGGTTAAACATGAGACAAAAATGGTCACTTAGGTCAAAGCTTCATGAAGCTTCAACTAGAATACAAATCAAGCCACCATTTTCTTTTCATGCCTTTCATTTTCCAAAAATCAATAGATTAATAAATAAGTGAATAAAACAAAACCCTAACCATTAACATGTAACCATGGTTTGATCTTTACACAAAAACCCTAGCAAACATGTATCATCAAACATGATACAAACTAGTGTACAAAAGTATATCACATATACAATGTGCACATAAAGTGAGAAAATCCATTTAAAGTGAACCAATACTAGTTAATGCAAAGTAATATATCATATATATATAATTATGCATTAAATCATCAAATCAACACTTGATTTAACGATCCGGTCATATCGCATATAACCGACTAGTATCCAATGTATCGGCTTATCGAATCAATCCTCGATTCGATAACTAGGTTATATCGCATATAACCATTCGATACATTCATCGCGAGAATGAAATACGGTATCACATACACGCATTATTCTCGGTCCCGCACATATCTCATGTGCGCTCCTATTTCGTTTCGCTTGAGCCAGGAAACCTCTGTGTAGGACTCTAAAGACTCGTCAATACGCCGGTAGCAGGTGATGATCATATCAAGCACCCACAAGCCGCAAGCGGTCTGCTAAACGTAACGGCCACCCGGGTATTGAGCAATCAGAAGATCGACGAGCAAGCCCGCTCACACTCCTGTGAATCCAACCAGTAATACTTACCGTACAGTTCGGTCTGATCGTCTGATATGTCGCATATCTCACCTAGGGGTGGTAAACGTCAGACCCCAATAGCTTGATAAGTCGTGTCGATACGAGGTCTATAACATTTCGAGAAACTACTGGTAACACTTACCAGTAAATCTCAGCAACCCTGGCCAGGAATTTCCGGTTATAGCCAATCGAACACAGCGCAACATCAACTCCCTATACCAGGAGAGACGAATCCCCTCCTATCGCTCATTGCCTCCATGTGACTCGGGACTGTACCCAAAAACCACCGTTTTCCACGCTCTCTTGGACGTGGTAAGATGGAAATCAAAGCACAGTGGGAACCACACAAGACTCTATGACGATCTCGGGTCAACAGACTACTCTGTACCAGTGTCACCAGAGAACTGCCATCTGACGTAAGGTATAATACCATCTGGGAGTTCTCGGCGAGTCCGTCTAGTGTACCCAGTCTCCACTGAGCACCCGTATATCATCTCTGATTTCAAACACCAATGGATATGGGATCATCCATTGCCCATCTGTTTGGGTCGAGAAGGTATACGCTAGTCTACTCTGGCATATCGATGCCCCGTCTCGATATACCCACGACTAGGGACTTTGAAGGATGTACTTATGGACTACCATGTCCCCACTAGTATGATCCGCATCATAGTCTAGATAGTCAAGTACACATCCTAAGGGCTTTACCAACATGTAACAGAGAGACAATCAATGTACACGTTAAGGTAAAGAGTAACCAGATAGCATACTATCATGTCGAGCAAGAAAGTCCTCCCTATATATGTCCCAGCATCCACTACAATATACATCCAATGTACAGTAATGGCCTCTAGGGCATACATATAACTAACAATCTCCCACTTGCACTAGGGCCATCTGTAGCAGTGGTTGCAGTATCTCATACTCAACCATCCCATAAAAATCTCTCTCTGGGAATAGGCCTTCGTGAGTGAATCCGCCGTGTTGTCCTCTGAGTCTACTCTCCTAACCTCGATCCCCTGGAGATCAACCATCTCCACGATCAGGTGACACTGCCTTAGAATATGTCTGGATCACTGATGGGACCGACGTTCCTTGGCATAAGCCACAACTCCATTGTCTCACAATGGTAGGAACGTAGTTCATCTCATGAACCAATATACACCCAAACAGCCTCTTTGGTAGCATCTTAAGTAGCGATGTATCGAGCCTTTATCGTCTAGTATGTCACGGTATCTAGTTTGGAACTCTTCCAACATACCGTCCCTTTACTGAGGGTAAAGACAATGCCTGTGAGTGACACTCAGTCGTCATTATCACCCTGGAACACTTCCAGTGATTCTTCCCAGGATCAATTGATACCATCTCACTACAGCTAGTGAGTATTCTAACATCCAATTGGATCTATCTCATAGATCCAAACCCAAGATTTAGGAGGTATCACTTTGATCCTATATGGAGAATCATTGTGATAAGCGGAGATTGACCGAGCGTAGCATAGGAAACTCCTTTCTTATCAAGAGTATGTCATCCACGTACTCTACGATGATCGTCACTATACTCCCTACTACCTTTTTGTTTATACAAGGTTCATCTACCATTTTGATGATGTCAAACTCTTTGACTAACACATCAAAACAGATGTTCCAACTCCGCGATGTCTGCTTTATCCTATAAAGCATCTTGTACACGTTTTCGCTGCTCCCACTGTCTGCGAAGCCCTCTGGCTGTGTACTTATAGACGTTCTCTTCTAAAACATCATTTAGAAAAGCAGTCATGGCACCCAACCACCAGATATCGTAGTCATGGTATGTAGCCGTGGTAAGTAGGATCTGGATGGACTTAAGCATAGATCCTTAGAAAAAGTTTCATCATGATCTACACTTGGTCAATGATGCAAACCTTTAACAAGTCTAGCTTTGAAAGTCTCAACTTTTCCATTTACACCAAGTAATCTTCTCAAGATATACTTGCTCCTGATGGGGATTTAACCCTTCAGATATCGCAACCAAAGTCCATACTTTGTTGGTGTATAAGGATTCCATCTCAGATCGCTAAGCATCCAGCCATTCTTACAGAGTCCCACTCCTGATGGCCAGCTCGAAACTAGTTGGGTCATCATCTCATGATGAAATCCTCGCTCCCACTGTCATAGAGAAACCGAAGTATCTCTCAAGTGGGTGAGGAACCCTACTAGATCGGCAGAGAGGTTGAGGTTCGTTGGTTATTATTGAATCCTTTGGTTCTACCAAGTCATCTGCTGTAATTTGTATAGCTGGAACTTTTCCAGTTGTATATAACAGACCTTGCCTCGAGCTTGTCCGGATTTTTTTTTTCGACATAGGCTGGACAACCCCAAATCTTAACTAACTTAAGAGATAGGCCCTTCCCTTATCATATCACATATGAAATGGTAGGCAACTGATTTGATTTGAACCCTATTCAATAGGTATGCAGCTTCTCAAGTGCATAACTCCCAAAAAGGAAATAGGTAACTCAGTAGTACTCATCATAGAGCACACCTTATCATATAGGGTGTGATTGCTCCGCCCCGATATACCATCATGCCATGGTGTATGCGGAGGAGTAATGCTGAGAGAGAATCTCATTCTCCTTTAGAATAGTCCAGGAATTCCGTGCTCAAGTATTCTCCTCCTTGATCACATCAAAGGACATAATACTTATACCCGTATTGGTTCTCTACTTCTAACTTATATTCTGTGAATATCTCAAAAGGTTCGGACTTGTGTTTCAACGAGAACATATGTCTGAATCTTGAGAGATTATCAGAGAATGTAATGAAGTACAAAGAACCGGTCTTGGCATGTGTAGACAGGGGAACTTTATACATCAACATGTATCATCCCAAGAGTTCACTAACTCTTTCTCTGTTTCCAGTAAACGGAGCTTTGGTCATCTTATCTTTGTGACATGACTGGCGAGTTTCACAAGATGTAAATTCAAACTAATTTAAATATGCATCTTTATGTAACTCTAACTAGTTGGGTCACATTGATCTGACCTAGTCTACAATACCTCAAGAAGAATTCGTTCATTTATGAACTCTTCCTCTTGTGTGTGTTCTGTATACTCAGAACTGTAGTTTGACTTAGAACATCAATGTTTTTAGATAACGTGCCTGAACCGATCAACTTTTGATATAGGAAATGTTCAAAACATTATCCAACAATACAAAATTTTATCATTTCTTTACTTATAAAGAGACTGATATGATTTTGTATATCAGGTTCGGTATCTAATAACATTCGTTCAGAATCAATGTATTGGTAATACAGGGTGACAGTGACCAACAGACTTGGCTGCAACACTTGCCCCGTTTTCTGCCTCATGAAACTTATCACCCGTTCTTAGTTCTCTACCTATCTGTAGCCCTATGTAACAGATTACATATCTTGGATCCTGATCTGGTATCATATACCCAGGACGTAGAGGATACAGAGAAACAGTTCTTTGTAATGAACACACCCGAAGATGATGCATCAGCATGCACTCTCTTCGTTTGGGCGGCACGGGAATTCTGGTAATCCCCAATTTCCTGTTCTGTCTTATAACAATTATAAGTTGGAGCGGGACCAATGTTCCCGAGCTCAGTATAACAAGCGGGTTCGGTCAATTATCCGTATTATTATCTTTATTAAGGCGTGATATGGTCGCTACCTGGAGAGAGAGAGAGAAGAAAACACTCAGTGTGCGCTCTTGCAAGAATAAATTGGTTATTATTTTATCTAATCAGGATGGCTCCCACTGCTTTTTTATCAAATCTTCCTTCAAACCCTAAAAGGAAAGACTAGCCGAGATTAATTACACACTACAAGTTCGCCAATCTTTCAGCCAGGCCAGTGTCGGTACTTTGAGGGAGGTCCCCCGTGCTTTCGCACGAACCTAATTAATGTAAACCTCGGTTTCCAGAGGCGTAACCTCGTTAACACCTTTCTAGACACCTACTTGATTGGCTAATTGTAATGTGTAAAACTCTCGCAGGAGTAACTCTTACTCGCAGCGGGTATCGGGATCCAACTATCTCATAGAAGGTATGCAATCTCATTGCAAATTTCAACACTTGAAATTCCCGATAATATTTTGCCCCTAGCGTCCTATGACCTTGACGGAGGCCAAACAACCCATAGTCCGCTAGTCAAGTTCAACCTGTCATTTCCTGATTGAATTAAACCCACCCGCACGACCCTTGACGGAGGCCAAACAACGCCGTACGAATACCCTAATCCAATCGCATCATATGCTAGCAGATAAGCACTAGTTAGCTACCGTACACTACGCCTTGACGGAGGCCAAACAACCGCAGCACGAATACTAACTAGTACGTATCTGAAATGACGGAGGGCTATGACAGGTTTTTCTGAAAACCTATTGCGTAATGAACTTGATATCGTTGTAGAATCAAATGATTTTGAAATGGAGTGCTTTTGAGGCTTTTCTAGTTTTGCTAAAGGAGTCACTCCCGGTGAAGGGATCGTCGGTCCTTTCCTCGTTGAATGAGGTGCGGGATATATCACATATATCACTGTGCAAAGCAAAAACTCTTAAAAGCAATCAAAAGACAAACCGAGTGTGTAGCATCTGCCAGTTATTGCTAAAGGAGTCACTCCCGGTGAAGGGATCTCGGTCCTTTCCTTATCGAATAAGGTGCAGGATATATCATATATACCGCAGTGCAAAGCAAGAACTGTAGCTACCTGTTTTATTTTGAAATTCGATTCTACAACATCTTAGGTTTCTTTTATTTCATTAATCACATTAATGAAGTCCCATCATTTAAGTACCTAAACATCACAGATAAATACGACGTACACTTATGCCATCCGCATTCGCCTCGATGTCCCCTCATGCACTGTTAGGTTAGGTAACTAACGGCAGAGCGGGGCAGGGCTAGCGCGGGTGTAAAACATAAGTAACGCCTATATAATATATCATATATACTATATACAATATCTATCATAGAACATCACATGATCACAACACAGATATCGCAGCAGAAGAATCATATGAAATATTGGATATACTAGGACGTCCGTGTTTTCAATACGAGCCAGTATAAAACACGGATTCCACGGTCGTTATGAATAGCCAAACCCACACCTCTAGACCCCTACGAGAGCGACAAGCAACCCTACCAATTCTAGAGTTAGGTGACCCGGACTCGACTCCTCGAGTTGGTCTCCCACTGGACTCCAGAACCCGGTTACTTGTGCTCCCTTCCTTGGGTCTATCCTAGTGCGGAAAAGTAAATAATATACAAACGGTGACATCTTCCGCAACCTGGAAGTGCCCCAATAAAAGAATATTACATACAAGTTTTTACATGAATGAAAATGAAAAACACTCATCTCACATAAAAACCCCCGGCTATTCAAACACGACGATCCAATATAACATATCCAGCAACACATAACATCACATGTCATCAACGTAAGTAAATATGCGCATCCCAATTGTCGTTGACATATAGCAACGAAACCGGCGATATCACATATTACACTTACGGTCACAGAAAAGAAAGTGTAAAACTACAACAGTTGGAATCCGCAACCTGCATAGACATCGCATGCCTAATCAAATGAATTACTTAGACATCGCATGCCTAACAATTATAAACCCCGCATTTTAGTCTCAAAATCGAAAACACTTTTCAATATCAAGTCGGGCAATTCAACAAGATTTCCGACATCCTGATCGAATGCTCGTCGCACACTTTAGTAGGCGGCCGCACCCCCCGATACCGTCGACGAAGTAAACCAAGGCGGAACACCGCTACCGCGAGCACCCGGACGGATGCTTTCGGCGACGGGGTTCTCCTACAGTCACTTGGTCGGGGCTAAGGGGTGTAGCTGTCTATTAAGTTTACCCGGCGAGTATCCGCGTACGCTACGTGATTGCGACGGACTTTTGATCACATCAAAATTCCGCGGCAACCGATCAAGTGAGACTAAAGTGCTATGTTTATAACATTCATTCCGTTATCTCATAACATACTTATGAATTCCAATTATTGTATCGCATTCCAGATAAATAGAAAATGTTAAACTTTCCGATCGAACAGTCAAACACCCAAGTTTTCCCGAAACAGCTCAACTTATGAAATAAGTTCAAAGACATTCACTTCGTGTCTCAGTACCAACGGTCCAGCCGTAGAAGGGTCAAGCCAACGCCTCACATGTGGCACGCCGTACTGCCCCAAACCCGAAAGTTCAAAGGGCAGTTCAAGACGGTCACATAATCGAGTTAAGGTTTGTTGTCTTCCAGAGGGTCCATCGCGTTACTTGCACTACTTAGAACGTCTTTAAACCACGGAAAAATCCAACACTTGGAAATTTTCCGGCAGGGGAAAAGTTGGGTATTTATATCCGGTCGAACTTTTTAACATATTCAAAAATTATCCGGAAGCCACACAGACAAAATTTGATAATCCGATCGAACATTCGAATCCCCAAAACAACCCAGAAAATTCAACTCTTGAAAAAATATTAAAAATTCCCAGGAAAACCAGCACTGCAAAGTAGGAGTTACTGTGCAAATTTCAATGCACAAGGAGACATTTCGGCCGCGGAACCGCCGCACAAGCCATGCTTGTGCCGCGGAACCGCGGCGGTTTGATGGATTCAGGCTGTCGAATTTCACAGTAACCCTTACAATCTCCTGCTGAATTTTCTGCATATTTTTAATATCGAAAAACTCCAGATTTTGGAAAAAGTCCAGAGAGCATGTTTGTGTTAGGGTTTCGGGTTCGTTCGGGTTTCAAACTTCGTCTACGCATCGCCTAAGGCTCTAGCTAGGCTCTGATACCACTGCAGGGTTCCTAGGCACTCTAATGAGGTCTCACAAGGCATCAACCATGCCAATTTCAAATTTTAGGGGTGCCGAGAAACCCTAGACTACGGATCGGTAACTAGATGTCTAGGCGAAAAAGAACTAGTAAACTACTTTACTAAGATGTAACGGAAATACAACCTTTGTAGATCCGGTTCTCCACCTCCATACCTCCGTGATGATGTCTCCTCGCTGTCCAAATCGAATTCATGACTCTTGCATCGGCTTCATCGGAGAAAAAGCGGGCTAGATCATCGACGACGATGCCGAAGATGATCTACGTCGATACATCACTAGATCAAGCTCCATGAAAACCTGTGAAGGAAACACCCTATACTACTTGGCAAGAGGTAGAGGATGAAGAAATAGGAAGTGGGTTCACTTTAGAATTGGATTTCTCACTCATTTTTATCAATCACCATTGATGGAATCAAGGTTCTTCATCTTGAAGAAGAAGAAGAAGAAGATGATGTTATGATAAGTATTAAGTAAAATGAAAATAATAATAATACTTATCATCTACCAACCATAGTAAAGTGTAGAGACTAAACTAGGGTTAGTGGGAATGGTTAGGGTTAAGCATGAGACAAAAATGGTCACTTAGGTCAAAGCTTCATGAAGCTTCAACTAGAATACAAATCAAGCCACCATTTTCTTTTCATGCCTTTCATTTTCCAAAAATCAATAGATTAATAAATAAGTGAATAAAACAAAACCCTAACCATTAACATGTAACCATGGTTTGATCTTTACACAAAAACCCTAGCAAACATGTATCATCAAACATGATACAAACTAGTGTACAAAAGTATATCACATATACAATGTGCACATAAAGTGAGAAAATCCATTTAAAGTGAACCAATACTAGTTAATGCAAAGTAATATATCATATATATATAATTATGCATTAAATCATCAAATCAACACTTGATTTAACGATCCGGTCATATTGCATATAACCGACTAGTATCCAATGTATCGGCTTATCGAATCAACCCTCGATTCGATAACTAGGTTATATCGCATATAACCATTCGATACATTCATCGCGAGAATGAAATACGGTATCATATACACGCATTATTCTCGGTCCCGCACATATCTCATATGCGCTCCTATTTCGTTTCGCTTGAGCCAGGAAACCTCTGTGTAGGACTCTAAAGACTCGTCAATACGCCGGTAGCAGATGATGATCATATCAAGCACCCACAAGCCGCAAGCGGTCTGCTAAACGTAACGGCCACCCGGGTATTGAGCAATCAGAAGATCGACGAGCAAGCCCGCTCACACACCTGTGAATCCAACCAGTAACACTTACCGTACAGTCCGGTCTGATCGTCTGATATGTCGCATATCTCGCCTAGGGGTGGTAAACGTCAGACCCCAATAGCTTGATAAGTCGTGTGGATACGAGGTCTATAACATTTCGAGAAACTACTGGTAACACTTACCAGTAAATCTCAGCAACCTTGGCCAGGGATTTCCGGTTATAGCCAATCGAACACAGCGCAACATCAACTCCCTATACCGGGAGAGACGAATCTCCTCCTATCGCTCATTGCCTCCATATGACTCGGGACTGTACCCAAAAATCACCGTTTTGCACGCCCTCTTGGACGTGGTAAGATGGAAATCAAAGCACAGTGGGAACCACACAAGACTCTATGACGATCTCGGGTCAACAGACTACTCTGTACCAGTGTCACCAGAGAACTGCCATCTGACGTAAGGTATAATACCATCTGGGAGTTCTCGGCGAGTCCGTCCAGTGTACCCAATCTCCACTGAGCACCCGTATATCATCTCTGATGTCAAACACCAACGGATATGGGATCATCCATCGCCCATCTGTATAGGTCGAGAAGGTATACGCTAGTCTACTCTGGCATATCGATGCCCCGTCTCGATATACCCACGACTAGGGACTTTGAAGGATGTACTTATGGACTACCATGTCCCCACTAGTATGATCCGCATCATAGTCCAGATAGTCAAGTACACATCCTAAGGGCTTTACCAACATGTAACAGAGAGACAATCAATGTACACGTTAAGGTAAAGAGTAACCAGATAGCATACTATCATGTCGAGCAAGAAAGTCCTCCCTATATATGTCCCAGCATCTACTACAATATACATCCAATGTACAGTAATGGCCTCTAGGGCATACATATAACTAACAGAAAGCTCCCGCCAAACCAAGGAGCGGTGTTAGTAAAGTGGATACGAAGGGAAAGGCAAAAGCAACAAAGAAAGTGGGAAAGCTTGCGGATAAGGAAGAATGCTTCTATTGTCATAAGAAGGGACACTGGAAAAATGATTGCAGGGCTTGGAAGGCCAGAACACAGGATCTGAAGCAGGTTGCGGCTTCAACTTCAGGTGTGTATGTTATTGAAAACCGTCTTTCAATAAACTCTACTTCTTGGGTATTGGATACCGGATCAGGATCTCATATCTGTAATTCTTTGCAGGAGTTGAGAAACCGTAGGGTTTTGAAAGCAGGTGACATGACCCTCAAAGTTGCAAACGGAGCTAGCATGGATGCTAAGGCCGTGGGGGACTATCACCTGGGAATGTCAGATGGACATGTTTTGGTTTTGCGTAATTGCTTTTTTGTACCCAACGCAACTTGTAATATCATTTCTGTATCTTTGGTTTCTAAAGAAGGTTATGAATTTGCGTTTGTAAGCAGTGTTGTAAACATTCACCTTAATCAAGTTCTGATTGGGTCAGGTACATTAAGCAATGGTATATACGTATTAAACCTGTAGGGTTCCTAGGCACTCTCAAGAGGTCTCACAAGGCATCAACCATGCCAATATCAAAAATTACGGTGCCGAGAAACCCTAATACGGATCGTTGGCTAGAAGTTTAGGCGAAAAAGGAACTAGTTAACAACTTAACTATGAGTTTACGAAAATACAACCTTTGTAGATCCGTTTCTCCACCTCCATATCTCCGTGATGAAGTCCTCTCCGCTGTCCAAATCGGATCTTGGGCTCTAGCGTCGGCTTCATCGGAGAAAAAGCGGGCTAGGTCATCGACGACGATGCCGAAGATGATCTACGTCGAGGCATCGCTAGATCAAGCTCCAACTTCACCAAGTCAATAAAACTTGTGAAGGAAACACCCTATACTACTTGGCAAGAGGTAGAGGATGAAGAAATAGGAAGTGGGTGTTAGTTGTATGTATGCCCTAGAGGCCAGTATTGTACAGATTATGTATATTATATTGGATGCTTGGACATATATAGAGATGACTTTCTTGCTCGACATGATAGTATGCTATCTGGTTGATATTTACCTTAACATGTACACTAGTCTCTTTATACTGTCTTATAGTTACATGTTGGTAAAGCCCTTAGGATTTGTACTTGACTACCTAGACTATGATGCAGATCATACTAGTGGGGACATGGTAGTCCATAAGTACATCCTTCAAGGTCCCTAGTCGTAGGTGTATCGAGACGGGGCATCGATATACCAGAGTAGACTAGCGTATACGCTTCTCGACCCATGTGATGGGCGATGGATGATCCCATATCCATTGGTGTTTGACATCAGAGATGGTATACGGGTGCTCAGTGGAGACTGGGTACACTGGACGGACTCGCCGAGAACTCCCAGATGGTATTATACCTCACGTCAGATGGCAGTTCTCAGGTGACACTTGTACAGGTTAGTCTGTAGACCCGAGATCGTCATAGAGTCTTGTGTGATTCCCACTGTGCTTTGATCTCCACCTTACCACGTCCATGAGGGCGTGCAAAACGGTGGTCTTTGGGTGCAGTCCCGAGTCACATGGAGGCAATGAGCGATAGGAGGGGTTTCGTCTCTCCCGGTATTGGGAGTTGATGTTGCGCTGTGCTCGATTGGCCGTAACAGGGAAGTCCCTGGCCAGGGCTGATCAGAGATTTGCTGGTAAGTGTTACCAGTAGTTTCTCGACCCGTTACGAGCCTCACATCAGCACGACTTATCGGGTTATTGGGGTCTGACGTATACCACCCCTAGACTTGATATGCGACGTATCAGACGAAGAGACTTGACTGTATGGTAAGTGTTACTAGTCGGATTCGCAGGAGTGTGAGCGGGCTAGCTCGTCGATCTTCTGATCGCTCAATACCCGGGTGGCCGTTACGTTTAGCAGACCGCTTGCGGCTTGTGGGTGCTTGATATGATCATCATCTGCTACCGGCGTATTGACGAGTCTTTAGAGTCCTACACAGAGGTTTCCTGGCTCAAGCGAAACGAAATAGGAGCGCATATGAGATATGTGCAGGACCGAGAATAATGCGTGTATGTGATACCGCATTTCATTCTCGCGATATATGTTTCGAATGGTTATATTCGATATGACCTAGTTATCGAATCATTGATTCGATAAATCGATGCATTGAATACTAGTCGGTTATGTGCGACATGACCGGATCATTGAATCAAGTGTTGATTTAATGATTTAATGTATAATTATATATTTGATATATTACTTTGCATTGACTAGTATTGGTTCACTTTAAACGGTTTTTTCTCACTTGGATTGCACATTGTATATGTGATATACTTTCGTGCACTACATTGTATCATGTTTGATGATACTTGATAATGTGGTTAAGAGTAAAGGGTTAAACCATGGTTAAGTGATGATTAGGGTTTTGGTTTATCATTTATTTATTTGTTTATTTATTTAAAAGGATTAAGTTAAGAATGGTGGCTATTTTTGGAGCTATGTTGAAGCTTCATGAAGCTTTGACAAAGTCCACCATCCTTATCTCATCCTTAACCCTAACCACACTTATTAACCTTGGTTTAATCTCTACACTTGACCATGGTCAAGATATGATAAGTATTCATATTAGTTTTATTTTTTAAAATAGAAAACTTATCATTCTTGCTTCATCTTCATCTTCTTCTTCTTCTTCAAGCTTGCTACTCCAATGGCAAGTTGAGATCTAGTGAGTTAAATCCAAATCTAAAGTGAACCCACCTCCTATTTCTTCACCCTCTACCTTTTGCCAAGTTGTTTTGGGTGTTTACTTCACAAGTTTCACAAGTTTGTGAAGTCGGAGCTTGAGTTTGTGCAACCTCGACGTAGATCGTCTTTGACACAAAGCCGACGAGCTATTCCGCTTTCTTTCCCGATGAAGCCGATGATCGAGTCAAGGATTCATGAAGGACAGCGAGGAGACGAATTTGCGGAGCCGTGGAGGTGGATATCCGGATCTACAAAGGTTGTAATTTCCATATCCAAGTAGTTAAGTGTTAACTAGCTTTTTCTTTTCGCCTAAACATCTAGTTAAGATCCGTAGTCTAGGGTTTCTCGGCACTAAAAATTTTAATTTGGCATGTTCGATGCCTTGTGAGAACCCACTAGGGTGCCTAGGAACCTTTCAGTGGGTTCACTTTAGAATTGGATTTCTCACTCTTTTTATCAAGACACCATTGTTGGTAGCAAGCTTCTTCTTCATGAAGATGAAGATGAAGAAGATGATAAGTATTATCATGAGTATATGAAAATAGGAAATAAAAGAATACTTATCATAAACTAACCATGGTCAAGTGTAGAGAATAAACTAGGGTTAAGTGGAATGGTTAGGGTTAAGCATGAGACAAATTGGTCACTAAGTCAAAGCTTCATGAAGCTTCATAATACAAACAAAGTTAGCAACCATTTTCTCTTTATGCTTTTCATTTTCCCAAAATCAATAGATAAATAAATAAGTAAATAAAACAAAACCCTAACCATTATCATGTAACCATGGTTTGATCTTTACACAAAAACCCTACCAAACATGTATCATCAAACATGATACAATCAAGTGCACAAAAGTATATCACATATACAATGTGCACATCCGAGTGAGAATATCCATTTAAAGTGAACCGATACTAGTTAATGCAAAGTAATATATCAAATATATCATTATGCACTAAATCATTAAATCAACGCTTGATTTAATGATCCGGTCATATCGTATATAACCGACTAATATCAACAGTAACAACTTATCGAATCAACACTTGATCCGACAACCCGGCTATATCGCATATAACCGATCAATGTCACAGATCGCGAGAATCGAATACAGTATCACATACTGGTATCATTCTCGGTCCCACACATATCTCATATGTGCTCCTATTTCGTTTCGCTTGATCCAGGAAACCTCTGTGTAGGACTCTAAAGACTCGTCAATACGCCGGCAGCAGATGATGATCATATCAAACACCCACAAGCTGCAAGCGGTCTGCTAAACGTAACAGCCACCCGGGTATTGAGCGATGAGAAGATCGACGAGCAAGCCCGCTCACCCTCCTGTGAATCCAACCAGTAACACTTACCGTACAGTCCGGTCACGTCGTCTGATATGTCGCATATCTTGCCTAGGGGTGGTAAACGTCAGACCCCAATAGCTCGATAAGTCGTGTCGATATGAGGTCTATAACAATTCGAGAAACTACTGGTAACACTTACCAGTAAATCTCAGCAACCCTGGCCAGGGATTTCCGGTTATAGCCAATCGAACACAGCGCAACATCAACTCCCTATACCGAGAGAGATGAATCCCCTCCTATCGCTCATTGCCTCCATGTGATTCGGGACTGTACCCAAAAACCACCGTTTTGCACGCCCTCTTGGACGTGGTAAGGTGGAAATCAAAGCACAGTGGGAACCACACAAGACTCTATGACGATCTCGGGTCAACAGACTACTCTGTACCAGTGTCACCAGAGAACTGCCATCTGACGTAAGGTATAATACCATCTGGGAGTTCTCGGCGAGTCCGTCCAGTGTACCCAGTCTCCACTGAGCACCCGTATATCATCTCTGATGTCAAACACCAATGGATATGGGATCATCCATCGCCCATCTGTATGGGTCGAGAAGGTATATGCTAGTCTACTCTGGTATATCGATGCCCCGTCTCGATATACCCACGACTAGGGACTTTGAAGGATGTACTTATGGACTACCATGTCCCCACTAGTATGATCCGCATCATAGTCCAGGTAGTCAAGTAAACATCCTAAGGGCTTTACCAACATGTATCAGAGAGACAATCAGCATACACGTTAAGGTAAAGTGCAACCAGATAGCATACTATCATGTCGAGCAAGAAAGTCCTCCCTATATATGTCCAAGCACCCACTACGATATACATCCTATGTATAGTAATGGCCTCTAGGGCATACATATAACTAACAATCTCCCACTTGCACTAGGGCTATCTGATAGCAGTGGTTGCAGTATCTCATACTCAACCATCCCATAAAAGTCTCTTTCTGGGAAAAGGCCTTTGCGAGTGGATCCGCCGTGTTGTCCTCTGAGTCTACTCTCCTAACCTCGATCACCCTGGAGATCAACTATCTCCATGATCAGGTGATGCTGCCTCAGAATATGTCTGGATCACTGATGGGATGGACATACCTTGGCATAAGCCACAACTCCATTGTCACACAATAGGAGGAACTAAGTTCATCTCATGAACAAATATACATCCAGACTGCCTCTTTTGTAGCATCTTAAGTAGCGATGTATCGAGCCTTTATCGTCTAGTATGCTACGGTATCTAGCTTGGAACTCTTCCAACATACCGTCCCTTTACTGAGGGTAAAGACAATGCCTGCGACTGACTTTCAGTCGTCCTTACCACCCTGGAACCCTTCCAGTGATTCTCCCCAGGATCGGTTGATACCATCTCACTACAACTAGTGAGAATCCTAACATCCAATTAGATCTATCTCATAGATCCAAAACCCAGGATTTAGGAGGTATCACTTTGATCATATATGGAGAATCATTGTGATAATCGGAGATTGACCGAGCGTAGCATAGGAAACTCCTTCCCTATCAAGAGTATGTCATCCACGTACTCTACGAGGATCATTACCATACTCCCTACTACCTTCTTGTATATACAAGGTTCATCTACCATTTTGATGAAGTCAAACTCTTTGACTACCACATCAAAACAGATGTTCCAACTCCGCGTTGCCTGCTTTATCCTATAAAGCATCTTGTACACGTTTCCACTGCTCCCACTGTCTACGAGGCCCTCTGGCTGTATACTTACAGATGTTCTCTTCTAAAACATCATTTAGAAAAATAGTCATGACACCCAACCACCAGATATCGTAGTCATGGTATGTAGCCGTGGCAAGTAGGATCTGGATGGACTTAAGCATAGCCACTGAAAATGTTTCATCATTATCCACGCCTGGTTGATGACAAAAACCTTTAACAAGTCTAGCTTTGAAAGTCTCAACTTTTCCATTTACACCATGTAATCTTCTCAAGATATACTTGCTCCTGATGGGGATTTAACCCTTTCAGATATAGCAACCAAAGTCCATACTTTGCTGGTGTACATGGATTCCATCTCAGATCGCTAAGCATCCAGCCATTCTTACAGAGTCTCACTCCTAATGGCCAGGTCGAAACTAGTTGGGTCATCATCTCATGATGCAATCCTCGCTCCCACTGTCATAGGGTAACCGAAGTATCTCTCAAGCGGGTGAGGAACCTTACTAGATCGGCGGAGAGGCTGAGGTTCGTTGGTAACTATTGAATCCTTTGGTTCTTTCAAATCATCAGCTGCAGTTTGTATAGCTGGAACATTTCCAGTTCTACATAACAGACCTTGGCTCGAGCTTGTCCCGATTTTGCTTTTAGACATAGGCCGGACAACCCCAAATCTTAACTGACTTAAGACATGGGCTCTTCCCTTTCCATATCACATATGAAGTGGTAGGCAACTGATTTGATTCGAATCCAATTCAATAGGTATGCAGCTTCTTAAGTGCATAACTCCCAAAAAGGAAATAGGAAACTCAGTAGTACTCATCATAGAGCACACCATATCATATAGGGTGCATCTGCTCCGCCCCGATATACCATCGTGCTATGGTGTATACGGAGGAGTAATGCTGAGAGAGAATCTCATTCTCCTTTAGAATAGTCCAGGATTTCCGTGCTCAAGTATTCTCCTCCTTGATCACATCAAAGGACATAATACTTATACCCGTTTTGGTTCTCTACTTCTAACTTATATTCTGTGAATATCTCAAAAGGTTCGGACTTGTGTTTCAACAGGAACATAGGTCTGAATCTCGAAAGATCATCAGAGAATGTAATGAAGTACAAGGAACCGGTCTTGGCATATGTAGACAGGGGACCTTACATATATCAACATGTATCAATCCCAAGAGTTCACTAACTCTTTCTCTGTTTCCAATAAACAGAGCTGGTGTCATTATATCTTTGTGACATGACTGGCAAGTTTCACAAGATGTAGATTCAAACTGATTTAAATATGCATCTAAAATGTAACTTCAGCCAGTCGGATCGTATTGATATGACCTAGTCTACAATGCCTCAAGAAGGATTCGTTCATTTCTGAACTCTTCCTCTTGTGTGTGTTCTGTATACTAAGAACTGTAATTTGATTTAGAACATCAATGCTTTTAGATAACGTGCCTGAACCGATCAACTTTTGATATAGGAAATGTTCAAAACATTATCCAACAATACAAAATTATATCCTTTCTTTACTAATAAAGAGACTGATATGATTTTGTATATCAGGTTCGGTATCTAATAACATTCGTTCAGAATCAATGTATTTGTAATACAGGGTGACAGTGACCAACAGAATTGGCTGCAACACTTGCCCCGTTTTCTGCCTCATGAAACTTATCACCCGTTCTCAGTTCTCTACCTAGCTGTAGCCCTATGTAACAGATTACATATCTGGGATCCTGATATGGTATTACATACCCAGGACGTAGAGGATACAGAGAAACAGTTCTTTGTAACGAACACACCCGAAGATGATGCATCATATGCACTTTCTTCGTTTGGGCGGCATAGGAATTCTGGTATTCCCCAATTTCCTGCTCTGTCTTATAACAATTATAAGTTGGAGCGGGACCAACGTTCCCCAGCTCAGTATAACAAGCGGGTTCGGTCAATAATCCGTATTATTATCTTGATTAAAGCGTGATATGGTCGCTACCAGGAGAGAGAGAGAAGAAAACACTCAGCGTGCGCTCTTGCAAGAATAGATTGGTTATTATATTATCTAATCAGGATGGCTCCCACTGCTTTTTATCAAATCTTCCTTCAAACCCTAAAAGGAAAGACTAGCCGAGATTAATTACACACTACAAGTTCGCCAATCTTTCAGCCAGGCCAGTGTCGGTACTTTGAGGGAGGTCCCCCGTGCTTTCGCACGAACCTAATTAATGTAAACCTCGTTTTCCCAGAGGTGTAACCCCGTTGACACCTTTCTAGACACCTACTTGATCGGCTAATTGTAATGTATAAAACTCTCCCAGGAGTAACTCTTACTCGCAGCGGGTATCGGGATCCAACTATCTCATAGAAGGTATGCAATCTCATTGCAAATTTCAACACTTGAAATTCCCGATAATTTTGCCCCTAGCGTCCTATGACCTTGACGGAGGCTAAACTACTCATATTCCGCTAGTCAAGTTCAACCCGTCATTTCCTGATTGAATTAAACCCACCCGCACGACCCTTGACGGAGGCCAAACAACGCCGTACGAATACCCTAATCCAATCGCATCATATGCTAGTAGATAAGCACTAGTTAGCTACCGTACACTACGCCTTGACGAAGGCCAAACTACCGCAGCACGAATACTAACTAGTACTTATCTAAAATGACGGAGGGCTACGACAGGTTTTTCTGAAAACCTATTGCGTAATGAACTTGATATCGTTGTAGGATCGAATGAATTTTGAAATGGAGTGTCTTTGAGGCTTTTCTAGTTTTGCTAAAGGAGTCACTCCCGGTGAAGGGATCGTCGGTCCTTTCCTCGTCGAATGAGGTGCGGGATATATCATATATATCACTGTGCAAAGCAGAAACTATAGAAGCAATCAAAAGACAAACCGAGTGTGTAGCATCTGCCAGTTATTGCTAAAGGAGTCACTCCCGGTGAAGGGTTCTCGGTCCTTTCCTCATCGAATAAGGTGCAGGATATATCATATATACCGCTGTGCAAAGCAAGAACTGTAGCTACCTTTTTATTTTGAAATTCGATTCTACAACATCTTTAGGTTTCTTATATTTCATTAATCACATTAATGAAGTCCCATCATCTAAGTACCCAAACATCACAGATAAATACGACGTACACTTATGCCATCCGCATTCGCCTCGATGTCCCCTCGTGCACCGTTAGGTTAGGTAACTAACGGTAGAGCGGGGCAGGGCTAGCGCGGGTGTAAAACATAAGTAACGCCTATATAATATATCATATATACTATATACTGTATCTATCACAGAACATCACATGATTATATCACAGATATCGCAGCAGAAGAATCATATGAAATATTGGATATACTAGGACGTCCGTGTTTTCAATACGAGCCAGTATAAAACACGGATTCCACGGTCGTGATGAATAGCCAATCCCACACCCCTAGACCCCTACGAGAGCGGCAAGCAACCCTACCAATTCTAGAGTTAGGAGACCCGGACTCGACTCCTCGAGTTGGTCTCCCACTGGACTCCAGAACCCGGTTACTTGTACTCCCCTCCTTGGGTCTATCCTAGTGCGGAAAAGTAAATAATATACAAAGGGTGACATCTTTCGCAACCTGGAAGTGTCCCAATAAAAGAATATTACATACAAGTTTTTACATGAATGAAAATGAAAAACACTCATCTCACATAAAAACCCCCGGCTATTCAAACACGACAATCCAATATAACATATCCAGCAACACATAACATCACATGTCATCAACGTAAGTAAATATGCGCATCCCAATTGTCGTTGACATATAGCAACGAAACCGGCGATATCACATATTACACTTACGGTCACAGAAAAGAAAGTGTAAAACTACAACAGTTGGAATCCGCAATCTCCATAGACATCACATGCCTAATCAAATGAATACCTTAGACATCACATGCCTAACAATTATAAACCCCGCATTTTATTCTCATTATCGAAAACACTTTTCAATATCAAGTCGGGCAATTCAACAGGATTCCCGACATCCTGATCGAATGCTCGTTGCAAACTTTAGTAGGCGGCCGCACCCACTGACGCCGTCGACGAAGTGCACCAAGGCAGAACACCGCTGCTGCGAGCACCCGAACGGATGCTTTCGGCGACGGGGTTCTCCTACAGTCACTTGGTCGGGGCTATGGAGCGAGGCTGTCTATTAAGTTTACCCGGCGAGTATCCGCGTACGCTACGTGATTGCGACGGACTTTTGATCACATCAAAATTCCGTGGCAACCGATCAAGTGAGACTAAACTGCTATGTTTATAACATTCATTCAGTTATCTCATAACTTATTGTGAATTCCAATTATTGTATCCCATTCCAGATAAATAGAAAATGTTAAACTTTCCGATCGAACATTCAAATACCCAAGTTTTCCCGATACAGATCAACTCATGAAATAAGTTCAAAGACATTCACTTCATGCCTCAGTACCAACGGTCCAGCCGTAGAAGGGTCAAGCCAACGCCTCACATGTGGCATGCTGTACTGCCCCAAACCCGAGGGTTCAAAGGGCAGTTCAAGACGGTCACATAATCGAGTTAAGGTTTGTTGTCTTCTAGAGGGTCCATCGAGTTACTTGCACTACTTAGAACGTCTTTAGACTACGGAAAAATCCAATACTTGGAAATTTCCCGACAGGGGAAAAATTGGGTATTTATATCCGGTCGAACTTTTTAACATATTCAATAATTATCCGGAAAAACATATAGACAAAGTTTGACAATCCGATCGAATAATCGAATCCCCAAAACAACCCCAGAAAATTCAACTCTTGAATAAATATTAAAAATTCCCAGAAAATCCAGCATAATAAAATAGGAATTACTGTGCAACAATGGGAAGGTGACGTCATCACCTCGCCGCGGAACCGCCGCATAAGGTAGGCTTATGCCGCGGTTCCGCCGCTCATTAGAGGGATCAAGAGAAAATTTTTGCGCCGTAATTCTTAGAATTCCCTGCTGAATTTTTTAAGCATTTTTAATCTGGAAAAAACCCAGTTTTTAGAAAAAGTCCAGAGAGCAGGTCGGATTAGGGTTTCGGGGTTTGTTCGGATTTGAAACTTCATCTACGCTTCGCCTAAGGCTCTAGCTAGGCTCTGATACCACTGTAGGGTTCATAGGCACTCTCAAGAGGTCTCACAAGGCATCAACCATGCCAATATCAAAAATTACGGTGCCGAGAAACCCTAATACGGATCGTTGGCTAGAAGTTTAGGCGAAAAAGGAACTAGTTAACAACTTAACTATGAGTTTACGAAAATACAACCATTGTAGATCCGTTTCTCCACCTCCATAGCTCCGTGATGAAGTCCTCAAGAGATTCCTTTTTTTATACGATGTCTCTCCGCTGTCCAAATCGGATCTTGGGCTCTAGCGTCGGCTTCATCGGAGAAAAAGCGGGCTAGGTCATCGACGACGATGCCGAAGATGATCTACGTTGAGGCATCGCTAGATCAAGCTCCAACTTCAAGAAAACTTGTTAAGGAAACACCCTATACTACTTGGCAAGAGGTAGAGGATGAAGAAATAGGAAGTGGGTTCACTTTAGAATTGGATTTCTCACTCTTTTTATCAAGACACCATTGTTGGTAGCAAGCTTCTTCTTCATGAAGATGAAGATGAAGAAGATGATAAGTATTATCATGAGTATATGAAAATAGGAAATAAAAGAATACTTATCATAAACTAACCATGGTCAAGTGTAGAGAATAAACTAGGGTTAAGTGGAATGGTTAGGGTTAAGCATGAGACAAATTGGTCACTAAGTCAAAGCTTCATGAAGCTTCATAATACAAACAAAGTTAGCAACCATTTTCTCTTTATGCTTTTCATTTTCCAAAAATCAATAGATAAATAAATAAGTGAATAAAACAAAACCCTAACCATTATCATGTAACCATGGTTTGATCTTTACACAAAAACCCTACCAAACATGTATTATCAAACATGATACAATCAAGTGCACAAAAGTATATCACATATACAATGTGCACATCCGAGTGAGAATATCCATTTAAAGTGAACCGATACTAGTTAATCCAAAGTAATATATCAAATATATCATTATGCACTAAATCATTAAATCAACGCTTGATTTAATGATCCGGTCATATCGTATATAACCGACTAATATCAACAGTAACAACTTATCGAATCAACACTTGATCCGACAACCCGGCTATATCGCATATAACCGATCAATGTCACAGATCGCGAGAATCGAATACAGTATCACATACCGGTATCATTCTCGGTCCCGCACATATCTCATATGCGCTCCTATTTCGTTTCGCTTGAGCCAGGAAACCTCTGTGTAGGACTCTAAAGACTCGTCAATACGCCGGTAGCAGATGATGATCATATCAAACACCCACAAGCCTCAAGCGGTCTGCTAAACGTAACGGCCACCCGGGTATTGAGCGATGAGAAGATCGACGAGCAAGCCCGCTCACCCTCCTATGAATCCAACCAGTAACACTTACCGTACAGTCCGGTCTCGTCGTCTGATATGTCGCATATCTTGCCTAGGGGTGGTAAACGTCAGACCCCAATAGCTCGATATGTCGTGTCGATATGAGGTCTATAACAATTCGAGAAACTACTGGTAACACTTACTAGTAAATCTCAGCAACCCTGGCCAGGGATTTCCGGTTATAGCCAATCGAACACAGCGCAACATCAACTCCCTATACCGGGAGAGACGAATCCCCTTCTATCGCTCATTGCCTCCATATGATTCGGGACTGTACCCAAAAACCACCGTTTTGCACGCCCTCTTGGACGTGGTAAGGTGGAAATCAAAGCACAGTGGGAACCACACAAGACTCTATGACGATCTCGGGGCAACAGACTACTCTGTACCAGTGTCACTAGAGAACTGCCATCTGACGTAAGGTATAATACCATCTGGGAGTTCTCGGCGAGTCCGTCCAGTGTACCCAGTCTCCACTGAGCACCCGTATATCATCTCTGATGTCAAACACCAATGGATATGGGATCATCCATCGCCCATCTGTATGGGTCGAGAAGGTATACGCTAGTCTACTCTGGTATATCGATGCCCCGTCTCGATATACCCACGACTAGGGACTTTGAAGGATGTACTTATGGACTACCATGTCCCCACTAGTATGATCCGCATCATAGTCCAGGTAGTCAAGTAAAAATCCTAAGGGCTTTACCAACATGTATCAGAGAGACAATCAGCGTACACGTTAAGGTAAAGTGCAACCAGATAGCATACTATCATGTCGAGCAAGAAAGTCCTCCCTATATATGTCCAAGCACCCACTACGATATACATCCTATGTATAGTAATAGCCTCTAGGGCATACATATAACTAACAAAACCAACCACAGATTTTCATTGTCCAGAATACACACAAAAGAATGTCTCCGGAAATAAATCAGACTTTCTTATGGCATTGTAGACTGGGTCACATCAATGAGAGAAGGTTGACGAAGTTACATACAGAAGGATATTTGAATGCGTTCGAATATCAATCGTATGCTACTTGTCAATCCTGTCTCAAAGGAAAGATGACAAAGACTCCGTTCACTGGACACGGAGTAAGAGCGAACGAGCTCTTGGGACTTGTACACAGCGACGTGTGCGGTCCAATGTCTACACATGCGCGAAGCGGTTATTCTTACTTCATTACTTTTACGGATGACTTTTCAAGGTACGGTTATGTCTTCTTAATGAAACATAAGTCCGAAGCCTTTGGAAAATTCCAGGAATATGAGAATGAAGTAGAAGAACAAACCGACAAAAGTATCAAGATTCTAAGATCGGATCGAGGTGGAGAATACTTAAATGCCGAGTTCCTGGACTATTTAAAAGAGAACGGAATTCTCTCTCAGCTTACTCCTCCATACACTCCGCAACATAACGGTGTATCGGAGAGACAGAACCGGACCCTATTAGATATGGTGCGGTCCATGATGAGTAACGCTGAGTTGCCGCGATTATTCTGGGGGTATGCGCTAGAATCAGCTGCATACCTTTTGAACCGAGTTCCCACTAAGACTGTGCTTACCACACCATATGAGATGTGGTGTGGGAAGAAACCCTATCTTAAGCACATTAAGACATGGGGATGTCCAGCTTTTGTTAAAAAGCAGTATGCGGACAAGCTCGAGGCACGCTCAGTACAGTTCAAGTTCGTGGGATATCCAAAGAACTCCAAGGGATATTTCTTCTACTGCGAAGAGGAACAAAAGGTTTTTGTTTCTCGTCATGCCAACTTCTTGGAAACTGAGTTTTTTGAAACCCAGATAAGTGGGAGCACAGTAGAACTGGAAGAAATTCCAGAACCACGAGCTATTGCTGAAAGCTTAGTGGAACCAGAGGGTTCAAAAGAACAAGACATTCCTACGCCGCTCCGCAGGAGTAGTAGGCAGTCTCATCCGCCCGAGAGATACTACGGTTTTCTCATAGACGGGGATAGAGAGGATTGCATCATAGATTATGATGAGCCTACTAGGTTCCAGCAGGCCGTTCAGAGCGTTGACTCGGTAAAATGGCTGGATGCAATGCGGACCGAAATGGAGTCCATGTACACCAACAAAGTATGGATGTTGGACATTGCTCCAGACGGGATAAAACCCGTAGGATGCAAGTGGATCTTCAAAAGGAAGATTGGTGTAGATGGACAGGTTGAGACCTATAAAGCTAGACTTGTTGCAAAGGGTTTCCGTCAAAGACCTGGCTTGGACTATGACGAAACCTTTTCTCCAGTGGCTATGCTGAAATCTATTCGGATCCTTCTTGCCATTGCTGCCTTCCACGAATATGAGATCTGGCAAATGGACGTAAAGACCGCTTTTCTAAATGGAAATTTAGAGGAGTGTGTCTATATGGACCAACCAGAGGGTTTCATTCAGAGTGGGAGCAGCGGAAAGGTGTGCAAGTTGCTTAAGTCCATCTATGGACTAAAGCAGGCATCGCGGAGTTGGAACATCTGTTTTGATGAGACGGTCAAGGAATTTGGCTTTATCAAAAATCCAGATGATCCATGCATCTATAGTAGATTTGTAGCGAGAACCGTAGTATTCCTCGTTTTATACGTGGATGACATTCTCTTAATAGGAAATGACATTCCTATGCTACAATCTGTCAAGGGGTTCTTGTCACACAGGTTCTTCATGAAAGACCTGGGTGATGCCTCATACATCCTGGGGATCCGGATCCATCGTGATAGATCCAAGAGGATATTAGGACTTTCACAGTCCAGGTACATCGACACCATACTGAAATGATTCAGTATGGAAGATTCCAAGCGCGGTAACCTACCGGCTTGTCACGGGATCACCCTCTCTAAAGAGATGTCTCTCAAGACTGATTTGGAGAGGGATCGCATGTCTATTATACCCTACGCTTCTGCGGTAGGCTCTATAATGTATGCGATGTTGTGTACCAGACCGGATGTAGCTTATGCACTGAGTGTGGTAAGCCGGTATCAGTCAAACCCTGGGGAGAAACCCTGGATAGCGGTAAAGAACATTCTCAAGTACCTGAGAAGGACTAAGGAGATGTTCTTGGTGTATGGCGGAAAAGACCTCCAGATCGAGGCCTTTGCTGACTCCAGCTTCCAGAGTGATAAGGATGATTCTAAGTCCATGTCGGGTTTTTTCTTTACCCTCAATGGAGGGGCGGTGTGTTGGAAGAGTTCCAAACAGGAAACCGTTGCAGACTCGACGATGGAAGCGGAATACATCGCTGCGTCTGATGCCGCAAAAGAAGCTGTCTGGATGAGGAAGTTCTTGAAAGAACTTCAGGTGGTTCCGTCCATTGTTGATCCAATACCTCTGTATTGCGACAACAACTGGGCTATAGATTTAGCGAAGGAACCAAGGTACCATCAGAGATCCAGACACATCTTGAGGCGGTATCACCTGATCAGGGAGATCGTGGATCGCCAGGAGATCGAGGTTCGGAGGGTTGCTTCAGAAGATAACACTGCAGATCTATTCAGCAAGGCCTTGCCCCAGACTCAGTTCGAGCGGCTGATCGAGATGATAGGTCTTCGATACGCTAGTACATGGCCTTAGTGCAAGTGGGAGATTGTTAGTGTATATGCCATAGAGGCCATTACTGTATCATACTAGTTTGTATATTACTTAATGGAAGCTTGGGATATTCACCTTGTATATACAATCTTGCTCAAAATAGTAGTATGCTACTTGGTTTGTTTCTACTTCAATGTGTACATGTGTTTATTTTAGTATATCGCCTATACACATTAGTGGAGCCCTTAGGATCTTTGCTTGATTACCAGCGTTGTGATGGCAGTCACACTAGTGGGGCTGGGTAATCTATAAGCACATCCTTATGCAGGTCCCTAGTCGCAGGACTATCGAGACAGGGCATCGATACTCCGGAGTAGACTAGCGCATGCGCTTCTCATCCCAGAGTGGGAGATGGTCTGTCCCACAGCCATCAGTACGTCGTACTGGAGATAGTATGCGGGTGCTCGTTGGGTTACGAGTACACTAGACAGGACTCGTCGGGAACTGACCGGTTGGTATTATACCTATCGTCAGTTATCAGTTCCCAGGTGACATGAGTGCAGCTTAGTCCCCTGACTTGACACTGTCACTTCGCCTCGAGTGTGTTCCCACTGTACTTTGATTACTACCCTACCACGGCTCAAAGGAGTCGTGCAAACAGGTAGTAGTTGGGTGCAGTCCCGAAGCACTTGGAGGCAGTGACGGTTAGACAGGATTCGTCTCTCCCGGTATTGGGGGTTGACATCGCGCTGTGTCTAGGAGAGCCATTACACGAGTAGTCCCTGGCAAGGGCAAGCGGGATATACTGGTAGGTTTCCAGTGTTATCTCAGGGTGTATTGGGCTTCACTCCGACACGACTTATACCGCTATTAGGGGACTGACGTTTACCGCCCCCTAGGCCCGCCATGCGATGTATCAGACGAACAGACCGGACTGTACGGAGATTGTCATATTCAGGCTCAGTAGGAGTTCAGATGGGTTTCACCTCGTCAGTCTTCTTGTCGGCATCTACCTGGGGACCGTTACGCACAGCTAGTGCCGCTTGCGGTCTGTGGTTAAACCCACTGCCAGCGTAGTGTCGAGTCTTTAGAGTCCCACACAGAAAGCTATTCGCCTTTTTGCAAAAGAGTAGAGGTCGCAGGGTTTTGCGACAGGTCGCATGGTTTTGCGACATGGTCCGGTCACATCCGTGCACTTGTGCGCGTACAGTGTCCGGACAGTTAACACTAGCGGGCTTTGGTTTAAGCCGGATCCTAGTGTACGTTTTGGGATTGATTTTATCTCGTTTGTGTTCGTGTTCCTCGGAACGCGGATGCGGGTGTGTATGCACAGTTGACAGAGAGACAGAGGCAGAGTATTCTCATTGGGGTTGTTGACTGTTGACTGTTGACCGTTGACTGTTGACCATTGACTTTTGCTTAACCCTAATGAGAATATGATATGTGATTAACATTAATATTAATTAAGTATTATAGTGACATGGTTGTTGAGGGGTTGACTTTGTTGACTTGTTGACTGGTTGACTAGGTTGGACTAGTTGACCATCATCATGACAATGGCTATCATTCCATGGCAAAGACTTTTGCTTGCTTGTTTATTTATGCAAAATGAGTGCTTGAAATGATATAGCCATTTTGACTTAAACCATTTACACAATACTTGATTACTATTTTTGTGATGATGGCTTTTGGATTATGAGAGGTGAGAATGAGATGAGTATGGTTCATTCTATCATTTGCTTTCTCTCTCTTGAGCTCTCTCATTTTCAAGCTCTCCCTCTTCCTCTTGCTCTCTCTACCTCAAGGTAAACCATTCTCATGTGTTGAGACTTATTGCCTTAGAGATAAAAAGACACCAAAACATTCCTCTACTCATTCTAGTTCACAAGGCCTAGCAAGCCAAGTGATCTAGTTTCTTCATAGTTCGAAGAAGAAGCCAAAGGCAGAAGCTTTCGGGTGGATCCATCTTCGGCACAAGGAGACGACGAGGTGAGGCCGATCCGTACACCGGAAGGAGTCGAAGACGAAGGAGTTCAAGAAAGGTATAGCCCCCTAACCGAGTAGGTAAACTCTAGTTAGGATGTTAGTTAGATGTTTAAGAAAGATCCGGTTTTGAGTCCATGTTACCTGTTGGATATATATGCCCTAGAGGCCTACATTATATAGGATGCTTGGGATATGTATGTACATGACAGTCTTGCTTGATATGATAGTACGCTATTTGGTTTGACTTTGTCTTAACGTATGATATTTTTTACTTGGTATTTTTATATATATATATATATATATATATATGTTGATAAAGCCCATAGGGTGTTTTGTCTGACTACCGGCGTTGTGATGGCAGTCATACTAGTAGGAGCTGGATAGTCAATAGGCACACCCTTGGATGTCCCTGGTTGCAGGAGTATCGAGATTGGGCATCGATACTCCGGAGTAGACCAGTGTATACATATCTAGACCCTGACGAGGGGCAATGGATTGGTCCCGCAACCATTGGTGGTGTTCACCTAAGATTGTATACAGATGCTCACTGGGTGTGAGTACACCGGACAGGACTCGCCGAGAACTGACTGGATGGTATTATACCTAACGTCAGATAGCAGTTCTCAGGTGACATGTGTGCAGATAGTCCGTTGACTTAAGGTCATCATCTGTCTCGTATGAGTTCCCACTGTGCTTTGATTATTACCCTACCACGGCTCAAAGGAGTCGTGCAAACAGGTTTCAGTTGGGCACAGTCCCGAGCCACGTGGAGGCAGTGAGCGACTGTTAGGGATTCGTCTCTCCCGGTATAGGGAGTTGATATCGCACTTTGGTCGGTTGGTCATTACCATAAGTCCCTGGCCAGGGCTGATTGAGAATTACTGATGGAATGATCAGTAGATTCTCGGGTGGTCTTGAACCATACCGACACGACTTGTACGGTTATTAGGGGTCTGATGTCCACCACCTCCCTAGACTATACATGCGATACTCTTAGACGAACAGACCGGACTGCACGGATATTGTCACAGACAGGCTCAGTAGGATTTCAGATAGGTTACCTCATCAGCTTTCTTATCGACAACTACCTGGAGACCGTTACGTACAGCTAGTGCCGCTTGCGGTCTATGGTTAAACCCACTGCCAGCGTAGTAGTTGAGTCTTTAGAGTCCCACATAGAGATTTCCCAAACCCAGGCGAAAAGATATAGAGGTCGTATGGTTTTACGACAAAGGTTCGGACGCATACGTGTTTGAACGCACGTACGACATTCGGACAGTTTTTACTACCCGGCTTTGGTTTAAGCCAGATTCTAGTATCAGGTTATTGGATTTATACAGTCTAAAGTTTTTCCGTGTTTTCACGGATGAGAGGGGCGTTCTCGTAATTTTCCGAGAAGCTTCTAGAAGGATGTGACATGGAGGGAGATGTGGCATTTTCATTTAATGATTTAGTGACTCATTGTGAGTGATTCATCATGTCATTAATGCATTATTAAATGCTTAATGACTCACATAATGAATCACCCACTTGCATTAATGAAACATGATGAATAATCTCATATTATTCATTTCTTTTTATTCATTATGTTTCATATATCAAGTGAGAAGCTATTTCATTATTAAGATTATTATCATTATCATCTTCTCACTCTCTCTCTTCAAGTTCTCTCTCCTTCACCAAACCTAATCCTACCCTCATGAGTTGAGAACAAGGATTAGGAAAGACTAATTACTCCATAACCTATCTCTACATCACCTTAGCTACTCTATTTAGCAACTAGAGAAACTAAGTAACCTCAAGTTTAGAGGTTATAGCCTGGATTAGGGTTCTCGGGTGGATCGTCTATCACGGAAGAAAGCCGAAGAGGACGTGGAGATCCAAAGAGGCCGTAGATAACATTAAGACGAAGGACTAGAACCGTTTGGTATAATCTCTTAACATAGTAGTTTAGAACTCTATAGCTTTTGTTAAAACTTGTTTAGCAAACGATTCATACGGTTATTCGATATTTAATCATAGAACAAGATTGTTATTCATATTTCCGCCTCCCCATAAGTATTGGGGTGTTGAACATGACTTACATTACCGCCTCTAGAAAATTGTTTTTCATCAAATTCCGCATGCCCGAAAGTACCGGGAGAGGTAGCATGGACTTACAAACCCGTGGGAAGCATCCAGAGCAAAATTTCTGGCTACGTGGAACGTGGATTATGTCATTCCTGACCCCGTGGAAAACATCCAGAGCGGATCCTGGTCCTCGCAGAGCACAGCAGTGAATCCGTGTGAAGCATCCAGAGCGGAGCCTGGTCCTCGCCGAACATGGCAGTGAACCCGTAGGAAGCATCCAGAGAAAAATTCCTGGTCACGTGGAACCCGGATTATGTTACTCCTGACCCCGTGGAAAACGTCTAGAGCGGACCCTGGTCCTCGCAGAGCACGGCAGTGAACCCGTGTGAAGCATCCAGAGTGGAGCCTGGTCCTCGCCGAATACGGCAGTGAACCCGTGGAAGCATCCAGAGCAAAATTCCTGGCTACGTGGAATGCGGATTATGTCACTTCTGACCCCGTGGAAAAACGTCCAGAGCCGATCCTGGTCCTCGCAGAGCACGGCAGTGAACCCGTGTGAAGCATCCAGAGCGGAGCCTAGTCCTCGCTGAATACGGCCGTGAACCCGTGGGAAGCATCCAGGGCAAAATTCCTGGTCACGTGGAACGCGGATAATTTCAACTCTGACCCCGTGGGAAACGTCCAGAGCGGAGCCTGGTCCTCGCCGAACACGGCAGTGAACCCGTGGGAAGCATCCAGAGCAAGCATCGGACTATGAGGTCCTTAAACTCACGGACTATGATGTCCTTAACCTCGACCGTGATGTCTTAAAACTAACATCGGACTGTGAGGTCCTTAAACTCATGGACTATGATGTCTTTAACCTCGACCGTAATGTCTTAAAACTAACATCGGACTGTGGGGTCCTTAAACTCATGGACTATGATGTCCTTAACCTCGACCGTAATGTCTTAAAGCTAACATCGGACTGTGGGGTCCTTAAACCCATGGACTATGATGTCCTTAACCTCGACCGTGATGTCTTAAAACTAACATCGGACCGTGGGGTCCTTAAACCCATGGAATATGATGTCCTTAACCTCGACCGTGATGTATTAAAACTAACATTGGACCGTGAGGTCCTTAAACTCATGGACTATGATGTCCTTAACCACGACCGTGATGTCTTAAAACAAACATTGGACTGTGAGGTCCTTAAACTCATGGACTATGATGTCCTTAACCTCGATCGTAATGTCTTAAAACTAACAACGGACTGTGGAGTCCTTAAATCCACGGACTATGATGTCCTTAACCTCGACCGCGATGTCTTTAAACTACGGTATCCCTGAAAACGTCCAGAGCAGAGCCTGGTCCTCGTCAAACACGGTAGTGAACCCGCGGGAAGCATCCAGAGCAACCCCTGACTCCGTGAAATGTGGATAAGGACAACTTCACCCATCACTTGCGGGTCCTCACGACTTGTAAGGGAGTAAATTCTCTTATGAGATCCTTACGACTTTCAATAGAAAACGCACTTAGGAATCCTCACGATTCTTAAGGAGAAATTACACATACGGGATCTTCTCGATCGGTAGGGAGAAAATTCTTTATGAGACCCTCACGGCTCATAAAGTTGAAAAGTCTTAGGTGACAGATCCTAACCCTGTTTTCTAAGCCATCACCGCCTTACAAAGAGCCCAAGACTGACAGCTATATGCTATATACAGACCGCACTTGCTAAAATCATATGGCAAATAACATAGCAAGGAGAAGAAAGCGACAGAAAAAAACATCTGATTTGCATTAAATTAAGCGGTCGAGGCATACTCATTCATGCATGTGCAAAAGATTTAGTACATAAAATAAGACACGCTGAAATGGGAAATTTGCCATTCGTATTTCAAAAAAAGGGGAGGCTCTTACAATTTTGAAAGCAATAAACGAAAACATCATCAAGATGATTACAATGGCAAAACCTCGGATCCAGGGCATGGATTGAGGAATTCGAAAGTAAGGCCATCTAGAGTCTTTCTGGCCTTTCTAACCATTCTCGTGTGCATCCTCTCGCGCTCACGCGTGTCAAGATCTTCGGAAATGCCCCCCACCCTTTGATAAGAAGCAATTATCGTCGTCTGTTGAAAAATTTGATGCAGAATATCAATGAGGCTATCTCGCCGTTTTTTCGAGATCAGCCCCGACAGGTACACTGAATGCACCTTGTATTCGGCATCATCCAGGGCATTAAGTGGCATGGCCTCGTGAAACCCCGGAAGTGCTCTCCAAATTGCTCCCAGTACGACTTTCAAGAGAGCAGAACGGTGAGGAAGCAACCAACCAACGCGTGCATACAGACGACCCATAATCTCCGCACACTGGGCATCTGTAAACTCTTGGTTTTGGTGACGGTCCTGTATGCGGATATCTTCATAAGTAATGACTCGTTCGGACTGTATAGATGAACAGCCATAGTGCCTGAAAGAAACATCATTAGAAGATTAGCAATGAGGAAAAACAGACTTCGGGATTTGAACTCCTCGAGAGCAATGCTCTGCACACAGAAGTAACACCTGTCAAAATCAATTATGAGGGGAATTTAAAGAAATTCTCCGAGAACGCTGAAAGCCTTGCTCTGAGAAGATGATATAATCCATCAAAAAATAAAATTCCATTTTTTGATCTTCATGATCCATGAACAAACTCTTAAGAGTTCTTCTATATGATTTGAAAGGGGCAAAGCCCCATTAATGAATTAAGAAATTATAAATAAAATCCTTTTAGAGAGTAAAGCTCTATTAATGGAACCCTAAAAGGGTTCTCTTTTAGATCAAAGATGTATAAAGAGCAAAGCTCTGTTAATGGGTAAAACCCTGGTTTATTAAAAGTTTTAAACTATACTTAAATTTTGACAGAGTTTTACTCTTGAAAAGTTCTTAAACTGAAGAGCAATGCTCTGAATGAGAGAAAATTCTCAAGAAAGAAGATGAAAATCATCTAAGGGACCAAAGGTCTTATTTATAGGCATTAAGAGCCGTTTCAACTTCCAAAAGTTGATTCAACGGCTAAGATGCTACCCCCGCCGCGCTCACGTACGGGCCACGTAAGCGCAATGGTGGGGGGCATTTGTTTCCCCAATCAGAGCAAAGCTCTGTTCGAATTCCAAGATTGGAAATGAAGCGACTCTTCTGCTTCCCCCAATCAGAGCAAAGCACTGTTCAAATTCCAAGATTTGAAATGAAGCGACGCTTCTGCTTCCCCCAATCAGAGCAAAGCTCTGTTTAAAAATTCAAGAGTCAAAAATTGAAGCAACGGTTCAGATCCAGCGCTCTGCGTTGCGCGCCACGTGTCAGAAACGGATGCGCTAGCGCAGTTGCGCTGCATTCTAGGCAGCGCACCATAAGTGCGCTAGCGCTAGGCGCGCCGCGCGCCACGTGTCAAATATGAGTGCGCTAGCGCAGTTGCGCTGTCCTTGGGAAAAACTAAATTAGAGCAAAGCTCTGTTTCCAAGATTGAAAAGTGAAGCAACGCTTCATGAAAAGTGCTAACATCAAATGCGCCTGCAATAAGAGTCAAAGACTCTGAAATGGGACCCACGTGCAAAGCACGAGAGTGCTAGGCGCCAGAAGCGCTAAGCGCCAGAAGCGCTTCATCCTTACAAGAATTACTTGCACCTGATTATAGAAAATTAAATTATGCAGAGCATGTTAGTTATATGTATGCCCTAGAGGCCATTACTGTACATACGATGTATATTGTAGTGGATGCTAGGACATATATAGGGAGGACTTTCTTGCTCGACATGATAGTATGCTATCTGGTTGTACTTTATCTTAACATGTACTCTGATTGTCTCTATATTACATGTTGATAAAGCTCTTAGGATATGTACTCGACTACTGGGACTATGATGAGATCATACTAGTGGGGCCACGGTAGTCGACGAGTACATCCTATAACTGTTCCTAGTCGAGGGTGTATCGAGACAGGGTATCGATACACCAGAGTAGACTAGCGTATGACCCATATGATGGGCGATGGATGATCCCATATCCATCGGTGTTTGACATCAAGGATGGTGTACGGGTGCTCAGTGGAGACTGGGTACACTGGACGGACTCGCCGAGAACTCCCAGATGGTATTATACCATACGTCAGATGGCAGTTCTCCGGTGACACTGGTACAGAGTAGTCTGTCGACCCGAGATCGTCATCGAGTCTTGTGTGATTCCCACTGTGCTTTGATTTCCATCATACCACGTCCAAGAGGGCGTGCAAAAAGGTGGCTTTTGGGTACAGTCCCGAATCACATGGAGGCAATGAGCGATAGGAGGGGATTCTTCTCTCCCGGTATAGGGAGTTGATGTTGTGCTGTGTTCGATTGGCTATAGCCGGAAATCCCTGGCCAGGGTTGCTGAGATTTACTGGTAAGTGTTATCGGTAGTTTCTCAAACTGTTATAGACCTCAAATCGACACGACTTATCGAGCTACTGGGGTCTGACGTTTACCACCCCTAGGCGAGATATGCAACATATCAGATGACGAGACCGGACTGTACGGGAGTGTTACTGTTTGGATTCATAGGAGAATGTACAGGCTTGCTTGTTGATCTTCTGAGCGCTCAATACCTGGGTAGCTGTTACGTTTAGCTGACCGCTTGCAGCTTGTGGGTGTTTGATATGATCATCACCTACTGCCGGCGTATTGACGATTCTTTAGAGTCCTACACAGAGGTTTCTTGACTCAGGCAAAACGGAGTAGGAGCACATATGTGATATGTGCGGGACCGAGGATAATGCGATATATGATATCGTATTATATTCTCGCGATATTTGATATCAGCCGGGTCATCGGATCAAGTGTTGATTCGATGAATCGGTACGGATAAATATTAGCCGGTTATATGCGATATAGCCGGATTGTCGGATCAAGTGTTGATTCGATAATTTAATGTATAATAATATATATGATATATTAAATTACATTAACTAATATTTGCTCACTAAAAGATTCTTTTTCTCACTCGGGTAATACATTGATATATATGCGATATATGTTAATTGTATTATTTTATTTTGTTACGATAAATATTATATATGTGATATATAATATTGTAACATGATATGATAACTAATGAAACTTGTTTAGTGGAGTTTAAACATGATTTGGGTTTGGATTAGGGTTAATCTTTCTAGATGTTTCTAGAAGCTTTTCTTTTTGTCATGATAAAGATATTTTCAAGTGAGTCATGCTTTAACCCAACCCAAACCCTAACCCTAGTTAATTCTCTACAATGGTTAAGTGAACCATGGTTGCATAATTGATCATTATCTCCTTTTCCTATTCATCACAAAAGGATTATTATTATGTTCATCTTCTTCTTCCTTCATTCTTTCATGAAAAACCTTGCTTGATTTTTCAAAAGTGATGAATAAATATGAGAAAAAGATAAATAAAGAGAGCAAAAATCCTACTTCATCATCCTCATCTTCCCTTGCCATTTAGATGAGGGTGTTCACATCATTTCATGAGTGTGAGCTTGTGTTAAAGAAACTTCAAGGTAGATCATCTTAGTATCGAAGATCGGAAGCAAAGGTTGCATCTTTCTCTTCGTGGAACCTCTCGAGAGTCCGGATCCCGATGATCGCAGCGAAGGGACCACAACACGGAGCATATGAAGTGAAGGACCGGATCTACAAAGGTTGTAATCCCTCTCACTTAGTGTTAAAGTGTTTAGCATGCTAGTTTTCGCCTAATCTCTAGTTTAAAGTTCCGAATTCGGGTTGTTCGGCACGGCTAAATTTTTAATCGGGCATGGTTGATGCCTCGTAGACCCTTGTGCGCGTGCCTAGCAACCCTACAGTGGTATCAGAGCCAAGCTAGAGCTTTAGACGAAGTCTAGACGGAGTTTGAAGTCCGATCGAACCCGAAACCCCGAATCCAAATTGCTCTCTGTCCTTGTTTGAAAATTGTGGATTTTTCAATATTAAAAATGCTTAAAAAATTCAGCAGGGAATTCTATGATGCAAAAAGTTTTCAATGAACAGTGCAAAGCGTGGCGGAACCGCGGCAGAAGCATGCCTTCTGCGGCGGTTCCGCGGCGCAATGATGACGTCACCAATCCAATTTTGCACAGTAACTTCTTTTATTCAGTGCTGAGTTCTCTGGGAATTTTTAATGTTTATTCTACAGTTGAGTTTTCTGGGGTTGTTTTGGGGATTCGGTGTTTCGATCGGAGTATCAGATTTTGTCTATATGGTTTTCCGGATAAATTTTAGAAACTGTTAAAAAGTTCGAACGGATATCAATAACTCACTTTTTCCCCTGTCGGAAAATTTTTCAAAAGTTGGATTTTTTCTCGTGTTTAAGAATGTTCTAAGTCGTGCAAGTAACTCGGTGGACCCTCTAGAAGACAACAAACCTTAACTCGATTATGTGACCGTCTTGAACTGCCCTTTGAACCTTAGGGTTTGGGGCAGTACGGCGTGCCACATGTGAGGCGTTGGCTTGACCCTTCTACGGCTGGACCATTGGTACTGTGGCATGTGATGGATGTTTTTAAACTGATTTCAAGTGTTGAGATATATTGGGAAATCTTGGGTGTTTGATGATTCGATCGGAAAGTTTAACTTTGTATATTTATCTGGAATGTGATACAATATTTGGAATCCACAGGTAGTTATGAGATAACTTAATGAATGTTATAAACATAGCAGTTTAGTCTCACTTGATCGGTTGCCACGGAATTTTGATGTGATCAAAAGTCCGTCGCAATCACGTAGTGTACGCGGATACTCGCCGGGTAAACTTAATAGACAGCTACGTCCCATAGCCCCGACCAAGTGACTGTAGGAGAACCCCGTCGCCGAAAGCATCCGTTCGGGTGCTCGCGGTAGCGGTATTCTGCCTTGGTGCACTTCGTCGACGGTATAGGGGGTGCGGCCGTCTACTAAAGTTTGCGACGAGCATTCGATCAGGACGTCGGGAATCTTGTTGAATTGCCCGACTTGATATTGAAAAGAGTTTTCGATAATGAGACTAAAATGCGGGGTTTATAATTGTTAGGCATGTGATGTCTAAGGAATTCATTTGGTTAGGCATGCGATGTCTAAGAAGATTGCGGATTCCAACTGTTGTAGTTTTACACTTTCTTTTCTGTGACCGTAAGCGTAGTATGTGGTGTATCGCCGGCTTCGTTGCTATACATCAACGATAATCGGGATACGCATACTTGCTTACGTTGATGATATGAGATATTATGTGTTGCTGTGATATGTTATATTGGATCGTCGCGTTTTGAATAGCCGGGGGTTTTATGTGAGATGAGAGTTTTTTCTTTTTCATTCATGTAAAATTCATTTGTATGTAATATTCTTTTATTGGGGCACTTCCAGGTAGCGGAAGATGTCACCTTTGTATATTATTTACTTTTCCGCATTAGGTAGACCCAAGGCGGGGAGCACAAGTAACCGGGTTCTAGGGTCCAGTGGGAGACCATCTCGAGGAGTCGAGACCGGGTCTTCTAACCTTAGAATTGGCAGTGTTACTTGCCGCTCTCGTAGGGGTCTAGGAATTGGGTTTGGCTATTCATCGCGACCGTAGAATCCGTGTTTTATACAGGCTCGTATTGAAAACACGGACGTCCTAGTATATCCAATATTTCATATATGTTCTTCTGCTGCAATGTTCTGTGATGAGTTCATATTACTGCCTGAGACGAATGTTTATATTATATATATGAGATATATGTTATATTGCAGATTTCGTTTCAAAAGAGATGCTTGTGAAGCATAATAAAATGGGACTTCATTAATGAGATTAATGAAATAAAAGAAACCTAAGATGTTGTAGAATCGAATTTCAAAATAAAACAGGTAGCTACAGTTCTTGCTTTGCACAGTAGTATATATGATATATCCTGCACCTTATTCGATGAGGAAAGGACCGAGATCCCTTCATCGGGAGTGACTCCTTTAGCAATAACTGGCAGATGCTACACACTCGGTTTGTCTTTTGATTGCTTTTAATAGTTTTTGCTTTGCACAGTGATATATATGATATATCCCGCACCTCATTCGACGAGGAAAGGACTGACGATCCCTTCACCGGGAGTGACTCCTTTAGCAAAACTAGAAAAGCCTCAAAGACACTCCATTTCAAAATTCATTCGACCCTACAATGATATCAAGTTCATTACGCAATAGGTTTTCAGAAAAACCTGTCGTAGCCCTCCGTCATTTCAGATAAGTTGTATATAGTATTCGTGCTGCATTTGTTGGCTTTCGTCAAGGTGCAGTGTGCGGTAGCTATATGCTGCTTATCTGCTAGCATACGATGCGATTGTTTTAGGGTAGTCGTGCGGCTTTGTTGGCTTTCGTCAAGGGTCGTGCGGGTGGGTTTAATTCAATCAAGAAATGTACGGGTTGAACTTGACTAGCGGGCTATGGTTTGTTGGCTTTCGTCAAGGTCATAGCATGTTAGGGGCAAAATATTATTGGGAATTTCAAGTGTTGAAATTTGCAATGAGATTGCATACCTTCTATGAGATAGTTGGATCCCGATACCCGCTGCGAGTAAAAGTTACTCCTGGGAGAGTTTTACACATTACAATTAGCCGATCAAGTAGGTGTCTAGAAAGGTGTTAACGGGGTTACGCCTCTGGGAAAACGAGGTTTACTTTAATTAGGTTCGTGCGAGAGCACGGGGGACCTCCCTCAAAGTACCGACACTGGCCTGGCTGAAAGATTGGCGAACTTGTAGCGTGTAATTAATCCCGGCTAGTCTTTCCTTTTAGGGTTTGAAGGAAGATTTGACTAAAACAGTGGGAGACATCCTGATTAGATATATTAGATAACCAATCTAATCTTGCAAGAGCATACGCTGAGTGTTTTCTTCTCTCTCTCTCCAGGTAGCGACCATATCACGCCTTAATCAAGATAATAAAACGGATATATTGACCGAACCCGCTTGTTATACTGAGCTGGGGAACGTTGGTCCTGCTCCAACTTATAATTGTTATAGGACAGAGCAGGAAATTGGGGAATACCAGATTTCCCTTGCCGCCCAAACGAAGAAAGTGCATGTTGATGCATCATCTTCGGTGTGTTCATTACACAGAACTGTTTCTCAGTATCCTTTACGTCCTGGGTATGTGATACCGGATTAGGATCCCGTATATGTAATCTGTTACATAGGCTATAGATAGGTAGAGAACTGAGAACGGGTGATAAGTTTCATGAGATAGAAAACGGTGCAAGTGTTGCAGCCAAGTCTGTTGGTCACTGTCACCCTGTATTACCAGAATACATTGATTCTGAACAAATGTTAAATACAAAATCATATCAGTCTCTTTATTAGTAAAGAAAGGATATAATTTTGTATTGTTGGATAATGTTTTGAACATTTCCTATATCAAGAGTTGATCGGTTCAGGCACGTTATCTAAAAGCATTGACGTTCTAAATCAAACTACAGTTCTTAGTATAAGGAACATACACAAGAGGAAGAGTTCAGAAATGAATGAATCCTTCTTGAGGCATTGTAGACTAAGTCATATCAATGCGATCCGACTGGCTGAAGTTACATAAAGATGCATATTCAAATAAGTTTGAATTTACATCTTGTGAAACTTGCCTGTCATGTCACAAAGATAAGATGACCACAGCTCTGTTTGTTGGAAACAAAGAAAGAGTTAGTGAACTCTTGGGATTGATACATGCTGATGTATGAAGATCCCCTGTCTACACATGCCAAGAACGGTTCTTCGTACTTCATTACATTCTCTGATAATCTCTAAAGATTCAGACATATGTTCCTGTTGAAACACAAGTCCGAACCTTTTGAGATATTCACAGAATATAAGTTAGAAGTAGGGAACCAAAATACGGGTATAAGTATTATGTCTTTTGATAAGATCAAGGAGGAGAATACTTGAGCACGGAATTCCTGGACTATTCTAAAGGAGAATGAGATTCTCTCTCACCATTACTCCTCCGTATACACCACAGCACGTCGGTGTATCGGGGCGGAGTAATAGCACCCTATGTGATATGGTGTGCTCTATGATGAGTACTACTGAGTTGCCTGTTTCCTTTTGGGAGTTATGCACTTGAGAAGCTGTATACCTATTGAATAGGGTTCAAATCAAATCAGTTGCCTACCACTTCATATATGATATGGAAAGGGAAGAGCCCATATCTTAAGCTTGTTAAGATTTGGGGTTGTCCGGCCTATGTCTAAAAGCAAAATCCGGACAAGTTCTAGGCAAGGTCTGTTATATAGAACTAGAAATGTTCCAGCTATACAAACTGCAGCTGATGATTTGATAGAACCAAAGGATTCAATAGTTTCCAACGTACCTCAGCCTCTCCGCCGATCTAGTAGGGTTCCTCACCCACCTGAGAGATACTTCGGTTTCTCTATGACAGTGGGAGCGAGGATTGCATCATGAGATGATGACCCAACTAGTTTCGAGATGGCCATCAGCAGTGGGACTCTGTAAGAATGGCTGGATGCTTATCGATCTGAGATGGAATCCTTATACACCAACAAAGTATGGACTTTGGTTGCTTTATCTGAAGGGTTAAATTCCCATCAGGAGCGAGTATATCTTGAGAAGATTACTTGGTGTACATGGAAAAGTTGAGACTTTCAAAGCTATGCTTAAGTCCATCCAGATCCTACTTGCCATGGCTACATACCATGACTACGATATCTGGTGGTTGGGTGTCATGACTGCTTTTCTAAGTGATGTTTTAGAAGAGAACGTCTATAAGTACACAGCCAGAGGGCTTCGTAAATAGTGGGAGCAGCGGAAACGTGTGCATGATGTTTTATATGATAAAACAGGCATCGCGGAGTTGGAACGTCTGTTTTGATGTGGTAGTCAAAGAGTTTGACTTCATCAAAATGGTAGATGAACCTTGTATATACGAAAAGGCAGTAAAGAGTATGGTGGCGATCCTCGTAGAGTACGTGGATGACATACTCTTGATAGGGAAGGAGTTTCCTATGCTACGCTCGGTCAATCTCCGCTTATCACAAGGATTCTCCATATAGGATCAAAGTGACACCTCCTAAATCCTGGGTTTTTGGATCTATGAGATAGATCTAATTGGATGTTAGGATACTCACTAGTTGTAGTGAGATGGTATCAATCGATCCTGGGGAGAATCACTGGAAAGGTTCCAGGCTGAGAAGGACGACTGAATGTCAGTCGCAGGCATTGTCTATACCTTCAGTGGAGGGACGGTATGTTGGAAGAGTTCCAAGCTAGATACCGTGACATACTAGACGATTAAAGGCAAGATACATCGTTACCAAAGATGCTACCAAAGAGGCAGTCTGGATACATATAAGTTCATAAGATGAACTTCGTTCCTACCATTGTGTGACAATGGAGTTATGGCTTTTGCCAAGGAACTACCGTCCCATCAGAAATCCAGATATAATTCTTAGGCAGTATCACCTGATCATGGAGATGGCTGATCTCCAGGGAGATCGAGGTTAGGAGAGTAGACACAGAGGACAACAGCGCGGATCCACTCACGAAGGCCTTTTCCCCAGTAGAGACTTTTATGGGATGGTTGAGTATGAGATACTTCAACCGCAGCTAATTGTTGGGTATGCGATACCACAACAGATGGCCCTAGTGCAAGTGGGAGATTGTTAGTTATATGTATGCCCTAGAGGCCATTACTGTACATACGATGTATATTGTAGTGGATGCTAGGACATATATAAGGAGGACTTTCTTGCTCGACATGATAGTATGCTATCTGGTTGTACTTTATCTTAACATGTACTCTGATTGTCTCTATATTACATGTTGATAAAGCCCTTAGGATATGTACTCGACTACTGGGACTATGATGAGATCATACTAGTGGGGCCACAGTAGTCGACGAGTACATCCTATAACTGTTCCTAGTCGAGGGTGTATCGAGACAGGGCATCGATACACCAGAGTAGACTAGCGTATACGCATCTTGACCCATATGATGGTCGATGGATGATCCCATATCCATCGGTGTTTGACATCAAGGATGGTGTACGGGTGCTCAGTGGAGACTGGGTACACTGGACGGACTCGCCGAGAACTCCCAGATGGTATTATACCATACGTCAGATGGCAGTTCTCCGGTGACACTGGTACAGAGTAGTCTGTCGACCCGAGATCGTCATAGAGTCTTGTGTGATTCCCACTGTGCTTTGATTTCCATCATACCACGTCCAAGAGGGCGTGCAAAAAGGTGGCTTTTGGGTACAGTCCCGAATCACATGGAGGCAATGAGCGATAGGAGGGGATTCTTCTCTCCCGGTATAGGGAGTTGATGTTGTGCTGTGTTCGATTGGTTATAACCGGAAATCCCTGGCCAGGGTTGCTGAGATTTACTGGTCAGTGTTATCAGTAGTTTCTCGAACTGTTATAGACCTCAAATCGACACGACTTATCGAGCTACTGGGGTCTGACGTTTACCACCCCTAGGCGAGATATGCAACATATCAGACGACGAGACCGGACTGTACGGTAGTGTTACTGTTTGGATTCGCAGGAGAATGTACAGGCTTGCTTGTTGATCTTCTGAGCGCTCAATACCTGGGTAGCTGTTACGTTTAGCTGACCGCTTGCAGCTTGTGGGTGTTTGATATGATCATCACCTACTGCCGGCGTATTGACGATTCTTTAGAGTCCTACACAGAGGTTTCTTGACTCAGGCAAAACGGAGTAGGAGCACATATGTGATATGTGCGGGACCGAGGATAATGCGATATGTGATATCGTATTATATTCTCGCGATATTTGATATCAGCCGGGTCATTGGATCAAGTGTTGATTCGATGAATCGGTACGGATAAATATTAGCCGGTTATATGCGATATAGCCGGATTGTCGGATCAAGTGTTGATTCGATAATTTAATGTATAATAATATATATGATATATTAAATTACATTAACTAATATTTGCTCACTAAAAGATTCTTTTTCTCACTCGGGTAATACATTGATATATATGCGATATATGTTAATTGTATTATTTTATTTTGTTACGATAAATATTATATATGTGATATATAATATTGTAACATGATATGATAACTAATGCAACTTGTTTAGTGGAGTTTAAACATGATTAGGGTTTGGATTAGTGTTAATCTTTCTAGATGTTTCTAGAAGCTTTTCTTTTTGTCATGATAAAAATATTTTTAAGTGAGTCATGCTTTAACCCAACCCAAACCCTAACCCTAGTTAATTCTCTACAATGGTTAAGTGAACCATGGTTGCATAATTGATCATTATCTCCTTTTCCTGTTCATCACAAAAGGATTATTATTATGTTCATCTTCTTCTTCCTTCATTCTTTCATGAAAAACCTTGCTTGATTTTTCAAAAGTGATGAATAAATATGAGAAAAAGATAAATAAAGAGAGCAAAAATCCTACTTCATCATCCTCATCTTCCCTTGCCATTTAGATGAGGGTGTTCACATCATTTCATGAGTGTTAGCTTGTGTTAAAGAAACTTCAAGGTAGATCATCTTAGTATCGAAGATCGGAAGCAAAGGTTGCATCTTTCTCTTCGTGGAACCTCTCGAGAGTCCGGATCCCGATGATCGCAGCGAAGGGACCACAACACGGAGCATATGAAGTGAAGGACCGGATCTACAAAGGTTGTAATCCCTCTCACTTAGTGTTAAAGTGTTTAGCATGCTAGTTTTCGCCTAATCTCTAGTTTAAAGTTCCGAATTCGGGTTGTTCGGCACGGCTAAATTTTTAATCGGGCATGGTTGATGCCTCGTAGACCCTTGTGCGCGTGCCTAGCAACCCTACAGAGCATAAACACCTTACAGAGGAATAACAAAGAATTAAAAACAAAGAAACACTTAGAGGATAATAAAATACTTAATTAAAACATCTTTTTATTATTATTACATTGAAAACAGATCACCAAACTTGGGATCAAAAGGACAGGGGTTCGCAAAGCTAAGGAGGAGATTATCCAGTTCCCTTTCCGTCTTCTCCACCATGTCGAAACGGCGATCCTCTCGAGGAGTAGCCATCCATCGATCAACGCCGCACTCACCAGAGAAAGTGGAGATAATGACCCGACGAGCCCGTATCTGGCTCAGCAAGTAGACAGAGCGACCCCTCAGGCTTCAGTGATCAAATGAGCCTCGAAGAAGCACTCGATCTTATCCTTAGCAGCATCAAGCATCGCCGAGGACATCTCTGCTGGAGGAGGGAGAATATCAGCAAGCACAGACGCAAGGATCGTCCGAAGTCAAATAAAGTGTGAGGGGAGAGGAGACCTTACACGAGTCAAGAGCTCGTACAGCGCTGCGTCGCATTGGTCATCCGTAAGAGAAGGATCTACCAAGCACGCAACAAAACGGGGAACAATGTCCTGAATGGGCACTTCCCACGGTTGTCGACGAGCATGTGGGCGGTTACAAGCCAAAATTGAGAGAATTCTTTGGAGATGAGAAAAGAAAGAAGCTTTGCTTCGAGTTATAAAGACTAGGCACAGAAAACTTTGTGCACAGTGGAGCTATTTCCAAGACTTGAGAAATGAAAGTTCTGGGGATCACAAGTTTGACTTAAAAAGAGAGGTGAAAAGACACCTCTGTTGAAGCAACGCTTCAGATTCGGCGCGCCACGTGTCGAACACGGGTGCGCTTGCGCAGTTGCGCCGCGCTCTGCGCTGCGCGCCACGTGTCGAACACGGGTGCGCTAGCGCAAGGTGCGTCAGCGCTGGAATTAAAAATTCCCCCACCGTCAAATCAAAAGATCTACTAATAATAAATTATTAATTAATTAGAACTAAAGTTCTGTTATGGAAAGATTTTTTCAATCTTAGTAAAACAAGAAGATTATCTTCTGTAAAACAGAAGCCTTAGGATCAAAGATCCAACGGTGGGAAATATTCCCAAATCAATCAGAGAAAGATCTCTTAAAACTGATTTAACAAATCATTTGGCTCTATATAAAGGACCCTATACTTCAAGTCTAAAACATATATAGAGAGAATACAGAAGAAGAGAGAGAAAAACCCTCTGCAAAAAAGAGCAAGCTCTTAAGAAAAGAAGATTTTTCTTCATTTTCAAGGTAAAGAACTATGTTCTTGAATAACAGAGATGAAACCATCTCGTAAAAAGAAGAACCCTCTTCTAAAAAGATCATAGATATGAAAAAAGGACCAAGGTCTTTAATAAAAAAGAAAAGATCAAAGATTTAATCATAAAATAATAAAAAAGAAGTATTTTACTTCATTAACAGATCTTTTGATCTATAAAGGCAGAGCCTTTTATAAAAACAAGAACTTTTGTTCTTGGATCTCGAGGCAAAGCCCCCTTTGAAGAACATAAATCTGTTCTTTGATCTTAAAATTGATCAGATGCGCTTTGCACTATTGAAAAGCGCCTTGCACTCATGAGCTGCACCTTTGTGCTCCTTGGATTGGTGTTCAGTGCTAAAACGCGCCACGTGTCAACCATAGACACCACTTGCGCTTTGCGCCTTAAAAACAGAGCGCTGCGCTCATAGACTGGCGCTCAGCACCAAGCGCGCCACGTGTCGCTCGCTGGCGTGCCAACAGACTAGCGCAAAGCGCTCATAAATGGAAAGTGCAAATGCGCTAATGAACTAGCGCTTAGCGCTAAGCGCGACACGTGTCACCTTCGTATGTGCTAGCGCAATGCGCTCTTTAATTGGCGCAAAGCGACTGACACGCCACGTGGCGCACTATCAGAGCACCACTTTGTTTCTGATAAATGCTATGCATTTAATACAAGACAAAAGATGTCAGAGCCTAATGCTTAGCATTATTAAAAGGGCCGAGCCCAAATAAAGGCTTAATTGCCAGAACAAAAATAAAATGTTAAAACATTTTAATTAGACTTAGCCTAATTCTGGCCATATGTCCTCAACTTATGTTGAACCGAGCACATCTGCTCTTTCAACCAACTCACCTTGGTTCAAGGGTACATCTCTTCACTCCTTTGATATTTGTCGTTGTAATTCCTCAACGTTTTCAAAGAGGTGACGGGTCCCGACAACCATACATTTCATGGACTGTGGGGTCCTTAAACTCATGGACTATGATGTCCTTAATCTCGACTGTGATGTCTTAAAACTAACATCGGACTGTGGGGTCCTTAAACTCATGGACTATGATGTCTTTAACCTCGATCGTGATGTCTTAAAACTAACCTTGGACTATGGGGTCCTTAAACTCATGGACTATGATGTCCTTAACCTTGACCGTGATGTCTTAAAACTAACATCTGACTGTGGAGTCCTTAAACCCACGGACTATGATGTCCTTAACCTTGACCGTGATGTCTTTAAACTAACATTGGACCGCAATGTCCTTAAACTAATCGACCGCAATGTCATTAAACTAAACAATACAGTCTCAAATGCTCTTTTGTTGGATCTAAACGATCCTGTTAAGTTGATCTTAGTCTAAATTAGACTAACGTATCCTTAACATACGTTTGAGTTGATCTTAGTCTCAAACGAGGCTAACGTATCCTTAAACCCAAACCCCCAAACCCAAATCTAAGAAAGATACGGATTTAGACTAGTCCGCGCCCTACCGGCGACAACATAACTTAGTCTCCGTATACAATCCACGGGCAACCAAACACAAAACAAACACCCACAACATGAAGTGACCATCTGAAGAAGGAGAAAGTTGTTACCACGATGCGGTAGCATAATTAACTGTAGGGGCTTGCGCCTGCAGGGAAGAGCGTCCCTACAATCAAAACCCCCTCAAATGAGTGGGAATCTGACGAAGTCTGCTACATCGGCCGCATCCGTCTAAGTCTTCGATACACGGTGTCATAAATCAATTTGGCATCTTCGGAGAGGTGGACAGATAGCACCAATTAGCATCTGCCCCCAAATTCAGGCAAGACGTCAGTCTTTCCCGGTTTCCGGTGGTAAACAGGGAATTTTTATAATTAAATAATAAATATTATGAATATTTTAATGATGCGGTATAATTATATACTGATAAATTGGGAAATATTTGGAAATTATGTAAATTATTGAATTTGAAAGAGATTTTAAGATTTGAGCATTCATAGATTATTATATAATTAATTATATCCCATTTTTATGCTAATCACGATTAAAAATCTCTAATCTTGCGTTAAGCATGATTTGTGCATCATGTCATGCAACAAAATTTGTTTAATTTTTAACCATAGCATCTTGTTTCTTTTTATTTATATGGTTTATTTGTTTTGGGTTTTAAAAGAGAGAAGAAAAGAAAAAGGAGAAAAGAAAAGAAAATGCATAAACAAAGAAGTATGGGCATGAGCGAGAGAAGGGAGAGAGAGGGTGGGGGTTTCCTTTGACCATGGCCTCATCTTCTCATTTCCATTTCCTTCATTCTTTTCCTCTTCCTCTTACATGGCTGCCTTCTTCCCTCCACCATCTCCACCTCCTCACACAACCCAAAATACACATCTAAATATCATATTCATTTCATTAAAAATGTGAACAAACTCACTACAAGCATTTTGGACCAAAAAAGTTCGGATTTTGGAGACTTGGGGCAACTCAAGAAAATTCTTGAGTTGCCAAATGAGGTATATTCTTCACCATTAGTGTAGTATTACATTCACTTTAGCTTCCATGTTAGTTTAGAAGTGATTAAGTGATGTTTAGTGAAGTTTGAAAATTCCAAAATGAGGTTAGGGGTTTTTATGAATTGTGAAGTATAAATTGAAGTTAGTAGAGGCCATGCAACCCATGTAGTGATTGTATATTGGGCTAAACCAGAGACTAGAACCCCATTTAGTGGACTTAGAAACTCCGATATCGGAAATTGTGGGAATTGTGATGAAGTTTAGAGATCTGCTATGACCCGGGTGACCTGAAAATTATATAGCGATTACAGAGAGTCATGCAGGCAACCTAGATGCTAACCGCAAGACTCGAGACCCAACCCTTTCACCATGGCCGCAGTTTTAATCCCCTGGGCCGCAAATTGCGGCCTGGGTACCTCATTTTTGATTTGTGCTTCGTCCATGGCTTTATCTCCATTAATTTAGACCCTCCTCATGTGCAAAATTGACTAATTTCATCTAGAGTAAAATCTAGAAGTGTATTGGATCGTTTCTGATTTCGTTTTGCAAATTCTGTAACTTGAACTTGGGTATTTTTGATATGGTCTCGATCAATTGGAGTTTGTACGTCGACGTCGAGGGGTATTGGTTCTTCTTGCGTGCGTAGACCATAGGTTTTAACCAATGTGTGATACGCGTAGCGGTTTGGTTTCGTGCGTGAATTCTGTTTACGATGCTATATGTTTATACATGTAGGTACCTCCGCGTGAGCTTCGGGATAACAAGCAAGGGCATGGCTGTTAGTTATATGTATGTCATAGAGGCCATTACTGTACATACGATGTATATTGTAATGGATGCTTGGACATACATAGGGAGGACTTTCTTGCTCGACATGATAGTACGCTATCTGGTTGCTCTTTATCTTAACATGTACTCTGATTGTCTCTATGTTACATGTTGATGAAGCCCTTAGGATATGTATTTGACTCCTGGGACTATGATGAGATCATACTAGTGGGGCCACGGTAGTCGACGGGTACGTCCTATAACTGTTCCTAGTCGAGGGTGTATTGAGATAGGGCATCGATACACCATAGTAGACTAGCATATACGTATCTTCACCCATATGATGGGCGATGGATGATCCCATATCCATCGGTGTTTGATATCAAGGATGATGTACGGGTGCTCAGTGGAGACTGGGTACACTGGACGGACTCGCCGAGAACTCCCATATGGTATTATACCTCATGTCAGATGGCAGTTCTCCGGTGACACTGGTACAGAGTAGTCTGTTGACCCGAGATTGTCATAAAGTCATATGTGATTCCCACTGTGCTTTGATTTCCATCATACCACGTCCAAGAGGGCGTGCAAAAAGGTGGCTTTTGGGTACAGTCCCGAATCACATAGAGGCAATGAGCGATAGGAGGGGATTCGTCTCTCCCGGTATAGGGAGTTGATGTTGTGCTGTGTTCGATTGGCTATAACTGGAAATCCCTGTCCAGGATTGCTGAGATTTACTGGTAAGTGTTATCAGTAGTTTCTCAAACTGTTATAGACCTCATATCGACACGATTTATCAAGTTACTGGGGTCTGACGTTTACCACCCCTAGGCGAGATATGCGACATATCAGATGATGAGACCGGACTGTACGGGAGTGTTGCTGATTGGATTCACAGGAGAATGTACAGGCTTGCTTGTTGATCTTCTGAACGCTCAATACCTGGGTGGCTGTTACGTTTAGCTGACCGCTTGCAGCTTGTGGGTGTTTGATATGATCATCAACTACAGCCGGCGTATTGACGATTCTTTAGAGTCCTACACAGAGGTTTCTTGGCACAGGAAAAATGGAGTAGGAGCACATATGTGATATGTGCAGGACCGAGGATAATGCGATATGAGATACCGTATTCTGTTCTCGCGATATTTGATATCAGCCGGGTCATCGGATCAAGTGTTGATTCGATGAATCGGTAAATGAGATATTAGTCGGTTATATGCAATATAGCCGGATTGTCGGATCAAGTGTTGATTCGATAATTTAATGTATAATAATATATATGATATATTAAATTACAATAACTAATATTAGCTCACTAAAAGATTCTTTTTCTCACTCGGGTAATACATTGATATATATGCGATATATGTTAATTGTATTATTTTATTTTGTTACAATAAATATTATATATGTGATATATAATATTGTAACATGATATGATTACTAATGCAACATGTTTAGTGGAGATTAAATAAGATTAGGGTTTGATTTAGGTTAGTTCATTCAAGAACCTTCTAGAAGGTTTCTTTTTGTTTTGTGTTAGATATTTTAAAGTGACTCACCTTTAACTCAACCCAAACCCTAGCCCTAGTTAAATCTCTACAAAGGTTTGTTTAACCATGGTTGCATGATTCATCATTATCATCTTTTCATTATTCATCACAAAAGGATTATTCATCATCATCTTCTTCTTCCTTCTTTTTTTATGGAAAAAGCTTTCTAGCTTTTTCTAAGTGAGGTTTATGTGTGAGAAAAAGATTATAAATGAGAGCAAAAATCCTACTTCATCATTCTCATCTACCCTTGCCATTTAGATGAGGGTGTTCACTTCATTTAGTGAGTGGGAGCTTGTGTTAATGAAACTTCAAGGTAGATTATCTTTGTTATCGAAGATCGAAAGCAAGCTTGCATCTTTCTCTTCGTGGAGCCTCTCGAGAGTCCGGAACACGATGATCGCAGTGAAGGGATCTCAACACGGAGCTTAAGAAGTGAAGGACCGGATCTACAAAGGTTGTAATCCCTCTCACTTAGTGTTAAAATGTTTAACATGCTTGTTTTCGCCTAATCTCTAGTTTAAAAATCTGGCTTTGGGTTGTTCGGCACGGCTAAATTTCAAATCGTGCATGGTTGATACCTCGTAGACCCTTGTGCGTGTGCCTAGCAACCCTACAGTAGTATCAGAGCCAAGCTAGAGTTTTAGGCGAAGTCTAAGCGAAGTTTAAAGTCCGATCGAACTCCGAATACCCGACCCGAACCCTTTTCTGTACTTTTTCTAAAAATGTGATTTTTTCTGCATTAAAAATACTCAAAAAAATCAGCAGGCAATTCTAAGGATTAATCCAAAATACGATACACTAATACCTCAACACACCGTGGATCTGCGCCGGGAGCATGCCTCCCGCGGCGGTTCCGCCGCCGATCATGGGTATTAGGGACCGTTATTTTTTTGGAGGTATCCGTAGGTATTGAAACATTTTTCTGGGGATTTTTAATCTTACTCAAGTGTTGAGTTTTCTGGGTTGTTTTGGGAGCTCGTTGATTCGATCGGAAAATATAACTTCGCTAAGTTTTGTCCGGGTAATTTTTAGAACGTGTTAAAAAGTTCAAACGGATATCAATAACTCACTTTTTCCCCTGCCGGAAAATTTCCAAGTGTTGGATTTTTCCATAGTTTAAGAACGTTCTAAGTCGTGCAAGTAACGCGGTGGACCGTCTAGAAGACAACAAACCTTAACTCGATTATGTGACCGTCTTGAACTGCCTCTAAACCTTAGGGTTTAGGGTAGTACGGCGTGCCACATGTGTGGCGTTGGCTTGACCCTTCTACGGCTGGACCATTGGTACTGTGGCATGTAATGGATGTTTTTAAAATAATTTAAAGTGTTGAGAACTATTTGGGAAATCTTGGGTGTTTGTTTATTCGATCGGAAAGTTTAACACTGTCTATTTATCTGGAATGTGATACAATATTTGGAATCCACAAGTAGTTATGAGATAACTAATTTGAATGTTATAAATCTAGCAGTTTAGTCTCAGATGATCGGTTGCCACGGGATTTTGATGCGATCAAAACTCCGTCGCAATCACGTAGCGTATGCGGATGCTTGCCGGGTAAACTTAATAGACACCCATGCCTCATAGCCCCGACCAAGTGACTGTAGGAGAACCCCGTCGCCAAAAGCATCCGTTCGGGTGCTCGCGGCAGCGGTGTTCTGCCTTAGTGCACTTCGTCGACGGCATCCGGGGGTGCGGCCGTCTACTAAAGTTTACGACGAGCATTCGATCAGGACGTCAGGAATCTTGTTGAATTGCCCGACTTGTTATTGAAAAGAGTTTTCGATAAAGAGACTAAAATGCGGGGTTTATAATTGTTGGGCATGCGATGTCTAAGGAATTCATTTGGTTAGGAATGCGATGTCTAAGAAGGTTGCGGATTCCAACTGTTGTAGTTTTACACTTTCTTTTCTGTGACCGTAGGTGTAGTATGTAGTTGTATCGCCGGTTTTCGTTGCTATACATCGACAATAATCGGTGTATGCATACTTACTTACGTTGATGATATAAGATATTATGTGTTGCTGTGATATATTATATTGGATTGTCGTGTTCTGAATAGCCGGGGGTTTTATGTGAGATGAGGGTTTTTATTTTCATTCATGTAAAATTCATTTGTATGTAATATTCTTTTATTGGGGCACTTCCGGGCTGAGGATGATGTCACCATTGTATATTATTTACTTTTCCGTATAAGGTAGACCCAAAGCGGGGAGCATAAGTAACCGGGTTCTAGGGTCCAGTGGGAGACCATCTCGAGGAGTCGAGACCGAGTCTCCTAACCCTAGAATTGGCAGTGTTACTTGCCGCTCTCGTAGGGGTCTAGGGATGTGGGTTTAGCTATTCATCACGACCGTGGAATCCATGTTTTATACAGGCTCGTATTAAAACACGGACGTCCTAGTATATCCAGTATTTCATATATGTTCTTCTGCTGCAATGTTCTGTGATGAGATCATATTACTGTCTGAGACGAATGTTTATATTATATATATGAGATATATATTATATATATTGTTGATTTCGTTTCATATCTGATGCTTGTGTAGCATGATTAAAATGGGACTTCATCAATGAGATTAATGAAATAAAAGAAACCTAAGATGTTGTAGAAACTTGTTTAAAAACTGGTAGCTCTAGTTCTTACTTTGCATAGCGGTGTTCCTTGTAGAACATCCAGCACCTTATTCGATAAGGAAAGAGTCGAGATCCCTTCACTGGGAGTGACCTCTTTAGCGAAACTAGCAGATGCTGCAAACTCGGTTTGTCTTTTGATTGCTTCTATAGTTCTTGCTTTGCATAGTGATATTTATGAAATATCCTGCACCTTATTCTATGAGGAAAGAGCCGACGACCCCTTCACCAGGAGTGACCTCTTTAGCAAAACTAGAAAAAGCCTAAAAACCACTCCATTTAAAATCACTCGATTCTACAACGATATCAAGTTCATTACGCAAAAAGGTTTTCTTAAAAACCTGTCGTAACCTTCATTTTAGGAAGTAGAGTACTTAGTATTCGTGCTGCGTATGTCGACTTTAGTTGAGGCGTAGTGTACGGTAGCTAAGTGATGTCTTCCTACACAGCATATGATGCGATTAGTTAGGACATTCATGTGATTATGTCGACCATAGTTGAGGGTCATGTAGGGTGGGTCTGATTAATCATGAAATGACGGGTAGAACTTGACTAGTGCTTATGATATGTTGACCTTAGTTAAGGTCATAAGTGCTAGGGGTAAAATATTATTGGGAATTTCAAGTGTTGAAATTTGCAATGAGATTGTATACCTTCTATGAGATAGTTGGATCCCGATACCCGCTGTGAGTAAGAGTTACTCCTGGGAGAGTTTTACACATTACAATTATCCGATCAAGTAGGTGTCTAGAAAGGTGTCAACGGGGTTACGCCCCTGGGAAAACGAGGTTTACTTTAATTAGGTCCATGTGAAAGCACGGGGAACCTCCCTTAAAGTACCGGCACTGGCCTGGCTGAAAGATTGACGAACTTGTAGCGTGTAATTAATCCCGGCTAGTCTTTGCTTTTAGGGTTTGACGGAAGATTTGACTAAAACAGTGTGAGACATCCTGATTAGATAAATTGATAACCAATCTAATCTTGTATAAGCGCACGCTGAGTGTTTTCTTCTCTCTCTCTCTCCTGATTACGACTATGTCACGCTTTAATCAAGATAATAATACGGAGGTATTGACCGAACCCGCTTGTTATACTGAGCTGGGGAACGTTGGTCCCGCTCCAACATAGAATTATTATAAGACAGAGCAGGAAATAGGGGATTACCAGAATTCCCGTGTCGCCCAAACGAAGAAAGTGCATGCTGATGCATCTTCTTCGGGTGTGTTCATTACAGAGAACTATTTCTCAGTATCCTTTACGTCCTGGGTATTTGATACTGGATCATGATCCCACATATGTAATTTGTTACATGGGCTACAGAAAGGTAGAGAACCGAGAACGGGTGATAAGTTTCATGAGATAGAAACGGTGCAAGTGTTGCAGCCAAGTCTGTTGGTCACTATCACCCTGTATTACCAGAATACATTGATTCTGAACGAATGTTATTAGATACCGAGCCTGATATACAACATCATATCAGTCTCTTTATTAGTAAAGAAAGGATATAATTTTGTATTGTTGGATAATGTTTTGAATATTTCCTATATCAATAGTTGATCGGTTCAGGCACGTTATCTAAAAGCATTGACGTTCTAAATCAAACTACAGTTTTTAGTATACAGAACACACATAAGAGGAAGAGTTCAGAAATGAACGAATCCTTCTTGAGGCATTGTAGACTAGGTCATATCAATGCGACCCGACTAGCTGAAGTTACATTTAGATGCATATTTAAATTAGTTTGAATTTACATCTTGTGAAACTTGCCGGTCATGTCACAGAGATAAGATAACCACAGCTCCGTTTATTGGAAACGGAGAAAGAGTTAGTGAACTCTTGGGATTGATACATGCTGATGTATGAAGGTCCCCTATCTATAAATGCCAAGACCGGTTCTTTGTACTTCATTACATTCACTGATGATCTCTCAAGATTCAGACATATGTTCCTGTTGAAACACAAGTCCGAAACTTTTGAGATAATCACTGAATATAAGTTAGAAGTAGGGAACCAAAAATGGGTAAAAGTATTATGTCCTTTGATGAGATCAAGGAGGAAAATACTTAAGCACGGGATTCCTGAACTATTTTAAAGGAGAATGAGATTCTCTCTCAGCATTACTCCTCTGTATACACCATAGCACGATGGTGTATCGGGGCGGAGCAATCACACCCTATTTGATATGGTGTGCTCTATGATGAGTACTACTGAGTTTCCTATTTCCTTTTGGGAGTTATGCACTTGTGAAGCTGCATGCCTATTGAATAGGGTTCCAATCAAATCAGTTGCCCACCACTTCATATGTGATATGGAATGGGAAGAGCCCATATCTTAAATTTGTTAAGATTTGGTGTTTTCCGGCCTATGTCTAAAAGCAAAATCCGGACAAAGATCGAGGCAAGGTCAGTTCTGTAGAACTGGAAAGGTTCCAGCTATACAAACTGCAGCTGATGATTTGGTAGAACCGAAAGATCAATAGTAACCAACGAACCTCAGCCTCTCCGCCGATCTAGTAGGTTCCTCACCCACCTGAGAGATACTTCGGATTCTCTATGACAGTGGGAGCGAGGATTACATCATGAGATGATGACCCAACTAGTTTCGAGCTGGCCATCAGGAGTGGGACTCTGTAAGAATGGCTGGATGCTTAGTGATCTGAGATGGAATCCTTATACACCAACAAAGTATGGACTTTGGTTGCTTTATCTGAAGGGTTAAATCCCTATCAGGAGCAAGTATATCTTGAGAAGATTACTTGGTGTACATGGAAAAGTTGAGACTTTCAAAGCTATGCTTAAGTCCATCCAGATCCTACTTGCCACGGCTGCATACCATGACTACGATATCTGGCGGTTGGGTGTCATGACTGCTTTTATAAATACTGATTTGGAAGATAGCGTCTATAAGTACACAGCTAGAGGGCTTCATAGACAGTGGGAGCAGCGGAAACGTGTGCAAGATGTTTTATATGATAAATCAGGTATCGCGGAGTTGGAACATCTGTTTTGATGTGGTAGTCAAAGAGTTTGACTTTATCAAAATGGTAGATGAACCTTGTATATACAAAAAGGTAGTAGGGAGTATTGTGGTGATCCTCGTAGAGTACGTGGATGACATACTCTTGATAGGGAAGGAGTTTCCTATGCTATGCTCGGTCAATCTCCGCTTATCACAAGGATTCTCCATATAGGATCAAGGTGATACCTCCTAAATCCTAGGTTTTATATCTATGAGATTGATCTAAATGGATTTTACCATTCTCACTAGTTGTAGTAAGATGGTATCAATCGATCCTGGGGAGAATCACTGGAAAAGTTCCAGGGTGATAAGGACGACTGAATGTCAGTCGTAGGCATTGTTTTTACCCACAGTAAAGGGACGGCATGTTGGAAGAGTTCCAAGCTAGATACCTTGATTTACTAGACGATTAAAGAAAAGATACATCGTTACTAAGGATGCTACCAAAGAGGCAGTCTGGATATATATATATATAAGTTCATGAGATGAACTTCGTTCCTACCATTGTGTGACAATGGAGTTATGGCTTTAGCCAAGGAACTACTGTCCCATCAGAAATTCAGATATAATTCTTAGGCAGTATCACCTGACCATGGAGATGGTTGATTTCTAGGGAGATCGAGGTTAGGAGAGTATACAAAGAGGACAACAGTACGGATCCACTCACAAATGCCTTTTTCCCAGTAGAGACTTTTATGGGATGGTTGAGTATGAGATACTTCAACCGCAGCTAATTGTTGGGTATGCGATACCACAACAGATGGCCCTAGTGCAAGTGGGAGATTGTAGTTATATTTATGTCCTAGAGGCCATTACTGTACATACGATATATATTGTAATGGATGCTTGGACATATATAAGGAGGACTTTCTTGCTCGACATAATAGTACGCTATCTGGTTGCTCTTTATCTTAACATGTACTCTGATTGTCTCTATGTTACATGTTGATAAAGCCCTTAGGATATGTACTTGACTACTGGGACTATGATGAGATCATACTAGTGGGGCCACGGTAGTCGACGAGTACGTCCTATAACTGTTCCTAGTCGAGGGTGTATTGAGACAAGGTATCGATACACTAGAGTAGACTAGCGTATACGCATCTTGACCCATATGATGGGCGATGGATGATCCCATATCCATCGGTCTGTGACATCAAGGATGGTATGCGGGTGCTCAGTGGAGACTGGGTACACTGGACGGACTCGCCGAGAACTCCCAGATGGTATTATACCTCACGTCAGATGGCAGTTCTCCGGTGACACTGGTACATAGTAGTCTGTTGACCCGAGATCGTCATAGAGTCTTGTGTGATTCCTACTGTGCTTTGATTTCCATCATACCATGTCCAAGAGGGCGTGCAAAAAGGTGGCTTTTGGGTACAAACCCGAATCACATGGAGGCAATGAGCAATAGGAGGGGATTCGTCTCTCCCGGTATAGGGAGTTGATGTTGTGCTGTGTTCGATTGGCTATAACTAGAAATCCCTGGCCAGGGTTGCTGAGATTTACTGGTAAGTGTTATCAGCAGTTTCTCAAACTGTTATAGACCTCATATCGACACGACTTATCAAGCTACTGGGGTCTGACGTTTACCACCCCTAGGCGAGATATGCGACATATCAGATGACGAGACCGGACTGTACGAGAGTGTTACTGATTGGATTCACAGTAGAATGTACAGGCTTGCTTGTTGATCTTCTGAGTGCTCAATACTTGGGTGGCTATTACGTTTAGCTGACCGCTTGCAGCTTGTGGGTGTTTGATATGATCATCACCTACTGCCGGCGTATTGACGATTCTTTAGAGTCCTACACAGAGGTTTCTTGGCACAGGAAAAACGGAGTAGAGCACATATGCAATATGTGCGGGACCGAGGATAATGCGATATGAGATACCATATTCTATTCTCGCGATATTTGATATCAGTCAGGTCATCGGATCAAGTGTTGATTCGATGAATCGGTAAATGAGATATTAGTCGGTTATATGCGATATAGCCGGACTGTCGGATCAAGTGTTGATTCGATAATTTAATGTATAATAATATATATGATATATTAAATTACATTAACTAATATTAGCTCACTAAAAGATTCTTTTTCTCACTCGGGTAATATATTGATATATATGCGATATATGTTAATTGTAATATTTTATTTTGTTTTAATAAATATTATATATGTGATATATAATATTGTAACATGATATGATTACTAATGCAACATGTTTAGTTGAGATTAAACAAGATTAGGGTTTGATTTAGGCTAGTTCATTCAAAAACCTTCTAGAAGGTTTCTTTTTGTTTTGAGTTAGATATTTTAAAGTGACTCACCTTTAACTCAACCCAAACCCTAGCCCTAGTTAAATCTCTACAAAGGTTTGTTTAACTATGGTTGCATGATTCATCATTATCATCTTTCCATTATTCATCACAAAAGAATTATTCATCATCTTCTTCTTCTTCCTTCTCTTTTCATGGAAAAAGCTTTCTAGCTTTTTCTAAGTGATGTTTATGTGTGAGAAAAAGATTATAAATGAAAGCAAAAATCCTACTTCATCATCCTCATCTACCCTTGCCATTTAGATGAGTGTGTTCACTTTATTTAGTGAGTGAGAGCTTGTGTTAATGAAACTTCAAGGTAGATCATCTTTGTTATCGAAGATCGAAAGCAAGCTTGCATTTTTCTCTTCGTGGAGCCTCTCGAGAGTCCGGAACACGATGATCGCAGCGAAGGGACCTCAACACGGAGCTTAAGAAGTGAAGGACCGGATCTACAAAGGTTGTAATCCCTCTCACTTAGTGTTAAAATGTTTAACATTCTTGTTTTCGCCTAATATCTAGTTTAAAGATCCGGCTTTGGGTTGTTCGGCACGGCTAAATTTTAAATCGGGCATGGTTGATGCCTCATAGACCCTTGTGCGTGTGCCTAGCAACCCTAAAGTGGCGACATCGACTTCGGCAAGCAAGATCAAGGTGAGTAAATTTATATCTACGAGGGAAGTCGGGTGGATGGTTTATAGCACCCCCGCAGTTCGTAATGTAGCTTATGATATATCATGTATAATATTACGATACTATGTGTTATGTGAAACGTTTTTTTTATCAAGAAAGGTTTTAGGAAATCATGGGTCAAATTTTAGTGTAATTGGATGATAGTGTCGTTAGCTAGTTTTTAGTCGCGAAACCCTAGAATGAGGTATACGCGCACACACACGCTTGCATTTTATTTTCTTGTGCGTATATGGGGATATATATACATACATACATACATACATACATACATACATATACATATATGTATATGAGTATGTGTGTGTGTGTACATATACACGGATGATGAGAATAGTATATGATATTTGGAGATGAGTCGATGTGATTGGGCTGGATGCCGTGAGATCGGTGATGTGATTTAGGTCGTGTTATGAGATACGACATATTATATTAGCTAATCGATGGGCGATGTGTTTTCATACACACGCGGATATTATATATATATATATATATTTTGATGGTATCGGTATGTACTAGACTTAGATCAGTACCCTGTTCTTGATATTATGATAGTGATACCATATAGATATTGAGGTATATGTGATAGGCGACCAGTACCCCGATTTGGGATGCCGTACGATGGATTTACCGTACAAGATATAATGATGATAATAGATCCGCACTCTTAACTCGAGGATGTCGTATTATATATGTTATTGTATGTGACGCTATTGAGGCGGGATCACCGACTGCTATATATATATATAGATCGACTCAGACTCAGGTGGTTTTCCTTACCCTTTCGATTAGTCTGTTAGTTTAGTCCTGAAGTTCACTTAGTAGATGTTAGACTGGGCTCGAGTCATACTTATTTCCAAAACCAACGAATCGTGAATACTTTAAAGACAGGCCAAGGGGTACTACAGATATTTCAAAGGACGTATCTTTCTTAAAAACACCGTAGCCAATATTTTTTAAACACCTCGACTCGTGTTATTTCAAATGACAAACTATATGACTCGTATATCTAATGTAGATTCCTTATTGTTGCATTTACTATTCATTTCTGCATATTCATGTTGTTATCATCGCATTGAATGCTTACTGTGTACTTTAGTGATTATGAAACCATGCTGTCAGGATACCAGCACCATTACCGATGATGCGTATGCTTCACGTACACTTGCTTGCCGGCTCACACACATCATCATCGGTAATTGCTATGTCACGTACACTTTAGAGAATATTACCTTATTGATATCACTTGTTAGCTGATAGTTCTGATATATCCTTGCTGTGCTAGTTAGATATTGCATTCTTCACATATATACCTCTGCATGTTATTATATTCATTTTCCATGCAATATTATTAGGTCCATTCCGGATTGCTGGAGCTCGGTATTTACTAGTATTGACTCTTCATTTTGAGATTTCGGATTTTCCATGAGATTTCTGGATTTGGAGAAACCGCAACATTTTATAAACTCATTTTCATTTCAAAAGATAAAAAGTGCGATTTTCTCGTGATATGATATGAGATATGTCCATCATGAGTTTTCTCGGCTCTTGAGCGATATCATACATCCAATTCGAGGAGGAGGAGGAACCGTCTATGGGTGCATGGTGGACCCGGTGCGGTACCCTGGGACGAGAAGGTCGCAGATTGTAACGCCTTAGATTTAGATTAGTGTTAGTTTAGAAGTTAGTGCGGGTCTTTGGTAAAAAGTTTACCAATTTGGGTTCCTCACATTTTATAATATTTAATTAATAATTTATTTTTATTGTTATGGCATTCACACACATGTGCATGTTTATGTGAGGGTGTGTTTGTGTTATCTAGGTTAGTGACCATGACACTTAACCTAATCTATTCATTTGCTTTAATCCAATCCTTCTTTAAACTTTAACCCTAATCCTAGATATTTGTTGTGTGTGGTGAGATATTTCTTTTGGCTTTTGGATGAGAGAAGAGGTGGCAAGGTGAGTAGTGTGGATGCATTTATGTGGAGTTAATGCAAGGTGCTCTTACCTCTTACACTCACCTCTCTCTCTCTCCTTATCATTTCTTTCTCTAATTCTCACTCACTTCATCTCTTCACATTATTTCTTCACTTCCTTCACCCAAACTGAACACTTAACCTATCCCTTCACTAATCCATCTCTAATCTTCACAAACTTTCACCAAAATCGCATCTTTTGCCTTGATTTGTCTCTTGGATGCCTTGAAGCTTGGAAAGCTAGGATCTTTGAGTTCTTTTGGTTAGGTAATGATCTCTTTCTGTTAAGTAAGTGTTTATTGTGTAGCGTGTAAGTCCACGTTGCTCACCCCGGTTCTTACGGGGAGGCGGAAACGGCGAAAAATAATTTTTGGCGCAAAGGCAGCATGGACTAAAAGAAGGATCTTTGCTAAACTACAAACTAGCAAACTACTTGAGGTACTATCTACTATGCCATAGAGATTATACCTCACGATACCGGTCCTTCGGGTCTTCATTCCGCTGTCCTGATCGTCCATCCAAGTTCCGAGGATCGATCCGGATCTTGATCACCTCTGCGGCCTTCTTGAGTCGAAGACGATCCACCCGAGAGTTGTACTCCAAGATCCACCTTGAGCCGAGGCAACTAGGGCAACAAGATCGCTAGTCTTGATGTCCTAGGATGTGTAGAAGAGGTAGATGGAAGTGTTTGTCTATTTAGATCCTTTTTCTCTCAACACATGAGATCAACGGATTTTTCAAGAGGAGGAAGAAGAACTAGCAATCATGAAGCTCTTTTCTTTTCTTCTCACAAGAGAGAGAATGAGAAATAAATTATGAACTAAAGAAATGAACCATGGTTGCAATAATACATAAAAATCATCATTACTAATCTTTTCAAGATAAAGTTGATGGCAACTAATGACTTGACCATTTTCATAACTCAAAAATAAAAAGAAAACCAAAGAATACTCTAGACCTCTCATGAAGGTCTAAGTCAACTTTGGTCAAACGGTCAACAAAGTCAAGTGTGGTCAAATGGTCAAAGCAATTAGCCATCACATAATTATTACTAAAAAGATTAGTAAATAATGTCCCCGGCTCATAATGGTTTTAACCGAACGAACTGCCAAAACCCTAATGAGTCCGCCTCAAAATAGTTTTGACCGAATCAACTGTCAAAACCCTAATGAGGCACCTCCTCCTTCTTCGCTCCTCAAAACTGTGCATACACACCCGCATCCGCATTCTATAGGATGTGAATGGACAGAAGACAAAACAAATCCATCCGTGCAATACTAGGATCCGGCTTAAAACAAAGCCCACTAGTATTGCCTGCCCGAACAGCATACGCACACAAGTGCACGTAAGTGATCGTAGCCCTGCCGTAAAACCATACGGCCTCTACACGTTTCGCTCAGTGCAGGGAAACTCTCTGTGTGGGACTCTAAAGACTCGACACTACGCTGGCAGTGGGTTTAACCACAGACCGCAAGCGGCACTAGCTGTACGTAACGGTCCCCAGGTAGATGTCGATAAGAAGGCCGATGAGGTAAACCCATCCGAACTCCTACTGAGCCTGTATGTGACAATCTCTGTACAGTCTGGTCCGTTCGTCTGAGAATATCGCATGGCGGGCCTAGGGGGGTGGTAAACGTCAGTCCTCTAATAGCGGTACAAGTCGTGTCGGAGTGTAGCCCAGAACACCCTGAGATAACACTGGAAACCTACTAGTATATCTCGCTTGCCCTGGACAGGGACTACTTGTGTAATGGCTCTTCTAGACACAGCGCGATATCAACCCCCAATACGGGGAGAGACGAATCCTGTCTAACCGTCACTGCCTCCAAGTGCTTCGGGACTGCACCCAACTACTACCTGTTTGCACGACTCCTTTGAGCCGTGGTAGGGTAGTTATCTAAGTACAGTGGGAACACACTCGAAGTGAAATGACAGTGTCAAGTCAGCGGACTAAGCTGTACTCATGTCACCTGGGAACTGATAACTGACGATAGGTATAATACCAACCAACAGTTCCCGACGAGTCCTGTCCAGTGTACTCGTAACCTAACGAGCACCTGCATACTATCTCCAGTACGACGTACTGATGGCTGTGGGACAGACCATCTCCCTTGCTGGGATGAGAAGCGCATACGCTAGTCTACTCCGGAGTATCGATGCCCTGTCTCGATAGTCCTACGACTAGGGACCTGTATAAGGATGTGCTTATAGATTACGCAACCCCTACAAGTGTGACTGCCATCACAACGCTGGTAATCAAGTAAAGATCCTAAGGGCTCTACTAATATGTATAAGCGATATGCTAAAAGAAACACATGCACATATTGAAGTAGAGACAAACCAAGTAGCATACCCATGACTAGGGATATGTTCGCACGGTGAACAACCCTTGTGAGTCCTTTCGACTTATAAGGAGAAAACTCTCTTGTAAGATCCTTACGACTTACGAGAGAACATGCACTTAGGAGTCCTCACGATTCCTAAGGAGAAAACACACCTATGAGATCCTCACGATTTGTAGGGAGAAATACCTTTATGAGACACTTACGGCTCATGAAGTCAAAAGCCTTAGTCGACAGGATCTTAACCCTGTTTACTAAGCCACCTTTGTCTGACATCGACAGAGGCAAATGATGATTCACTCCTGGTAATATCCCAGTTGTAGCGGTGCTGATGCCGAGATCGGTGTCTAATTCCAAGCTTGCAGCGAAAAGCCAGCGAGCCACACATGCATACGAAATAGTCGAAATGATGGGGAAACTTGCAACAAAATCAGCAAGTAAAAAAAATGTATGCATGCAAATAGCCGAAATGATTGGGCAACTCGCAATAAAAAGCAGCGAGTAAAAATAAAATAAATAGCCGAAATGATTGGACAATCGCGACCTTCGCGATATAAAAAGCTGAAATGATAGAGCATCGCGGAAAGAAATGAAATAAAAATAAAAATGAAATTTATGCCCCACAGGTGATATCACAACAATCCCTGTATACAATCCAGGGGCGCAAACAAAGAAGGAACAACACCTTTCCTCCCCAAGTTTCATAAGAAGAAGAAGCCAAATCTCGACGGTTCACAGATAGCCTAGAGATCATCTCAACATTCGTCTCATTGCAACAGACACAACATCACGCAAAGCGGAACAACGAAAACTCCGAGTTCCATGACTCGGCGGTGTACAGATGGCCGAGAGTTAAACTCCGACCCCGTGAAATGCAGATAAAGTCAACCTTTCCTGGCTACGTGGAACGCGGATTATATCACTCCTGACCCCGTGGAAAACGTCCAGAGCGGATCATGGTCCTCGCAGAGCACGATAGTGAATCCATGTGAAGCATCCAGAGTGGAGCCTGGTCCTCGCCGAACACGGCAGTGAACCCGTAGGAAGAATCCAGAGCAAAATTTCTGGCTACATGGAACGTGGATTATGTCATTCCTAACCCCGTGGAAAACATCCAGAGCGGATCCTGGTCCTCGCAGAGCACAGCAGTGAATCTGTGTGAAGCATCCAGAGCGGAGCCTGGTCTTCGCCGAACACGGCAGTGAACCCGTGGGAAGCATCCAGAGCAAAATTCCTGGTCACGTGGAACGCGGATTATGTCACTCCTGACCCCGTGGAAAACGTCTAGAGCGGACCCTGGTCCTCGTACAGCACGGCAGTGAACCCGTATGAAGCATCCAGAGTGGAGCCTGGTCCTCGCCGAATACGGCAGTGAACCCGTGGAAGCATCCAGAGCAAAATTCCTGGCTACATGGAACGCGGATTATGTCACTTCTGATCCCGTGGAAAAACGTCTAGAGCGGATCCTGGTCCTCACAGAGCACGGCAGTGAACCCGTGTGAAGCATCCAGAGCGGAGCCTAGTCCTCGCCGAATACGGCAGTGAACCCGTAGGAAGCATCCAGAGCAAAATTCCTGGTCACGTGGAACGCGGATAATGTCAACTCTGACCCCGTGGGAAACGTCCAGAGCGGAGCCTGGTCCTCGCCGAACACGGCAGTGAACCCGTGGGAAGCATCCAGAGCAAACATCGGACTGTGAGGTCCTTAAACTCATGGACTATGATGTCCTTAACCTCGACCGTGACGTCTTAAAACTAACATCGGACTGTGAGGTCCTTAAACTAATGGACTAGGATGTCTTTAACCTCGACCGTAATGTCTTAAAACTAACATCGGACTGTGGGGTCCTTAAACTCATGGACTATGATGTCCTTAACCTCGACCGTAATGTCTTAAAGGTAATATCGGACTGTGGGGTCCTTAAACCCATGGACTATGATGTCCTTAACCTCGACCGTAATGTCTTAAAACTAACATCGGACTGTGGGGTCCTTAAACCCATGGACTATGATGTCCTTAACCTCGACCGTGATGTCTTAAAACTAACATTGGACCGTGAGGTCCTTAAACTCACGGACTATGATGTCCTTAACTACGACTGTGATGTCTTAAAACTAACATTGGACTGTGAGGTCCTTAAACTCATGGACTATGATGTCCTTAACCTCGATCATAATGTCTTAAAACTAACAACGGACTGTGGAGTCCTTAAATCCACGGACTATGATGTCCTTAACCTCGACCGCGATGTCTTTAAACTATAGTATCCTGGAAAACGTCCAGAGCAGAGCTTGGTCCTCGTCAAACACTGTAGTGAACCCGCGGGAAGCATCCAGAGCAACCCCTGACTCCGTGAAATGTGGATAAGGACAACTTCACCCATCACTTGCGGGTCCTCACGACTTGTAAGGGAGTAAATTCTCTTGTGAGATCCTTACGACTTTCAAGAGAAAACGCACTTAGGAATCCTCACGATTCTTAAGGAGAAATTACACCTACGGGATCTTCTCGATCGGTAGGGAGAAAATTCTTTATGAGACCCTCACGGCTCATAAAGTTGAAAAGTCTTAGGTGACAGATCCTAACCCAGTTTTCTAAGCCATCACCGCCTTACAAAGAGCCCAAGACTGACAGCTATATGCTATCTACAGACCGCACTTTCTAAAATCACATGGCAAATAACACAGCAAGGAGAAGAAAGCGACAGAAAAAAAAAACATCTGATTTGCATTAAATTAAGCGGTCGAGGCATACCCATTCATGCATGTGCAAAAGATTTAGTACATAAAATAAGACACGCTGAAATGAGAAATTTGCCATTCATATTTCAAAAAAAGGGGGGGTCTTATAATTTTGAAAGCAATAAACGAAAATATCATCAAGATGATTACAATGGCAAAACCTCGGATCCAGGGCATGGATTGAGGAATTCAAAAGTAAGGCCGTCTAGAGTCTTTCTGGCCTTTCTAACCATTCTCGTGTGCATCCTCTCGCGTTCACGCGTGTCAAGATCTTCGGCAATGCCCCCACCCTTTGATAAGAAGCAATTATCGTCGCCTGTTGAAAAATTTGATGCAGAATATCAATGAGGCTATCTCGCCGTTTTTTCGAGATTAGCCCCGACAGGTACACTGAATGCACCTTGTATTCGGCATCATCCAGGGCATTAAGCGGCATGGCCTCATGAAACCCCGGAAGTGCTCTCCAAATTGCTCCCAGTACGACTTTCAAGAGAGCAGAACGGCGAGGAAGCAACCAACCAACGCGTGCATACAGACGACCCATAATCTCCGCACACTGGGCATCTGTAAACTCTTGGTTTTGGTGACGGTCCTGTATGCGGATATCCTCATAAGTAATGACTCGTTCGGACTGTATATATGAACAGCCATAGTGCCTGAAAGAAACATCATTAGAAGATTAGCAATGAGGAAAAACAGACTCAGGGATTTGAACTCCTCGAGAGCAATGCTCTGCACACAGGAGTAACACCTGTCAAAATCAATTATGAGGGGAATTTAAAGAAATTCTCCGAGAATGCTGAAAGCCTTGCTCTGAGAAGTTGATATAATCCATTAAAAAAAATTCCATTTTTTGATCTTCATGATCCATGAACAAACTCTTAAGAGTTCTTCTATATGATTTGAAAGGGGCAAAGCCCCATTAATGAATTAAGAAATTATAAATAAAATCCTTTTAGAGAGTAAAGCTCTATTAATGGAACCCTAAAAGGGTTCTCTTTTAGATCAAAGATGTATAAAGAGCAAAGCTCTGTTAATGGGTAAAACCCTGGTTTATTAAAAGTTTTAAACTATACCTAAATTTTGACAGAGTTTTACTCTTGAAAAGTTCTTAAACTGAAGAGCAATGCTCTGAATGAGAGAAAATTCTCAAGAAAGAAGATGAAAATCATCTAAGAGACCAAAGGTCCTATTTATAGGCATTAAGAGCCGTTTCAACTTCCAAAAGTTGATTCAACGGCTAAGATGCTACCCCCGCCGCGCTCACGTACGGGCCACGTAAGCGCAATGGTAGGGGGGCATTTGTTTCCCCAATCAGAGCAAAGCTCTGTTCGAATTCCAAGATTGGAAATGAAGCGACGCTTCTGCTTCCCCCAATCAGAGCAAAGCTCTGTTCAAATTCCAAGATTTGAAATGAAGCGACGCTTCTGCTTCCCGCAATCAGAGCAAAGCTCTGTTTAAAAATTCAAGAGTCAAAAATTGAAGCAACGGTTCAGATCCAGCGCTCTGCGTTGCGCGCCACGTGTCAGACACGGATGCGCTAGCGCAGTTGCGCTGCGCTCTAGGCAGCGCACCATGAGTGCGCTAGCGCTAGGCGCGCCGCGCGCCACGTGTCAAATATGAGTGCGCTAGCGCAGTTGCGCTGTTCTTGGGCAAAACTAAATTAGAGCAAAGCTCTGTTTCCAAGATTGAAAAGTAAAGCAACGCTTCATGAAAAGTGCTAACATCAAATGCGCCTGCAATAAGAGTCAAAGACTCTGAAATGGGGCCCACATGCAAAGCACGAGAGTGCTAGGCACCAGAAGCGCTAAGCGCCAGAAGCGCTTCATCCTTACAAGAATTACTTGCACCTGATTATAGCAAATTAAATTATGCAGAGCATAAACACCTTACAGAAGAATAACAAAGAATTAAAAAAAAGAAACACTTAAAGGATAATAAAATACTTAATTAAAACATCTTTTTATTATTATTACATTGAAAACAGATCACCAAACTTGGGATCAAAAGGACAGGGGTTCGCAAAGCTAAGGAGGAGATTATCCAGTTCCCGCTCCGTCTTCTCCATCATGTCGAAACGGCGATCCTCTCGAGGAGTAGCCATCCATCGATCAACGCCGCACTCACCAGAGAAAGTGGAGATAATGACCCGACGAGCCCGTATCTGGCTCAGCAAGTAGACAGAGTGACCCCTCAGGCTTCAGTGATCAAATGAGCCTCGAAGAAGCACTCGATCTTATCCTTAGCAGCATCAAGCATCGCCGAGGACATCTCTGCTGGAGGAGGGGGAATATCAGCAAGCACAGACGCAAGGATCATCCGAAGTCAAATAAAGTGTGAGGGGAGAGGAGACCCTATACGAGTCAAGAGCTCGTACAGCGCTGCGTCGCATTGGTCATCCGTAAGAGAAGGATCTACCAAGCAAACAACAAAACGAGGAACAATGTCCTGAATGGGCACTTCCCACGGTTGTCGACGAGCATGTGGGCGGTTACAAGCCATAATTGAGAGAATTCTTTGGAGATGAGAAAAGAAAGAAGCTTTGCTTCGAGTTATAAAGACTAGGCACAGAAAACTTTGTGCACAGTGGAGCTATTTCCAAGACTTGAAAAATGAAATTTCTGGGGAACACAAGTTTGACTTAAAAGGAGAGGTGAAAAGACACCTCTGTTGAAGCAACGATTCAGATCCGGCACGCCACGTGTCGAACACGGGTGCGCTAGCGCAGTTGCGCCGCGCTCTGCGCTGCGCGCCACGTGTTGAACACGGGTGCGCTAGCGCAAGGTGCGTCAGCGCTGGAATTAAAAATTCCCCCGCCGTCAAATCAAAAGATCTACTAATAATAAATTATTAATTAATTAGAACTAAAGTTCTTTTATGGAAAGATTTTTTCAATCTTAGTAAAACAAGAAGATTATCTTCTGTAAAACAGAAGCCTTAGGATCAAAGATCCAACGGTGGGAAATATTCCCAAATCAATCAGAGAAAGATCTCTTAAAACTGATTTAACAAATCATTTGGCTCTATATAAAGGACCCTAGACGTCAAGTCTAAAACATATATAGAGAGAATACAGAAGAAGAGAGAGAAAAACCCTCTGCAAAAAAGAGCAAGCTCTTAAGAAAAGAAGATTTTTCTTCATTTTCAAGGTAAAGAACTATATTCTTGAATAACAGAGATGAAACCATCTCGTAAAAAGAAGAACCCTCTTCTAAAAAGATAATAGATATGAAAAAAGGACCAAGGTCTTTAATAAAAAAGAAAAGATCAAAGATCTAATCATAAAATAATAAAAAAGAAGTATTTTACTTCATTAACAGATCTTTTGATCTATAAAGGCAGAGCCTTTTATAAAAACAAGAACTTTTGTTCTTGGATCTCGAGGCAAAGCCCCCTTTGAAGAACATAAATCTGTTCTTTGATCTTAAAATTGATCAGATGCGCTTTGCGCTATTGAAAAGCGTCTTGCACTCATGAGCTGCACCTTTGTGCTCCTTGGATTGGTGCTCAGTGCCAAAACGCGCCACGTGTCAACCATAGACACCACTTGCGCTTTGCGCCTTAAAAATAGAGCGCTGCGCTCATAGACTGGCGCTCAGCGCCAAGCGCGCCACGTGTCGCTCGCTGGCGTGCCAACAGACTAGCGCAAAGCGCACATAAATGGAAAGTGCAAATGCGCTAATGAACTAGCGCTTAGCGCTAAGCGCGACACGTGTCACCTTCGTATGTGCTAGCGCAATGCGCTCTTTAATTGGCGCAAAGCGCCTGACGCGCCACGTGGCGCACTATCAGAGCACCACTTTATTTCTGATAAATGCTATGCATTTAATACAAGACAAAAGATGTCAGAGCCTAATGCTTAGCATTATTAAAAGGGCCGAGCCCAAATAAAGGATTAATAGCCAGAACAAAAATAAAATGTTAAAACATTTTAATTAGACTTAGCCTAATTCTGGCCATATGTCCTCAACTTATGTTGAACCGAGCACATCTGCTCTTTCAACCAACTCACCTTGGTTCAAGGGTACATCTCTTCACTCCTTTGATATTTGTCATTGTAATTCTTCAACGTCTTCAAAGAGGTGACGGGTCCCGACAACCATACATTTCATGGACTGTGGGGTCCTTAAACTCATGGACTATGATGTCCTTAATCTCGACTGTGATGTCTTAAAACTAACATCGGACTGTGGGGTCCTTAAACTCATGGACTATGACGTCTTTAAGCTCGATCGTGATGTCTTAAAACTAACCTTGGACTATGGGGTCCTTAAACTCATGGACTATGATGTCCTTAACCTTGACCGTGATGTCTTAAAACTAACATCGGATTGTGGAGTCCTTAAACCCACGGACTATGATGTCCTTAACCTTGACCGTGATGTCTTTAAACTAACATTGGACTGCAATGTCCTTAAACTAATCGACCGCAATGTCATTAAACTAAACAATACAGTCTCAAATGCTTTTTTGTTGGATCTAAACGATCCTGTTAAGTTGATCTTAGACTAAATTAGACTAACGTATCCTTAATATACATTTGAGTTGATCTTAGTCTCAAACGAGGCTAACGTATCCTTAAACCCAAACCCCCAAACCCAAATCTAAGAAAGATACGGATTTAGACTAGTCCACGCCCTACCGGCGACAACATAACTTAGTATCCGTATACAATCCACAGGTAACCAAACACAAAACAAACACCCACGACACGAAGTGACCATCTGAAGAAGGAGAAAGTTGTTACCGCGATGCGGTAGCATAATTAACTGCAGGGGCTTGCGCCTGCAGGGAAGAGCGTCCCTACAATCAAAACCCCCTCAAATGAGGGGGAATCTGACGAAGTCTGCTACATCGGCCGTATCCGTCTAAGTCTTCGATACACGGTGTCATAAATCAACTTGGCATCTTCGGAGAGGTGGACAGATAGCACCAATTAGCATCTGCCCCCAAATTCAGGCAAGACGTCAGTCTTTCCCGGTTTCCGGCGGTAAACAGGGAATTTTTATAATTAAATAATAAATATTATGAATATTTTAATGATGCGGTATAATTATATACCGATAAATTGGGAAATATTTGGAAATTATGTAAATTATTGAATTTGAAAGAGATTTCAAGATTTGAGCATTCATAGATTATTATATAATTAATTATATCCCATTGTTATGCTAATCGCTATTAAAAATCTCTAATCTTGCGTTAAGCTTGATTTGTGCATCATGTCATGCAACAAAATTTGTTTAATTTTTAACCATAGCATCTTGTTTCTTTTTATTTATATGGTTTATTTGTTTTGGGTTTTAAAAGAGAGAAGAAAAGAAAAAGGAGAAAAGAAAAGAAAATGCATAGACAAAGAAGTATAGGCATGAGAGAGAGAAGGGAGAGAGAGGGTGGGGGTTTCCTTTGACCATGGCCTCATCTTCTCATTTCCATTTCCTTCATTCTTTTCCTCTTCCTCTTACATGGCTGCCTTCTTCCCTCCACCATCTCCGCCTCCTCACACAACCCAAAATACACATCTAAATATCATATTCATTTCATTAAAAATGTGCACAAACTCACTACAAGCATTTTGGACCAAAAAAGTTTGGATTTTGGAGACTTGGGACAACTTAAGAAAATTCTTGAGTTGCCAAATGAGGTATATTCTTCACCATTAGTGTAGTATTACATTCACTTTAGCTTCCATGTTAGTTTAGAAGTGATTAAGTGATGTTTAGTGAGGTTTGAAAATTCCAAGATGAGGTTAGGGTTTTTTATGAATTGTGAAGTATAAATTGAAGTTAGTAGAGGCCATTCAACCCATGTAGTGATTGTATATTGGGCTAAACCAGAGACTAGAACCCCATTTAGTGGACTTAGAAACCCCGATATCGGAAAATTGTGGGAATTGTGATGAAGTTTAGAGATCTGCTATGACCCGGGTGACCTGAAAATTATATAGCGATTACAGAGAGTCATGCAGACAACCTAGATGCTAACCCCAAGACTCGAGACCCAACCCTTTCACCATGGCCGCAGTTTTAATCCCCTGGGCCGCAAATTGCGGCCTGGGTACCTCATTTTTGATTTGTGCTTCGTCCATGGCTTTATCTCCATTAATTTAGACCCTCCTCATGTGCAAAATTGACTAATTTCATCTAGAGTAAAATCTAGAAGTGTATTGGATCGTTTCTGATTTCGTTTTGCGAATTCGGTAACTTGAACTTTGGTATTTTTGATATGGTCTCGATCAATTGGAGTTTGTACGTCGACGTCGAGGGGTATTGGTTCTTCTTGCGTGCGTAGACCATAGGTTTTAACCTATGTGTGATACGCGTAGCGTTTTGGTTTCGTGCGTGAATTCTGTTTACGATGCTATATGTGTATACATGTAGGTACCTCCGCGTGAGCTTCGGGATAACAAGCAAGGGCATGGCTATTAGTTATATGTATGGCCTGGAGGCCATTACTATACATACGATGTATATTGTAATGGATGCTTGGACATATATAGGGAGGACTTTCTTGCTCGACATGATAGTACGCTATCTGGTTGCTCTTTATCTTAACATGTACTCTGATTGTCTCTATGTTACATGTTGATAAAGCCCTTAGGATATGTATTTGACTCCTGGGACTATGATGAGATCATACTAGTGGGGCCACGGTAGTCGACGAGTACGTCCTATAACTGTTCCTAGTCGAGGGTGTATTGAGATAGGGCATCGATACACCATAGTAGACTAGCGTATACGCATCTTCACCCATATGATGGGTGATGGATGATCCCATATCCATCGGTGTTTGACATCAAGGATGATGTACGGGTGCTCAGTGGAGACTGGGTACACTGGATGGACTCGCCGAGAACTCCCAGATGGTATTATACCTCATGTCAGATGGCAGTTCTCCGGTGACACTGGTACAGAGTAGTCTGTTGACCCGAGATCGTCATAGAGTCATTTGTGATTCCCACTGTGCTTTGATTTCCATCATACCACATCCAAGAGGGCGTGCAAAAAGGTGGCTTTTAGGTACAGTCCCGAATCACATAGAGGCAATGAGCGATAGGAAGGGATTTGTCTCTCCCGGTATAGGGAGTTGATGCTGTGCTGCGTTCGATTGGCTATAACTGGAAATCCCTGTCCAGGGTTGCTGAGATTTACTGGTAAGTGTTATCAGTGGTTTCTCAAACTGTTATAGACCTCATATCGACACGACTTATCAAGTTACTGGGGTCTGACGTTTACCACCCCTAGGCGAGATATGCGACATATCAGATGATGAGACCGGACTGTACGGGAGTGTTGCTGATTGGATTCACAGGAGAATGTACAGGCTTGCTTGTTGATCTTCTGAACGCTCAATACCTGGGTGGCAGTTACATTTAGCTGACCGCTTGCAGCTTGTGGGTGTTTGATATGATCATCACCTACTGCCGGCGTATTGACGATTCTTTAGAGTCCTACACAGAGGTTTCTTGGCACAGGAAAAATGGAGTAGGAGCACATATATGATATGTGCAGGACCGAGGATAATGCGATATGAGATACCGTATTCTATTCTCGCGATATTTGATATCAGCCGGGTCATCGGATCAAGTGTTGATTCGATGAATCGGTAAATGAGATATTAGTCGGTTATATGCGATATAGCCGGATTTTCGGATCAAGTGTTGATTCGATAATTTAATGTATAATAATATATATGATATATTAAATTACATTAACTAATATTAGCTCCCTAAAAGATTCTTTTTCTCACTCGGGTAATACATTGATTTATATGCGATATATGTTAATTGTATTATTTTATTTTGTTACAATAAATACTATATATATGATATATAATATTGTAACATGATATGATTACTAATGCAACATGTTTAGTGGAGATTAAACAAGATTAGGGTTTGATATAGGTTAGTTCATTCAAGAACCTTCTAGAAGGTTTCTTTTTGTTTTGTGTTAGATGTTTTAAAGTGACTCACCTTTAACTCAACCCAAACCCTAGCCCTAGTTAAATCTCTACAAAGGTTTTTTAACCATGGTTGCATGATTCATCATTATCATCTTTTCATTATTCATCACAAAAGGATTATTCATCATCTTCTTCTTCTTCCTTCTCTTTTTATGGAAAAAGCTTTCTAGCTTTTTCTAAGTGATGTTTATGTGTGAGAAAAAGATTATAAATGAGAGCAAAAATCCTACTTCATCATCCTCATCTACCCTTTCTATTTAGATGAGGGTGTTCACTTCATTTAGTGAGTGAGAGCTTGTGTAAATGAAACTTCAAGGTAGATTATCTTTGTTATCGAAGATCGAAAGCAAGCTTGCATCTTTCTCTTCGTGGAGCCTCTCGAGAGTCCGGAACACGATGATCGCAGCGAAGGGATCTCAACACGGAGCTTAAGAAGTGAAGGACCGGATCTACAAAGGTTGTAATCCCTCTCACTTAGTGTTAAAATGTTTAACATGCTTGTTTTCGCCTAATCTCTAGTTTAAAGATCCGGCTTTGGGTTGTTCGGCACGGCTAAATTTTAAATCGTGCATGGTTGATACCTCGTAGACCCTTGTGCGTGTGCCTAGCAACCCTACAGTGGTATCAGAGCCAAGCTAGAGTTTTAGGCGAAGTTTAGGCGAAGTTTAAAGTCCGATCGAACTCCGAATACCCGACCCGAACCCTTTTCTGGACTTTTTCTAAAAATGTGATTTTTTCTGCATTAAAAATACTCAAAATAATCAGCAGGCAATTCTAAGGATTAATCCAAAATACGATACACTAATACCTCAACATGCCGTGGATCCACGGCGGGAGCATGCCTCACGCGGCTGTTCCGCCGACGATCATGGGTATTAGGGACCGTTATTTTTTTGGAGGTATCCGTATGTATTGAAATATTTTTCTGGGGATTTTTAATCTTACTCAAGTGTTGAGTTTTCTGGGTTGTATTGGGAGCTCGTTGATTCGATCGGAAAATATAACTTCGCTATGTTTTGTCCGGGTAATTTTTAGAACGTGTTAAAAAGTTCAAACAGATATCAATAACTCACTTTATCCCCTGCCGGAAAATTTCCAAGTGTTGGATTTTTCCATAGTTCGAGAACGTTCTAAGTCGTGCAAGTAACGCGGTGGACCCTCTAGAAGACAACAAACCTTAACTCGATTATGTGACCGTCTTGAACTGCCTCTAAACCTTAGTGTTTGGGGTAGTACGGCGTGCCACATGTGTGGCGTTGGCTTGACCCTTCTACAGCTGGACCATTGGTACTGTGGCATGTAATGGATGTTTTTAAACTAATTTCAAGTGTTGAGAACTATTTGGGAAATCTTGGGTGTTTGTTTATTCGATCGGAAAGTTTAACACTGTCTATTTATCTGGAATGTGATACAATATTTGGAATCCACAAGTAGTTATGAGATAACTAATTTGAATGTTATAAATCTAGCAGTTTAGTCTCAGATGATCGGTTGCCACGGGATTTTGATGCGATCAAAACTCCGTCGCAATCACGTAGCGTATGCGGATGCTTGCCGGGTAAACTTAATAGACAGCCATGCCCCATAGCCCCGACCAAGTGACTGTAGGAGAACCCCGTCGCTAAAAGCATCCGTTCGGGTGCTCGCGGCAGCGGTGTTCCGCCTTAGTGCACTTCGTCGACGGCATCCGGGGGTGCGGCCGTCTACTAAAGTTTGCGACGAGCATTCGATCAGGACGTCGGGAATCTTATTGAATTGCCCGACTTGTTATTGATAAGAGTTTTCGATAAAGAGACTAAAATGCGGGGTTTATAATTGTTGGGCATGCGATGTCTAAGGAATTCATTTGATTAGGCATGCGATGTCTAAGAAGGTTGCGGATTCCAACTGTTGTAGTTTTACACTTTCTTTTCTGTGACCGTAGGTGTAGTATGTAGTTGTATCGCCGGTTTTCGTTGCTATACATCGACAATAATCGGTGTATGCATACTTACTTACGTTGATGATATGAGATATTATGTGTTCCTGTGATATATTATATTGGATCGTCGTGTTCTGAATAGCCGGGGGTTTTATGTGAGATGAGGGTTTTTATTTTCATTCATGTAAAATTCATTTGTATGTAATATTCTTTTATTGTGGCACTTCCGGGCTGAGGATGATGTCACCATTGTATATTATTTACTTTTCCGCATTAGGTAGACCCAAGGCGGGGAGCATAAGTAACCGAGTTCTTGGGTCCAGTGGGAGACCATCTCGAGGAGTCGAGACCGGGTCTCCTAACCCTAGAATTGGCAGTGTTACTTGCCGCTCTCGTAGGGGTCTAGGGATGTGGGTTTGGGTATTCATCACGACCGTGGAATCCGTGTTTTATACAAGCTCGTATTAAAACACGGACGTCCTAGTATATCCAGTATTTCATATATGTTCTTCTGCTGCAATGTTCTGTGATGAGATCATATTACTGTCTGAGACGAGTGTTTATATTATATATGTGAGATATATATTATATATATTGTTGATTTCGTTTCATATCTGATGCTTGTGTAGCATGATTAAAATGGGACTTCATTAATGAGATTAATGAAATAAAAGAAACCTAAGATGTTGTAGAAACTTGTTTAAAAACTGGTAGCTCTAGTTCTTACTTTGCATAGCGGTGTTCCTTGTAGAACATCCAGCACCTTATTCGATAAGGAAAGAGTCGAGATCCCTTCACCGGGAGTGACCTCTTTAGCGAAACTAGCAGATGCTGCAAACTCGGTTTGTCTTTTGATTGCTTCTATAGTTCTTGCTTTGCATAGTGATATTTATGAAATATCCTGCACCTTATTCTATGAGGAAAGAGCCGACGACCCCTTCACCAGGAGTGACCTCTTTAGCAAAACTAGAAAAAGCCAAAAAAACACACCATTTAAAATCACTCGATTCTACAACGATATCAAGTTCATTACGCAAAAAGGTTTTCTTAAAAACCTGTCGTAACCGTCATTTTAGGAAGTAGAGTACTTAGTATTCGTGCTGCGTATGTCGACTTTAGTTGAGGCGTAGTGTACGGTAGCTAAGTGATGTCTTCCTACACAGCATATGATGCGATTAGTTAGGACATTCATGTGATTATGTCGACCATAGTTGAGGGTCATGTAGGGTGGGTCTGATTAATCATGAAATGACGGGTAGAACTTGACTAGTGCTTATGATATGTTGACCTTAGTTAAGGTCATAAGTGCTAGGGGTAAAATATTATTGGGAATTTCAAGTGTTGAAATTTACAATGAGATTGTATACCTTCTATGAGATAGTTGGATCCCGATACCCGCTGCGAGTAAGAGTTACTCCTGGGAGAGTTTTACACATTACAATTAACCGATCAAGTAGGTGTCTAGAAAGGTGTCAACGGGGTTACGCCCCTGGGAAAACGAGGTTTACTTTAATTAGGTCCATGCGAAGGCACGGGGAACCTCCCTCAAAGTACCGGCACTGGCCTGGCTGAAAGATTGACGAACTTGTAGAGTGTAATTAATCCCGGCTAGTCTTTCCTTTTAGGGTTTGAAGGAAGATTTGACTAAAACAGTGAGAGACATCCTGATTAGATAAATTGATAACCAATCTAATCTTGTAAAAGCGCACGCTGAGTGTTTTCTTCTCTCTCTCTCCTGATTACGACTATGTCACGCTTTAATCAAGATAATAATACGGAGGTATTGACCGAACCCGCATGTTATACTGAGCTGGGGAACATTGGTCCCGCTCCAACATATAATTGTTATAAGACAGAGCAGGAAATAGGGGATTACCAGAATTCCCGTGCCGCCCAAACGAAGAAAGTGCATGCTGATGCATCTTCTTCGGGTGTGTTCATTACAGAGAACTGTTTCTCAGTATCCTTTACGTCTTGGGTATTTGATACTGGATCAGGATCCCACATATGTAATTTGTTACATGGGCTACAGAAAGGTAGAGAACCGGGAACGGGTGATAAGTTTCATGAGATAGAAACGGTGCAAGTGTTGCAGCCAAGTCTGTTGGTCACTATCACCCTGTATTACCAGAATACATTGATTCTGAACGAATGTTATTAGATACCGAACCTGATATACAACATCATATCAGTCTCTTTATTAGTAAAGAAAGGATATAATTTTGTATTGTTGGATAATGTTTTGAACATTTCCTATATCAAGAGTTGATCGGTTCAGGCACGTTATCTAAAAGCATTGACGTTCTAAATCAAACTACAGTTCTTAGTATACAGAACACACATAAGAGGAAGGGTTCAGAAATGAAAGAATCCTTCTTGAGGCATTGTAGACTAGGTCATATCAATGCGACCCGACTAGCTGAAGTTACATTTAGATGCATATTTAAATTAGTTTGAATTTACATCTTGTGAAACTTGCCGGTCATGTCACAGAGATAAGATGACCACAGCTCCGTTTATTGGAAACAGAGAAAGAGTTAGTGAACTCTTGGGATTGATACATGCTGATGTATGAAGGTCCCCTATCTATAAATGCCAAGACCGGTTCTTTGTACTTCATTACATTCACTGATGATCTCTCAAGATTCAGACATATGTTCCTGTTGAAACACAAGTCCGAAACTTTTGAGATAATCACTGAATATAAGTTAGAAGTAGGGAACCAAAAATGGGTAAAAGTATTATGTCCTTTGATGAGATCAAGGAGGAAAATACTTAAGCACGAGATTCCTGAACTATTTTAAAGGAGAATGAGATTCTCTCTCAGCATTACTCCTCTGTATACACCATAGCATGATGGTGTATCGGGGCGGAGCAATCACACCCTATTTGATATGGTGCGCTCTATGATGAGTACTACTGAGTTTCCTATTTCCTTTTGGGAGTTATGCACTTGTGAAGCTGCATGCCTATTGAATAGGGTTCCAATCAAATCAGTTGCCTACCACTTCATATGTGATATGGAATGGGAAGAGCCCATATCTTAAATTTGTTAAGATTTGGGGTTGTCCGGCCTATGTCTAAAAGCAAAATCCGGACAAAGATCGAGGCAAGGTCAGTTCTGTAGAACTGGAAAGGTTCCAGCTATACAAACTGCAGCTGATGATTTGGTAGAACCGAAAGATCAATAGTAACCAACGAACCTCAGCCTCTCCGCCGATCTAGTAGGGTTCCTCACCCACCTGAGAGATACTTCGGTTTCTCTATGATAGTGGGAGCGAGGATTACATCATGAGATGATGACCCAACTAGTTTCGAGCTGGCCATTAGGAGTGGGACTCTGTAAGAATGACTGGATGCTTAGTGATCTGAGATGGAATCCTTATACACCAACAAAGTATGGACTTTGGTTGCTTTATCTGAAGGGTTAAATCCCTATCAGGAGCAAGTATATCTTGAGAAGATTACTTGTTGTACATGGAAAAGTTGAGACTTTCAAAGCTATGCTTAAGTCCATCCAGATCCTACTTGCCACGGCTGCATACCATGACTACGATATCTGGCGGTTGGGTGTCATGACTGCTTTTATAAATACTGATTTGGAAGATAGCGTCTATAAGTACACAGCTAGAGGGCTTCGTAGACAGTGGGAGCAGCGGAAACATGTGCAAGATGTTTTATATGATAAATCAGGTATCGCGGAGTTGGAACATCTGTTTTGATGTGGTAGTCAAAGAGTTTGACTTTATCAAAATGGTAGATGAACCTTGTATATACAAAAAGGTAGTAGGGAGTATGGTGGTGATCCTCGTAGAGTACGTGGATGACATACTCTTGATAGGGAAGGAGTTTCCTATGCTATGCTCGGTCAATCTTCACTTATCACAAGGATTCTCCATATAGGATCAAGGTGATACCTCTTAAATCCTAGGTTTTATATCTATGAGATTGATCTAAATGTATTTTAGGATTCTCACTAGTTGTAGTGAGATGGTATCAATCAATCCTGGGGAGAATCACTGGAAAAGTTCCAGGGTGATAAGGACGACTGAATGTCAGTCGTAGGCATTGTTTTTACCCACAGTGGAGGGACGGTATGTCGGAAGAGTTCCAAGCTAGATACCGTGACTTACTAGACGATTAAAGGAAAGATACATCGTTACTAAGGATGCTACCAAAGAGGCAGTCTGGATATATATATATAAGTTCATGAGATGAACTTCATTCCTACCATTGTGTGACAATGGAGTTGTGGCTTTAGCCAAGGAACTACTGTCCCATCAGAAATTCAGATATAATTCTTAGGCAGTATCACCTGATCATGGAGATGGTTGATCTCTAGGGAGATCGAGGTTAGGAGAGTATACAAAGAGGACAACAGCACGGATCCACTCACAAAGGCCTTTTTCCCACTAGAGACTTTTATGGGATGGTTGAGTATGAGATACTTCAACCGCAGCTAATTGTTGGGTATGCGATACCACAACAGATGGCCCTAGTGCAAGTGGGAGATTGTTAGTTATATGTATGTCCTAGAGGCCATTACTGTACATACGATATATATTATAATGGATGCTTGGACATATATAGGGAGGACTTTCTTGCTCGACATAATAGTACGCTATCTGGTTGCTCTTTATCTTAACATGTACTCTGATTGTCTCTATGTTACATGTTGATAAAGCCCTTAGGATATGTACTTGACTACTGGGACTATGATGAGATCATACTAGTGGGGCCACGGAAGTCGACGAGTACGTCCTATAACTGTTCCTAGTCGAGGGTGTATTGAGACAAGGTATCGATACACCAGAGTAGACTAGCGTATACGCATCTTGACCCATATGATGGGCGATGGATGATCCCATATCCATCGGTGTTTGACATCAAGGATGGTGTGCGGGTGCTCAGTGGAGACTGGGTACACTGGACGGACTCGCCGAGAACTCCCAGATGGTATTATACCCCACGTCAGATGGCAGTTCTCCGGTGACACTGGTACAGAGTAGTCTGTTGACCCGAGATCGTCATAGAGTCTTGTGTGATTCCTACTGTGCTTTGAGTTCCATCATACCATGTCCAAGAGGGCGTGCAAAAAGGTGGCTTTTGGGTACAGTTCCGAATCGCATGGAGGCAATGAGCGATAGGAGGGGATTCGACTCTCCCGATATAGGGAGTTGATGTTGTGCTGTGTTCGATTGGCTATAACTGGAAATCCCTGGCCAGGGTTGCTGAGATTTACTGGTAAGTGTTATCAGCAGTTTCTCAAACTGTTATAGACCTCATATCGACACGACTTATCAAGCTACTGGGGTCTGACGTTTACCACCCCTAGGCGAGATATGCGACATATCAGATGACGAGACCGGACTGTACGAGAGTGTTACTGATTGGATTCACAGTAGAATGTATAGGCTTGCTTGTTGATCTTCTGAGCGCTCAATACTTGGGTGGCTATTACGTTTAGCTGACCGCTTGCAGCTTGTGGGTGTTTGATATGATCATCACCTACTGACGGCGTATTGACGATTCTTTAGAGTCCTACACAGAGGTTTCTTGGCACAGGAAAAACGGAGTTGGAGCACATATGAAATATGTGCGGGACCGAGGATAATGCGATATGAGATACCATATTCTATTCTCGCGATATTTGATATCAGTCAGGTCATCGGATCAAGTGTTGATTCGATGAATCGGTAAATGAGATATTAGTCGGTTATATGCGATATAGCCGGACTGTCGGATCAAGTGTTGATTCGATAATTTAATGTATAATAATATATATGATATATTAAATTACATTAACTAATATTAGCTCACTAAAAGAATCTTTTTCTCACTCGGGTAATATATTGATATATATACGATATATGTTAATTGTATTATTTTATTTTGTTATAATAAATATTATATATGTGATATATAATATTGTAACATGATATGATTACAAATGCAACATATTTATTAGAGATTAAACAAGATTAGGGTTTGATTTAGGTTAGTTCATTCAAGAACCTTCTAGAAGGTTTCTTTTTGTTTTGTGTTAAATATTTTAAAGTGACTCACCTTTAACTCAACCCAAACCCTAGCCCTAGTTAAATCTCTACAAAGGTTTGTTTAACCATGGTTGCATGATTCATCATTATCATCTTTCCATTATTCATCACAAAAGAATTATTTATCATCTTCTTCTTCTCCTTTCTCTTTTCATGGAAAAAGCTTTCTAGCTTTTTCTAAGTGATGTTTATGTGTGAGAAAAATATTATAAATGAGAGCAAAAATCCTACTTCATCATCCTCATCTACCCTTGCCATTTAGATGAGGGTGTTCACTTCATTTAGTGAGTGAGAGCTTGTGTTAATGAAACTTCAAGGTAGATCATCTTTGTTATCGAACATCGAAAGCAAGCTTGCATCTTTCTCTTCGTGGAGCCTCTCGAGAGTCCGAAACACGATGATCGCAGCGAAGGGACCTCAACACGGAGCTTAAGAAGTGAAGGACCGGATCTACAAAGGCTGTAATCCCTCTCACTTAGTGTTAAAATGTTTAACATTCTTGTTTTCGCCTAATATCTAGTTTAAAGATCCGGCTTTGGATTGTTCGGCACGGCTAAATTTTAAATCGGGCATGGTTGATGCCTCATAGACCCTTGTGCGTGTGCCTAGCAACCCTAAAGTGGCGACATCGACTTTGGCAAGCAAGATCAAGGTGAGTAGATTTATATCTACGGGGGAAGTCGGATGGATGGTTTATAGCACCCCCGCAGTTCGTAATATAGCTTATGATATATCATGTATATTATTACGATACTATGTGTTATGTGAAACGTTTTTTTATCAAGAAAGGTTTTAGGAAATCATGGGTCAAATTTTAGTGTAATTGGATGATAGTGTCGTTGGCTAGTTTTTAGTCGCGAAACCCTAGAATGATGTATACGCACACACACACGCTTGCATTTTATTTTCTTGTGCGTATATGGGGATATATATACATACATACATAAATACATACATATACATATATGTATATGAGTATGTGTGTGTGTGTGTGTACATATACACGGATAATGAGAATAGTATATGATATTTGGAGATGAGTCGATGTGATTGGGCTGGATGCCGTGAGATCGGTGATGTGATTTAGGTCGTGTTATGAGATACGACATATTATATTAACTAATCGATGGGCGATGTGTTTTCATACACACGCGGATATTATATATATATATATATATTTTTTGATGGTATCGGTATGTACTAGACTTAGATCAGTACCCTGTTCTTGATATTATGATAGTGATACCATATAGATATTGAGGTATATGTGATAGGCGACCAGTACCCCGATTTGGGATACCGTACGATGGATTTACCGTACGAGATATAATGATGATAATAGATCCGCACTCTTAACTCGAGGATGTCGTATTATATATGTTATTGTATGTGACGCTATTGAGGCGGGATCACCGACTGCTATATATATATATAGATCGACTCAGACTCAGGTGGTTTTCCTTACCCTTTCGATTAGTCTGTTAGTTTAGTCCTGAAGTTCACTTAGTAGATGTTAGACTGGGCTCGAGTCATACTTATTTCCAAAACCAACGAATCGTGAATACTTTAAAGACAGGCCAAGGGGTACTACAGATATTTCAAAGGACGTATCTTTCTTAAAAACATCGTAGCCCATATTTTTTAAACACCACGATTCGTGTTATTTCAAATGACAAACTATATGACTCGTATATCTAATGTAGATTCCTTATTGTTGCATTTACTATTCATTTCTGCATATTCATGTTGTTATCATCGCATTGCATGCTTACTGTGTACTTTAGTGATTATGAAACCATGCTGTCAGGATACCAGCACCATTACCGATGATGCGTATGCTTCACGTACACTTGCTTGCCGGCTCACACACATCATCATCGGTAATTGCTATGTCACGTACACTTTAGAGAATATTACCTTATTAATATCACTTGTTAGCTGATAGTTCTGATATATCCTTGCTGTGCTAGTTAGATATTGCATTCTTCACATATATACCTCTGCATGTTATTATATTCATTTGCCATGCAATATTATTAGGTCCATTCCGGATTGCTGGAGCCCGGTATTTACTAGTATTGACTCTTCATTTTGAGATTTCGGATTTTCTATAAGATTTCTGGATTTGGAGAAACCGCAACATTTTATAAACTCATTTTCATTTCAAAAGATAAAAAGTGCGGTTTTCTCGTGATATGATATGAGATATGTCCATCATGAGTTTTCTCGGCTCTTGAGCGATATCATACATCCAATTCGAGGAGTAGGAGGAACCGTCTATGGGTGCATGGTGGACCCGGTGCGGTACCCCGGGCCGAGAAGGTCGCAGATTGTAACGCCTTAGATTTAGATTAGTGTTAGTTTAGACGTTAGTACGGGTCTTTGGTAAAAAGTTTACCAATTTGGGTTCCTCACATTTTATAATATTTAATTAATAATTTATTTTTATTGTTATGGCATTCACACACATGTGCATGTTTATGTGAGGGTGTGTTTGTGTTATCTAGGTTAGTGACCATGACACTTAACCTAATCTATTCATTTGCTTTAATCCAATCCTTCTTTAAACCTTAACCCTAATCCTAGATATTTGTCGTGTGAGGTGAGATATTTCATTTGGCTTTTGGATGAGAGAAGAGGTGGCAAGGTGAGTAGTGTGGATGCATTTATGTGGAGTTAATGCGAGGTGCTCTTACCTCTTACACTTACCTCTCTCTCTCTCCTTATCATTTCTTTCTCTAATTCTCTCTCACATCATCTCTTCACATTATTTCTTCACTTCCTTCACCCAAACTGAACACTTAACCTATCCCTTCACTAATCCATCTCTAATCTTCGGAAAATTTCACCAAAATCGCATCTTTTGCCTTGATTTGCCTCTTGGATGCCTTGGAGCTTGGAAAGCTAGGATCTTTGAGTTCTTTTGGTTAGGTAATGATCTCTTTCTGTTAAGTAAGTGTTTATTGTGTAGCGTGTAAGTCCACGTTGCTCACCCCGGTTCTTACGGAGAGGCGGAAACGGCGAAAAACAATTTTTGGCGCAAAGGAAACATGGACTAAAAGAAGGATCTTTGCTAAACTAAAAACTAGCAAACTACTTGAGGTACTATCTACTATGCCATAGAGATTATACCTCACGATACCGGTCCTTCGGGTCTTCATTCCGCTGTCCTGCTCGTCCATCCAAGCTCCGAGGATCGATCCGGATCTTGATCACCTCTGCGGCCTTCTTGAGTCGAAGACGATCCACCCGAGAGTTGTGCTCCAAGATCCACCTCGAGCCGAGGCAACTAGGGCAACAAGATCGCTAGTCTTGATGTCCTAGGATGTGTAGAAGAGGTAGATGGAAGTGTTTGTCTATTTAGATCCTTTTTCTCTCAACACATGAGATCAAAGGATTTTTCAAGAGTAGGAAGAAGAACTAGCAATCAAGAAGCTCTTTTCTTTTCTTCTCACAAGAGAGAGAATGAGAAATAAATTATGAACTAAAGAAATGAACCATGGTTGCAATAATACATAAACATCATCATTACTAATCTTTTCAAGATAAAGTTGATGGCAAATAATGACTTGACCATTTTCATAACTCAAAAATAAAAAGAAAACCAAAGAATTCTCTATACCTCTCATGAAGGTCTAAGTCAACTTTGGTCAAACGGTCAACAAAGTCAAGTGTGGTCAAATTGTCAAAGCAATTAGCCATCACATAATTATCACTAAAAAGATTAGTAAATAATGTCTCCGGCTTATAATGGTTTTGACCGAATGAACTGCCAAAACCCTAACGAGTCCGCCTCAAAATAGTTTTGACTGAATCAACTGTCAAAACCCTAATGAGGCACCTACTCCTTCTTCGCTCCTCAAAACTGTGCATACACACCCGCATCCGCATTCCATAGGATGTGAATGCACAGAAGACAAAACAAATCCATCCGTGCATTACTAGGATCCGGCTTAAAACAAAGCCCACTAGTTTTGCCTTCCCGAACAGCATACGCACACAAGTGCACGTAAGTGATCGTAGCCCTGCCGTAAAATGATACGGCCTCTACACGTTTCGCTCAGTGCAGGGAAACTCTCTGTGTGGGACTCTAAAGACTCGACACTACGCTGGCAGTGGGTTTAACCACAGACCGCAAACGGCACTAGCTGTGTACGTAACGGTCCCCAGGTAGATGTCGATAAGAAGGCCGATGAGGTAAACCCATCCGAACTCCTAGTGAGCCTGTATGTGACAATCTCTGTACAGTCCGGTCCGTTCGTCTGAGAATATCGCATGGCGGGCCTAGGGGGGTGGTAAACGTCAGTCCTCTAATAGCGGTACAAGTCGTGTCAGAGTGTAGCCCAGAACACCCTGAGATAACACTGGAAACCTACTAGTATATCTCGCTTGCCCTGGCCAGGGACTACTTGTGTAATGGCTCTCCTAGACACAGCGCGATATCAACCTCCAATACCGAAAGAGATGAATCCTGTCACCGTTACTGCCTCCAAGTGCTTCGGGACTGCACCCAACTACTACCTGTTTGCACGACTCTTTTGAGCCATGGTAGGGTAGTAATCTAAGTACAGTGGGAACACACTCGAAGTGAAGTGACAGTGTCAAGTCAGCGGACTAAGCTGTACTCATGTCACCTGGGAACTGATAACTGACGATAGGTATAATACCAACCAACAGTTCCCGACGAGTCCTGTCCAGTGTACTCATAACCTAACGAGCACCTGCATACTATCTCCAGTACGACGTACTGATGGCTGTGGGACAGACCATCTCCCCTGCTGGGATGAGAAGCGCATACGCTAGTCTACTCTGGAGTATCGATGCCCTGTCTCGATAGTCCTACGACTAGAGACCTATATAAGGATGTGCTTATAGATTACCCAGCCCCTACAAGTGTGACTGCCATCACAACGTTGGTAATCAAGCAAAGATCCTAAGGGCTCTACAAATATGTATAAGCGATATGCTAAAAGAAACACATACACATATTGAAGTAGAGACAAACTAAGTAGCATACTACCATTTTGAGCAAGATTGTCTATACAACTGTGAATATCCCAAGCTTCCATCAAGTAATATACAAACTAGTATGATACAGTAATGGCCTTCAGTGAACGGAGTCTTTGTCATCTTTCCCATGAGACAAGATTCACTAATGGCATAAGACTGATACTCAAACGGGTCCAAGTATCCCTCTTTATTTAACTTTGTCAACCGTGTCTCATTAATGTGACCCAGTCTACAATGCCATAAGAAAGCCTGATTTAATTCCGGAGACTTTCTTTTAAGTGTGTTCTGGACACTGAAATCTGAGCTTGATTTAATATGTATATCCCGTTTTTTAATGTACCTGACCCAATCAGAACTTGATTTAGGTGGATGTTGACCACATCGCTTACAAAAGTAAAATCATATCCTTAGTAAGTAAGGATACAGATATGATATTACAAGTCGCACCTGGTACATAAAAACAGTCACGCAGAATCAATATCAGCCCAGTTGTCAGTCCAAGATGATATTCCCCTATGGATTCAGCGTACATGCTCATTCCGTTAGCAACCCTGAGAGTCATATCACCTATCTTGATAACCCTACGGTTTCTCAGAGCCTGTAACGAATTACAGATGTGAGATCCTGATCCGGTATCTAATACCCAGGAAGTAGGGTTAACTGACATACAATTCTCTATTACAAACACACCCGAAGCTGAAGCCACAACATGCTTCGAATTCTGGCTACTGGCTTTGCTAGCCCTGCAATCCTTCTGCCAATGTTCATTCCTGTAACAATAGGAACATCTCTCTTTTACTATATCCAGTCCCGAAACTTCTGCCCTTCTCTTTCCTTCTACTTTCCTGGTTTCTTTCAGGGTAGAAGGCAGAGACTGTAGAATCAAGTCAGCATTTGACCTGTTCTTCAACGTAGTCTTCAGGTCCGTGAGCTCAAAATAGCTGGTCTCTGTAAGGACGTTGCCCCTTACAGATGACCCGATAGCTAATCTCACTGGAAGCAATTCATTCAAGGTCTCATATCTTGCGATACGAGATTGCTCTCCATATAAATCTTTGTTATGGAGGAAGATAGAAACTAAGTCCATCTTCTCGTGCTGCCTCTGGTATCCACCATCAACTGAGGGTAACACGAGGCACTTGGCTTTCGCACAGTCTTTTTCCGATGTCTTACGGATATCAATATCCGTGACAGGGGAAACTGGTCCTGAGACGGCAGGGGTTGGATTAGTTAAGAGGTGTCCCAGCTTGTCATGGGCAATGGACATCTGGACAGACCTTTGCCAGTCATAACAGTCAGATTCAGTCATTTTATTATCTAGATGTAACCTATGTGTGGTCACTGGGTCGCTGCAATTAAGAGAGAGAGAGAAGAAAACACTCAGCATGATGCTCTTGCAAGTTTATATTGGTTTTTAATTTATCTAAACAGGATGGCTCCCACTGTCTCTCGAATCCCTCCTCAAACCATAAAGGAAGAATTAGTCAGGATCAACCTCACCGTACAATACTTGCTTAACTGTTCAGCCAGGCCAGTGTCAGTACTTCGAGGGAGGTTTTCCAACGCTTTCGCGAAGTTCCTTAATTAAGTAACCTCTTTTCCCTGTGGGCGTAGCCCCGCTAACACCTTTCTAGACACCTACTTGGTTTATAGCATTGATCGTTAAGTGAGAAAGTTCCCGAGGAGTAGCATATACTCACAGTAGGATCGGGATCCAAATATCATCGCGTGACAAAACTGAAGGAATCCTACCAGAATCATCACACTCCAAATGGTATGTAGCGCTAGCAAGTTTCAGTTTCTTTAGAAACTCCCGATGTGATTTTTGCCCCATGCTCTTATGACCTTGACTTTGGCCAACAAATCATAAGTGACATGTCAAGTTCTACCTGTCATTCTCTAGGTTAATTTGAACCCACCCGTACCTACCCTTGACTTTGGCCAACAAGGCAGTATGACTGTCCCAAAACCAACGCATCTATCTATGCTGCATATGAATACCCAATAGCTACCAAACACTGTGCCTTGACATTGGCCAACAAACACAGCTTGAATACTATTGACTATCCATATGAAATGACGGAGGGCTACGAATGGTTTTGGCGAAACCGTGAACGTAGTGAACTTGATATAATCGATGGAACGAGATAGCTTTTAAAAGGAGTGGTTCAAGCTCCGCGTTTAAAAGTTGGTTTTTGAAAAGAACCGAGTGGTTTTGAAAGTGTTCCAATGACTTTACTTGGTTTATTTTCTTGCATTAATTTTAATGCGTCCCATAATTTAATCCTACCATTGCAGAAAACAACGAAAATATGACGTACACTTATGCCATCCGCATTCGCCACGGGGTCCCGTCATCACCCGTTAGGTTACTTAACTAACGACAGAGCGGGGGCTGGACTAGCGCGGATGCAAAACATAAGCAACGCCTAAATAGATATCATACATAGATATATACATTCGTCAGATTCAATGATAGCCATTCCAGATCACAAATGAACACTTTGGAAATACTAGGAATCCGCGATTCGTTCGAGCCTGCAACGAAAAGCGGATTACATGGTCACGATGAATAGCCAAACCCCACCTTAGACCCCTACGGGTGCGGCAAACTACCCGCAAAGTACCCGAAGCGAAGCAACCTCCCTTAACAACGTGAGTAGGCCACTCGGCACTTCGAGATACCCGGTAGTTTGTGCACCCCACCTTGGGTCTATCCTAGGAGCAAAAACAGTAAAAGAAATTATACAATGGCGGCTACAACCTCATCCCGGATGTGCGGCCATAAAATAATATTACATCAATTACAAATTTTACATGAATGAAAGAAAAAGAAACTCTCATCTCACATCTACCCGGCTATTCATCCGCGACAATCCAACGAGTTCACATACACATACCATCAACATTATAGATCACAGATATGTATAACCCCCACTAATCGACGTATAGCGATTAGTAGACGTTCAATACATATATCACATCACAGATAATCCATTAGCCAAAGTTTACGGAATTTCGATCAAAATACAGATTTGTAACCACCCCAAAAACAAATTTTTTCTCTGAAAAATCTGGGCAAAAACAAACTATACTAAAAATCCCAAAACGTCCAAATAAGAACACTGCACAAACCCCGGTCCACGGCCGAGTCAACTCGGCCGCGGATCCGCGGCAGGAAGCATGTTCTTGCCGTGGATCCGCGGCGCTTTAACCGAGCCACTGGATCATTTTTGTCCTGTGTTTTTACAAAACCCTGAGCCGATTTTTCATGTATGTTAAATCATTTTTAGAACAGTATAAAAAATCGGCAGAAACATGGTTTTTCCAGATGTGTTTTGCGATTTTTTTCCGATCGAAATTCTAAATACTTTGCTAATAAGCTAGTTTGTGTTTAGCTAGGCTCTGATACCACTGTAAGTCCACATTGCTCACCTCGGTTCTTACGGGGAGGCGGAAACGGCGAAAAACAATTTTTGGCGCAAAGGCAACATGGACTAAAAGAAGGATCTTTGCTAAACTACAAACTAGCAAACTACTTGAGGTACTATCTACTATGCCATAGAGATTATACCTCATGATACCGGTCCTTCAGGTCTTCATTCCACTGTCCTGCTCATCCATCCAAGCTCCGAGGATTGATCCGGATCTTGATCACCTTCGCGGCCTTCTTGAGTCGAAGACGATCCACCCGAGAGTTGTGCTCCGAGCTCCACCTCGAGCCGAGGCAACTAGGGCAACAAGATCGCTAGTCTTGATATCCTAGGATGTGTAGAAGAGGTAGATGGAAGTGTTTGTCTATTTGGATCCTTTTTCTCTCAACACATGAGATCAAAGGATTTTTCAAAAGGAGGAAGAAGAACTAGCAACCATGGATCTCTTTTCTTTTCTACTCACAAGAGAGAGAATGAGAAATAAATTATGAACTAAAGAAATGAACCATGGTTGCAATAATACATAAACATCATCATTACTAATCTTTTCAAGATAAAGTTGATGGAAACTAATGACGTGACCATTTTCATAACTCAAAAATAAAAAGAAAACCAAAGAATACTCTAGACCTCTCATGAAGGTCTAAGTCAACTTTGGTTAAACGGTCAACAAAGTCAAGTGTGGTCAAATGGTCAAAGCAATTAGCCATCACATAATTATCACTAAAAAGATTAGTAAATAATGTCCCCGGCTCATAATGGTTTTGACCGAACGAACTGCCAAAACCCTAATGAGTCCGCCTCAAAATAGTTTTGACCGAATCAACTGTCAAAACCCTAATGAGGCACCTCCTCCTTCTTCGCTCCTCAAAACTGTGCATACACACCTGCATCCGCATTCCGTAGAATGTGAATGCACAGAAGACAAAACAAATCCATCCGTGCAATACTAGGATCCGTCTTAAACCAAAGCCCACTAGTATTTCCTACCCGAATAGCATACGCACACAAGTGCACGTAAGTGATCGTAGCCCTGCCGTAAAACCATACGGCCTCTACACGTTTCGTTCAGTGCAGGGAAACTCTCTGTGTGGAACTCTAAAGACTCGACACTATGCTGGAAGTGGGTTTAACCACAGACCGCAAGCGGCACTAGCTGTACGTAACGGTCCCTAGGTAGATGTCGATAAGAAGGCCGATGAGGTAAACCCATCCGAACTCCTACTGAGCCTGTATGTGACAATCTCCGTACAGTCCGGTCTGTTCGTCTGAGAATATCGCATGGCGGGCCTAGGGGGGTGGTAAACGTCAGTCCTCTAATAGCGGTACAAGTCTTGTCGGAGTGTAGCCCAGAACACCCTGAGATAACACTGGAAACCTACTAGTATATCTCGTTTGCCCTGGCCAGGGACTACTTGTGTAATGGCTCTCCTAGACACAGCGCGATATCAACCCCAATACCGAAAGAGACGAATCCTGTCTAACCGTCACCGCCTCTAAGTGTTTCGGGACTGCACCCAACTACTACCTGTTTGCACGACTCCTTTGAGCCGTGGTAGGGTAGTAATCTAAGTACAGTGGGAACACACTCGAAGCGAAGTGACAGTGTCAAGTCAGCGGACTAAGCTGTACTCATGTCACCTGGGAACTGATAACTGACGATAGGTATAATACCAACCAACAGTTCCCGACGAGTACTGTCCAGTGTACTCGTAACCTAACGAGCACCCGCATACTATCTCCAGTATGACGTACTGATGGCTGTGGGACAGACCATTCCCCTGCTGGGATGAGAAGCGCATACGCTAGTCTACTCCGGAGTATCGATGCCCTGTCTCGATAGTCCTACGACTAGGGACCTGTATAAGGATGTGCTTATAGATTACCCAGCCCCCACAAGTGTGACTGCCATCACAACGCTGGTAATCAAGCAAAGATCCTAAGGGCTCTACTAATATTTATAAGCGATGTGCTAAAAGAAACACATGAACATATTGAAGTAGAGATAAACCAAGTAGCATACTACCATTTTGAGCAAGATTGTCTATACAACTGTGAATATCCCAAGCTTCTATCAAGTAATATACAAACTAGTATGATACAGTAATGCCTCTAGGGCATATACACTAACATAGCGTAGCTTATTAGTTTCAGTTTAGAACGCGTATAGTTTCATTTCGGGTAAATATCGTATTTTTAGTGTTGTTTTGGGTCTCGGATGATCTGCTATCAAACCAGGTATTTGTTACAAAAGCTCCCATCATAGTGACCTAGTGTAACCTAGAACCTACCCTCAAAATACGAGCCCATTCCCTCATGTTCAGGCCACAAATTTATTGCTTCTGGCCGCAAATTGCTGCCAAAGTGGGGTGGTTGGTGGTGAGTTTTGGTGTAGGGGTCTCTGGGGTTGTGTGTGATCTCGTGGCACTTGCAACTTTTACAGATTGTTGGTATAGCAAAATCTGGGATCAATTGCTTGTTTTCTTGTGTTTCGTTTCACGCGTTACGTTATCCGATACGGTTCGTGTTCTGTGTTGCTGTTGCTCTGAGTTGGTCTCGTTGTATCGCTATGCTCGTTAGCCACTATACGAACACTTGAGAGTATGTTTTGAGTTGATGGGTCGGTCAAACGTACTTTGTACGTGTTATTGGTTGTTTACTACTATATAAACTTGTTATATTGTTTTATGTTTTAGGTTCACAGGCGGGGACTTTGGGCACTGCGAAGAATGTGAAACAGGTGGTAGGCTTTACTTAGCCAAGAGCCTTGGTGAGTAGATTTAACATCTATAGGGGAATTGCCCGCATGGCGTTATGCGTCTGGGCTAGAGATGTTATGATATTGTCGTGCATTATATTGCATATATAGAGTTGCGCATACACCTTATTGCTTAGTTACTTGTTGTGCTTGGACTTGTACCCTTAGGACACTGCACTATTATTGACGACTCATGTTGCATGAGCTGTAGGGTTGCTAGGCACGCGCACAAGGGTCTACGAGGCATCAACCATGCCCGATTTAAAATTTAGCCGTGCCGAACAACCCGAATACGGAACTTTAAACTAGAGATTAGGCGAAAACTAACATGCTAAACATTTTAACACTAAGTGAGAGGGATTACAACCTTTGTAGATCCGGTCCTTCACTTCATATGCTCCGTGTTGTGGTCCCTTCGCTGCGATCATCGGGATCCGGACTCTTGAGAGGTTCCACGAAGAGAAAGACGCAACCTTTGCTTCCGATCTTCGATACTAAGATGATCTACCTTGAAGTTTCTTTAACACAAGCTAACACTCATGAAATGATGTGAACACCCTCATCTAAATGGCAAGGGAAGATGAGGATGATGAAGTAGGATTTTTGCTCTCTTTATTTATCTTTTTCTCATATTTATCCATCACAAAAATCAAAGCAAGAAACCATTTCAAGCAAAGAAGAAGAAGGAAGAAGATGAACAATATTAGAAAATCCTTTTGTGATGAACAGGAAAAGAAATGATATGATGAATAATGTAACCATGGTCAAACTAACCCTTGTAGAGATTTGACTAAGGTTAAAGGTTTGGTTAGGTTAAGGAAATATCTAGCATAATATCTTAACAAAGACGAAGAAAGAAAGCTTCTAGAAACTTCTAGAAAACCTTAACCCTAATCAAACCCTAACCATGTTTAATCTCTACTAAACAAGTTGCATTAGTTATCATATCATGTTACAATATTATATATCACATATATAATATTTATCGTAACAAAATAAAATAATACAATTAACATATATCGCATATATATCAATGTATTATCCGAGTGAGAAAAAGAATCTTTTAGTGAGAAAATATTAGTTAATGCAATTTAATATATCATATATATTATTATAAATTAAATTATCGAATCAACACTTGATCCGACAATCCGGCTATATCGCATATAACCGACTAATATTTATCCGTACTGATTCATCGAATCAACACTTGATCCGATGACCCGGCTGATATCAAATATCGCGAGAATACAATACGGTATCACATATTGCATTATCCTCGGTCCCGCACATATCACATATGTGCTCCTACTCCGTTTTGCCTGAGTCAAGAAACCTCTGTGTAGGACTCAAAAGAATCGTCAATACGCCGGCAGTAGGTGATGATCATATCAAACACCCACAAGCTGCAAGCGGTCAGCTAAATGTAACAGCTACCCAGGTATTGAGCGCTCAGAAGATCAACAAGCAAGCCTGTACATTCTCCTGCGAATCCAAACAGTAACACTCCCATACAGTCCGGTCTCGTCGTCTGATATGTTGCATATCTCGCCTAGGGGTGGTAAACGTCAGACCCCAGTAGCTTGATAAGTCGTGTCGATTTGAGGTCTATAACAGTTCGAGAAACTACTGATAACACTTACCAGTAAATCTCAGCAACCCTGGCCAGGGATTTCCGGTTATAGCCAATCGAACACAGCACAACATCAACTCCCTATACCGGGAGAGACGAATCCCCTCCTATCGCTCATTGCCTCCATGTGATTCAGGACTGTACCCAAAAGCCACCTTTTTGCACGCCCTCTTGGACGTGGTATGATGGAAATCAAAGCACAGTGGGAATCACACAAGACTCTATGACGATCTCGGGTCGACAGACTACTCTGTACCAGTGTCACCGGAGAACTGCCATCTGACGTATGGTATAATACCATCTGGGAGTTCTCGGCGAGTCCGTCCAGTGTACCTAGTCTCCACTAAGCAACCGTACACCATCCTTGATGTCAAACACTGATGGATATGGGATCATCCATTGCCCATCATATGGGTCAAGATGCGTATACGCTAGTCTACTCTGGTGTACCGATGCCCTGTCTCGATACACCCTCGACTAGGAACAGTTATAGGATGTACTCGTCGACTACCGTGGCCCCACTAGTATGATCTCATCATAGTCCCAGTAGTCGAGTACATATCCTAAGGGCTTTATCAACATGTAATATAGAGACAATCAGAGTACATGTTAAGATAAAGTACAACTAGATAGCATACTATCATGTCGAGCAAGAAAGTCCTCCCTATATATGTCCTAGCATCCACTACAATATACATCGTATGTACAGTAATGGCCTCTAGGGCATACATATAACTAACAATCTCCCACTTGCACTAGGGCCATCTGTTGTGGTATCGCATACCCAACAATTAGCTGCGGTTGAAGTATCTCATACTCAACCATCCCATAAAAGTCTCTACTGGGAAAAAGGCCTTTGTGAATGGATCCGCGCTGTCGTCCTCTGTGTCTGCTCTCCTAACCTCGATCACATTGGAGATCATCCATCTCCATGATCAGGTGATACTGCCTAAGAATTATATCTGGGTTTCTGATGGGACGGTAGTTCCATGGCTGAAGCCACAACTCCATTATCACACAATGGTAGGAACGAAGTTCATCTTATGAACTTATAAATATCCAGACTGCCTCTTTTGGTAGCATCTTTGGTAATGATGTATCTTGCCTTTAATCGTCTAGTATGTCACGGTATCTAGCTTGGAACTCTTCCAACATACCGTCCCTCCATTGAGGGTGTAGACAATGCCTGCGACTGACATTCAGTTGTTCTTATCACCCTGGAACCTTTCCAGTGATTCTCCCCAGGATCGATTGATACCATCTCACTACAACTAGTGAGTATCCTAACATCCAATTAGATCTATCTCATAGATCCAAAACCTAGGATTTAGTAGGTATCACTTCGATCCTATATGGAGAATCCTTGTGATAAGCGGAGATTGACCGATCGTAGCATAGGAAACTCCTTCCCTATCAAGAGTATGTCATCCATGTACTCTACGAGGATCACCACCATACTCTCTACTACCTTTTCGTATATACAAGGTTTATCTACCATTTTGATGAAGTCAAACTCTTTGACTACCACATCAAAACAGATGTTCCAACTCCGCGATGCCTGTTTTATCATATAAAACATCTTCCACACGTTTCCGCTGCTCCCACTGTCTACGAAGCCCTCTGGCTGTGTACTTATAGACGTTCTTTTCTAAAACATCACTTAGAAAAGCAGTCATGACACCCAACCACCAGATATCGTAGTCATGGTATGTAGCCGTGGCAAGTAGGATCTGGATGGACTTAAGCATAGCTTTGAAATTCTCAACTTTTCCATGTACACCAAGTAATCTTCTCAAGATATACTTGCTCCTGATGGGGATTTAACCCTTCAGATAAAGCAACCAAAGTCCATACTTTGTTAGTGTATAAGGATTCCATCTCAGATCGATAAGCATCCTGCCATTCTTACAGAGTCCCACTCCTGATGGCCAGCTCGAAACTAGTTGGGTCATCATCTCATGATGCAATCCTCACTCCCACTGTCATAGAGAAACCAAAGTATCTTTCAGGTGGGTGAGGAACCCTGCTAGATCGGCGGAGAGGCTGAGGTTCGTTGGAAACTATTGAATCCTTTGGTTCTACCAAATCATCAGCTGCATTTTGTATAGCTGGAACCTTTCCAGTTCTACATAACAGATCTTGCCTCGAGCTTGTCCGGATTTTGCTTTCAGACATAGGCCGGACAACCCCAAATCTTAACAAGCTTAAGATACAGGCTCTTCCCTTTCCATATCACATTTGAAGTGGTAGGCAACTGATTTGATTCGAACCCTATTCAATAGGTATGCAACTTCACAAGTGCATAACTCCCTAAAGGAAATAGGAAACTCAGTAGTACTCATCATAGAGCACACCATATCAAATAGGGTGCTATTGCTCCGCCCCGATACACCGACGTGGTGTGGTGTATACGGATGAGTAATGCTGAGAGAGAATCTCATTCTCCTTTAGAATAGTCCAGGAATTCCGTGAGCAAGTATTCTCCTCCTTGATCACATCAAAGGACATAATACTTTTACCCGTATTTGTTGGTTCTCTACTTCTAACTTATATTCTGTGAATATCTCAAAAGCTTCGGACCTGTGTTTCAACAGAAACATATGTCTGAATCTTGAGAGATTATCAGAGAATGTAATGAAGTAGAAAGAACCGATCTTGGCATGTGTAGACAGGGGACCTTACATACATCAACATGTATCAATCCCAAGAGTTCATTAACTCTTTCTCTGTTTCCAATAAACAGAGTTATGGTCATCTCATCTTTGTGACATGACAGGCAAGTTTCACAAGATGTAAATTCAAACTAATTTAAATATGCATCTATATGCAACTTCAGCCAGTCGGGTCGCATTGATATGACCTAGTCTACAATACCTCAAGAAGGATTCATTCATTTCTGAACTCTTCCTCTTGTGTGTGTTCTGTATACTAAGAACTGTAGTTTGATTTAGAACGTCAATGCTTTTAGATAACGTGCCTGAACCGATCAACTCTTGATATAGGAAATGTTCAAAACATTATCCAACAATACAAAATTATATCCTTTCTTTACTAATAAAGAGACTGATATGATTTTGTATATCAGGTTCGGTATCTAATAACATTTGTTCAGAATCAATGTATTCTGGTAATACAGGGTGATAGTGACCAACAGACTTGGCTGCAACACTTGCACCGTTTTCTGTCTCATGAACCTTATCACCCGTTCTCAGTTCTCTACCTATCTGTAGCCCATGTAACAGATTACATATGCGGGATCCTGATCTGGTATCTCATACCCAGGACGTGAAGGATACTGAGAAACAGTTCTCTGTAATGAACACACCTGAAGAAGATGCATCAACATGTACTTTCTTCGTTTGGGCGGCACGGGAAATCTGGTATTCCCCAATTTCCTGCTCTGTTCTTATAACAATTATAAGTTTGAGCGAGACCAACGTTCCCCAGCTCAGTAAAACAAGCGGGTTCGGTCAATATATCCGTTTTATTATCTTGATTAAGGCGTGATATGGTCGCTACCTGGAGAGAGAGAGAAGAAAAACACTCAGCGTATGCTCTTGCAAGATTAGATTGGTTATCTAATATATCTAATCAGGATGTCTCCCACTGTTTTAGTCAAATCTTCCTTCAAACCCTAAAAGGAAAGACTAGCCGGGATTAATTACACGCTACAAGTTCGCCAATCTTTCAGCCAGGCCAGTGTCGGTACTTTGAGGGAGGTCCCCCGTGCTTTCGCACGAACCTAATTAATGTAAACCTCGTTTTCCCAGAGGCGTAACCCCGTTAACACCTTTCTAGGCACCTACTTTATTGGCTAATTGTAATGTGTAAAACTCTCCCAGGAGTAACTCTTACTCGCAGAGGGTATCGGGATCCAACTATCTTATAGAAGGTATGCAATCTCATTGCAAATTTCAACACTTGAAATTCCCAATAATATTTTGCCCCTAGCAACTATATGACCTTAACATAGTCAACAAATCATAAGTGCTAGTCAAGTTCAATCCGTCATTTCCCGATTGAATTAAACCCACCCGCACGACCCTTAACATAGTCAACAAAGTCGCACGACTACCCTAATCCAATCGCATCATATGCTTATACAGATAAGCACTAATCAGCTACCGCACACTACGCCTTAACATAGTCAACTAACGTAGCACGAATACTAACTAGTACTTATCTGAAATGACGGAGGGCTACGTCAGGTTTTTAAGAAAACCTTTTGCGTAATGAACTTGATATCGTTGTAAAATCGAGTGATTTTAAATGGAGTGTTTTTTAGGCTTTTCTAGTTTTGCTAAAGGGGTCACTCCCGGTGAAGGGATCATCGGCCCTTTCCTCATCGAATAAGGTGCAGGATATATCATATATACCACTATGCAAAGCAAGAACTATAGAAGCAATCAAAAGACAAACCGAGTTTGTAGCATCTGCCAGTTATTGCTAAAGGAGTCACTCCCGGTGAAGGGATCTCGGTCCTTTCCTTATCGAATAAGGTGCTGGATGTTCTATAAGGAACACCGCTATGCAAAGCAAGAACTAGAGCAACCAGTTTTTATAAACAAGTTTCTACAACATCTTAGGTTTATTTTATTTTATTAATCTCATTAATGAAGTCCCATTTTAATTATGCTTCACAAGCATCTCTTTTGAAACGAAATCTGCAATATAACATATATCTCATATATATATAAAATATAAACATTCGTCTCAGGCAGTAATATGATCTCATCACAGAACATAGCAGCAGAAGAACATATATGAAATATTGGATATACTAGGACGTCCGTGTTTTCAATACGAGCCTGTATAAAACACGGATTCCACGGTCGCGATGAATAGCCAAACCCACATCCCTAGACCCCTACGAGAGCGGCAAGTAACACTGCCAATTCTAGGGTTAGGAGACCCGGTCTCGACTCCTCGAGATAGTCTCCCACTGGACCCTAGAACCTGGTTACTTGTGCTCCCCTCCTTGGGTCTACCTAATGCGGAAAAGTAAATAATATACAACGATGACATCTTCCGCAACCTGGAAGTGCCCCAATAAAAGAATATTACATACAAATGAATTTTACATGAATGAAAAAGAAAAAACTCTCATCTCACATAAAACCCCCGGCTATTCAAACGCGACGATCCAATACAACATATCACAGCAACACATAATATCTCATATCATCAACGTAAACAAGTATGCGTATCCCGATTGTCGTTTATGTATAGAAACGAAGCCGGCGATACACCACATACTACGCTTACGGTCACAGAAAAAAAGTGTAAAACTACAACAGTTGGAATCCGCAACTTTCTTAGACATCGCATGCCTAACCAAATGAATTCTTTAGACATCACATGCCTAACAATTATAAACCCCGCATTTTAGTCTCATTTATCGAAAACTCTTTTCAATATCAAGTCGGGCAATTCAACAAGATTCCCGACGTCCTGATCGAATGCTCATCGCAAACTTTAGTAGACGGCTGCACCCCTGGATGCCGTCGACAAAGTGCACTAAGGCGGAACACCGCTACCGCGAGCACCCGAACGGATGCTTTCGGCGACGGGGTTCTCCTACAGTCACTTGTTCGGGGCTAAGAGGTGTAGCTGTCTATAAAGTTTTCCCGGCGTGTATCCGCGTACGCTACGTGATTGCGACGGACTTTTGATCACATCAAAATTCCGTGGCAACCGATCATCTGAGACTAAACTGCTATGTTTATAATATTCAAATTAGTTATCTCATAACTACCTGTGGATTCCAAATATTGTATCACATTCCAGATAAATAGAAAAAGTTAAACTTTCCGATCAAATCATCAAACACCCAAGATTTCCCCAATATATCTCAACACTTGAAATCAGTTTAAAAACATCCATTACATGCCACAGTAGCAATGGTCCAGCCGTAGAAGGGTCAAGCCAACGCCTCACATGTGGCACGCCGTACTGCCCCAAACCCTAAGGTTCAAAAGGCAGTTCAAGATGGTCACATAATCGAGTTAAGGTTTGTTGTCTTCTAGAGGGTCCACCGCGTTACTTGCACGACTTAGAACGTTCTTAAACACGAGGAAAAATCCAACTTTTGAAAAATTTTCCGACAGGGGAAAAAGTGAGTTATTGATATCCGTTCGAACTTTTTAACAGTTTCTAAAAATTATCCGGACAAAACTAAACAAAGTTAAAATATCCGATCGAATCTTTATGTCCCCAATACAACCCAGATAATTCAACAGTTGAATAAAAAAAAATAAAAATTTCCAGAAGACTCAGCACTTGAAGACAAGAATTACTGTGCAAGCCATGTGGTGTAACTCACCAAAGTGGCCGCAGAACCGCCGCGAAACCCAGGGTTGGGCCGCGGTTCCGCGCCTCCTTTGTGGAGTTAACATCACGTGCTTCACAGTAACTCATAGAATTCCCTGCTGAATTTTTTGGCAATTTTTAATTCATAAAAATCCTGTCACGACCCGAAAGTACGGAACGCGACCGGCACTTAGATTACGAAGCGTCTAGAGGCGCCACGTAACCTAAGTAAGCCGAAGCCCAGAAATCTAAACCATAGAAGAAGAAGAAGAAGAAGAAGAAGAAAAAGAAAACAAGTTTAAAAGCATCAGCAATTTTCCCAAAAATTTCAGCAGAGTCTCCTCTGTAAAAACTGGCCCCCAAACGGGTACAACAAGTATAATATACATAAACAATAAAAAGCATCCCCAAACGGGAGCTAGCATCAACGCCAACAGGCGGAAACAACCACAGCAAGCACAATAATATACAACGCCAATAGGCGAGGCTCAAAACTCAAAAGAAAACAAAACCACCAGATCTGAATAACACATGCGCGACTCTAAAGTCGAAATAAACAACTGGTCCAATAAACTTATCAAGTAATACAAATATGGTTGATGGAGCTTACTAGATACAAATGAATGAATAAAAGTACAATGGTGGTTCGGATACAAGTGAACCAACCTACCGTACAAATCACCCTGAAGAAAAGATGTGCCAACAAGCTGCCACGGAAACCTGTACACCGAACCTGTAAAGAATTTGGCACAACGGGGGTGAGTTGCCAACTCGTGAGTAGAAGACATCTACGAAAAGAAATCGAATGCACGACGCTATCCTAGGTCATAATAATAATACACTATAATATCCCAATCATCTAGTAATAGCAGGGTAATACTACGTGTAAGTGCAAATACTCCGTGTCGTGTCAGTGCCTCATATAATACTATGTCATATGAATGAAATGCATGCACCATGAAGGTAAAGTAACAAATCCTGAAATCCAGATATATATGTATAAGAAATCTTTAGCTATTATCATAGTAGAATGTGTATAAGAATCTGAAATCTGAATAATGAAACCCATGGAAATCCGTGTCAAACATCGACACAACATATGTAATCTCAAGTCTCAATATCTCGGGCTCCGTCAGTCCGGATCGGCCCATATCATCAAATCTCACGACAACGGTCGGTATCCTCCGGATATCCTCCGCGCCAGACATCACCGGTAGGTAGCCTTCCCCTGACAGGCTCATCGTCTACAACTCGATCTTCTTGCCCCGGGGTACCATACCGGGCCCACCATGTACCCGAGACGGTTCATCCACTCCTCGAATCGGGTCTCGAAATCCAACAGAAAACATGAAATACTCATGGTGGACGACTCATACATCACGAGAAAACCGCATCTTATTTAAAAAGAGAAGAGGAGAGAGAGAGAAGTTTTTATATATTTTTGCGGTTTTCCCCAAAAATCCAGAAATCTCATAGAAATCCAAATCTCAAAATCATGAGTAAGTATATGATAAGTGTCAGCATATGCCCATACTACTGTGCGATAACATGAAATATGAATGCATCAATGTCTAAGTAATAAATATCATGTCTTATACTAATGTCAGAAAATAATCACAATATTATATCTGTCTAGTTGCTAACTGATTCTATCCATAAAAGACAATATGATCTAAAGTGTACGTGACATAGCAATTACCGATGATGATGTGTGTGAGCCGGCAAATAAGTGTGCGTGGAACATGCGCATCATCGGTAATAGTGCTGGTGTCCTAACAGGTAAAGTTTATACTGATTATAGCAACATATAAAAGAACATGCACCATGATGATTACAGTAAGAATGTAAATACAGATGTGCATTATCCACTCCTCTGCGAGATACGAGTACAACTACCACTATGTGAGTCGAACCTAAACCAGTGTCCATCTAACATCCTAAGGAATTAAACCTAATAGACTAGTCAGTAAGAAACTAGAGTCTACCTAAGGTCTTAATCAATATCTCTAATAGTCGGCGATCCCGCCTCAATAGCGTCACGTACGTAGTACGGCTTCCTCGAATCAAGAGTGCGGATCAATCATCAAATCTAAGCCTCGTACGGTAAAATCCATCGTACGGCATCCCAATATCGGGGTACGGTCAAGTATCTCCTAGGTGTCTCCTCATTCGTATAATGTCATCATCAGCACATCTCATGATCAAGGTGTTAAACTGTGATCGCATACATCAATCATATATCATTGCCATCATGATAAGCATCATTAGTTTATCCTCAGAAATATCATGTCGTAATCAAGTTATACATATATCATATCGTGATCAGTCACCAGTTACAGTCCGGGTACTATTCTAGCGTCCCATGTACATCAATATCACCACCACTCTTTATAATTTATATATGCATGTTCATTATCTCATTCTCTAATGATCCGCTAACACTTTATTACGACTGTATAGTCAAGAATCACGGCATCAAGCCCAGTTATACTGTTTCATCATACCTCGGATATCATATCATATCAATGAATCCCATATACGTGTGGTGTATATATATACACCTATACCTAGTTTTATATATATACACACATATACGTATACGCCAAGTCAAGTTTTAGTGTGTGCGTGTATGTTTCTATCAGAAACCTACGAACCTTTCCCAAAGTATTCATCCTCAGGTATGGTTTTCCTAAATCAGTCTAGTCCCGCCTAGGGTCATTACTAGGGTCCTGCTCGGTAAGAATCTAGGGTCACATCGGGTTTCCTAATGTCACTAAGTACTATTCCTATTCTACGTTGCGGGGGTGCTAAACGCCATCCACCCGACTTCCCCCCGTAGATATACATCTACTCACCTGGTCCATATCTGTTGAAGACAGTGTCGCCATCCTCCTCTTCATCGCCCGCAGTCCACGTGAGGGGTACCTAGACGCAAACATTTAAATAGCATCGTAAACTGAATCACATACAAAAGTCAAACGATACAAAGAACAAGCATAGGTTAAAACCTATGTCCCGTCCACGCAAAAGAACCAAATACCGCTCGATATCGGCGTACAAACTCCGATGGATCGAGATAACATCATCAAACAACTTGTAGTTTAAAAACACATTACTTATACCATAAAACACGATTAAATCCATCGAAACCCTAAAATCTATCAAACTGTCCAATTTCGCAAAAACCCGAAAATGCCAATATACCGTTTTTCATCAAAACTTGACATTTAAATGAAACTAATGGTCATAAAACTCATTAATTAGCATTACTAGACTATACAAACCATTACTATATTTTTATTACACAAATTTATATAAATTTGAAATTTCTAGTTTACAACATTTAACAATTTTCAACATTTTCCAAGCAAAATACCACATTCCACCTCAAAACATGATTTTGCATAAATTAATGACTTAAACCACAATTTATGATGATAATGATATAATGAAACCAATATTATATTTTAAATCCCTTTTATTTAGAATTTTCCAAAATCTAGTTAACAAAATAATAGCATTTTATTACTATTTTCCAATTATCAATTGAATCTAGTGATCAAACTAAATTTTTCTTTCTATTAACATGTTAATATGCTCACTAAAACTACAATCTAATGATAGAAATCTTAATTGGAATTTTATAGTACCCATAAACATATTTTATAAAAAACTAGTTAGCTAAAAAGTATAATTAAATCAATTTTAGGTTAACAATTTACAACATATCATCCCTATAAGAATTTCCACTTCTAAATATGTTAAACTAATGATTATAACCCTCATTAATTAATAAAAATCATAACTTGATTTTTCAAACCCTAACTTGAATTTTAAAAGTAGTAAATAGAATTAATAGATTAAATCTAATTAAACTTTAAAAGAAATATCTAATAGAAATAAAATAAAAGAGAAGGATTTATACCTCCACAACCTCATGTCCAAACTTGAAAATGAGCCTCAAAAATACATGCTTTCCCACTCCAAATTCCATGTAAAGAAGAGTAGAGAATAAAGGGTATGAAAATATATATGATTTTGTGGAATTTTAATTGAATTTTTGATGTATTTTTGATGATTTTTGAATAAAAATGAGGTGGAAAATGGGGGGGGGGGGCTGCCATGGATGAGTTGTGGCCGGCCATAGGGAGGGAGAAAGAGAAAAGAGTGAAGAAAAGTGTGGAAGTTTCAAGAAAGAATCATCATTTAAAGTCTTTTCATGGTTTAATTAATTATTTATTTATTTATTTACTATAGCAACTCAAGAAAGCTCTAGAGATTAGGAAAAATTTGCAAATAATTTTTGCATGATACACACTAAATTCTAATATGCCATGGTTCATTTTTACAAATTAAAACCATTTAAATTTGTAATTTACACTAATTTAGTGTAAAAATAAAGCTTATGTTAATATTTAAAATAATTAATTTAGGAAATTTTTTTAATTAAACTAAAAATTTATAAGTGGCTAAATAAACACTATTTACTAGTAATTACATAATTAAATAGGTATTTTTGAATTTATAATGAAAAACAATCACGGTTTGGTTTTACGAAAAATACGTTTTACTTTACCGAAAATCCTAAAATTCACTTAAACATTTTTATTCATTTAATTATTTATTTAATTATTTTTAAAACGTTACAAATCCAAAGTTTCAGAAAATTTCCAGAGAAGGGGTTTGTTCGGGTTTTCCGGGTTCGATCGGACTTCAAACTTCGTCTAGACTTCGCCTAAAGCTCTAGCTTGGCTCTGATACCACTGTAGGGTTGCTTGGCACGCGCACAAGGGTCTACGAGGCATCAACCATGCCCGATTTAAAATTTAGCCGTGCCGAACAACCCGAATACGGAACTTTAAACTAGAGATTAGGCGAAAACTAACATGCTAAACATTTTAACACTAAGTGAGAGGGATTACAACCTTTGTAGATCCGGTCCTTCACTTCATATGCTCCGTGTTGTGGTCCCTTCGCTGCGATCATCGGGATCCAGACTCTCGAGAGGTTCCACGAAGAGAAAGACGCAACCTTTGCTTCCGATCTTCGATACTAAGATGATCTACCTTGAAGTTTCTTTAACACAAGCTAACACTCATGAAATGATGTGAACACCCTCATCTAAATGGCAAGGGAAGATGAGGATGATGAAGTAGGATTTTTGCTCTCTTTATTTATCTTTTTCTCATATTTATCCATCACAAAAATCAAAGCAAGAAACCATTTCAAGCAAAGAAGAAGAAGGAAGAAGATGAACAATATTAGAAAATCCTTTTGTGATGAACAGGAAAAGAAATGATATGATGAATAATGTAACCATGGTCAAACTAACCCTTGTAGAGATTTGACTAAGGTTAAAGGTTTGGTTAGGTTAAGGAAATATCTAGCATAATATCTTAACAAAGACGAAGAAAGAAAGCTTCTAGAAACTTCTAGAAAACCTTAACCCTAATCAAACCCTAACCAAGTTTAATCTCTACTAAACAAGTTGCATTAGTTATCATATCATGTTACAATATTATATATCACATATATAATATTTATCGTAACAAAATAAAATAATACAGTTAACATATATCGCATATATATCAATGTATTATCCGAGTGAGAAAAAGAATCTTTTAGTGAGCAAATACTAGTTAATGCAATTTAATATATCATATATACTATTATACATTAAATTATCGAATCAACACTTGATCCGACAATCCGGCTATATCGCATATAACCGACTAATATTTATCCGTACCGATTCATCGAATCAACACTTGATCCGATGACCCGGCTGATATCAAATATCGCGAGAATACAATACGGTATCACATATCGCATTATCCTCGGTCCCGCACATATCATATATGTGCTCCTACTCCGTTTTGCCTGAGTCAAGAAACCTCTGTGTAGGACTCAAAAGAATCGTCAATACGCCGGCAGTAGGTGATGATCATATCAAACACCCACAAGCTGCAAGCGGTCAGCTAAACGTAACAGCTACCCAGGTATTGAGCGCTCAGAAGATCAACAAGCAAGCCTGTACATTCTCCTACGAATCCAAACAGTAACAGTCCCATACAGTCCGGTCTCGTCGTCTGATATGTTGCATATCTCGCCTATGGGTGGTAAACGTCAGACCCCAGTAGCTTGATAAGTCGTGTCGATTTGAGGTCTATAACAGTTCGAGAAACTACTGATAACACTTACTAGTAAATCTCAGCAACCCTGGCCAGGGATTTCCGGTTATAGCCAATCGAACACAGCACAACATCAACTCCCTATACCGGGAGAGACGAATCCCCTCCTATCGCTCATTGCCTCCATGTGATTCGGGACTGTACCCAAAAGCCACCATTTTGCACGCCCTCTTGGACGTGGTATGATGGAAATCAAAGCACAGTGGGAATCACACAAGACTCTATGACGATCTCGGGTCGACAGACTACTCTGTACCAGTGTCACTGGAGAACTGCCATCTGACGTATGGTATAATACCATCTGGGAGTTCTCGGCGAGTCCGTCCAGTGTACCCAGTCTCCACTGAGCACCCGTACACCATCCTTGATGTCAAACACCGATGGATATGGGATCATCCATCGCCCATCATATGGGTCAAGATGCGTATACGCTAGTCTACTCTGGTGCATCGATGCCCTGTCTCGATACACCCTCGACTAGGAACAGTTATAGGATGTACTCGTCGACTACCGTGGCCCCACTAGTATGATCTCATCATAGTCCCAGTAGTCGAGTACATATCCTAAGGGCTTTATCAACATGTAATATAGAGACAATCAGAGTACATGTTAAGATAAAGTACAACCAGATAGCATACTATCATGTCGAGCAAGAAAGCCCTCCCTATATATGTCCTAGCATCCACTACAATATACATCGTATGTACAGTAATGGCCTCTAGGGCATACATATAACTAACATGAGCACCGATTGTATATCACACACACTGTCAATAATTGCTATGATACGCACAACACACATACATATATAATATTGTTTGGTTAGAGACATTGAGACATTGATTCATTTATGCATATGACATATAGCATACCTGTATACCTACATGCTTACACATATGCCTTGACATGCTTACATGCTAGTTACCTATATACCTATATGGTATTGTACCATTAGTGATAGGTATATACATATATGAGATATGTAGGTTTCCTAGGCACTCCCAAGAGGTCTCACAAGGCATCAACCATGCCCGTTTCAAAAAATACGGTGCCGATAAACCCTAGACTACGGATCGTTAGCTAGATGTCTAGGCGAAAAAATAACAAGTTAACACTTAACTAAGAGATACGGAAATACAACTTTGTAGATCCAGTCCTCCACCTCCACAGCTCCGAGATGAGGTCCTCTCTGCTGTCCAAATCAAATCCGGGCTCTAGCGTCGGCTTCATCGGAGAATGGACGGGCTAGGTCGTCGACGACGTGCCGAAGATGATCTACGTCGAAGCATCACTAGATCGAGCTCCACCTTCACCAAGTCTTGAAAACTTGTGAAGGAAACACACTCTACTACTTGGCAAGAGGTAGAGGATGAAGAAATAGGAAGTGGGTAGACTTTAGTTTTGGATTTCTCACTCATTTCCATCAATCACCATTAATGGAGCTTGCTTTCTTCACTTGAAGATGAAGAAGAAGAAGAAGATAAAGTTATGATAAGTTAATTAGAAAATAGAAAATAAAAGAATACTTATCATAATCAACCATGGTCAAGTGTAGAGAATTAACTAAGGTTAGATTAATGGTTAGGGTTAAAGATAAAGACAAAGTGGTCACTTTGGTCAAAGCTTCATGAAGCTTCAAAAAGCTTCATGAAAGAAAATAAAATAAAGAAACCATTTTGCTTTTCTTTTATGCTTTTATCAATATCCAAAATGAATAAACAAATAATAAAATGAAAAAGCAAAACCCTAATCATTAAGGTAACCATGGTTCAATTCTATACACTTAACCAAAGAAGCATGCATCATCAAACATGATACAAACATGTGCACAAAAGTATATCACATATACAACTTGCACATCCGAGCGAGAAAATCCATTTAAAGTGAACCGATACTAGTTAATGCAAACTAATATATCAAATATATAATTATACATTAAATCATTAAATCAACACTTGATTTAATGATCCGGTCATATCGCATATAACCGACTAATATCTACAGTAACATCTGATCGAATCAACCCTTGATCCGATAACCCGGCTATAACGCATATAACCGATCAATGTCACAAATCGCGAGAATCAAATACAGTATCACATACTGGTATCATTCTTGGTCCCGCACATATCTCATATGCGCTCCTATTTCGTTTCGCTTGAGCCAGGAAACCTCTGTGTAGGACTCTAAAGACTCGTCAATACGCCGGCAGCAGATGATGATCATATCAAGCACCCACAAGCCGCAAGCGGTCTGCTAAACGTAACGGCCACCCGGGTATTGAGCGATCAGAAGATCGACGAGCAAGCCCGCTCACACTCCTGTGAATCCAACCAGTAACACTACCGTACAGTCCGGTCTGATCGTCTGATATGTCGCATATCTTGCCTAGGGATGGTAAACGTCAGACCCCAATAGCTCGATAAGTCGTGTCGATATGAGGTCTATAACAATTCGAGAAACTACTGGTAACACTTACCAGTAAATCTCAGCAACCCTGGCCAGGGATTTCCTGTTATAGCCAATCGAACACAGCGCAACATCTACTCCCTATACCGGGAGAGACGAATCCCCTCCTATCGCTCATTGCCTCCATGTGACTCGGGACTGTACCCAAAAACCACCGTTTTGCACCCCCTCTTGGACGTGGTAAGATGGAAATCAAAGCACAGTGGGAACCACACAAGACTCTATGACGATCTCGGGTCAACAGACTACTCTGTACCAGTGTCACCAGAGAACTGCCATCTGACGTGAGGTATAATACCATCTGGGAGTTCTCGGCGAGTCCGTCCAGTGTACCCAGTCTCTACTGAGCACCCGTATATCTCCTCTGATGTCAAACACTAATGGATATGGGATCATCCATCGCCCATCAGTATGGGTCGAGAAGGTACACGCTAGTCTACTCTGGTATATCGATGCCCCGTCTCGATACACCCACGACTAGGGACTTTGAAGGATGTACTTATGGACTACCATGTCCCCACTAGTATGATCCGCATCATAGTCCAGGTAGTCAAGTACACATCCTAAGGGCTTTACCAACATGTAACAGAGAGACAATCAGTATACACGTTAAGGTAAAGAGTAACCAGATAGCATACTATCATGTCGAGCAAGAAAGTCCTCCCTATATATGTCCCAGCATCCACTACAATATACATCCAATGTACAGTAATGGCCTCTAGGGCATACATATAACTAACAATCTCCCACTTGCACTAGGGCCATCTGTAGCAGTGGTTGCAGTATCTTATACTCAACCATCCCATAAAAGTCTCTCTCTGGGAACAGGCCTCCGTGAGTGGATCCGCCGTGTTGTCCTCTGAGTCTACTCTCCTAACCTCGATCACCCTGGAGATCAACCATCTCCATGATCAAGTGATACTGCCTTAGAATATGTCTGGATCACTGATGGGACCGGCGTTCCTTGGCATAAGCCACAACTCCATTGTCTCACAATGGTAGGAACGTAGTTCATCTCATGAACCAATATACACCCAAACAGCCTCTTTGGTAGCATCTTAAGTAGCGATGTATCCTGCCTTTATCGTCTAGTATGCCACGGTATCTAGCTTGGAACTCTTCCAACATACCGTCCCTTTACTGAGGGTAAAGACAATGCCTGCGACTGACATTCAGTCGTCTTTATCACCCTGGAACCCTTCCAGTGATTCTCCCCAGGATCGATTGATACCATCTCACTACAACTAGTGAGAATCCTAACATCCAATTAAATCTATCTCATAGATCCAAAACTCAGGATTTAGGAGGTATCAGTTTGATCCTATATGGAGAATCATAGTGATAAGCGGAGATTGATCGAGCGTAGCATAGGAAACTTCTTCCCTATCAAGAGTATGTCATCCACGTACTCTACGAGGATCGTCACCATACTCCCTACTACCTTTTTGTATATACAAGGTTCATCTACCATTTTGATGATGTCAAACTCTTTGACTACTACATCAAAACAGACGTTCCAACTCCGCGATGCCTGCTTTATCATATAAAACATCTTGCACACGTTTCTGCTGCTCCCACTGTCTACGAGGCCTTCTGGCTGTGTACTTATAGACGCACTCTTCTAAAACATCATTTAGAAAAGCAGTCATGGCACCCAAATGCCAGATATCGTAGTTATGGTATGTAGCCGTGGCAAGTAGGATCTGGATGGACTTAAGCATAGCTACTTGAAAAGGTTTCATCATTATCCGTACCTGGTCAATGATGCAAACTTTTAACAAGTCTAGCTTTGAAAGTCTCAACTTTTCCATGTACACCAAGTAATCTTCTCAAGATATACTTGCTCCTGATGGGGATTTAACCCTTCAGATATAGCAGCTAAAGTCCATACTTTGCTGGTGTATAAGGATTCCATCTCAGATCACTAAGCATCCAGCCATTCTTACAGAGTCTTACTCCTGATGGCCAGCTCGAAGCTGGTTGGGTCATCATCTCATGATGCAGTCCTCGCTCCCACTGTCATAGAGAAACCGAAGTATCTCTCAGGTGGGTGAGGAACCCTACTAGATCGGCGGAGAGGCTGAGGTTCGTTGGTTACTACTGAATCCTTCGGTTCTACCAAATCATCAGCTGCTGTTTGTATAGCTGGAACCTTTCCAGTTGTACATAACAGACCTTGCCTCGAGCTTGTCCGGATTTTGCTTTTAGACATAGGCCGGACAACCCCAAATCATAACTAGCTTAAGACATGGGCTCTTCCCATACCATATCTCATATGGAGTGGTAGGCTTCTGATTTGATATGAACCCTATTCAATAGGTATGCAGCTTCTCAAGTGCATAACTCCCAAAAGGAAATAGGTATCTCAGTAGTACTCATCACAGAGCACACCTTATCATATAGGGCGTGATTGCTCCGCCCTGATATACCATCGTGCTATGGTGTATACAGAGGAGTAATGCTGAGAGAGAGTCTCATTCTTCTTTAGAATAGTCCAGGATTTTCGTGCTCAAGTATTCTCCTCCCTGATCTCATCATAGGACATAATACTTATACCCGTATTTTGGTTCTCTACTTCTAACTTATATTCTGTGAATATCTCAAAAGGTTCGGACTTGTGTTTCAACAAGAACATATGTCTGAATCTAAAGAGATCGTCAGAGAACGTAATGAAGTAAAAAGAACCACTCCCGGCATGTGTAGACAGGAGACCTTACATACATCATCATGTATCAGTCCCAAGAGTTCACTAACTCTTTCTCTGTTTCCAATAAACAGAGCTGTGATCATCTTATCTTTGTGACATGACTGGCGAGTTTCACAAGATGTAAATTCAAACTAATTTAAATATGCATATTTATGTAACTCCAGCTAGTCGGGTCGCATTGATATGACCTAGTCTACAATACCTCAAGAAGAATCCGTTCATTTCTGAACTCTTCCTCTTGTGTGTGTTCTATATACTAAGAACTGTAGTTTGATTTAGAACGTCAATGCTTTTAGACAACGTGCCTGAACCGATCAACTTTTGATATAGGAAATATTCAAAACATTATCCATCAATACAAAATTATATCCTTTCTTTTCCAATAAAGAGAGTGATATGATTTGGTATATCAGGTTCGGTATCTAATAACATTCGTTCAGAATCAATGTATTGGTAATACAGGGTGACAGTGACCAACAGACTTGGCTGCAACTCTTGCCCCGTTTTCTGTCTCATGAAACTTATCACCCGTTCTCAGTTTTTCTACCCTTTTGTAGCCCTATGTAACATATTACATATCTGGGATCCTGATCCGGTATCATATACCAAGGATGCGGAGGATACTGAGAAACAGTTCTGTATAATGAACACACCTGAAGATGATGCATCGGCATGCACTCTCTTCGTTTGGGCGGCACGGGAATTCAGGTAATCCCCAATTTCCTGCTCTATCTTATAACAATTATAAGTTGGAGCGGGACCAACGTTCCCCAGCTCAGTATAACAAGCGGGTTCGGTCAATTATCCGTATTATTATCTTGATTAAGGCGTGACATGGTCGCTACCAGGAGAGAGAGAGAAGAAAACACTCAGCGTGCGCTCTTTCAAGAATAGATTGGTTATTATTTTATCTAATCAGGATGGCTCCCACTGCTTTTTATCAAATCTTCCTTCAAACCCTAAAAGGAAAGACTAGCCGGGATTAATTACACACTACAAGTTCGCCAATCTTTCAGCCAGGCCAGTGTCGGTACATTGAGGGAGGTCCCCCGTGCTTTCGCACGAACCTAATTAATTTAAACCTCGTTTTCCCAGAGGCGTAACCCCGTTGACACCTTTCTAGACACCTACTTGATCGGCTAATTGTAATGTATAAAACTCTCCCAGGAGTAACTCTTACTCTCAGTGGGTATCGGGATCCAACTATCTCATAGAAGGTATGCAATCTCATTGCAAATTTCAACACTAGAAATTCCCGATAATATTTTGCCCCGAACGATCTATGACCTTGACAAGGTCAACAAACCATAGACCGCAAGTCAAGTTTAACCCGTCATTTCTTGATTGAATCAAACCCACCCGCACGACCCTTGACAAGGTCAACAAGGCCGCACGACTACCCTAACCCAATCTGCATCATATGCATAAGCAGATAAATACTGGTTAGCTACCGCACACTGCGCCTTGACATGGTCAACAAACCCAGCACGAATACTAAACATGATTTATCTGAAATGACGGAGGGCTACGATAGGTTTTTCTGAAAACCTATTGCGTAATGAACTTGATATCGTTGTAGGATCGAATGATTTTGAAATGGAGTGCTTCTGAGACTTTTCTAGTTTTGCTAAAGGAGTCACTCCCGGTGAAGGGATCGTCGGTCCTTTCCTCGTCGAATGAGGTGCGGGATATATCATATATATCACTGTGCAAAGCAAAAACACTTAAAAGCAATCAAAAGACAAACCGAGTGTGTAGCATCTGCCAGTTATTGCTAAAGGAGTCACTCCCGGTGAAGGGATCTCGGTCCTTTCCTTATCGAATAAGGTGCAGGATATATCACATATACCGCTGTGCAAAGCAAGAACTGTAGCTACCTGTTTTAATTTTGAAATTCGATTCTGCAACATCTTAGGTTTCTTTTATTTCATTAATCTCATTAATGAAGTCCCATCATTTAAATACCTAAACATCACAGATAAATACGACGTACACTTATGCCATCCGCATTCGCCTCGATGTCCCCTCGTACACCGTTAGGTTAGGTAACTAACGGCAGAGCAGGGCAGGGCTAGCGCGGGTGTAAAACATAAGTAACGTCTATATAATATATCATATATACTATATACTGTATCTATCACAGAACATCACATGATCACGTCACAGATATCGCAGCAGAATAATCATATGAAATATTGGATATACTAGGACGTTTGTGTTTTCAATACGAGCCAGTATAAAACACGGATTCCACGGTCGTGATGAATAGCCAAACCCACACCCCTAGACCCTTACGAGGGTGGCAAGCAACCCTACCAATTCTAGAGTTAGGAGACCCGGACTCGACTCCTCGAGTTGGTCTCCCACTGGACTCCAGAACCCGGTTACTTGTGCCCTCCTCCTTGGGTCTATCCTAGTGCGGAAAAGTAAATAATATACAAGGGTGACAACTTCCGCAACCTGGAAGCGCCCCAATAAAAGAATATTACATACAGATTTTTACATGAATGAAAATGAAAAACACTCATCTCACATAAAAACCCCCGGCTATTCAAACACGACGATCCAATATAACATATCCAGCAACTCATAACATCACATGTCATCAACGTAAGTAAATATGCGCATCCCAATTGTCGTTGACATATAGCAACGAAACCGGCGATATCACATATTACACTTACGGTCACAGAAAAGAAAGTGTAAAACTACAACAGTTGGAATCCGCAACCACCTCAGACATCACATGCCTGACCAAATGAATTCCTTAGACATCGCATGCCTAACAATTATAAACCCCGCATTTTAGTCTCATTATCGAAAACTCTTTTCAATATCAAGTCGGGCAATTCAACAAGATTCCCGACATCTTGATCGAATGCTCGTCGTAAACTTCAGTAGACGGCCGCACCCCCGATGCCGTCGACGAAGTGCACCAAGGCGGAACACCGCTACCGTGAGCACCCGAACGGATGCTTTCGGCGACGGGGTTCTCCTACAGTCACTTGGTCGGGGCTATGGAGTGAGGCTGTCTATTAAGTTTACCCGGCGAGTATCCGCGTACGCTACGTGATTGCGACAGACTTTTGATCACATCAAAATTCCGTGGCAACCGATCAAGTGAGACTAAACTGCTATGTTTATAACATTCATTTAGTTATCTCATAACTTTTTGTGAATTCCAATTATTGTATCCCATTCCGGATAAATAGAAAATGATAAACTTTCCGATCGAACAGTCAAACACCCAAGTTTTCCCGATACAGCTCAACACATGAAATAAGTCTAACAACATTCAGTTCGTGCCTCTGTACCAACGGTCCAGCCGTAGAAGGGTCAAGCCAACGCCTCACATGTGGCACGCCGTACTGCCCCAAACCCTAAGGTTCAAAGGGCTGTTCAAGACGGTCACATAATCGAGTTAAGGTTTGTTGTCTTCTAGAGGGTCCATCGAGTTACTTGCACTACTTAGAACGTCTTTAAACTACGGAAAAATCCAACACTTGGAAATTTCCCGACAGGGGAAAAATTGGGTATTTATATCCGGTCGAACTTTTTAACATATTCTAAAATTTATCCGGAAAGCCACACAGACAAAATTTGATACTCCGATCGAATATACGAAGTCCCAACACTACCCCAGAAAATTCAACTCTTGAATAAATACTAAAAATTTCCAGAAGACTCAGCATTACAAAACAAGAATTACTGTGCAAGCCACGTGCTGTAACTCAACAGAGTGGCCGCGGAACCGCCGCGAATCCCATGGTGGGGGCCGCGGTTCCGCGCCTCTGTAGTCGAGTTATTATCACGTGCTTCACAGTAACTCATGCAATTACCTGTTGAATTTTTTGGTAATTTTTAATCTGGAAAAATCCACGTTTTCAGAAAAAGTACAGAGAGCAATTTGTATTGGGGTTTCGGGTTCGTTCGGAATTCAAATTCCATCTGGACTTCGCCTAAGGCTCTAGCTAGGCTCTGATACCACTGTAGGGTTCCTAGGCACTCCCAAGAGGTCTCACAAGGCATCAACCATGCCCGTTTCAAAAAATACGGTGCCGAGAAACCCTAGACTACGGATCGTTAGCTAGATGTCTAGGCGAAAGGATAACAAGTTAACACTTAACTAAGAGATACGGAAATACAACCTTTGTAGATCCGGTCCTCCACCTCCACGGCTCTGAGATGAGGTCCTCTCCGCTGTCCAAATCAAATCCGGGCTCTAGCGTCGGCTTCATTGGAGAATGGACGGGCTAGGTCGTCGACGACGTGCCGAAAATGATCTACGTCGAAGCATCACTAGATCGAGCTCCACCTTCACCAAGTCTTGAAAACTTGTGAAGGAAACACACTCTACTACTTGGCAAGAGGTAGAGGATGAAGAAATAGGAAGTGGGTAGACTTTAGTTTTGGATTTCTCACTCATTTCCATCAATCACCATTGATGGAGCTTGCTTTCTTCACTTGAAGATGAAGAAGAAGAAGAAGATAAAGTTATGATAAGTTAATTAGAAAATAGAAAATAAAAGAATACTTATCATAATCAACCATGGTCAAGTGTAGAGAATTAACTAAGGTTAGATTAATGGTTAGGGTTAAAGATAAAGACAAAATGGTCACTTTGGTCAAAGCTTCATGAAGCTTCAAAAAGCTTCATGAAAGAAAATAAAATAAAGAAACCATTTTGCTTTTCTTTTATGCTTTTATCAATATCCAAAATGAATAAACAAATAATAAAATGAAAAAGCAAAACCCTAATCATTAAGGTAACCATGGTTCAATTCTATACACTTAACCAAAGAAGCATGCATCATCAAACATGATACAAACATGTGCACAAAAGTATATCACATATACAACTTGCACATCCGAGCGAGAAAATCCATTTAAAGTGAACCGATACTAGTTAATGCAAAGTAATATATCAAATATATAATTATACATTAAATCATTAAATCAACACTTGATTTAATGATCCGGTCATATCGCATATAACCGACTAGTATCTACAGTAACATCTGATCGAATCAACCCTTGATCCGATAACCCGGCTATAACGCATATAACCGATCAATGTCACAAATCGCGAGAATCAAATACAGTATCACATACTGGTATCATTCTTGGTCCCGCACATATCTCATATGCGCTCCTATTTCGTTTCGCTTGAACCAGGAAACCTCTGTGTAGGACTCTAAAGACTCGTCAATACGCCGGCAGCAGATGATGATCATATCAAGCACCCACAAGCCGCAAGCGGTCTGCTAAACGTAACGGCCACCCGGGTATTGAGCGATCAGAAGATCGACGAGCAAGCCCGCTCACACTCCTGTGAATCCAACCAGTAACACTACCGTACAGTCCGGTCTGATCGTCTGATATGTCGCATATCTTGCCTAGGGATGGTAAACGTCAGACCCCAATAGCTCGATAAGTCGTGTCGATATGAGGTCTATAACAATTCGAGAAACTACTGGTAACACTTACCAGTAAATCTCAGCAACCCTGGCCAGGGATTTCCTGTTATAGCCAATCGAACACAGCGCAACATCTACTCCCTATACCGGGAGAGACGAATCCCCTCCTATCGCTCATTGCCTCCATGTGACTCGGGACTGTACCCAAAAACCACCGTTTTGCACCCCCTCTTGGACGTGGTAAGATGGAAATCAAAGCACAGTGGGAACCACACAAGACTCTATGACGATCTCGGGTCAACAGACTACTCTGTACCAGTGTCACCAGAGAACTGCCATCTGACGTGAGGTATAATACCATCTGGGAGTTCTCGGCGAGTCCGTCCAGTGTACCCAGTCTCTACTGAGCACCCGTATATTTCCGCTGATGTCAAACACCAATGGATATGGGATCATCCATCGCCCATCTGTATGGGTCGAGAAGGTACACGCTAGTCTACTCTGGTATATCGATGCCCCGTCTCGATACACCCACGACTAGGGACTTTGAAGGATGTACTTATGGACTACCATGTCCCCACTAGTATGATCCGCATCATAGTCCAGGTAGTCAAGTACACATCCTAAGGGCTTTACCAACATGTAACAGAGAGACAATCAGTATACACGTTAAGGTAAAGAGTAACCAGATAACATACTATCATGTCGAGCAAGAAAGTCCTCCTTATATATGTTCCAGCATCCACTACAATATACATCCAATGTACAGTAATGGCCTCTAGGGCATACATATAACTAACAAGATATAGCTACATGTACATCTTGCATACATACTTACACTTATACCCGGAGGGTATAATACATCATTACTGATAAGTAGATACATATACCTTGCTATCCCTATATGTTTACACATATATCTGGCTATAGCTACATGTTCACCAATATTTGACATTGTATGGACTTGGAGAAATTAGGAACTGCATGATATACATGATATATATATATATATATATATATATATTACCTTTTTTGGTAGTTAAATAGCGGTTTTTCCTTTATATGCTCATACTACTCATGTTGCATATATTACATTCATGGATTTCATATGATGTTCTCTGATATTTTTACTCCTAAGTATATATATAACAGTGGAATGGGACGTTGTTATATATGCATATATATGTATTAGTGGAATGGGACGCTAATATATATGTATTGATTCATGCAGTTATACTTATTCATTACTTGATTTTTTCTGGATTTGAGGACCGTGGTTGTTTCATGAAATTATGCATTATTTGAAAAACCCTGTTTCTCTTGATATGATATTTCAGCTTCCACCATGAGATTTCTCGGTTCTGAGCATATATATATCCCATGCGAGGAGGTGTCGTGGGCCTTGTGCGGGTACATGGTGGAACCCGGTTGGTTCTCTGGAGCAAGATGATCGACGGTACATGCCGATGAGCCTGGCAGGGGGCGTTTGCCATCCGGTGATAGTATTTGTACTCGACGGATATCTGGGGGATATCGATCGAGGTTATATACGTACATGCCTTACATATTTCGGGTGGTGCTTACCCAAGTTCATTGGATGTACGTACATGACACAGGGGGGCCAGTCCCAGGTGATGGCGCCTTAGATTTGAGTATTTTGTGTCGATGCTAGACACTTGTTTTCATGATGTTTTTGGGTGTAGATATTGGAAACTCAGGTGTAATACCTTAGGATGTGTTTAGTGACTAATTATATTTAAATAATGGGTTTTTAATAAAAAGTTTACCAAATTGGGTTTTAAATATTTTTCCTAATTTAATAGATATTTTTCTAAAATTTTCCTAGGCTTGGACACACATGTGCATGTAAACTAGGGTTTTTAAATAGGATAATACCATGATTAGTAACCATGGTGGGTTAATCATGGGGATTAAGTCTTTTTGGTTTTAATTAAGTTTAATTAGTTATTTAATGGTTGCTATAATTTAATTCCTTTGGGTGTTGACTTGGTGAGGGTGAGAGAAAGAGAAGGCATCATAGCAAAAGCCATGCTTGCAATTAATGAAGAGAGAGAGAGGAGAGGTTGACATTGGGTTATGATTTCCTCTCATTTGTTTTGTTCCTTCTCTTAACCCCACTCACACACACACAGACCCTTACCTCTTCATCCACAGCAGCAAGCATCCACAGCAGCAGCAGCAGACTTCACAGCAGCAGCAACAAGCATCTCAGCAACAGCGACAGCAACAGCACCAGTAGCAGCAGTTAGCAGCAGCAACAGCCACAACTCCAGCTGCAGCTCCTTCCCTTCACTTCTTCTTCTTCCTCCAGCTCCCTAGGATCGAGTGTGGGGTATATTTCCTAAACTTACTCCCTAGTTTACTTGTTTAGTGTAGTTTTTCTTCGGTTAGTGGTTATTCATGCGATTTAGTGCGTATGAGGTGTTTAGTAGGAACCTTGGCCAAGTGATGTATGTTTTGGTGTTAGTAAGTTGCTAGAGTGTTGTTAGGGCCATATTAACCCAGCTTAAACCCCAATTGCACTAAAATACCACCAGATCCCTATTTGATGCAAATTCATCGTTTTTAAGTAAAATTTGAGTTTCTGAAAACTGCTATCGACCCGGTGAGTTCAGAATAAATTTGAGAAGACTGCAGTATAGTTGTTAGGTGCTGATACTCCAGGTAGAACCCGACCCCCAAACTCCGTACAGTGGCCGCCGAAAAATTCTATCTGGCCGCAATTTGTGGCCAGATGGGTAGGGTTTGGGTTGGGGTTTGGTCCTATGGGTGTCTTCTGCTGTGTGGAGTTTTATGATATATATATTTTTGTAAAATAAGTTCTGTATAAAAATATGGGACTAAATACCTGTTTTTCCGTATTTCTAAAACCTTCACGACACGCGTAATAAGTGTGTGGGTTTGGGGTTTCTGCGTATCGCGACGTGTCAGGGTAGTTTCAGGCGCGTGATCACACGTTTTAGCGTATCGAGCACACGCGTGATTGGTTTGCGACACGGGTTTCTAGTTGACCGTAATATCACGTTTTTATGGATTTGAGCTTATGTGTGATATATTGTGTAATTCTAGGTTCGCAGGCGAGTGAGACGGACGCGGCGAAGAAGGGGAAGCAAGTCGTCGGCTACACTTAGCGTGAGACTTCGGTGAGTAGATTTAACATCTACGGGGATATCGCCCGCATGGCGTTATGCGTCAGGGCTAATAGGACCTTATTATTATATGTTGCATTTACCTTATGGACTGTCATTGCATATTGCCTTCCCTGCTGTATGTATGCTTAGAATTGATAGAACACCGCACTATTACTAACGGTTCATGTTGCATGAGCACTACTATGAATGTTACACACACACCTTTAGTAATTGCCATGATACACTCACTGTAGAACTGTCATGATTTTATTGCTGTAGTTCATTTCACATATGATTCGATATGATTTTCATGGAAATTAGGAGCCGCATGATATCTTTAAAAACGGAAACTATCATTAAAAGCGATTTTCCCTTATACCTATATCATGGATTGATGTACATAGCACATCGCATTGGATTTACTTCTTGGTGTTGGATTTTCATATGATTTCTGGTTTTGAGGACCGTGAGATTTTTAAGAAAAGATGCACTATTTGAAAACCCGGTTCATCGTGATATGATATTTTGGTGCGTCCACCACGCGTTTTCTCGGTGCTGAGACGTGTGCTTGAAACCCGTTTCGAGGAGTTGGATGATCCGTTTGCGGGTTCGTGGTGGACCCGGTATGGTTCCCCGGGGTGAGAAATGTTTTTCGTGGAGTAGACGATGAGCCTAGTAGGGTGGCGAGTACCTACCGGTGATTGGTTGGACCTGGCGGTTATCCGGAGGATATTGACCAGAGTCGAGAGATGGATACGGGATGATCCGTACTGCCGGGGCCTAGGGCCAATACCGCAGACGGAGCCCGTGGGCCGATCCGGACTGACGGAGTCCGATATATGAGGATTTGCGTGTCGATGCTGGACACGAGTATTTTATGATATTTTGAGTGCCGATGTTGAGCACTCGTGATTTCTTAGAGATTTACAGGATTTGAGGGCCGAGGGGTGTGCCGGTGCCTGAGTTATTTGGGATTTGGGTGCAATTGTGGGCACCGATTATTTTCCACGTTGATATTCCGTGTAGATGTTGTTTATCCCAGGCTCAGCATTGATTGTCATATATCTCATCCTGTAGTTATTTTACCTGACAGAGCATTTGCATGATTATTGCACCTACTGCTTGTAGCATATAGATCTTACTTGCTGGCATTTGATAGAGTAGCGCAGTACGTGCATGCTCGCGATTACCTTTATATGTTATCTCTATTCACGAGTTGGCTACTCACCCCCGTTGTGCCACAGTATTTGCAGGTTGCCCTTCAGAGTAGTCACGGCAGGCTGCCTTTTGCATCTTTAGTCTACAGATACCACTACAGTTGGTGTGAGAGCCGTTTTGCATTTTAGGTGGGTTGTGGTATCTGATTACTTTATTGTACTCCTTTTGTATCTAGTATTCTCCATCTACCATTTATGTACTGGACTTAGATACTGTGTGAGGACGATGTTGTATATTTTGTACTCTGGTGTCGAGCTCGTGGGAGCCGACTGTTTTTATATGCAGTTTATATTCTGTGATGTTTACTTATTGCTCATTCTTCGCTACGGCGTCGTATATTACTCTTGTGATGATGGTTTCCGCCATTGGGCGTGATTGCTCCCGTTTGGGAATGTTTTGTTTCATTATATCTCATTTTTACTCATATCCTCTTTTACACCCGGCCTCGTGGCTACTTTTACAAGGAAATGCTTCCAAAATTATTTAAATGATTAAGTAACTTTAAAAGAACTTGTTGAATTATTTAGGGTTTTCTAAATGTTTTAACTAAATGTTTTCAACACTCACTATTTTTAAATGGTTTTGATTTCTGGGTTCGGCTTACTTAGTCGCGTTACGTCTGTAGACGTAGCGTGGTTAAGTGCCGGTCACGAGTCAAAATATTCGGGTCGTGACAAAGTTGGTATCAGAGCGTAGGTTTTACCTTCGGAGTGTAGGATGACCCTGATATGATAGAGTAGGTAGCTGCAGCAGGGTAGCGTAGCGTGTGTATGTTCCGCGGCATACTCACGACACGGTACTCCGCCTACGCGACCTTTGGAATTATTGATTTAAAAATCCTTCTTGAATACATACATTCTTGCGATTCGATTTTCGTATTCTCATCGGATCCTACTTTCCTTTTCAGCCACTATGCCGCCAAAGACTACTAGGGCGCAGAGAGCGGCCGCGAGGGCCGAGATTCGAGTGGACTCGTCCGAGGCGAGGACTGATCCGGGAAGTGTAACCGTTGTACCCGAGCAGACTGTTCCTCCTATGACACTTCGAGCTAGTTGAGACACTTCGAGCACAGCGGCCAGAGGTAGCTCCTCCCGCCGCAGGTACTGCGATGGTACCGACCGCACAGCCAGTTGCCCCTGCAGCCACTGAGGTGATTACTGTATCGTTATCAGAGTTTATGAGGCTGAAGCCTCCGGTCTTCACAGGCACCGATACAGTCGAGGACCCCCAGTCCTTCATTGATAGGATGGCCCGGATATGCCGTTCCCTCAGATGCGCAGATGCGAGATGGGTCGAGTTCGCGAGCTTTCGCCTGGAGGGTCTTGCGCAGAAGTGGTGTGATTCAGTTGAGAAGGGCAGAGCAGCAGGTCTTCCTTCTATGACCTGGACGGAGTTCGTGACAGTATTTCTAGCCCGTTTCCTTCCCCAGAGTGTTAGGGATGCCCGAGCATGCAGATTTGAGTCCTTGCGCCAGACGCCAGAGATGACAGTGGCAGAGTATGACGTACTGTTTACAGAGCTAGCAGCTTATGCCCCGTATTTAGTGGCTACCGAGGAGTTGCGAGTCAAGAGATTTGTTCGAGGCCTGCTTACACCATTATTCCTTGCGATCAGCGCGCAACACTACGAGACTTACGCAGCAGCTGTAGATGCAGCCTTATTGGTCGAGGAGCGCCTGGCTGAGACTTCGGCAGTTCCAGAGCCGAAGAGAGTTCGTACTGGTATATCCGCATGGAGACAGACATTCAGATGCCGCGACAGGTATCGTTTAAGTACGGGGAGTGGCAGAGATTTAGGATGGGGCCAGATGTTTAGTTCGTATCCACGAGAGAGTCAGCAGTCGTCGTGGGGTTGCTTTAGATGCGGCAGTATACTTCACCTCGTTAAAGATTGTCCCGAGACACACCGAAGGGAGGCGGCAGCACCGCATGTTACTTTACCACCTTCACCACCCCAGAGGGCTTTGCCTGTTGTACCAACCGTTGCTCCGTGCCAGAACATACACAGAGGGGTCGTGGGCGTGGAGGAGTTGCTCAGAGAGGGCGAGATGATCGAGGCAGAGGGCAGTCAGTCACAGGTGGAGGACAGGCGCGGGTTTTGCTTTGACGCATCAGGATGCCCAGGCATCCAATGCGGTGGTTTCAGGTATCCTTCCAGTATGTTCAGTTGATGCACACGTGTTGTTCGGTCCCGGATCCACGCACTCGTACGTATCCACACACTTTGTGCCGAGTTTGGGTAGAGAGTCCGGTTTGCTTGATCAGCCGCTTGTTGTGACCACTCCTGTGGGAGAGTCATTTGTTGCTAGGCACGTGTTTCGATCCTGTACCGTCTATATTGGCGAGAAAGAGTTGCCTGTCGACTTGATCCTTCTGGAGATGTTGGACTTCGACGTTCTTTTGGGCATGGATTGGTTAGCCACGTGCTATGTTTCCGTGCACTGCCATGAGAAGACAGTTAGATTCTGTTTTCCCAGTGAGTCGGTTTTTGTTGTGTTGGGAGACAGTGGTGCCGCCCCTCACAGTGTGATTTCTTCTTTTCGCACTGGACAGCTTTTGAGGAAGGGATGTCAGGGATTTCTCGCCTATGTTTGCGATGCTTGCGCTATGGAGGTTCCATTGGATCAGGTTCCGGTTGTTAGCGAGTTTCCTGATGTGTTCCCTGACGAGCTTCCTGGGTTACCGCCCGAGCGCGACATTTCTTTCTGTATTGATTTGGTTCCTGGCTCGGGGCCTATTTCCATACCGCCTTATCGGATGGCCCCGGTAGAACTTCGAGAGTTGAAGGGTCAGTTGCAAGATTTACTGGATAAAGGACTTATTCGACCCAGTGTTTCTCCTTAGGGTGCTCCAGTCCTGTTCGTCAAGAAGAAGGATGGCAGTTTGCGTCTGTGTATCGACTACCGCCAGCTGAACAGGGTGATAGTGCGGAATAGATATCCCTTGCCACGTATCGACGATTTGTTCGACCAGCTCCAGGGGGCAGGATACTTTTCGAGGATCGATTTATGATCGGGCTATCATCAGCTGCGGGTTCGACAGGAGGACATTCCTAGGACAGCTTTCCGTACGCGCTACGGCCATTATGAGTTTTTGGTGATGTCGTTCGGACTCACCAATGCGCCAGCAGCATTCATGGACTTGATGAACCGTATTTTCCGGCCATATTTGGATCTGTTCATCATAGTGTTCATTGACGATATCTTGGTGTATTCCCGGAGTAGCGAGGAGCACGAGCAGCACCTGCGGATTACACTGCAGACTTTGAGGGAGTACCAGCTTTATGCGAAATTCTCCAAGTATGCTTTCTGGCTGGATAGCGTAGACTTCTTGAGGCATGTGATTTCACGAGATGGTATATGTGTGGACCCGAGGAAGATTGAGGCCGTTCAGCGTTGGCCCAGACCCACATCGGTTACGGAGATTCGCAGCTTTTTGGGGTTGGCCGGTTACTACAGGCGCTTCGTGCAGGACTTCTCCCGTATTGCTACACCGTTGACCAGGTTGACCCGGAAGAGAGTTCCTTTCGATTGGACGGAGGAGTGCGAGCACAGTTTTCAGCAGATTGGCAGATATTATGCGACAACCGGGTACAGTTCGAGTTCACGCCGATTGGAGGACAGATAGCGCATGTCCGTGCACGCCCACAGTTGATTGACCGTATACATTAGGCACAGCGCAGTGATGACCGATGTTCAAAGATCATGGCACAGATTGGACAGGGCAGATTTTCCGAGTTCGTGATCGATGATCAGGGGATACTACGATTTGGGACCAGACTGTGCGTACCAGATATTGAGGGACTGAGGCGTGAGATTCTTTAGGAGGCACATCGATCGGTGTACAACGTCCATCCCGGTTCCACCAAGATGTATCGTGATATGAGAGATGTTTACTGGTGGGAAGGAATGAGAAGGGACATCGCAGATTTTGTGTCGAGATGCCTGACTTGTCAGCAAGTCAAGGCTGAGCACCAGAGGCCCGGGGGAGAGCTACAGCCGTTACCCATTCCGGAGTGGAAATGGGAGCAGATCTCTATGGACTTCATTGTGGGTCTACCCAGGACTAGTCGAGGGTATGACTCCATCTGGGTGATCGTGGATCGTTTGACGAAAGCGGCTCACTTCCTACCAGTGAAGACGACTTTCGGATTTGCTCAGTACGCCCAGATTTACATCGACGCGATAGTACGACTGCACGGAGTCCCAACGTGTATTGTGTCTGACAGAGGCACCCAGTTTACCAGCCGATTATGGCAGAGGCTTCAGGAGGCTTTGGGCACTCGCTTGAGTTTCAGCACAGCATTTCATCCGCAGACCGACGGACAGTCAGAGCGGACTATTCAGACTCTCGAGGACATGCTCAGAGCATGTGTATTAGATTTCGGAGGCAGCTGGGATCATCACTTGCCCTTAGTAGAGTTCTCCTACAATAACAGCTACCAGGAGACCATTCAGATGGCACTATTTGAGGCTGTTTATGGGAGGAGATGCAGATCGCCCACCTGTTGGACAGAGCTCAGTGAGAGCAGTATCTTAGGGCCACAGATTATTGAGGAGACGACCGCGAAGATCCAGTTGATTCGCGATAGGATGAGAGCAGCCCAGAGTAGGCAGAGATCTTATGCGGACCGTCGGCGACGCAGACTTGATTTTTTTGTTGGTGATCATGTTTTCTTTAGGGTCTCCCCAATGAAAGGTGTGATGAGGTTTGGGAAGAAGGGGAAGCTCAGTGCCAGATATATATGGGCCCCTTCGAGATCCTCGAGCGTGTTGGTGCAGTTGCATACCGATTAGCCCTTCCTCCCAGTTTTCCAGATGTGCACCCCGTAGTTCATGTTTCGATGCTTCGCAGATATCTTCATGATCCTTCGCATGCGATTCACCATCCGACGATCCAGCTTGAGCGCGACCTTTCCTATGCGGAACAGCCGGTGATGATCTTGGATCGACAGGTGAAGAAATTGAGATCGAAGGACATCCCATCAGTCAAGGTACTTTGGCGTGGTCAGGGCCGTGAGGAGGTCACTTAGGAGACCGAAAGCGAGATGAAGAAGAAGTATCCCCATCTTTTCAAAGGTACGTGTAGTTAGATTTTGAAATTCGGGGACGAATTTCTTTAATGGGGAGAGATTGTAACACCTTAGGATGTGTTTAGTGACTAATTATATTTAAATAATGGGTTTTTAATAAAAAGTTTACCAAATTGGGTTTTAAATATTTTTCTTAATTTAATAGATATTTTTCTAAAGTTTTCCTAGGCTTGCACACACATGTGCATGTAAACTAGGGTTTTTAAATAGGATAATACCATGATTAGTAACCATGGTGGGTTAATCATGGGGATTAAGTCTTTTGGGTTTTAATTAAGTTTAATTAGTTATTTAATGGTTGCTTTAATTTGAATTCCTTTGGGTGTTGACTTGGTGAGGGTGAGAGAGAGAGAAGGCATCATGGCAAAAGCCATGCTTGCAATTAATGAAGAGAGAGAGAGGAGGGGTTGACATTGGGTTATGATTTCCTCTCATTTGTTTTGTTCCTTCTCTTAACCCCACTCACACACACACACACACACCCTTACCTCTTCATCCACACCAGCAAGCATCCATAGCAGCAGCTCCTTGCATCCACAGCAGCAGCAGCAGACTTCACAGCAGCAGCAGCAAGCATCTCAGCAACAGCAACAGCACCAGTAGCAGCAGTTAGCAGCAGCAACAACCACAACTCCAGCTGCAGCTCCTTCCCTTCACTTCTTCTTCTTCCTCCAGCTCCTTAGGATCGAGTGTGGGGTATATTTCCTAAACTTACTCCCTAGTTTACTTGTTTAGTGTAGTTTTTCTTCGGTTAGTGGTTATTGATGCGATTTAGTGCGATATGAGGTATTTAGTAGGAACCTTGGCCAAGTGATGTATGTTTTGGTGTTAGTAAGTTGCTAGAGTGTTGTTAGGGCCATATTAACCCAGCTTAAACCCCAATTGCACTAAAATACCACCAGATCCCTATTTGATGCAAATTCATCGTTTTTAAGCAAAATTTGAGTTTCTAAAAACTGCTATCGACCCGTTGAGTTCAGAATAAATTTGAGAAGACTGCAGTATAGTTGTTAGGTGCTGATACCCCAGGTAGAACCCGACCCCCAAACTCCGTACAGTGGCCGCCGAAAAATTCTATCTGGCCGCAATTTGCGGCCAGACGGATAGGGTTTGGGTTGGGGTTTGGTCCTATGGGTGTCTTCTGCTGTGTGGAGTTTTATGATATATATATTTTTGTAAAATAAGTTCTGTATAAAAATCTGGGACTAAATACCTGTTTTTCTGTATTTCTAAAACCTTCGCGACACGCGTGATACGTGTCTGGGTTTGGGGTTTCTGCGTATCGCGACGCGTCAGGGTAGTTTCAGGCGCGTGATCACACGTTTTAGCGTATCGCGCACACGCGCGATTGGTTTGCGACACGGGTTTCTAGTTGACCGTAATATCACGTTTTTATGGATTTGAGCTTATGTGTGATATATTGTGTGATTCTAGGTTCGCAGGCGAGTGAGACGGATGCGGCGAAGAAGGGGAAGCAAGTCGTCGGCTACACTTAGCGCGAGACTTCGGTGAGTAGATTTAACATCTACGGGGATATCGCCCGCATGGCGTTATGCGTCAGGGCTGATAGGACCTTATTATTATATGTTGCATTTACCTCATGGACTGTCATTGCATATTGCATTCCCTGCTGTATGTATGGTTAGAATTGATAGAACACTGCACTATTACCAACGGTTCATGTTGCACGAGCACTACTATGCATGTTAGACACACACCGTTAGTAATTGCCATGACACACTCACTGTAGAACTGCCATGATTATATTGCTGTAGTTCATTTCACATATGATTTGATATGATTTTCATGGAAATTGGGAGCCACATGATATCTTTAAAAACGGAAACTATCTTTAAAAGCGGTTTTCCCTTATACCTATATCATGGATTGATGTACACAGCACATCGCATTGGATTTACTTCTTGGTGTTGGATTTTCATGTGATTTCTGGTTTTGAGGACCGTGGGATTTTTAAGAAAAGATGCACTATTTGAAAACCCAGTTCCTCGTGATATGATATTTTGGTGCGTCCACCACGCGTTTTGTCGGTGCTGAGACGTGTGCTTGAAACCCGATTCGAGGAGTTGGATGATCCGTTTGCGGGTTCGTGGTGGACCCGGTATGGTTCCCCGGGGCGAGAAATGTTTTTCGTGGAGTAGACGATGAGCCTAGCAGGGTGGCGAGTACCTACCGGTGATTGGTTGGACCTGGCGGTTATCCGGAGGATATTGACCAGAGTCGAGAGATGGATACGGGATGATCCGTACTGCCGGGGCCTAGGGCCGATACCGCAGACGGAGCCCGTGGGCCGATCCGGACTGACGGAGCCCGATATATGAGGATTTGCGTGTCGATGCTGGACACGAGTATTTTATGATATTTTGAGTGCCGATGTTGGGCACTCGTGATTTCTCAGAGATTTACAGGATTTGAGGGCCGAGGGGTGTGCCGGCGCTTGAGTTATTTGGGATTTGGGTGCAGTTGTGGGCACCGATTATTTTCCACGTTGATATTCCGTGTAGATGTTGTTTATCCCAGGCTCAGTATTGATTGTCATATATCTCATCCTGTAGTTATTTTACCTGACAGAGCATTTGCACGATTATTGTACCTACTGCTTGTCGCATATAGATCTTACTTGCTGGCATTTGATAGAGTAGCGCAGTACGTGCATGCTCACGATTACTTTTATATGTTATCTCTATTCACGAGTTGGCAACTCACCCCCATTGTGCCACAGTATTTGCAGGTTGCCCTTCAGAGTAGTCGCGGCAGGCTGCCTTTTGCATCTTTTGTCTACAGATACCACTACAGTTAGTGTGAGAGCTGTTTTGCATTTTAGGTGGGTTGTGGTATCTGATTACTTTATTGTACTCCTTTTGTATCTAGTATTCTCCATCTACCTTTTATGTACTGGACTTAGATACTGTGTGAGGACGATGTTGTGTATTTTGTCCTCTGGTGTCGAGCTCGTGGGTGCCGACTGTTTTTATATGCAGTTTATATTCTGTGATGTTTAATTATTTCTCATTCTTCGCTACGACGTCGTATATTACTCTTGTGATGATGGTTTCCGCCGTTGGGCGTGATTGCTCCCGTTTGGGAATGTTTTGTTTCATTATATCCCATTTTTACTCATATCTTGTTTTACACCCGGCCTCGGGGCTACTTTTACAAGGAAATGCTGCCAAAATTATTTAAATGATTAAGTAACTTCAAAAGAACTTGTTGAATTATTTAGGGTTTTCTAAATGTTTTAACTAAATGTTTTCAACACTCACTATTTTTAAATGGTTTTGATTTCTGGGTTTGGCTTACTTAGTCGCGTTACGCCTGTAGACGTAGCGTGGTTAAGTGCCGGTCACGAGTCGAAATATTCGGGTCGTGACATCAGGTTTCATGAGATATACTCGATATTGGATACTGGTTATATGAGATTTACTTGATATTGGATACTAGATATATGAGATTTACTTGATATTGGACACTCAGGATATATGAGACTTACAGGATATGAGGGCCAATTTGGGGGCTGATTGAGGAAATTTGGGATTTAGATTGTCTTGATGGAATTTGGTCCTACCACGAGGTCAGGATTCCGTGAGGATGACATGTTTTATCCCATACTCTGCCATTTATGCATCATGTATTAGTTTTACCTGATAGAGTACCTCACCTGACTGTTGCATATACATATTGTCATATTATTACTTCATGTATTAGTTATACCCGATAGAGTGCCTTTCATGACTGTTGCATACATATGACCATTTATTGCTATTAGTTGCATATGTTAGATTCGTGCTGTACGTGCATACTTGCGATTACCTGTATATGTTATTTACTATTCACGAGTTGGCGACTCACCCCCCGTTGTGCCACAGTGTTTTGCAGGTTGTTCATCAGAGTAGTCAGAGGCAGGGCTATTTTCATCCATCGTATGATCTATTGCTACGAATACCGTTTCGGCTCACAGTGTGCAGTTATACTTTAGGTGGGTTTTGTGGTTATCGGTTTATGTTCATTGTATATTCACTGTATCGTGTACTCTCCATCTACCACTTTCATGTGTTTGACTTGGAGACTTGATGTGAGGACGATATTGTATATTATTTTGTGACTTGGAGGTCTTTTATACAGTTTTATTTATATCGTCTTTTATTTCTTCGCTACGGCATCGTATATCTGTTGTGGTGGTTGTTTACGCCTTTAGGCGTGGATTTTGCTCCCGTTTGGGATGCTTTATTTATATTTATGCTGTACCCATTTTTGGGGTTAGTTTTTACAAAGGAGGTGCTGCAAAAATTTTAAAGGAAGAAAAGTTGGACTTTAAAGAATTTGGTTTGAGATTTCAAAAGTTTTAAAAATGTTATTATCACTTACTACATTTGATGGTTTAGATTGCTGGGTTTTCGGCTTACTTAAATTGCATTACGCCTGTAGACGTTGCGTAGTTTAAGGGCCATCATGTGCCAATTTCGGGTCATGACAAAGTTGGTATCAGAGCGGTAGGTTTTACCTTTCGGGGTGTAGGATGACCTTGGTATGATGGAGTAGGTAGCTTAAAGCAGAGTAACGTAGTGTGTGTATGTCCGCGACATACTCACGATCACGGTACTCCGCCTAAAGTGACCTAAGTACAAATTGATTGAAATTCCTTCCTTGATGATACATATCCTTGTGATTCGATTTCCGTGTTCTTATCGAATCCTTTTCCATTTATAGCCTTTGCCGCCGATGACTATGAGGACTCATAGAGGTGCAGCGAGGGCTGAGGTTAGAGTTGACTCGTTTGGGACGAGAATTGACCAGGATGGTACGCTCGCTGTACAGGAGTAGATGGATCTGCCTTCGATAGATCGTATCGATAGGCTTGTGGCAGAGATGCAGGACTTGCTCCAGACGATGAGGTCTTCGGTTGAGGCCAGTAGAGCGCAGCGACATGAGGTTGTCACCCCTGTTACCCAGTTGTTCCTTACGATCAGCACACAGTATAGTGTTACGTATACAGCACCAGTGGATGCAGCCCTAGTTGACGAGGCACGTCTTCCCGTGACTTTGGAAGTTCCAATACCGAGGAGGACTCGTATAGGTATATCAGCTCGGAGACATATGTTTAGACACCATGACAGGTTTCATGCACGTCGCGGGAGTAGCAGAGGCTTGGGATGATGACAGTCATTCAGCTCTCATCCCCAGGAGGGTCAGCATTTTATTCTGGATGTTATCGGTGTGGAAGTTTGGATCATCGGGTTATAGATTGTGCAAAGTCACATGAGCGTGAAGCAAAAGTACCGCAGAGAGGTCGTGGTCGTGGAGGATTCGCTCAGAGGGGACAGGTTGGCAGAGGAGGAGTTCAGCCAGTTGCGGGTAGGGGGCAGACACGAGAGTTTGCTTCTACTCATCGGGACACACGGGCGTCCAATGCAGAGTTTTCAGGTATTCTTAATTTGTATGTTCTTTTGATGTACTTGTTTGTTTTACACACTTTGTGCCATGGTTGGGCCGAGAGTCGTGTTAGCTAGATCAGCCGTTTGTTATGTTAACTTATGTCAGCGATTCTTTTATTGTGCGACATGTATTTCGGTCGTGTGCCAATCGGATAGGAGATAGAGATTCGTCCGTCGCTTTGATCCTTCTAGAGATGTTGGATTTGACGTTCTCCTAGGCATGGACTGCTTAGCTAAGTGCTAGGCGTCTGTGGACTGCCGTGCGGAAACAGTCAGGTTTTGTTTTCCCGGCGAGTCAGTTCTCGTTGTGCAGGGGGACAGTGGTGTCGCCTCTGACAGCTTGAATTCAGCATTTTTCGCTAGTCGGATTTTGAGAAGAGGATGTCGAGGATTCTTGGCTTTCATTCATGATACCGGAGCCACAGTAGTTTGTTGGACCGGGTTCCTATCGTGCGAGAGTTTTTCGACGTTGTTCCAGATGAGCCGGCGGAGCTTAGGGAGCTTAAGGATCAGCTGTAGAGTTGCTTGTAGGGAGGGCTTGTGCGTCTGAGTGTTTCGCTTTGGGGAGCTCCTATTCTGTTCGTCAAGGAGAAGGATGGCAGTTTGAGGTTGTGTATTGATGGATCGTCAATTGAACTGAGTTATGGTGCGGATAGGTATCCTTTACCTCGCATTGACGATTTCTTCGATCAGCTCCAGAGTGCGAGACATTTTCTAAGTTTGTTTGGGATCAGGTCATCATTGTTGCGGGTTCGGAGTGATGACATTCTGAAGACTGCTTTTGTGCATGCTACGGGCATGCTACGGGCAGTATGAGTCTTGGTGGTGTTGTTGGACTCACCAATGCCCTAGCAGCATTCATGGATGTGATGAACCAGATTTTTTCAGGCCGTTTCTCGAACAGTTGATTGTTGTGTTATTGATGACATTCTGGTCTTTTCTAAGAGTCGTGAGGAACGTGAGCGGCACTTGAGGATTTGCCTTGCAGACATTGGGAGACCACCAACTATTTGCTAAATCCTCTGAGTGTTCATTCAGGCTTGATTGTGTTGACTCCTAGGTCTTGTAGTTACGAGAGACGGTTTCATATGGTCCCGAGGAAGATCGAGGCCGTACAGCTTTGGCCCAGACTTGTGTATGGGACAGAGGTCCGCAGATTTTTGGGCTTAGCAGGTTTTTACCGCCGTTTCGTGCAGGATTGCTTGTGTATCGCTGCACCGTTGACTGGACTGACCGGAAAGGAGGTTCCTTTTCTTTGGAGTGAGGCATGAGTGCAGAGTTTTCGGCAGTTGAAGACTCGGTTGACAACTGCACCAGTTCTTTCCTTGTTTTCTGGTTCGGGCGACTTTGTTGTTTAACTATGATGTTTCGCGAGTGGGGCTCGATTTTGTATTGATGTGGCATTATAGAGTTATTGCTTTTGCTTCCCGATAGTTGGAGGAAGTACGAGAAGGATATCCCACTCATGATCTGGAGATGGCCGCGATGGTCGTGCGTTGAAGATATGAGGACACTACTTGTGCGTAGAGTTGTGTCAGATTTTCACGGACCACCAGAGCTTAATATGCATCTTCCTGCAGCGGGTTTTGATTGTTGAGACAGCGCCGTTGGATGGAGCTTGTGAAGGATTGTGTTTGTGAGATCCTCGTTTCCCGTGGCAAGGCAATTATGGTAGCTGATGCTGGAGTCATAGGCCCGGGGTTAGCTTGTCCCCATTGTGCGCAGTTTTGAGACAGTCTTCTGCAGATTTACAGTTCTTGTATGTTGAGTACAGCTTAAGTTCGCCTCTTCTGAGAGGAAAACTTGCTCATGTCCTCGCCCGTCCATCTTTTTCCTTAATCGTTTTCGCGAGGCACAGCACGCCGATGCTCGTTTGTCAGAGATTCTTGAGCATACTCGGCTGGGTATGGATTCGGAGTCCTTGATTTGTGACCAGGATATGCTACGTTTAGGAACACGTTTGTGTGTACCTGCTGCTGATGGGTAGATACGCGAAATCCTAGAGTAGGCACATCAGTCAGCTTTCAGTGTTCATTCAAGTTCCACCAATTTGTGACGTGACTTGTGAGATAGTTACGGGTGGGCAGGGATGAAAAGTGAAGTTTCGGATTTCGTTTCAAGGTGTCTGTTTTGTTGTGAGCTAAGGTTGAGCATCTGAGACCGACTGGAGAGTTGCAACCTTTAACCGTTCCGGAGTGGGAATGGGAGAAGATCTCCATATATTTCGTTATGGTGTCTATCCAGGTCTAGACAGGGTGTGACTCCATTTGGGTGTTTGTTGTCCGGTTATGCTCAGTTGTTCTTCATTAAGTTTGTGCGTTGCACGGAGTTCCTTTATGTGTTGTATCCAATAGAGGCACCCTATTCGCTTGCCGTCTTGGGCAGAAGCTTCAGGAAGTCTTGGGTACTGGTTGAGCTTTAGCTCCGCTTTTCCATCCGCAGGACGACGGTTTGTGAGAGCGGGCTGTACAGGCTATGGAGGATATGCTTGTGCATATGTACTAATTGTTGTCGGCAGTTGGGATCGTCACTTGCCATTGTTAGGATTCTCCTTCGATAGCAGTTTTCAGGAGACATTCCAATTGGCAACCTTTAGGTTTTGTTTGGTAGGTCGTGTCGATCGCCATTCTGTTTTTTGACTCCGCGAGAGTAGGATTTTTGGACCCCAGCTAGTCTAGAGGCTTCGGAGATGATCCAGTTGATTCAGGTCAGGATGAGAACAACCCAGTGCAGACAAAGGTCTTATGCCGACCGTGGTGGGCGCAGACTTGAGTTCGCAGTGGGAGGTCATGTATTCCTACGGATTTTCCGATGAATGACGTGTTGAGTTTTGGAAAGCTTATCCCAGGATTGTAGGTCCTTTCGAGATCCTCAAGCGAGTTAGTTCCATTGCCTTTAATTTGGCACATCCGCCCAAATTATTGAGTATTTACCCCGTATTCCTTGTGTCGATACTTCGCAAATACCTTCATGACCTTTCTCACATGATTCGGCATCAGACCTTTTAATTGAGTCTTGCCATCTATGGAGGGTTTTTCTTTGGCGTAGCCGTATAGTGAGGTGATCACTTGGGAGGCTGCGAGCGAGATTTGGGAGTTTTGTACTTATCTCTTTGAAGGTACACTTAGTAAGAATTTTAAATTCGGGGACAAATTTTTATAAGGGGGAGATTGTAACGCCTTAGATTTAGATTAGTGTTAGTTTAGACGTTAGTGCGGGTTTTTGGTAAAAAGTTTACCAATTTGGGTTCCTCACATTTTATAACATTTAATCAATAATTTATTTTATTGTTATGGCATGCACACACATGTGCATGTTTATGTGAGGGCGTGTTTGTGTTATCTAGGTTAGTGACCATGACAGTTAACCTAATCTATTCATTTGCTTTAATCCAATCCTTGCTTAAACCTTAACCCTAATCCTAGATATTTTTTGTGTGAGGTGAGATATTTCTTTTGGCTTTTGGATGAGAGAAAAGGTGGCATGGTGAGTAGTGTGGATGCATTTATGTGGAGTTAATGCAAGGTGCTCTTACCTCTTACACTCACCTCTCTCTCTCTCTCTCCTTATCATTTCGTTCTCTAATTCTCTCTCACTTCATCTCTTCACATTATTTCATCACTTCCTTCACCCAAACTGAACACTTAACCTATCCCTTCACTAATCCATCTCTAATCTTCACAAAATTTCACCAAAATCACATCTTTTGCCTTGATTTGCCTCTTGGATTCCTTGGAGCTTGGAAAGCTAGGATCTTTGAGTTCTTTTGGTTAGGTAATGATCTCTTTCTGTTAAGTAAGTGTTTATTGTGTAGCGTAGCTTATTAGTTTCAGTTTAGAATGCATATAGTTTCGTTTCGGGTAAATATCGTATTTTTAGTGTTGTTTTGGGTCTCGGATGATCTGCTATCAAACTAGGTATTTGTTACAAAAGCTCCCATCATAGTGACCTAGTGTAGTGACCTAGTGTAGTGACTTAGAACCTACCCTCAAAATACGAGCCAATTCCCTCATGCTAAGGCCACAAATTTATTGCTTCTGGCCGCAAATTGCCGCCAGAGTGGGCTGGTTAGTGGTGAGTTTTGGTGTATGGTCTCTGGGGTTGTGTGTGGTCTCGTAGTACTTGCAACTTTTACAGATTGTTGGTATAGCAAAATTTGGGATCACTTGCTTGTTTTCTTGTGTTTCATTTCACGCGTTACGTTATCCGATACGGTTTGTGTTCTGTGTTGCTGTTGCTCTGAGTTGGTCTCGTTGTGTCGCTATGCTCGTTAGCCACTAGACGAACACTTAAGAGTATGTTTTGAGTTGATGCGTCGGTCAAACGTAGTTTGTACGTGTTATTGGTCATTTGCTAATATATATACTTGTTATATTGTTTTATGTTTTAGGTTGGCAGGCGAGGACTTCGGGCGCTGCGAAGAAGGGGAAACAGGTGGTAGGCTTTACTTAGCCAGGAGCGTTTGTGAGTATATTTAACATCTACAGGAAAATCGCCCACATGACGTTATGTGTCTGGGCTAGAGATGTTATGATATTGTCTCGCATTCTATTGCATATATAGAGTTGCGCATACACCTTATTGCTTAGTTACTTGTTGTGCTTGGACTTATACCCTTAGGACACTGCATTATTATTGACGGCTCATGTTGCACGAGCACTGATTGTATGCTACACACACCGTCAATAATTGCCATTACATGCACAACACACATACATATATGATATTGTTTGGTTAGGGACATTGAGACATTAATTCATATTCCTTATGCATATGACATATAGCATACCTGTATACCTACATGCTTACACATATGCCTTGACATGCTTACATGCTAGTTACCCATATACCTATATGGTATTGTACCATTAGTGATAGGTATATACACATATGAGACATAGCTACATGTACATCTTGCATACGTACTTACACTTATATCCAGAGGGTATAGTACATCATTATTGATAGGTAGATATATATACCTTGCTATACCTACAGGTTTACACATATATCTGGCTATAGCTACATGTTCACCTTTATTTGATGTTGTATGGACTTGGAGAAATTAGGAACCGCATGATATATATTAACTTTTTTTGCAGTTAAATAGCGGTTTTTCCTTTATATGCTCATACTACCGTTTCATGTTGCATATATTACATTCATGGATTTCATATGATGTTCTCTGATATTTTTACTCCTAAGTATATATATAACAGTGGAATGGGACACTGTTATATATGCATATATATGTATTAGTGGAATGGGACGCTAATATATATGTATTGATTCATGCAGTTATACTTATTCATTACTTGATGTTTTCTGGATTTGAGGAACGTGGTTGTTTCATGAAATTATGCATTATTTGAAAAACCCGGTTTATCTTGATATGATATTTCAGCTTCCACCATGAAATTTCTCGGTTCGGAGCTTATATATACCCTATGCGAGGAGGTGTCGTAGGCCGTGTGCGGGTACATGGTGGAACTTGGTTGGTTCTTTGGGGCAAGATGATTGACGGTACATGTCGATGAGCCTGGCTGGGGGCGTTTGCCATCCGGTGATAGTATTTGTACTCGACGGATATCTGGGGGATATCGATCGAGGTTATGTACGCACATGCCTTACAGATATCGGGTGGTGCTTACCCAGGTTCATAGAATGTACGTACATGACACAGGGGGGCCTGTCCCAGGTGATGGCGCCTCAGATTTGAGTATTTTGTGTCGATACTAGACATTTGTTTTCATGATGTTTTTGGGTGCAGATATTGGACACTCAGGTTTCATGAGATATACTCGATATTGGATACTAGTTATATGAGATTTACTTGATATTGGATACTAGATATATGAGATTTACTTGATATTGGACACTCAGGATATATGAGACTTACAGGATATGAGGGCTAATCTGGGGGCTGATTGAGGAAATTTGGTATTTAGATTGTCTTGATGGACTTTGGTCCTACCACAAGGTTAGGATTCCGTGAGGATGACATGTTTTATCCCATACTCTGCCATTTATGCTTCATGTATTAGTTGTACCTGATAGAGTGCCTCACATGACTGTTGCATATACATATTGTCATATTATTGCTTCATATATTAGTTGTACCCTATAGAGTACCTTTCATGACTGTTGCATACATATAACCATTTATTGCTATTAGTTGCATATGTTAGATTCACGCTGTACGTGCATACTTGCGATTACCTGCATATGTTATTTACTATTCATGAGTTGGCAACTCATCCCCCGTTGTGCCACAGTGTTTTGTAGGTTGTTCATCAGAGTAGTTAGAGGCAGGGCTATTTTCATCCATCGTATCATCTTTTGCTGCGGATACCGCTTCGGCTCACAGTGTGCAGTTATGCTTTAGGTTGGTTTTGTGGTTATCCTTTTATATTCATTGTATATTCGCCGTATCTTGTACTCTCCATCTACCAATTTCATGCGTTTGACTTAGAGACTTGATGCGAGGACGATATTGTATATTATTTTGTGACTTGGAGGTCTTTTATGCAGTTTTATTTTTATCGTCTTTTATTTCTTCGCTACGGCGTCGTATATCTATTGTGGTAGTTGTTTCCGCCTTTGGGTGTGGACTTTGCTCCCGTTTGTGATGCTTTACTTATATTTATGTTGTACCCATTTTTGGGGTTAGTTTTTACAAAGGTGGTGCTGCCAAAATTTTAAAGGAAGAAAAGTTGGATTTTAAAGAATTTGGTTTGAAATTTCAAAAGTTTTAAAAATGTTATTATCACTTACTACTTTTGATAGTTTAGATTGCTGGGTTTTCGGCTTACTTAAATTGTGTTACGCCTGTAGACGTTGCGTAGTTTAAAGGCCGTCATGTGCCAATTTTGGGTCGTGACACTGATGATGGCGTTGAGCCCGGCAGAGGAGCCTTACGGACTGGTTATTTATGACGCGGCGAATATCCGGAGGATATCGACATAGTCGTGAGATTTGATGAGGGGCCAGTCCGGATAGCCGGAACCCGAGATATTGAGACTTTGAGGTATTGCGATTTTATGATATAGGTCAGTCCGGATAGCCGGAGCCCGAGATATTGGATATTTGGATATATGTTTTGTGTCGTTGCTTGACACGGATTTTATGCTGATTTCATTGATGATACCTCGATTTAGATATACAGAAATCTCACTATATTAATAAAACAGTCTTATCATTCATGATGTGTTCTGTTTTCATTTCGATGCATTCATACATCATATTTATGATATGTTGCTTTATGAAGCACTTACACGAGCACATGATATTACACTTATGTGTAGATGGTTCAGTATATTGTATTATGGATATATTATTATAGTATGACCTAGGATTGAGTTATACATACGATTTCTGCTCGGTGATGTTTTCTATTCACAAGTTGGCAACTCACCCCCGTTGTGCCACAGTTTCTTGCAGGTTTTGCCGTACAGGTTTCCTTGGCGGCTTGTTGCCACACTGCTTCTTTCCGGGTGATTGCTTTGGTAGGTGGGTTCACTCGCATCGTGACCACCATTGTACTTTATTTACATTCTGTTGTATCTAGTAAACTCCATCAACCAGACTTGTATTATTTGATAGACTTAGAAGACCAGTGTATTTTCTTTCGACCTTAGAGTCGCGCCCTGTATTATTATGGTGTTTTCTTTGGTTTTCTTGAGGATATTGCTTTTCTTGCTGAGTTTTGATCCTCGCCCTTCGGCGTTGTATATTATATTGCTTGCGTGGTTGTGACCGCCAATTGGCGAAGAGCTAGCTCCCGCTTTGGGATGCCTTTATTCATATTATTCATGTTTGTACCCGTTTGGGGCCAATATTTACTACGGCTTTTCAAAGTGATTACATGAAAACTTTAAAACAAGTTTTCCTTCACTTACTTCTTTTAAATGGTTTAGATTTCTGGGCTTTTGGTTTACTTGAATTAGGTGTGGTCCTATAGATTTCACATGACTCAAGTGCCAGTCACGTGCTGTTTCGGGTCGTGACAGGGTCTGACTTTATCCACCTCCTAGACCCGATATGCGATACTCTTAGACGAACGGACCAGACTGTATGGACATTTTCACGGACAGGCTCAGTAGGGTTCGGAAGAGTTTGCGCGTCGGCCTTCCTTTCGCTCAATAGCTGGGTAACCGTTACGTACAGCTAGTGCCGCTGACGTGCTTGTGGTTAAACCCACTGCCAGCGTATTGACGAGTATTTAGATTCCCACACAGAGGGTTTCCCTTCTTCGGGCGAAACGATGTAGAGGCCGTATGGTCTTACGGCAGGGTTCGATCATATACGTGCACTTATGCACGTATCATGATTCGGATGGATAATACTAGTGGACTTTGGTTTAAACCGGATTCTAGTATTAAATTGTTGGATTATTTTCGTCTCTTTGTATTGGTAATTTTTGGAATACGGATACGAGTATATATATACGGATGAGGGGTATTCTTGTAATTTATTACAAGATTGCTTCTAGAAGATTACATCTCATTTTAGTTTTAATCATTTTGTTAAATGGTTAAACGAGGTGGAGGGATGAGTTGTGCATTGGCTTTAAATAAAGCATGGCTTTATGGTGACTCATGGAGTGACTCATGGGGTGACTCATGGATCACTATTCTAGCATGCTAGATTTATTTGTTGTGAGATTTCTTGGTGGCTTAATTCAATTCTAGAGCTCACAACACTTAGCCATTTTTCTTGAGTTGGCTTTTCTTTACACTCCCATCTCCTCTTTCTTCTTCTTCTACCTTCACACTAAATGTCTCATGTGTTGAGAAACCTAGGGTGTCATGAGACAAACTAATCCATCATTAGACTCTACATCCTCTAGGCTATGTAGTTTAGCGAACTAGGTATCCTACTTACATTGGTTATAAGTTAGGAGCTTGAACTACAAATTCTCTGGTGGATCATCTTCGATGGAAGGAGTCGGAGATCAAGCTTGATTATGGTGGTCACTGGAAGCTTGGGAAGATGGTTAAAGACCGAAGGACACAGATCATTCGGTATAACCATTCTAAACTCCTCTTCATAGTTTGCTAGCTTTTAGGGTTTATGGTTAGATCCGTAGTATTGGTGTAACATTTTAGAAAATAAAATATTATTTTGGGAAATTATAATAATTAAAATAATAATTTCTACGAATATTATTAAGTATGAGAATTAGTTTTAATGAAATGGTATAATTATATACCGATAAGTTTGGAAAATTTATAAGAATTATTAATTTTTGAAAGTATTAAGTTGATTTGGATATGATATGAATTATTATACAATTATTTGTAAATGGGTTATTTATTAACTCGATTAGTATTTCACTAATTTTTTTGCATTTTATTTTGATTATGTGCATGTGGCATGCAACAAATCATGTTGCAAAAACAATTTGTTACATTTATTTTACTCATTGCTTGTTTTGTTTTTTAAAATGAGAAAATAAAAAGAAAATGGAAAAGATATTTTGTTGGAAAGAGAGAGAGAGGGTGGGGACCATAGGAGTATGAGAGAGAGAGAGAGAGTGAGAGAGTGTGTGAGAGAGAGTTCCATATTCTTCTACACAATTCTTATCTTTTTCCCCCCTCATTTTACCTCACCTCTCCTTCATGGCTGCCCTCTCCCTCCACCTCCTCATTCACTTGCACCACCATCAACCCTCTCACAACCACCTCAAAACCTTATCCCTCCTTCAAAAAAATTGATCCTAACATCCTCACAAACCCTATGGAGACATCAAGGTAAGGTTTTGAAGACTTTGAGCAACTCAAGAAAATTCTTGAGTTACCAAATGAGGTATTTACTTCACCATTAGCTTAGTAATTGAGTTTCTATGGCTTAGTAATTGAGTTTCTATAGCTTCTAGTTTAGTTTAGAGTAGAACTAATGAGGATTGTGATGTTGGAATTTTCCTAGGTGAGGGTTAGGAGTTTTTATGACTTGGGAAGGGGTAATTGGGTGTAATTGATGATTACAACCCCTCTAGTGTCAAAACCTGGACCAAAACCTGAGAATAAAACCCCATTTAACAAACTTAGAAATTCCCGATATCGGATTTGTGTAGGAATGGTGATGACTTTAGAGATCTGCTATGATTCGGAGACCTGGAAAAATATATAGCGATTACAGTGACACAAGCAGGTGACCTAGAAGCTACCCTAAAGACCCGAGACGCAAAGCCCTAGACTTGGCCGCCAAAAATTGCTTTATGGCTGCAATTTGCGGCCAGGACTTGGCCCCTGGGCATCGTGCTTGGCCTGTGGTTACTTTATCTTTAAGTTAGACCCTTCACATATGCAAAATTGGCTAATTTAACCTGGAGTAAAATCTGGAAGTGTTTTAAATCGTTTCTGATTTCGGTTTTGCGAATTCTGTTAACTTGAACTTTGGGTATTTATGTTTTGTCTCGGTCACTTGACGTTTGTACGTCGATATCGGGAGTTGTTTGATTATTCTTGCATGCGTAGACCATAGGTTCTAACCTATATGTGTTTCGTGTGCCGTTTTGGTTTTCATACGCGATTTCGGTTTACGATACTATGTGTTTGTTCATGTAGGCACCTCACGTAAACTTCGAACAACAAGGAAGAGCGTGGCGTCATCGACTTCGGCAAGCGAGGATCGAGGTGAGTAGATGTATATCTACGGGGGAAGTCTGGTGGATGGCGTATAGCATCCCCACAAATTTTGTAGGGTAAGATACAAATATGATATATATGCATACGTGTTATGGTGAGACATGATTACTTAGCAAGAAAGGCCTTAGAAGACCTTAGGTTAGATTAGGTTAGTTTAGGAAGACCTACCCAGAGGATGATTACCTTAGAGGCGAATCATAGGTTATATGTAGCCACACACACACACATGCACGCACGCACACTTGTTCTGTGTGTATATGCATGTATATATATATGTATGTATGTATGAGTGTAGGTTTATATATATACATACATATACACGTGAGTTGAGGATGGTATATGTTACTTGCAGATGGGTCGATATGATTGGGTATGATGCCATGAGCTTTGATATGCGATTGAGTCGCGATATGTGATACGACATGATATTATAATGGATCGTTGGGCGACGTGTATTTTTTTATACGATAATATGTGTTGATGATATTGGAATGTACGTGACTTTAGAACAGTACCCTAGTCATGATATTGTTCGATGATGATACCATATGAATGATGATGTATATATGATAGCTGACCCGTACCCTCGATTTTTGGGATGCCGTACGATGGATTTTACCGTACGAGATATAGATATGATGATTGACCCGCACTCTTGACTCGAGAATGTCATACTATGTCTTATACAGTATGTTAATGCTATAAGGTTGGATCGCCGACTACTAGGTATATCGACTCAGAATTTAGGTGGATTTCTTACCCTGTTGGCTAGTTTCTTAGTTTATTCTTTTAGTTGATTAGGTAGAAGTTAGACTAGGCTCGAGTCATACTATTTTCAAAACTAACGAATCGTGAGTATTTTTAAAGACAGTCCGAGGGATACTACGGATTTTTCAAAGGACGTATCTTTTCTCGAAAACCCCGTAGCCCTTACTTTTCTAAAAACTACGATTCGTATTATTTCAAACACCAAAATTGTATGATTCGTATATAGATACGTATATTCTGCAATGTTGCGTTTCACTACTCATTCTCCGTTATATTCATGTTGTTCTCATCGCATTGCATGCTTATATATGTGTTTTCTATAGTTATTATGAACTCCATCTGTTAGGACACCAGCACCATTACCGATGAAGTGTATGTTCCACGTACACTTGCTTGCTGGCTCACACACATCATCATCGGTAATTGTCATGTCACGTACACTTTAGAAATGTTACTTCATTGGCATAACCCGTTAGCTGGTAGTTTCAACATATTATTATTTTTATGCTTGCTCTCATATGGTAGTTTAGATATTGCATTCCTTACTTAGATACCCCATGCATTTATTTAACCATTCTGTTGTGTGATATTGTGGGCTTTATGCCAATATTCACTGTTTATTGGCTCTTGACTTGGGATTTCGGATTTTCTATAAGATTTCTGGATTTGGGGGAAAACCGCAAGACTTTTATAACTCATTATCATTATAAAATGCAAGTTGCGGTTTTCTCGTGATATGATGTATGTGTCGTCCACCATGAGTTTTCCTGATTTCTATTGGTTTTCGAGATCCGATTCGAGGAGTAGGATGAACCATTTCGGGTACATGGTAGGCCCGGTATGGTACCCCAGGGCAAGAAGCTCGAGTTGTAGACGATGAGCCTGGCAGGGGCAGACTACCTACCGGTGATGTCGGGCGCGGCGGATATCCGGAGGATACCGACCGTAGTCGTGAGATTTGATATTATAGGCGGATCCGGACTGACAGAGCCCATGGGCTGATCCGGACTGACGGATCCGGAGATATTGAGGATATTGTGTCGACGCTTGACACGGATTTTCTATCGATTTCACTGATGATATTCCAGTTTTATTATACAAGTTTTGCTAAGATAAAAACACAGTTTTTCTTATAACAGATATATCCAGATTTTGTGGTTGATTGTTTCATTCATGATACATTCATACATCAGACATATGACTTGTTGCTGTTTAGTGACACTGACACGAGCACTGAGTATTACACTTATGCATAGATTAGTATCCTTTCACTACTAGATGTCCGGTGTTATATTGAGTACATTATTGTATGACCTAGGAGATCGTCGTACATGCGATTTCTGTTAGTTGTATGTATGCCCTAGAGGCCAGTATTGTACAGATGATGTATTTTATATTGGATGCTTGGACATATATAGAGATGACTTTCTTGCTCGATATGATAGTATGCTATCTGGTTACTCTTTATCTTAACATGTACACTAGTCTCTTTAAACTGTCTTATAGTTACATGTTGGTAAAGCTCTTAGGATGTGTACTTGACTACCTGGACTATGATGCAGATCATACTAGTGGGGACATGGTAGTCCAAAGGTACATCCTTCAAGGTCCCTAGTCGTGGGTGTATCGAGATGGGGCATCGATATACTAGTGTAGACTAGCGTATACGCTTCTCGACCCATGAGATGGGCGATGGATGATCCCATATTCATTGGTGTTTGACATCAGAGATGGTATACGGGTGCTCAGTGGAGACTGGGTACACTGAACGGACTCGCCGAGAACTCCCAGATGGTATTATACCTCACGTCAGATAGCAGTTCTCAGGTGACACTTGTGCAGGTTAGTCTGTAGACCCGAGATCGTCATAGAGTCTTGTGTGATTCCCACTGTGCTTTGATCTCCACCTTACCACGTCCATGAGGGCGTGCAAAACGGTGGTTTTTGGGTACAGTCCCGAGTCACATGGAAGCAATGAGCGATAGGAGGGGTTTCGTCTCTCCCGGTATTGGGGGTTGATGTTGCGCTGTGCTCGATTGGCCGTAACAGGTAAGTCTCTGGCCAGGGCTGATCAGAGATTTGCTGGTAAGTGTTACCAGTAGTTTCACGACCCGTTATGAGCCTCACTTCGGCACGACTTATCGGTTATTGGGGTCTGACGTTTACCACCCCTAGACTTGATATGCGACATATCAGACGAACAGACTGGACTGTACGGTAAGTGTTACTGGTTGGATTCACAGGAGTGTGAGCGGGCTTGCTCGTCGATCTTCTGATCGCTCAATACCCGGGTGGCCGTTACGTTTAGCAGACCGCTTGCGGCTTGTGGATGCTTGATATGATCATCATCTGCTACCGGCGTATTGACGAGTCTTTAGAGTCCTACACAGAGGTTTCCTGGCTCAAGCGAAACGAAATAGGAGCGCATATGAGATATGTGCAGGATCGAGAGTAATGCGTGTATGTGATACCGTATTTCATTCTCGCGATGAATGTTTCGATTGGTTGTATGCGATATAACCTAGTTATCGAATCGAAGATTGATTCGATAAATCGATACATTGAATACTAGTCGGTTATGTGCGACATGACCGGATCATTGAATCAAGTGTTGATTTAATGATTTAATGTATAATTATATATTTGATATATTACTTTGCATTAACTAGTATTGGTTCACTTTAAAAGGTTTTTCTCACTTGATGTGCACATTGTATATGTGATATATTTTTGTGTACACTTGATTGTATCATGTTTGATGATACATGTTTACTTGAGTATGTGTAAGGATTAAACCATGGTTATGTAATGGTTAGGGTTTTTCTTTTCCTTACTTACTTATTTATTTATTTATTTTGGAAAAGATAAAAGAGAAAATGGTGGCTTTCTTTGTTTGTTGTTGAAGCTTCATGAAGCTTTGACTAAAGTTACCATTTTGTCTTCATGCTTAACCCTAACCATTCAAACTAACCATGGTCTTTTCTCTACACCTAACCAAGGTTAGGATATGATAAGTATTGATATTATTTTCATTTTAATCTAACACTTATCATATTCTATCTTTATCTTCTTCATCTTTGACAAGAAGAAAAGCTTACTAGCTTTAATGGCATCTTGAGAAAAAAAGTGAGAAATCCAATTCTAAAGTGAACCCACCTCCTATTTCTTCACCCTCTACCTCTTTCCAAGTAGTATAGGGTGTTTTCTTCACAAGTTTCACGACTCGGTGAAGTTGGAGCTTGATCTTGTGTTGCCTCGACGTAGATCATCTTCGGCATCGAAGCCGACGACCTAGCCCGCCCATTTCTCCGATGAAGCCGATGCAAGAGTCCGGGATTCGAGATGGACAACGAGAGGACGTCTACGTGGAGCTAAGGAAGTGGAGAACCGGATCTACAAAGGTTGTAGCCTCTTTCCTTTAGTTAAAATGTTAACTAGTTTCACTTTTCGCCTAAACTCTAGTCAACGAATCCGTATTAGGGTTTCTCGGCACTTGTAAAATTTGAAATTGGCATGGTTGATGCCTTGTGAGACCTCATTAGTGTGCCTAGGAACCCTACAGTGGTATCAGAGCCTAGCTAGAGCCTTAGGCAAAGTCTAGACGACGTTTGAAATCCGAACGAACATCGAAACCCTAATTTTTCATGCTCTCTGGACTTTTTTCAAAAACTGGGTTTTTTTCCAGATTAAAAATGCTTAAAAATTCAGCAGGGAATTCTAAGAATTATGGTGCAAAAATTATCTCATGATATGTTTAAAGCGCGGCGGAACCGCGGCAGAAGCCTGGCTTCTGCGGCGGTTCCGCGGCCAAATGATGGGATCCGCTTCCAATATTTGCACAGTTATTCATGTTTTCAGGTGCTGAGTTTTCTGGGAATTTTTAATATGCACTCAACAGTTGAGTATTCTGGGGTTGTATAGGGAATCGAAGATTCGATCGGATTATCAAACTTTGTCTATGTGTTTTTCCGGATAATTTTAGAATATGTTAAAAAGTTCGACCGGATGCAAATACCCAATCTTTCCCCTGCCGGGAAATTTCCAAGTGTTGGATTTTTCTGTGGTTTAAGGACGTTCTGAGTAGAAGTAAGGCTATGGTCCCTCTAGAAGACAACAAACCTTAATTCGATTATGTGACCGTCTTGAACTGCCCTTTGAACCATCGGGTTTGGGGCAGTACGGCGTGCCACATGTGAGGCGTTGGCTTGACCCTTCTACGGCTGGACCGTTGGTGCTGAGGCATGAAGTGAATGTCTTTGAACCTATTTCATGTGTTGTACGTTTTCGGGAAAACTTGGGTGTTCGAATGTTCGATCGGAAAGTTTAATATTTTCTATTTATCCGGAATGGGATACAATAATTGGAATTCACACACAGTTATGAGATAACTGAATGAATGTTATAAATCTAGCGGTTTAGTCTCACTTCATATTGAAAAGAGTTTTCGATAATAAGACTAAAATGCGGGGTTTATAATTGTTAGGCATGTGATGTCTAAGTATTTCATTTGATTAGGCATACGATGTCTAAAGAGGTTACGGATTCCAACTGTTGTAGTTTTACACTTTCTTTTCTGTGACCGTAAGTGTAATATGTGATATCGCCGGTTTCGTTGCTATATGTCAACGACAATTGGGATGCGCATATTTACTCACGTTGATGACATATGATGTTATGTGTTGCTGGATATGTTATATTGGATTGTCGTGTTCGAATAGCCGGGGTTTTTTTATGTGAGATGAGTGTTTTTCATTTTCATTCATGTAAAAACTTGTATGTAATATTCTTTTATTGGGGCACTTCCAGGTTGCGGAAGATGTCACCGTTGATGTATATTATTTACTTTTCCGCATTAGGATAGACCCAAGGAGGGGAGCACAAGTAACCGGGTTCTAGGGTCCAGTGGGAGACCATCTCGAGGAGTCGAGTTCGGGTCTCCTAACCCTAGAATTGGTAGGGTTGCTTGCCGCTCTCGTAGGGGTCTAGGGGTATGGGATTGTCTATTCATCACGACCGTGGAATCCGTGTTTTATACTGGCTCGTATTGAAACACGGACGTCCTAGTATATCCAATATTTCATATGATATTTTCTGCTGCGATATCTGTGATGCGATCGTTTGATATGTTCTGATGGATACAGTATATAGTATATATGATATATTATATAGACGTTACTTATGTTTTGCACCCGCACTAACCCTGCCCTGCTCTGTCGTTAGTTACTTAACCTAACGGTGCACGAGGGGACATCGAGGCGAATGCGGATGGCATAAGTGTACGTCGTATTTATCTGTGATGTTTAGGTGACTTAAATGATGGGACTTCATTAATGTGATTAATGAAAGAAAAGAAACCTAAAAGATGTTGTAGAATCAAATTTTAAATAAAAGGGTAGCTACAGTTTTGCTTTGCATAGTGGTATATATGATATACCCTGCACCTTATTCGATGAGGAAAGGGCCGAGATCCCTTCACCGGGAGTGACTGTAAGTCCATATTGCGACCCCCGGTACTTACGGGGAGGTGGAAACGGTATAAAAAACGAATTTTTATCGCAAGAGGCAACATGGACTAAACTATGTCGGGATCGTTGTCTAAACTAAAACTAGTTAACAAGCTAAAGAGAGTTAGCTACTATGGAGGATGGTTATACCTAAACTTGAACTCCTTCTCTTCTTGTTGTTGTTCTTCTTTCTTGTTCTTTGTAGAAGCTTGAATGGTTCTCTTCTCGTCGCCTTCTTCTTGCCGAAGATAGATCCACCTTGAAGGTTCGACCTTTGGGCTCTTCCTCGATCTTTGAGTGAACTAGGGTTTCCGGCTTGCTAAACCTTCATCCTAGAATGAGTAGAGAGTGATTAGGGTTTGCTTTTCTATCTAAAGAGAATGATTCTCAACACATGAGAAGGTTTCTCTTTTCAAGAGGAAGAAGAAGATGAAATGAGGAGAGAGAGTGAGAATGATAGAATAATCTCAATAATTTCTTTCTTGCAACCATATTGCAAAAGAAATGAATTATCTAAATGATAATAATTGAAATAAGAATAGTTGATGGTTATTTTGGAATGACCACTATCATGCTTCTTTAAATGAAGTGTAAGCATGAATCAAGGAAGACTTTCAAGGCATGAAAGTGGTCAATGGTCAACAAGTCAACCAAGGTCAACAAGTCAACAAAAAACTACCATAACATAATTCTTATTTAATTACTATTATTAATAGATAATATACAAATCCATTAGGGTTTGGAAAATGATAACTGTCAACTGTGCATACGCACCCGATCCGAAACCCTAATGAAAAACCTCATTCTCCGCCTCAAGCAACTGTGCATACACACCTGCATTCTCGTTCCGAGGAACAAGAATACCAAGATATAAAAGCAACCCCCAAAACATATACCAGTATCTGGCTCAAACCAGAGCCTGCCAGTATAATCCGTCCGGACTCCAAACGTGCACAAGTGCGCGGATGAGAACGAACCCTGTCGCAAAACCATGCGACCTCTACTCTGTTTTGCCCAGAGGCGAATACCCTCTGTGTGGGACTCTAAAGACTCGACACTACGCTGGCAGTGGGTTTAACCACAGACCGCAAGCGGCACTAGCTGTGCGTAACGGTCCCCAGGTAGATGCCGACAAGAAGGCTGACGAGGTGAAACCCCATCTGAACTCCTACTGAGTCTGAATGTGACATTCTCCGTACAGTCCGGTCTGTTCGTCTGATACATCGCATGGCGGGCCTAGGGGGCGGTAAAACGTCAGTCCCCCAATAGCGGTACAAGTCGTGTCGGAGTGAAGCCCAAAACACCCTGAGATAAACACTGGAAACCTACCAGTATATCTCGCTTGCCCTGGCCAGGGACTACTCGTGTAATGGCTCTCCTAGACACAGCGCGATGTCAACCCCCAATACCGGGAGAGACGAATCCTGTCTAACCGTCACTGCCTCCAAGTGCTTCGGGACTGCACCCAACCACCACCTGTTTGCACGACTCCTTTGAGCCGTGGTAGGGTAGTGATCAAAGTGCAGTGGGAACACACTCGAGGCGAAGTGTCAGTGTCAAGTCAGCGGACTAAGCTGTACTCATGTCACCTGGGAACTGATAACTGACGATAGGTATAATACCAACCTGTCAGTTCCCGACGAGTCCTGTCCAGTGTACTCGTAACCCAACGAGCACCCGTATACTATCTCCAGTACGACGTACTGATGGCTGTGGGACAGACCATCTCCCACACTGGGATGAGAAGCGCATACGCTAGTCTACTCCGGAGTATCGATGCCCTGTCTCGATAGTCCTACGACTAGGGACCTGTATAAGGATGTGCTTATCGATTACCCAGCCCCCACTAGTGTGACTGCCATCACAACGCTGGTAATCAAGCAAAGATCCTAAGGGCTCCACTAATGCGTATAAGTGATATACTGAAATAAACACAAGTACACATTGAAGTAGAAACAAACCAAGTAGCATACTACTATATTGAGCAAGATTGTTTATACAAGGTGAATATCCCAAGCTTCCATCAAGTAATATACAAACTAGTATGATACAGTAATGGCCTCTAGGGCATATACACTAACAGTGACCCCTTTAGCAACAACTGGCAGATGCTACACACTCGGTTTGACTTTTGATTACTTCTATAGTTTTTGCTTTGCACAGTGATATATATGATATATCCCGCACCTCATTCGACGAGGAAAGGGCCGACGATCCCTTCACCGGGAGTGACCCCTTTAGCAAAACTAGAAAAGCCTCAAAATCACTCCATTTCAAAACTTCATTTGATTCTAAAACGATATCAAGTTCATTACGCAATAGGTTTTTAGAAAAACCTGTCGTAGCCCTCCGTCATTTGAGATAAGTCCTGTTTAGTATTCGTGCTGCGTTTGTTGACCTTGTCAAGGCGCAGTGTGCGGTAGCTAACCAGTATTTATCTGCTTATGCATATGATGCATATTGAGTTAGGGTAGTCGTACGGCCTTGTTGACCTTGTCAAGGGTCGTGCGGGTGGGTTTAATTCAATCAAGAAATGACGGGTTGAACTTGACTTACGGTCTATGGTTTGTTGACCTTGTCAAGGTCATAGATCGTTTGGGGCAAAAGCATTATCGGGAATTTCAAGTGTTGAAATTTGCAATGAGATTGCATACCTTCTATGAGATAGTTGGATCCCGATACCCACTGCGAGTAAGAGTTACTCTTGGGAGAGTTTTGCACATTACAATTAGCCGATCAAGTAGGTGTCTAGAAAGGTGTCAACAGGGTTACGCCCCTGGGAAAACGAGGTTTACTTTAATTAGGTCCGTGCGAAAGCACGGGGAACCTCCCTCAAAGTACCGACACTGGCCTGGCTGAAAGATTGGCGAAGTTGTAGGGTGTAATTAATCCCGGCTAGTCTTTCCTTTTAGGGTTTGAAGGAAGATTTGATAAAAACCAGTGGGAGCCATCCTGATTAGATAAGATAATAACCAATCTGATCATGCAAGAGCATACGCTAAAGTGTTTTCTTCTCTCTCTCTCCAGGTAGCGACCATGTCATGCCCTAATAAAGATAATAATATGGATGTATTGACCAAACCCGCATGTTATACTGTGCTGGGGAACGTTGGTTCCGTTCTTTCTTATAAGAGTTATAGGACTGAACAGGACATAGGGGAATACCAGGATTCCCAAGCCACCCGAATGAAGAAAGTACATGTTGATGCATTTTCTTCGGGTGTGTTCGTTACAGAGAACTGTTTCTCCATCTGCCCTACGTCCTGGGTATTAGATACCGGTTCAGGATCCCATATATGTAATCAGTTACATGGGTTCAGGAAAGGTAGAGAACTTGGAGAAGGTGATAAAGACTTTAGAGTTGGAAATGGTGCAATTGTTGCAGCTAAGACTGTCGGGGAATATCACCTTGCATTACTTACTGGTAATACATTGGTTCTGAACGAATGCTATTACATGCCGAACCTGATATGCAACATTATATCGGTTTCTTTGTTGAGTAAAGAGGGATATAATTTTGTATTACAGGATAATGTTATGAACATTTTCCGTAACCAGAAGTTGGTTGGATCAGGCACGTTGTGCAATGGCATTTATGTTCTAAATCAATCAACAGTTCTGAGCATAACAAACACACACAAGAGGAAGAGTTCTGAACTGAACGAATCCTTCTTGTGGCATTGTAAACTCGGTCACATCAATGCTACACGACTGGCTAAGTTGCATAAGGATGGATATTTGAAACCATTCGAATTTTCATCTTATGACACTTGCCAGTCATGTCTCAAAGGCAAGATGACCAAAACTCCGTTTACGGGACACGGAGAAAGAGTTACTGAACTCTTAGGACTGATACATAGTGATGTATGCGGTCCTATGTCTACACATGCCAGGGATGGTTCTTAATACTTCATTACATTCACTGACGATCTCTCTAGATTCAGATATGTGTTCCTGATGAAACACAAATCAGAAGCTTTTGAGAAATTTAGAGAATATAAACAAGAAGTCGAAAACCAAACCGGAAAAAGTATTAAAATCCTTCGATCTGATCGAGGAGGTGAATACTTGAGCAATGAATTCCTGGACTTCCTAAAAGAGAATGGGATTCTCTCTCAGCTGACTCCTCCATATACACCACAGCACAACGGTGTATCAGAACGGAGGAACCGCACCCTATTAGATATGGTGCGCTCTATGATGAGCACAGCTGAGTTACCTATTTCCTTCTGGGGACATGCGCTGGAGACAGCAGCATATCTATTGAATCAAGTTCCAACTAAATCTGTACCTACCACACCATATGAGATATGGAGTGGGAAGAGGCCATATCTTAAACGAGTTAAGATATGGGGTTGTCCAGCCTATGTCAAAAGACAAAATCCGGACAAGCTCGAGGCACGGTCAGTTCTTTGCGAGTTTGTGGGATATCCAAAGAACTCATATGGGTATTTTTTCTACCACAGTGAGGAACAAAAAGTGTTTGTTGCCTAACATGCCACCTTTTTAGAAAAAGGAATTCCTTGAAAAAGAAATTAGTGGCAAAGTGGTAGAGCTGGAAGAGGTTCCAGATACACAAACCGTAACTGAAGATTCAGTGGAACCAGAAGATTCAGTGGCTCCCAATGAACCTCAGCCTCTCCGCCGATCTAGTAGGGTTCCTCGCCAACCTGAGAGATACTACGGTTTTCTCATGGATGGTAGGAGCGAGGATTGCATCATGGAGGATGGTGACCCAACTAGTTTCGAGCAGGCCATCACGAGTAAAGACTCGGTGAAATGGCTGGATGCAATGCGGTCCGAGATGGAATCCATGTACACCAACAAAGTATGGACTTTGGAAGTTGCTCCTGAAGGGGTAAAACCCATTGGGAGCAAGTGGATCTTCAAGAAAAAACTTAGTGTAGATGGGAAAGTGGAGACTTTCAAAGCTAGACTTGTTGCAAAGGGTTTTCGTCAAAGACCAGGTATGGACTATGACGAAACCTTTTCTCCAGTGGCTATGCTTAAATCCATCCGGATCATGCTTGCCATCGCTGCATATCATGATTACGAAATCTGGCAAATGGATGTTAAGACCGCCTTTCTAACTGGTGATTTAGAAGAGTGCGTGTACATGACTCAGCCAGAGGGCTTCGTAGACAGTGGGAGCAGCGGGAAGGTGTGCAAGCTGCTTAAATCCATTTATGGATTAAAGCAAGTATCGCGGAGTTGGAACATCTGCTTTGACGTCGTTATCAAAGAGTTTGATTTTGTCAAAAACCCAGATGAACCTTGTATTTACAAGAAGGTGGCAGAGAGTAAGATAGTCTTCCTCGTATTGTATGTGGACGACATACTCTTGATAGGAAATGATATTCCTATGCTGCAATCGGTCAAGCTCTTCTTATCACAAAGATTCTCAATGAAAGATCTTGGTGATGCCTCCTGCATATTGGGAATCAGGATCTATAGAGATAGATCCAAACGGATATTGGGATTGTCCCAATCCAAGTACATTGACACCATACTAAAGAGGTTTAGTATGGAAGAATCCAAGCGTGGGAACTTTCCCACGATCTCTGGAGTCACTCTCTCCAAAGAGATGTCTCCCAAGACTGATTTGGAGAGAGCTCGCATGCAAGGGATACCCTATGCTTCGGCTGTAGGCTCTATCATGTACGTGATGCTATGTACCAGACTGGATGTTGCATACTCACTAAGTGTAGTGAGCAGGTATCAAGCTGATCCTGGAGAGAGTCACTGGACAGCTGTGAAGAGCATTCTCAAGTACTTGCGAAGGACTAAAGAGATGCTCTTAGTGTATGGTAACGCAGAACTCCAAGTAGAGTCCTTTACCGATTCGAGCTTCCAGAGTGATAAGGATGACTCTAAGTCGCAGTCAGGATTTGTCTTTACCCTTTACGGAGGGGCGGTTAGATGGAAGAGTTCCAAGCAGGAAACTGTGGCAGACTCGACGATGGAGGCTGAATACATCACTGCCAACGATGCTGCTATAGAGGCTGTCTAGATCAAGAAGTTCATTACGGAACTTGGTGTGGTTCCATCCATTGAGCATCCAATACCTTTGTATTGCGATAACAATGGAGCGGTGGCTTTGGCCAAGGAACCCAGGTCCCATCAGCGATCTAGGCACATTCTGAGGCGGTATCACCTGATCCGGGAGATAGTTGATCGCCGGGAGATCGAGGTCAGGAGGGTTGACACGAAGAACAACACGGCGGATCCACTCACGAAGGCCATTCCCCAGATACAGTTTGAGAGACTCTTCGGGATGCTCGGTATGCGATACTACAGCAGCTGGCCCTAGTGCAAGTGGGAGATTGTTAGTTGTATGTATGCCCTAGAGGCCAGTATTGTACAGATGATGTATTTTATATTGGATGCTTGGACATATATAGAGATGACTTTCTTTCTCGATATGATAGTATGCTATCTGGTTACTCTTTATCTTAACATGTACACTAGTCTCTTTAAACTGTCTTATAGTTACATGTTGGTAAAGCCCTTAGGATGTGTACTTGACTACCTGGACTATGATGCAGATCATACTAGTGGGGACATGGTAGTCCAAAGGTACATCCTTCAAGGTCCCTAGTCGTGGGTGTATCAAGACGGGGCATCGATATACAAGTGTAGACTAGCGTATACGCTTCTCGACCCATGAGATGGGCGATGGATGATCCCATATCCATTGGTGTTTGACATCAGAGATGGTATACGGGTGCTCAGTGGAGACTGGGTACACTGGACGGACTCGCCGAGAACTCTCAGATGGTATTATACCCCACGTCAGATAGCAGTTCTCAGGTGACACTTGTGCAGGTTAGTCTGTAGACCGGAGATCGTCATAGAGTCTTGTGTGATTCCCACTGTGCTTTGATCTCCACCTTACCACGTCCATGAGGGCGTGCAAAACGGTGGTTTTTGGGTACAGTCCCGAGTCACATGGAGGCAATGAGCGATAGGAGGGGTTTCGTCTCTCCCGGTATTGAGGATTGATGTTGCGCTGTGCTCGATTGGCCGTAACAGGTAAGTCTCTGGCCAGGGCTGATCAGAGATTTGCTGGTAAGTGTTACCAGTAGTTTCACGACCCGTTATGAGCCTCACTTCGGCACGACTTATCGGTTATTGGGGTCTGACGTTTACCACCCCTAGACTTGATATGCGACATATTAGACGAACAGACCGGACTGTACGGTAAGTGTTACTGGTTGGATTCACTGGAGTGTGAGCGGGCTTGCTCGTCGATCTTCTGATCGCTCAATACCCGGGTGGACGTTACGTTTAGCAGACCGCTTGCGACTTGTGGATGCTTGATATGATCATCATCTGCTACCGGCGTATTGACGAGTCTTTAGAGTCCTACACAGAGGTTTCCTGGCTCAAGCGAAACGAAATAGGAGCGCATATGAGATATGTGCGGGACCGAGAATAATGCGTGTATGTGATAGAGTATTTCATTCTCGCGATGAATGTTTCGATTGGTTGTATGCGATATAACCTAGTTATCGAATCGAAGATTGATTCGATAAATCGATACATTGAATACTAGTCGGTTATGTTCGACATGACCGGATCATTGAATCAAGTGTTGATTTAATGATTTAATGTATAATTATATATTTGATATATTACTTTGCATTAACTAGTATTGGTTCACTTTAAAAGGTTTTTCTCACTTGATGTGCACATTGTATATGTGATATATTTTTGTGTACACTTGATTGTATCACGTTTGATGATACATGTTTACTTGAGTATGTGTAAGGATTAAACCATGGTTATGTAATTGTTATGGTTTTTCTTTTCCGTACTTATTTATTTATTTATTTATTTTGGAAAAGATAAAAAAGAAAATGGTGGCTTTCTTTGTTTGTTGTTGAAGCTTCATGAAGCTTTGACTAAAGTGACCATTTTGTCTTCATGCTTAACCCTAACCATTCAAACTAACCATGGTCTTTTCTCTACACCTAATCAAGGTTAGGATATGATAAGTATTGATATTATTTTCATTTTAATCTAACACTTATCATATTCTATCTTCATTTTCTTCATCTTTGACAAGAAGAAAAGCTTACTAGCTTTAATGGCATCTTGAGAAAAAAAGTGAGAAATCCAATTCTAAAGTGAACCCACCTCCTATTTCTTCACCCTCTACCTCTTGCCAAGTAGTATAGGGTGTTTTCTTCACAAGTTTCACGACTCGGTGAAGTTGGAGCTTGATCTTGTGTTGCCTCGACGTAGATCATCTTCGGCATCGAAGCCGACGACCTAGCCCGCCCATTTCTCCGATGAAGCCGATGCAAGAGTCCGGGATTCGAGATGGACAGCGAGAGGACGTCTACGTGGAGCTAAGGAAGTGGAGAACCGGATCTACAAAGGTTGTAGCCTCTTTCCTTTAGTTAAAATGTTAACTAGTTTCACTTTTCACCTAAACTCTAGTCAACGAATCCGTATTAGGGTTTCTCGGCACTTGTAAAATTTGAAATTGGCATGGTTGATGCCTTGTGAGACCTCATTAGTGTGCCTAGGAACCCTACAATTTCTACTCGGTGATGTCTTCTACTCACGAGATAGAAACTCACCCCCGTTATGTTAGAATTTCTTGCAGGTTCACCCGTACAGGTTCCATGGCGGCTTTGCTGGCACACTACTTCCTTCCGGGTGATTACTTTGGTAGGTGGGTTCACTTGCATCGTGACCATCGTTGTACTTTTATTTATTTCAGTTGTATCTAGTAAGCTCCATCAACCAGACTTTGTATATTTGATAGACTTAGAAGACCAGTTGTATATTCTTTCGACCTTAGAGTTGCGCTCTTGTATTATTATGGTTTTCTGGTTTTCTTAAGGATGCTTAGTTTTCTTGCCATGTTTTTGATCTTCGTCCTTCGGCGTTGTATATTACATTGCTTACGTGGTTGTTTCCGCCAATTGGCGAAGAGCTAGCTCCTGCTTGGGGATGCCCTTTTTACTATTGCTTATGTATATTCTTGTTTTGTACCCGTTTGGGGTCAGTATTTACGAAGGAAACTCTGCCAAAAATTTTATAAAAACTTAGGCTTATTATAAAGACTTTCAAGTGATTTTCTATGTTAATTTTTAAACAAGTTTTCCTTCACGCCATTTTCTTCAAATGGTTTAGATTTCTGGCCTTTGGCTTACTTAGATTACGTTACGCCTCTAGACGTTGCGTAATTTAAGTGCCAGTCGTTTTCCGTACATTCGGGTCATGACAAAGTTGATATCAGAGCACTAGGTTTAACCTTGGTTCGAGTCTAGGTTGACATTGGTTGATGGAGTAGATGACTTAAGTAGAGTGGCGTAACGTGTGTATGTTCCGCGACATACTTACGATACGCTACTCCGCTTAGGAAGACTTATGATGTACATTTATTTTGCACCATATTCTATTCGTTCCTTTGATCTATCCTCATCAATGTCGGATTGTGGTTTCTGTTACCATGGTTGCACGGGCACAGAGAGAGAGAGAGAGAGAGCCGCGGCTAGATTTGCGGTCAGCATGAGCTCGTCTTGGACGAGGAATATCCAGGGCGTACTTCCGGTGACACACGATTGCATAGATATATTGTTTTATTTTGTTTTTCGTGACGTGAGTGTTTTGATGAGTTGTTTTTACTAAGAATTCTTGTTGACGCAAACGTTCAGATCAGCACCAGAGGATTGGGCCACTGTTAGAGGTCGGCTAGAATATGAAGACCGTTAATATACCGTCTATTTCTGATGATTAACGCTTTGTTTAGCGTGCGGACGAATGAGCCAGCTGTTGCTGCAACTGACAAGATATCGCCCCAGATGTTTGAAGCTATTGCAGTATAAGTTTATACTTAGAGATATGATAGAAGATCGCTAGTCACCCATGGATGGATGACTAGGACATGTGGTTCGTTTGCATACCCCGATGCGAGGTCATCAGATTGACTAACTTAGCTAGAGAGGACCTCACACAGGCACGTTGTGAGTCGATCGATGAAGGACAAGCATAGGTGCATCACTCCGATAATGTGAACGAGTCCCCGAGCATGCAATTGGCAAGATGCCTACTACATGATATTTGAGATGCCGAGTACGTAGCTTTGGAAAGGAGACTCTAAATGAGTGTAGCCGTTTGGAGCGCATTTCACACAACTACGAAGAGAGAATTCCGAATTGGTAAGCATTGAAGAAAAGCAGAGTAAGTAGTTCGTAAGAGATCTTGACAAGATGATATTCCACCCCGTTGACATCAGAGATGTGATACGCATGCAGAGGTATTGAATATGGATATATCTTTTAGAAGAAGTCGTGATGAGAATCTAACTGTCCCGGAACAAGAAATGGATTAAGTAAGGGTGATAACTTCCGGGCAGTTCGGCAGAGACGAGATTTGGGAGAGACCCTGACAGAATCTTCTGGATTACTACACGAGAAGACTTGGACCCAGGATCGGTCGTATCACGCACACTCAGTGGGCTAGAGTTCGGCATCATTGACGAGACCTGTTATGAGTGATCACGACAATTGGCCAGGAGATCTTCAAAGGATGTGCCAGAGTGGAACTGTTTCCGTCATCATTCCATATTGGGCCGTTGAGCCGAGGAGTTATGTAACTAGCAATCCGCAGTGAGAGAAGAGAACTTAAGGGCACAAGGCGCCAGACCGTGAATAGAGGCAGGTAGATTATTGCTCAGCTAGCTTGAATACACCGACACCCTTTGACATTGGAGAAGAAGCATATCGACGTCAGTGTTACGATTTGCAATTTGGTGATTCGAATATCACATTTCCGTTGTTTAGATTCTGGCATTTTAAGGATTTCGTTTTGTTAGATATATGTATGCCCTAGAGGCCATTATATGTATAATGGATGCTTGGACATGTATATATGATTTTAGATGACTTTCTCGCTCAACATGATAGTATACTATCTAGTTTACTTTATCTTGACATGTTGATTTGATCGTGCTTTTATTCATTTTCACATGTTGATAAAGCCCTCAGGGTATTTGCTTGACTACTGTGACTATGATGCAGATCATACTAGTGGGGCATGTGTAGTTTATAAGCATATCCTTAAACTATCCTAGTCGTGGGTGTATCGAGATGGGGCATCGATATTCCAGAGTAGACTAGCGTATACTATTCTTGTCCCATATGATGGGCGATGGATGATCCCATATCCATCTGGTGAGGTGACACCAAAGATTGTATGCGGGTGCTCAGTGGAGACTGGGTACACTTAACGGACTCACAGAGAACTCCTATGTGGTATTATATCAATCGTCGGATAGCAGTTCTCAGGTGACACTGGTACAGGTTAGTCTGTAGACCCAAGATCATCATAGATTCTTGTGTGTCCTCCCACTGTCTTTGATAACCACCCTACCACGGCACTACTGAGTCATGCAAACAGGTGGACTTTGGGTACAGTCCCGAGGCACATAGAGGCGATGAGTGATAGGAGGGTTTCGTCTCCCCCGGTATTGGGAGTTGATGTTGTGCTATGCTCGATTGGCTATAACAGAAAGTCCATGGCCAGGGCTGCTGAGATTTACTGATAAGCGTTATCAGTAGTTTCTCGATCTGTTATGAGCCATACACCAGCATGACTTATTGAGTTATTGGGTCGACGATTCCATCCTTAGACTCGATATGCAACATATCTGACGAAGAGACTGGACTGTACGGTAAGTGTTGCCAGTTGGCTCGACGGGTGTCTTGACAGCTTCGCTGGTTTTCTTTTGATCGCTCAATACCTGGGTGGCCGTTACGTTTAGCTGACCACTTGCGGCTTGTAGGTATTTGATATGATCATTACTTACTGCCGGTGTATTGACGAGTCTTAGAGTCCCATAATGAAGTTTCCTGGCTCAGGCGAAAAGATGTGGTGTGGATATGAGATATGCGCGGCGACCCGATTAAATACGGATATGTGATACCGTACATTAATCGGGCATTTTCTATTGATCGGGTCGTATGTGATATGACTGGTTTGCAAAATCAAGTGTTGATTTAACAAATGAGTTTTAGATTAATTCTTTAACTAAACCCTTTTTCTATTTTTGTATGCATGCATGTATGCACATGATGATGTGCATGGACACATACATACAAAGATTGTATCATGGTTGTTGATACATATTTGGTGGCAATGCAAGAATCATATTGTAGTAATTACATATATATTTATCATTTTGAGTTAATTAAAAGGATAATTCACTCATAGTTAATCCTTATCATCTTTGACTAAACCTTGCCTAACTTTTAACCATGAGTTAATTCTCCTTTGGAAGTTAACTCAATGAGTAAATATCTAGATAATTACTAACCATGGTTGAAGTGAGAAGGATTAATATGGATTATTCTTTCTCATTTCAATAATTCACTCATATCATTTTCTTTGGAGCTCAAGCTTAGCCACCATCTTCTTCTTCCTCTCTTGAAAATTTCTTTGAGTGAGGGTGATAAAAAGAAAGGGTTTTGATTATAGAATACAAACCACATCATCATACTACATACATCTAGCCCATTTGTGTAGGGTGTTTGCTCTACTTCATTCACATATCATGTAAAGCAAGGAGCTTTGGGCAAAAGGACTTCGGGTGGATCTTCGTGGACTAGGAAGGCTTCCATCGATCCGTTCCGAACTCTCAAAGTGCTAAGGAGTCACCAAGGGAGGTCTACAAAGGTTGTAATCTCTACTCTTAGTGATACTTTTTCTTTTGCATGTGATGCTTAGTCAAAAGAAACCCTAAATTTCTAGTTATGATTCTTTGCAAGTTCACTTAGCACCTTAAAAATTTGATTTTGGCATATGTGATGCTTCTGCACCCTTGATGAGGTGCTAGGTAAACCCAACAATGGTATCAGAGCCAAGCTAGAGCTTTAGGCGATGTTTAGGCGAAGTTAAAATTTCGATCGAACCACGAAACACGGAATTAGACCCTTCTCTGGACATTTTTTAAAACTATGTTTTTTTATGAATTAAAAATACTTATAAAATTCAGTAGGGAAATATAAGCATAATTGTAAAAAACAACACCATGATCCGTACATATCGTCGCGGAACCGTGGCCGTACCTTGCTTGGGCCGCGGATCCGCGGCCGTACAGAAGCTTTATGGCATCAATTTTGTACAGTAATGTAAGTAGCTGCTTGTACATATTTTGGGTATTTTTAATCTGACTCAAGTGTTGAGTGTTCTGGGGTTTATTTTGTAATCGTAGATTCGATTGGAAAATTTAATTTCGTGCTGTTTTCGGGTAATTTAGAAAGTATTAAAATGTTCAAACGGATATCATTAACTCACTTTTTCCCGGCACGAAAAACTTTCAAGTGTTGATTTTTTTCTCGAGTTTAATCTTTCGGAAATACGTGCAAGTAACGTGGTGGACCCTCTAGAAGAACACAAATCTTAACTCGATTATGTGACCGTCTAAACTGCCTCTAAACCTTAAGGTTTGGGGCAGTACGGCGTACCACATGTGAGGCGTTGGCTTGACCCTTCTACGGCTGGACCACTGCTACTGTGACACATTCTTGGATTTTTGAACTCCGCTCAAGTGTTGAGCTAATTAGGAAATCTTAGGTATTTGATTATTCGATCGGAAAGTTTAATACTGTCTATTTATTTAGAATGTGATACAATATGTGGAATTCATATAGTTAGGCATGAAATGCGAAGTATGCGATATTTCGGATTTACGATGTCTAAAGAGATTGTAGATTCCAAATGTTGTAGTTTTACACTTTCTTTTCTGTGACCGTAAGTGTAGTATGTGGGGTATCGCCGGCTTCGTTGCTATACATCAACGATAATCGGGATACGCATACTTGCTTACGTTAATGATATGAGATATTATGTGTTGCTGAGATATGATGTTCAGGATTGTCGCGATTGAATAGCCGGTTTTTTTTTGTGTGAGATGAGAGCTTTATTTTCATTCATGTATAAATCAATTGTATGTAATATTCTTTTATTTGGGGCACTTCTGGCATGAGGAAGATGTTTCCATCATTGTATATTATTTACTTTTCCGTATTAGGATAGACCCAAGGAGGGGAGCACAAGTGACCGGGTTTTAGGGTTCAGTGGGAGGCCATCTTGAGGAGTCGAGACCGGGTCTCCTAAACTCTAGAATTGGCAGGATCACTTGCCGCTCTTGTAGGGGTCTAGGGGTGTCGGCTTGGCTATTCATCGCGACCGTGGAATCCGTATTTTCTATTGTTGGCTAAATACAAAATACGGACGTCCTAGATATCCTTTTATTTTCATATGTGCTTCTGCTGTTGATATTCTGTAATGTGATTACTTAGTATCTGAGACGAATGGATTATTATTATATATATGATATATAATAAACGCTACTTATGTTTTACACCCCCACTAGTCCCGCCCCGCTATGCCGTTAGTAAAGTAACCTAACAGTGCATAACGGGACACTGTGGCGAATGCGGCTGGCATAAGTGTACGTTCTATTTTCGTTTCATTTCTGTGATGGCTTAGGAACTTAAATGATGGGATTACATTAATGAGATTAATGTAAATAAAAAGAAACCTAAAAGACGTTGTAGAATCAGATTTGAAACCCACTCGGCCTTTTTATGAAAAATGCAAGTTTCAAAAGATGTGGAGCTTAAGCCACTCCTTTTCTAAAACTGTTTTGATTACAACGAGATCAAGTTCAAAGCGTTAAAGGTTTTCCATAAAAACCATCCGCAACCCTCCGTCATTTTAGGAAGCAGAGTACTTAGTATTCGTGCTACGTATGTCGACCATAGCCGAGGCGTAGTGTACGGTAGCTAAGTGATATCTTCCTACAAAGCATATGATGCGATCAGTTAGGACATTCATGTGATTATGTTGATTATAGTCAAGGGTTATATGGGTGGGTCTAGTTGATCTCGAAATGACGGGTAGAACTTGACTAGTGCTTATAATATTTTGACCATAGCCAAGGTCATAAGCAACTAGGGGTAAAAACCATATCGGGAGTTTCAATAGTTGAAATTTGCAATGAGATTGCATACCATTTATATGATAGTTGGATCCCGATCCCACTGTGAGTAAGTGTTACTTTCATGAGAATTTTGCACTTTACAATTAGCTGATCCAGTAGGTGTCTAGAAAGGTGTTAACGGGGTTTGACCTCTGGGAAAACGAGGTTTACTTTAATTAGGTCCGTGCGAAAGCACGGGGAACCTTCCTCAAGTACCGACACTGGCCTGGCTGACCGGTTAGCGAAACTGTAGAATGTAATTAATCCTGGCTAGTTTTCTTTTCAGGTTTTGAAAGAAAATTTGATTAAAGCAGTGGGAAACATCGATTAGATAAGATAATAACCAATCTAATTCTTTGCAAGAGTATTTCGCTGAGTGTATTCTTTTCTCTCTCCTAATGGCAGATACCAATGACAGGACTTAAGCTTCTACTAGAGAAAAATAAACTGACTGGACCGAACTATAAAGAATGGTTGAGAAACTTGAACATTGCACTTGCATAGGATAAAGTATCATATGTCCTCACAACCCAAGCCCCACCCGTCCTAGGACCTGAATCATCTGTCTCGGATAGGGAGATCCGAAAAAATTGGGATGCTGATTGTAACACGGCCAAGTGCCTCGCGCTTGCTTTTATGGACAATATCCATCAGAAGCAACACGAGAATATGGATGTACAATCCATCTTTCTTCACACAAAGGACTTGTATGAAGAGCAATCTCGTACTTTGAGATACGTGGCATCTCGAAAGCTGTTTCAGATGCGAATGGCCCTTGGTACATCAGTAGGAGACCATGTTTTAAAGTTGATTGGGAAGAACTTGAGGAACTGGGATGGACCATGGACAATGAGAAATATACGGATATTGTTCTACAGTCTCTCCCCCCTGCCTTTGCTCCGTTCACAGTGAACTTTAATATGAATGATTTAGAGAAATCATTACCTGAACTTCTCAATATGTTGAGAAGTGCAGAGAGCACGTTGAAAATAACGGAGACTCCTGCTCTGCTTGCTGGGCCCCTCCTCTTCATTCCCAAAAGCCAAGGCCAAGGGAAAGAAAAAGAAAAAGTCCATCAAATAGAAAGGTGGAGTTAAAAAGGCAAAGGGGAAAGACAAATCCGGGGCTGCGAGAAGCAGGAAAGGAGAATGTTTTTACTGCAACAAGTCAGGACATTGGAAACACAACTGTGCTGTGTATCTTGCTGATCTCAAGAAGAAGAAGCATGCTGATGCTTCCACTTCAGGTGTGTTTGTAACTGAAAACTGTTTTTCTTTAAACTCTGCATCTTGGGTATTAGATACCGGTTCTGGTTCTCACATCTGCAATTGTATGCGAGGATTGAGAAATAGTAGAGTTTTGAAGACAGGTGACCATACTCTGCGGGTTGGAAATGGTTCCAATGTACATGCTGTATCCGTGGCAGAGTATTGTTCATAACAGAATATTGCATTTTATACCGCCCATTCTTACGCTCGTGTGTTTATAGGTAGGTGCTTTTTGTTGGATATATGTATGCCCTAGAGGCCATTATGTGATAGTGGATGTATCTATACATGTATATATATATTCAGTTTGCATTCTTGCTCGACATGATAGTATGCTATCTGGTTATTCTTTATCTGACATGTTGATTTGATCATGCTTTTATTCATTCATACATGCTGATAAAGCCCCAAGGATATCTGCTTAACTACTCTGATTATGATAGAGATCATACTAGTGGGACATTTGTAGTCTATAAGCATATCCTGAAATGTCCCTAGTCGGAGGTGTATCGAGACGGGGCATCGATATACCACAGTAGACTAGCGTATATGATACTAGACCCATATGATGGGCGATGGATGTTCCCGCATTCATCGATGTTTGACATCAAGATCATATATGGGTGCTCAGTGCTAACTGGGTACACTGGACGGACTCACCGAGAACTCCTATATGGAATTATATCTATCGTCGGATAGCAGTTCTCAGGTGACACTGGTACAGGTTAGTCTGTAGACCCGAGATCGTCATGGAGTCTTGTGTGTTCTCCCACTGTACTTTGATTGCCACCCTACCACGGCTCTACTGAGTCATGCAAACAGGTGGCCGTTGGGTACAGTCCCGAGACACACGAAGGCAATGAGCGATAGGAAGGGTTTCATCTCTCCCGGTATTTGGAGTTGATGCTGTGCTGTGCTCGACTGGTTATAACAGTAAGTCCCTGGCCAGGGCTGCTGAGATTTGCTGATAAGTGTTATCAGTAGTTTCTCGATCTGTTATAGACCATTCACCGACATGACTTATTGAGTTATTGGGGTCGACGTGACCATCCCTAGGTTCGATATGCAGCATATCTGACGAAGAGACCGGACTATACGGTAGTGTTGCCGGATGGCTCGACGGGAGTTGTAGCAGGTTCGCTTGTTGTCTTCTGATCGCTCAATTCCCGGGTGGCCGTTACGTTTAGCTGACCGCTTGCGGCTTGAGGGTACCTGATATGATCATCACCCTCTGCCGGCGTATTAACGAGTCTTAGAGTCCCAGAAAGGAGTTACCCAGTCCAGGAGAAACGTTGTGGTGCGCATATGCGATATGCGCATGCACCCGATTGAAATGTGCGTATATGATACCGAACATTGATCGGGTGAACTGCTTTTGGTGGGGTCGTATGAGATATGACCGGATTGATAAATCAAGTGTTGATTTATCATTTAACCATTAGTTTTCTCACTTAAAACCTTTTCTTTGATGATAGATGTGTGCATGCATGTGTGCTTTTCTTTCTTTCTTTCATGCTAGTTTCATGCACATGTGAATGTGCATACATGCACACATACATACACTCATCCATCATGGTTGTTAGCATATGGAAATGGTGGCAATATAAGACTCACACCATGGATTAAACAATGGATAATTATTTAATTTTGGTTTTAAAGTAAAATGAAAAAGAAAAGGATAATCATTCTTGCTTCTACATTCTTCCTTTGACCTAACCATGCTCAACTACCACTAACCTAAGGTTATCCTTCTCTTTATCATTCCAAACTAAAGTTAAATAATGTCTCCATCACTTTAACCATGGTTCATAGCATGAAGGAATAAAATATATATTGATATATTTCATTTTCTTCACTAGAGTTATCTTTTTATCTCTTGTTAAAATTGCCACCATCTTCTTCCTCTAGCTCCTTTGCTCTCTTGATTCTCCTAGTGAGCAAATACCACTTAAAGATAGGTTTTTGAAGTGAGATTCCAAACCACAACATCATTCTACTCAAGTCTAGCCGACTTGATTAGAGTGTTTCCTTCGGTTTTCCAAAGAAGCGAGCTTGGACGGAGTGCTCCGTGGTGGATCGTCGTGGACGCAAGGGAACTTCAAGAGGACCTCGATTCAACACCCAAGACACCAAGGAGTCCAACAAAAGGAAGCTACAAAGGTTGTAGCCTTCAAACCCTTATCTTTACTAGCTTAAAGTTTCATAACCCTAATTTTCTAGGATCGATCTCTTTGCATGTTAGTTTAGCACCTTAAAAATTATAACTTTGGGTCATGTGATGCTTCAAAACACTTCATAGGGTGCCATACTAACCTTACATTGGTATCAGAGCCGACCTAGAACATTAGGCGACGTCTTTACGAAGTGAAAACCCCGATCGGACAAAAATACGGTATTTTTAGGTGCTCTCTGGAAATTTTCTAAAATTTGACAATTTGCAGAATTAAAAATATGTAAAAAATACAGCAGGAAAAAATAAGAGTTACGGTACAAAATGTTTTCAGTGAACAGTGATTATAGCCGCGGAAACGCGGCCTAAGATTGCTTAGGCCGCGATTCCGCGGCCGTACATATGAATTGATGGATTCTTTTTGCACAGTAATTCTTGAATCTGCTTGTATAATTTTTTGGATATTTTTAATCTGTATTTGGTTTTGAAAAATTCTGGAGGTGGTTTTGGACTCATCAATTCGATCGGGATTTTCATTTCGTAGTTTTTCCGGGTAAATTAGAAAGTATTGAAGTGTTTGAACGAGTATCATTTACTCACTATTCACGGGGTTTAAATAGTTTGGAGATATGTGCAAGTCTTTTTGCGGTGGTCCCTCTAGAAGACAACAAACCTTAACTCGATTATGTGACCGTTTCGAACTGCCCTTTGAACCTTAGGGTTTGGGGCAGTACGGCGTGCCACATGTGAGGCGTTGGCTTGACCCTTCTACGGCTGGACCGCCACTACTATGTCACACTCCGGATTTTTTGAACCCTGCTCAAGTGTTGAGCTTTAGTGAATCTTGGGTGCTTGATTGTTCGTTCGAAAACTTTAATACTGTCTGTTTGTCTGGAATGTGATACAATATGTGGAATTCATATAGTTTAGGCATGAAATACGAAATATGTGATATTTCGCATTTATGATGTCTAAAGAGAATCTGGATTCCAAATATTGTAGTTTTACACTTTCTTTTCTGTGACCGTAAGTGTAGTATGTACGATATCGCCGGTTTCGTTGCTATACATCAACGACAATCGGGGTACGCATACTTACTTACGTTGATGATATGTGATATTATGTGTTGCTGAGATATGATGTGCAGGATTGTCGCGATCGAATAGCCGGGGGGTTTTTGTGAGATGAGAGTTTTATATTTTCATTCATGTAAATTCAAATGTAATGTAATATTCTTTTATTTGGGGCACTTCCAAGTTGCGGTTGTGTCACCAGTGTTGTATATTATTTACTTTTCCGCATTAGGATGGACCCAAGGAGGGGAGCACAGGTGACCGGGTTCTGGGGTTCAGTGGGAGGCCATCCCGAGGAGTCGAGACCGGGTCTCCTAAACTCCAGGATTGGTAGGGTCACTTGCCACTCTCGTAGGGGTCCAGGGTGTGGGCTTCGCTATTCATCGCGACTGTGGAATCCGTATTTTCTATTCTGGCTAAATAATAAATACGGACGTCCTTGGATATCCCACGTTATATCTATGTTTCTGCTGCCTATGTTCTGTGATATCTGAGACGAATGACATATTATATATATGATATATAGTAGACGTTGCTTATGTTTTACACCCGCGCTAGTCCCGTCCCGGTATGCCGTTAGTTAAGTAACCTAACGGTGCATAACGGAACATTGCGGCGAATGCGGATGGCATAAGCGTACGTGTTATTTTCGTTTCTTTTCTGTGATTGGCTTAAGGACTTAAATGATGGGATTACATTAATGTGATTAATGTAAAGAAAATAAACCTAAAAAGATGTTGTAGAATCGGATTTAAAAACTACTCGGCTATTTGTGAAAAAGCTACATTTCAAAACTGCGGAGCTTAAGCCACTCCTTTTGAAAACTGTTTGATTCTACAACGATATCAAGTTCAAAGCGTTAAATATTTTCTTAAAAATCATCCGCAACCCTCCGTCATTTTAGGAAGTAGAGTACTTAGTATTCGTGCTACGTTTGTTAGTTAAGGCGTAGTGTACGGTAGCTAAGTGATGTCTTCCTACACTGCATATGATGCAGATTAATTAGGACATTCATGCGACTTTGTTGACCATAGTTAAGGGTCATATGGGTGGGTCTAATTGATCAAGAAATGACGGGTAGAACTTGACGGGTACTTATGATTTGTTGACTATAGTTAAGGTCATAAGTACTAGGGGTAAAAATTACATCGGGAATTTCAAGTGTTGAAATTTGCAATGAGATTGCATACCTTCCATGTGATGGTTGGATCCCGATCCCACTGTGGGCAATAGTTGCTCCTAGGAGAGTTTTACAGTTTACAATTAGCTAACTCATTAGGTGTCTAGAAAGGTGTTAACGGGGCTCCGCCTCTGGGAAAACGAGGTTTACTCTAATTAGGTCCGTGCGAAAGCACGGGGAACCTCCCTCAAAGTACCGACACTGGCCTGGCTGAACGGTTAGCGAAGTTGTAGACTGTAATTAATCCTGGCTAGTTTTTCTTTTTAAGGTTTGAAAGAAAAACTTGATAAAAAGCAATGGGAAACATCGATTAAACAAGATAATAAACCAATCTAATCTATGCAAGAGCTTTCGCTGAGTGTATTCTTTTCTCTCTCTTAATGGCAGATACCAATGACTGGACTTAAGCTTCTACTAGATAAAAACAAACTGAATGGGACCAACTATAAAGACTGGCTAAGGAATCTGAAGATCACCTTGACTTATGATAAAGTATCATATGTCCTCACGGCTTCAGCCCCGCCCGTCCCAGGTCCAAAATCCTCAGTTGCGGACATTGAAGTCCGCAAGACATGGGACGCTGACTGTGCCACAGCCACATGCCTCGCGCTTGCATCGATGGATAACACACATCAAAAGCAGCACGAGGACATGGACATTCACGGGATACTGCTCCATACAAAGGAGTTGTATGGGGAGCAATCCCGCGTATTACGATACGAAGCATCGAAGAAACTGTTTCAGATGCGAATGGCCCCTGGCACACCAGTAGGAGGCCATGTGTTGAAGATGATAGCTCTTATAGAAGAGCTTGAGGACCTTGGATGGACAATGGACAATGAACAATATATAGATATTATTCTGCAGTCCCTCCCATCCACCTTTGCTCAGTTCATAGTGAACTTCAACATGCATGGCATGGAGAAGGACCTCCCTGAACACCTTAATATGTTAAGGAGTGCAGAGAGCACTATGAAGTCAGCAAAGACTCCCGTTATGACCATTGGACAGCCTTCTTCTTCTCGCCCAAAAGCTAAGGCCAAGGGAAAGAAAAAGAAGAAACCCACTAATCCTAAGGGCGGAGTCAAAAAGGTGAAGGGAAAGGGAAAGTCCACGGCTGGAGACCCAGGGAAAGACGAGTGTATTCATTGCCACAAGACAGGACATTGGAAGCGCAATTGCACGGAGTACCTAAGTCTCAAGAAGAAGCATGGTGATGCTTCTGCTTCAGGTGCGTTTGTGACTGAAAACTGTTTTTCTATAAACTCTGCTTCCTGGGTATCGGATACCGGTTCAGGTTCTCACATTTGCAATTCTATGCAGGGGCTGAGAAATAGCAAGGTTTTGAAGACAGGTGACCATACTCTCCGCGTTGGAAATGGTTCCAATGTACATACAGTCGCAGTGGGAGAGTATTACTTGGGGTTGCCATCTGGATGTATTTTGATTTTGAATCCATGTTATTTTGTACCAAGTATGCTATGTAATATAATATCCGTTTCTTTGTTGGACAATGAAGGATATAATTTTGTGTTGCAGAACAATGTTATGAACATTCACCTAAATCCAATGTTGGTTGGGCATGGTACGCTTAATAACGGAATATATGTCCTAAATCAACACACAGTTTTCAGTATACAACACACTAATAAAAGAAAACTTTCAGAATTAAGTGAAGCTTTTCTTTGGCATTGTAGACTTGGTCATATTAACGAAACAAGACTAAACAGGTTACACAAAGATGGATATTTAAACTCTTTTGAATATAAATCTTATGCGACTTGCCAGTCTTGTATCAAGGGTAAAATGACCAAAACTCCATTTACCGGACACGGGGAAAGAGCTACTCAGCTCCTTGGCCTCATACATAGTGATGTATGTGGGCCAATGTCTACACAGGCTAGAGGCGGTTTTTCATACTTCATTACATTCACCGACGATTTCTCAAGATTCGGTCATGTATTTTTATTAAAGCACAAGTCCGACGCTTTCGAGAAATTCGTTGAATATAAACAAGAAGTAGAAAAACAAACCGGCTTGAGTATTAAGATGCTTCGATCAGATCGAGGTGGAGAGTATCTCAGTACAGAATTTGCAAACTTCCTAAATGAGAATGGGATTCTCTCTCAGCTCACTCCTCCTTACACACCACAGCACAACGGTGTGTCAGAACGACGGAATAGGACCCTATTAGATATGGTCCGGTCCATGATGAGTGACGCTGAGTTACCAGTCTCGTTTTGGGGGCATGCATTGGAGACTGCAGCGTTTCTGCTAAACAGGGTTCCGACCAAAGCCGTGTCTACCACGCCATATGAGATATGGAATGGGAAGAGACCATCTCTTAAGAGAATTAAGATTTGGGGTTGCCCGACCTATGTTAAAAAACAGAATCCGGACAAACTCGAGACACGGTCAGTCATGTGTAACTTTGTGGGATATCCAAAGAATTCTTATGGATATCTGTTCTACCACAAAGAGGAACAAAAAGTGTTTGTTTCTCAGTATGCCACATTCTTGGAAAAAGAGTTTTTCACAGATAAAGATGATGGCAAGGTGGTAGGTCTAGAAGAGGTTCTGGAGACACAAACTACAAATGACGATTTGGTTGAACCGGCTGTTGCAGCAGAAACTAAAGAACCTCGGCCACTCCGTAGGTCTGGTAGGACTTCTCGCCCACCGGAGAGGTACTACGGTTTCCTTATTGATGGTAACGGAGAAGATTGCATCATGGATGATGATGATCCTACCAGTTTTCAGCAGGCTATTACGAGTGGTGACTCTGTGAAGTGGCTGGATGCCATGAGATCCGAAATGGAGTCTATGTACACCAACAAAGTATGGACTTTGGACGTTGTACCCCCTGGGGTAAAACCTGTAGGGTGCAAATGGATCTTTAAAAGAAAGATTGGTGTGGATGGGCAGGTAGAGACCTATAAGGCAAGACTTGTGGCGAAAGGTTTTCGTCAAAGACCAGGTTTGGACTATGACGAAACTTTTTCGCCCGTAGCCATGCTTAAATCCATTCGGATCCTACTTGCTATTGCTGCTCACTACGACTATGAAATCTGGCAGATGGACGTTAAAACAGCATTTCTAAATGGAAATTTAGAAGAATGCGTTTATATGGATCAGCCAGAGGGCTTCATTGACAGTGGGAGCAGCGAGAAAGCATGTAGATTGCTTAAATCCATATATGGGTTGAAGCAGGCATCTCGGAGTTGGAACATCTGTTTCGATGATGTTATCAAAGAGTTTGATTTCATCAAAAATCCAGATGAACCTTGTGTTTATAAGAAGGCTGTAGGAAGAGCTGTCACATTCCTCGTATTGTACGTGGATGACATTCTTCTGATAGGAAATGATATTCCTATGCTACAGTCGGTCAAATCATTCTTATCACTAAGGTTCTCCATGAAGGACCTGGGTGATGCCACATACATCCTGGGCATAAGGATCTATAGGGATAGATCCAAAAAGCTATTGGGATTGTCCCAAACCAGGTACATCAACACCATCCTAAAGAGGTTTAGTATGGAAAACTCCAAGCGGGGTGCCTTACCCGCTTGCCATGGAGTCACTCTCTCCAAGGATTCTTGTCCAAAGACCGATGAAGAGAGAGCTCGCATGAGCATTATACCTTATGCTTCGGCAGTAGGGTCTATAATGTATGCGATGTTATGTACACGCCCAGATGTAACTAATGCACTTAGTGTTGTAAGCAGGTATCAATCCAACCCAGGGGAGAACCACTGGACAGCTGTGAAGAACATTCTTAAGTACTTACGAAGGACTAAAGAATTGTTCTTGGTGTATGGTAATACAGATCTCCAAATGGAGGCCTTTACCGATTCGAGCTTCCAGAGCGATAAGGATGACAGCAAATCTATCTCAGGGTTTGTATTTACCCTCAATGGAGGGGCGGTAAGTTGGAAGAGTTCCAAATAGGATACCGTTGCAGACTCTACGATGGAAGCTGAGTACATTGCTGCAAATGATGCCGCCAAGGAAGCCGTCTGGATGAAGAAGTTCGTCTCGGAGCTAGGAGTAGTTCCAACCATTACTGATCCAATACCTTTGTATTGTGACAATAATGGGGCGATGGCGTTAGCCAAGGAGCCCAGATCCCATCAGCGGTCCAGACACATCCTGAGGCGCTTTCATTTGATCCGGGAGATTGTAGATCGCCGCGAGATCGAGATTAAGAGAGTTGACACAAAGAACAACGCCGCGGATCCACTCACCAAGGCCCTCCCTCAGCCACAGCATGAGCGACTTTTTGAGATGTTGGGTATGAGATACGCCAATAACTGGCCTTAGTGCAAGTGGAAGATTGTTGGATATATGTATGCCCTAGAGGCCATTATGTGATAGTGGATGTATCTATACATGTATATATATTCAGTTTGCATTCTTGCTCGACATGATAGGATGCTATCTGGTTATTCTTTATCTGACATGTTGATTTGATCATGCTTTTATTCATTCATACATGCTGATAAAGCCCCAAGGATATCTGCTTGACTACTCTGATTATGATAGAGATCATACTAGTGGGACGTTTGTAGTCTATAAGCATATCCTGAAATGTCCCTAGTCGGAGGTGTATCGAGATGGGGCATCGATATACCACAGTAGACTAGCGTATATGATACTAGACCCATGTGATGGGCGATGGATGTTCCCGCATTCATCGATGTTTGACATCAAGATCATATACGGGTGCTCAGTGCTGACTGGGTACACTGGACGGACTCACCGAGAACTCCTATATGGAATTATATCTATCGTTGGATAGCAGTTCTCAGGTGACACTGGTACAGGTTAGTCTGTAGACCCGAGATCGTCATGGAGTCTTGTGTGTTCTCCCACTGTACTTTGATTGCCACCCTACCACGGCTCTACTGAGTCGTGCAAACAGGTGGCCGTTGGGTACAGTCCCGAGACACACGAAGGCAATGAGCGATAGGAGGGGTTTCGTCTCTCCTGGTATTGGGAGTTGATGCTGTGCTGTGCTCGACTGGTTATAACAGCAAGTCCCTGGCCAGGGCTGCTGAGATTTGCTGATAAGTGTTATCAGTAGTTTCTCGATCTGTTATAGACCATTCACCGACACGACTTATTGAGTTATTGGGGTCGACGTGACCATCCCTAGGCTCGATATGCAGCATATCTGATGAAGAGACCGGACTATACGGTAGTGTTGCCGGATGGCTCGACGGGAGTTGTAGCAGGTTCGCTTGTTGTCTTCTGATCGCTCAATACCCGGGTGGCCGTTACGTTTAGCTGACCGCTTGCGGCTTGAGGGTAACTGATATGATCATCACCCTCTGCCGGCATATTGACGAGTCTTAGAGTCCCAGAAAGGAGTTACCCAGTCCAGGCAAAACGTTGTGGTGCGCATATGCGATATGCGCATGCACCCGATTGAAATGTGCGTATATGATACCGAACATTGATCGGGTGAACTGCTTTTGGTGGGGTCGTATGAGATATGACCGGATTGATAAATCAAGTGTTGATTTATCATTTAACCATTAGTTTTCTCACTTAAAACCTTTTCTTTGATGATAGATGTGTGCATGCATGTGTGCTTTTCTTTCTTTCTTTCATGCTAGTTTCATGCACATGTGAATGTGCATACATGCACACATACATACACTCATCCATCATGGTTGTTAGCATATGGAAATGGTGGCAATATAAGACTCACACCATGGATTAAACAATGGATAATTATTTAATTTTGGTTTTAAAGTAAAATGAAAAAGAAAAGGATAATCATTCTTGCTTCTACATTCTTCCTTTGACCTAACCATGCTCAACTACCACTAACCTAAGGTTATCCTTCTCTTTATCATTCCAAACTAAAGTTAAATAATGTCTCCATCACTTTAACCATGGTTCATAGCATGAAGGAATAAAATATATATTGATATATTTCATTTTCTTCACTAGAGTTATCTTTTTATCTCTTGTTAAAATTGCCACCATCTTCTTCCTCTAGCTCCTTCGCTCTCTTGATTCTCCTAGTGAGCAAATACCACTTAAAGATAGGTTTTTGAAGTGAGATTCCAAACCACAACATCATTCTACTCAAGTCTAGCCGACATGATTAGAGTGTTTCCTTCGGTTTTCCAAAGAAGCGAGCTTGGACGGAGTGCTCCGTGGTGGATCGTCGTGGACGCAAGGGAACTTCAAGAGGACCTCGATTCAACACCCAAGACACCAAGGAGTCCAACAAAGGGGAGCTACAAAGGTTGTAGCCTTCAAACCCTTATCTTTACTAGCTTAAAGTTTCATAACCCTAATTTTCTAGGATCGATCCCTTTGCATGTTAGTTTAGCACCTTAAAAATTATAACTTTGGATCATGTGATGCTTCAAAACACTTCATAGGGTGCCATACTAACCTTACACTTTTAATCCGTGTTTGTTACATATTTACTGATTACAGGTTTCCAGTACAAATATTGCAAATCAAGACAAAATCTCCACAGTTACGCCAAAAGCAGAACATCTGTTGACAGCAGATAAAAGCCGGGTTCCGGTCATCCATATCCGTCCAGTGCCGAGTACCAGTTCCAGAGACAAGACATATGACAGTGGTCATTCGTGTCTCGGGCAAGCACAGAGCACGAGGGGGGCTGCACACGAATCAATGGGTGCGCGGATCTCGAGGGAGATAGAAGTCAAAAGTGAAGAAAATAAGGCAATCTTGGACTAAGAAATCTAAAGATATTCTGGAAGATTTTGTGCAGTTTAAAGTTGGCAAACACAAGGAAATGTAAAACCAGGGAATCGACCAAAACCCCATGACCCAACTCATCAAGATGGCCGCGGTTCCGCGGCCAATAGAGGGTCTAGGCCGCGGAACCGCGGCCGTACTGGCCCCTCTCTCTGTCAACTTTTAGGGGCAGTTTGGTACTTTTATATGGAGCCATATTCTTGCCCTAGGTTTCCAGTTCCCTTCCTATAAATACCCCGGATCTGAGCCAAGCAAAGGGTCCATTCTTATTGTGAATTTCTTTAGCCTCTTTTAGTGTAGTTTTTTTCTTCTTCTTCTTCTTCTTCATCTTTCCTCCATGAAAATGTAGTGAGAGCATTGAGTGGATGTTAAATGAAGATGAGAGTTTTTGTATCATTCTTGTTTGTTTAGCTTCCCCTTGAGATTCTTGCTTTCTCTTGATCTTTCAACCTCTTCATCGAGCTTGAAAGTTTAAGGGTTTGTTATTGATCTCAAGGGTTGTATCTTCTTATGGAATTAGTGCTTCATTTCACATGAGTTCTTTACCCTCCTCTTGATCTTGCAACCTCTTGATTGAGCTTGCAAGTTTAAGGGTTGGCTATTGATCCCATACTTGTCTTGAGTTCTAGTTTCTAGTTCTTTTTATTGCTTATTTCTTTCTTGCTTTTTATTACCTTGCTTTTCTTTCTTGCACTTTAAATTCCATGCCCTTACTTACTTGTAATCTTTTCTTTTCTTTGTTCTTTTTGTTCTCTCTTTTTGGTTCTTTTTGTGAATGATTGTAATTATCGTTGTTAAGAATAAATACGGTATTGTAAGTTAATGTTTCTTTGCTCATTTCCTTTTCCCGTTATTTTCTATTGAACTCCGCCCAAACGTTACGCAAGCGCTCCGTTAGGCACCCTACCCTACCAAGGTAACGGTGATTCCTAACCGCGACCGGTTGCGTTCGGTTTGGCCGGAGGCGAAAGCAAGAGACAAGAACGGAAGGACAAGGGTAAATAAGCCGGATTCCACGAATACCGTGCTTAAATCCCCTAATCCACCTTGTTTCCGATTGCTCTAGCTTCAATTGGTTAAGACTCGGCTCAAAGGTTTTGAGTACGGATTTCTCTAGCTTACAATTTCGTATCTTTTTCTTAACAACTTAATACTTGCATATAAAACACATAGGTTAGTTTGAACAAACACATACAAATTCTTTATTGACTCGTCTAAAACTCGAACGGACATACAACCATCTACCTGTGGATCGACCCGTGCTCAACCAGCTAGCTGCATAGCGACACCGTCCTGATCGCGGTTATACTTTAGAACTTTGAACATCCGACACGCCAAAAGCGTGCGATCAAATGGCGCCGTTGCCGGGGACAGGTGACCATACTCTGCGGGTTGGAAATGGTTCCAATGTACATGTTGTATCCGTGGCAGAGTATCATCTTGGGTTGATGCTTCCACTTCAGGTGTGTTTGTAACTGAAAACTGTTTTTCTTTAAACTCTGCATCTTGGGTATTAGATACCGGTTCTGGTTCTCACATCTGCAATTGTATGCAGGGATTGAGAAATAGTAGAGTTTTGAAGACAGGTGACCATACTCTGCGGGTTGGAAATGGTTCCAATGTACATGCTGTATCCGTGGCAGAGTATCATCTTGGGTTGCCTTAGGGTTGTATTTTGGTTTTGAACCCGTGTTATTTTGTACCAAGTATGCTATGTAATATAATATCCGTTTCTTTGTTGGACAATGAAGGATATCATTTTGTATTGCAAAATAATGTTATGAACATTAACTTAAATCAAGAGTTGATTGGGTATTGTACACTAAATAACGGTATTTACATCCTGAACCAATACACAGTTTTCAATATACAACATACTAATAAAAGAAAGTTTTCAGATATAAATGAAGCTTTTCTTTGGTATTGTAGACTTGGTCATATTAATGAAACAAGACTAAACAAACTACATAAAGATGGATATTTAAATCCTTTTGGATATAAATCTTATGCGACTTGCCAGTCTTGTATCAAAGGTAAAATGACCAAAACTCCGTTTACTGGACACGGAGAAAGAGCTGTGGAACTCTTAAGCCTCATACATAGTGATGTATGCGGACCAATGTCTACACATGCTAGAGGTGGTTTTTCATACTTCATTACTTTTACTGATGATTTCTCAAGATTCGGACACGTGTTTTTGATAAAGCACAAATCTGAAGCTTTCGAGAAATTCAAGGAGTACAAACTTGAAGTAGAAAAACAAACAGGCTTGAGCATCAAGAAACTTTGATCAGATCGAGGTGGAGAATATTTAAGTACAGAGTTTTTAGACTTCTTAAAAGAGAATAAGATTCTCTCTCAGCTCACTCCTCCTTACACACCACAACACAGTGGCGTGTCAGAACGAAGGAATCGTACCCTATTAGATATGGTACGATCCATGATGTGTGATGCTGAGTTACCGCTTTCCTTTTGGGGGCATGCATTAGAGACAACAATGTATCTGTTGAACAGGGTTCCAACCAAGACCGTGTCTACCACTCCATATGAGATATGGAGTGGAAAGAGACCATCTCTTAAAAGAGTTAGGATTTGGGGTTGTCCGGCTTTTGTTAAAAAGCAGAATCCAGACAAACTCAAGACACGATCGGTCATGTGTAAATTTGTGGGGTATCCAAAACATTCATATGGATATCTATTCTACCACAAGGAGGAACAAAAGGTGTTTGTTGCTCAGCATGCCACATTTTTGGAAAATGAAATCTTTACAGATAATACTGATGGCAATGCGGTAGAACTAGAAGAGCTTCTATAGACACAAATTACTCAGGACGAATTGGTTGAAACTGATGTTTCAGTAGAACTTCAAGAACCTCAGCCGCTCCGGAGATCTGGTAGAACTTCTCGCCCGCCAGAGAGATACTAGTGGTTTCTCATTGATGGTGATAGAGAAGATTGCATCATGGATGATGATGACCCTACTAGTTTTCAGCAAGCTATCACGAGTGGTGACTCAGTGAAGTGGCTGGAAGCCATGAGATCTGAAATGGAGTCCATGTATACCAACAAAGTATGGACTTTGGACGTTGCGCCTCCTGGGATAAAACCCGTTGGGTGCAAATGGATCTTTAAAAGAAAGATTGGTATAGATGGACAGGTAGAGACCTTTAAAGCAAGGCTAGTAGCGAAAGGTTTTCGTCAAAGACAAGGATTGGACTATGATGAAACTTTCTCTCCAGTAGCAATGCTTAAATCCATTAGGATCCTGCTTGCTATTGCTGCTCACTATGATTATGAAATCTGGTAGATGGACATTAAAACTACATTTCTAAATGGTGATTTAGAAGAGTGCGTTTTTATGGATTAGCCAGAGGGCTTCATTGACAGTGGGAGCAGCGAGAAAGCATGTAGATTGCATAAATCCATTTATGGATTAAAGCAGGTCTCATAGAGCTGGAACATCTGCTTTGATGATACAATCAAAGAGTTTGATTTTATCAAAAATATAGATGAACCATGCATTTATAAGAAGATTGTAGGGAGTACTGTCACATTTCTCGTATTGTATGTAGATGACATTCTCCTGATAGGAAATGATATTCTTATGCTACAATTGGTCAAACTATTCTTATCACAAAGGTTCTCTATGAAGGACCTGGGTGATGCCTTATGCATTTTGGGCATAAGGATCTATAGAGATAGATCCAAGAGGTTATTGGGATTGTCCCAATCAAAGTACATAGACACCATCCTAAAAAGGTTTAGTATGGAAGATTGCAAGCGTGGTGCCTTGCCTGCTTGTCATGGAATCACTCTCTCCAAGGACTTCTGTCTGAAGACTGATGAACAGAGAGCTCGCATGAGCGTTATACCCTACGCTTCAGCCGTAGGATCTATAATGTATGCGATGTTATGTACTCGCCCTGATGTAGCTTATGCACTAGCTGTAGTAAGCATGTATCAATCCAACCCAGGGGAGAAACATTGGATAGCAGTGAAGAACATTCTTAAATACTTGCGAAGGACTAAAGAATTGTTCTTGGTGTATGGTAATGGGGATCTCCAGATGGAGGCCTTTACCGATTCCAGCTTCCAAAGTGATAAGGATGACAGAAAATCTGTCTCAGGGTTTGTATTTACCCTCAATGGAGGGGCGGTTAGTAAGAAGAGTTCCAAACAGGATACCGTTGCAGACTCTACGATGGAAGCTGAGTATATTGCTGCAAATGATGCTGCCAAGGAAGCCGTCTGGATGAGGAAGTTCATCGCGGAACTAGGAGTAGTTCCAACCATTATTGATCCAATACCATTGTATTGTAATAATAATGGAGCTATGGTGTTAGCCAAAGAACCAAGGTCCCATCAGAAATCTAGACACATCCTGAGGTTCATTTGATCCGGAAGATAGTAGATCGCCAGGAGATCGAGATTCGGAGAGTAGATACAAAGGATAACACGGCGGATCCACTCCCTAAGGCCCTTCCACAGCCGCAGCATGAGCGACTTTTTGAGATGTTGGGTATGAGATACGCCAATAACTGGCCTTAGTGCAAGTGGGAGATTGTTAGATATATGTATGCCCTAGAGGCAATTATATGTATAGTGGATGCTTGGACATGTATATATGATTTTAGATGACTTTCTCGCTCAACATGATAGTATGCTATCTGGTTTACTTTATCTTGACATGTTGATTTGATCGTGCTTTTATTCATTTTCACATGTTGATAAAGCCCTCATGATATTTGCTTGACTACTGTGACTATGATGCGGATCATACTAGTGGGGCATGTGTAGTTTATAAGCATATCCTTGAACTGTTCCTAGTCATGGGTGTATCGAGACGGGGCATCGATATTCCAGAGTAGACTAGCGTATACTATTCTTGTCGCATATGATGGGCGATGGATGATCCCATATCCATCTCGTGAGGTGACACCAAAGATTGTATGCGGGTGCTCAGTGGAGACTGGGTACACTGAACGGACTCACAGAGAACTCCTATGTGGTATTATATCTATCGTCGGATAGCAGTTCTCAGGTGACACCGGTACAGGTTAGTCTGTAGACCCAAGATCGTCATAGAGTCTTGTGTGTCCTTCCACTGTACTTTGATATCCACCCTACCACGGCTCTACTGAGTCGTGCAAACAGGTGGACTTTGGGTACAGTCCCGAGACACACGGAGACGATGAGTGATAAGAAGGGTTTCGTCTCTCCCCGTATTGGGAGTTGATGTTGTGCTATTCTCGATTGGCTATAACAGGAAGCCCTGGCCAGGGCTGGTGAGATTTACTGATAAGCGTTATCAGTAGTTTCTCAATCTGTTATGAGCCATACACCAGCATGACTTATTGAGTTATTGGGATCGACGATTCCATCCCTAGACTCGATATGCAACATATCCGATGAAGAGACCGGACTGTACGGTAAGTGTGGCCAGTTGGCTCGACGGGAGTTTTGACAGCTTCGCTGGTTTTCTTCTGATCGCTCAATACCCGGGTGGCCGTTACGTTTAGCTGACCGCTTGCGGCTTGTAGGTATTTGATATGATCATTACCTACTGCCGGCGTATTGACGAGTCTTAGAGTCCCACAATGAAGTTTCCTGGCTCAGGCGAAAATATGTGGTGTGCATATGAGATATGCGCGGGGACCCGATTAAATACGGATATGTGATACCGTACATTAATCGGGCATTTTCTATTGGTCGGGTTGTATGTGATATGACCGGTTTGCAAAATCAAGTGTTGATTTAACAAATGACTTTTAGATTAATTCTTTAATTAAACCCTTTTTCTATTTTTGTATGCATGCATGTATGCACATGATGATGTGCATGGACACATACATACATAGATTGTATCATGGTTGTTGATACATATTTGGTGGCAATGCAAGAATCATATTGTAGTAATTACATATATATTTATCATTTTGAGTTAATTAAAAGGATAATTCACTCATGGTTAATGCTTATCATCTTTGACTAAACCTTACCTAACTTTTAACCATGTGTTAATTCTCCTTTGGATGTTAACTCAATGAGTAAATATCTAGATAATTACTAACCACGGTTGAAGTGAGAAGGATTAATATGGATTATTCTTTCTCATTTCAATAATTCACTCATATCATTTTCTTTTGAGCTCAAGCTTAGCCACCATCTTCTTCTTCCTCTCTTGAAAATTTCTTTGAGTGAGGGTGATAAAAAGAAAGGGTTTTGATTATAGAATGCAAACCACATCATCATACTACACACATCTAGCCCATTTGTGTAGGGTGTTTGCTCTACTTCATTCACATATCAAGTAAAGCAAGGAGCTTTGGGCAAAGGGACTTCGGGTGGATCTTCGTGGACTAGGAAGGCTTCCATCGATCCGTTCCAAACTCTCAAAGTACCAAGAAGTCACCAAGAGAGGTCTACAAATGTTGTAATCTCTACTCTTAGTGATACTTTTTCTTTTGCATGTGATACTTAGTCAAAAGAAACCCTAAATTTCTAGTTATGATTCTTTGCAAGTTCACTTAGCACTTTAAAAATTGATTTTGGCATATGTGATGCTTCTAAACCCTTGATGAGGTGCTAGGTAAACCCAACACGTTTTACGATTGGTATTTCCTATGTGCACATTCATTGCACTCGATTCGTGTTCCATATATCAGTTGTATTGATGTTCGTTTTGTGCATACCTATTGCACTTGATTTTGGTTTTATACATTCTGAGATATTGATTTGTTTTCGTGCATATGGGTTGCACATGATTTTGACTTATGCTTGCGGTATAGTTTTCATGTACTTTTAATACCTTGATTTGATTTTGTGCACGCAGATGTACACGTTTACGAGTTTATATACCACGGTATACCTGATTTGGATTGGTTATGTTGTATACCGTCGATTTCGATTGTGACATTCGATATTTGTTTTCATGCACCATGTGCACTTGATAGAGGTTCTTGCGCACACGTGGCATACTTGATGTGATTTTGTACACACCAGATACACTAAATCGAGATTTTTCGTGCATATTAGATGCACCTGATATTATTTTCTTGCATGCCCGTTGCACTCGACATATGCTTTCGTACGCACCCGTTGCACTTAGATTTTGTTCTGTGCTGATGAATGACACTTGGTTTTGATTTCGATTTCCGTGCACACTAGACGCACGTGGTATTTTTGTTTACATTTTTGGGATGATTTCCTTTTGAGCATCATGTTTTTACGACATATACTATTTGGTTGAGTAACCGACCAGGACCGTTCAGAGGACAGTACCTAAATATGTTTTTGCATGCATCAATAGTTACCGAGGGATTTCCAAAAGGAGCTATAGTCTTAATATTTTCCTACGTGTCCGAGATGACACGAAATATTTTACAAAGAAAACCCTTCTAAATTATTTTCAAAAATGGCGGGATGTATATTTTAAAACAAAAGATATGTATATACGTATAACTATTTTCCTTATAAATGAGCGCCCGCTACTCGTGCCGTGATACACGCATTGCACGGCGATTTGAAAGGGTTTTGTATGCATTTCTATTTGGACGTTTTCACGATTTCACGAGATGCGCACTATACATACGTTATTATTTTGAGTATATCATATTGGTTTTCGTATTGGATATTGACACTGTATTTTCGCCATAACTCCGATGATTGCGTACGGCTTGACGGAGTTTTGATTTTGAGTTTTACACTTATTTTTCATGCGCCAACATTGCGCCACGATATGTTTTGTGTATTTATGATACTCGGAGACCCGTTGATTTGAGAAATTGATTGAAATGTTTTAAGTATTTGGGGAGTTTAATTTTAAATTCGGGGACCGAATTTATTTAAAGGGGGAAGATTGTAACATTTTAGAAAATAAAATATTATTTTGGGAAATTACAATAATTAAAATAATAATTTCTATGAATATTATTAAGTATAAGAATTAGTTTTAATGAAATGGTATAGTTATATACCAATAAGTTTGGAAAATTTATAAGCATTATTAATTTTTGAAAGTATTAAGTTGATTTGGATATGATATGAATTATAATACAATTATTTGTAAATGGGTTATTTATTAACTTGATTAGTATTTCACTATTTTTTTGCATTTTATTTTGATTATGTGCATGTGGCAGGTAACAAATCATGTTGCAAAAACCATTTGTTACATTTATTTTATTCATGCTTGTTTTTTTTTTTTAAATGAGAAAATAAAAAGAAAATGGAAAAGATATTTTGTTGGAAAGAGAGAGAGGGTGGGGACCATAGGAGTATGAGAGAGAGAGAGAGTTCCATATTCTTCTACACAATTCTCATCTACTTATTTTTTCCTCATTTTTTCTCACCTCTCCTTCATGGCTGCCCTCTCCCTCCACCTCCTCATTCACTTGCACCACCCTCAACCCTCTCACAACCACCACAAAATCTCATCCCTCCTTCATAAAAATTGATCCTAACACCCTCACAAACCTTATGGAGACATCATGGCAAGGTTTTGAAGACTTTGGGCAACTCAAGAAAATTCTTGAGTTGCCATTACTTCACCATTAGCTTAGTAATTGAGTTTCTATAGCTTCTAGTGTTGTTTAGAGTAGAACTAATGAGGATTGTGATGTTGGAATTTTCCTAGGTGAGGGTTAGAAGTTTTTATGACTTGGGAAGGGGTAATTGGGTGTAATTGATGATTACAACCCCTCTAGTGTCAAAACCTAGACCAAAACCTGAGACTAAAACCCCATTTAACAAACTTAAAATACCCGATATCGGATTTGTGTAGGAATGGTGATGAATTTAGAGATCTGCTACGACTCGGAGACCTGGAAAAATATATAGCGATTACAGTGACACAAGCAGGTGACCTAGAAGCTGCCCTGAAGATCCGAGACCCAAAGCCCTAAACCTGGCCGCCAAAAATTGCTTTCTGGCCGCAATTTGCGGCAAGGACTTGGCCCCTGGGCCTTGTGCTTGGCCTGTGGTTCCTTTATCTTTAAGTTAGACCCTTCACATATACAAAATTGGCTAATTTAACCTGAAGTAAAATCTGGAAGTATTTTACATCGTTTCTAATTTCGGTTTTGCGAATTCTGTTAACTTGAACTTTGGGTATTTGTGTTTTGTCTCGGTCACTTGACATTTGTACGTCGATATCAGGAGTTGTTTGATTATTCTTGCATGCGTAGACCATAGGTTCTAATCTATGTATGTTTTGTGTGCCATTTTAGTTTTCATACGCGATTTCAGTTTACGATACTATATGTTTGTTCATGTAGGCACCCCCACGTAGACTTCGAACAACAAGGAAGAGCGTGGCGTCATCGACTTCGGAAAGCGAGGATCGGGGTGAGTAGATGTATATCTACGGGGGAAGTCGGGTGGATGGCGTATAGCATCCCCGCAAATTTTGTTGGGTAGGATACAAATATGATATATATGCATACATGTTATGGTGAGACGCGATTACTTAGCAAGAAAGGCTTTAGAAGACCTTAGGTTAGATTAGGTTGGTTTAGGAAGACCTACCCAGAGGATGATTACCTTGGAGGCGAATCATAGGTTTTTTGTAGCCACACACACACGCACGCACACACATGCACACTTTTTTTGTGTGTATATGTATGTGTGTGTATATATATATATGTATGGGTGTAGGTTTATATATATACATACATATACACGTGAGTTGAGGATGGTATATGATACTTGGAGATGGGTCGATATGATCGGGCATGATGCTGTGAGCTTTGATATGCGATTGAGTCGCGGTATGTGATACGACATGATATTATAATGGATCATTGGGCGACATGTATTTTTTTATACGATAATATGTGTTGATGATATTGGAATGTACGAGACTTTAGAACAGTACCCTGATCATGATATTGTTCGATGATGAGACCATATGAATGATGATGTATATATGATAGCTGACCCGTACCCTCGATTTTTAGGATGCCGTATGATGGATTTTACCGTACGAGGTATAGATATGATGATTGATCCACACTCTTGACTCGAGGATGTCGTACTATGTTTTATATAATATGTTAATGCTATGAGGCTGGATCGCCGACTACTAGGTATATCGACTCGTAATTTAGGTGGATTTCATACCCTATCGGCTAGTTTCTTAGTTTAGTCTTTTAGTTGATTAGGTAGAAGTTAGACTAGGCTCGAGTCATACTATTTTCAAAACTAACGAATCGAGAGTATTGTTAAAGACAACCCGAGGGTACTACGGATTTTTCAAAGGACGTATCTTTTCTCAAAAACCCCGTAGCCCCTACTTTTCTAAAAACCACGATTCGTGTTATTTCAAACACAAAAATTGTATGACTTGTATATAGATACGCATATTCTGCAATGTTTCTTTTCACTACTCATTCTCCGTTATATTCATGTTGTTCTCATCGTATTGCATGCTTATACTTGTGTTTTCTATAGTTATTATGAACTCCGTCTGTTAGGACACCAGCACCATTACCGATGATGCGTATGTTCTACGTACACTTGCTTGCCGGCTCACACACATCATCATCGGTAATTTCTATGCCATGTACACTTTAGAAATGTTACTTCTTTGGCATAACCTGTTAGCTGGTAGTTTCAACATATTATTATTATGCTTGCTATGATATGGAAGTTTAGATATTGCATTCCTTACTTAGATACCCCATGCATTTATATAGCATTCTGTTATGTGATATTGTGGGTTTTATGCCGATATTCACTATTTATTGACTCTTGATTTGGGATTTCGGATTTTTTATGAGATTTCTGAATTTGGGGAAAACCGCAAGACTTTTATAACTCATTATCATGATATGATGCAAGTTGCGGTTTTCTCGTGATATGATGTATGTGTCGTCCACCATGAGTTTATCTGATTTCTATTGGTTTTCGAGACCCGATTCGAGGAGTACGATGAACCGTTTCGGGTACATGGTGGGCTCGGTATGGTACCCCGGGGCAGAAGCTCGAGTTGTAGATGATGAGCCAGGCAGGGGATGAATACCTACCGGTGATGTCGGGCGCGGCGGATATCCGGTGGATACCGACCGTAGTCATGAGATTTGATATTATGGGCCGATCCGGACTGACGAAGCCCGAGATATTGAGGATACTGTGTCGATGCTTGACACGGATTTTCTGTCGATTTCACTGATGATGTTCCAGTTTTATTATACAAGTTTTACTAAGATAAAAACACAGTTTTTCTTATACCAGATATATCCAGATTTCATGGTTGATTTTTTCATTCATGATGCATTTATACATCAGACATATGACTTGTTGCTATTTAATGACACTGACACGAGCACTGAGTATTACACTTATGCATAGATTATTACCCTGTCACTACTAGATGTCCAATGTTATATTGAGTACATTATTGTATGACCTAGGAGATCGTCGTACATGCGATTTCTACTCGGTGATGTCTTCTACTCACGAGTTAGCAACTCACCCCCATTATGCCACAGTTTCTTGCAGGTTTAGCCGTACAAGCTCCATGGCGGCTTTGCTATCATACCACTTCCTTCCGAGTGATTGCTTTGGTAGGTGGGTTCATTTGTATTGTGACCACCGTTGTACTTTTATTTATTTTAGTCGTATTTAGTAAGCTCCATCAACCAGACTTTGTATATTTGATAGCCTTAGAAAACCAGTTGTATATTCTTTCGATCTTAGAGTCATGCTTTTGTATTATTATGGTTTTCTAATTTCTTGAGGATGCTTAGTTTTCTTTCTATGTTTTTGATCCTCGCCCTTCGGCGTTGTATATTGTATTGCTTGCGTGGTTGTTTCCGCCAATTGGCGACGAGCTAGCTCCCGCTTGGGGATGCCCTTTTTATTATTGCTTATGTACATTCTTGTTTTGTACCCATTTGGGGTCAGTATTTACAAAGGAAACTCCGCCGAAAATTTTATAAAAACTTGGGCTTATTATAAAGACTTTCAAGTGATTTTCTATATTAACTTTTATACAAGTTTTCCTTCACGCTATTTTCTTTAAATGGTTTAGATTTCTGGGCTTTGGCTTACTTAGATTACGTTACACCTCTAGACGCTGTGTAATTTAAGTGCTAGTCACATTCCATACATTTAGGTCGTGACAATTGGGTTGTTCTAGCGTCAGTTTTAAAAAATTTTGTTCTGCAAAAAGCCACGGATTGATGGCCAGGGCGCTGGTATAACCCAACATGGTATCAGACCCAGCACGGCTATCCAACCACAACCACAGCACAATCACAAAACAGCAACGTGAATGTTATGTTCGCAAACCCGCCTAATAGAACATATAGCAACTAGTCGGGTTGTACCGCTCAATGATATTCACGGTCGCAGATAGTAAATGTATGCACTGAAAAACACACAATTAAAATTTCGATCTACTAAACTTTCCCAAATTGGCCCCCAAATGCAAACCAGCATTTAAACAAATCTGGGCCAAAACCAAATGTTCCAAAAATCATATTTCCATGTCATTGAATGCCAGAAGAAATTTTGCACAATGTTACCACGAAACAGCTACGAAACCGCGACTAATGAGCATGGTATGTGGTGGTTCCATGGAAAGTTTGTTGGTTCAAGTACTCGAATTTCTTGTGGTGCCCTATAATTTCCTACACGTATTATTTTCGTGAAGTACTCATATCATCCGGGTTGAGCTCGATGTCACCCTTGTACATATTATTTTCATTTTCTATACTAGGATTACCCCGCGGTGGAGTGCACGAATAGCCGGGTTCTAGGGGGCAACGAGCTCGCATCTCATGGCGTTGAGATGGAGGGGGTCTCACTTTAGAATTGTTGGGCTATTCGACGCATTCATAGGGGGTATAGTTTGACCCACGGAGGGGTGCTCAAGTTACCAGATTTCGTGAAGTACCGGATGACCCATTTGTTAGTTATATATATGCCCTAGAGGCCATTACTGTACATATGAAGTATATTTTAGTGGATTCTTAGACATATATAGGGAGGACTTTCTTGCTCGACATGATAGTATGCTATCTGGTTGCTCTTTATCTTAACATGTACTCCTATTGTCTCTATATTACATGTTGATAAAGCCCTTAGGATGTGTACTTGACTACCAGGACTATGATGCGGATCATACTAGTGGGGACAGTGTAGTCGCCAAGTACATCCTTCAAATGTTCCTAGTCGTGGGTGTATCGAGACAGGGCATCGATATACCAGAATAGACTAGCGTATGCGCTTCTTGACCCATATGATGGGCGATGGATGATCCCATATCCATTCGTGTTTGACATCAGAGAAGGTATACAGGTGCTTAGTAGAGACTGGGTACACTGGACGGACTCGCCGACAACTCCCAAATGGTATTATACCTCACGTCAGATGGCATTTCTCTGGTGATACTGGTACAGGTTAGTCTGTAGACCCGAGATCGTCATAGAGTCTTGTGTGATTCCCACTGTGCTTTGATTTCCATCATACCACGTCCAAGAGAGCGTGCAAAAAGATGGTTTTTGCGTACAGTCCCGAATCACATGGAGGCAATAAGCGATAGGAGGGGTTTCGTCTCTCCCGGTATAAGGAGTTGATGTTGCGCTGTGTTTGATTGGCTATAACTAGAAATCCCTGGCCAGGGTTGCTGAGATTTACTGGTAAGTGTTATCAGTAGTTTCTGCAACTGTTATAGACCTCATATCGAAACGACTTATCAAGCTACTGGGGTCTGACGTTTACCACCCCTAGGCGAGATATGCGACATATCAGACGAAGAGACCGGACTGTACGGGAGTGTTACTGATTAGATTCGCAGGAGAATGTACAGGCTTGCTTGTTGATCTTCTGATCGCTCAATACCTGGGTGACTGTTACGTTTAGCTGACCGCTTGCAGCTTGTGGGTGTTTGATATGATCATCACCTACTGCCGGCGTATTGACGATTCTTTAGAGTCCTATACAGAGGTTTCTTGACTCAGACAAAACGGGGTAGGAGCACATATGTGATATGTGCGTGATCGAGGATAATACGATATGAGATACCATATTTTATTCTTGCGATATTTGAAATCAGCCGGGTCATCGAATCAAGTGTTGATTCTATGAATCGGTACAGATAAATATTAGTCGGTTATTTGAGAAATAGCCGGATTGTCGGATCAAGTGTTGATTCGATAATTTAATGTATAATTATATATGTGATATAGTACTTTACATTATCTAATATTGGCTCGCTTTATTGATTCATTTTCTCACCGGATAATACATTGATATATATGCGATATATGTTAATTGTATTATTTCTTTTGTTACAAAAATATATTATATATGTGATATATAATATTGTAACAAGTTATGATTACTAATGCAACATGATTAGTGGAGATTAAACATGGTTAGGGTTTGATTTGGGTTAGCTCTTTCTTGTCGATTCTAGAAGCTTTTCTTTTGTTTCTTGCAAAGATATTATGTGTCGATATTTTGTGAGATATTTTTAAACCCAACCCAAACCCTTAATCCTAGTTAACTCTCTACAATGGTTAGCCTTCTCATCTTTAACCATGGGTTGCATTTGTAATTATGATAACAATTCATTATTCATCACAAATTAGATCATCTTCTTCTTCCTCCTTGCAAAGCTTTCTAGCTTTGAGTTATGTGATCAATTAGTGTGAGATTATGAAAATAAAAGAGAGCATAAATCCTACTTCATCATCCTCATCTAATCTAGCCAATTAGATTAGGGTGTTCACATCATTAATACTTGATTAGTGAGTGAGAGTTTGAGTTAAAGAAACTTCAAGGTAGATCATCTTTGTTATCGAAGATCGGAAGCAAGCTTGCATCTTTCTCTTTGTGGAACCTCTCTAGAGTTCGGGAACTTGATGATCGCAGCGAAGGGACCACGACACGGAGCTTATGAAGTGAAGGACCGGACTACAAAGGTTGTAATCCCAAACTCTTAGAAGTAAAGTTGTTTACTTGCTATTTGTTTCGCCTAATCTCTAGTCTAAGATCTTGGTTAGGGTTGTTCGGCACGTCTAAAATTTAAATTGGGCATGGTTGATGCCTTATAGACCCTTGTGACAGTGCCTAGTAACCTTACAGTGGTATCAGAGCCATGCTAGAGCTTTAGGCGAAGTCTAGACGAAGTTTAAAGTCCGATCGAACCCCAAAACCCCGGCTCGGACCCCTTCTCTGGAAATTTTTCAAAAATGTTGATTTTTTCATATTAAAAATATTTAGAAATTCATGCAGGGAATTCTAAGAGTTACTGTGAAGTACGACACCCTGACTCCTCCACGTGCCAAACCATGGGTTTGGCGGCAGTTCCGTGGCCAACGTAGGGAGTTAGGGGTTAACACTTCTGGGGTATATTCTTGGGTACTTTTTATTGCTTCTGCGAATTTTTAATTCTACTCAAGTGCTGAGTTTTCTGGAGATCTCTTGTATTCATTGGTTCGATCGGAAAGTTTAACTTCGTTTAAGTTTTTTCCGGGTAATTTAGAACGTGTTAAAAAGTTCGAACGGATATCAATAACTCACTTTTTCCCCTGTCGGAAAATTTTCAAGTGTTGGATTTTTCCTTAGTTAAAAAATGTTCTAAGTCGTGCAAGTAACGCGGTGGACCCTCTAGAAGAACACAAACCTTAACTCGATTATGTGACCGTCTGAACCGCCTCTAAACCTTAGGGTTTGGGGCAGTATGGCGTTGCCACATATGAGGCGTTGGTTTGACCCTTTTACGGCTGGACCATTGGTACCGTAGCATGTGATGGATATTTTTTGAACTCCGCTCAAGTGTTGAGCTATTTGGGAAATCTTGGGTGTTTGTTTATTCGATCAGAAAGTTTAACATTGTGTATTTATCTGGATTGTGATATAATATTTGGAATCCACAAGTAGTTATGAGATAACTAATTTGAATGTTATAAATTTAGCAGTTTAGTCTCAGATGATCGGTTGCCATGGGATTTTGATGCGATCGAAAGTCCGTCGCAATCACGTAGCATACACGGATACTCGCCGGATAAACTTAATAGATAGCCACTCCCCATAGCCCCGACCAAGTGACTGTAGGAGAACCCCGTCGCTAAAAGCATCCGTTCGGGTGCTCGCGGCAGCGGTGTTCCACCTTAGTGCACTTCGACGACGGCATCTGGGGGTGCAGCCGTCTACTAAAGTTTGCGACGAGCATTCGATCAGGATGTCGGGAATCTTGTTGAATTGCCCAACTAGATATTGAAGAGTGTTTTCGATATTGAGACTAAAATGCGGGGTTTATAATTGTTAGGCATGCGATGTCTAAGGAATTCATTTGGTTAGGCATGCAATGTCTAAGGAGGTTGCGGATTCCAACTGTTGTAGTTTTACACTTTCTTTTCTGCGACCGTAAGTGTAATATGTAGTGTATCGCTGGTTTCGTTGCTATACATCAACGACAATTGGGATACGCATATTTACTTACGTTGATGATATGCGATATTATGTGTTGCTGTGATATGTTATATTGGATCATCGTATTTGAATAGCCAGGGGTTTTATGTGAGATGGGAGTTTTTCTTTTTCATTCATGTAAAATTCATTTGTATGTAATATTCTTTTATTGGGGCACTTCCGGGCTGAGGATGATGTCGCCATTGTATATTATTTACTTTTCCGCAATAGAATAGACCCAAGGCGGGGAGCACAAGTAACCGGGTTCTAGGGTCCAGTGGGAGACCATCTCGAGGAGTCGAGACCGGGTCTCCTAACTCTAGAACTGGTAGGGTTACTTGCCGCTCTCGTAGGGGTCTAGGGATGTGGGTTTGGCTATTCATCGCGACCGTGGAATCCGTGTTTTATACAGGCTTGTATTAAAACACAGACATCCTAGTATATCCAATATTTCATATGTGTTCTTCTGCTGCAATGTTCTGTGATGAGATCATATTACTGCCTGAGACGAATGTTTATATTATATATATGAGATATATATTATATTGCTGATTTCGTTTCATATCTGATGATGGTTGTGAAGCATAATTAAAATGGGACTTCATTAGTGAGATTAATGAAATAAAAGAAACCTAAAAATGTTGTAGAAACTTGTTTAAAAACTGGTAGCTCTAGTTCTTGCTTTGCATAGCGGTATTCCTTGTAGAATATCCAGCACCTTATTCGATAAGGAAAGAGCCGAAATCCCTTCACCGGGAGTGACCTCTTTAGAGAAACTAGCAGATGCTGCATACTTGGTTTGTCTTTTGATTGCTTCTATAGTTTTCGCTTTGCATAGTGGTATTTGTAGAATATCCAGCACCTTATTCGATGAGGAAAGAGCCGGCGATCCCTTCACCGGGAGTGACCTCTTTAGCGAAACTAGCAGATGCTACAAACTTGGTTTGTCTTTTGATTTCTTCTATAGATTTTGCTTTGCATAGTGGTATTTGTGAAATACCCTGCACCTTATTCGATAAGGAAAGAGCCGAGATCCCTTCACCGGGAGTGACCTCTTTAGTGAAACTAGAAAAGCCTCAAAAATACTCCTTTTTCAAATTCACTCGATTCTACAACGATATCAAGTTCATTACGCAAAAAATTTTCTTAAAAACCTGTCGTAGCCCTCCATCATTTCAGATAAATAATACTTAGTATTTGTGCTGTGTTTGTTGACCTTAGCCAAGGCGTAGTGTGCGGTAGCTAATTAGTGCTTATCTGTATAAGTATATGATGCGATTGAGTTAGGGTAGTCGTGCGACTTTGTTGACCTTAGCCAAGGGTCGTGCGGGTGGGTTTAATTCAATCGGGAAATGACGGGTTGAACTTGGCTAGCACTTATCATTTGTTGACCTTAGACAAGGTCATAAGTTGCTAGAGGTAAAATATTATTGGGAATTTCAAGTGTTGAAATTTGCAATGAGATTACATACCTTCTATGAGATAGTTGGATTCTAATACCCGCTACGAGTAAGAGTTACTCCTGGGAGAGTTTTACACATTACAATTAGCCGATTAAATAGGTGTCTAGAAAGGTGTCAACGTGGTTACGCCCCTGGGAAAATGAGGTTTACTTTAATTAGGTCCGTGCGAAAGCATGGGGAACCTCCTTCAAAGTACCGGCACTGGCCTGGCTGAAAGATTGGCGAACTTGTAGCGTGTAATTAATCCCGGCTAGTCTATCCTTTTAGGGTTTGAAGGAAGATTTGACTAAAACTGTAGGAGACATCCTGATTAGATATATTAATAACCAATCTAATCTTGCATGAGCATACGCTGAGTGTTTTCTTCTCTCTCTCTCTAGGTAGCGACCATGTTACGCCTTAATCAAGATAATAATACGGATGTATTAACTGAAACCGCTTGTTATACTGAGCTGGGGAACGTTGGTCCCGCTCCAACTTATAATTGTTATAAGACAGAGCAAGAAATTAGGGATTGCCAGAATTCCCATGCCGCCCAAACGAAGAAAGTGTATGCTGATGCATCTTCTTCAGGTGTGTTCGCATCTTCTTCAGGTGTGTTCATTACAGAGAACTGTTTCTCAGTATCCTTTATATCCTGGATATGAGATACCGGATCAGGATCCCATATATGTAATTTGTTCCATGGGCTACAGATAGGTTGAGAACTGAGAACGGGAGATAAGTTTCATGAGATAGAAACGGTGTATGTGTTGTAGCCAAGTCTGTTGGTAGTTATCACCCTGTATTAACAAATACATTGATTCTGAACGAATGTTATTAGATACTGAACCTGATATACAACATCATATCAGTCTCTTTATTAGTAAAGAAGGATATAATTTTGTATTGTTGGATAATGTTTTGAACATTTCTTATATCAAGAGTTGATCGGTTCAGCCACGTTATCTAAAAGCATATACGTTCTAAATCAAACCACAGTTCTTAATGTACAGAACACACACAAGAGGAAGAGTTCAGAAATGAACGAATCCTTCTTGAAGTATTGTAGACTAGGTCATATCAATGCGACCCGACTAGCTAAGTTACATTTAGATGCATATTTAAATTAGTTTGAATTTACATCTTGTGAAACTTGCCGATTATGTCACAAAGATAAAATGACCATAGCTCTATTTATTGGAAACAGAGAAAGAGTTAGATGAACTTTTGGGATTGATACATGATGATGTATGTAAGATCCCCTGTCTACACATGCCAGGACTGGTTCTTTGTACTTCATTATATTCACTGATGGTCTCTCAAGATTCGCACATGTGTTCCTATTGAAACACAAGTCTGAACCTTTTGAGAAATTCAATGAATATGAGTTAGAAGTAGAGAACCAAAACGGGTATAAGTAGTATGTCCTTTGATGAGATCAAGGAGGAGAAACTTGAGCATGGAATTCCTGGACTATTCTATAGGAGAATGAGATTCTCTATCAGCATTACTCCTCCGTATACACCACAGCACGTCGGTGTATTGGGGCGGAGCAATCTCACCCTATTAGATATGGTGCGCTCTATGATGAGTACTACTGAGTTTCCTATTTCCTTTTGGGAGTTATGCACTTGAGAAGCTGCATACCTATTGAATAGGGTTCCAATCAAATCAAAAGCCTACCACTCCATATGTGGTATGGAATGGGAAGAGCCCATATCTTAAGTATGTTAAGATTTGGGGTTTTCCAGCCTATGTCTATAAGCATAATCCGGACAAGCTCGAGGAAAAGTCAGTTCTGTAGAAGTTTGTTGGATATCACGAGCATTCGCTAAGGAATATCTTCTACCAAACCTAGGAACAAAAAATGTTTTGTTTCTCAGCATGCCACCTTTGTGAAAGGGAATTTCTTGTGAAGAAATTAGTGGTCATGAGGTAGAACTGGAAAGAGTTTCCAGTTATACAAACTGCAGCTGATGATTTGGTAGAACCAAAGGATTCAATAGTAACCAACGAACCTCAGCCTCTCCGCCGATCTAGTAGGGTTCCTCACCCACCTGAGAGATATTTCGGTTTCTCTATGACAGTGGAAGCGAGGATTGCATCATGAGATGATGACCCAACTTATTTCGAGCAGGCCATCAGGAGTGGGACTCTGTAAGAATAGCTGGATGCCTTGCGATCTGAGATGGAATCCTTATACACCAACAAAGTATGGACTTTGGTTGCTTTATCTGAAGGGTTAAATCCCATCAGGAGCAAGTATATCTTGAGAAGATTACTTGGTGTACATGGAAAGGTTGAGACTTTCGAAGCTATGCTTAAGTCCATCCAGGTCCTACTTGCCATTGCTACATACCATGACTACGATTTCTGGCGATTGGGTGTCATGACAGCTTTTCTAAATGATGTTTTGGAAGAGAGCATCTATAAGTACACAGCCAGAGAGCTTCGTAGATAGTGGGAGCAGCGGAAACATGTGCAAGATATTTTATGTGATGATTCAGGTATCGCGGAGTTGGAACATCTGTTTTGATGTGGTAGTCAAAGATTTTGACTTCATCAAAATGGTAGATGAACCTTGTATATACAAAAAGGTAGTAGAGAGTATGGTGGTGATCCTCGTAGAGTACGTGGATGACATACTCTTGATAGGGAAGGAGTTTCCTATGCTACGCTCGGTCAATCTCCGCTTATCACAAGAATTCTCCATATAGGATCAAAGTGATACCTCCTAAATCCTGGGTTTTGGATCTATGAGATAGATCTAATTGGATGTTAGGATTCTCACTAGTTGTAGTGAGATGGTATCAATTGATCCTAGGGAGAATCACTGGAATGGTTCCAGGGTGATAAGAACGACTGAATGTCAGTCGCAGGCATTGTCTTTACCCTCAGTGTAGGGACGGTATGTTGGAAGAGTTCCAAGCTAAATACTGTGACTTACTAGACGATTAAAGGCTAGATACATCGTTACCAAGGATGCTACCAAAGAGGCAGTCTGGATATATATAAGTTCATGAGATGAACTTCGTTTCAACCATTGTGTGACAACGGAGTTATGGATTTTGGCCTAGGAACCCCCATCCCATCAGAAATCCAGATATAACTCTTAGGCAGTTTCACCTGATCATGGAGATGGTTGATCTCCAGGGAGATCGAGGTTAGGAGAGTAGACACAGAGGACAACAGTGCGGATCCACTCACAAAGGCCTATTTCCCAGTAGAGACTTTTATGGGATGGTTGAGTATGAAATACTTCAACCACAGCTAATTGTTGGGTATGCGATACCACAACAGATGGCCCTAGTGCAAGTGGGAGATTGTTAGTTATATATATGCCCTAGAGGCCATTACTATACATATGATGTATATTGTAGTGGATGCTTGGACATATATAGGGAGGACTTTCTTGCTCGACATGATAGTTTGCTATCTGGTTGCTCTTTATCTTAACATGTACTCCGATTGTCTCTATGTTACATGTTGATAAAGCCCTTAGGATGTGTACTTGACTACCTGGACTATGATGCGGATCATACTAGTGGGGACAGTATAGTCGCCAAGTACATCCTTCAAATGTTCCTAGTCATGGGTGTATCGAGACAGGGCATTGATATACCAGAGTAGACTAGCGTATGCGCTTCTTGACCCATATGATGGGCGATGGATGATCCCATATCCATTGGTGTTTGACATCAGAGAAGGTATACGGGTGCTCAGTAGAGACTGGGCACACTGGACGGACTCGCCGAGAACTCCCAGATGGTATTATACCTCACGTCAGATGGCAGTTCTCTGGTGACACTGGTACAGGTTAGTCTGTAGACCCGAGATCGTCATAGAGTCTTGTGTGATTCCCACTGTGCTTTGATTTCCATCATACCACGTCCAAGAGGGCGTGTAAAAAGGTGGCTTTTGGGTACAGTCCCGAATCACATGGAGGCAATGAGAGATAGAAGGGGTTTTGTCTCTCCCGGTATAGGGAGTTGATGTTGCGCTGTGTTTGTTTGGCTATAACTGGAAATCCCTGGCCAGGGTTGCTGAGATTTACTGGTAAGTGTTATCAGTAGTTTCTCGAACTGTTATAGACCTCATATCGACACGACTTATCAAGCTACTGGGGTCTAACGTTTACCACCCTCTAGGCGAGATATGCGACATATCAGACAAAAAGACCGGACTGTATGGGAGTGTTACTGATTGGATTCGCAGGAGAATGTACAGGCTTGCTTGTTGATCTTCTGATCGCTCAATACCTGGGTGGCTGTTACGTTCACCTGACCACTTGCAGCTTGTGGGTGTTTGATATGATCATCACCTACTGCCGGCGTATTGACGATTCTTTAGAGTCCTACACAGAGGTTTCTTGACTCAGTCAAAACGGAGTAGGAGCACATATGTGATATGTGCGTGACCAAGGATAATACGATATGAGATATCGTATTTTATTGTCACGATATTTGAAATCAGCAGGGTCATCGGCTCAAGTGTTGATTTGATGAATCAGTACTGATAAATATTAGTTGGTTATTTGAGAAATAGACGGATTGTCAGATCAAGTGTTGATTCTATAATTTAATGTATAATTATATATGTGATATATTACTTTACATTATCTAATATTGGCTCGCTTTATTGATTCATTTTCTCTCCGGATAATACATTGATATATATGCGATATATGTTAATTGTATTATTTTCTTTTGTTACAAAAATATATTATATATATGATATATAATATTGTAACAAGTTATGATTACTAATGCAACATGATTAGTGGAGATTAAACATGGTTAGGGTTTGATTTGGGTTAGCTCTTTCTTGTAGCTATTAGAAGCTTTTCTTTTGTTTCTTGCAAAGATATTATGTGTTGATATTTTGTGAGATATTTTTAAACCCAACCCAAACCCTTAACCCTAGTTAACTCTCTACAATGGTTAGCCTTCTCATCTTTAACCATGGTTGCATTTGTAATTATGATAAAAATTCATTATTCATCACAAATTAGATCATCTTCTTCTTCCTCCTTGCAAAGCTTTCTAGCTTTGAGTTTTGTGATGAATTAGTGTGATATTATGAAAATAAAAGCGAATACAAATCCTACTTCATCATCCTCATCTAATCTAGCCAATTAGATTAGGGTGTTCACATCATTAATACTTGATTAGTGAGTGAGAGCTTGAGTTAAAGAAACTTCAAGGTAGATCATCTTTGTTATCGAAGATCGGAAGCAAGCTTGCATATTTCTCTTCGTGGAACCTCTCTAGAGTCCGGGAACTTGATGATCGCAGTGAAGGGACCACAACACGGAGCTTATGAAGTGAAGGACCAGACTACAAAGGTTGTAATCCCAAACTCTTAGAAGTAAAGTTGTTTACTTGCTATTTGTTTCGCCTAATCTCTAGTCTAAGATCATGGTTAGGGTTGTTCGGCATGTCTAAAATTTAAATCGAGCATGGTTGATGCCTTATAGACCCTTGTGACAGTGCCTAGTAACCCTACACCATTCACTTTGTTGATTGTGGTTGCCTCATTTATGAGATTGGTGTAAGTCGCTGTCGCGCACACCGCATGTTCGCGGGGAGGTGGAATATGCAAAAAACGTTTTTTCAAAACTCGCAACACCGACTTGAACTTCAGGATCGATGCTAAAACTTAACTAGCTAACTTGCTATGAGGTTAACTACTAAGATAGGAAGTTATACCTCATGATACATGTACTTCGGGCCTTCTTTGTTGTCCTTCTCCTCGCCACAAGCTCCAAGGATCCAAACAGATCGGGAAACCTCGACGGCCTCCTAGAGTCAAAGATGATCCACCCGAGAGTCTATAGTCCGAGCTCCTACCTCAACCGAGCTAACTACAGCATCTAGTCCACTAAACTAGATGTCCTAGATGGTGTAGAGAGTGTAGATGGATTGGTTTGTCTCTAATAGCCTTAGGTTTCTCAACTCATGAGACATGAAAGGCTTAGAGAAAGAAGGAGCATGAGGAAGATGGGAAGATGAGAGTGTAGAATGAACAAAAGAAAAGGCTTGAGCTCATATATGATGAATAATGCATACTCATAAAATAACTAGCATCCAAGATAAATATCTAGAATGCTTGATACAAATATCTAGCAAGTATCATCATCACAAGATGAGTCATGCCATGAGTCATACCATGAGTCATGATTAATCTTTTGTCAAGCCTCCACCACATTTCCTCCACCTCATAATGTTTAATCCAAAAAGAAATAATCCCTAATGAGGTGTTCACTTCTAGAAGCTTTCCCGAGGAAATTACGAGAATGCCCCTCATCCGTATATACATACCCGCATCCGCATTCCGAAGAATACGAATACAAAGAGACGGAAATAATCCATCTATATAATATTAGGATCCGACTTAAACCAAAGCCCAATATTATTATTCGCCCGAACATCGCACGTGCACATGTACACGTACGTGATCGAAGCTCTGCCGTAAAACCATACGGCCTTTACACCTTTTGCCCGGTGCAGGGAAACCCTCTGTGTGGGACTCTAAAAACACGACACTACACTGGCAGTGGGTTTAAGCACAAGCCGCAAGCGGTACTAGCTGCACGTAACGACTACCTAGGTATATGTCGATAAGAAGGCCGATGAGCAAACTCATCTGAACTCCTACTGAGCCTATCTGTGACAATCTCCGTACAGTCCGGTATGTTCATCTAAGAGTATTGCATATCGGGCCTGGGGGGTAAACGTCAGACCCCTAATAGCGCAATAAGTTGTGTCGGAGAGTAGCCCAAAACACCATGAGAAACTACTGGAGTACCTACTAGTAAATCTCGCTTGCCTTGGCCAAGGACTTTGTGTAATGGCCTTCTGAACACAGCGCGATATCAACCCCCAATACTGGGAGAGACGAATCCTATCTAACCGCTACCACCTCCAAGTGCTTCGGGACTACACCCAACTACTACCTGTTTGCACGACTCCTTTGAGCCGTGGTAGGGTAGTAATCTAAGAACAGTAGGAACACACTTGATGCAAAGTAGCAGTGTCAAGTCGACGGACTAAGCTGTACTCATATCACTTAGGAACTGCAACTCGATGATAGGTATAACACCCACCAGTAGCTCCCTACGAGTCCTGTCCAGTGTACTCATAACCCAATGAGCTCCTGCATACTATCTCCAGTACGACATACTAATGGCTGTAGGACAGATCATCTCCTCTGCTGGGATGAGAAGTATATACACTAGTCTACTCTGGAGTATCGATGCCCTGTCTCGATAATCCTACGACTAGGGACCTTTATAGGACGTGCTTATAGACTACCCAGCCCCTACTAGTGTGACTGCCATCATAACGCTGGTAATCAAGCAAAAGATCCTAAGGGCTCTACCAATATGTATAAACGATATGCTAAGAAACACATGGACATATTGAGGTAGAAAACAAACCAAGTAGCATACTACCATTTCGAGCAAGACTGTTACTATATCCGTGCATATCCTAAGCTTCTATTAAGTAATATACAAACCAATATGATATAATAATGGCCTCTAGGGCATATATCACTAACAATTGGTGGGTAACTTGCCGCACTTGTAGGGGTCCAACTTTTCATTGCATAGGCTATCCACATGATAGAGAATGTCGGGTCTCATTTGTGGCTCAAATAAAACTCGAGGCTTCAAGATTATCCACCATTCTGTGTTGCTTGCTGAGATTCTGTGATATTACTTATATCATGCCTGGGATGAATGCTATATATATTTATATATATACTAGTAGTTGTTGTATATGTTTTGCATCCACGCTAGTCCAGCCTCCGCTCTGCCGTTAGTTAAGTAACCTAACGGTGCATGATAGGCCCCATGGCGAATGCGAATGGCATATACGTACATTTTATTTTCGTTCTTTTCTGGTGTGATATGTTTAATTGATAGGACCGCGTTGATTCTGATCAATGCAAGGAAAACAAACCTAAATAATGTTGTTGGAACCAAGTTTTTTAAAAACTAACATTACAGACGTTCTCTTTTGCTTTGCACATTGGTATTCGGTTATGAATATCCATCACCTCATTCGACGAGGCAAGAGCCGAGATCTCTTCATCGGGAGTGACCTCTTGGGCAAAAGTTTGCGCCATCATAATAACTTCACTATAGTCGATTCTTTGCTTTGCATCATGGTATTCAGTTTGGAGTATCTTGCACCTCATTTGACGAGGAAAGAGCCGAGATCCCTTCACACGGTGTGACCTCTTTAGCAAAAGTTTGCACCACTATATATTTGTAAAACCGCTTGGATTCCTTCAACGATATCAAGTTCATTACGTTAAAGGTTTTTCGCCAAAAACCAGCCGTAGCCCTCTGTCATTTCAGATTAGTATTGCTTAGTATTCGTGCTACGTATGTTGACCTAGTCAAGGCGTAGTGTTCGGTAGCTCTGCAATACTTTTCTGTTGTATGGATATGCGATTGGTTAGGACAGTCGTACAGTTATGTTGACCTAGTCAAGGGCTTGTACGGGTCGGTCTAATTAATCCAGGATAATGATGGGTTGAACTTGACTTGTGACTTATGATATGTTGACCTAGTCAAGGTCATAAGCTGCTTGGGGAAAAATCCACATCAGGAGTTTCAAACATACATGAAACTTGCCAGGCATGCGCATACCTTCTGGAGTGTGGTGACTCGAGTGGATTCCATCAAGTTATCATGCGTTGATAGTTGGATCTCGATTTCTACTGATGAGTAGGTGTTACTCCTCGGGTGATTTTAGATAATCCCGACTAATTCTCCTTTTTGGGTTTGAAAGAGAATTCGAGGAAATAGTAGGAGCCATCCTGATTAGATAAAGTGATTAACAATTCTGATCTAGGTTAGAGTGCACGCTGAGTGTTTCTTTTTTCTCTCTCTTTGGCAGCGACCATGGCCTGACCCTAGACTAAAACTCATGAACCAAGTTAACCGAACCTTCTATAACACTTTGGCTTTTGAATTGCCATTTAGTCGCATATATCATTGCCACTCCAACATCCCTTTTGCAATTCTACAGAACACCCCATATCACTACGAAGATCCATATTTCTTGGATATTTCCATTGTATAGTTACATACGAACTGGAAGGTACTTGTTCCAGTTTGAGGATGGATTCCGGTTCTGGAGAAATTGAATAGGATTATTCGGTTGTCTTTTCTCTTTACATTCTCTCAAGTTGCGAGAGCTCCTGGTATTAGGAGAGTACACCTATTGTGCTTATTGGATAGTCTTTTTCTAAACTATAGGCAGGTGCCGAAAAGTAGTGAAGGAAGAAAACTAATTAGCCTGAGTTTGGTGTACATAAGCTAATAAGTAAAGACATATAAAGGGATTAGATTAAGGGCAAAGGAAATTGTGACTACTATCATTCACGATTAAGCCGCGTATATTCCCTTCCACTCTTATATCACCTTTGCATTTCTCCAGAACACTCCGTATCACTACAAAGATCCACATTTCTTAGATATTCCATTGTATAGTAACATATGAACTCGGAGGAACTTGTTCCAGTTCGAGAATGGATTCTGGTTCTAGAGAAATTGAATAGGATTATTCGGTTGTCTTTTCCCTTTACCTTCTCTTAGATTGCGAGAGCTCCTGGTATTAGAAGAGTACACCTATTACGCTTATTGGATAGTCTTCTTCCAAACCTTAGGCTGGTGCCGAAGGGTAGGGAAGGAAGAAAACCAAATAGAGTAAGTGTGGTGTACAGAAGGTAAGAAGTCAAGACATATAAATGGATTGGAGTGAGGGCAAGGAAGTATACGGTTACTGTCATGAATCATGATAGTGGAAGAGGCATTACTAGGAATACCAGGCTACCCTTTTGAAACATTTTCATGTTTCAGTTTTACTGTGTGATGTTAATTGAAAACTGTTTTCCCAATTAGATTCTAACTCCAGGGTATATATTTACCCGATTTGATCCTCACATCTGTATAGTGTTACAGATGGTGAGTGTGAGTAAGATATTGGGAATTGGGTGATAAGATCCTCTCAGATTTGAGGTTGGAGCTCGATTCATAGACTCTCTGGTGGATCATCTTCGATGGGGGAGACCGGAGATCAAACTTGATCAAGGAGGCCTCTAGGAGTTTGGGATAAAGGTTAAAGACCGAAGGACACGGACCATTCGGTATAAATTTCTAAACTCCTTTGTAAATTACTAGTGTAGGGTTAATGGTCGATCCGTAAGAAAGGGTTGTGTTAGCGCCGGTATATAATATTTTTGTTCCGCATTTGGCTACGGATTGATGGCCGGGGCACTGCCATAACCAAACATATAATACTAGGATCCGGCTTAAACTAAAGCCCGCTAGTATTATCCGACTGAACATCATACGTGCACAAGTACACGTACGTGATCGAACCCCTGCCGTAAAACCATACGGTCTCTACATCGTTTCGCCCACGTTGGGTTCCCTAGCACGGCCACAGGGTTTCGGAAGGCATCAACCAAGCCATTTTCAAAAAAATTGGCATGCTAAAGAACCCTAACCCTAGAATCTTAACTCGAGAATTAAATGAAATATGCATATAATCAAACATTACATCTAAGTGAACAAGGACTACAACCTTTATAGACTGGTCCTTCACTTTATAAGCTCCGTGTAATAGTCCCTTCGCTTCAAGTAGTGATCTCCCAAACTCTAGTAAGGCTCCACAAGGAGAAATGAACAAGCTTGCTTGAAGTCTTCAAGGCCGAAGATGAGCTACGTCGAGGAGACACTAACTCAAGCTCCCTCTTCACTAATGTGGAATTAGTGAAGCAAACAACCTAAACTAAATGGCTAGTCTAGTATAGGTTGATGAAGTAGGAATTTTGCTCAATTTAGAAATATTTTTCTCACTAATTTTCTTCACCTCCCAAAAAGCTAGAGAGCTTGAGGAAGGAGATGAAGAAAAGCAACCATAGAAAGAAGCAAGTCTAGAATGGCAACCATGGGTGTGAAATATCTCATATAACTCATGTAGAGACCTAACCATGGCTTAGGGTAATGGTTGGGTTAACAAATATCTTAAGTAAAACAAAATTAGTGGACCAAGTCAATAGTCACTACAAGCTTCTCCAAGCTTCTAACCATGTGACTAATTTCCAACTAATTTTGATTTACTTTAGATAATAAAACCCTTCCATTATTATAAGCATGGTGTGAGTCTCATACACCCATGTAGCAAGTGGCAACCAGCATGATACAATAATATATATCACATATATATTAAGTGTACACAAGTGAGAAAAAGAAATGCTTAAGTGAGCTAATATTAGTTAATGTAAGTTAATATATCAAATATATAATTATAAATTAAATTATTAAATCAACACTTGATTTAATAATCCGGCTATATCACATATAACCAACTAATATCATGTGTATCAACTTATCGAATCAACACTTGATTCGATAACCCGGCTATATCACATATTACCGTCCGATAACTCAAATCACGAGAATAGAATAAGGTATCATATACACGTATTAATTTCGGTCCCGCACATATCACATATGTGCTCTTACTTCGTTTTGCCTGAGCTAGGAAACCTCTGTGTAGGACTCTAAAGACTCGTCAATACGCCGGCAGTAGGTGATGATCATATCAAACACATACAAGCCGTTAGCGGTACTAGCTGAACGTAACGGCCACCCGGGTATTGAGCGATCAGAAGATCAACAAGCAAGCCTGCTCATACTCCTGCGAATCCAATAAGTAACACTACCGTACAGTCCATTCTCTTACCTGGGGATGGTAAACGTCAGACCCCAATAGCTTGATAATCCATGCCGATGTGAGGCTCATAACGGGTTGAGAAACTACTGATAACGCTTACCAGTAAATCTCGGAATCAGCCCTGGCCAGGGACTTCTTGTTATAGCCAATCGAGCATAGCGCAACATCAACACCCAATACCAGGAGAGACAAATCCCCTCCTATCGCGCATTGCCTCCATGTGACTCGGGACTGTACCCAAAAACCACCGTTTTGCACGTTCTCTTGAACGTGGTAAGGTGGAAATCAAAGCTCAGTGGGAATTGTAGGGGTTTTCCTAGCACCATACCTAGGGTTTTGGCTTGCATCAAACATGCTAGAATAAAATTTTAGGGGTGCTAAGCAAAGCCATTCATGAATCGAACTAGAAATTTAGGGTAACAAAACTAGTATCACATACTAAATGAAAGTGTCTAACACTAAAAGGAGAGAAATACAACCTTTGTAGATCTCATCTCTATGACTCCTTGGATCAACTTGGTGTTTGAACGGGTCCGCTTGAGTTCCTCGATGTACACGACGATCCACCATAGAGTCCCTTGGCTCAAGCTCCTAACTTTACTTGATCTAAATGAAAGTAGAGCAAACAACATACACTAGTGGGCTAGACTAATATAGATTGGTGATGTGGGTTATAATCTCACTTAAAAAACCTTTCCTTTAATTTTCTTCACTCACTATTTGAAGAAGTAGAGAGCTTGGAGGAAGAAGAAGGAGATGGCTAAAACTAGAGCTCAAGAGATAATAATTCTAATGAAAAAGAGAATAATAGAATATATGTGTAACATTTTGAAATTCGTTTAGGTTAATTTCGTGTTAATTAGCGATAATGCGTGTTTTTCACAAAATCTCGTTAACAATTATTTTCCACATAAACTGGATTAAATAAAATTTTAATAGTGAAAATATGTAAATATTTATATAATAGTGTTTTATTAATTATTAATTAGTTTAGTGCTCACTTAGTTAGTAAATTTCCTTAACTTTTATTTTCCTAAGCCAAAATTTTGTTAGCATGTACAATACAATTTTCACCCTAGGTTTAATGTAACATGTCTACCATTTTCAAATTCCTTCATGGTTTTATTTGCTGTTTAATTCAAAAAAAAAAAAACAAATCAAAAAAGAAAATATAAAGAAATGATAAAGAAGTAGGGGGGGATTAATGAGGCATGGAGCCTTGACTTTTGGGCTCCCTCTCTCTCACTCTCCCTCTCTTTCTCTGCTGAAGCTCAGCTCCAGCAGCCGCTCCCCCTCATTCTTCTTCTTCTCTTCACACTAAATATCAAATCTCCATCACAAAAATCCAAATTTTATCATACAGCCTCTTGCAAAACACCTCCTTTGTTGGTTCTTGAGAAAATTTTTAGCTCTAGGAGGCAAGGCCAGCATGTTTGTGCCACCACTTGACCATTGTGAGGTATTAAGCCTACCCTAAGCACCTTTTTGCTAATCTTATAGTTTAATTAGCTTAATTTAGTGTTAAGTAGTGTTTTTATGCTAATTGTGTGGTTTAAGTGGAGATTAGGTTAAGTTAAGGTTATTATAGCTTGATTAGGTTATTTAAATGTTGTTCGTGTCGCCTAATCCAAGCCCTTGCACCAGTTTTCACTAAAACGCCGAAATGTCGCAAATTAGTGTTTTAAAACGTTTTAAAAACCAAGTTTAGGATACGGAGTATCTGCTGTTTCTAGGGTTATTTTATGGGTAAGAAAACATATACATTAGACTATACTTTATGTTAGGAGTGTAGTGTAAAAACCTGGACCTTTTTCACCTGTTTTGACCCGAGATCACACCCTTCGTGCTCGGCCTAATTTTGGTGAAATACATTGAAACTTTGCAGGTAGTTTTCTGTAGGTATTATAAGAGATTTGGCCTTGTTTATTTTTCTTGTTTTTGCTCCAGGTAAAATCTGGGACCACTTTACCTATAATTAGTATAGTGGGTCTTGCACGATACGTACGCTTCGATTTGGGTTTGGTGTTGCTGCGTATCACGGCACGTCGGGGTGGTTTCAGACGATGCACACACGTTTTAGTGTCACGATTGCACAGGCGTTAGCTTGCGACGCTAGTTTCTCGTATGGTCTTGATATCGCTTTTTTGCAGGATTTTAGCCTTACGTGTGTTGTTTTGTGTAAATTCTAGGATCGGTCACAGAGACATCGGATGCGGCGCAGAAAGGAAAGGCAGTGATCGGATCAGACTAGCGGAGGCATTCCGGTTATTAGATGTACACATCTACGGGGGAAATCATTCGGATGGCGCAAGACGCCCAATAGTTAGAATTTCGTTTAGTACTTACACTTATAGGCGTAGTTCCTAGTTAATCATCCCGTTGCATTGCATCATCTCTTATATATATATATATATACTGTGTAGCACCTCCTAGGACACTCGTTCCATTACCATTGGTTTATGATGCATGAGCACTATTCATGTGGACACACATGCCTTGGTAATTGCTATGCCACAAACACTTTATAACTTGTTAAATCCGAATCTTATATCTTACACCAATTAGGTTTAATAACCCAGCATTTGATATATTTAATTCATCAGGATAGATGCGTAGGATGGCTAGTCATTTGCATATATTATATTGCATCATTTGTCATATGTATATATACTGTGCTAGTACCTCATAGGACACTCGCACTATTACCATTGGTTTATGCTGCACGAGCACTATTCATGGGGACACACACCTTGGTAATTGCTATGCCACGAACACCTTATAACTAGTTAAATCCGAATCTTATCACTTGCGTTATTAAGTTTAATAAACCTGCAATTGATATATTTAATTCATCAATATGGATATGTAGGATTGCTAGTCACATGCACATTTCTTATTGCATCATTGTTCATGCATAGCTTTCTAGTTTTCGCATTGCATTTCATATTGTTAATATCATAGACATTCATGCATCATGATTCTGTTCGAGGATTTCCGTATTTATGATATTTATGGATTTGGAGAAATCGCAAGGATTTGAAAACATATTACCATTTTTAAAATGTAAGTTGCGGTTTTCTCATGATATGATGCATCTATCGTCCACCATGAGATTTCTCGGTGCCTGAGCTGTATCCTACACATGATTCGAGGTGGAGGAGGAACCGTTTATAGGTGCATGGTGGACCCGGTGCGGTACCCCTGGGCAAGATGGTCGCAGATGATGGCGTTGAGCCTAGCAGGGGAGCACTACCGACCGGTTATTTGTGACGCGACGGATATCTGGAGGATACCGACGTAGTCTTGAGTTTTGCTGATATGGGCCAGTCCGGATTTGCCGAAGTCCTAGATCACATATTTGGGCTAGTCCGGATTGCCGGAGCCCCGGATGATTGAGATATTCATATATAGTGTCGATGCTTGACACAGATTTATATTGATTTCATTGATGAAACTAAAGCTAAATTACAGAAGTTTAATAAGATAAGAATACAGATTTCCCATGTTAATTATAATCAAATCTCGTATTGTTATTGCATTCATGCTGCATACCTATTATTACATTGCATCATATTAGTGTATGTAGGTTGTGACATCATTGGGTACATGCTTACGGTACCCTTATTAGATGTTATTTTTACTCACGAGTTGGCAACTCACCTCCGTTGTGCCACAATATTTTGCAGGTCTGACCCGTCAGCGCAGTAGCGGCGGGCACACCTCCTCTTTTGCTTCCTTTTGCTCGGACTCGCAGCTTGGTCTTAGTTGGGTTGCGGGAGTATTTTGTTGCCACTTGTATCATTATTGTATCTAGCGTACTCCAACTACTGTAGCTACCTTACTTACCACTTGTACCAATGTATTTGTGACCTAGAGACGAGACAGTGAGATTTTTGTACTTATATGTTATTTCTATGGGGTCGAGCTCACTTGAGCCGACATGATGTTTTACTTTATTTGTGCTTTTATTTACTTATTTTGCACAGTTATAATATATATTGCAGGGGATTGTGAATCCGCTTTTGGCGAAGAGCTAGCATCCGCTTGGGGATGCCTTATTTCATGTTGTATATATATATATATATCTTTGTTTGTACCCGTTTGGGGTCAGTTTTTACGAAGGAGACTCAGCCGAATTTTTCGGAAAATGGATGTTGCTTTTAAAAGCTTGATGCGACTTATTATTTAAAAAAAAATCGCTTTCTATAATTTAGTTTTTCCTTCACTCTAATGCTCTATTTAGTTTTGATTTCTGGGTTTTGGCTTACTTAGATTACGTACGCCTTGAGACGTTTCGTAATTTAAGTGTCAGTCACGCTCCGTACTTTTCGGGTCGTGACAAAGTTGGTATCAGAGCGTTAGGTTTTACCTTTCTGAGTGTAGGATGACCCTCGGTAGATGGAGTAGGTGGCTTGAGTAGAGTAACGTACCGTACGTATGTTCCGCGGCATATTTACGATACGATACTCCACTTAAGAAACCTTAGGATGTACATATATGGTGATCTTTGATTCTATTTGTTTCCATGACATACCCTTATTGATTCCGTTCCTCCTTATGATCATGTATCCATTTTCGGATCTGTTGATTCCTTTCATTCCATTGTTATGGTTTCATCGATACATGCTTGAGGTTCCTGTCACCATGGTTTGAGTGCAGATCGAGCTGCTGCTAGTGTTACGGTCAGAGCGAGCTCGTCATGGATGAGGACTGACCATCGTGTTTTCTGGTGACACGAGAACGTCTCGATTTTTTTATTGGTGTTGTGACTTCTCGTTGAGGCGAGTGTTCGGCGTTGCATCGTATGATCGGGACGTTGATAGAGACTGTCAGTGCGCGAGGACTGTTGATGTACAGCATACCTCAAAGATTTCGACGTCGTCTACCGTGCAGACAGATGACCCAGCTGTTGCTAAGATTGATGTGATGTCGCTTCCAGAGCTTACGAGCTGAGATCGCTGGAGCTTTCAGGCAGAGATACGGCAGATGATAGCTAGTCTATTTTGAGTTAAGAGATGAAGGGTATTCACATGTTGTTTAGGAGAAGTTAAAAGTTCGATCGAATGTCAGAAACCCATTCTTCCAAGTTTAAAGTATTCGGAAAGACATGCAAGTAATTCTACGGACCCTCTAAAAGAATGAAACCCTAACTCGACATAATGACCATGTGAAAGCCTTTGAAGCTTAGGGTTTGCGGCAGTTCCGCGGTGCCATTAATGAGGCTTGGGTTTGCCCTTCTACGGTTGGTCTATAGGTGCTGTGGCATGTACTCGATATTATTAAACTGTACTCAAGATGTTGAGCTTTTAGGGGATTATGGAACCTTGACAAATCGATCGAAAAGTTTAACGTCGTCCGGATGTCATGTGATAGGAGACCAGTAAGTTAACTAGCTTCAGATAGAGGACCTCACCCAGATGCATTGTAAGCTGATCGAGAACGGACGAGTATTGAGTATTCCTCCAATGGTATGGACGAGTTCCCAAGGACGTGTTCAGCTAGAGATCTTCTACAGAGTGATGAAGATACAGATTTCATGATTTTGAGTCCGTATGAGAGGCTCCGGATTGACTGTAGCCGAGACAATTGCAGTACGTAGATAGCATGACGTGACGTCGAAGCAGATGATAATAAAGACGAGTGGAAAAAATGGTTCGCGCGAGATGTCAACGAGCTGTTGCTACTCCCTGTTAAGATTAGAGATCTGATATGTATACAAGGGCATGAGATACGACCAGTTCCCGAGGAAAAGCTGTGCTGAGAACACAGATGCTCAGAAAGTGAGAAAAGATTAGGCAAGAGTACTAGCCTCCGTATAGTTCGGCATAGGCAAGATCGGATGAGACCCTGAGCAGGTTCCTTCCAGGACACTGCTGCAATAAGATTTGCACCTAGGATCAGATGTGTGACGTGTATTCAGAGGACCAGAGGCCGATGCCAGTGACGTGCTGCTTTACGAGTGGTCATAATAATTGACCAAGAGACGACCAGAGAAGTGCCAGAGCGGAATCGTTTCTGTTAGCACACCTGACCAAACAGATGAGCCGATGGATTTCGAGATTGGTAATCCACAGAGAAATGAGGACCTAGAGACAGAGGACGCCAGATCGTGAGTAGGAGGCAAGCGGATGTTCTTGTTCTGCCAGTTTTGGGCGCATCGATATTTTCGACATTGTAGGAGGTGTACCTCGATATCATTTGTTTCGATTTGCGTTGTAATCCGAGTATCACGCTTATATCGCTTGGATTTGAGTTTTGATGATGAGTTTTATGATATCGATTTTGTGCACCATTGCTGCACCTACTGGGTATTTACATTTTCGTGCATAATTATTGCACTTGATATATGTTTTTATACACCGTTGTGTGATTTATGATTTGTGCATATTTATTGCACTTGATATTGATTTTGTGCCTTGGCTGCATATATTTATGATTTCACAGATTTCATACAGTCGATTTGATTTTGTGCGCGTGGTACGCACTTATTTTTATCTTGCACTCGGTATAGCGTATATGTGCTTGCAGTGCATTGATACTTGTTTTGTGCATGCAGTTGCACACGTTTATGATTTTATACACCTTTGTACACTCGGTGTTGCTTTTTATGCACTTGAGTTATTGATTGGTATTTTTTGCATTTGATGCACCAGATTTGTATTTTGTGCATTTGTTACACCAACTTATATTTTTCGTATATGCTACTGCACTAGATGCTTTTTACGGACCTGACGCATTTGATTTGGATTTTCACGCATGATATGAGATGTGATTTTGTGCACACCGGATGCACTCAATTGAGATTTTCGTGCAAAATAGGTACACCAGATATTGTTGTCGTACACACCCGTTGCACTGGACAGATGCTTTCTTGCACACCCGTTGCACTTACTTTTGCTCGTGCATGTTGGGTCCCGGCAGCGCCTCGGCCATCAAAACGCGGCCAAAATGCGGAACAAAATTTTTCTAAACCGGCGCTACCGCTACCCGATTTATGGATCGACCTTAATCCTAAAACTAACAAGCTAACTAAGAGTTAGAATCGTTATACCGAGTTGATCCGTGTCCTTCAGTCTTCATTCCAAACTCCTCGTGATCCTTTGATGATATTTGGTTGCCGGTCTTCCTCCATCTCTGATGATCCACCTGAGGAAAACGGCACAAGCTCTAACCTCGTCGAACGAGGTAACCGACGCTCCAAAGTTGCTAGCGATGGAGAGTGGGGGTATATGAAAGTGTTACTACAATTTTCTCTCAACCCAAAACTCAAATGAGTAATGCAAGAAGAAGATGAAAGAGGTGATCTTTTACATGAGCAAAATGGCTAAGTGTTTTTCTTGAGAGCATGAGAGAGTGAGGGAGTGATAGTGTAATGTGTCATGTAAATTTTCCAAATGAAAAGAACCCCACCTCCATAAAGTGGCCGGCCCCTTTCCTCTCTCTCATCAAAAAATCATTTTCTTTTTAATCAAATAAACAATGCACCATACTTTGCTACATGCACTTTGAACCATGCTTTGACCCATACCTCCTTTCCACCTCATTTCCCAAATGATTTTCAATAAAGAAAATCATTAATGAGGTGGCACCTTTTAGAAGCTTTTCCGTATAAAATACGGAATACTTCCAGTACATGTATCGAAATACATATACACGTATTCGTACAAAAATGCGAATAGCCGAGAGAGAAAATAAATAGCGAACAATAATACTAGAATACATATATAAATACATATGTAAATTATTAAATCAAAACCTGATTTAATAATCTGGCTTAATCCTGAGCCGCTAATATTATCAACCTTCCGATTAAAGTCTGCGCAGCATGTGCACATATTTAATCGGACACCTGTATGTATCAACATACCTCATGTACACCATATCGCCTGAACCATGAAAACCCTTTGTGTGGGACTCTAAAGACTCGTCAATACGCTGGCAGTGGGTTTAACTACAAGTACGTCAGCGGCACTAGCTGTACGTAACGGCTACCCAGGTATTGAGCGAAAGGGAGGCCGACGAGCAAACTCATCCTGAACCCCTTCTGAGCCTGTCAGTGATAATATCCGTACAGTCCGGTCTGTTCGTCTAAGAGTGTAACGTTTTAAAATAAATAAATAAATAAAATTCTGTAAGTGAATTTTATGATTTTCGGTAAAGTAAAACGTATTTTAAGTAAAACTAAACCGTAATTATTTTTCATTATAAATTTAAAAATACCTATTTTAATTATGTAATTACTAGTAAATGGTATTTATTTAGTGACTTATAAATTTTTAGTTTAATTAAATATTTTTCCTAAATTAATTATTTAAAATATTAACATAAGCTTTATCTATACACTAAATTAGTGTAAATTACAAATTTGAATGGGTTTAGTTTGCAAAAATGAAACATTGCATATTAGAATCTAGTGTGTATCATGCAAAATTTATTTCCAAATTTTTCCATGTCTCTAGAATTTTCTTTATGTGTATAGGAAAAGAAATAAAAGAAATTTAATTAAAGTGATGAAAAGACATAAAGAAGGTGATATTTTGGGAGAGCTTTCTACACAATTCCTCCTTCATTATTTTTCTCTTTTTCCTCCCTAAAATGGCCGGCCTCCTTCCCATGGCAGCCCCCCATTTTCACCACTTGATTTTGTTACAAAAATCCATCAAAATTCATCAAAAATTCAATAAAAACCCCCACAAATTCCAAATAAATTCCTACCCTCTATTCTTTGCTCATTTTTACATGGATTTTGGAGTTGGAAACCATTCTTTTTGGAGGCAAATTTTCATGGTTGGATCTCACATGTGGAGGTATAAATTTTATTCTTATGATTTATTGTTTTTAAATGTTTCATTCTAGCATATTTAGATTTAATAAATTAATTCTATCAACAAGTTTCAAAATTCAAGTTAGCGTTTATAAAATCAAGTTATGGTTTTTACTAATTAAGTGGGGTTATTATAACTAGTTTAACATTTTTATAAATAGAAAATCATGCATGGTTGATGTATTCTAATGTGTTCATTCAAATTGTTTAAATTAAGAAATTTTGCAAACTAGATTTTTGAATATTATATATATTGGTGAGATAAAATTCAAATTAATGTTTGTAACATTAGATTGTGGTTTTAATGAGGATATTAACTTTTTAGTGGAATGGAAAACCTAATTTAGTTACTAATTTGAAGTTGATAATTGAGAAATTGTGAGAAAAATGCAATTTTGCTAACTAGATTTTAGAAATTCTTAAATAAATGAGATTTAAAATCTAATTTATGGTTTCATTATATTATTATCATCATGAATTGTATTTTAATACGTTAATTCATGCAAATCAAGTTTAGTTGTGATATTGTGAAATTTTGCTTGCAAAGTGTTTAATTGATTAAATTGCAAACTAGAATTTCAATTAAATACAAATTAGTGTAATAAAAATATGGTAATGGTTTCTATAATCTAGTTATGTTATTTAATGAGCATTATGACCATTAGTTTCATTTAAACATCAAGTTTTGAAGTAAAATGGTAAATTGGCGTTTTCGGGTTTTACGAAATCGGACGATTTGATTGATTTTTAGGGTTTCGATGAATTAAATCATGTTTTATATTATAAGTAATGAGTTTTAAAACTACGAGTTGTTTGTTAGTGTTTTATCTCGATCAATCGGGGTTTGTACGCCGATATCGAGCAATATTTGGTTCTTTTGCATGAGCGGGTTATAGGTTTTAACCTATGCGTGTTTCGTGCGCCGTTTTGGTTTTGCCCATAATTCCGTTTACGATATTATATGTGTTTGCATATAAGTACCCCTCATGTGGACTTCGGACGAGGAAGAAGAGGAGGACGACATCGTTTTCGGCAGACAAAGATCAGGTGAGTAAATGTATATCTACGGGAGGGGGAGTCGGGTGGATGGCGTTTAGCACCCCCGCAAATGTAGAATAGGAATAATACTTATTGTCATTAGGAAGCCTGACGTGACCTTAGAATTTCGGTGAGTAGGACCCTAGTAATGACCTTAGGTTGGACTAGATTGATTTAGAAAGACCTTACCAGTGAATGAATATCTTGGCGGAGATTCATAGGTTTCAGGTAGATACACACACGCACACACAGAAACTCGACGTGGTGTATACGTGTATGCGTATATATATAGGACTAGGTGTAGGTATATATATACACAACACGTATATGTGATACAAGAATGTGATATGATACACGGGGATGAAACAATATAACTGGGCTTGATGCCGTGATTGTTGGCTAAATAGTCGTGTTATGATGTTAGCGGATCATTAGAAAATGAGATAATGAATAGGTATACATAAATAATAATGGGTGGTGATGATATTGAGGTACATGGGACTCTAAAATAGAACCCGGACTGTAACCTGTACCTGAAATTACGATATGATATATGTGTGACTTGATTACGATATCATATAGGTGTGACTTGATTACGATATATTATAGGTGTGACTTGATTACGATATGATATAAGTGTGACTTAATCACAATATGATACATGTGACATGATATTTCTGAGGATAAATTAACGATATATATTTATGCTGGCAATGATATATGATTGATGTATGCGATTAAAGTACAGTACCTTGATCATGACATGATTTGATGATGATATTATACGAATGATGAGACACGTAGGTGATACTTGACCCGTACCCCGAAATTGGGATGCTGTACGATGGATTTTACCGTACGAGGCATAGATGTGATGATTGATCCGCACTCTTTATTTGAGGAAGCCGTACTACGTACGTGACGCTATTGAGGCTCGATCGCCGACTATTAGAGATATGGACTCAGACTTTAGGTAGACTCTTATTTCTTATCGACTAGTTTCTTAGGTTTAGTTCCTTACGAGGTTAGATGGACACTAGTTTAGGCTCGAGTCATATAGTTGTAGTTATACTTGTATATCAAATGAGTGGTTAATACACATCCGTATTTACATTCATACCGTAATCATCATGGTGCATGTTCATACATATGTTTCTATAATCAGTATAAAACTCTGCCTGTTAGAACACCAGCACCATTACCGATGATGCGCATATTCCACGCACACTTATTTGCCGGCTCACACACATCATCATCGGTAATTGCTATGTCACGTACACTTTAGAACATATTATCTTTTATTGATAGAATCAGCTAAAAGCTAGATCGATATAGTATTGTGATTACTCTCAGGTGTTAGTCTAGACACGGCATTTATTACTTAGACATTTCATGCATTCACATTTTCATGTTATCATGCAGTATTGTGGGGCATATGCCGACACTTATCATATACTTACTCATGATTTTGGGATTTTGGTTTCTATGAGATTTCTGGATTTTGGGGAAAACCGCAAGAATATATAAAAACTTCTCTCTCTCCTCCTTTCTTGTAAAATATAAGTTGCGGTTTTCTCGTGATGTATGTGTCGTCCACCATGAGATTTCATGTTTTTTGTTGGATTTCGAGACCCGATTCGAGGAGTGGATGAACCGTCTCGGGTACATGGTGGGCCCGGTATGGTACCCCGGGGCAAGAAGATCGAGTTGTAGATGATGACCTGGCAGGGGAGGACTACCTACCGGTGATGTCTGGCGCGGCGAATATCCGTAGGATACCGACCGTTGTCGTGAGATTTGATGATATGGGCCGATCCGGACTGACGGAGCCCGAGATATTGAGACTATGAGATATTGAGACTATGAGGTATTAAGACTTGAGATTTACATGTTTTGTGTCGTTGCTTGGTGCGGATTTCCATGAATTTCATCGATGATATTTCAGATTTCTATACAAATTTTACCCGGATAAAATTTAATGATTTCTTATACAGAAATATCCAGATTTCAGGATTGATTGTTTTGCATTCATGGTGCATGCATACTCATTCATATGACATATTACTATTTGAGGCACTGACACGAGCACGGAGCATTTGCACTTATACGTAGTTTATTACCCTGCCATTACTAGATGACTAGTGATATATTAGTATATTATTATGACCTAGGATAGCGTCGTGCATTCGATTTCTTTTCGCAGATATCTTCTACTCATGAGTTGGCAACTCACCGCGGTTGTGCCAAATTTTATTACAGGTTCGATGTACAGGTTTCCCTAGCAGCTTGCTGGCACATCTTTTCATTCAGGGTGATTAGCACGGTAGGTTGGTTCACTTGTATCTGAACCGCCGTTGTACTTTTATTATTTCATTTGTATCTAGTAAGCTCCATCAATCATACTTGTATTACTTGATAAGTTTACTGGACCAGTTATTTATTTGGACCTTCGAGTCGCGCTTGTATTATTATGGTATCTGGTGGATTTGTTTTCTTTTAAGTTTTGAGCCTCGCTCTTTGGCGTTGTATACTATTGTGCATTGGTGTGGTTGTTTCCGCCTATTGGCGTAGAGCTAGCTCCCATTTGGGGATGCTTTTTATTGTTTGTATATATATTATTCTTATTAGTACCCGTTTGGGGCCAGTTTTACAAAGGAGACTCTGCCGAAATTTTTGAGAAAATTGGATGTTGCTTTTAAACTTGTTTTCTACATGTTTTCCTTTACTTCTTCTTCATTTTATGGTTTAGATTTCTGGGCTTCGGCTTACTTAGGTTACGTTGCGCCTCTAGACGCTTCGTAATCTAAGTGCCGGTCACGTTCCGTACTTTCGGGTCGTGACAAAGTTGGTATCAGAGCGCTAGGTTTAACCTTGTATAAGTCTAGGGTGACCTTTGGTTGATGGAGTAGGTGACTTAGGTAGAGTGACGTACCGTAGGTATGATCCGCTGCATACCTACGATACGCTACTCTGCTTAAGTAGCCTTAGGATGTACATTTCTTTGCACCGTATTTTGTTCGTTCCTTTGATCTATCTTCGTCGATATCGGATGATGTTTCTGTTACCACGGTCGCACGGGCAGAAGGAGCTGCGAATCGTATGTGGTGACCAGTAGGGTATCGTTTATTCTTGAGGATTGAAGCGTTGTTTAGCGTGCGGAAGAAGGGTATTCACATGCCGTCCAGACGAAGTTAAAGGATTCAAACGATTGTCAGAAATCCATTTTCCCAAGTTTAAGGTATTCGGAAGAACATGCAGGTATTTCTATGGACCCTTTAGAAGAATGAAACCCTAACTCGACATAATGACCACGAGAACGCCCTTGAACCTTAGGGTTTACGGCAGTTCCGCGGTGCCATTAGTGAGGCTTAGGTTTGCCCTTCTACGGCTGGACCATCGATGCTGGGGTATGTACTGGATATTTTTAAACTGTACTTGAGTGTTGAGCTCTCGGAGAATTATGGGATTTTGATGAATCGATCGAAAAGTTTAATGTAGTCCGGACATCAGGTGAAGGGATAGATTACGTTGAAGACTCTAGATACGAGTATTACCGTTAGTAGCGCAGTCAGCACAGCTACGAAGAGACGAGTTTGAAGCAGTCGACATTAGAGGAAAGAGGCGTACATTGACGATAGTGTTTACGATTGTGATTTGGTGATTTGAATTTCATATTTCTGTTGATTGGATTTTGGTATTTTGAGGATTTTGTTCTATGATTGGTATTTCTTATGTGTACATTCATTATTTTCTATGCGTGTTTCGTATATCGGTTGTATTGATGTTGTTTTGTACATACCCAGTACACTCGATTTGGTTTTATACATTTTGAGATTTTGATTTGATTTCGTGCATATGGGTTACACATGATTTTGACATATGCTTCGACCTAGTTTTCATGCATTTTCGTACTGTGATTTCGATTTTGATATTCGGTGTATGTTTTCGTGCACCATGTGCACCTGATTGAGATTCTTGCACACAATTGGCGCACTTGATGCGATTTTGTTCACACCAGATGCACTAAATCGGGGTTTTGTGCAGATTAGATGCACCTGATATTAGAGTCGTGCACGCCCGTTGCACTTGACAGATGTTTTTGGTGCACACCTGTTGCACTCAGTTTTGTTTTTGTGTGTATTCGTGGCATCTGTATTTGGTTTCGATTTCAGTGCGCACCGGACGCACATGATATTTTTATGATGTGATTGGGATTGATTTTAGTTTGAGCAGCATGTTTTTATAATCATTACTATTTGATTTAGTAACCAGGCGGGACGTGTATGTTAAATAAAAGATATATATATATATATATATATATAGTTATTTTTTTTAAAAATAAACGTCCGCTACTTATGCCGTGACACGTGCATCACACGGCGATTTTCAAAAGGGGTTCTTTCATGCTTCTTTATCCAGATGTTTAGACGATTTTACTACGATGCACACTATATATAAGTTATAGTTTTGATGTAAATTATGTTGGTTTTCGTATTGGGTTTTGATATTTTATTTTCGCCATAACTCCAATGATTGCGTTATGCATGACGGAGTCGATTTTAGTTATGTATTGATGATTTCCGAGCCCCGACGATTTGAGTGGTTTGGCTGAATGTTTCGGTAATTGGGGGGGGAGTTTTAATTTAAATTCGGGGACCGAATTTCTTAAAGGGGGGGAGATTGTAACGTTTTAAAATAAATATATAAATAAATAAATAAAATTCTTTAAATGAATTTTATGATTTTCGGTAAAGTAAAACGTATTTTTCGTAAAACTAAACCGTAATTATTTTTCATTATAAATTTAAAAATACCTATTTTAATTATGTAATTACTAGTAAATGGTGTTTATTTAGTGACTTAAAATTTTTTAGTTTAATTAAATGTTTTTCCTAAATTAATTATTTAAAATATTAACATAAGCTTTATTTATACACTAAATTAGTGTAAATTACAAATTTGAATGGGTTTAATTTGCAAAAATGAAGCATTGCATATTAGAATCTAGTGTGTATCATGCAAAATTTATTTCCAAATTTTTCCACATCTCTAGAATTTTCTTTATTTGTATGGGAAAAGAAATAAAAGAAATTTAATTAAAGTGATGAAAAGACATAAAGAAGGTGATATTTTGGGAGAGCTTTCTACACAATTCCTCCTTCATTATTTTTCTATTTTTCCTCTCTAAAATGGCCGGCCTCCTCCCCATGGCAGCCCCCCATTTTCACCACTTGATTTTGTTACAAAAATCCATCAAAATTAATCAAAAATTCAATAAAAAACCCATAAATTCCAAATAAATTCCTACCCTCTATTCTTTGCTCATTTTTATATGGATTTTGGAGTTGGAAACCATTCTTTTTGGAGGCAAATTTTCATGGTTGGATCTCACATGTGGAGGTATAAATTTTATTCTTATGATTTATTGTTTTTAAATGTTTCATTCAAGCATATTTAGATTTAATAAATTAATTCTGTCTACAAGTTTCAAAATTCATGTTTGGGTTTATAAAATCATGTTATGGTTTTTACTAATTAAGTGGGGTTTTTATAACTAGTTTAACATTTTTAGAAATAGAAAATCATGCATGGTTGATGTATTCTAATGTGTTCATTCAAATTGTTTAAATTAAGAAACTTTGCAAACTAGATTTTTGAATATTATATATATTGGTGAGATAAAATTCCAATTAATATTTGTAACATTATATTGTGGTTTTAATGAGGATATTAATTTGTTAGTGGAATGGAAAACCTAATTTAGTTACTAATTTGAAGTTGATAATTGAGAAATTGTGAGAAAAATGCTATTTTGCTAACTAGATTTTAGAAATTCTTAAATAAATGAGATTTAAAATCTAATTTATGGTTTCATTATATTATTATCATCATGAATTGTAGTTTAATACGTTAATTCATGCAAATCAAGTTTAGTTGTGATATTGTGAAATTTTGCTTGTAAAGTGTTAAAATTGATTAAATTGCAAACTAGAATTTCAATTAAATACAAATTAGTGTAATAAAAATATGGTAATGGTTTCTATAATCTAGTTATGTCATTTAATGAGCATTATAACCATTAGTTTCATTTAAACATCAAGTTTTGAAGTAAAACGGTAAATTGGCGTTTTCGGGTTTTACGAAATCGGACGATTTGATCGATTTTTAGGGTTTCGATGAATTAAATCATGTTTTATATTATAAATAATGAGTTTTAAAACTACGAGTTGTTTGTTGGTGTTTTATCTCGATTAATCGGCGTTCGTACGCCGATATCGAGCAATATTTGGTTCTTTTGCATGAGCGGGTCATAGGTTTTAACCTATGCGCGTTTCGTGCATCGTTTTGGTTTTGCCCGTGATTCAGTTTACGATATTATATGTGTTTGCATATAGGTACTCCTCACGTGGACTTCGGACGAGGAAGAAGAGGAGGGCGACATCGTTTTCGGCAGACAAGGATCAGGTGAGTAGATGCATATCTACGGAGGGGGGGAGTCGGGTGGATGGCGTTTAGCACCCCCGCAAACGTAGAATAGGAATAATACTTATTGTCATTAGGAAGCCTGACGTGACCTTAGAATTTCGGTGAGTAGGACCCTAGTAATGACCTTAGGTTGGACTAGATTGATTTAGAAAGACCTTACCAGAGGATGAATATCTTGGAGGAGATTCGTAGGTTTCAGGTAGATACACACACGCACACACGGAAACTCGACGTGGTGTATACGTGTATGTGTATATATATAGGACTAGGTGTAGGTATATATATACATAACACATATATGTGATACAAGGATGTGATATGATACACGGGGATGAAACAATATAACTGGGCTTGATGCCGTGATTCTTGGCTATATAGTTATGTTATGATGTTAGCGGATCATTAGAAAATGAGATAATGAATAGGTATACATAAATAATAATAGGTGGTGATGATATTGAGGTACATGGGGCTCTAAAATAGAACCCGGACTGTAACCTGTGCCTGAAATTACGATATGATATATGTGTGACTTGATTACGATATCATATAGGTGTGACTTGATTACGATATCATATAGGTGTGACTTGATTACGATATGATACATGTGACATGATATTTCTGAGGATAAATTAACGATGTATATTTATGCTGGCAATGAAATATGATTGATGTATGCGATTACAGTACAGTACCTTGATCATGACATAATTTGATGATGATATTATACGAATGATGAGACACGTAGGTGATACTTGACCCGTATCCCGATATTGGGATGCCGTACAATGGATTTTACCGTACGAGGCATAGATGTGATGATTGCTCCGCACTCTTGATGTGAGGAAGCCGTACTGCGTACGCGATGCTATTGAGGCTGGATCGCCGACTATTAGAGATATGGACTCAGACCTTAGGTGGACTCTTATTTCTTATCGACTAGTTTCTTTGGTTTAGTTACTTAGGAGGTTAGATGAACACTAGTTTAGGCTCGAGTCATATAGTTGTATTTATACTTGTATATCAAATGAGTGGTTAATACACATCCGTCTTTACATTCAGACCGTAATCATTATGGTGCATGTTCATACATATGTTTCTATAATCAGTATAAAACTCTGCCTATTAGGACACCAGCACCATTTCCGATGATGCGCATATTCCACGCACACTTATTTGCCGGCTCACACACACATCATCGGTAATTGCTATGTCACGTACACTTTAGAACATATTATTTTTTATTGATAGAATCAGCTAAAAGCTAGATCGATATAGTATTGTGATTACTCTCACGTGTTAGTCTAGACACGGCATTTTATGCATTCACATTTTCATGTTATCATGCAGTATTGTGGGGCATATGCCGACACTTATCATATACTTACTCATGATTTTGGGATTTTGGTTTCTATGAGATTTCTGGATTTTTGGGAAAACCGCAAGAATATATAAAATCTTCTCTCTCTCCTCCTCTCTTTTTAAAATTTAAGTTGCGGTTTTCTCGTGATGTATGTGTCGTCCACCATGAGATTTCATGTTTTCTGTTGGATTTCGAGACCCGATTCGAGGAGTGGATGAACCATCTCGGGTACATGGTGGGCCCGGTATGGTACCCGGGGCAAGAAGATCGAGTTGTAGACGATGAGCCTGGCTGGGGAGGACAACCTACCGGTGATGTCTGGCGCAGCGGATATCCGGAGGATACCGACCGTTGTCGTGAGATTTGATGATATGGGCCGATCCGGACTGACGGAGCCCGAGATATTGACGCTATGAGATATTGAGACTATGAGGTATTGAGACTTGAGATTTACAAGTTTTGTGTCGAACCTTGGCATGGATTTCCATGGATTTCATCGATGATATTTCAGATTTCTATACAAATTTTACCAGGATAAAATTTAATGATTTCTTATACAGAAATATCCAGATTTCAGGATTGATTGTTTTGCATTCATGGTGCATGCATACCCATTCACATGACATATTACTAATTGAGGCACTGACACGAGCACGGAGCATTTGCACTTACACGTAGTTTATTACCCTGTCATTACTAGATGACTATTGATATATTAGTATATTATTATGACCTAGGATAGCGTCGTGCATTCGATTTCTTTTCGCAGATATCTTCTACTCACGAGTTGGCAACTCACCCCCGTTGTGCCAAATTTTATTACAGGTTCGATGTACAGGTTTCCCTGGCAGCTTGCTGGCACATCTTTTCATTCAGGGTGATTTGCACGGTAGGTTGGTTCACTTGTATCTGAACCGCCGTTGTACTTTTATTATTTCATTTGAATCTAGTAAGCTCCATCAACCATACTTGTATTACTTGATAAGTTTACTGGACCAGTTATTTATTTCGACCTTAGAGTCGCGCTTGTATTATTATGGTATCTGGTGGATTTGTTTTCTTTTAAGTTTTGAGCCTCGCCCTTTGGCGTTGTATACTATTATGCATTGGTGTGGTTGTTTCCGCCTATTGGCGTAGAGCTAGCTCCCGTTTGGGGATGCTTTTTATTGTTTGTATATATATTATTCTTTTTTGTACCCTTTTGGGGCTAGTTTTTACAAAGGAGACTCTGCCGAAATTTTTGAGAAAATTGGATGTTGCTTTTAAACTTTTTTTCTACATATTTTCCTTTACTTCTTCTTCTTTTTATGGTTTAGATTTCTGGGCTTCGGCATACTTAGGTTATGTTGCGCCTCTAGACGCTTCATAATCTAAGTGCCGGTCACGTTCCGTACTTTCGGGTTGTGACAAAGAGTATCGCATATCGAGTCTAAGGGGGGTGGATAAAGTCAGACCCCTAACAACGCGACATTTAGTGTCGGGATGAAACCCATCACCACTTGAGAAACTATCGATCCTGGATCGGTAGTTCTCGTCCACCGTGGCCACGGATTTATGGTGATGGCCATCCGTACACAACACGATATCAACCCCCAATAACGGGTGAGACGAATCCCCGACGATCCGATCATTGCCTCCATATAGCTCGGGACTATACCCAACTAAAACCTTTTTGCACGACTCCTTTGATCCGTGGTAGGGTAGTAATCAAACCACATTGGGAACTCACACGAGACAAATGACGATCTCAGGTCGACAGACTAACCTGTACACATGTCACCTGGGAACTGCTATCTGACAATAGGTATAATACCAACTAGTAGGTTCCCGGCGAGTCCGTCCAGTGTACTCATAACCCAATGAGCACCTGTATACTATCTTAGGTGAATAAACTAACACCAATGGCTTGTGAGACCTTGCCACCGCCCCTTATCGGGGTCTCGATCAGTATACACTAGTCTACACTGGAGTATCGATGCCCGGTCTCGATACTCCGACGACTAGGGACATTTAAGGATGTGCTTATAGACCCCAGCTCCTACATATATGATCGCCATCATAATACTGGCAGTCAAGCAAGAATCCTATGGGCTCTATCAACATGTACATGATGATAAAGACAAACCAGATAGCATACTATCATCTTGAGTAAGACCGTTTTATCGGTATAGGTCCTCACTCAATCATCATAATCACAAGTCCGCGACTATGATAATTACCTTGAGGGCACTATAGCCAACAATCTCCCACTTGCACTTAAGGCCAATTGTTGCGATGTCGCATACTCACAGCCCGTGTGATACCGAACACCCAAATTCTCTACTAATCAGTTTCGCAAAGCCCGTTTGCGAGAATGATTGCATTCGAAAAATAGCCTCAGTGAGTGGATCCGTTCCAATGTTTCTTTTTGTATTTCTCTGTATCCCAACTTCGCGGAGAAAACTATCTCCCGAAATGAGCAATACTTGTCTTAGAATTTGTCTGGATATCTGATAGGACCCGGTTCACAAATGAACACCAAATCTAGCAAACTACTTAGACTGTATCGTCCACTGAATTTAATCAGTATCCTGCGCCATGCCATTCCTCAGTATCCGCTTGGACCACCTGTCCAACATACTGTCCCTCAAATGAGGGAAAAACTATAACTCTGACAGTCACTCTGTCATCCAGATCACCTTGGAAGCATGAAATGATAACCGTCTCCTGAAGGAGGCTGCCGTAATCATTTTCCAAGAACATTCACTTATGTTTATTAACTGCTTCCCAATGTTTCCCCAGGATTGGATTAATATATCTGCATATTGCATCTAGTGCAAAAGCAATGTCGGTGTGGTACTTAATATTTCATGACTAACTCAATTGCCTAAGCAAGTGAAATGCTAATCATGCAGATCCCTCTCCCCTTTAGTCTGTAAAACACCTTTAGAGAGGGTGACTCCATCACCTGCAGATACAACACCATGCCAGGAGTCTTTCATTCTAAAATTCCTTTAGAATAATGTCAAAGTACCCAGATTGGGATATTTCCCAAATCTAGATCTAAAACTATATATCTAGTAACTAGAAAACCTGATATTATTTCCTTATCCTATGCGGAGAAACAAATTTGTAACAACCAAAATATAACTGATCGTAGTATAGGAATATCTCTTCCTATCAAGTGCATGTCATACCAATACCTGGACATCACTCTCTACTGCCCTCTTACTAGATCTATCTCCTATTCTGATGAGGTCAAAGCCTATGACCGTCACATCAAAATTAGATGATCTAATTCCGCTATACTTGCTTTAGCCTATAAATAGACATAAGCTTCTTGCCCACTATGCTTCAGCTGCTCCCACTGACTGCAACAACCCTATGGCAGAGTCATATACATGTACACTTCCAAAGCAAGTTTAGAATGACGCTATACTCATCCTCCTGCCGGGTCTTATAGTCTAGAATAGCAGCAATGGCAAGTCTGGGTAAACAAGGACCTCCCTGTCACCGTTACTGAGAAGACCGAAGTACCTCTCGGGTGCCTGAGGTTACCCACCAAAAATTTGCGGAGTGGCTAATGGAACGTCAAAAACAATTGAATCCTTAGGTTCTATTAAATCTTCAGTAATCGTTTGTGGTTCTGGAATCACTTCCAGTTCTATCATACTCCCACTTTTGTTTTCTAAAAAAGTTTATTTTACTAAAACTGTGGCGAGTCAAGAACAATATAAATATTGATCTTCCTGATGGTAGAAAATTAACCCTCGTCAAAGCCCGGGATAACCCACAAACAGCCATTACTGAAATGTGCCTTGAGTTTATCCGGATTCTAGTTTTAAGCATCAGCCGGACAACTCCCTATACCTTAACATCGTTAAGATATAAATTGATTCTATATATATCTAATATAGAAATAAAAGCACTAATTTAATTGGAACCAGATTCAAAATCATGCAGCTGTCTCCAGTGCATATCAACCAAATGGAAAAAGGACAATCAACATTACTCATCTGGGCGTGCATCCATATATGAGTAACCCAAAAGAGAAGCAAGTTCTCAAAACCATTACTATTAATGGAATACCAAACACAAGTATCTACATTTTCGACTTCCTCGAAGAATCCTGATACTTCCAACAAATAGTTTTGTACTTTATTCTTATACCTATAACTTCTCGATATCTTGACCTTACATTTCAACGAAATACATGTCTAGAACTTAGAGAAGTTATGAGTAAACAGAATATAGTACAAGTACCAACCCCCATTGTCCTAATGGACACTGGACAACATACAATACTTTGTATAAGTCCTCTGAGTTCAATAACTCAAACTCTGTGCGTCGTAGGTTGAAAAACTGTACTATGGTTAAGAAGAATTACACCGCTGTTGAATGCACCTTACCTAATCACCAAACGATATAGGTAAATGTCACAGATATAATATCAAAAAGATATATCTCACTTTATAAAAATAAACGTACAGATATATTAGTTTGAAATTGGTGCATAACAACGGATATTCAAATCTATATATTTGCCATCCGGCAAAATCCAGATGATTTCCTCAAATATCACCAATTACAACGAATTCCGATATAATGAGGATCTAATCACCCAATTCCCAATATCTTACTCCCACTCACCATCTGTAATAACATGCAGATGTGAGAAACTGATCTGGTAAATACATACCCTGGAGTTATATTCCAACTGGGAAAACAGTTATCAATTAACATCGCACAGTGAAACTGAAACATGAAAATGTTTCGAAAATGGTTTACTGGTATTCCTAGTAACGCCTCTTCCACTATCCTGATTCACGACAGTAAGCATATACTTACCTGCCCTCACTCCAATCCCTTTATTATGTCTTTACTTATTACCTTCTGTACACCTTCTTTAGGCTAACTGGTTTTCTTCTTTCCCTACCCTTCGGCACCAGCCTAAGGTTTGGAAGAAGACTATCCAATAAGCGTAATAAGTGTACTCTCCTAATCTTAGGAGCCCTTGCAACCTAAGAGAAGGTAATGGGAAAAGACATCCGAATAATCTTATCCAATCTCTCCAGAACCAGAATCCATCCTCAAAAAAGTTCCTTCGAGTTCGTATATAACCATACGATGGATTTATCCAATAGAAGTGGATATCCGTAGTGATACGGAGTGTCCTAGAGAAAAGTAAAGTGGATGTAGGAGTGGAAGGGGTATACACGGTTTTTGTCGTGAAAGATGGTGGTCGCAATTTCCTTTGGCATTATTCTAATCCCATTATATGTCTTTACTTATTACCTTCTGTACACCACACTTAAGCTTAATTGGTTTTCTTCCTTCCCTACCGTTCGGCACCTGCCTATGGTTTGGAAGTAGACTATCCAATAAGCTCAATAGGTGTACCCTCTCCTAATCCTAGGAGCTCTCACAACCTGAGAGAACGTAAAGGGAAAAGACAACCGAATAATCCTATTCAATCTCTCCAGAACCAGAATCCATCCTCGAAAAAGTTCCTTCCAGTTCGTATATAACCATACGATGGATTTATCCAATGGAAGTGGACGTTCGTAGTGATACGGGGTGTTCTGGAGAAATGCAAAAGTGATATAGAAGTGGCAATGATATATGCGACACCGTGACATTCCAAAAGCCAAAATGTTTTAAGAAGGTTCGGTTAATTGGGTTCATGAGTTTTAGTCAATGGTCGGGTCATAGTCGCTGCCAGAGAGAGAGAGAGAGAGAAGAAACACTCAGCGTGCACTCTAACCTAGATCAGAATGGTTAATCATTTTATCTAATCTGGATGGCTCCCACCGTTTCCTTGAATTCTCCTCCAAACCCAAAAGGAGAATTAGTCGGAATCACCCGAGGAGTAATCCTACTCATCAGTGGGAATCGGGATCCAACTATCATCGCATGATGACTTGATGGAAGCCACTCAAGTCACCACACTCCAGAAGGTATGCGCAAGCATGGCAAGTTCCCTGTATGTTTGAAACTCCCGATGTGATTTTTTACCCCAAGCAGCTTATGACCTTGACAGATGCCAACAAATCATAAGTTGCAAGTCAAGTTCTACCCATCATTGTCCTGATTAATTTAGACCCACCCGTACTCGCCCTTAACGGATGCTAACAAGGCTGCACGACTGTCCTAGATTAATGCATATCCATGCTACAGAGAAGTAACACAAAGCTACCGCACACTATGCCTTGACGGAAGCCAATGAACATAGCATGAGTACTATGCGCTACTTTTCTGAAATGACGGACGGCTACGGCTGGTTTTTGGCAAAAAACCTTTAACGTAATGAACTTGATATCGTTGAAGGAATCCAAGTGGTTTTATAAATATATAGTGGCGAAAACTTTTGCTTAGAGGTCACTCCCGGTGAAGGGATCTCGGCTCTTTCCCCGTAGAATGAGGTGCAGGATATTCCAAACTGAATACCACGATGCAAAGCAAAAATAATTGACTATAGTAAAGTATTACATTGACGCAAACTTTTACCCAAGGGGTCACTCCCGATGAAGGGATCTCGGCCCTTGCCTCATCGAGTGAGGTGCTGGATATTCATAACGGAATACCACTGTGCAAAGCAAAAGAGAACGTCTGTAATGTCAGTTTTAAGAACTTGGTTCCAACAACATCATATATATAGGTTTTTTTATCCTTGCGTTGATAAGAATCAATGCAGTCCCATCAATTAATCACACCAGAAAAGAACGAAAATAAAATGTACGTATATGCCATCCGTATTCGCCACTGGTTCCCGTCATCACCCGTTAGGTTACTTAACTAATGACAGAGCGGGGACTGGGCTAGCGCGGGTGCAAAACATATACAATATCTACTAGTATATATAAATATATAACAATCGTCCCAGGCATGATATAATGCAACATCACAGAAACATCACAGAAGCAACACAGAATGGTGGATAATCTGGAGCCCCGGGTTTCACTTGAGCCGCAAGTGAGACTCGACGTTCCCTGTCGTGTGGATAGCCTATGCAATGAAACCTAGACCCTTACAAGCACGGCAAGTTACCCGCAAAACCAGAAGCGAGGCAGCCCCCTTCAGCAACGCGAATGGACCACCCAGCACTTCACGGAATCCGGTAACTTGAGCACCCCTCCTGGGTCAACCTATACCCCCTACGAGTGTGGCGAATAGCCCACCAATTCTAGAGTAAGGTCTCCTCCGTCTGAATGCCTTGAGATGCGGACCAGTTGCCCTCTAGAACCCGGCTATTCGTGCATTCCACCTCAGGGTAATCCTAGTACAAAAAATAAAATAATATACAAGGGTGACATCGACCTCAGCCCGGTCGTGCCCCAAAAGAATAATATACAAACTGGTGACGGCAGTCCACATGTCGGACGCTCGTCCTGCAATATCAAATATACAAATGAAATAAAACTGTACTAACATTGCACCATAGCTATCTACCATGACGATCCAACCAACATCACAGCACAACACAGAACATCAACGTGAATGTCACGTTCGCAAACCCATCTAAAGGAACATATAGCAGTTAGACGGCTTTACCGATCAAATGGCATTCACGGTCGCAGATTATAATGTATGCACTGTCAAACGTATGCTTAAATTATCGATCGACTAAGTTCCAAATTGGCCCCAATAGCAAAACAACACTTCACTGAAACCTGGGCCAAGACAGAATATTACAAAAACCACAATTCCAAGTATATGAGCTACAGTGAAAATTTGAAGGCCCGTGCCAATAAATGGCCGCGGAACCGCTGCCAATAGGGGGTTAGTGCGGCGGTTCCGCGGCTACTTGGAGGCTTCAGGAGCCCACTTTTTTTCTGTACCCTTAAATTCGCCTGCACAGATTTTTAAGATGCCTGAAATAATTTTTTGACCACGTTTGAAAATCGACAGCAAAGAGAAAATGAAATCGTGATTTTGGCAATTTCCGTCGATCGATCTTTTAAGCACGTTTAAACAAGCTAGTAAGGGGTTTAAAGGGTGGCTCTGATACCATTGTTGTGTCCCGGCAGCGCCCCGACCATCAAAACGTGGCCAAAATGCGGAACAAAATTTTTCTAAACCGGCGCTACCGCTACCCGATTTACGGATCGACCTTAAACCCAAAACTAGCAAGCTAACTAAAGTTAGAATCATTATCCCGATTTGATCCGTGTCCTTCGGTCTTCATTCCAAGCTCATCGTGATCCTTTGATGATGTTTGGTTGCCGGTCTTCCTCTATCTCCGATGATCCACCTGAGGGAAACGGCGCAAGCTCCAACTTCGTCGAATGAGGTAACCGACGCTCCAAAGTTGCTAGCGATGGAGAGTGGGTGTGTATGAAAGTGTCACTACATTTTTCTCTCAACCCAAAACTCAAATGAGTAATGCAAGAAGAAGATGAAAGAGGTGATCTTTTGTATGAGCAAAATGGCTAAGTGTTTTTCTTGAGAGCATGAGAGAGTGAGGGAGTGATAGTGTAATGTGTCATGTAAATTTTCCAAATGAAAAGAACCCCCACCTCCATAAAGTGGCCGGCCCCCCTTCCTCTCACTCATCAAAAAATCATTTTCTTTTTAATCAAATAAATAATGCACCATACTTTGCTACATGCACTTTGAACCATGCTTTGACCCATACCTCCTTTCCACCTCATTTCCCAAATGATTTTCAATAAAGAAAATCATTAATGAGGTGGCACCTTTGAGAAGCTATTCCATATAAAATACGGAATACTTCCGGTACATGTATCGAAATACATATACACGTATTCGTACAAAAATACGAATAGCCGATAGAGAAAATAAATAGCGAACAATAATACTAGAATACATATATATAAATACATATGTAAATTATTAAATCAAAACCTGATTTAATAATCTGGCTTAATCCTGAGCCGCTAGTATTATCAACCGTCCGATTAAAGTCTGCGCAGCATGTGCGCATATTTAATCGGACACCTGTATGTATCAACATACCTCATGCACACTATATCGCCTGAACCGTGAAAACCCTCTGTGTGGGACTCTAAAGACTCGTCAATACGCTTGCTGTGGGTTTAATCACAAGCATGTCAACGACACTGGCTGTACGTAACGGCTACCCAGGTATTGAGCGAAAGGGAGGCCGACGAGCAAACTCATCCTGAACCCCTTCTGAGCCTGTCAGTGATAATATCCGTACAGTCCGGTCTGTTCATCTAAGAGTATCACATATCGAGTCTAAGGGGGTGGATAAAGTCAGAGCCCTAACAACGCGACATTTAGTGTCGGGATGAAACCCATCACCACCTGAGAAACTATCGATCCTGGATCGGTAGTTCTCGTCCACCGTGGCCACGGATTTATGGTGATGGCCATTCATACACAACACGATATCAACCCCCAATAACGAGTGAGACGAATCCCCGACGATCCGATCACTGCCTCCATATGGCTCGGGACTGTACCCAACTAAAACATGTTTGCACGACTCCTTTGAGCCGTGGTAGGGTAGTAATCAAAGCACATTGGGAACTCATACGAGACAAATGACGATCTCAGGTCGACAGACTAACCTGTACACATGTCACCTGGGAACTGCTATCTGACAATAGGTATAATACCAACTAGCAGGTTCCCGGCGAGTCTGTCCAGTGTACTCATAACCCAATAAGCACCTGTATACTATCTTAGGTGAACAAACTAACACCAATGGCTTGTGAGACCTTGCCACCGCCCCTCATCGGGGTCTCGATCAGTATACACCAGTCTACACTGGAGTATCGATGCCCGGTCTCGATACTCCTACGACTAGGGACATTTAAGGATATGCTTATAGACCCCAGCTCCCACATATATGATCGCCATCATAATGCTGGCAATCAAGCAAGAATCCTATGGGCTCTATCAATATGTGCATGATGATAAAGACAAACCAGATAGCATACTATCATCTTGAGTAAGACTGTTTTATCAGTATAGGTCCTCACTCAATCATCATAATCACAAGTCCGTGACTATGATAATTGCCTTTAGGGTACTGTAGCCAACAGTGCATATTGTGGCACCTGTGTTTGGATTTGATTTCTGTGCGCACCGGACACACGTAGTTGTTGGATACGCCTTTTTAGGCTGATTTTGCTTTGAGCACTTTGTTTTCGTGTTGAACACTATATTGTGTAGTAGCCAAACATGACTGATCTGGGGACAGTACTTAAGTATTTTGCATGCATTAAAAGTTTAACCAGAGGTGTTCAAAAGGGAGCTATAGTCTCGCTATTTCTTACGTGTCCGCGAGCGACACGAACAATTACAAAAAAAAACCTTTGGGATATTTTAAAAACGGCGGAACATATAATTTGAGCAAAAACATATATAAGTATAATTACTACTTTACTGATGAGCGTCCGCCCCTTATGCCGTGAGTTACGCATCACACCGCAACTCAGAAAATATTTTGCATGTATTTTATTCAGTTTTAAGACTTTTTCCAAGGATGCTTGCTATATATATATTATAGTATTTGACTGTGCATATTGGATTTCATTAGTGGATTTCGAGATCTGTATCTCTTTTGTAACTCCGATGATATGCGTGCAAATCCGATGATTTGCGTGCCGCTTGACGGAGTTCGATTTTGAGTTATATTCGTTTTCATGCGCACGCGATGCGCTATGACTTTTCTATATCTTCCATGATTTTGGAGCCCCGTCGATAAGTTTGTGCGTTGCACGGAGTTCCTTCATGCGTTGTATCCAATAGAGGCACCCAGTTCACTATTCGTCGTTGGCAGAAGTTTCAGGAGGCTTTGGGTACCTGGTTGGGCTTTAGCTCTACTTTCCATCCGTAGGCTGATGGTCAGAAAGAGTGGACTATACAGATTATGGAGGATATGCTTTGAGCATGCATACTTAAGTTTGTTAGCAGTTAGGATCGTCACTTGCCATTGATGGAGTTCTCTAACGATAACAGTTATCAAGAGACGTTTCAGATGGCAACTTTTAGGCTTTGTATGGTAGATTGTCTCGATCGTCAGTCTGTTTTACTGACTCCGCGAGAGCAGGATTTTTGGACCCCAGCTAGTCATGAGACTACGGAGAAGATCCAGTTGATTCAGGCCAGGATGAGAGCCGCTCAGTGCAGACAGAAGTCTTAAGCTGACCGTCGTTGTCGCAGACTTGAGTTCGCAGTGGGAGATCATGTATTCCTACGGATTCTCCGATGAATGGCGTGTTGAGTTTTGGGAAGCTTAGTACCATTATTGTAGGTCCTTTTAAGATCTTTGAAGTGAGTTAGTACCGTTGTTTATTGTTTGGCTCTTCCGCCTTGTTTTCCTGACGTTCACCCCGTATTCCACGTTTCGATGCTCCGCAAGTATCTTCATGACCCTTCTCATGCGATTTAGCACCTGACGATCCAGCTGGAGCGCGGCCTTTCTTTTGCAGAGTAGCTGGTGGTCATCCTGGATCGACAGGTGAAGAAATTGAGATCGAAGGTTAGAACGTTCGTCAAGGTCCTTTGGCATGGCCCGAGCAGCGAGGAGGTCACCTGGGAGACCGAGGACGAAATGAGGAAGAAATATCCCCATCTCTTTGAAGGTATGCGTAGCTAGATTTTTAAATTCGGGGTCCGAATTTCTTTAAGGGGGGAAAATTGTAACACTTTGAAATTCATTTAGGTTAATTTCGTATTAATTAGTGATAATGCGTGTTTTTCGCAAAATCTCGTTAACAATTATTTTCCACATAAACTGGATTAAATCAAATTTTAATAGTGAAAATATGTAATATTTATATAATAGTGTTTTATTAATTATTAATTAGTTTAGTGCTCACTTAGTTAGCAAATTTCCTTAACTTTTATTTTCCTATGCCAAAATTTTGTTAGCATGCACAATACAATTTTCACCCTAAATTTAATGTAACTTGTCAACCATTTTCAAATTCCATCATGGTTTTATTTCCTTTTTAATTCAAAACAAAATAAATCAATAAAGAAACTATAAAGAAGCATGGGGGGTATTAATGAGGCATGGAGCCTTGACTTTTGGGGGCTCTCTTTCTCACACTCACTCTCCCTCTCTTTCTCTGCTGAAGCTCAGCTCCAGCAGCCCCTCCCCCTCATTCTTCTTCTTCTCTTCACACTAAACCTCAAATCTCCATCACAAAAATCCAACTTTTATCATACAACCTCTTGCAAAACACCTCCTTTGTTGGTTCTTGAGCCAATTCTGACCTCTAGGATGCAAGGCCAACAAGTTTGTGCCACCACTTGACCATTGTGAGGTATTAAGCCTACCCTAAGCACCTTTTTGCTAATCTTGTAGTTTAATTAGCTTAATTTAGTGTTAAGTAGTGTTTTTATGCTAATTGTGTGGTTTAAGTGGAGATTAGGTTAAGTTAAGGTTATTATGGCTTGATTAGCTTAATTAAATTTTGTTAGTGTCGCCTAATCCAAGCCCTTGCACCAGTTTTCACTAAAACGCCTAAATGTCGCAAATTAGTGTTTCAAAACGTTTTTAAAACCAAGTTTAGGATACAGAGTATCTCCTGTTTCTGGGGTTATTTTATGGGTAAGCAAACATATACATTAGACTGCACTTTATGTTAGGAGTGTAGTGTAAAAACCTGGACCTTTTTCACCTGTTTTGACCCGAGATCACACCCTTCGTGCTCGGCCCAATTTTGGTGAAACACATTGAAACTTTGCAGGTAGTTGTCTGTAGGTATTATAAGAGGTTTGGTCTTATTTATTTTTCTTGTTTTTGCTCTAGGTAAAATCTGGGACCACTTTACCTATAATTAGTGTAGTGGGTCTTGCGCGACACGTACGCTCTGATTTGGGTTTGGTGTTGCTGTGTATCACGGCATGTTGGGGTGGTTTCAGACGATGCACACACGTTTTGGTGTCACGATTGCACACACGTTAGCTTGCGACGCTAGTTTCTCGTATGGTCTTGATATCGCGTTTTTGTAGGATTTTAGCCTTACATGTATTATTTTGTGTAAATTCTAGGATCGGTCGCGGAGACATCGGATGCGGCGCGGAAAGGAAAGGCGGTGATCGGATCAGACTAGCGAAGGCGTTCCGGTGAGTATGTGTACACATCTACAGGGGAAATCGTTCGGATGGCGCAAGACACCCAATAGTTAGAATTTCGTTTAGTACTTACACTTATAGGCGTATTTCCTAGTTAATCATCCCGTTGCATTGCATCATCTCTTATATATATATATATATATATATATATATACACACTATGATAGCACCTCCTAGGACACTCTCACCATTACCATTGGTTTATGCTGCACGAGCACTATTCATGTGGACACATACGCCTTAGTAATTGCTATGCCACAAACACTTTATAACTTGTTAAATTTGAATCTTATATCTTACGCCAATTAGGTTTAATAACCCTGCATTTGATATATTTAATTCTTCAGGATAGATACGTAGGATGGCTAGTCATTTGAACATATCATATCACATCATTTGTCATATTTATATATACTGTGCTTGTACCTCATAGGACACTCGCACTATTACTATTGGTTTATGCTGCATGAGCACTATTCATGGGGACACACGCCTTGGTAATTGCTATGCCACGAACACCTTATAAATAGTTAAATCTGAATCTTATCACTTGCTTCATTAAATTTAATAAACCTACAATTGATATATTTAATTCATCAATATAGATATGTAGGATTTCTAGTCACATGCACATATCTTATTGCATCATTGTTCATGCATAGCTTTCTAGTTTCCGCATTGCATTTCATATTGTTAATATCATAGACATTCATGCATCATTATTCTATTCGAGGATTTCTGTATTTATGATATTTATGGATTTGGAGAAACCGTAAGGATTTGAAAACATATTACCATTTTTAAAATGTAAGTTGCGATTTTTCTCATGATATGATGCATCTATCGTCCACCATGAGATTTCTCGGTGCCTGAGCTGTATCTTACACCCGATTCGAGGAGGAGGAGAAACCGTTTGTAGGTGCATAGTGGACCCAGTGCGGTACCTCGGGGCAAGATGGTCGCAGATGATGGCGTTGAGCCTGGCAGGGGAGAACTACCGACCGGTTATTTATGACGCGGCGGATATCTGGAGGATACCGACGTAGTCTTGAGTTTTGCTGATATAGGCCAGTCCGGATTTGCCAGAGCCCTAGATCAGATATTTAGGTCAGTTCGGATTGCCGGAGCCCTGGATGATAGAGATATTCATATTTAGTGTCGATGCTTGACACAGATTTATATTGATTTCATTGATGAAACTAAAACTAAATTACTGAAGTTTAATAAGATAAGAATACAGATTTCCCATGTTAATTATATTCAAATCTCGTATTGTTATTGCATTCATGCTGCATACCTATTATTACATTGCATCATATTAGTATATGTAGGTTGTGACATCATTGTGTACATGCTTACGATAGCCTTATTAGATGTTATTTTTACTCATGAGTTGGCAACTCACCCCCGTTGTGCCACAGTATTTTGCAGGTCTGACCCATCAGCGCAGTAGCGGCGGGCACACCTCCTCTTTTGCATCCTTTTGCTTGGACTCGCAGCTTGTTCTTAGGTGGGTTGCGGGAGTATTTTGTTGCCACTTGTATCATTATTGTATCTAGCGTACTCCATCTACTGTAGCTACCTTACCTACCAGTTGTACCGATGTATTTGTGACCTAGAGACGAGACAGTGAGACTTGTGTACTTATATATTATTTCTCTGAGGTCGAGCTCACTTGAGCCGACATGATGTTTTACTTTATTTGTGGTTTTATTTACTTATTCTGCATAGTTATGAAATATATTGCAGGGGATTGTGAATCCGCTTTTGGCGAAGAGCTAGCTCCCGCTTGGGGATGCCTTATTTCATGTTGTATATATATATCTTTGTTTGTATCCGTTTGGGGTCAGTTTTTACAAAGGAGACTCTGCCGAATTTTTCGGAAAATGGATGTTGCTTTTAAAAGCTTGATGCTACTTATTATTTAAAAAAAATCGCTTTATATAATTTGGTTCTTCCTTCACTCTAATGTTCTATTTGGTTTTGATTTCTGAGTTTTGGCTTACTTAGATTATATACGGCTTGAGAAGTTTCGTAATTTAAGTGCCAGTCACGCTCCGTACTTTTCGGGTCATGACAGTATGAGAGAGTCACACTCACCCACAACCATGGTTAATAAATATCTAGATATTTTGATAATGAGTTAAAGAATAATTAGAGACTAAACCATGGTTGAATTATGTCAACTCAAGAAGAGTCTAAAAAGATTCCAACCATGATTTAATCCTAATTTTCTTTTACTCAATAATCAAAAATATATAAATATCTATTCCATGTGAGTTTTGTATAGCCATGTCCAATGTATCATCAACCATGACACATGTATGCATGCATGTGTTCATTCATATCAATATATCTACATACATACATTCATGCATACAACATAAAGAAAAGCTTTAATAAATGATCCAATGGTCACTTGATATTAATCCAACAATTGATTTAATAAACCAGTCATATCACATATGACCCGACAAATAGAAAACGCCAGAATAAAATGCAGTATCATATACACACATTTAATTAAGCACCCGTGCATATCCCCATATGCACCCCACATCGTTTCTCCTGAGCTAGGTAACCCTTTTGCGGGACTCTAAAACACGTCAATACGCTAGCAGTAGGCAGTGATTATATCACGCACCCACAAACCGTCAGCGACACTAGCTGTACGTAACAGCTCCCGGGTATTGAGCGATCAGAAGAAAAATAAGCGAACCTGTCTAAACTCCTATCGAGCCAATTGGCAAAACTTACCTTACAGTCCGGTCTCTTCGTCAGATATACTGCATATCGAGTCTAGGGATGGTATCGTCGACCCCAAAAACTTAATAAGTCATGCCGATGTATGGCCTATAAAATATCGAGAAACTACTGATAATACTTATCAGTAAATCTCATCAGCCCTGGGCAGGGACTTCTTGTTATAGCCAATCAAGCATAGCGCAACATCAACCCCTAATACCGGGATAGACGAAACCCCTCCTATCGCTCATTGCCTCCATGTATCTCAGGACTGTACCCAAAATCCACCTGTTTGCATGACTCAGTAGAGCCGTGGTAGGGTAGAGATCAAAGTACAGTGGGAGCACACACAAGACTCTATGTTGATCTCGGGTTTACAGACTAACCTGTACAAGTGTCACCTGAGAACTTCTATCCGACAATAGATATAATACCATATAGGAGTACTCGGGGAGTCCGTCCAGTGTACCCAGTCTCCACTGAGCACCCGTATACAATCTTGATGTCAAACACCAATGGATGTGGGATCATCTATCACCCATCAAATGGATAAAGAACTGAATATGCTAGTCTACTCTGGAATATCGATGTCCCATCTCGATACACCCATGACTAGGGATATTTCAGGATATGCTTATAAACTACACATGTCCCACTAGTATAATCTGCATCATAATCACAGTAGTCAAGCAAATATCCTAAGGGCTTTATGAACACGTATCAAATGAATAAAGTGCACGATCAAGAGAACATGTCAAGATAAAGAGTAACCAGATAGCATACTATCATGTCGAGCAAGAATGTCCTCTTAATATACATACATGTAAATACATCCACTATCAAATAATGGCCTCTAGGGCATACATATATCCAACAATCTTTTACTTGCACTAAGGCCAGTTATTGGCATATCTCATACCCAACATTTCAAAAAGTCGCTCAAGCTGCGGCTGAGGGAGGGCCTTGGGTGTTATTCTTTGTATCTACTCTCCGAATCTCGATCTCGCGGCGATCAACTATCTCCCGGATCAGATGATATCGCCTCAGGATGTGTCTGGATCGCTGATGGGACCTGGGCTCTTTGGCTAATGCCATAGCCCCATTATTATCACAATACAATAGTATTGGATCAATAATAGTTGGAACTACTCCTAACTTCGAGATGAACTTCCTCATCCAAACGGCTTCCTTGCCAGCATCATTTGCAGCAATATACTCAGCTTCTATTATTGAGTCTGCAACGGTATCCTGTTTGGAACTCTTCCAACATACCGCCCTCCATTAAGGGTAATTACAAACCCTGAGATAGATTTGTTGTCATCGTTATCGCTCTGGAAGCTCGAATCGGTAAAGGCCTTCATTTGGAGATCTTCGTTACCATACTCCAAGAAAAATTCTTTAGTCCTTCGTAAGTACTTAAGAATGTTCTTCACAGCAGCCCAGTGTTTCTTCCCTGGGTTGGATTGATACCTGCTTACTACACCCAGTGCATAAGCTATATCAGGGCGAGTACATAACATCACATACATTTTGGATCCTACGGCTGACGCGTAGGGTATAATGCTCATGTGAGCTCTCACTTCATCAGTCTTTGGGCAAAAGTCCTTAGAGAGAGTGACTCCATAACAAGCGGGTAAGGCACCCCGCTTGGAGTCTTCCATACTAAACCTCTTTAGGATGGTGTTAATGTACCTGGTTTAGAACAATACCAACAACCTCTTCGATCTATCCCTATAGATCTTAATGCCCAATATGAATGAGGCATCATCCAGGTCCTTCATGGAGAACCATTGTGATAAGAACAATTTGACCGATTGTAGCATAGGAACATCATTTCTTATCAGAAAATGTCATCCATGTACAATACGAGGAATGCGACAGTACTCCCTACAATTTTCTTATAAAGACAAGGTTCATCTGGATTTTTGACGAAATCAAACTCTTTGATGACATCATCAAAACAGATGTTTCAACTCCGTGATGCCTGCTTGACTCTATAAATGGATTTAAGCAACCTACATACTTTATCGCTGCTCTCAGTGTCAACGAAGCCCTCTGGATGATCCATATAAACGCATTCTTCTAAATCACCATTTAGAAATTCCGGTTTAACGTCCATTTGCCAGATTTCATAGTCGTAGTGAGCAGAAATAGCAAGTAGGATCCGGATGGATTTAAGCATGGCTACAGGAGAAAAGGTTTCGTCATAGTCCAAACCTGGTCTTTGACGAAATCCTTTCGCCATAAGTCTTGCCTTATAGGTCTCCACCTGCCCATTTACATCGATCTTTCTCTTAAAGATCCATTTGCACCCTACGGTTTTCAACCCAGAGGGTACAACTTCCAAAGTCCATACTTTGTTGGTGTACATGGACTCCATTTCGGATCTCATGGCATCCAGCCACTTCACAGAGTCACTACTCGTGATAGCTTGCTGAAAACTAGTAGGGTCATCATCATCCATGATGCAATCTTCTCTATCACCATCAATGTGAAAACCGTAGTATCTTTCCGGTGGGCGAGAAGTCCTACCAGATCTACGGAGTGGCTTAGGTTCATAATGTTCTGTAGCAATATCAGGTTCAACCAAGTCGTCATTTGTAACCTGTGCCTCTAGAAACTTTTCTAGATCTACCACATTGCCATCAGTATCGTTTGTAAAAAATTCTTTTTCTAAAAATGTGGCATGCTGAGAAACAAACAATCTTTGTTCCTCCTTATAGTAGAAATGATATCCGTAAGAATCTTTGGGATATCCCACAAATTTACACTGAACCGATCCTGTTTCGATATTGTCCGGATTCTGCTTTTTGACAAAATCCGGACAACCCCAAATCTTAACTCATTTAAGAGATGGTCTCTTCCCATACCATATCTCATATGGAGTGGTAGACACGGTCTTGGTTGGAACCCTGTTCAATAGATATACTGCAGTCTCCAATGCATACCCTTAAAAGGAGAGAGGTAACTCAGCATCACTCATCATGGATCGTACCATATCTAATAGGGTGCGATTCCTCCACTCCGACACGCCGTTGTGCTGTGGTGTGTAAGTGGGAGTGAGCTGAGAGAGAATCCGATTCTCTATTAGGAAGTCCGAAAACTCTGTACTTAGATACTCTCCACCTCGATCCGATCGAAGTATCTTGATATTCATTCTAGTTTGTTTTTCTACTTCAAGTTTGTACTCCTTGAATTTCTCGAAAGCTTCAGACTTATGCTTTAATAAAAACACATAACCGAATCTTGAGAAATCATCAGTAAATGTTATGAAGTAAGAAAAACCGCCTTCGCATGTGTAAACATTGGCCCGCATACATCACTATGTATGAGGCCTAAGAGTTCTGTAGCTCTTTCTCTGTGTCCAGTAAACGAAGTTTTGGTCATTTTACTCTTGATGCAAGACTGACAAGTCGCATAAGATTTATATTCAAAAGGATTTAAATATCCATCTGTATGAAACTTGTTTAGTCTTGTTTCATTAATATGACCAATTCTACAATGCCAAAGATAAGCTTCATTTAAATTTGAAAACTTTCTTTTATTTGTCTGTTGTATGTTGAAAACTGTTTGTTGATTCAGAACGTATATCCCGTTATTAAGTGTACCATACCCAATCAACTCTTGATTTATGTTAATGTTCATAACACTATTCTACAATACAAAATGATATCCTTCATTGTCTAATAAAGAAATGGATATTATATTACAAAGCATACTAGGTACATAATAACATGGGTTCAAAACCAATATACAACCCGACGGCAACCCTAGGTGATACTCTCCCACTGAAACCGCATGTACATTGGAACCATTTCCAACTCGGAGAGTATGATCACCAGTCTTCAAAACTCTGCTATTTCTCAATCCCTGCATACAATTGCAGATGTGAGAACCTGAACCGTTATCCAATACTCTGGAAGTAGAGTTTATAGAAAAACAATTTTCAGTCACAAACACACCTGAAGCGGAAGCATCACCATGCTTCTTTTTCTTGAGATCAACAAGGAACTCGATACAGTTTCGCTTCCAATGTCCCGATTTGTGGCAATAAAAACATTCCCTTTTTCCCGAATCCCTAGCCTTGGATTTGTCTTTCCCTTTTGCCTTTTTCACTCTACCTCTTGGTTTGGTGGGTTTCTTCTTCACCTTTCCTTTGGCCTTGGCTTTTGGGTGAGAAGAGGAAGATGGCCCAGCAATCAAAGCGGGATTTTTCACTGTCTTGAGTGTGCTCTCTGCACTTCTCAATATATTGAGAAGTTCAGGTAGTGACTTCTCCATGTTGTGCATGTTAAAGTTTACTATAAATTGAGCAAAGGTAGGGGGAGAGACTGTAGAACAATATCAACATATTGCTTGTTCTCCATTGACCATCTGAGGCCCTCAAGCTCTTCAATAAGAGCTATCATCTTCAAAACGTGACCACCTATTGGTTTGCCAAGAGCCATTCTCATCCGAAACAACTTTTTAGATGTCTTGTATCGTAAGGTACGAGATTGCTCCCCATACAACTCTTTTGTATGAAGAATGATGGATTGAACGTCCATCTTCTCATGCTGCTTTTGATGTGTGTTTTTCATCGATGCAAGCGTGAGGCATTTGGCCATGGCACAGTCAATATCCCATGTTTTGCGTATTTCCCTATCCGCAACTGATGATGTAGGGCCTTGGATGGGAGGGGCTGGGGTAGTGAGTACATATGATACCTTATCATATGTCAGGACAATGTTTATGTCCCAGTCAATTTATTTTTCTCTAATAGAAGCTTAAGTCCAGTCATGGGTATCTGCCATTAGGAGAAAGAAAAGAATATACTCAGTGAAAGCTCTTGTAAAGATCAAATTGGTTTATTATCTTATCTAATCGATGTCTCCCACTGCTTTTATCAAATTTTCCTTCAACCCTTAAAAAGAAAATTAGCCAGGATTAATTACATTCTACAACTTCGCTAACCGTTCAGCCAGGCCAGTGTCGGTACTTTGAGGGAGGTTTCCCATGCATTCGCACGGACCTAATTAAAATAAACCTTGTTTTCCCAGAGGTGTAGCCCCGTTGATACCTTTCTAGACACCTAATAGGTTAGCTAATTGTAAAGTGCAAAATTCTCTTACGAGCAACTCTTGCTCACAGTGGGATCGAGATCTAACTATCACATGGAAGGTATGCATTGAAAATTTCAACTCTTGAAACTCCCGATATGGTTTTTACCCCTAGTAGCTTATGACCTTGGCTATGGTCAACAAATCACAAGCACTTATCAACTTCTACCCGTCATTTCGTGATAAATTAGACCAATTCGTATGACCCTTGTTTATGGTCAACAAAGTCACATGAATGTCCTAATTAATCGCATCATATGCTGTGTAGGAAGACATCACTTAGCTACCGTACACCACGCCTTGGCTATAGTCAACAAACGTAGCACGAATACTAAGTACTCTACTTACTAAAATGCCGGAGGGCTGTGAATGGTTTTTAAGAAAACCTTTAACTCTTTGAAGTTGATATCGTTGTAGAATCCAATGGTTTTAAAAGGAGTGGCTTAAGCTCCGCATTTTTGAAAACATGCTTTTTCATAAAAAAACCGAGTAAGTTTCAAATACGATTCTACAACATATTTTAAGTTTATTTTCTTTTACATTAATCTCATTAATATAGTTTCATCATTTAAGTCCTTAAGCCATCATAGAAAAGAAATGAAAATAGAACGTACGTTTATGCCATCCGCATTCCCCACAGTGTCCCGTTATGCACCGTCAGGTTACTTAACTAACGGCATAGCGGGGCGGGACTAGTGCGGGTGCAAAACATAAGTAATGTTTATTATATATCATATATATAATAATACCATTCGTCTCAGCATATAAAGTGATCACATCACAGATAATCAGCAGCAGAAGCACATATATGAAAATATAGGATATACTAGGAGGTCCGTATTTTGTATTTAGCCAACGATAGAAAATACAGATTCCATGGTCGTGATGAATGGCCAATCCCACATCCGTAGAGCCCTATGAGAGCGGCAAGTGACCCTACCAATTCTAGAGTTAGGAGACCCGGTCTCGACTCCTCGAGATGGCCTCCCACTGGACCCTAGAACCCGGTCACTTGTGCTCCCCACTTTGGGTCTATCCTAATGCGAAAAAGTAAATAATATACATCAATGGTGACATCATCGTCAACCAGGAAGTGCCCCAATAAAAGAATATTACATACAATTGATTTTACATGAATGAAAAGAAAAACACTCATCTCACATAAAACCTCCGGCCATTCAATCATGACGATCCTATACATCATATCTCAGCAACACATAACATCACATGTCATCAACGCAAGCAAGTATGTGTATCCGAATTGTCGTTGACGTATAGCAACGAAACCGGCGATACACCACATACTACACTTACGGTCGCAGAAAAGAAATATCAAATTACAACATTTGGAATCGACACACCCCTTAAACATCATAAACCCAGAATATCTCATATTTCGGATTTTATGTCTAACATTGTAAATCATACATTTGGGTCTCAAATTTGAAAACACTTTTCCAAAGAAATCGGGTAATTCAAGAAGATTCCCGATTCCGCCCGAGACCAAAATGTTAGATTTACAAGCAACTAATCAATTTTCACAAAACTAATTAGTGTAGATTCCAAATATTGTATCACAATCACAGATAGTTAGACGATATTAAACATTTCGATCTAATCATCAAACACCCACATTACCCAAAGTGAGCTCAACACTTGAGCAAAGTTAAAAATACCCAAAAGCATGCCACAGTACCTATGGACCAGCCGTAGAAGGGTCAACCCTTGCCTCATCTATGGCACCACGGAACTACGGCAAACCCTAGGGTTTGGTCGCAGTTCCATGGTCATAGAATCGAGTTAGGGTTTCGTTCTTTCAGAGGGTCCATAGAATTACTTGCATGATTTTTTGAATATTCATAACTTGGAAAATTTCCAGCGAGAGTAATAAGGTGGTGTTTGATGTTCGTTCGAACTGTTAAACGTCGTCAAGGTTACCATAAACGATGTTGAAATACGACTACGAAACACTCCGTATTAGCCCCTTAACAAATTAACATCACATGAAATTTTGGGCTAAACAAACAATACCTGAAACCCCAAAATATACAAACCAGAGCACCCAAGAAAAACGAGGAAAAAATACAATGTGGGGCCAGGCCGGGAATTTTGAGTTTCTCTCTAGGTGAAATCTGGTGGAATGGCCTCTTTTTTCTCCTGTGTTATAATTACATCATATACAAGCTTCTGCAGTTGCTTAAATAATTTTAGGAGATCATATAAAAAACGATAGAGAGCTAATTTCATGGTTTTAGTATTTCGAAGTTTCGGAGTTTTTTTCATTTCATAATATATCTAACATCGTCTAAGTTTCTAGCTTGGCTCTAATACCACTATAGGGGTTTGCCTAGCACCATATCTAGGGTTTTGGCTTGCATCAAACATGCTACAATAAAATTTTAGAGGTGCTAAGAAAAGCCATCCATGAATCGAACTAGAAATGTAGGGTAACAAAACTTGTATCACATACTAAATAAAAGTGTCTATCACTAAAAGGAAAGAAATACAACCTTTGTAGACCTCATCTCTATGACTCCTTGGATCAACTTGGTGTTTGAACGGGTCCGCTTGAGTGTAAGTCCACGTTACCTACCCCGGTGCTTACGGGGAGGTGAAAAAGGTAAAAAAACCGGATTTTTAACACAAGGCAACATGGACTAAAAATGGAGGATCTTTGCTAAACAAAACTAACAAAGTAACTACAAGCTCTAGCTACTATGTAAGATGGTTATACCTAGATCTTGAACTCCTCTTCTTGTTGTGGTCCTCCTTCTTGCTTGCTCCTTGGAGTGGTGTAGACGGCTTCGCCTCGTCGTCTTCTCTTTGCCGAAGAAAGATCCACCCGGGGGCCTCTACCTTGAGCTCCTACCTCAACCAAGCCGAAGAAAGATCCACCCGGGGGCCTCTACCTTGAGCTCCTACCTCAACCAAGAGGGAACTAGAGTGCTTGGCTTGCTAAACTAAGAACCCTAGAATGAGTAGAGAGAAGTTTTGATGGTTTTATCTCACAAGCTCATGGTTCTCAACACATGAGAGATGAGAGCTTTGAGAGAGGAAGAGGAAGAGCTAAGCATGAGAGAGAAAGAGTAAGAGAGAAATGATAGAAAAATAACAACCATCTCTCATATGAGAGAAAATGATAATAATAATAATAATTAAAAGAAATTATGATGGTTAGTTTGGAATGACCATTATCATTTCACATTAAATGAAATTTGCAAGAATCAAGAAGTATCTTGCAAGTGAAATGATGATGGTCAAAAGGTCAACAAAAGTCAACCGGTCAACCAAAGTCAAAAGGTCAACAAAAGTCAAATGGTCAACCTAACCATGGCACAATTATCCTTAATTAATATCATTAATCATATTTCTTATTCTCATTAGGGTTAAGAAAAAGTCAACGGTCAATAACCCTAATGAGGTTTCTCTGCCTCTGTCAACTGTGCATACACACCCGCATCCGTGTTCCGAGGAACACGAATACAATGAGACAAAACCAATCCCAAAACAAATACTAGGATCTAGCTTAAACCAAAGCCCGCTAGTAATAACTGCCCGGACAGCAAACGTGCACAAGTGCGTGGATGTGAACGAACCCCGTCGCAAAACCATGCGACCTCTACTCTGTTTTGCCCAAAGGCGAACAACCCTCTGTATGGGACTCTAAAGACTCGACACTACGCTGGCAGTGGATTTAACCACAAGCCGCAAGTGGTACTAGCTGTACGTAACGGTCCCCAGGTAGATGCCGATAAGAAGACCGATGAGGTGAACCCATCCGAACTCATACTGAGCCTGAATGTGACAATCTCCGTACAGTCCGGTCTGTTTGTCTGAGAGTATCGCATGGCGGGCCTAGGGGGCGGTAAACGTCAGTCCCCTAATAGCGGTACAAGTCGTGTCGGAGTGTAGCCCAGAACACCCTGAGATAACGCTGGAGACGCTACCAGTATATCTCGCTTGCCCTGGCCAGGGACTTTTTGTAATGGCTCTCCTGGACACAGCGCGATATCAACCCCTAATACCGGGTGAGACGAATTCTGTCTAATCGTCACTGCCTCCAAGTGCTTCGGGACTGCACCTAAATACTATCTGTTTGCACGACTCCGTTGAGCCGTGGTAGGGTAGCAATCTAAAAACAGTGGGAACACATTCGAGGCGAAGTGACAATGTCAAGTCAACGGACTAAGCTGTACTCATGTCACCTTGGAACTGATAACTGACGATATGCATAATACCAACCAACAGTTCCCAGCGAGTCCTGTCCAGTGTACTCGTAACCTAACAAGCACCCGCATACTATCTCCAGTACGACATACTGATGGCTGTGGGACAGACCATCTCCCCTCCTGGGATGAGAAGCGTATACAGTAGTCTACTCTGGAATATCGATGCCCTGTCTCGATAATCCTACGACTAGGGACCTGTACAAGGATGTGGTTGTAGATTACCCAGCCCCCGCTAATGTGACTGCCATCACAACGATGGTAATCAAGCAAAGATCCTAAAGGCTCCACTAATATGTATAAGCTATATGCTAAAAGAAACATATGTACATATTGAAGTAGAAACAAACCAAGTAGCATACTACCATTTTGAGCAAGATTGTCTATACAACTGTGAATAACCCAAGCTTCCATTAAGTAATATACAAACTAGTATGATACAGTAATGGCCTTTAGGGCATATACTCTAACAATCTCCCACTTGCACTAGGGCCATGTACTGGCATATCGAAGACCTATCATCTCGATCAGCTGCTCGAATTGAGTCTGGGGTATGGCCTTAGTGAATGGATTTGCAGTGTTATCTTGTGTAGCAACCCTCCAAACCTCAATCTCCCGGTGATCTACGATATCCCTGATCAGGTGATACCGCCTCAAGATGTGTCTGAACTTCTGATGGGACCTGGGTTCTTTTGCTAAAGCTATAGCCCCATTGTTGTCACAATACAGGGGTATTGGATCAATAATGGATGGAACCACCTGAAGTTCTGTCAAGAACTTCCTCATCCAGACTGCTTCTTTTGCGGCATTTGACACTGCGATATATTCTGCTTCCATCGTCGAGTCAGCAACAGTTTCCTGTTTGGAACTCTTCCAACACACCGCCCCTCCATTGAGGGTAAAGACATATCCCGACATGGATTTGGAGTCATCCTTGTCACTCTGGAAGCTGGAGTCAGCAAAGGCCTCCATCTGGAGGGCTTTTCCGCCGTAAACCAAAATCATATCCTTAGTCCTTCTCAGGTACTTCAGAATGTTCTTTACCGCTATCCAGTGCTTCTCCCCAGGGTTTGACTGATACCGGCTTACCACACTCAGTGCATAAGTTACATTTGGTCTGGTACATAACATCGCATACATTATAGAGCCTACCGCAGAGGTGTAGCGTATAATAGACATGCGATCCCTTTCCAAATCAGTCTTGAGAGACATCTCTTTGGAGAGGGTGATCCCGTGACAAGCCGGTGTTAGGTCCACGTTGCCCACCCCGGTGCTTACGGGGAGGCGGAAAACAAAATAAAAAACGGATTTTTAATGACTTAGGCAACATGGACCTTGCTTGTGAGGATCTTTGCTAAACGAAAACTAGCTAAAGTAAACTAACAACTAACTAAGTTGTAGAAAGGTTATACCTAGAGCTCGAACTCCTTCTCTCCTTGCTCGTCGGAATGGTAGAAAGAGTTCACCTTGCTTGTCTTCTCCCGTCAAAGAAAGATCCACTTGAAAGCCACCACCTTTAGCTTCAACTCCAAGCTAGGAGTAACTAGAGTGCAAGAAATGCTAAGACTTGAACCCTAGAAGTGAGTAGAGAAGATCAAGTGAAGGTTTTTCTCAAGCTTTTTGTTTCTCAACACATGAGAGGGAGAGAGCTTGAGGGAGAGGATGAGCAAGAGAGAGAAAAAATATGAGAGAATGAATTATTAGTGAGCCATACTCACTAATATGTGTGGATAATTTTAATTAGATAATTAGCTTGAAAATTATCATGATAAATCATGACATGACCATTATCATTTCAATTTTGCAAAGATCAAAGAGCATCTTCCAAATGAAATGATTATGGTCAAGTTGTCAACATGGACAACAAGTCAATGAAGTCAAATTGTCAACAACAACCATGCACAATAATTAAGCTAATTATCAATTAACAATAATCCACACAAAATCAATAGGGTTAATAAAATGACAAAAGCCATTAACCCTAAACAAGGTCCTCTCCCCCAATCTCAAGCAACTGTGCATACGCACCCGCATTCGTGATCCGAGGAACACGAATACACAGAGAAAAACCAATCTCAAATCATATACTAGGATCCGGCTTAAACCAAAGCCCGCTAGTATAAACTGTCCGGACAGCAAACGTGCACAAGTGCGCGGATGCGAACGAACCCTGTCGCAAAACCATGCGACCTCTACTCGTTTTGCCTAAAGGCGAATAGCTCTCTGTGTGGGACTCTAAAGACTCGACACTACGCTGGCAGTGGGTTTAACCACAGACCGCAAGCGGCACTAGCTGTACGTAACGGTCCCCAGGTAGATGTCGATAAGAAGACTGACGAGGTGATCCCCATCTGCACTCCTACTGAGCCTGTATGTGACAGTCTCCATACAGTCCGGTCTGTTCGTCTGATACATCGCATGGCGGGCCTAGGGGGCGGTAAACGTCAGTCCCCTAATAGCGGTACAAGTCGTGTCGGAGTGAAGCCCAATACACCCTGAGATAACACTGGAAACCTACCAGTATATCTCGCTTGCCCTGGCCAGGGACTACTCGTGTAATGGCTCTCCTAGACACAGCGCGATGTCAACCCCCAATACCGGGAGAGACGAATCCTGTCTAACCATCACTGCCTCCAAGTGCTTCGGGACTGCTCCCAACTACTACCTGTTTGCACGACTCAGTAGAGCCGTGGTAGGGTAGTAATCAAAGAACAGTGGGAACACACTCGAGGCGAAGTGACAGTGTCAAGTCAGCGGACTAAGCTGTACTCATGTCACCTGGGAACTGATAACTGACGATAGGTATAATACCAACCATCAGTTCCCGACGAGTCCTGTCCAGTGTACTCGTAACCTAACGAGCACCCGCATACTATCTCAAGTACGACGTACTGACGGCTGTGGGACAGACCGTCTCCCGTGCTGGGATGAGAAGCGCATACGCTAGTCTACTCTGGAGTATCGATGCCCTATCTCGATACTCCCACGACTAGGGACGAGTATAAGGATGTGCTTGTAGATTACCCAGCCCCTACGAGTGTGATCGCCATCACAACGCCGGTAATCAAGCAAAGATCCTAAGGGCTCTACTAATGCGTATAGGTGATATAATAAATAAACACACATGTACACATTAAAGCAGAGACAAACCAAGTAGCATACTACTATATTGAGCAAGATTGTCTGTACAACTGTGAATATCCCAAGCTTCCATCAAGTAATATACATACTAGTATGATACAGTAATGGCCTCTAGGGCATATACACTAACAGCCGGTAAATTACCGCGCTTGGAATCTTCCATACTGAATCTTTTCAGTATGGTGTCGATGTACCTGGACTGTGAAAGTCCTAATTTCCTCTTGGACCTATCACGATGGATCCGGATCCCCAGAATGTAAGAGGCATCACCCAGGTCTTTCATGGAGAACCTGTGTGACAAGAACCGTTTGACAGATTGGTGCATAGGAATGTCATTTCCTATCAAGAGAATGTCATCCACGTATAAAATGAGGAATATGACAGTTCGTGCTACAATTTTAATATAAATGCATGGTTCATCTGGATTTTTGATAAAGCCAAATTCTTTGACCGTCTCATCAAAACAGATGTTCCAACTCTGCGGTTCCTGCTTCAGTCCGTAAATGGACTTAAGCAACTTGTACACCTTCTCGCTGCTCCCACTCTGAATGAAACCCTCTGGATGGTCCATATAGACACACTCCTCTAAATGTCCATTTAGAAAAGCGGTCTTTACGTCCATCTGCCAAATCTCATAATTGTGGAAGGCAGCAATGGCAAGAAGGATCCGAATGGATTTAAGCATAGCCACTGGAGAAAAGGTTTTGTCAAAGTCCAAACCAGGTCTTTGACGAAAACCCTTTGCAACAAGTCTAGCCTTATAGGTTTCAACCTGTCCATCTACACCAATCTTCCTTTTGAAGATCCATTTGCAGCCTACGGGTTTTACCCCTTCCAGAGCAACGTCCAAAGTCCATACTTTGTTGGTGTACATGGACTCCATCTCGGTCCGCATTGCATCCAGCCATTTTACCGAGTCAGTGCTCTGAATGGCCTGCTGGAAGCTAGTCGGCTCATCATTATCAATGATACAATCCTCTCTATCCCTGTCTATGAGAAAACCGCAGTATCTCTCGGGCGGATGAGACTGCCTACTACTCCTGCGGAGTGGCGCAGGAATGTCCTGTTCTTTTGAACCTTCTGGCTCAACTAAGCTTTCGGTAATAGCTTATGGTTCTGGAATTTCTTCCAGTTCTATTGCGCTCCCACTTATCTGATTTTCTAAAAATTCAGTTTCCAAGAAGCAGGCACGACGAGAAACAAATACCTTTTGTTCCTTTGCGTAATAGAAGAAATATCCCTTGGAGTTCTTTGGATATCCCACAAACTTGCACTATACTGAGCGTGCCTCGAGTTTGTTCGTATGCTGCTTTTTGACGAAAGCTGGACATCCCCATGTCTTAATGTGTTTAAGATAGGGTTTCTTCCCATTCCACATCTGATATGGTGTGGTAGGCACTGTCTTAATTGAAACTCGGTTCAAAAGATATGCAGCTGATTCTAGTGCATATCCCTAGAAAGATCGCGGCAACTCGGCGTTACTCATCATGGAACGTACCATATCCAATAGGGTTCGGTTCCGTCTCTCCGATACACCATTATGTTGTGGGGTGTATGGAGGAGTAAGTTGAGAGAGAATTCCATTCTCTTTTAAGTAATCCAGGAACTCGGCAATTAAGTATTCACCACCTCGATCAGATCTCCGTGTCTTGATACTTTTGCCTGTTTGTTTTTCTATTCATTCTTGTATTCCTGGAATTTTTCAAAGGCTTCAGATTTATGCTTCATTAAGAAGATATATCCGTACCTTGAAAAATCATCCGTAAAAGTAATGAAGTAAGAATAACCACTTCGCGCATGTATAGACATTGGACCACATACATCGCTGTGTACGAGTCCCAAGAGCTCGCTCGCTCTTACTCCGTGTCCAGTGAATGGAGTCTTTGTCATCTTTCCTTTGAGACATGATTGACAAGTTGCATATGATTGATATTCGAACGGATCCAAATAACCTTCTTTATGTAACTTAGTCAACCTTGTCTCATTAATGTGACCCATTCTGCAATGCCATAAGAAAGCATGATTTATTTCTGGAGACGTTCTTTTGTGTGTATTCTGGATATTGAAAATCTGTGGTTGGTTCAATACGTATATACCGTTGCTTAATGTACCCGACCCAATCAGAACATGATTAAGGTGAATGTTTACAACATTCCTTACAAATGTAAAATCATAACTTTCTTTAGACATTAAAGATACAGATATGATATTACAAGTCGAACTGGGTGTAAGTCCACGTTACCCTTCCCCGGTTCTTTGGGGTTGCGGAAAATTGTGAAAAACGATTTTTTTCTAGGGTGGTAACATGGACTCAAAATATGGATCTTTGTTAAACAACTAACTAATAACCTAACTAGGAGTTTTACCTACTCGGTTAGGGGGTTATACCTTAACTTGAACTCCTTCGTCTTCAACTCCTTGCGGTGGTCGGATCGGCCTCACCTCGTCGTCTCCTCGCGCCGAAGATGGATCCACTCGAAAGCTTCTACCTTTTGGCTTCTACTTCAAACTAGAAGAAACTAGAACACTTGGCTTGCTAGACCTTGTGTACTAGGATGAGTAGAGAAGTGTAATAGGTTTTAATCTCTATGGTTCTTGCTTCTCAACACATGAGACAATAGAACCATGAACTAGAGAGAGCAAGAGGAAGAGGGAGAGCTTGAGCATGAGAGAGCTTTCATGAGAGAGAAAGCAAATGAAAATATGAGCAAGACTTTTGCCATCCAAGCTCTCATAATCCAAAATCATCATAACACATAATAATAATTGAGTATTATGTGATGGTTGTTATCATATCAAATGGCAATATCATTTCTTGCATTAAATGCAATTTGTGAACAAAACAAGCAAGCTAAAGTCAATGCCAAGAAATGATAGCCATTGTCATGATGGTGGTCAACAAGTCCAACCTAGTCAACCGGTCAACAAAGTCAACAAGTCAACAAGGTCAACCCTTCAACCCAACCATGTCACAATAATACTTAATTAATATTATTGTTAATCATATTTCTTTTTCTTATTAGGGTTTACCAAAAGTCAACAGTCAACAACCCTAATGAGAATCCTCCGGCTCTGTCTCTGTCAACCGTGCATACACACCGGCATCCGCGTTCTGAGGAACACGAATACAATCGAGATAAAACCAATCCCAAAACGCATACTAGGATCTAGCTTAACCCAAAGCCCTCTAGTAATAACTGTCCGGACACAAAACGGGCACAAGTGCACGGATGTGACCGAACCCCGTCGCAAAACCATGCGACCTCTACTCTTTTGCCTAAAGGCGAATAGCTCTCTGTGTGGGACTCTAAAGACTCGACACTACGCTGGTAGTGGGTTTAACCACAGACCGCAAGCGGCACTAGCTGTACGTAACGGTCCCCAGGTAGATGCCGATAAGAAGACTGACGAGGTGAAACCCATCTGAACTCCTACTAAGCCTGAATGTGACAGTCTCCGTACAGTCCGGTCTGTTTGTCTGAGAATATCGCATGGCGGGCCTAGGGGGTAGTAAACGTCAGTCCCCTAATAGCGGTACAAGTCGTGTCGGAGTGTAGCCCAGAACACCCTGAGATAACACTAGAAACCTACCTGTATATCTCGCTTGCTCTGGCCTGGGACTACTTGTGTAATGGCTCTCCTAGACACTACACGATATCAACCCCCAATATCGGGAGAGACGAATCCTGTCTAACCGTCACTGCCTCCAAGTGCTTCGGGACTGCACCCAACTACTACCAGTTTACACGACTCCTTTGAGCCGTTGTAGGGTAGTAATCAAAGTACAGTGGGAACACACTCGAGGCGAAGTGACAGTGTCAAGTCAGCGGACTAAGCTGTACTCATGTCACCTAGGAACTGATAACTGACGATAGGTATATTACCAACCAACAGTTCCCGACGAGTCCTGTCCAGTGTACTCGTAACCTAACGAGCACCCGCATACTATCTCAAGTACGATGTACTGACGGCTGTAGGACAGACCGTCTCCCGTGCTGGGATGAGAAGCGTATACGCTAGTCTATTCCAGAGTATCGATGCCCTGTCTCGATAGTCCTCCGACTAGGGACCTGTATAAGGATGTGCTTATGGATTACCCAGCCCCTACGAGTGTGACTGCCATCACAACGCTGGTAATCAAGCAAAGATCCTAAGGGCTCCACTAATGTGTATAGGTGATATACTAAAATAAACACATGTACACATTAAAGTAGAAACAAACCAAGTTGCATACTACCATTTTGAGCAAGATTGTCTATACAACTGTGAATATCCCAAGCTTCCATTAAGTAATATACAAACTAGTATGATACAGTAATGGCCTCTAGGGCATATACACTAACAATCTCCCACATGCACTAAGGCCATCTACTGGCGTATCGAAGACCTATCATCTCAATTAGCCGCTCGAATTGAGTCTGGGGTAAGGCCTTCGTGAGTGGATCAGTAGTGTTATCTTCCATAGCAACTCTCCGAACCTCGATCTCCTGGCGACCCACGATCTCCCTGATCAGGTGATACTGCCTCAAGATGTGTCTGGACATCTGATGGGACTTGGGTTCCTTTGCTAAAGCTATAGCCCCGTTGTTGTCGCAATACAGAGGTATTGGATCAACAATGGACGGAACCACCTGAAGTTCCGTTAAGAACTTCCTCATCCAGACGGCTTCTTTTGCGGCATCTGCAGCAGCGATATATTCCGCTTCCATCGTCGAGTCAGCAACGGTTCTCTGTTTGGAACTCTTCCAACACACCGCCCTTCCATTAAGGGTAAAGACATAACCCGACATGGACTTGGAATCATCCTTGTCACTTTGGAAGCTGGGGTCAGCAAAGGCCTCGATCTGGAGGTCTTTTCCGCCATACACCAAGAACATCTCCTTAGTCCTTCTCAGGTACTTGAGAATGTTCTTTACCGCTATCCAGTGCTTCTCCCCAGGGTTTGACTGATACCGGCTTACCACACTCAGTGCATAAGCTACATCTGGTCTGGTACACAACATCGCATACATTATAGGGCCTACCGCAGAAGCGCAGGGTATAATAGACATGCGATTCCTTTCCAAATCAGTCTTGGGAGACATCTCTTTGGAGAGGGTGATCCCGTGACAAGCTGGTAGATTACCGTGCTTGGAACCTTCCATACTGAATCTTTTCAATATGGTGTCGATGTACCTTGACTGTGAAAGTCCTAATATCCTTTTGGATCTATCACGGTGGATCCGGATCCCTAGAATGTAAGAGGCATCACCCAGGTCTTTCATGGAGAACCTGTGTGACAAGAACCCTTTGACAGATTGTAGCATAGGAATATCATTTCCTATTAAGAGAATGTCATCCACGTATAAAACGAAGAATACAACAGTTCTTGCTACAAATCTACTATAGATGCATGGTTCATCTGGATTTTTGATGAAGCCAAAATCTTTGACCGTCTCATCAAAACAGATGTTCCAACTCCACGATGCCTGCTTTAGTCCATAGATGGACTTAAGCAACTTGCACACCTTTTCGGTTCTCCCACTCTGAATGAAACCCTCTGGCTGGTCCATATAGACACACTCCTCTAAATTTCCATTTAGAAAAGTGGTCTTTACGTCCATCTGCCAAATCTTATAATCGTGGAAGGCAGCAATGGCAAGAAGGATCCGAATGGATTTCAGCATAGCCACTGGAGAAAAGGTTTCGTCATAGTCCAAACCAGGTCTTTGACGAAAACCCTTTGCAACAAGTCTAGCCTTATAGGTCTCAACCTGTCCATCTACACCAATCTTCCTTTTGAAGATCCACTTGCATCCTACGGGTTTTACCCCATCTGGAGCAACGTCCAACGTCCATACTTTGTTGGTGTACATGGACTCCATTTCGGCCTGCATTGCATCCAGCCATTTTACCGAGTCAACGCTCTGAATGGCCTGCTGGAAGCTAGTCGGCTCATCACTATCAATGATGCAATCCTCTCTATCCCCATCTATGAGAAAACCGTAGTATCTCTCGGGTGGATAAGACTGCTTACTACTCCTGCAGAACGGCGCAGGAATGTCCTGATCTTTCGAACCCTCTGGTTCTACTAAGCTTTCAGTAATAGCTCGTGGTTCTGGAATTTCTTCCAGTTCTATTGCGCTCCAACTTATCTGATTTTCCAAAAACTCAGTTTCCAAGAAGTGGGCATGACGAGAAACAAAAACCTTTTGTTCCTCTTCGCAATAGAAGAAATATCCCTTGGAGTTCTTTGGATATCCCACAAACTTGCACTGTACTGAGCGTGCCTCGAGTTTATCCGCATGCTGCTTTTTGATAAAAGCCGGACATCCCCATGTCTTAATGTTCTTAAGATAGGGTTTCTTCCCACACCACATCTGATATGGTGTGGTAGGCACAGTCTTAGTTGGAACTCGGTTCAAGAGGTATGCAGCTGATTCTAGTGCATATTCCCAGAATGATTGCGGCAACTCAGCGTTACTCATCATGGACCGTACCGTATCCAATAGGGTTTGGTTCCGTCTCTCCGATACACCGTTATGTTGCGGAGTGTACGGAGGAGTAAGCTGAGAGAGAATTCCATTCTCTTTTAAGTAATCCAGGAACTCGGCACTCAAGTATTCACCACCTCGATCAGATCTCAGTGTCTTGATACTTTTGCCAGTTTGTTTTTCTACTTCATTCTTATATTCCTGGAATTTTCCAAAGGCTTCGGATTTATGTTTCATTAAGAAGACATATCCGTACCTTGAAAAGTCATCCGTAAAAGTAATGAAGTAAGAATAACCGCTTCGCGCATGCGTAGACATTGGACCGTACACGTCGCTGTGCACGAGTCCCAAGAGCTCGCTCGCTCTTACTCCGTGTTCAGTGAACGGAGTCTTTGTCATCTTTCCTTTGAGACAGGATTAACAAGTTGCATATGATTGATATTCGAACGGATCCAAATATCCTTCTGCATGTAACTTCGTCAACCTTCTCTCATTGATGTGACCCAGTCTACAATACCATAAGAAAGCCTGATTTGTTTCCGGAGACTTTCTTTTGTGTGTATTCTGGACATTGAAAATCTGTGGTTGGTTTAATACGTATATACCATTGCTTAATGTACCTGACCCAATCAAAACTTGATTAAGGTGAATGTTTACAACATTGCTTACAAATGCAAATTCATAACCTTCTTTAGATAATAAAGATACAGAAATGATATTACAAGTTGCATTGGGTACAAAATAACAATTACGCAAAACCAAAACGTGTCCATCTGACAATCCCAGGTGATAGTCCCCCCACGGACTCAGCATCCATGCCAGCTCCGTTTGCAACTCTGAGGGTCATATCACCTGCCTTCAAAACCCTACGCTTTCTCAGTGCCTGCAAAGAATTACAGATATGAGATCCTGATCCGGTATCCAATACCCAGGAAGTAGAGTTTATTGATAGACAGTTTTCAATAACATACACACTTGAAGCCGAAGCCGCAAGTTGCTTCGGATCCTGGTTTCTGGCTTTCCAAGCCCTGCAATCTTTCTTCCAGTGTCCACTCTTATGACAATAAAAGCATTTTTCCTTTCCCACAAGCTTTCCTGCTACTTTTGTTGCCTTTTTCTTTGCCTTCGTATCTACTTTACTAACACCGCCCCTTGGTTTGGCGGGGGCTTTCTTCTTCTTTCCCTTGGCTTTCGCCTTGGACCTAGAAGAGGAAGATCCTCCTACAAATAAAGTGGATGTTTCCCTACCTTTCTGTAAGGTGCCCTCTGCACTCCTCAGCATGTTGAGGAGTTCTGAAAGTTCAACTTCTTTTTCTTGCAAGTTGAAGTTCAGGATAAACTGGGCGTAAGTGGAAGGAAGGGACTGGAGAATCAAGTCTGTGTAGTGCTCGTTCTCTAACGTGGTCCCAAGGTCCGCGAGCTCCTCAATGAAGCCAATCATCTTAAGCACGTGTTCCGCTACTGATGATCCGACGGCCAATCTCACCGAAAATAGCCTTTTCGAGACTTCGTATCTGGCGATACGAGATTGCTCTCCATATAGTTCTTTTGTATAGTGAAATGTGGATTTGAGGTCCATATACTCGTGCCTCCTCTAATTTTCATTGTCCATAGAGGCAAGCACGAGGCACTTGGCCTTCGCGCAATCGATCTCCCAAGTCTTGCGGATTTCCTTATCCGCGACGCTGGAGGTGGGACCTGGGACAGGGGGAGCTTTGGTGGTAAGAAGATACCCCAGCTTGTCAAAAGTGATTGCCATTTTGACATTCCTGAGCCAATCTTTGTAGTTTAGTCCTGTCAGTATGTTTTTATCTAGAAGTAACTTAAGTCCGGTCATGACGATTGGTCGCTGCAATTAGGAGAGAAAGAAGAAATACTCAGCATGATGCTCTTGCAAGTTTAGAGTGGTTTTCAGTTTGTCTAAACAGGATGGCTCCTACTGTCTCTCGAAGCCCTCCTCAAACCATAAAGGAAGAATTAGTCGGGATCAATCTCACCGTACAATACTTGCTTAACCGTTCAGCCAGGCCAGTGTCGGTACTTCGAGGGAGGTTTTCCAACGCTTTCGTGAAGTTCCATAATTAAATAACCTCTTTTCCCTGGGGGTGTAGCCCTGCTAACACCTTTCTAGACACCTACTTGGTTTATAGCATTGATCGTTAAGTGAGAAATTTCCCGAGGAGTAGCATATACTCACAGTAGGATCGGGATCCAAACATCATCGCGTGAAAAAACTGAAGGAATCCTACTAGAATCATCACACTCTAAATGGTATGCAGCGCTAGCAAGTTTCAGGTTCTTTTGAAACTCCCGATGTGGATTTTTGCCCCATGCTCTTATGACCTTGACTTTGGCCAGCAAATCATAAGTCACATGTCAAGTTCTACCCGTCATTCTCTAGGTTAATTTGAACCCACCCGTACCTACCCTTGACTTTGGCCAACAAGGCAGTACGACTGTCCCAAACCAACGCATATATCTATGCTGCACATGAATACCCAATAGCTACCAATCACTATGCCTTGACTTTGGCCAACAAACATAGCTTGAATACTATTGATCATCCATGTGAAACGACGGAGGGCTACGAATGGTTTTGGCGAAACCGTGAACGTAGTGAACTTGATATAATCGATGGAACGAGATAGCTTTTAAAAGGAGTGGCTTAAGCTCCGATTTTAAAAGTTGGTTTTTGAAAAGAAACCGAGTGGTTATTGAAAGTGTTCCAACGACTTTACTTTGGTTTATTTTTTTGCATTAATTTTAATGTGTCCCTGTTAGTTATATGTATGCCCTAGAGGCCATTACTGTACATTGGATGTATATTGTAGTGGATGCTGGGACATATATAGGTAGGACTTTCTTGCTCGACATGATAGTACGCTATCTGGTTGCTCTTTATCTTAACGTGTATACTTTCTGTCTCTTTGTTACATGTTGATAAAGCCCTTAGGATGTGTACTCAACTTCCAGGACTGTGATGCAGATCATACTAGTGGGGCCTGGGTAGTCAATGAGTACATCCTTCATTGTTCCTAGTCGTGGGAATATCGAGACGGGGCATCGATATTCCAGAGTAGACTAGCGTATATCTTCTCGACCCATGTGATGGGCGATGGATGATCCCATATCCATTGGTGTTTGACATCGGAGATGGTATGCGGGTGCTCAGTGGAGACTGGGTACACTGAACGGACTCGCCGAGAACTCCCAGATGGTATTATACCTCACGTCAGATGGCAGTTCTCTGGTGACACTGGTACAGCTTAGTCTGTTGACCCGAGATCGTCATAGAGTCTTGTGTGTCTCCCACTGTGCTTTGATTTCCACCCTACCACGGCTCTACTGAGTCATGCAAACAGGTGGTTTTTGGGTACAGTCCCGATTCACATGGAGGCAATGAGCGATAGGAGGGGATTCGTCTTTCCCGGTATTGGGGGTTGATGTTGCGCAATGCACGACTGGCCATAACAGGAAATCCCTGGCCAGGATTGCAGTGATATACTGGTAAGAGTTATCAGTAGTTTCACGAATGTTATGGACCTCAAGTCGGCATGACTTATCGAGCTACTGGGGTCTGACATTTACCACCCCTAGGCGAGATATGCGACATATCAGACGAACAGACCGGACTGTACAGTAAGTGTTACTGGTTGGATTCACAGGAGTGTGAGCGGGCTTGCTCGTCGATCTTCTGATCGCTCAATACCCAGGTGGCCGTTACGTTTTGCAGACCGCTTGCGGCTTGTGGGTGTTTGATATGATCATCATCTGCTGCCGGCGTATTGACGAGTCTTTAGAGTCCTACATAGAGGTTTCCTAGCTCAAGCGAAACGAAATAAGAGCGCATATGAGATATGTGCGGGACCGAGGATAATTCGTGTATGTGATACCGTATTCCATTCTCGCGACGCATGTATCGATTGGTTATATGCGATATAACCTGGTTATCGAATCAAGGATTGATTCGAGAAGCCGATACATTGAATACTAGTCGGTTATATGCGACATGACCGGATAATTGAATCAAGTGTTGATTTAATGATTTAATGCATAATTATATATATTTGATATATTACTTTGCATTAACTAGTATTGGTTCACTTTAAATGGATTTACTCACTTGGTTTGTGCACATTGCATATGTGATATATTTTGTGCACATGATTGTATCATGTTTGATGATACAAGCAAGTTAGGGTTAGTGTAAAGAATTAGACCATGGTTAAGATTATGATTAGGGTTTTCTTTTTTCTTATTTATTTATTTTGGAAAAAGATGAGAAAAGAATGGTTGCTATTTTTGTTTGCTAGTTGAAGATTCTTGAAGCTTTGAATTAGTCCACCATCCTTGTCTTATACTTAACCCTAACCATTCTAGTTAACCTTGGTCCATTCTCTACAACTAACCAAGGGTTAGTAAATGATAAGTATTGATTTATTTATCATTCACATAATACTTATCATATTTTTTTTCCTTCATCTTCTTCTTCTTCAACATGAGAAGAAAGCTTGCTACATCAATGGTGATTGATGAAAAAGTGTAGGAAATCCAAAACTAAAGTCTACCCACTTCCTATTTCTTCATCCTCTACCTCTTGCCAAGTAGTATAGGGTGTTTCCTTCACAAGTTTTCAAGGCTTGGTGAAGTTGGAGCTTGTTCTTGTGATGCCTCGACGTAGATCATCTTCGGCATCGAACCGACGATCAAGCCCGCCCATTTCTCCGATGAAGCCGATGCTAGAGTCATGGTTTTGATTTGGACAGCGGAGGGACCTCATCACAGAGTCTAGGATGTGGAGGACCGGATCTACAAAGGTTGTAGCCCCTTTCCTTTAGATACATTTCCGTTTACTTGCTTGTTTCGCCTATATATCTAGTTAACGATCCGTATTAGGGTTTGTAGGCACCCGTAAAATTTGATTTGTGTATGTTTGATCACTTGTGAGACTCCATTAGAGTGCCTAGGAACCCTACAGTGGTATCAGAGCCTAGCTAGAGCCTTAGGCGAAGTCCCGACGGAGTTAGAAGTCCGATCGACCCGAAACCCCGATTTTAACATGCTCTCTGGACATTTTTGAAATTCATGGATTTTTGTGAATTAAAAATATGCAGAAAATTAAGAATAATATTGTAAGAATTACTGTACAAAACAGAACGCCTAAATCGATTATGTAGCCGCGGAAGAGCGGCATAAGCTGGCTTGTGCGGCGCTTCCGCGGCCGTTCGTCCTGTTCTGCCAATTTATTTTGCACAGTAATTTCATATTAATATTCCTGAGTTTTCTGGGAATTTTTAATTTGCATTTCAAGAGTTGAATTTTCTGGGTTGTATTGGGGATTCGGAGATTCGATCGGACTGTCTAATTTTGTCTGTGTGTGTTTCCGGGTATTTTTTAGAATATGTTAAAAAGTTCGACCGGATATAAATACCCAATTTTTCCCCTGTCGGGAAATTTCCAAGTGTTGGATTTTTCCGTAGTTTGACGACGTTCTAAGTAGTGCAAGTAACGCGATGGACCCTCTAGAAGACAACAAACCTTAACTCGATTATGTGACCGTCTTGAACTGCCCTTTGAACCTTCGGGTTTGGGGCAGTACGGCGTGCCACATGTGAGGCGTTGGCTTAACCCTTTTACGGCTGGACCGTTGGTACTGAGGCACGAACTGAATGTTGTTAGACTTATTTCATGTGTTGAGCTGTATCGGGAAAACTTGGGTGTTCGATTGTTCGATCGAAAAGTTTAGCATTTTCTATTTATCCGGAATGTGATACAATAATTGGAATTCATAAATTGTTATGAGATAACGGAATGAATATTATAAACGTAGCAGTTTAGTCTCACTTGATCGGTTGCCACGGAGTTTTGATGTGATCAAAAGTCCGTCGCAATCACGTAGCATACGCGGATACTCGCCGGGTAAACTTAATAGACAGCCTCACTCCATAGCCCCGACCAAGTGACTGTAGGAGAACCCCGTCGCCGAAAGCATCCGTTCGGGTGCTCGCGGTAGCGGTGTTCCGCCTTGGTGCACTTCGTCGACGGCGTCGGGGGTGCGGCCGCCTACTAAAGTTTGCGACGAGCATTCGATCAAAATGTCGGGAATCCTGTTGAATTGCCCGACTTGATATTGAAAAGTGTTTTCGATAATGAGACTAAAATGCGGGGTTTATAATTGTTAGGCATGCGATGTCTAAAGAATTCATTTGATCAGGCATGCGATGTCTGAGGTGGTTGCGGATTCCAACTGTTGTAGTTTTACACTTTCTTTTCTGTGACCGTAAGTGTAATATGTGATATCACCGGTTTCGTTGCTATATGTCAACGACAATTGGGATGCGCATATTTACTTACGTTGATGACATGTGATGTTATGTGTTGCTGGATATGTTATATTGGATCGTCGTGTTTGAATAGCCGGGGGTTTTTATGTGAGATGAGTGTTTTTCATTTTCATTCATGTAAAAACTTGTATGTAATATTCTTTTATTGGGGCACTTCTAGGTTGCGGAAGTTGTCACCGTTGATGTATATTATTTACTTTTCTGCACTAGGATAGACCCAAGGAGGGGAGCACAAGTAACCGGGTTCTAGGGTCCAGTGGGAGACCATCTCGAGGAGTCGAGTCCGGGTCTCCTAACCCTAGAATTGGTAGGGTTGCTTGCCGCTCTCGTAGGGGTCTAGGGGTGTGGGATTGGCTATTCATCATGACCGTGGAATCCGTGTTTTATACTGGCTCGTATTGAAAACACGGACGTCCTAGTATATCCAATATTTCATATGTTTCTTCTGCTGTGATTTATCTGTGATCATGTGATGTTCTGTGACAGATATTATATATAATGTATATGATATATTATATAAACGTTGCTTATGTTTTACACCCGCGCTAGCCCTACCCCGCTCTGCCGTTAGTTACCTAACCTAACGGTGCAGACGGGACATCGAGGCGAATGCGGATGGCATAAGCGTACGTTATATTTATCTGTGATGTTTAGGTGGACTTAAATGATGGGATATTCATTAATGAGATTAATGAAAGAAAATAAACCAAATTGATGTTGTGGAATCGAATTTCAAAATAAAAACAGGTAGCTACAGTTCTTGCTTTGCATCGCGGTGTTCATTATAGAACATCCTGCACCTTATTCGATGAGGAAAGGACCGAGATCCCTTCATCGGGAGTGACTCCTTTAGCAATAATTGGCAGATGCTACAACCCTCGGTTTGTCTTTGATCGCTTCTATAGTTTCTGCTTTGCACAATGATATATATGATATATCCCGCACCTCATTCGACGAGGAAAGGGCCGACGATCCCTTCACCGGGAGTGACCCCTTTAGCAAAACTAGAAAAGCTTCAAAAACATTCCATTTAAAAACCATTTGATTCCGCAACGAGATCAAGTTCAAAGCGTTAAAGGTTTTCAAAAAAACCAGCCGCAACCCTCCGTCATTTTAGGAAGTAGAGTACTTAGTATTCGTGCTGTGTTTGTTGACCATAGTCAAGGCACAGTGTACGGTAGCTAAGTGATGTCTTCCTACACCGCATATGATGCGATTAGTTAGGACAGTCGCGTGACTTTGTTGACCTTAGATAAGGGTCATGTGGGTGGGTCTAATTAATCACGAAATGACGGGTAGAACTTGACTAGTACTTATGATTTGTTGACCATAGTTAAGGTCATAGGTGCTAGGGGTAAAAACCTTTATCGGGAGTTTCAAGTGTTGAAATTTGCAATGAGATTGCATACCTTTAATATGATAGTTGGATCCCGATGCCCACTGCGAGTAATTGTTACTCCTGGGAGAGTTTTGCACTTTGCAATTAGCCGATCATGTAGGTGTCTAGAAAGGTGTCAACGGGGTTACGCCTCTGGGAAAACGAGGTTTACTGTAATTAGGTCCGTGCGAAAGTACGGGGAACCTCCCTCAAAGTACCGACACTGGCCTAGCTGAAAGATTGGTGAACTTGTAGAGTGTAATTAATCCCGGCTAGTCTTTCCTTTTAAGGTTTGAAGGAAGATTTGATAAAAACAGTGGGAGCCATCCTGATTAGATAAAGTATATAGCCAATCTAATCTTGCAAGAGCGCACGCTGAGTGTTTTCTTCTCTGTCTCTCCTGGTAACGAGATAAGGTGCGCTCTATGATGAGTACTACTGAGTTACCTATTTCCTTTTGGGAGTTATGCACTTGAGAAGCTGCATACCCATTGAATAGGGTTCAAATCAAATCTGTTGCCTACCACTTCATATTTGATATGGTATGGGAAGAGCCCATGTCTTAAGCTAGTTAAGATTTGGGGTTGTCCGGCCTATGTCTGAAAAGCAAAATCCGGACAAGCTCGAGGAAAGATCTGTTATGTAGAACTGGAAATGTTCCAGCTATACAAACTGCAGCTGATGATTTGAAAGAACCAAAGGATTCAATAGTTACCAACGAACCTCAGCCTCTCCGCCGATCTAGTAGGATTCCTCACCCACCTAAGAGATACTTCGGTTTCTCTATGACAGTGGGAGCGAGGATTGCATCATGAGATAATGACCCAACTAGTTTCGAGCTGGCCATCAGGAGTAAGACTCTGTAAGAATGGCTGGATGCTTAGCAGTCTGAGATGGAATCCATATACACCAACAAAGTATGGACTTTGGTTGCTATATCTGAAGGGTTAAATCCCCATCAGGAGCAAGTATATCTTGAGAAGATTGCTTGGTGTACATGGAAAAGTTAAGACTTTCAAAGCTAGACTTGTTAAAGTTTTTCCGCATCAACTAGGCACGGATAATGATGAAACCTTTTCCAGGGACTATGTTTAAATCCATCCAGATCCTACTTGCCACGGCTACATACCATGATTATGATATCTGGCGGTTGGGTGTCATGACTGCTTTTCTAAATGATGTTTTAGAAGAGAACGTCTATAAGTACACAGCCAGAGGGCCTCGTAGACAGTGGGAGCAGCGGAAACGTGTGCAAGATGCTTTATAGGATAAAGCAGGCATCGCGGAGTTGGAACATCTGTTTTGATGGATTAGTCAAAGAAGTTGACATCATCAAAGTGGTAGATGAACCTTGTATAAACAAAAAGGTAGTAGGGAGTATGGTGACGATCCTCGTAGAATACGTGGATGACATACTCTTGTTAGGGAAGGAGTTTCCTGTGCTACGCTCGATCAATCTCCGCTTATCACAATAATTTTCCATATAGGATCAAAATGATACCTACTAAATCCTAAGCTTTGGATCTATGAGATAGATTTAATTGGATGTTAGGATACTCACTAGTTGTAGTGAGATGGTATCAATCGATCCTGGGGAGAATCACTGGAAGGGTTCCAGAGTGATAAGGACGACTGAATGTCAGTCACAGGCATTGTCTTTATCCTCAGTAAAGGGACGGTATGTTGGAAGATTTCCAAGCTAGATACCGTGACAAACTAGATGATAAAGGCTGGTAACATCGCTATCAAAGATACTACCAAAGAGGAAGTTTGGGTGTATATTGGTTCATAAGATGAACTAGGTTCCTGCCATTGTATGACAATGGAAGTGTGGCTTCGCCCCTGGAACCCTGGTCTCATCAGTGACCCAGACATATTCTGAGGCAGCATCACCTGATCATGGAGATAGTTGATCTCCAGGCTGATCAAGGTTAGGAGAGTAGACTCAGAGGACAACACGGCGGATCCACTCACGAAGGCCTTTTCCCAAAGAGAGACTTTTAAGGGGATAGTTGAGTATTAGATACTACAACTACTGCTACAGATGGCCCTAGTGCAAGTGGGAGATTGTTAGTTATATGTATGCCCTAGAGGCCATTACTGTACATTGGATGTATATTGTAGTGGATGCTTGGACATATATAGGTAGGACTTTCTTGCTCGACATGATAGTACGCTATCTGGTTGCTCTTTATCTTAACGTGTATACTTTCTGTCTCTCTGTTACATGTTGATAAAGCCCTTAGGATGTGTACTCGACTTCCAGGACTGTGATGCAGATCATACTAGTGGGGCCTGGGTAGTCAATGAGTACATCCTTCATTGTTCCTAGTCGTGGGAATATCGAGACGGGGCATCGATATTCCAGAGTAGACTAGCGTATATCTTCTCGACCCATATGATGGGCGATGGATGATCCCATATCCATTGGTGTTTGACATCGGAGATGGTATGCGGGTGCTCAGTGGAGACTGGGTACACTGAACGGACTCGCCGAGAACTCCCAGATGGTATTATACTTCACGTCAGATGGCAGTTCTCTGGTGACACTGGTACAGCTTAGTCTGTTGACCCGAGATCGTCATAGAGTCTTGTGCGTCTCCCACTGTGCTTTGATTTCCACCCTACCACTGCTCTACTGAGTCGTGCAAACAGGTGGTTTTTGGGTACAGTCCCGATTCACATGGAGGCAATGAGCGATAGGAGGGGATTCGTCTCTCCCGGTATTGGGGGTTGATGTTGCGCAATGCACGACTGGCCATAACAGGAAATCCCTGGCCAGGGTTGCAGTGATATACTGGTAAGAGTTATCAGTAGTTTCACGAATGTTATGGACCTCAACTCGGCATGACTTATCGAGCTACTGGGGTCTGACGTTTACCACCCCTAGGCGAGATATGCGACATATATGACGAACAGACCGGACTGTACGGTAAGTGTTACTGGTTGGATTCACAGGAGTGTGAGCGGGCTTGCTCGTCGATCTTCTGATCGCTCAATACCCGGGTGGCCGTTATGTTTAGCAGACCGCTTGCGGCTTGTGGGTGTTTGATATGATCATCATCTGCTGCCGGCGTATTGACGAGTCTTTAGAGTCCTACACAGAGGTTTCCTAGCTCAAGCGAAACGAAATAGGAGCGCATATGAGATATGTGCGGGACCGAGAATAATTTGTGTATGTGATACCGTATTCCATTCTCGCGACGAATGTATCGATTGGTTATATGCGATATAACCTGGTTATCGAATCAAGGATTGATTCGAGAAGCCGATACATTGAATACTAGTCGATTATATGCGACATGACCGGATCATTGAATCAAGTGTTGATTTAATGATTTAATGCATAATTATATATATTTGATATATTACTTTGCATTAACTAGTATTGGTTCACTTTAAATGGATTTACTCACTTGGTTTGTGCACATTGCATATGTGATATATTTTGTGCACATGATTGTATCATGTTTGATGATACAAACAAGCTAGGGTTAGTGTAAAGAATTAGACCATGGTTAAGATTATGATTAGGGTTTTCTTTTTTCTTATTTATTTATTTTGGAAAAAGATGAGAAAAGAATGGTTGCTATTTTTTTTTGCTAGTTGAAGATTCTTGAAGTTTTGAATTAGTCCACCATCCTTGTCTTATACTTAACCCTAACCATTCTAGTTAACCATGGTCCATTCTCTGCAACTAACCAAGGGTTAGTAAATGATAAGTATTGATTTATTTATCATTTACATAATACTTATCATATTTTTTTTTCTTCATTTTCTTCTTCTTCAACATGAGAAGAAAGCTTTCTACATCAATGGTGATTGATGAAAAAGTGTAGGAAATCCAAAACTAAAGTCTACCCACTTCCTATTTCATCATCCTCTACCTCTTGCCAAGTAGTATAGGGTGTTTCCTTCACAAGTTTTCAAGGCTTGGTGAAGTTGGAGCTTGTTCTTGTGATGCCTCGACGTAGATCATCTTCGGCATCGAACCGACGATCAAGCCCGCCCATTTCTCCGATGAAGCCGATGCTAGAGTCATGGTTTTGATTTGGACAGCGGAGGGACCTCATCATGGAGTCTAGGATGTGGACAACCGGATCTACAAAGGTTGTAGCCCCTTTCCTTTAGATACATTTCCGTTTACTTGCTTGTTTCGCCTATATATCTAGTTAACGATCCGTATTAGGGTTTGTAGGCACCCGTAAAATTTGATTTGTGCATGTTTGATCACTTGTAAGACTCCATTAGAGTGCCTAGGAACCCTTCAGTCCCATCATTTAATCATACCATTGCAGAAAACAACTAAAATATGGCATACACTTATGCCATCCGCATTCGCCACGGGGGCCCGTCATTACCCGTTAGGTTACTTAACTAACGACAGAGCGGGGGCTGGACTAGCGCGGATGCAAAACATAAGCAACTCCTAAATAGATATCATATATAGATATAATGCAATGATAGCCATTCCAGATCACAGATGAACAAATTGGATATACTAGGAATCCGCATTCCGTACGAGCCTGTAACGGAAAGCGGATTACACGGTCGCGGTGAATAGCCAATACCCCACCGTAGACCCCTACGGGTGCGGCAAACTACCCGCCAAATACCCGAAGCGAAGCAACCTCCCTCAACGACGTGAGTAGGCCACTCGGCACTTCGAAGTACCCGGTAGCTTGTGCACCCCCTCCATGGGTCTTTCCTAGGAGCAAAAACAGTAAAAGAAATTATACAATGACGGCTACAACTTCATCCCGGTTGTGCGGCCATATAAATAATATTACATCAATTACAAATTACATGAATTGAAAGAAATGAAAACTCTCATCTCACAACCCCGGCTATTCACCCGTGACAATCCAATGAATTCATATACACATACCATAAACATTACAGATCACAGATATGTATAACCCCCACTAATCGACGTATAGCGATTAGCAGATGTTCAATACATATATCACATCACAGATATAAACCCGTTAGCTTAAGTCTTTAGAAGTTCGATCAAAATACGGATTTTTAAGCCCCAAAAACAAATTTTGCTTTCTGGAAAATCTAGGCAGAAGAAACATATTGTAAAAATCCCAAAACACCCCATTGAACACACTGCAAGAAAATTCGCCCACGGCCGAGTCAACTCGGCCGCGGATCCGCGGCAGGAGCATGCTCCTGTCGCGGTTCCGCGGCGCTTTGACCGATTCCCTGGACCAATTTTCTACAGTGTGTTTTAAAAAGCCTGAGCCGATTTTTAGTGTAAGATTTATTATTTTTGGAACAGAAAACAGAATCGGCAGAAACTTGATTTTTCGAGCATGTTTCGCAACTTTTTCTCCGATCGAACTTCTAGTTACTTTGCTAACATGTTAGATAGTGTTTAACTAGACTCTGATACCACTGTAAGTCCACGTTACCCTTCCCCGGTTCTTTGGGGTTGCGGAAAATGGTGAAAAACGATTTTTTTTCTAGGGTGATAACATGGACTCAAAATACGGATCTTTGTTAAACAATTAACTAACAACCTAACTAGGAGTTTTACCTACTCGGTTAGGGGGTTATACCTTAACTTGAACTCCTTCGTCTTCAACTCCTTGCGGTGGTTGGATCGGCCTCACCTCGTCGTCTCCTCAAGCCGAAGATGGATCCACCCGAAAGCTTCTACCTTTTGGCTTCTACTTCAAACTAGAAGAAACTAGAACACTTGGCTTGCTAGACCTTGTGTACTAGGATGAGTAGAGAAGTGTAATGGGTTTTAATCTCTATGGTTCTTGCTTCTCAACACATGAGACAATAGAACCATGAACTAGAGAGAGAGAAAGAGGAAGAGGGAGAGCTTGAGCATGAGAGAGCTTTCATGAGAGAGAAAGCAAATGAAAATATGAGCAAGACTTTGCCATCCTAGCTCTCATAATCCAAAATCATCATAACAAATAATAATAATTGAGTATTATGTGATGGTTGTTATCATATCAAATGGCAATATCATTTCTTGCATTAAATACAATTTGTGAACAAAACAAGCAAGCTAAAGTCAATGCCAAGAAATGATAGCCATTGTCATGATGGTGGTCAACAAGTCCAACCTAGTCAACCGGTCAACAAAGTCAACAAGTCAACAAGGTCAACCCTTCAACCCAACCATGTCACAATAATACTTAATTAATATTATTGTTAATCATATTTCTTTTTCTTATTAGGGTTTAACAAAAGTCAATAGTCAATAACCCTAATGAGAATCCTCCGGCTCTGTCTCTGTCAACCGTGCATACACACCCGCATCCGCGTTCCGAGGAACACGAATACAATCGAGATAAAACCAATCCCAAAACGCATACTAGGATCTGGCTTAACCCAAAGCCCGCTAGTAATAACTGCCCGGACACAAAACGGGCACAAGTGCACGAATGTGACCGAACCCTGTCGCAAAACCATGCGACCTCTACTCTTTTGCCTAAATGCGAATATCTCTCTGTGTGGGACTCTAAAGACTCGACACTACGCTGGCAGTGGGTTTAACCACAGACCGCAAGCGGCACTAGCTGTGCGTAACGGCCCCCAGGTAGTTGCCGATAAGAAGACTGACGAGGTGAAACCCATCTGAACTCCTACTGAGCCTGAATGTGACAGTCTCCGTACAGTCTGGTCTGTTCGTCTGAGAATATCACATGGCGGGCCTAGGGGGTGGTAAACGCCAGTCCCCTAATAGCGGTACAAGTCGTGTCGGAGTGTAGCCCAGAACAGCCTGAGATAACACTGGAAACCTACCAGTATATCTCGCTTGCCCTTGCAAGGGACTACTTGTGTAATGGCTCTCCTAGACACGGCGCGATATCAACCCCCAATACCGGGAGAGAAGAATCCTGTCTAACCGTCACTGCCTCCAAGTGCTTTGGGATTGCACCCAACTACTACCTGTTTACACGACTCCTTTGAGACGTGGTAGGGTAGTAATCAAAGTAAAGTGGGAACACACTCGAGGCGAAGTGACAGTGTCAAGTCAGCGGACTAAGCTGTACTCATGTCACCTAGGAACTGATAACCGACGATAGGTATAGTACCAACCAACAGTTCCCGACGAGTCTTGTCCAGTGTACTCGTAACCTAACGAGCACCCGCATACTATCTCAAGTACGACGTACTGACGGATGTTGGACAGACCGTCTCCCGTGCTGGGATGAGAAGCGTATACGCTAGTCTACTCCTGAGTATCGATGCCCTGTCTCGATAGTCCTCCGACTAGGGACCTGTATAAGGATGTGCTTATGGATTACCCAGCCCCCACGAGTGTGAATGCCATCGCAACGCTGGTAATCAAGCAAAGATCCTAAGGGCTCCACTAATGTGTATAGGTGATATACTAAAATAAACACATGTACACATTAAAGTAGAAACAAACCATGTAGCATACTACCATTTTGAGCTAGATTGTCTATACAACTTGTAAGTGCATGGCGGCACCCCGGCCATTTATTCGAGGCCAAAATGCGGAAGCGATGCTTAACTATAAACTTTGAACCGGCACCACCACGCACAAAAATCCCGGATCGGGCCATTAAACTAATTCTATCTAACTAAAGAACAGGTAGAGAGATATACCGAGCGATCCGTGTCCTTCGGTCTTCTCGTCGTCATCCCGATCTCCCGCGGAATGTCCGGTCTCCACCTCCTCGCCGGAAGGGCACCACATCGCCGGCTTCTTTTACCGGCTCCCACCTCTAGACCGAGGTAACTCGGGCATGAAGTTGGCGAGTCGACGTGCCCAAGGATACAGTAGGTTAACTGTAGAACTATGTCTCATTGGGGTCTAGGAAATTGCCTTTTTGGTGGAGGAAATGAACCATGAATCTTTTGCAATGAACTAGGGAATTTTTGTACTAAGAAATGACCAAAAATCCTCTCTCATATTTTGGACAGCCCTCACATTAGCTTGGCCGGCCATGGCAAGGAGAATGGGGAGAGTGTGTATCAAAATGAGGGGAGCCACAATATCAAGAGAGAGAAAAGGGTGATGATAATCAAGAATCATTACAACCTTAACCTCACTCCAAATCAACCATCATGAACCCAAAGCCAATCAATGATGAAGTCAAGAAAGTCAAGGGATGGTGCAACCATCATGACACAACAAAATGCAAAGAACACCCTCCACAATGCTTATTTGCACAATTGCAAATAAGCCCTCCTCCACCAATCTTCGGCCAATGAAAGATACAAAGAAATATGGCCGAAACGGAAAACAAACTGGCAACTCCAAAAACTGATCCCGTAATAAATTACAGGAAAACCCCGCTACTGTATATACATACCAGCATTTGTATTCCGACCGAAATACAAATGCAATGAGACAAAAATCTACACTGTACAATACTTGGATCCGGCTTAAACCAAAGCCCGCTAGTATTATCCATCCAATCATGATCCGTGCAATACCGCACGTATCTGATCGAACCCTGCCATATCTCCATACGGCCTCTACAGCGTTTCTCCTGAAAACTTGAGAAACTGGTCTGTGGGGGACTCTAAAGACTTTTCAATAATTTGGCTGTGGATTTAACCACTAGCACGTCAGAGGTATTAGCCTATACATAACGGGCTACCAGGTATTGACCAAAAGGGACGTCGATGAACGAACTCATCCTGACACCCTACTGAGCCAGTCAGTGACAATATCCGTACAGTCTGGTCCGTTCGTCTATGAGCATCGCATGGCGGGCCTAGGGGGTTGGTAAAAGTCAGACCCCCAAAAGCGGTACAAGTCGTGTCGGAGTGTAGCCCAGAACACCCTGAGATACTACTGGAATACCTACCAGTAAATCTCCTGCCTCGGCCGAGGGCTTTGTGTAATGGCTCTCCTAGACACAGCGCGACCTCACTCGTAATACCGGGAGAGACGAACCCCTGAAGATCCACTCACTGCCTCCATGTGGCTCGGGACTGTACCCAACTAAAACCTGTTTGCACGTCTCCTTTGAGCATGGTAGGGTAGTAATCAAAGTACAGTGGGAACTCACACGAGATAAATGATGATCCTCAGGTCGATGAACTAACCTGTACACATGTCACCAGGGAACTGCTATCTGACGTCAGGTATAAGACCAAGTAGCATGTTCCCGGCGAGTCCTGTCCGGTGTACTCATAACCCAATGAGCACCTGTATACATCTTAGGTGAACCAACTGACACCAGTGGCTTATGAGACTGGCCACCGCCCCTCGTCGGGGTCTCGACTGTATACACTAGTCTACTCTGGAGTATCGATGCCCTGTCTCGAAACTCCCACGACTAGGGACCTTTTAAGGATGTGCTTATAGACTACCAGCTCCCACGTATATGATCGCCCTCATACTGCTGGCAGTCAAGCAAGAATCCTACGGGCTCTATCAACGTGCAATAGCGACCTGTCAGGTCACCTAAAGCAGTACACGATGATAAAGATAAACCAGATAACATACTATCATCTTGAGTAAGACCGTCCTACCGGGATAGGTCCTCCATCAATCATTGCAATCATGTGCCTGTGATCCAATAATTGACTCTGAGGGCATTATCTCCAACAATCTCCCACTTGCACTCAAGGCTAATTATTGCGATGTCGCATACTCACAGCCCGTGTGTGCCGAACACCCAACTCCTCTACTAATCAGTCTCACAAAACCCGTTTGAAAAACTATCGCGTTCGAGGAATAGCATCATTGAGTGGATCCGCTTTGATGTTTCTTTCTATGTCTCTCTATATCTCAAGTTCGCGGAGAAACCCATCTCCTAAAATGAGCAATACCTGTCTTAGAATGTGTCTGGATGTCTAATGGGAACTAGTTCATAAATGAACTCCAAATCCAAACTTCTTAGACTGTATCGTCAACTGAACTTAATCAGTATCCTGCGCCATGCCTCCCTCAGTATCTGCTTGGATCACCTGTCCAAAATACTACCCCTCGTCAGAGGGAAAACTACAACTCTGACGGTCACCCTGCCGTCCAGGTCACCTTGGAAGCCTGGAATGATAACTGTCTCCTGAATGAGGCTGTCGTTATCATATCCCTAGAACATCCACTTATGTTCTAAAACTGCTTCTGAATGTTTCTCCAGGATTGGATAAATATCAACTTATTACATCTACTGCAAGAACAACATCTAGTGTGGTATTTGAAATCTCATGATTGACTCAATTGCCCAAGCAAGTGGTCTTCCAATCATACACATCCCTCTCTACTTTAGTCTGTAAGACACCTTTAGAGAGGGTGACTCCATTACCTGCAGGTACACTACCGTGCCAGGAGTCGTCCATTCTAAAACACCTTTAGAATGCTGTCTAAGTACCCTGATTGGGAAACCACCCAAATCTAGATCTATGGATCTAGTAACCAGAATGTCTTGATATTATATCCAAGTCCCATGTGGAGAAACTACTGTGTGACAACCAAAGTATAACTGACCGTAGTATAGGAATTTTACTTCCTACTCTGTGTATGTCATCCAAATACCAGGACATCACACTCTACTACCTTCTTAACAGATCCATCCCCTATTCTGATGAAGTCAAACCTATGACTGTCACATCAGAATTAGAAGATCTATCTCCGTTACATCTGCTTTAGTCTATAAATAGACATAAGCCACTTGTCCACCAATGCTTCCGCTGCTCCCACTGACTACGACAACCCTCTGCCATAGTCTTATAGACGTACACTTCTAAAGCTAGTTCAGAACGACACTATACTCATCTTCCTGCCGTGTCTCACAGCCTGGAACAACAACAATGGCAAGTTTGGGTAAACAAGAACCTCCCTGTCACCGTCCTTGAGGCTACCGGAGTACCTCTCGGGTGCCTGAGGTTACCCACCATATCTGCGGAGTGGCCAATGGAATGTCAAATCAGATTGAATCTTTAGGTTCTTATCAAATTTTCCGTAATCGTTTGCGGTTCTGGAAACACTTCCAGTTCTACCATACTCCCACTATTGTTTTCTGAAAAATCCATTTCTTTTAAAATTGTGGCGAGTCAAGAACAATATCACTATTGATCTTCCAGATGGTAGAAAGTCAACCCTCGTCATAGCCTAGGTCAACCCACAAACAGCCATTACAGAAACGTGCCTTGAGTTATGCAGAGTCTGGTTTTAAGCATAAGCCGGACAACTCCCCATACCTTAACATCGTTAAGATATGAACTGATCTATATCCAATACAGAAACAGAGGCACTGATTTAATTGAACCAGATTCAAATCATGCAGCTGTCTCCAGTGCATGTCAACTAAATAGAAGGAGGCCGATCAGCGTTACTCAACTTAGGAGTACTTCCAATTATGAGTAACCTGAAAGAGAAGCAAGTTCTCTTAAACATTACTATCAACTGAATACCATACACAAGTATCTACCTCTTCGATCACCTTGAAGAATCCTGATACTTGCAATACCTGGTTCTCTACTTTATTCATATACCTATAACTTCTCAAACTTCGGACCCTGTGTTTCTACGAAACACCTGTCTAAAAACTAGAGATGTCATAAGTAAACCGAATATAGTGCGAGAACCAACCCCTCTGTCCTCATGGACGCTGGACAACATACAATACTCTGTACAAGTCCCTTTGAGTTTAATAACCCATTCCCTGTGTGTCGTAGGTTGAAAACTGTACTGATGGTTATGAAGAATTACACCGCCGTTCAATGCTCCTTACCTAATCATCCACTGATATAGGTAAATGTCATAGACATAATTTCATAAAGGTATATCTCACTCTATAAAAATAGACGTACAGATATATCAATTTGAAATTGGTGCATAACAGCGGATATTCAAAACCAAATATTTGTCGTCCGGCAAACAGCCCAGGTGATTTCCTCAACTATCACCGATTACAACGAATCCCGATATAATGAGGATGATCACCTAATTCCCAATAACTTACTCCCACTCATCATCTGCAAAACCATACAGATGTGAGAATCACACCTGGTAAATACATACCCTAGAGTAAGGACTAATTGGGAAATCAGTTTCCTTTTAACAGTATACAGTGAAACTGAAACATTGAAATGTTTCGTAGGGGTATCTGGGTATTCCTAGTAATGCCTCTTCCATTATCCAGATTCACGACTGTAACCGTATAATTCTTTGCCACCTCTCCAAATCCCTTTATATGTCTTTAGTCATTACCTTCTGCACACCCCTTTAGGCCAAATGGTTTTCTTCGTTCCCTACCTTTCGGCACCATCCTATGGTTTGGAAGAAGACTATCCAATAAGCATAATGGGTGTACTGTCCTAATTCTAGGAGCACTAGCAATGCGAGAGAAGGTGAAGATAAAAGACAACCGAATAAACCTTATTCCTATTTCTCCTGAACCAAAATCCATCCCCGAACTGGAACAAGTTCCTTTCGAGTTCGTATATAACCATACGATGGAGTATCCAATAAACTGTGGATCTTCGTAGTAATACGGAGTGTCCTGGAGAAATACAAAGGGTAAGTGGGAGTGGTAATGAAATACCTGGTTTGGTCATGAATATCAGTCGCAATTTACTTTGCCCTCTTACTAATCCCTTTCTTTGTCTTAACTTAATACCTTCTGTACACCGTTTATGCTAATTGGTTTTCTTCATTCCCTACCGGTCGGCACCTGCCTATGGTTTGGAAGAAGACTGTCCAATTTGTGTAATAGGTGTACTATCCCCTAATCTAAGGGGCGCTCGCAACCTGAGAGAAGGTAAAAAGAAAAGACAACTGAATAGTCCTATTCGTTTTCTCCAGAACCGGAAACCATCCTCGAATAAATTCCTTCGAGTTCGTATATAACCATACGATGGTTTTATCCAATGGAAGTGGACGTTCGTAGTAATACGGGATGTTCTGGAGAAAAGGGTAAAAGTAGGAGTGGCATTGAGGTTTGCAACTCTGACAATCCAAAAGCCAGTGTTAAAGAAGGTTCGGTTAACTTGGTCATTGAGTCATACTCTTAGGGTCGGGTCAATGGTCGCTGCCACAGAGAGAGAGAAAAGAAACACTCAGCGTGCACTCTAACCTAGATCAGAATGGTTATCACTTTATCTAATCAGGAAACTTCCCACTGTACCGTCAAATTCTTCCCCAAAGCTGAAAGAAGAATTAGTCAGGATCGCCTGAGGAGTAAACCAACTCATCAGTGGGAATCGGGATCCAACTATCATCGCATGATAACGTGACGGAATCCGCTCACGTTATCACACTCCAGAAGGTATGCGCATATCTGGCAAGTTTCAGTTTCTTTTGAAACTCCCGATGCAATTTTTGCCCCATGCTCTTATGACCTTGACGAAGGCCAACAAATCATAAGTCACATGTCAAGTTCTACCCGTCATTCTCCAGGTTAATTTGAACCCACCCGTACAAGCCCTTGACGAAGGCCAACAAGGCTATACGACTGTCTCAAACCAACGCATCTATCTATGCTGCAGAAAGGCAACAAGCAGCTACCATACACTATGCGTTGACGAAGGCCAACAAACATAGCATGAATACTACTTGCTACCCGTCTGAAACGACGGAGGGCTACGAATGGTTTCTGGCGAAAAACCTTTAACGTAATGAACTTGATATCGTTGAAGGAACTGGATAGCTTTTATGAAAATATAGTGACGAAAACCTTTGCTAAAGAGGTCACTCCCGGTGAAGGGATCTCGGCTCTTTCCCCATAGAATGAGGTTATTGCCCTGACACAAACTTCTGTCCAAGGGGTCACTCCCGGGGAAGGGATCTCGGCCCTTGCCTCGTCGACTGAGGTGCTGGATATTCATAACCGAATACCACTGTGCAAAACAAAAGAGAACGTCCTTGCAATAACAGCTTTTTGAAAAATTGTTCCAACAACATCAAATAGGTTTGTTTAGTTTGCATTGATCCGAATCAATGCAATCCCATCAATTGATCACTCCACAAAGAACGAAAATAATGATGTACGTATATGTCATCCGCATTCACCACTGGGTCCCGTCATTACCCGTTAGGTTAGTTAACTAACGACAGAGCGGGGACTGGACTAGCACGGATGCAAAACATATACAACAACTACTAGTATATATATCAATATATAATATTTCGATCAAGGCGTGATAAAATGCAACATCACAGAAATGTACAGCATCACAGAACAATACAGATATCTGGGATCCCCGGGTTTCAAAGAGCCGCTACTGAAACCCGACGTTCCCCTGGTCGTGTGGATAGCCTGTGCAATGAAATCCTAGACCCCTACGGGCGCGGCAAGTTACTCGCCAAAACCTGAAGCGAGGCAGCCCCCTTCAGCAACGTGAATGGACCACCCAGCACTTCAAGGAATCCGGTAACTTGGGCACCCCTCCTGGGTCAACCTGTACCCCCAACGAGTGCGGCGATTAGCCCGCCAATTCTAGAGTGAAGCCCCCTCCGCCTCAATGCCACGAGATGCGGGCTTATTTCCCTCTATAACCCGGCTATCCGTGCACCCCTCCGTGGGGTAATCCTAGTATAGAAAGTAAAATATACATACAACGGGTACATCGACCTCGACCCGGTCATGCCCCAAAAAAATAATATACAGACAGGCAGTGACGGCAGTCCACATGTCGGACGCTCGCCCCGTAATAACAAATGTACATAATACAACCAAATCTGTACTAACATTGCATCAGGCTATCCCCCACGACCAATCCGCAACATCACAGCACAATCACAGAACATCAACGTGAATGTCACGTTCGCAAATCCGTCTAACCGGGCTATAGCAGTTAGACAGGATTTACCGATCAAGTGACATTCACGGTCGCAGATATAATGTAAATACTGTGAACTAATGTGTTTAAAATTTTCGATCGATCAAATTTACCCAAGCGGGCCCCAAGCACTACTGTAGCACTCACAGAAAATCTGGGCCCAAAAAAATGCTCCAAAAACCCCATTTTCAAGTCAGGAGGCCTCTGTAAAAAATTGGTGCATTGAACAGTAAATACGGCGGTGGAACCGCGGCCCAAGCATGGGTTTGGCCGCGGTTCCGCGGTGGGATGATGACGTCACACGACCAAAATTTTACAGAGTGCTTAGAATTCCCTGTACATGTCTCTGCAACAACCTGAAAAATTTTTCGAGCAAAAAAAATTTCGACAGAGAACTGATGCTTTTGAAAATGCGGTTTTGGGATTTTTGTTCGATCGGAAATGTAAACACGTTAGACCAAGCTAGACTAGGTTAATGGCCTGACTCTGATACCAGTGTAAGTGCACGGCGGTGCCCCGGCCGTCTATCCGAGGCCAAAATGCGGAAGCGATGCTTAACTTTAAACTTTGAACCGGCACCACCGCGCACAAAAATCCCGGATCGGGCCATTAAACTAATTCTAGCTAACTAAAGAACGGGTAGAGAGATATACTGAGTGATCCGTGTCCTTCGGTCTTCTCGTCGTCGTCCCGATCTCCCGCGGAATGTCCGGTCTCCACCTCCTCGCCGGAAGGGCACCACATCGCCGACTTCTTTTAAGGGATCCCACCTCTAGACCGAGGCAACTCGGGCACGAAGTTGGCGAGTCGACGTGCCCAAGGATACAGTAGGTTAACTGTAGGACTATGTCTCATTGGAGTTTAGGAAATTGCCTTTTTGGTGGAGGAAATGAACCATGAATCTTTTGCAATGAACTAGGGAATTTTTGTAGTAAGAAATGACCAAAAATCCTCTCTCATATTTTGGACTGCCCTCACATTAGCTTGGCCGGCCATGGCAAGGAGAATGGGGAGAGTGTGTATCAAAATGAGGGGAGCCACAATATCAAGAGAGAGAAAAGGGTGATGATGATCAAGAATCATTACAACCATAACCTCACTCCAAATCAACCATCATGAACCCAAAGTCAATCAATGATGAAGTCAAGAAAGTCAAGGGATGGTGCAACCATCATGACACAACAAAATGCAAAGAACACCCTCCACAATGCTTATTTGCACAATTGCAAATAAGCCCTCCTCCACCAATCATCGGCCAATGAAAGATACAAAGAAATATGGCCGAAACGGAAAACAAACTGGTAACTCCAAAAACTGATCCCGTAATAAATTACAGGAAAACCCCGCTACTGTATATACATACCCGCATTTGTATTCCGACCGAAATACAAATGCAATGAGACAAAATCTACACTGTACAATACTAGGATCCGGCTTAAACCAAAGCCCGCTAGTATTATCCGTCCGATCATGATCCGTGCAATACCGCACGTATCTGATCGAACCCTGCCATATCTCCATACGGCCTCTACAGCGTTTCGCCCGAAAACTTGAGAAACTGGTCTGTGGGGGACTCTAATGACTCGTTAATACTTTGGCTGTGGATTTAACCACTAGCACGTCAGAGATATTAGCCTATACATAAGGGGCTACCATGTATTGACCAAAAGGGACGTCGATGAACGAACTCATCCTGACACCTTACTGAGCCTGTCAGTGATAATATCCGTACAGTCCGGTCCGTTCGTCTATGAGCATCGCATGGCGGGCCTAGGGGGTTGGTAAAAGTCAGACTCCCAAAAGCGGTACAAGTCGTGTCGGAGTGTAGCCCAGAACACCCTGAGATACTACTGGAATACCTACCAGTAAATCTCCTGCCTTGGCCGAGGGCTTTGTGTAATAGCTCTCCTAGACACAGCGCAACCTCACCCCCAATACCGGGAGAGATGAACCCCTGAAGATCCGCTCACTGCCTCCATGTGGCTCGGGACTGTACCCAACTAAAACTTGTTTGCACGTCTCCTTTGAGCGTGGTAGGGTAGTAATCAAAGTACAGTGGGAACTCACATGAGACAAATGACGATCCTCAGGTCGATGAACTAACCTGTACACATGTCACCAGGGAACTGCTATCTGACGTCAGGTATAAGACCAACTAGCATGTTCCCGGCGAGTCCTGTCCGGTGTACTCATAACCCAATGAGCACCTGTATACATTTTAGATGAACCAACTGATACCAGTGGCTTGTGAGACCGGCCACCGCCCCTCGTCGGGGTCTCGACTGTATACACTAGTCTACTCTGGAGTATCGATGCCCTGTCTCGAAACTCCCACGACTAGGGACCTTTTAAGGATGTGCTTATAGACTACCAGCTCCCACGTGTATGATCGCCCTCATACTGCTGGCAGTCAAGCAAGAATCCTAGGGGCTCTATCAACGAGCAATAGCGACCTGTCAGGTCACCTAAAGCAGTACACGATGATAAAGATAAACCAGATAGCATACTGTCATCTTGAGTTAGACTGTCCTACCAGGATAGGTCCTCCCTCAATCATTGCAATCATGTGCCTGTGATCCAATAATTGACTCTGAGGGCATTATCTCCAACACAACTGTGAATATCCCAAGGTTCCATTAAGTAATATACAAACTAGTATGATACGGTAATGGCCTCTAGGGCATATACACTAACACTGGGTACAAAATAACAGTCGCGCAAAACCAAAACATGTCCATCTGTCAATCCTTGTGACAGTCCCCCACGGACTCAGCATCCATGCCTGCTTCATTTGCAACTCTAAGGGTCATATCACCTGCCTTCAAAACCCTACGCCTTCTCAGTGCCTGCAAAGAATTACAGATATAAGATCCTGATCCGGTATCCAATACCCAGGAGGTAGAGTTGATTGATAGACAGTTTTCAATAACATACACACCTGAAGCCGAAGTCACAACTTGCTTCGGGTCCTGGTTCTTGGCCTTCCAAGCCCTGCAATCTTTCTTCCAGTGTCCTTTCTTATGACAATAAAAGCACTCTTCCTTCCCCACAAGCTGTCCCGCTACCTTTGCTATCTTTGCCTTTCCCTTGGCTTCCACTTTACTAACACCGCCCCTTGGTTTGGTGGGGGCCTTCTTCTTTCCTTTGGCTTTCGCTTTGGACCTAGAAGAGGATGATCCTCCAACAGACAAAGTGGATGTTTCCCTTACTTTTTGTAGGGTGCCCTCTGCACTCCTCAACATATTGAGGAGTTCCAGAAGTTCAACTTCTTTTCCTTGCATGTTGAAGTTCAGGATAAACTGGGCGTAAGTGGAAGGAAGGGACTGGAAAATCAAGTCAGTGTAGAGCTCGTTCTCTAACGTGGTCCCGAGGTCCGCGAGCTCTTCAATGTAACCAATCATTTTAAGCACGTGTTCTACTACAGATGATCGACGGCCAATCTCGCCGAAACAACTTTTTCGAGACTTCGTATCTGGCGATACGGGATTGCTCTCCGTACAGATCCTTTGTATGGAGAAATATGGATTCAAGATCCATATCCTCGTGCTTCCTCTGATGTTCATTGTCCATAGAGGCAAGCACGAGGTACTTAGCCTTCGTGCAGTCAATCTCCCAGGTCTTACAAATTTCCTTATCCGCGACGCTGGATTGAGGACCTGGGACAGGGGGAGCTTTGGTGGTAAGGAGATATCCCAACTTGTCATAAGTGATTACCATTTTGACATTCCTGAGCCAAACTTTGTAGTTTGGCCCTGTCAGTATATTTTTATCTAGTAGTAACTTAAGGCCGGTCATGATGTTTGGTCGCTGCAATTAGGAGAGAGAGAAGAAACACTTTAGCATGATGCTCTTGCAAGTTTAGAGTGGTCTTTAGTTTGTCTAAACAGGATGGCTCCCACTGTTTCTCGAATCCTTCCTTAAACCATAAAAGAAGAATCAGTCGAGATCAATCTCACCGTATAATACTTGCTTAACCGTTCAGCCAGGCCAGTGTCGGTACTTCGAGGGAGGTTTTACGACGCTTTCGCGAAGTTCCTTAATTAAATAACCACTTTTCCCTGTGGGCGTAGCCCCACTAACACCTTTCTAAACACCTACTTGGTTTATAGTATTGATCGTTAAGTGAGAAAGTTTCCCAAGGAGTTGCATATACTCTCAGTAGGATCGGGATCCAAATATCATCGTGTAATAAATCTGAAGGAATCCTACCAAAATCATCACACTCTAAATGGTATACAGCACCAGCAAGTTTCATTTTCTTTAGAAACTCCCGATGTGGATCTTTGCCCCATGCTCTTATGACCTTGACTTTGGCCAACAAATCATAAGTCACATGTCAAGTTCTACCCGTCATTTTCCAGGTTAATTTGAACCCAGCCGTACCTACCCTTGACTTTGGCCAACAAGGCAGTACGACTGTCCCAAACCAATGCATCTATCTATACTACATATGAATATCCAATAGCTACCAATCACTATGCCTTGACTTTGGCCAACAAACATAGCTTGAATACTATTGACTATCCATATGAAATGACGGAGGGCTACGAATGGTTTTGGCGAAACCGTGAATGTAGTGAACTTGATATAATCGAAGGAACGTGATAGCTTTTAAAAGGAGTGGTTTAAGCTCCGCGTTTTTAAAAGTTTTCTGTTTTGAAAAGAAACCGAGTGGTTTTGAAATTGTTCCAACGATTTAACTTTGGTTTGTTTTCTTTGCATTAATTTAATGCGTCCCATCAATTAATCCTACCATTGCAGAAAACATCGAAAATATGACGTACGCATATGCCATCCGCATTCGCCATGGGGCCCCGTCATCACCCGTTAGTTTACATAACTAATGACAGAGCGGGGGCTGGACTAGCGCGGATGCAAAACATAAGCAACGCCTACTAGATATCATATATAGATATATACATTCGTCAGATGCAATAATAGCCATTCTAGATCATAGATGAACACATTGGATATACTAGGAATCTGCATTTCGTTCGAGCCTGCAACGAAAGACGGATTACACGGTCGCGATGAATAGCCAAAACCCCATCCTAGACCCCTACGGGTGCGGCAAACTACTCGCCAAGTACCCGAAGTGAAGCAACCTCCCTCAACAACGTGAGTAGGCCACTCGACACTTCAAAGTACCCGGTAGTTTGTGCACCCTACCTTGGGTCTGTCCTAGGAGCAAAAACAGTAAAAGAAATAATATACAATGGCGGCTACAATCTCATCCCGGATGTGCGGCCATAAAAATAATATTACATCAATTTACATATTACATCAAATGAAAGATAAAGAAACTCTCATCTCACAAACCCCGGCTATTCATCCGCGACAATCCAACAAGTTCATATACACAATCCAACATTACAAATCACAGATATGCACAACCCTCACTATTCGACGTATAGCGATTAGTCGACGTTCAGTGCATATATCACATTATAGATATAACCAAATAACTAAAGTTTATAGAACTTCGATCAAAATACCAATTTGTAACTACCCCAAACACAACATTGTTCTCTGGAGAATCTGAGCAGAAACAAAGTATCTTAAAAATCACAAAACACCAAGCTGAACACACTGCAGGAAAAACGAGTCGCGACCGAGTCGACTCGGCCGCGGATCCGCGGCGAAACGCTTGGTTTCGTCGCGCTTCCGCGGCGGCTTGATCGACTCAGGGGCTCATTTTTCTTGGTTGTTCCTAAAATACCCTACACGGATTTTTAAGGTGTGTGGAAATATTTTTAGGGTTGTTTTTAAAATCGGCAGAAAGTATAGGATTTTTACATGTTTTGCGATTTTTTCTCGGATCGAAGTTCTAAACACTTTGCTAACATGCTATTTGTTGTTTAGCCTGGCTCTGATACCACTGTAAGTCCACGTTACCCACCCCGGTGCTTACGAGGAGGCGGAAAAGGTAAAAAACGGATTATTAACACAAGGCAACATGGACTAAAAATGGAGGATCTTTGCTAAACAAAACTAACAAAGTAACTACAAGCTCTAGCTACTATGCAAGATAGTTATACCTAGATCTTGAACTCCTTCTCTTCTTTTTGTGGTCCTCCTTCTTGCTTGCTCCTTGGAGTGGTGTAGACGGTTTCTCCTCGTCGTCTTCTCTTTGCCGAAGAATGATCCACCCGAGGGCCTCTACCTTGAGCTCCTACCTCAACCAAGAGGTAACTAGAGTGCTTGGCTTACTAAACTATGAACTCTAGAATGAGTAGAGGGAAGTTTTGATGGTTTTATCTCATAAGCTCATGGTTCTCAGCACATGAGAAATGAGAGCTTTAAGAGGGGAAGAGGAAGAGCTAAGCATGGGAGAGAAAGAGCAAGAGAGAAATGATAGAAAAATAACAACCATCTCTCATATGAGAGAAAAATGATAATAATAATAATAATTAAAAGAAATTGTGATGGGTAGTTTGGAATGACCATTATCATTTCACATTAAATGAAATTTGCAAGAATCAAGAAGCATCTTGCAAGTGAAATGATGATGGTCAAAAGGTCCACAAAAGTCAACCGGTCAACCAAAGTCAAAAGGTCAACAAAAATCAAATGGTCAACCTAACCATGGCACAATTATCCTTAATTAATATCATTAATCATATTTCTCATTCTCATTAGGGTTAAGAAAAAGTCAACGGTCAATAACCCTAATGAGGTTCCTCTGCCTCTGTCAACTGTGCATACACACCCGCATCCGTATTCTGAGGAACACGAATACAATGAGACAAAACCAATCCCAAAACAAATACTAGGATCTGGCTTAAACCAAAGCCCGCTAGTAATAACTGCCCGGACACCAAACGTGCATAAGTGGGCGGATGTGAACGAACTTCGTCGCAAAACCATGCGACCTCTACTCTGTTTTGCCGAAAAGCGAACAGCCCTTTGTGTAGGACTCTAAAGACTCGACACTACGCTGGCAGTGGGTTTAACCACAGGCCGCAAGCGGTACTAGCTGTACGTAACGGTCCCCAGGTAGATGCTGATAAGAAGACCGATGAGGTGAACCCATCCGAACTCCTACTAAGCCTGAATGTGACAATCTCCGTACAGTCCGGTCTGTTCGTCTGAGAGTATCGCATGGCGGGCCTACGGGGCGGTAAACATCAGTCCCCTAATACCGGTACAAGTCGTGTCGGAGTATAGCCCAGAACACCCTGAGATAACACTGGAGACGTTACCAGTATATCTCGCTTGCCCTGGCCAGGGACTTTGTGTAATGGCTTTCCTAGACACAGCGCTATATCAACCCCCAATACCGGGAGAGTCGAATCCTGTCTAACCGTCACTGCCTCCAAGTGCTTCGGGACTGCACCAAACTACTACCTGTTTGCATGACTCATTTGAGCCGTGGTAGGATAGCAATCTAAGAACAGTGGAAACATACTCGAGGCAAAGTGACAGTGTCAAGTCAACGGACTAAGCTGTACTCATGTCACCTGGGAACTGATAACTGATGATATGATAATACCAACCAACAGTTCCCAGCGAGTCCTATCCAGTGTACTTGTAACCTAATGAGCATTTACATACTATCTCCAGTTTGACGTACTGATGGATGTGGGATAGACCATCTCCCCTCCTGGGATGAAAAGCGTATACACTAGTCTACTCTGGAGTATCGATGCCCTCTCTCGATAATCCTACGACTAGGGACCTGTACAAGGATGTGCTTGTAGATTACGCAGCCCCCACTAGTATGACTGCCATCACAATGCTGGTAATCATATAAAGATCCTAAGGGCTCCACTAATATGTATAAGCTATATGCTAAAAGAAACATATGTACATATTGAAGTAGAAACAAACCAAGTTGCATACTACCATTTTAAGCAAGATTGTCTATACAATTGTGAATATCCCAAGCTTCCATTAAATAATATACAAACTAGTATGATACAGTAATGGCCTCTAGGGCATATACACTAACATTGAGTTCCTCGATATCTACGACGATCCACCACGGAGTCTCTTGGCTCAAGCTCCTAGCTTCACTTGATCTAAATGAAAGTTGAGCAAACAACCTACACTTGCGGGCTAGATTAATATAGATTGGTGATGTGGGTTATAATATCACTTAATAAACCTTTCCTTTAATTTTCTTCACTCACTATTTTAAGAAGTAGAGAGCTTGGAGGAAGAAGAAGGAGATGGTTAAAACTAGAGCTCAAGAGATAATAATGCTAATGAAAAAGAGAATAATAGAATATATAAGAGAGTCACAATCACCCACAACCATGGTTAATAAATATCTAGATATTTTGATAATGAGTTAAAGAATAATTAGAAACTAAACTATGGTTGAATTATGTCAAGTCAAGAAGAGTGTAGAAAGATTCCAACCATGATTTAATCCTAATTTTCTTTCACTCAATAATCAAAAATATATAAATATCTATTCCATGTGAGTCTTGTATAGCCATCTCCAATGTATCGTCAACCATGACACATGTATGCATTCATGTATGCATTCATATCAATAGATGTACATACATACATTCATGCATACAACATAAAGAAAAGGTTTAATAAATAAGCCAATGGTCATTTGATATTAAATCAACAATTGATTTAATAAACCGGTTATATCACATACGATCTGACCAATAGAAAATGCCAGAATAAAATGCGGTATCATATACACACATTTAATTAAGCCCCTACACATATCCCCATATGCACCCCTACATCGTTTCGCCTGAGCTAGGTAACCCCTTTGTGGGACTCTAAGACTCGTCAATAAGCTAGCAGTAGGCAGTGATCATATCACACACTGACAAACCGTCAGCGGCACTAGCTGTACGTAACGGCTCCCAGTTATTGAGCGATCAGAAGAAAAACAAGCGAACCTGTCAAAACTATTGTTGAGCCAACAGGCAACACTTACCGTATAGTCCGGTCTCTTCGTCAGATATGCTGCATATCGAGTCTAGGGATGTTATCGTCGACCCCAATAACTCAATAAGTCATGCCAATGTATGGCTTATAATAGATCGATAAACTACTCATAACACTAATCAGTAAATCTCATCAGCACTGACCAGGGTCTTCCTGTTATTGCCAATCAAGCATAGCGCAGTAACAACCCCCAATACCGGGAGAGACGAAACCCCTCCTATCGCTCATCGCCTTTATGTGTCTCAGGACTGTACCTAAAATCCACATGTTTACATGACTCAGAAGAGCCGTGGTAGGGTGGAGATCAAAATACAGTGGGAGCACACACAGGACTCTATGACGATCTCGGGTCTACAGACTAACCTGTACCAGTGTCACCTCAGAACTGCTATCCGACGATAGATATAATATCATATAGGAGTTCTTGGAGAGTCCGTCTAGTGTACCCAGTCTTCACTGAGCACTCGTATACAATCTTGATGTCAAACACCAATGGATGTGGGATCATCCATCGCCCATCAAATGGGTCAAGAACTGAATACGCTAGTCTGCTCTGGAATATCGATGTCCCGTCTCGATACACCCATGACTAGGGACATTTTAGGATATGCTTATAAACTACACATGTCCCACTAGTATGATCTGCATCATAATCATAGTAGTCAAGCAAATTTCCTGAGGATTTTATCATGTATCAAATGAATAAAGTGCATGATCAATTGAACATGTCAAGATAAAGAGTAACCAGATAACATACTATCATGTCGAGCAAGAATGTCCTCTGAATATATATACATGTAAATACATCCACTATCAAATAATGGCCTCTAGGGCATACATATATCCAACAGGAATCACACAAGACTCTATGACGATCTCGGGTCGGCAGACTTACCTGTACCAGTGTCACCAGAGAACTGCTATCTGACGTGAGGTATAATACCTTCTAAGAGTTTCCAGCGAGTCATGTTCAGTGTATCCAGTCTCCACTGAGCATCCGTATACCATCTTTGATGTCAAACACTAATGGATGTGGGATCATCCATCGCCCATCATATGGGTCAAGAAGCATATACGCTAGTCTACTCTGGAATATCGATGCCCCATCTCGATACTCCCACGACTAGGAACAATTGAAGGATGTACTGACCGACTACCTGTGCCCCACTAGTATGATCTACATCATAATCTCGGTAGTCTAGTACTCATCCTAAGGGGTTTATCAACATGTAACAGAAAGACAATAAGTGTACATGTTAAGATAAAGAGCAACCAGATAGCATACTATCATATTGAGGAAGAAAGTCCTCCCTATATATATCCAAGCATCCACTATAATATACATCAAATGTGCAATAATGGCCTCTAGGGCATACATACAACTAACAATCTTCCACTTGCCCTAAGGACAAGTGTTGTAGTATCTCATATCCAACGTCCCATAAAAGTCTCTCTTGGGAAAGTCCTTTATGAGTGGATCCGCCGTGTTATCCTTTGCGTCAACTCTCCTAACCTCGATCCCCTTGAGATCAACCATCTCCCTGATCAGGTGATACTGCCTCAGAATATATCTAGATCACTGATGGGATCGGGGTTCCTAGGCCAAAGCCACAACTCCATTGTTGTCATAATAACAATTATTGGACGCTTAATGGTAGGAACTATGTTCATCTCATGAAAAAGAAATACCCAGACACCCACTTTTTGCAGTATCGTTGATAGCGATGTATTCAGCCTTTATCGTCTAGTTTGCCACGGTATCTATCTTGGAACTCTTCCAACATACCGTCCCTGCACAGAGGGTAAAGACAAAACCTGAGACCGACTTTTAGTCGACCTTATCACTCTGGAAGCTCGAATTGGTAAAGGACTCCCACTGGAGTTCACTGTTACCAAACACTAAGAACATTTCTTCAGTGCTTCACAGCTATCCAGTGATTCTCCCCAGATCCGATTGATTCCTGATCACTACACCTAGTGAGTTAGCTACATCTGATCTGGTACATAACGTCGCATACATGATAGAGACTAGTACCGAAGCATAGGATATCCTTTGCATGCGAGCTCTCTCCAAATCAGTCTTGGGAGACATCTTTTTGGAGAGAGTGATTCCAGAGTAAGTGGGCGAACCACTATGCTTAGAATCATCCATACTAAACCCCTTTAGTATGGTGTTAATGTACCTGGATTTGGGAAACTCCCAACATTCACTTAGATCTATATCTATAGATCTAAATCCTTAAGATGCAGTAGGTATCATCCAGATCTTCCATGGTGAATACTCATGATAAGAGGAGCTTAACCGAGTGTAGCATAGGAAACCCTTTTCCTATCAAGAGTATGCCATCTACGTACAATACATGGAAGACAACCTTACTCTCTTCAACCTTCTTGTATATTCAAGGTTCATCTACATTTTTGATGATGTCAAACTCTTTGACTGCCACATCAAAACAGATGTTCTAACTTCGCGATGCCTGCTTTAATCCTGATGGATTTAAGCATAACTACTTGAGAAAAGGTTTCATCATAAATCACACATGGTTATTGACAAAAACCTTTTAGTACAAGTCTAGCTTTGAAAGTCTCAACTTTTCTATCTACACCAAGAATCTTCTTAAGATCCACTTGCTCTCGATGGGTTTTACCCCATCTCTGTAACATTTCAGAAAAATAAAATATTATTTTGGGAATTTTTAAAATTAAATGATAAATATATTGAATATTTTATTAGTGCGGTATAATTATATGCCGATAAATTGGGAAAAATTTGGAAAATTATAGGAACTACTGATATGAGGGTATTTTTATGTGATTTAGGCAAATTATAGATTTTTATAATTTATTATATACTATTTTAGTGCTAATCACGATTAAAAATCACTAATCGCGCATTAAGCTTGTTTTGTGCATGACATGCACCATATCATATTATACATTTCTACATTTTTGTAACATGGCTTTTCTTTGTTTCATGCATGGTTTGTTTTTAGAAAGAAAAGATAAAGAAAACAAAAGAAAAGAAAATAAAAAGAAAATGAATTAAGAAATGGGTATGGGCAAGAGAGAGAGGGGGGGTGATGGGTAAAACCAAGTCATGGCATTTGTTTCCTCCGTTATTTCCTCTTCATTTTCCTCTCCTCACCTCATGCAATGGCTGCTGCCCTCTTCTCTCTTCCCTCTACCTCCTCACTTCACCACATAAAACAACTCCAAACCCCATCTCCATTTCATTAAAAATATGCAGAAGCTTACAACAAGCACTTTGGACCAAGAAGGAATGGATTTTGTAGACTTGGGGCAACTCAAGAAAATTCTTGAGTTACCAAATGAGGTAATTTCTGCACCATTAGGGTAGTTTTTCAATTCCTTATGTATCCATACATGTTTATTATCGATATTGTGTAGTTTGGCGAACTTTGAAAATTCCAAGTTAAGCTTAGGGTTTTGATTTGAATCCAAAGGTGAAATTGTGGTTTAGTAATGACCTTAGACCCCTGTAGGGATTGCATAGTGGGCTAAACCATAGATTAGAACCCTGCAACACGAAACCAGAAACCCCGATACCCTATTTTTCTAGGAATTGTGGAGGGAATCTGAAATCTGCTAACACCCGGGGACACTAGAATTTATTTTGCAAACACTGTGAGTCATGCAGGCACCCAGGAAGCTACCCTGAAGACCAGAGCCCAAACCCTTGCACCAAGGCCGTAGATTTAATCCCTCTGTCAGCAATTTACGGCCAGGATAGGGGAAAATTGGTTCTTTTTGGTTCAAGGTCTTCATCTCCTGTAAACTAGACCCTTTATATGTGCAACTTTGACCAATTTGACCTAGGGTAAAATCTGGGACCACTTTCTAGAGTTACTGCATTGTTTTACGGCTTCGTTTTAACTTGGATTTTGGAATTTTGGTTTTGACTCGGTCGATTCACGTTTATACGTCAATCGTCGAGAGTTGTTGGTTATTCTTGCATGCATAGTCCGTAGGTTCTAACCTATAGGCTTTTAGCGTGTCGTTTTGGTTTTGAATTGGATGTTAATACGACACGATGTGTTTTGACTTGTAGGTACCCCCACGTGGAATTCGAGACGACGAGGATGAGCGTGGCGTCATCGACTCCAGCAAGCGAAGATCAATGTGAGTAGATATATATCTACGGGGGAAGTCGGGTGGATGGCGTATAGCACCCCCGTAGTTCGTAGTATAGAATATGATATTCGTTATATATATGATATATATATATGTGTATTGTAAGATTATTTGTCGATCAAGATGGTTTATAGGTGTACATGTTATAGTTTAGTGTAATTAGGAGTAGCTTGTTTAGCTTTCTAGTCCCGAAACCCTAAAATAAGATTACACCCACACGCGCACACACACATGCATTCATTTAATACTTGTGCGTACATGGGGATATGTGTATATATACACACACATAGGTACGGGACTATGTATATATATATACGTATACGTATACATGGATTATGAGGATAGTATATGTACTTGGAAATGAGTCGATGAGTTTGGGCTTGAGGCCATGAGATCGGTGATGTGACATGGTTCGAATTTGAGATATGACATGATGTTTAGCGGGTCTTTAGGCATGGTGTTTTCATACACACGCATATATATATATATATATATATATATATATATTATGTAAATGGTATCAATATTGTACTAGACATAGATCAGTACCCCAGATCATGATATATGATAAAAAGGATACCAGATGAATAAGGTGATAAATGTGATATTGACCCGTACCCGGATTTGGGATGTCGTACGATGGATTTACCGTACGAGCTATATATTGATGATTGATCCGCACTCTTGACTCGAGGATTTCATGTTATATATATTTTGTATCATATGTGATACTATCGAGGCGGGATCACCGACTATTATATATATTTATATATATCGACTCAGATTTAAATGGTTTCGATACCTTTTTGATCAATCTGTTAGGTAGACCTGTAGTTTACTTAGTAGATGTTAGATTAGACCCGAGTCATACATATTTCAAAACTAACGAATCATGAATATTTAAAAGACAGGCCAGGGGATGCTACGGATATTTCAAAGGATGTACATTTTCTTAAAAGCACCGTATCCCCTATTTTCTAAACACCACGATTCGTATTATTTCAAACGGCAAAACTGTATGACTCATTTATATTATTGCATATTCCTTATTGCTGCGTTTATTACTCATTTTCTGCACATTCATGATTGTTCATATCGCATTGCATGCTTATACTGTGCTTTTATTATTATTATGAGACCATGCTGTCAGGACATCAACACCATTACCGATGATGCGCATGTTCCACGTACACTTGCTTGCCGGCTCACACACATAATCATCGGTAATTTCCATGTCACGTACACATTAAAAAAATACTAGTCATTAGTACAAATTGTTAGCTGATAGTTTCGACATGGTATTAGTGTACTTGCTTTTATTTGATAGCTTAGATATTGCATTTATTACTGTGATTTGCATGCATATTTACATACTCATTGTCATGCATTTTTAGGGCCAGTCCGGATTGCCGGAGCCCAATACATGTTACATTCATTGTTTATTTACTCTCGAGATTCAGATTTTCCATGGGATTTATGGGTTTGGAGAAACCGCAAGATTTTATAAACTTATTATAATTTTAAATGAAAGTTGCGGTTTTTTCATGATATGATTTGAGATATGTCCACCATGAGTTTTCTCGGCTCTTGAGCGATATGTTACACCCAATTCGAGGAGGAGGAGGAACCGTCTATGGGTGCATGGTGGACCCGGTGCGGTACCCCTGGGAGAGAAGGTCGCAGATGATGGCGTTGAGCCTGGCAGGGGAACACTACCGACCGGTGATTATATTGTGACTCGTCGGATATCCGGATGATACCGATCGGAATTTGGGCCAGTCCGGCTAGCCGGAGCCCAGGGGCCAGTCCGGATAGCCGGAGTCCCAGATACTGAGATATATTTTGTGTCGATACTAGACACTGATTTATGTTGATTTCATTGATGATATTTCGATTTATATACAGATATCTCACTGAGATAAGAAAACATTTTTATCATTTAGATGTATTCTGTTTCCATGCATTCACACCTCATACATATGATATATTGCTACCTGAGGCACTGACACGAGCACATGGGATTACACTTTTGTATCGATGTTTACCCTTGCCACCTTTTCATGCTTCAGGCTTTATCATTTGAGGATGTATTTTACCGATCGTATTGACTTACGATTGAGTCATACATATGATTTCTGCTCTGTGTTGTTTTCTACTCACGAGTTGGCAACTCACCCCGTTGTGCCATAATTTCTTGCAGGTCTTGCCGTACAGGTTGCATTGCGGCTTTTTGGCACACTACTTCCATTCCGGGTGATTGCTTTGGTAGGTGGGTTCACTCGCATCGTGACTACCCTTGTATTTTATTTCCATTGTTGTATCTAGAAACTCCATCAACTAGAATTGTATTATTTATAGACTTAGAAGACCAGTTGTATATTATTTCGACCGTAGAGTCGCGCTTGTATTATTATGGTTTTTTTGTTGATTTGACTTTCCTTTCTGAGTTTGATCCTCACCCTTAGCATTGTTTATTATATTGCTTGCGTGGTTGTGACCGTCAATTAACGAAGAGCTAGCTCCCGCTTGGGGATGCTCTTTTATCATTTCGTATACTATTCATGTTGTACCCTGTTTGGGGTCAGTATTTTCAAAGGAAACTCTGCCGAAATTTTCAGAAAAGACTTGATGTTTTTAAAACGCATAATTCGGCTTATGCTATTAAAACTACTTGCTTTATAACAAGTTTTCCTTCAATAATGATATAAAACGGTTTTAGTTTTCTGGGATTTTAGCTTACTTGAATTAGGTGGGGTCCTATAGACTTCATATGATTCAAGTGCCAGTCACGTGCCATTTCGGGCCGTGACAAAGTTGGTATTAGAGTGCTAGGTTAACCTTGGTTCGAGTCTATGTTTGACTATGCGGAGCCTAGGGCGTTTGTGTATATACGGAATCTAGGCTTGACCTTACGGAACATAGACTTAGTCGAGGGGGTATTAGATCCGAACTTTCGTCGCCTAGGTTGAACTTGGTTGATGGAGTAGGCGACTTAAGGAGAGTGACGTACCGTGTGTATATTCCACGGTATACTTACGATATGCTACTCCGCTTAAGAAGCCTTAGGATGTACATTTCCTTGAACATTATTATATTCATTCATATGATCAATCCTCATCGTTATCGGTTTATGGTTTTTGCTGCCATGATTACACGGGTAGAGAGAGAGAGAGAGCTATGGCTAGAGTTGCGTCAGCATGAGCTTGTCACAAACGAGGACTGACCAGGGCATGATTCCAGGGACATGCGATTGCATAGAGGCGTCGTTTTATTGTGTTTTCGTGCAATGAGTGTTTGATGGAACACTTTTACGAGATTTCTCGGACGTGCAGATCAGCACCAGAGGATCAGGCTACTGCTAGAGGCCAGCCAGAATGTGATGACCGTCGATGCACCGATTATTTGATGATTGAGGCACTGTTCAGCGTGCACACAAATGAGCCAGTTGGTGCTGCGAATAACGAGGTATCTCCCCAGATGTTTGAAGCCCTTACTGCACGAGTTATACCTTGAGATATGATAGAAGGTCGCTAGTCACCAAAGATGAAAGATTGGACATGCGATTCATTGCCTATCCCGATGCGAGGTCATCAGATTGATTGATTCCAGTTAGAGATGACTTCACACAGATACGTTGGGAGTCGATAGAGACGATCCGATGTCAAAAACCTATTTTTCCAAGTTTAAGGTATTCAGAGAAACATGCAAGTAATTCTATGGACCCTCTAGAAGAATGAAACCCTAACTCGATATAATGACCATGAGAACGCTTTGAAAACCTTAGGTTTTGCAGCAGTTCAGTGGTTCCATTGATGAGGCTTGGGTTTTCCCTTCTACGGCTGGTCCATAGGTACTATGGAATGTACTAGAATACTATTAAACTATGCCTAAGATGTTGAGCTCTTGGGGGATTATGGAACTTTGATGAATCGATCGAAAAGTTTGACATCGTTCGGATATCATGTGATAGGTTACATTGCTTGGGAGACTCCATATACGAGTATAGCCGTTGGAGCACAGTCCATGCAGCCACGAAGAGACGAGTCTGAATCAGTCGACATTAGAGAAAGGTGGAGTAAGAGGTTCGTACGAGATTTGGATGAGATAAAGGTCCACTCCGCTGACATCAAAGATGTGATACATATGCATAGGCGTTGTACATGGATATATCTTCCAGAAGGAGTCGTGATGAGTATGCAGCCGTTCCAGAACAAGAAAGAGATTTAGTAAAAGGTGATAACTCCGGGCAGTTCGGCATAAACGAGATTTGGGGGAGACTTCGACAGAACCTTTCTGGAATACTGTACGAGAAGACTTGGACGCAGGATCGGTCATATTATGCACACCCAGTAGGCCAGAGTTCGACATCGTCGACGAGATATGTTATGAGTGACCATGACAGTTGGCAAGAGATCTTCAGAGGATGTGCTAGAGCGAGACTATTTCCGTCATCTTTGATTTTGATATTTTGAGCGATTTATTTGCATGATTGAGATTTTTTGCACCACAGTTGCACATGACTTCGGTTTGATGTCATTTGAGATATTAATTTTTGATTCCATGTCTATGGTATGCATGTGATTTGACTTATGCTTTCGGCATAGTTTTCATGCACTTTTAGTATTTTGATTGGATTTTGTGCACGCTGATGCACATGGTTATGAGGTTATATACCACGGTATACCTGATTTGGATTTGGATTGAAATGTGTTGTATACCGTCGATTTCGATTGTGATACTCGATATTTGTTTCCGAGCACCTTGTGCACTTGAGTTGGATTTTTGCGGACTTGACGCGCTTGATGCGATTTTGGTGCACACTAGATGCACTAAATCGGGATTCTTTGTGTATGTCAGATGCACCTGATATTGCTGTTAGGCATAGCGTTGCCCTTGACAGATGTTCCGTGCACACCCGTTGCACTTAGATTTTGTTTCTGTGCACATGTATGGCACATTTTTGGATTTCGATTTCCGTACGCAGCAGACGCACGAGGCATTCTTATGCAGATTTTAGGATTTATTTCTTATGGAGCAGTACGTTTTTACGATATTTACTATTTGTTTCCGTACTGAGCAAGACTAGTCCGAGGACAGTACCTGAATGTATTTTGCATGTATTGATAGTTATCGAAAGGATTTCCAATGAAAGAGCTGTAGTCTCAGTATTTACCTACGTGTCCGAGATGACACGAGACAATTAACAAAGGAAACCCTTCTAATTTTTTTTCAAAACGGCGGGACGTGTATGTTAAACAAAGGATATATATATATATATATATATATATATATATATATATATATAGTTATTTTCTTACAATAGACGTCCGCCACTGTGCAGTGTTATGCGCATCGCACATTAACATAAAAAGGTTTGGCATGCATTTCCTTCAGATATTTACTTGTATAGTTTTGATGTATATCATGTTGCTTTTTGTATTCGGCTTTGACCCTGGTGTCTTCACCATAACTCCGATGATTGCGGGATGCTTGACGGAGTTTTGATTTTGATTTTGATGTTTGGTTATATACTCGTTTTCATGCACATGTATTGCGCTACGATGTGCTTTATGTATTTATGATTTCGGAGTCTCGACGACTTGATCATTTTACTGAAATGTTTTAGTATTTGAGGGGTTTAAATTTAAATTCGGGGACCGAATTTTTTTAAGGAGGGAAGACTGTAACATTTCAGAAAAATAAAATATTATTTTTCGGAATTTTTATAATTAAATGATAAATATATTGAATATTTTATTAGTGCGGTATAATTAAATACCGATAAATTGGGAAAAATTTGGAAAATTATAGGAACTACTAAAATGTGGGTGTTTTTATGTGATTTAGGTAAATTATAGATTTTTATAATTTATTATACACTATTTTAGTGCTAATCACCATTAAAAATCAGTAATCACGCATTAAGCTTATTTTGTGCATGACATGCACCATATCATATTACACATTTATACATTTTTGTAACATGGCTTTTCTTTGTTTCATGCATGGTTTGTTTTTAGAAAGAAAAGATAAAGAAAACAAATGAAAAGAAAAGAAAAAGAAAATGAATTAAGAATTGGGTATGGGCAAGAGAGAGAGAGGGTGAGTGGTCAAACTAAGTCATGGCTCTTGTTCCCTCCATTATTTCCTCTTCATTTTCCTCTCCTCACCTCATGCAATGGTTGCTGCCCTCTTCCCTCTTCCCACTACCTCCTCACTTCATCACTTAAAATAACTCAAAACCCCATCTCCATTTCATTAAAAATGTGCACAAGCTCACAACAAGCACTTTGGACCAAGAAGTAATGGATTTTGGAGACTTGGGGCAACTCAAGAAAATTCTTGAGTTGCTAAATGAGATAATTTCTGCACCATTGGGGTAGTTTTTCAATTCCTTAAGCATCCATACATGTTTAGTATCGATATTGTGTAGTTTGGCGAACTTTGAAAATTCTAAGTTAAGCTCAGGGTTTTGATTTGAATCCAAAGGTGAAATTGTGGCTTAGTAATGACCTTAGACCCCTGTAGGGATTGCATAGTAGGCTAAACCATAGAATAAAACCCTACAACACGAAACCAGAAACTTAGATACACTATTTTTCTGGGAATTGTGAAGGGAATTTGATATCTGCTAACACCCGGGGACACGGATTTATTTTGCAAACACTGTGAGTCATGTAGGCACCCTGGTAGCTACCCTAAAGACCAGAGCCTAAACCCTTACACCCAGGCCGCAGATTTAATCCCTCTGGCTGCAATTTGTGGCCAGGATAGGGGAAAATTGATTCTTGTTGGTTCCAAGGCTTCATCTCTTGTAAACTAGACCCTTTATGTGTGCAACTTTGACCAATTTGACCTAGGGTAAAATCTGGGACCACTTTCTTGAGTTGCTGCATTGTTTTACGGCTTCGTTTTAACTTGGATTTTGGTATTTTGGTTTTGACTCGGTCGATTCATGTTTATACGTCAATCGTCGAGAGTTGTTGGTTATTGTTGTATGTGTAGTCCGTAGGTTCTAACCTATAGGCTTTTAGAGTGTCGTTTTGGTTTTGAATTGGATGTTAATGCGACACGATGTGTTTTGATATGTAGGTACCCCTACCTGTACTTCGAGATGACGAGGATTAGCATGGAGTCATCGACTCAAGCAAGCGAAGATCAATGTGAGTAGATATATATCTATGGGGGAAGTCGGGTGGATGGCGTATAGCAATCCCGCAGTTCGTAGTATAGAATATGATATTCGTTATATATATGATATATATATGTGTATTGCAAGATTATTTGTCGATCAAGATGGTTTATAGGTTTACATGTTATAGTTTAGTTTAATTAGGAGTAGCTTGTTTAGCTTTCTAGTCGCGAAACCCTAGAGTGAGATTACACCCACACACGCACACAGACATGCATTCATTTTATACTTGTGCGTATATGGAGATATGTATATACACACACACACATAGGTATGGGACTATGTATATATATATATATATATATATATATATATATATATATATATATATACGTATACATATACATGGATTATGAGGATAGTATATGATACTTGGAGAAGAGTCGATGAGTTTGGGATTAAGGCCAAGAGATCGGTGATGTGACATGGTTCGTATTTGAGATACAACAGGATGTTTAGTGGGTCTTTAGGCGTGGTGTTTTCATACACACGCATATATATATATATATATATATATATTATGTAGATGGTATCAGTATTGTACTAGACGTAGATCAGTACCCCAGATCATGATATATGATAAAAAGGATACCAGATGAATAAGGTGATAAATGTGATATTGATCCGTACCCGGATTTGGGATGCCTCATGTTATATATATTTTGTATCATATGTGATACTATTGAGGCGTGATCACCGACTATTATATATATATATTTATATATTTATCGACTCAGATTTAGGTGGTTTCCGTACCTTTTCGATCAGTCTGTTAGTTAGACTTGTAGTTTACTTAGTAGATATTAGATTAGACCCGAGTTATACATATTTCAAAACTAACGAATCGTGAATATTTAAAAGACAGGCCAAGGGATGCTACGGATATTTCAAAGGACGTACCTTTTCTTAAAAGCACCGTAGCCCCTATTTTCTAAACACCACGATTCGTATTATTTCAAACGGCAAAATTGTATGACTCGTTTATATTATTGCATATTCCTTATTGCTGCGTTTATTACTCATTTTCTGAACATTCATGATTGTTCATATCGCATTGCATGCTTATACTGTGCTTTTATTATTATTATGAGACCATGCTGTCAGGACACCAGCACCATTACCGATGATGCGTATGTTCCACGTACACTTGCTTGCCGGCTCACACACATAATCATCGGTAATTGCCATGTCACGTACACATTAAAAAATACTAGTCATTAGTACAAATTGTTAGCTGATAGTTTTAACATGGTATTAGTGTACTTGCTTTTATCTGATAGCTTAGATATTGCATTTATTACTGTGATTTGCATGCATATTTACATACTCATTGTCATGCATTTTTAGGGCCAGTCCGGATTGCCCGAGCCCAATACATGTTTCATTCATTGTTTATTTAATCTCGAGATTCAGATTTTCTATGGGATTTATGGGTTTGGCGAAACCGCAAGATTTTAGAAATTTATTATCATTTTAAATGGAAGTTGCGGTTTTTTCATGATATGATTTGAGATATGTCCAGCATGAGTTTTCTGGGCTCTTGAGCGATATCTTACACCCAATTCGAGGAGGAGGAGGAACCGTCTGTTGGTGCATGGTGGACCCGGTGTGGTACTCCAGAGCGAGAAGGTCGCAGATGATGGCGTTGAGTCTGGCAGGGGAACACTACCGACCAGTGATTATATTGTGACTCGTCGGATATCCGGAGGATACCGATCGGAGTTTGGGCCAGTCCAGTTAGCCGGTGCCTAGGGTCCAGTCCGGATAGCCGGAGTCCCAGATACTGAGATATATTTTGTGTCGATGCTAGACACTGATTTATGTTTATTTCATTGATGATATTTTGATTTATATACAGATATCTCACTGAGATAAGAAAATAGTTTTATCATTTAGATGTATTCTGTTTCTATGCATTCACACCTCATACATATGATATATTGCTACCTGAGGCACTAACACGAGCACATGGGATTACACTTTTGTATAGATGTTTACCCTTGCCACCTTTTCATGCTTCATACTTTATCATTTGTGGATGTATTTTACCGATCGTATTGACTTAGGATTGAGTCATACATACGATTTCTGCTCTGTGATGTATTCTACTCAAGAGTTGGCAACTCACCCCCGTTGTGCCATAGTTTCTTGCAGGTCTTGCCGTACAGGTTTCATTGCGGCTTTTTTGCACACTGCTTCCATTCCGGGTGATTGCTTTGGTAGGTGGGTTCACTCGCATCGTGACCACCCTTGTATTTTATTTTCATTGTTGTATCTAGAAACTCCATCAACCAGACTTGTATTATTTATAGACTTAGAAGACCAGTTGTATATTATTTCGACTGTAGAGTCGCGCTTGTATTATTATGGTTTTTTTGTTGATTTGAGTTTCTTTTGAGTTTGATCCTCGCCCTTGGCGTTGTATATTATATTGCTTGCGTGGTTGTGACCGTCAATTGACGAAGAGCTAGCTCCCGTTTGGGGATGCCTTTTTATCATTTCGTATACTATTCATGTTGTACCCTATTTGGGGTCAGTATTTTCAAAGGAAACTCTGCCGAAATTTTCAGAAAAGACTTGATGTTTTTAAAACGCATAATTCGGCTTATTCTATTAAAACTACTTACTTTAAAATAAGTTTTCCTTCAATTATGATATAAAATGGTTTTATTTTTCTGGGATTTTTGCTTACTTGAATTAGGTGGGGTCCTATAGACTTCATATGATTCAAGTGCCAGTCACGTGCCATTTCGGGTCGTGACAATCTCAGATCGCAGTGCATCCAGCCATTCCACAGAGTCCCCAATCTTGATGGACTACCTGAACCTAGTTGGGTCATCATCTACCATGATGCAATTCTTGCCCCTACTGTCACCGAGAAAACCGTAGTATCTCTCAAGTGGGCAAGGAACCCTACCAGATTCGCGGATAGGCTGAGGTTTATTAGAAACTATTGAATCTTTTGGTTCCACTAAATATTCAGTTCTAGTTTGTATAGCTGGAACTCCTTCCAGTTCTACCTCATGACCACTAATTTGTTTTTCAAGAAATTCCTTTTTCTAAAAAAAGTGGCATGTTGAGAAACAAAACATCTTTTGTTTCTCGGTTTGGTAGAAGATATTCCCTCGCAAATGTTTGGGATATCCAACAAACTTACAAAACTGACCTTGCCTCGAGTTTGTCTGGATTTTGTCTTTCAATATAGGCCGGACAACCCCATATCTTAACTCGTTTAAGACATGGTTTCTTCCCATACCATATCACATATAGAGTGGTAGGCACTGATTTGGTCAGAGCCCTGTTCAATAGCTATGCAGCTTCTCAAGTGCATAACTAGAAAAGGAAACAGGTGTAAGTCTATGTTACCCACCCCGAGGCGGAAAGAGTAAAAATTAAATTTTTATCACAAGGAAACATAGACTAACCATGAAGGATCTTTGCTAAACAAAAACTAGCAAACTTACAAGAAGCTTTAACTACTAGGTTAAGAGGTTATACCAAAAGCTTGAACTCCTTCTCTTCTTGTGTTGCTTCCTTTTCTTGTGAGCTCCTTTGAGTGGTGTAGACGGCTCCTCCTCTTCGTCTTCTCTTTGCCGAAGAAAGATCCACCCGAAGGCCTCTACCTTAGGCTCCTACCTCAACAATGAAGTAACTAGAGTGCTTGGCTTGCTAGACTAAGAACCCTAGAGTGAGTAGAGAGGTGTTTTGGTAGTTTAGTCTCAAAATCTTATGATTTTCAACATATGAAACACTTAATCTTTGAGAGAGAGGAAGAAGGAGAGCAAACCATGAGAGAGAAAGCTCATGAGAGAATGAGAGAACAAAGCTATCATATTAGAGATATATGATAATAATAACAATAATTAAGGAAATTGTGATGGTGAATTGAGTTGACCACTATTATTTCATATTTAATGCTAAGCATGCTTCAATAAGCATCTTATGCTTAACAAATACAAAAAGAAAAATATCTAGGTCAAAATAAGTCAACAAGTCAAATGGTCAAACCAATTCTAACCATGATACGATTAAACTTAATTAATATTATTAATCATATTTCTCAATCTCATTAGGGTTTTGATCAATTCAATGGTCAAAAACCCTAATAAGGTGTCTCCCTCTCCGCCTCTGTCAACTGTACATACGTACCCGCATTCGTGTTCCGAAGAAACACGAATACAACGAGACAAGACCAATCCCAAAACAAATACTAGGATCTGGATTAAACCAAAGCCCACTAGTAATAACTCCCCGGACACCAAACGTGCATAAGTGCGCGTATGTGAATGAACCCCGTCGCAAAACCACACGACCTCTACTTTGTTTCGCCCAAAGGTGAACAACCCTCTTTGTGGGACTCTAAAGACTCGACACTACGATGGTAGTGGGTTTAACCACAGGCCGCAAGCGGTACTGGCTGTACGTAACGGTCCCCAGGTAGATGCCGATAAGAAGACCGATGAGGTGAACCCATCTGAACTCCTACTGAGCCTGAATGTGACAATCTTCGTACAGACTGGTCTGTTCGTCTGAGAGTATCGCATGTCGGGCCTGGGGGGGTTGGTAAACGTCAGACCCCGAATAGCGGTACAAGTCATGTAGGAGTGTAGCCCAGAACACCATGAGAAACTACTGGAAACACTACCAATAAATCTCGCTTGCCCTGGCCAGGGACTTTGTGTAATGGCTCTCCTAGACACAGCGCGATATCAACTCCCAATACCGGGAGAGACGAATCCTGTCTAACCGTCACTGCCTCCAAGTGCTTCGGGACTGCACCCAACTACTACCTGTTTGCACGACTCAATAGAGCCGTGGTAGGATAGTAATCTAAGAATAGTGGGAACAAACTCGAGGCGAAGTGACAGTGTCAAGTCAACGGACTAAGCTGTACTCATGTCACCTGGGAACTGATAACTGACGATAGGTATAATACCAACCAACAGTTCCCAGCGAGTCCTGTCCAGTGTACTCGTAACCTAACGAGCACCTGCATACTATCTCTAGTACGACGTACTGATGGCTGTGGGACAGACTATCTCCCCTCCTGGGATGAGAAGTGTATACACTAGTCTACTCTGGAGTATCGATGCCCTGTCTCGATAATCCTACGACCAGGGACCTGTATAAGGATGTGCTTGTAGACTACCCAGCCTACACTAGTGTGACTGCCATTAAAACGCTGGTAGTCAAGCAAAGATCCTAAGGGCTCTATCTGTAGGGTTACTAGGCACTCTTACAAGGGTCTATAAGGCATCAACCATGCCCGATTTAAAATTTAGACGTGCCGAACAACCCAAAGTAAGGATCTTTGCTAGATAATTAGGGTTAAACATGCAAGTAAACATCTTTACAAATGAGAGAGAGGGATTACAACCTTTGTAGTCCGCTCCTTCGCGTCATAAGCTCTGAGTAGAAGTCCCTTCGCCGCGATCCATGATTTCCCGGACTCAAGAGAGGCTCCACAACCCGAATGATCCATGCTTGCTTGTAGTCTTCCTTTTCAAAGATGATCTACCTTGAAGTTTCTTTAACTCAACCTCTCACTCACTAATGAGGTGAACACCCTAATCTAATTGGCTAGATTAGATGAGGATGATGAAGTTGGATTTATGCTCTCTTTTATTATCGAATTGTCACACAAATCCATCACGAAATAAAAACCTAGAAAGCATTTGTGAGCTCAAGGAAGAAGAAGAAGAATGAATATCCTTTTGTGATGAATAATGAAAATGTTATTATAATTACAAATGCAACCATGGTTAATGATGAAGAGGCTCACCATTGTAGAGAGTTTACTAGGGTTAAGGGTTTGGGTTGGGTCAAAGAATATCTCACAAAATATCAACACATAATATCTTAGCTTAAAACAAAACAAAAGCTTCTAGAAGGTTCATGAAAGAGCTAACCCAAATCAAACCCTAACCATGTTTAATCTTAACTAATCATGTTGCATTAGTAATCATAACATGTTACAATATTATATATCACATATATAATATATTTTTGTAACAAAAGAAAATAATACAATTAACATATATCGCATATATATCAATGTATTACCCGGTGAGAAAATGAATCAATAAAGCGAGCCAATCTTAGATAATGTAATATAATATATCACATATATAATTATACATTAAATTATCGAATCAACAATCGATCCGACAATCCGGCTATATCGAATATAACCGACTAATATATCATGTACCGATTCATCGAATCAACACTTGATCCGATGACCCGGCTCATATCAAAATATCGCGAGAATATAATACGGTATCTCATATCGTATTATCCTCGGTCTTGCACATATCACATATGTGCTCCTACTCCGTTTTTCCTGAGTCAAGAAACTGTTAGGTCCACGTTACCTCTCCCGGTACTTTCGGGTTAGCGGAAACGGTAAATCAAAATTTTTTCTAAGCTTTGTAACATGGACCGTAAAAGCCGGATCTTTGCTAAACTATAAACTAGCAACCTAACAAGAGATGTATCTACTCGGTTAGGGGTTATACCTCAACTTGAACTCCTTCTCTTCTTGTTGTTGTTCTTCTTTGAAGTTTTTCTCTTCTTGTTGTTCTTCTCATTGCTTGCTCAATGGTTGATCCGGACTTCAGTCACCTCCGCGGCCTCCTTGAGTCGAAGACGATCCACCCGAGAGATGTACACCGAGCTCCACCTCAAGCCGAGGTAACTAGGGCAAGGAGATAGCTAATCTAGAAGCCCTAGGTTGTGTAGAGAAGATGTATGGATGTGTTTGTCAAGTAGAAACCTTTTTCTCTCAACACATGAGATCAAAGGAGAAATCAAGAGGAGGAAGAAGAAGGAGGTTTTCTTGCAACCATGGAGCTTCTCTTTTCAAGAGAGAGAAAGAGAATAATATTATGATAAGCTTAACCAAGAGAAAAGCTAACCATGGTTGCAATAATGCAAAAACAACATCATTACTAATTCCATCAAGATAAAGTTGATGGCTACAATTGAAATGACCATTATCATAATCCAAAAGAAAATGTAAAAGAAAAGAAGAGTGTGGAAACCTCTTGAAAGTCAATGGTCAACCAGGTCAACCGGTCAACAAAGTCAAGAGGGGTCAACGGGGTCAAATGGTCAATGCAATTAGCCATCAAAAGATTATCACTAATAGGATTAGTAAATGATGTTCGCTGCTCATAATGGTTTTGACCAAACGAACTGTCAAAACCCTAATGAGCCTGCCACATAATGGTTTTGGCCGAACCAACTGCCAAAACCCTAATGAGGCACCTCCTCCTTCATTGCTCCAGAAAACTGTGCATACACACCTGCATCCGTATTCCGTAGAATGCGGATGCACAGAAGACAAAACAAATCCATCCATGCAATACTAGGATCCGGCTTAAACCAAAGCCCACTAGTATTGCCTGCCCGAACACCACACGCACACAAGTGTACGTAAGTGATCGCAGCCCTGCCGTAAAACCATACGGCCTCTACACGTTTCGCTCAGTGCAGGGAAACTCTCTGTGTGGGACTCTAAAGACTCGACACTACGCTGGCAGTGGGTTTAACCACAGACCGCAAGCGGCACTAGCTGTACGTAACGGTCCCCAGGTAGATGTCGATAAGAAGGCCGATGAGGTAAACCCATCCGAACTCCTACTGAGCCTATATGTGACAATCTCCGTACAGTCCGGTCTGTTCGTCTGATACATCGCATGGCGGGCCTAGGGGGGTGGTAAACGTCAGTCCCCTAATAGCGGTACAAGTCGTGTCGGAGTGAAGCCCAATACACCCTGAGATAACACTGGAAACCTACCAGTATATCTCGCTTGCCCTGGCCAGGGACTACTCGTGTAAAGGCTCTCCTAGACACAGCGCGATGTCAACCCCCAATACCGGGAGAGACGAATCTTGTCTAACCGTCACTGCCTCCAAGTGCTTCGGGACTGCTCCCAACTACTACCTGTTTGCACGACTCAGTAGAGCCGTGGTAGGGTAGCAATCAAAGAACAGTGGGAACACACTCGAGGCGAAGTGGCAGTGTCAAGTCAGCGGACTAAGCTGTACTCATGTCACCTGGGAACTGATAACTGACGATAGGTATAATACCAACCATCAGTTCCCGACGAGTCCTGTCCAGTGTACTCGTAACCTAACGAGCACCCGCATACTATCTCAAGTACGACGTACTGACGGCTGTGGGACAGACCGTCTCCCGTGCTGGGATGAGAAGCGCATACGCTAGTCTACTCTGGAGTATCGATGCCCTATCTCGATACTCCCACGACTAGGGACGTGTATAAGGATGTGCTTGTAGATTACCCAGCCCCCACGAGTGTGATCGCCATCACAACGCCGGTAATCAAGCAAAGATCCTAAGGGCTCTACTAATGCGTATAGGTGACATAATAAATAAACACACATGTACACATTAAAGCAGAGACAAACCAAGTAGCATACTACTATATTGAGAAAGATTGTCTGTACAACTGTGAATATCCCAAGCTTCCATCAAGTAATATACATACTAGTATGATACAGTAATGGCCTCTAGGGCATATACACCAACAATCTCCCACTTGCACTAAGGCCATGTACTGGCGTATCGAAGACCTATCATCTCGATCAGCCGCTCGAACTGAGTCTGGGGTAAAGCCTTCGTGAATGGGTCCGCAGTGTTGTCCTTTGTGTCCACTCTCCGCACCTCGATCTCCTGTCGATCAATGATCTCCCTGATCAGGTGATACCGCCTTAAGATGTGCCTGGATTTCTGATGGGACCTTGGTTCCTTCGCTAAAGCTATAGCCCCATTGTTATCGCAATACAAAGGTATTGGGTCAACAATGGACGGAACCACCTGAAGTTCACTAATGAACTTCTTAATCCAGACCGCCTCTTTTGCGGCATCGCTTGCAGCAATGTATTCAGCCTCCATCGTCGAGTCTGCGACGGTATCCTGCTTGGAACTCCTCCAACATACCGCCCCTCCGTTAAGGGTAAACACAAAACCCGAGACAGACTTGCTGTCATCTTTGTCATTCTGGAAGCTTGAATCGGTAAAGGACTCGACCCTGAGGTCTCCATTACCGTAAACCAGGAACATCTCCTTAGTCCTTCTCAGGTACTTGAGAATGTTCTTCACTGCTGTCCAGTGGTCCTCCCCTGGGTCTGACTGATACCGGCTTACCGCGCTCAACTCGTAAGCTACATCTGGTCTTGTACATAGCATCGCATACATTATAGATCCTACCGCCGAAGCGTAGGGTATAGTGCTCATGCGAACCCTCTCCTCGTCGGTCTTAGGAGACATCTTCTTGGAGAGGGTAATTCCGTGCAATGCGGGTATGTTACCGTGCTTGGAATCCTCCATACTAAATCTCTTTAGTACGGTCTCTATGTACCTGGACTGCGAAAGTCCCAATAGTTTCTTGGATCTATCTCTATAGATCTTGATCCCCAGAATGGACGAGGCATCACCCAGGTCCTTCATGGAGAACCTTTGTGACAAAAACAGCTTGACCGATTGTAGCATAGGAATGTCATTTCCTATCAGAAGAATGTCGTCCACGTACAAGACTAGGAATACGACAGTTCGTCCTACAATCTTCTTATAAACACAGGGTTCATCTTCGTTCTTGATGAAATCAAATTCCTTGATTGCCTCATCAAAACAGATGTTCCAGCTCCGCGATGCCTGCTTTAATCCATAAATGGATTTAAGCAACTTGCACACCTTTCCGCTGCTCCCACTGTCTACGAAACCTTCTGGTTGATCCATGTAAACGCACTCTTCCAAACAACCGTTTAGGAAAGCCGTTTTAACATCCATCTGCCAGATCTCATAGTCATGGAATGCAGCAATGGCAAGTAGGATCCGAATGGATTTGAGCATAGCCACCGGAGAAAAAGTTTCGTCATAGTCCAAACCAGGTCTTTGACGGAAACCTTTTGCAACGAGTCTAGCTTTATAGGTTTCCACCTGCCCATCTACACCAAGTTTCCTTTTGTAGATCCATTTGCATCCAACGGGTTTTACCCCAGGTGGAGCAATATCCAAGGTCCACACTTTATTGGCGTACATGGACTCCATTTCGGATTGCATTGCTTCCTGCCACTTATCAGAGTCCCTACTGATAATGGCCTGCCTGAAACTGGTAGGGTCATCTTCTTCCAAGATGCAATCCTCTCGATCCCCGTCTATGAGAAAACCGTAGTATCTCTCGGGCGGATGAGAAATCCTACCAGATCTGCGGAGTGGCTGAGGTTCGTTTGGGGTCACTGAACTTTCTGGTTCTGCTAAATCCTCAGTTTGATTTTGTGGATCAGATATTTCATCCAGTTCTACCGTGCTCCCACTTATTTCTTTTGCAAGAAATTGCCACTCTAAAAAGGTGGCGCGGCGAGCAACGAACACCTTCTGTTCCTCAGTGTGGTAGAACAGATATCCCAGAGAATTTCTAGGATATCCCACAAACTTACATAAAACTGACCGTGCCTCAAGCTTGTCTGGTTTTTGTACTTTTACATTGGCCGGACAGCCCCATATCTTAATTCGTTCTAGATATGGTTTCTTACCACTCCATATTTCATATGGAGTCTTAGGCACGGATTTAGACGGAACCTGATTCAGCAAGTATGCCGCTGTCTCTAGCGCAAGTCCCCAGAATGAAAGAGGTAACTCAGCATCACTCATCATGGATCGAACCATATCCAATAGGGTATGATTCCTTCTCTCCGACACACCGTTGTGCTGTGGTGTATAAGGAGGAGTGAGCTGAGAGAGAATACCATTCTCTTTTAAGTAATCTCGGAATTCCGTGCTTAAGTACTCCCCTCCTCTATCAGACCGGAGGATCTTGATACTTTTGCCTGTCTGGTTCTCTACTTCGTTTCTGAATTCCTTGAATTTCTCAAAAGTTTCAGATTTGTGTTTCATCAGATACACATATCCGAACCTAGAGAGATCGTCAGTGAATGTGATGAAGTACGAGAACCCACCCCTTGCATGTATAGACATCGGACCACACACATCACTGTATATGAGTCCCAAGAGCTCTCTTGCTCTTTCTCCATGTCCGGTGAACGGAGATTTGGTCATCTTCTCTTTGAGACAAGACTGACAAGTTTCATAAGATGAAAACTCGAACGCATTCAAGAGTCCATCTTTATGCAACTTACTCAGTCTTTTCTCTCCAATATGACCAAGTCTACAATGCCACAAGTAGGATTCATTCGTATCTGAATTCTTCCTCTTGCGTGTGTTATGTATATTGAGAACTGTATTCTGATTTAGAACGTAGATACCATTAAACAGTGTACCCTCTGCAACCAGTACCTTATCAAGGTAAATGTTCATGATATTCTTTTCAAGAACAAACTTATATCTATCTTTATCGAGTAAAGAAACTGATATGATGTTGCAAACCATGGAGGGTACATAGTAGCAATCGTTCAAAATCATAGTCTTGCCATTTGGCAATACTAGGTGATATTCACCGACGGCTGCCGCATTAACTTGTGCTCCGTTCGCTACTCTGAGCGACATATCACCCGGTGCAACTTTCCTACTTTTTCTCAGTCCTTGCAATAAATTACAGATATGAGATTCTGATCCGGTATCAAGTACCCAGGAGGTAGGGCTGACCGTAAAACAGTTCTCAATTACAAGAACACCTGAAGTAGATGCAAAACCATGCTTCTTCTTCAACTGGGTATCCTGGAAATCCAAACTTTCCTCTTTCCCATTCTCATACTTATGACTGTTGTCACAAGTTAGAGCTGAACCAACTTTCCCCAGTCCCGAATAAGAATTCGGTTCGGTCAAGCGATACATTTTATTATCTTGATTAGGGCGTGAAAAGGTTGCTGCCTGGAGAGAGAGAAAAGAAACACTCAGCGTATGCTCTTGCAAGATTAGATTGGTTTATTAATTTATCTAACCAGGATGTCTCCCACTGTTTCCTCAAATTCTTCTTAAAACCTTTTAAAAGAAGAACTAGCCGGGTTTTAATTCACGTCACAATACTTGCTTAACCTTTCAGCCAGGCTAGTGTCGGTACTTCGAGGGAGGTTTTCCAACGCTTTCGCGAAGTTCCTTAATTAAATAACCTCTTTTCCCTGGGGGCGTAACCCCGCTAACACCTTTCTAGACACCTACTAGGTTTATAGCATTGATCGTTAAGTGAAATAATCTCCCGAGAGTTATCCAACTCATCAGTGGGATCGGGATCCAACCATCATTGTGTGATGACCTAGATGGAATCCACTCTAGTCACCACACTCCAGAAGGTATGCTAAATCTGCAAGTTTCAGTACTTTTGAAACTCCCGATGTGGTTTTTGCCCCTAACGATTCATGACCTTGACAATGCCAACATATCATGAACTGTTAGTCAAGTTCAGCCCGTCATTATCTTGATTAACTTAGACCCACCCGCATAACTCTTGACAATGCCAACATAGCTATGCGACTGTCCTAAATAATCCGAAAAAATAAGGCTGCAAACAAGCAATACTTAGCTACCGATCACTACGCCTTGACAATGCCAAAATACGTAGCTCGAATACTGAGTAGTACTTGTAGGAAATGACGGAGGGCTACGGCTGGGTTTTTGGCGAAAAACCCGTTAACGTAATGAACTTGATATCGTTGAAGGAACCCGATTGCACCTTTTTTGAAAAATACAGTGGCGAAAACTTTTGCTAAAGAGGTCACTCCCTGTGAAGGGATCTCGGCTCTTTCCTCGTCGAGTGAGGTGCTGGGCATTCGTAAGATGAATACCTCGATGCAAAGCAAGAATAATCGACTATAGTGAAGTTATTACCCTGACGCAAAGTTTTGTCCAAGGGGTCACTCCCGGTGAAGGGATCTCGGCCCTTGCCTCGTCGACTGAGGTGCTGGGCATTCATAACCGAATACCTCGATGCAAAACAAAAAGATGAACGTCCTTGTAATAACATCCTTTTGAAAAACTTGTTCCAACAACGTCTTTTAGGTTTATTTTCTTGCATTAGTTCTTTTAATGCGTCCCATCATTTAAATCCTACCATTGCAGAAAACAACCAAAATATGACGTACGCTTATGCCATTCGCATTCGCCACGGGGCCCCGTCATCACCCGTTAGGTTACTTAACTAACGACAGAGCGGGGGCTGGGCTAGCGCGGCTGTAAAACATAAGCAACGCCTAAATAGTTATTATATATAGCAATATAGCAATGATAGTCAATCCAGATCACAGATGAACACTTTGGATATACTAGGAACCCCCAATTCGTTCGAGCCTGCAACGAAAAACGGATTACACGGTCGCGATGAATAGCCAAAACCCCACCCAAGACCCCTACGGGTGCGGCAAACTACCCGCCAAGTACCCGAAGCGAAGCAACCTCCCTCAATACCATGAGTAGGCCACTCGGCACTTCGAGCTACCCGGTAGTTTGTGCACCCCCTCCATCGGTCTATCCTAGGAGCAAAAACAGTAAAAAGAATTATACAATGACGGCTACAACCCCGACCCGGTTGTGCGGCCAAACAAATAATATTACATCAATTTACAAATTTATTACATGAATGAAAGAAAAAGAAACTCTCATCTCACATCCACCCCGGCTATTCATCCGCGACAATCCAACGAGTTCATATACACAAACCATCAACAACAATCACAGATCACAGATATGTATAACCCCGACTAATTGTCATATAGCGATTAGCCGACGTTCAATACATAAGAACATCACAGATATAACCAACATAGTCAAAGTATATTGAAGTTCGGAAAAAATACGGATTTATAGGCCCCCAAAAACAAATTTCTATTCTGGCAAATCTGGGAACATATAATATATCAGAAAAATCCTAAAACCATGTCAGAAACATACTTTACCAAAATCGATGCAGTAACTCTCAAAGTTGGCCGCGGTTCCGCGGCAAGAGCTTGCTCTTGCCGCGGAAGGGCGGCGCTTTGGTTGAGTTACTGTATCGTTTTTGGTGGTTTTCTTCTAAAAAGCCTGAGATAATTTTTGGAATATAACAAATTTTGTTTTGACCAGAAAAATTTTTAACAGAAACTCAGGTTTTTATAACTTGGTTTTTTCGATTTTTCCGTTTCGAACTTCGATACACTTTACTACCAAGCTAGTTTATGTTTAGTTAGGCTCTGATACCACTGTTAGGTCCACGTTACCTCTCCCGGTACTTTCGGGTTAGCGGAAACGGTAAATCAAAATTTTTTCTAAGCTTTGTAACATGGACCGTAAAAGCCGGATCTTTGCTAAACTATAAACTAGCAACCTAACAAGAGATGTATCTACTCGGTTAGGGGTTATACCTCAACTTGAACTCCTTCTCTTCTTGTTGTTGTTCTTCTTTGAAGTTTTTCTCTTCTTGTTGTTCTTCTCATTGCTTGCTCAATGGTTGATCCGGACTTCGGTCACCTCCGTGGCCTCCTTGAGTCGAAGACGATCCACCCGAGAGATGTACACCGAGCTCCACCTCAAGCCGAGGTAACTAGGGCAAGGAGATAGCTAATCTAGAAGCCCTAGGTTGTGTAGAGAAGATGTAAGGATGTGTTTGTCAAGTAGAAACCTTTTTCTCTCAACACATGAGATCAAAGGAGAAATCAAGAGGAGGAAGAAGAAGGAGGTTTTCTTGCAACCATGGAGCTTCTCTTTTCAAGAGAGAGAAAGAGAATAATATTATGATAAGCTTAACCAAGAGAAAAGCTAACCATGGTTGCAATAATGCAAAAACAACATCATTACTAATTCCATCAAGATAAAGTTGATGGCTACAATTGAAATGACCATTATCATAATCCAAAAGAAAATGTAAAAGAAAAGAAGAGTATGGAAACCTCTTGAAAGTCAATGGTCAACCCGGTCAACCGGTCAACAAAGTCAAGAGGGGTCAACGGGGTCAAATGGTCAATGAAATTAGCCATCAAAAGATTATCACTAATAGGATTAGTAAATGATGTTCGCTGCTCATAATGGTTTTGACCAAACGAACTGTCAAAACCCTAATGAGCCTGCCACATAATGGTTTTGGCCGAACCAACTGCCAAAACCCTAATGAGGCACCTCCTCCTTCATTGCTCCAGAAAACTGTGCATACACACCTGCATCCGTATTCCGTAGAATGCGGATGCACAGAAGACAAAACAAATCCATCCATGCAATACTAGAATCCGTCTTAAACCAAAGCCCACTAGTATTGCCTGCCCGAACACCACACGCACACAAGTGTACGTAAGTGATCGCAGCCCTGCCGTAAAACCATACGGCCTCTACACGTTTCGCTCAGTGCAGGGAAACTCTCTGTGTGGGACTCTAAAGACTCGACACTACGCTGGCAGTGGGTTTAACCACAGACCGCAAGCGGCACTAGCTGTACGTAACGGTCCCCAGGTAGATGTCGATAAGAAGGCCGATGAGGTAAACCCATCCGAACTCCTACTGAGCCTGTATGTGACAATCTCCGTACAGTCCGGTCTGTTCGTCTGATACATCGCATGGCGGGCCTAGGGGGGCGGTAAACGTCAGTCCCCTAATAGCGGTACAAGTCGTGTCGGAGTGAAGCCCAATACACCCTGAGATAACACTGGAAACCTACCAGTATATCTCGCTTGCCCTGGCCAGGGACTACTCGTGTAATGGCTCTCCTAGACACAGCGCGATGTCAACCCCCAATACCGGGAGAGACGAATCCTGTCTAACCGTCACTGCCTCCAAGTGCTTCGGGACTGCTCCCAACTACTACCTGTTTGCACGACTCAGTAGAGCCGTGGTAGGGTAGCAATCAAAGAACAGTGGGAACACACTCGAGGCGAAGTGGCAGTTTCAAGTCAACGGACTAAGCTGTACTCATGTCACCTGGGAACTGATAACTGACGATAGGTATAATACCAACCATCAGTTCCCGACGAGTCCTGTCCAGTGTACTCGTAACCTAACGAGCACCCGCATACTATCTCAAGTACGACGTACTGACGGCTGTGGGACAGACCATCTCCCGTGCTGGGATGAGAAGCGCATACGCTAGTCTACTCTGGAGTATCGATGCCCTATCTCGATACTCCCACGACTAGGGACGTGTATAAGGATGTGCTTGTAGATTACCCAGCCCCCATGAGTGTGATCGCCATCACAACGCCGGTAATCAAGCAAAGATCCTAAGGGCTCTACTAATGCGTATAGGTGACATAATAAATAAACACACATGTACACATTAAAGTAGAGACAAACCAAGTAGCATACTACTATATTGAGCAAGATTGTCTGTACAACTGTGAATATCCTAATCTTCCATCAAGTAATATACATACTAGTATGATATAGTAATGGCCTCTAGGGCATATACACCAACAGAAACCTCTGTGTAGGACTCTAAAGAATCGTCAATACACCGGTAGCAGGTGATGATCATATCAAACACCCACAAGCTACAAGCGGTCAGCTAAACGTAACTGCCACCCAGGTATTGAGCAATCAGAAGATCAATAAGCAAGCCTGTACATTCTCCTGTGAATCCAATCAGTAACACTCTCGTACAGTCCGGTCTCTTCGTCTGATATGTTTCATATCTAGTCTAGTGGTGGTATACGTCAGACCCCAGTAACAGATAAGTCGTGTCGATGTGAGGCTCATAACAAGTCGAGAAACTACTTGTAACACTTACCGGTAAATCTCTATATCAGCCCTGGCCAGGGACTTCCAGTTATAGCCAATCGAACACAGCACAACATCAACTCCCTATACCGGGAGCGACGAATCCCCTCCTATCGCTCATTGCCTCCATGTGATTCGGGACTGCACCCAAAAGCCACCGTTTTGCACGCCCTCTTGGATGTGGTAAGGTGGAAATCAAAGCACAGTGGGAATCTCACAAGACTCTATGAGGATCTCGGGTCTACAGACTAACCTGTACCAGTGTCACCAGAGAACTGCCATCTGACGTGAGGTATAATACCATCTGGGAGTTCTCGGCAAGTCCGTCCAGTGTACCCAGTCTCCACTGAGCACCCATACACCATCCTTGATGTCAAACACCGATGGATATGGGAGCATCCATCGCCAATCATATGGGTCAAGATGCGTATACGCTAGTCTACTCTGGTGTATCGATGCCCTATCTCGATACACCCTCGACTAGGAACAGTTATAGGATGTACTCGTCGACTACCCTGGCCCCACTATTATGATCTCATCATAATCCCAGTTGTCGAGTACATATCCTAAGGGTTTTATCGACATGTGAGAGTAAGACAATAAACTAATATAAGTCAACATGTTAAGATAAAGTGAAATCAAATAGCATACTATCATGACGAGCAAGAAAGTCCTCTCTCTATATATCCAAGCATCCATTATAATATACATCATATGTACGACAATGGCCTCTAGGGCATATATATAACTAACAATCTCCCACTTGCACTAAGGCTAGCAGTTGTAGTATCTCTTACCTAGCATCCCGAATAATCTCTCAAACTCTATCTGGGGAATGGCTTTCGTGAGTGGATCCGCAGTGTTGTCCTTCATATCAACTCTCCTGACCTCGATCTCCCGGCGATTAACTATCTCCCTGATCAGGTGATACCGCCTCAGAATATGTCTGGACTTCTGATGGGACCTGGTTTCCTTGGCCAAAGCCACAGCTCCATTGTTATCGCAATACAAAGGTATTGGATGCTCAATGTACGGAACCACACCTAGTTCAGTGATGAGCTTCTTTATCCAGACAGCCTCTTTGGCAGCATCGTTGGCAGCGATGTATTCAGCCTCCATTGTCGAGTCTGCAATGGTATCCTGTTTGGAACTCTTCCAACATACCGCCCCACCATTGAGGGTAAAGACAAATCCTGAGTGCGACTTTGAGTCGTCCTTATAACTTTGGAAGCTCGAATCGGTAAAAGACTCCACCTAGAGTTCTCCGTTACCATACACCAAGAACATCTCCTTAGTCCTTCGTAAGTACTTGAGAATGTTCTTCACAGCTGTCCAGTGACTCTCTCCATGATCTGCTTGATACCGAATCACTACACTTAGTGAGTATGATACATCGGGTCTGGTACATAGCATCACATACATGATAGAGCCTACTGCCGAAGCATAGGGTATCCCTTGCATGCGAGCTCTCTCCAAATCAGTCTTGGGAGACATCTCATTAGAGAGAGTGAGTCCAGAGATCGTGGGTTGGTTCCCACGCTTGGATTCTTCCATACTAAACCTCTTTAGTATGGTGTCAATGTACCTGGATTGAGACAATCCCAGTATCCGTTTAAATCTATCTCTATAGATTATAATTCCCAATATGCAGGAGGCATCACCTAGATCTTTCATTGAGAATCTTTGTGATAAGAAGAGCTTGACTGACTGCAGCATAGGAACATCATTTCCTATTAAGAGTATGTCATCGACGTACAATACGAGGAAGACAACCTTACTTTCTGCAACCTTTTTATATATACAAGGTTCATCTACATTTTTGATGAAGTCAAACTCTTTGACTACAACATCAAAGCAGATGTTCCAACTCCGCGATGCTTGCTTTAATCCATAGATGGATTTAAGCAGTTTTCACACCTTTCCGCTGCTCCCACTATCTACGAAGCCCTCTGGCTGAGTCATGTACACGTACTCTTCTAAATCACCGTTTAGAAAGGCGGTCTTAACATCCATTTGCCAGATTTCGTAGTCAAGGTATGCAGCAATGGCAAGTAAGATCCGGATGGATTTAAGCATAGCCACTGGAGAAAAGGTTTCGTCAAAATCCACACCTGGTCGTTGACGAAAACCCTTTGCAACAAGTCTAGCTTTGAAAGTCTCAAATTTTCCATCTACACCAAATTTCTTTTTAATGATCCATTGGCTCCCAATAGGTTTTACCCCTTCAAGAGAAACTTCTAAATTCCATACTTTGTTGGTGTACATGGATTCCATCTCAGATCGCATTGCATCTAGCCACTTCACAAAGTCACCACTCGTGATGGCTTGCTCGAAACTAGTCGGGTCATCATCTTCCATGATGCAATCCTTGCTCCCACCATCAACGAGGAAACCATAGTATCTCTCAGGTGGATGAGAAACCCTGCTAGATCGTCGGAGAGGATGGGGTTCGTCGGGTACTACTGAATCCTCTGGTTCTAATAAATCATCAGTTATAGTTTGCGGTGCTGGAACCTCTTCCGGCTCTAACTCATCGCCACTAATTCCTTTTACAAGAAATCCCTTTTCTAAAAAGGTGGCATGTTGAGCAACAAACACCTTTTGTTGTTCACTGTGGTAGAATAGATATCTATACGAATTGCTTGGATATCCTACAAACTTACAAAGAACTGATCGTGCCTCGAGCTTGTCCGGATTTTGCTTTTTAACAAAGGCCGGATAACCCCATATCTTAACTCTTTTAAGAGATGGTCTCTTCCCATTCCATATCTCATATGGAGTGGTAGGCACAGATTTAGTTGGAACTCTATTCAATAGGTATATGGCTGTCTCAAGCGCATAACCCCGAGAAGGAAATAGGTAATTCAGTTGTGCTCGTCATAGAGCGCACTATGTCTAATAGGGTGCGATTCCTCCGTTCCGATACACCGTTATGCTATGGTGTATAAGGAGGAGTAAGCTGAGAGAGAATCCCATTCTCTTTTAGATAGTCTAGGAACTCATTGCTCAAGTATTCTCCTCCTCGATAAGATCAAAGAATCTTAATACTTTTGCCCGTTTGGTTCTCTACTTCGTGCTTATATTCTCTGAATTTCTCAAAAGCTTCAGACTTGTGTTTCATTAGGAACACATATCCGAATCTTGAGAGAACGTCAGTGAATGTAATGAAGTAGGAAGAACCGTTCCTGGCATGTGTAGACATGGGACCGCATACATCACTATGTACCAGCCCTAAGAGTTCGGTAACTCTTTCTCCGTGTCCACTAAACGGAGTTTTGGTCATTTTGCCTTTGAGACATGAATTGTTAGTGTATATGCCCTAGAGGCCATTACTGTATCATACTAGTTTGTATATTACTTAATGGAAGCTTGGGATATTCACCTTGTATATACAATCTTGCTCAAAATAGTAGTATGCTACTTGGTTTGTTTCTACTTCAATGTGTACATGTGTTTATTTTAGTATATCGCCTATACACATTAGTGGAGCCCTTAGGATCTTTGCTTGATTACCAGCGTTGTGATGGCAGTCATACTGGTGGGGCTGGGTAATCTATAAGCACATCCTTATGCAGGTCCCTGGTCCAGGACTATCGAGACAGGGCATCGATACTCCGGAGTAGACTAGCGCATGCGCTTCTCATCCCAGTGTGGGAGACGGTCTGTCCCACAGCCGTCGGTACGTCGTACTTGAGAGAGTATGTGGGTGCTCGTTGGGTTACGAGTACACTGGACAGGACTCGTCGGGAACTGACTAGTTGGTATTATGCCTATCGTCAGTTATCAGTTCCCAGGTGACATGAGTACAGCTTAGTCCGCTGACTTGACACTGTCACTTCGCCTCGAGTGTGTTCCCACTGTACTTTGATTACTACCCTACCACGGCTCAAAGGAGTCGTGCAAACAGGTGGTAGTTGGGTGCAGTCCCGAAGCACTTGGAGGCAGTGATGGTTAGACAGGATTCGTCTCTCCCGGTATTGGGGGTTGACATCGCGCTGTGTCTAGGAGAGCCATTACACGAGTAGTCCCTGGCCAGGGCAAACGAGATATACTGGTAGGCTTCCAGTGTTATCTCAGGGTGTTTTGGGCTTCACTCCGACACGACTTGTACCGCTATTGGGGACTGACGTTTACCGCCCCCTAGGCCCGCCATGCGATGTATCAGACGAACAGACCGGACTGTACGGAGAATGTCACATTCAGGCTCAGTAGGAGTTCAGATGGGTTTCGCCTCGTCATTCTTCTTGTCGGCATCTACTTGGGGACCGTTACGCACAGCTAGTGCCGCTTGCGGTCTGTGGTTAAACCCACTGCCAGCGTAGTGTCCAGTCTTTAGAGTCCCACACAGAAAGCTATTCACCTTTAGGCAAAAGAGTAGAGGTCGCATGGTTTTGCGGCAGGTCGCATGGTTTTGCGACAGGGTTCGGTCACATCCGTGCACTTATGCACCTACAGTGTCCGGACAGTTGTCACTAGCGGGCTTTGGTTTAAGCCAGATCCTAGTGTACGTTTTGGGATTGGATTTATCCAGTATGTATTCGTGTTCCTCGGAACGCGGATGTGGGTGTATATGCACAGTTGACGGAGAGACAGAGGCAGAGGATTCTCATTAGGGTTGTTGACCATTGACTGTTGACTATTGACTTTTTGGTCAACCCTAATGAGAATATGATATATGATTAACAATAATATTAATTAAGTATTGTGGTGACATGGTTGTTGAGGGGTTGACTTGTTGACTTTGTTGACCGGTTGACTAGGTTGGACTAGTTGACCATCATGATGACTATGGCTATCATTTCATGGCAAAGACTTTTTACTTGCTTGTTTCTTTTGTGAGAAATGAGTGCATGAAATGATTTAGCCATTTTGACTTGAACCATTTTACACAATACTTGATTATTATTTTTGTGATGATGGTTTTGGATTATGAGAGCAAAATGAGAAAAGTCTTCTTTCATTCTTTCATGCTCATTCTCTCTCTTGTTCTTGAACTCTCATCTTCCTCCTCTTGCTCTCCCTCTCTTGATTCTATGGTTCACTTGTCTCATGAGTTGAGATCCAAGAACCATAGATAAAATCCCATACAAACTCTTCTCTACTCACTCTAGTTCACAAGGTTTGGCAAACCGAGTGAACTAGTTTCTTCAAAGTTCGAAGAAGGAGCCAAAGGTTGAAGCTTTCAGGTGGATCTATCTTCGGCGCAAGGAGACGACGGGGAGAAGCCGATTCGGACGACCATCGAAGCTTGAGAGTTCGAGAAAAAGAAAGGTATAACCCCCTAACCGAGTAGTTAGCAACTCGTAGTTAGGTTGTTCGTTAGATGTTTAACAAAGATCCGGTTTTGAGTCCATGTTACCACCTCTAAGAAAATTGTTTTTTACCAAATTCCGCATGCCCGAAAGTACCAGGAGAGGTAGCATGGACTTACATGAATGGCAGATAATAATTCGAACGGATTCAAATATCCATCTTTATGTAACTTAGCTAGTCGTGTCGCATTGATATGACCAAGTCTACAATGCCACAAGAAGGATTCGTTTATTTCTGAACTTTTCCTTTTGTGTGTGTTTTGTATATTAAGAATTGTATTTTGATTGAGAATGAATATGCCATTATGTAACGAGCCTGATCCAATCAACTTTTGATTTAGGAAGATGTTCATAACATTATCATGTATTACAAGGTGATATTCGCCAACTGCTTTGGCTGCAATATGTGTACCATTTCCTACTGTTACGGAATGATCACCCTTTCCCAGTTCTCTACCTTTACGTAGCCCATGTAACAAATTACATATGTGGGATCCCGATCCGGTATCTAATACCCAGGACGTAAGGTGAACTGAGAAACAGTTCTCAATAACTAACACACCCGAAGAAGATGCATCAACATGCTTGTTCTTCGTTTGGGCGGAATGAGAATCCAGATATTCTCCTGTTTCCTGCTCAGTCTTATAACTCTTATAAGAAAGAGCGGGACCAATGATCCCCTGCTCAGTATAATAAGCGGGTTCAGTCAATACATCCATATTATTATCTTGATTATGGCCTGACATGGTCGCTACCTGGAGAGAGAGAGAAGAAAACACTTTAGCGTATGCTCTTGCATGATTAGATTGGTTATTATCTTATCTAATCAGGATGTCTCCCACTGTTTTTATCAAATTTTCCTTCAAACCCTAAAAAGTAAGATTAGCCGGGATTAATTACACCCTACAATTTCTTCAATTTTTCAGCCAGATCAGTGTCGGTACTTGAGGGAGGTTCCCCATGCTTTCGCCCGGACCTAATTAAAATAAACCTTGTTTTCCCAGAGGCATAACCCCGTTAACACCTTTCTAGACATCTACTTGATCGGCTAATTGACCTGTGTAAAATTCTCCCAGGAGTAACTCTTACTCGCGGTGGGTATCGGGATCCAACTATTTCATAGGAGGTATGCAATCTCATTGCAAATTTCAATACTTGAAATTCCCGATAATGCTTTTGCCCCTAGCAACTTATGACCTTGGCTAAGGTCAACAAATCATAAGTGCTAGCCAAGTTCAACCCGTCATTTCCCGATTGAATTAAACCCACCCGTACGACCCTTGGCTGAGGTCAACAAAGTCGTACGACTACCCTAACTCAATCACATCTCATGTTTTAGCAGATAAATACTAATTAGCTACCGTACACCACGCCTTGGCTAAGGTCAATAAACGCAGCACGAATACTAACTAGTCTCTATCTGAAATGACGGAGGGCTACGCATGTTTTTCAGAAAACCATGAGCGTAATGAACTTGATATCGTTGTAGAAACAAGTGATTTTGAAAAGGAGTGTTTTTGAGGCTTTTTTAGTTTCGCTAAAGAGGTCACTCCCGGTGAAGGGATCTCGGCTCTTTCCCCATTGAATAAGGTGCAGGGTATATCATATATACTGCTTTGCAAAACAAGAACTATAGAAGCTATCAAAAACTAAACCGTGAGTTTGTAGCATCTGCCAGTTTAGCTAAAGAGGTCACCCCCGGTGAAGGGATCTCAGCTCTTTCCTTATCGAATAAGGTGCAGGGTATATCATATATACCATTGTGCAAGGCAAAACTGTAGCTACCCTTTTTATAAATTTTTTGATTCTACAACTTCTTTTAGGTTTCTTTTCTTTTATTAATCTCATTAATAAAACCCATCATCTTATGCTTCCTAAGCATCACAGTAGAAACGAAAGCAGTGATATTTATATATCAGCATATATATATAGTATAAGCATTCGTCTCAGGCAGTAATATGATCTCATCACAGAACATTACAGCAGAAGATAACATATGAAATATTGGATATACTAGGACGTCCGTGTTTTATATCGATCGTGTATAAAACACGGATTCCACGTTCGCGATGAATAGCCAAACCCACATCCCTAGACCCCTACGAGAGCGGCAAGTAACACCGCCAATTCCAGGGTTAGGAGACCCGGTCTCGACTCCCCGAAATGGCCTCCCACTGGACCCTAGAACCCGGTTACTTGTGCTCCCCTCCTTGGGTCTACCTAATGCGGAAAAATAAATAATATACACTGGTGACATCAACCTCATCCCGGAAGTGCCCCAATAAAAGAATATTACATACAAATGAATTTTACATGAATTAAAATATAAACCCTCATCTCATATAAAACTCCCAGCTATTCAGAACACGACGATCCAATACAACATATCACAGCAACACATAATATCTCATATCATCAACATAAGCAAGTATGCGTATCCTGATTGTCGTTGATGTATAGCAACGAAGCCGGCGATACACCACATACTACGCTTACGGTCACAGAAAATAAAGTGTAAACCTACAACATTTGGAATCCATAATCACTTTAGACATCGTAAATCCGAAAGATCACATACTTCGCATTTCATGCCTAACTATATGAATTCCACATATTATATCACATTCCAGATAAATAGGCAATATTAAACTTTCCGATCGAATAATCAAATACCTAAGATTTCTTAAATATCTCAACACTTGAGCGGAGTTCAAAAAAACCCAGAACATGTCACCGCCCCAATGAACCAGCCGTAGAAGGGTCAAACCAACGCCTCACATGTGGCAACGCCAAACTACCACAAACCCAAAGGTTCAGTGGATGTTTTGACGGTCACATAATCGAGTTAAGGTTACGTTCTTCTAGAGGGTCCACAGATATGCTTGCATGTTTTTCCAAAAGTTTTAAAATCAAGAAAAATTCAACACTTGAAAGTTTATCGTGTCGGGAAAAAGTGAGTTATTGATTTCCGTTCGAACATTTTAATACTTTCTAAATTATCCGGAAAACTAAACGAAATTAAACTTTCCAATCGAATCAACGAATACAAAAGATCTCCAGAGAACTCAACACTTGAGCAAGATTAAAAATTCCCAGAAGTATATAGAAATACCTACGGATGCTACTGTGCAAAAAGCTAACCTAATTCTTCTGTACGGCCGCGGAACCGCCGCGCAAGGCATGGTATTGCCGCGGTTCCGCGGCGGTTTAGTGGAATTAGGATGTCGTTTTTCACAGTAACCCTTAGAATTCACTGCTGAATTTTCTGAGTATTTTTAACACAGAAAAAATCACATTTTAAAAAAAATTCCAGAGAGGGGGTCAAAACCGACGTTTCGGGGTTCGATCGGACTTTTAACTTCGTATACATGTCGCCTAATGCTCTAGCTAGGCTCTGATACCACTGTAGGGTTACTAGGCACTCTTACAAGGGTCTATAAGGCATCAACCATGCCCGATTTAAAATTTAGACGTGCCGAACAACCCAAAGCGAGGATCTTTGCTAGATAATTAAGGTTAAACACGCAAGTAAACATCTTTACAACTGAGAGAGAGGGATTACAACCTTTGTAGTCCGCTCCTTCACTTCATAAGCTCTGAGTAAAAGTCCCTTCTCCGCGATCCATGATCTCCCGAACTCAAGAGAGGCTCCACAACTCGAATGATCAATACTTGCTTGTAGTCTTCCTTTTCAAAGATGATCTACCTTGAAGTTTCTTTAACTCAAGTTCTCACTCATTAATGAGGTGAACACCCTAATCTAATTGGCTAGATTAGATGAGGATGATGAAATAGGATTTATGCTCTCTTTTATTATCAAATTCTCACACAAATCCATCACAAAATAAAAACCTAGAAAGCTTTTGTGAGCTCAAGAAAGAAGAAGAAGAATGAATATCTTTTTGTGATGAATAATGAAAATGTTAATATAATTACAAAGGCAACCTTTTTTAAATATGAAGAGGCTAACCATTGTAGAGAGTTTACTAGGGTTAAGGGTTTGGGTTGGGTCAAAGAATATCTCACAAAATATCAACACATAATATCTTAGCTCAAAACAAAATAAAAGCTTCTAGAAGCTTCATGAAAGAGCTAACTCAAATCAAACCCTAACCATGTTTAATCTCCATTAATCATGTTGCATTAGTAATCATAACATGTTACAATATTATATATCATATATATAATATATTTTTGTAACAAAAGAAAATAATACAATTAACATATATCGCATATATATCAATGTATTACCCTGTGAGAAAATGAATCAATAAAGCAAGCCAATATTAGATAATATAATGTAATATATCACATATATAATTATACATTAAATTATCGAATCAACACTTGATCCGACAATCCGGCTATATCGAATATAACCGACTAATATATCATATACTGATTCATCGAATCAACACTTGATCCGATGACCCGGCTCATATAAAAATATCGCGAGAATATAATACGGTATCTCATATCGTATTATCCTCGGTCCTGCACATATCACATATGTGCTCCTATTCCGTTTTGCCTGAGTCAAGAAACATCTGTGTAGGACTCTAAAGAATCGTCAATACGCCGGTAGCAGGTGATGATCATATCAAACACCCACAAGCTGCAAGCGGTCAGCTAAACGTAACAGCCACCCAGGTATTGAGCGATCAGAAGATCAACAAGCAAGCCTGTACATTCTCCTGTGAATCCAATCAATAACACTCCCGTACAGTCCGGTCTCTTCGTCTGATATGTTGCATATCTAGTCTAGGGGTGGTATACGTCAGACCCCAGTAATCGATAAGTCGTGTCGATGTGAGGCTTATAACAGGTCGAGAAACTACTGGTAACACTTACCAGTAAATCTCTATATCAGCCCTGGCCAGGGACTTCCAGTTATAGCCAATCGAACACCGCATAACATCAACTCCCTATACCAGGAGAGACGAATCCCCTCCTATTACTCATTGCCTCCATGTGATTCGGGACTGCACCCAAAAGCCACCGTTTTGCACGCTCTCTTGGACGTGGTAAGGTGGAAATCAAAGCGTAGTGGGAATCTCACAAGACTCTATGACGATCTTGGGTCTACAGACTAACCTATACCAGTGTCACCAGAGAACTGTCATCTGACGTGAGGTATAATACCATCTGGGAGTTCTCGGTGAGTCCGTCCAGTGTACCTAGTCTCCACTGAGCACCCGTACACCATCCTTGATGTCAAACACTGATGGATATGGGATCATCCATCGCCCATCATATGGGTCAAGATGCGTAAACGCTAGTCTACTCTGGTGTATCGATGCCCTGTCTCGATACACCCTCGACTAGTAACAGTTATAGGATGTACTCGTCGACTACCCTGGCCCCACTAGTATGATCTCATCATAGTCCCAGTAGTCGAGTACATATCCTAAGGGCTTTATCAACATGTGAGAGTAAGATAATAAACTAATATAAGTCAACATGTTAAGATAAAGTGAAACCAAATAGCATACTATCATGAAGAGCAAGAAAGTCCTCTCTATATATATCCAAGCATCCATTATAATATACATCATATGCCCAACAATGGTTTCTAGGGCATATATATAACTAACACTATCAATATGTATTAGCGATATGTTAAAAAGAAAAACATACACATATTAAGATAAATACAAACCAAGTAGCATACTACCATATTGAGCAAGAATGTCAATCCGTGTATATATCCCAAGCTTCCAAAATGTAATATACAAACTAGTACTATACAATAATGGCCTCTAGGACATATCACACTAACAATTTCCCACTTGCACTAAGGCCATATGCTGTCATATCGCAAACCTATCATCTCGAATAGCCTCTCGAACTGCGTCTGAGGAATGGCCTTTGTGAATGGATCTGCAGTGTTATCCTCTATAGCAACCCTCCGAACCTCAATCTCCCGGCGATCCACGATCTCCCTGATCAGGTCATACCGCCTCAAGATGTGTCTGGACTTCTGATGGGACCTGGGTTCCTTTGCTAAAGCTATAGCCCCGTTGTTGTCACAATACAGAGGTATTGGATCAACAATGGACGGAACCACCTGAAGTTCTTTTAAGAACTTCCTCATCCAGACGGCTTCTTTTGCGGCATCAGATGTTGCGATATACTCCGCTTCCATCGTCGTGTCAGCAATGGTTTCCTGTTTGGAACTCTTCCAACACACCGCCCCTCCATTGAGAGTAAAGACATAACCCGACATGGATTTGGAGTCATCCTTGTCACTCTAGAAGCTGGAGTCAGCAAAGGCCTCGATCTGGAGGTCTTTTCCGCCGTAAACCAAAAACATATCCTTAGTCCTTCTCAGGTACTTCAGAATGTTCTTTACCGCTATCCAGTGCTTCTCCCCAGGGTTTGACTGATATCGGCTTACTACATTCAGTGCATAAGCTACATCTGGTCTGGTACACAACATCGCATACATTATAGAGCCTACCGCAGAGGTTAGGGTATAATAGACATGCGATCCCTTTCCAAATCAGTCTTAGGAGACATCTCTTTAGAGAGGATGATCCCGTGACAAGCCGGTAAATTACCGCGCTTGGAATTTTCCATACTGAATCTTTTCAGTATGGTGCCGATGTACCTGGACTGTGAAAGTCCTAATATCCTTTTAGACCTATCACGATAGATCCGAATCCCCAAAATGTAAGAGGCATCACCCAGGTCTTTCATGGAGAACCTGTGTGACAAGAACCCTTTGACAGATTGTCGCATAGGAATGTCATTTCCTATCAAGAGAATGTCATCCACGTACAAGACGAGGAATACAAAAGTTCGTGCTACAATCTTACTATAACTGTATGGTTCATCGGGATTTTTGATAAAGTCAAATTCTTTGACCGTCTCATCAAAACAGATGTTCCAACTCCGCGATGCCTGCTTCAGTCCATAAATGGACTTAAGCAACTTGCACACTTTCCCGCTGCTCCCACTCTGAATGAAACCCTCTGGCTGGTCTATATAGACACACTCCTCTAAATTGCCATTTAGAAAAGTGGTTTTTACATCCATCTGCCAAATCTCATAATCATGGAAGGCAGCAATGGCAAGAAGGATCCAAATGGATTTTAGCATAGCCACTGGAGAAAAAGTTTCGTCATAATCCAAACCAGGTCTTTGACAAAAACCCTTTGCAACAAGTCTAGCCTTATAGGTCTCAACCTATCCATCTACAGCAATCTTCCTTTTTAAGATCCATTTGCAGCCTACGGGTTTTACCCCTTCTGGAGCAACGTACAAAGTCCATACTTTGTTGGTGTACATGGACTCCATCTCGGTCCGGATTGCATCCAGCCATTTTACCGACTTAGTGCTCTGAATGGCCTGCTGGAAGCTAGTCGGCTCATCATTATCAATGATGCAATCCTCTCTATCCCCGTCTATAAGAAAACCGTAGTATCTCTCAGGTGGATGAGAAAGCCTACTACTCCTGCGGAGCGGCGCATGAATGTCCTATCCTTTTGAATCTTCTGGTTCTACTAAGCTTTCAGTAATAGCTCGTGGTTCTAGAATTTCTTCCAGTTCTATTGCTCTCCCACTTATCTGATTTTCTAAATATTAAGTATCCAAGAAGCAAGCATGACGAGAAACAAATACCTTTTGTTCCTCTGCGTAATAGAAGAAATATCCCTTAGAATTGTTTGGATATCCCACAAACTTGCACTGTACTGAGCATGTGCCTCGAGTTTGTCCGTATGCTGCTTTTTGACAAAAGCCGGACATCCTCATGTCTTAATGTGTTTAAGATAGGGTTTCTTCCCACTCCATATCTGATGTGGTGTGGTAGGCACTGACTTAGTTAGAACCCGGTTCAAAAGATATGCAGCTGATTCTAGTGTATATCCCCAGAAAGATCGCGGTATCTCAGCGTTACTCATCATGGAACGTACCATATCCAATAGGGTTCGGTTCTGTCTCTCCGATACACCATTGTGTTGAGGTGTGTATGTGTTGGATATATATGCCCTAGAGGCCTACATTGTATAGGATGCTTGGGATAAGTATGTACATGACAGTCTTGCTTGATATGATAGTACGCTATTTGGTTTGTCTTTATCTTAACTTATGATATATTTTACTTGGTGTTTATATATATATATATATATATATATATATATATATATATGTTGATAAAGCCCATAGGGTGTTTGTCTGACTACCGGCGTTGTGATGGCATTCATACTAGTGGGAGCTGGATAGTCAATAGGCACACCCTTAGATGTCCCTGGTCGTAGGAGCATCGAGACTGGGCATTGATACTCCGAAGTAGACTAGTGTATACATATCTAGACCCTGAGGAGGGGCGATGGACTGGTCCCGCAACCATTGGTGGAGTGCACCTAAGATTGTATACAGATGCCCACTGGATGTGAGTACACCGGACAGGACTCGCCGAGAACTGACTGGATGGTATTATACCTAACGTCAGATAGCAGTTTTTAGGTGACATGTGTGCAGATAGTCCGTTGACTTAAAGTCATCATTTGTCTCGTGTGAGTTCCTACTGTGCTTTGATTATTACCCTACCACGGCTCAAAGGAGTCGTGCAAACAGGTTTTAGTTAGGCACAGTCCCGAGCCATGTGGAGGCAGTGAGCGACTGTTAGGGATTCGTCTCTCCCGGTATAGGGAGTTGATATCGCACGGTGATCGGTTGGTCATTACCATACGTCCCTGGCCAGGGCTGATTGAGAATTACTGATGGACTGATCAGTAGATTCTCGGATGGTCTTGAGCCATACCGACACGACTTGTACGGTTATTAGGGGTCTGACGTCCACCAACTCCCTAGACCATACATGCGATACTCTTAGACTAACAGACCGGACTGTGCGGATATTGTCACGGACAGGCTCAGTAGGATTTCGGATAGGTTACCTCATCGGCTTTCTTATCGACAACTACCTGGGGACCGTTACGTACTGCTAATGCCGCTTGCGGTCTGTGGTTAAACCCACTGCCAGCGTAGTAGTCGAGTCTTTAGAGTCCGACACAGAGATTTCCCAAACCCAGGCGAAAAGATATAGAGGTCGTATGGTTTTACGACAAAGGTTCGGACGCATACGTGTTTAAACGCACGTACGACATTCGGACAGTTTTTACTAGCCGGCTTTGGTTTAATCCAGATTCTAGTATCGAGTTATTGGATTTATACAGTCTAAAGTTTTTCCGTGTTTTCATGGATGCGAGGGGCGTTTTCGTAATTTCCGAGAAGCTTCTAGAAGGATGTGATATGAGGGGTTGAGGTGGCTTTTTCATTAATTGCTTTAGTGACTCATTCATATGAATCATCATATCATTAAATGCATCATTAATGCATCATTAATGATCTAATGACTCACATGATGAATCACTCTTCTTGAATAAATGAAGCATGGTGAATAATCATTTAATTGATATTATTTGATAATTCATTATGTATCATATATTCAAGTGAGAAGTTTTTTATTCTCATTATCATCTCCACCTTCTCTCTCCTCAAGCTCTCTCTCCTTCACCAAACCCTAATACTACCACTCATGAGTTGAGAACAAGGATTAGGAAAGATTAAATACTCCATAACCAATCTCTACATCATCTTAGTTCCTTTATTAGCAACTAGAGAAACTAAGTAACCTCAAGTTTAGAGGTTATAGCTTGGATTAGGGTTCTCGGGTGGATCGTCTATCACGGAAAGGAAGCCGAGGAGGACGTGGAGATCCAAGGAGGCCATAGAGATCGTAAAGACGAAGGATTAAAATCGTTTGATATAATCTTTTAACATAGTAGCTTAGAACTCTATGCCTTTTGTTAATTATCGTTTAGCAAAGATCTTCGGTTAGTCGATGTTCGCTTAATAAACAAGATCGTTTTTCATATTTCCGCCTCCCCGCAACTCGTGGGGTGTTGCACATCGACTTACAGTGGTATCAGAGCCTCACCAAACAATAATTAACACACTTGCAAAGTTGAATGAATTTCGAACGGAAAACAAACCGGAAAAAACCCCGATATCATGAAGTTTCTGTCGATTTTAAAATGAAGTCCAAAAATTTTTCAGGGACCTCCAGAATGACCAGCATGAAAATATAAGAACACACAAGAAAAATGGGATCCTGAATCGGCCAAAGCGTTGCGGAACCACGGCCGATCCCACAGATCCGCCGCGGTTCCGCCGCCGATTTGGGGCCGATTCAGACCAGTTTTCTTCTGTGTCTTCTTTGTGATATTTGGGATTTTCTGGTATGATTTTATTTTTGCTCAGGTTTCAGATTTGCAGAGAAGTATTGGAGCAAAATTTAATGTGTTTAATCGATCGAAATTATTCAGTGTTTGCTTGTCTGATTATATCTGTGAATTATATTATGTCTTCGTAAACCTCCTCTAACTGCTAGTATGTCGGTTGGCAGGGGGTTGCACATATCTGTGATGTTATATATAACTGTTTGTGTATATAAACTGTATTGGAATGTTGTGGTGATTAGCCGGGTTTTGTGATGGGTTATTGTATTAATTCATTCGATGTAATTATAATAAGTTGTAATATTATTTTGCGGGGCACATCCAGGTTGCGGTTGTAGCCACCGTTGTATTATTTCTTTTACTGTTTTTGCTCCTAGGGTAGACCCAAGGTGGGGTACACAAACTACCGGGTATTTTGAAGTGTTGAGGTAGACCGCTTCACTTCTGGTACTTGGCGGGTAGTTTGCCGTACCCGTAGGGGTCTGGGATGGCGTAAATGGCTATTCATCACAACTGTGTAATCCGTATTTCGTTGCAGGCTCAAAAGAAACGCGGATTGCTTGCAAATCCAATATTGTTTATCTGTGATCTGGAATGCCTATTATTGCGTCTGACGAATGTACAATATCTATATATGATAGCTATTTAGACGTCACTTATGTTTTACACCCGTGCAAGCCCAGCCCCCGCTCTGTCGTTAGTTAAGTAACCTAACGGGTGATGACGGGACCCAGTGGCGAATGCGGATGGCATAAGAGGACGTTGTATTTTCGTTGTTATCTGTAATGATAGGTTAATTGATGGGACGCATTATTATTAATGCAAAGAAAATAAAACCTAAACTGAATCGTTGGAACAATTTCAAAACCACTCGGTTTTTTTTTTGAAAAAGCAAATTTTAAATGCGGAGCTTAAACCACTCCTTTTAAATAAAAGCTATCTCTGTTCCTTCGATCATATCAAGTTCATTACGTTAACGGTTTTTTGCCAAAAACCAACCGTAACCCTCCGTCGTTTCAGATAGACAACACATCGTATTCATGCTATGCTTGTTGGCCTACGTCAAGGCATAGTGTATGGTAGCAGTGTGTGTGCCTATTTGTTGCATAGATAGATGCATTAGTTTAATACAGACATACACCTTGTTGGCCTACGTCAAGGGCTTGTACGATGTACTTAAATTGATCAGGACAACGACGGGTAGAACTTGACTTGCGTCTTATGACTTGTTGGTCTACGTCAAGATCTATAAGAGCTTGGGGTAAAAATCACATCGGGAGTTTCAAACAAAAAGGAAACTTGCAGATTTAGCATACCTTCTGGAGTGTGGTGACTAGAGTGGCTTCCATCTAGGGCATCATGTAATGATAGTTGGATCTCGATCCCACTGATGAGTAGGATTACTCTCGGGAATTTTTCTCACTTAACAATCAATGCTATAAACCAAGTAGGTGACTAGAAAAGTGTTAGAGGGGCTACGCCTCCAGGGAAAAGAGGTTATTTAATTAAGGAACTTCGCGAAAACGTTGGAAAACCTCCCTCGAAGTACCAACACCAGCCTGGCTGAAAGATTAAGCAAGTATTATGACGTGTGATTAAAACCTTACTAGTTCTTCTTTTAAGGTTTTGAAGAAGGATTTGAGGAAACAGTGGGAGCCATCCTGTTTAGATAAATTAATAAACCAATCTAAACTTGCAAGAGCATATGCTGAGTGTTTTCTTTTCTCTCTCTCTGGCAGCTATCATGACTGGACTAAAACTATTACTTGAAAAAAAATATACTGACCGGGCAGAACTATAAAGATTGGCTAGGGAACGTCAATATTGCACTGACTTATGACAAAGTAGCATATGTTACCACCGCTGTTCCTCCACTTATCCCAGGACCAGATTCCTCAATTGTGGACAGGGAAGTCCGCAAAACCTGGGATCTAGATTGTGAGCGAGCTAAGTGTATCGTGCTGGTGTCCATGAACAATGAACTCCAGAAACAGCACGAGAGTATGGATATTGTATCCATCTTTCTCCATGTCAAAGAATTGTATGGGGAGCACTCCCGTATTGCGAGGTACGAAACCTCAAGGAAACTATTCCAGATGAGGTTAGCTCCAGGATCGCCTGTAGGAGAGCACGTCCTCAAAATGATCATCCTCATTGAGGAACTCGCAAACCTGGGATGCGTGTGATCGCACGCCGATGGCGTGTCGGATGTTCAAGGATTTAAAGTGTAACCGCGATCAGGACGGTGTCGCTTTGCAGCTAGCCGGTTGAGCACGGGTCGGTCCATAGGGAGATGGTGGTATCTTACCTTCTTGTTTTAGACGAGTCAATAAAGAATCTGTGTGAGTTTGATTCTAACCTATGTGTATATCTGCAAGTATAAAGTTGTTAAGAAAAGATACGAGATTGTAAGCTAAGAAATCCGTACTCAAAACCTTTGAGCCGAGTCTTGACCAATTGAAGCTGAGCAATCGGCAACAACGTGGATTAGGGGATTTAAGCGCGGTATTCGAGGAATCCGGCTTATTTACCCTTGTCCTTCCGTTCTTGTCTCTTGCTTTCGCCTCCGACCAAACCGAACGCAACCGGTCGCGGTTAGGAATCACCGTTACCTTGTCAGGGTACGGTGCCTAACGGAGCGCTTGCGTATGGTTTGGGCGGAGTTCAAATGGAAAATAACGGGAAAAGGAATTGGCAAAGAAACGTTAACTTACAATACCGTATGAATTCTTAACAACAACAATAATTACAACATTCACAAAATAAACAAAAGAGAACAAAAAGAAAAGAACAAAGAAAAGAAAAGATACAAGTATTAAAGAGCATGAATAAAATTGCAAGTAATAAAAGCAAGAATGAAAAATGCAAGTAATAAATAAGCAAATAAAAAGAACACGGAAATAGAACCCAAGCCAAGCATGTGCTCAATAGCCAACCCTTAAACTTGCAAGCTCAATGAAGAGGTTGCAAGATCAAGGGAAGGGTAGAGAACGCATGTGAAGTGAAGAACTAGTCCCGTGAGAAAATACGACCCTTGAGATCAATAACTAACTCTTAACCATTCAACCTCAATGAAGAGATTGAATGAGCAAGAGAAAGCAGAAATCTCAAGGGGGAGCAAACTAACAAGAAAGATAAAGAACCCTCATCTTCATTAATCTTCCACTCAAAAGCTCTCACTACAATGTCATGGAGAAAGAATAAAGAAGAGGAAGAAGAAGAACAAAACAACAAAAAAAAAGAGAACAAAGAAAAGCTCCCTTGGTTTGGCTCAGATCTGCTGTATTTATAGGCAGGAGAATGGAGTTCTAGGGCAACCAGCAGACACAATATGAAGTACCCAAACTACCCAGAAAAAACGACAAGGAGTGGGCCCCACCTAGCCGCGGATGCGCGGCCAATACCCCCTATTGGCCGCTCATCCGCGGCCGTACTGGTGAATTGGGTGGTCAAATTTGGTGGCTCTTTCTGGTTTGTCTTTTCCTCGTGTTTGCAATCTTCATATTGCACAGAAGTCTTCAGAATATTTGCAGATTTCAAAGTCCAAGATTACATTATCTTTTCTTTACTTTTGACTTTATCTCTCCCTCGAGCTCCGCGCACCCATTGATTCTTGTGCAGCCCACCTCGTGCTCTGTGCTTGTCCCAGACATGAATGACCACTGTCACATGTCTTGTATCGGGAACCGGTACTTGGCACTGGACGGATATGGATGACCGGAACCCGGCTTTTATCTGCTGTAACAGATGTTCCGTATTTTGCCGTAACTGTGGAGATTTCGTCTTGATTTGCAATATTTGTACTGGAAACCTGTATTCTGCAAACATGTAACAAACACGGATTAAAAGTACCTACCTATAAACACACGAGCGTAAGAATGGGCGGTATAAAATGCAATATTCTGATATGAACAGCGTGCTAGAGAACGATTTGTATATCGACTTGATTTTGCAGTCCCTTCCCCACACCTTCTCTCAGTTCGTGCTGAACTTCAACATGCACGAAATGGAAGCTGATCTTCCAAAACTCCTCAATATGTTGAGGGTAGCAGAGACCTCCTTGAAAAAGGAGAAGACCCCCGTCCTGTATGTTTGCCAATTATCTTCTTCTAAATCTAAAGCGAAAGCTAAAGGGAAGAAGAAGATGAAAGCCACCAAACCGAAAGGTGGGGTCAAGAAGGTGCTGGGAACGAACAAGGCAGGAAGGGTGAAGACAGAAAAGAATGAATGCTTCTATTGACACAAGCAAGGGCACTGGAAGAAAGATTGTCAGGCCTTCAAAACCAAGGACATGAAGCAAGTAGTTGCTTCTACTTCAGGTATGTTTGTAATCGAAAATTGTTTTTCAGTTAACTCTACATCATGGGTACTTGATACCGGTTCTGGTTCTCATATCTGTAATTCATTGCAGGATCTGAGAAATAGTAGAGTGCTGGGAACAGGTGATATGACTCTCCGGATGGGCAATGGAATGCATGTAGATGCAATTGCAATAGGAGAATATCACCTAGGGTTGACTAGTGGACACATTTTGGTGTTGTACAGCTGTTTTTGTATTCCCAGTATGTTGTGTAATATTATATCAGTATCTTTGTTATCAAATGAAGGATATAGTTTTGCGCTTGAAAGAAATGTTATGAACATTCACCTAAATCAAGAACTGATTGGGTATGGCACACTGGAAAACGGCATATACATACTTAATCAACCTCAAATTTTCAATATTCAAAACACGCGTAAAAGAAAGGCTCCAGATTCGAATCAAGCATTCCTATGGCATTGTAGACTTAGTCATATAAATGAAACAAGGTTGACTAAGTTACATATAGATGGATATCTAGATCCGTTTGAATATTCATCATATGCAACTTGTCAATCATGTATCAAAGGAAAAATGACCAAATCTCCGTTCACCAGACACGGAGAAAGAGCCAGTGAACTCTTGGGACTTGTACACAGTGATGTATGTGGTCCGATGTCTACGCATGCACGAAGTGGTCATTCCTACTTCATCACTTTTACTGATGACTTCTCTAGGTATGGACATGTGTTCTTAATGAAGCATAAATCCGAGGCTTTTGAGAAGTTTAAGGAGTATAAAAATGAAGTAGAGAAACAAACTGGTAAAAGCATCAGGACACTTCGATCTGATCGAGGTGGAGAATACTTAAGTACCAGTTTCCTTGAATGCTTAAAAGAGAATGGAATTCTCTCTCAGCTTACTCCACCTTATACACCACAGCATAATGGTGTATCAGAAAGGAGGAATCGCACGCTATTAGATATGGTGCGTTCAATGATGAGTAGTGCTGAGTTGCCACTTTCCTTCTGGAGATTTGCTCTAGAATCAGCCGCATACCTATTGAATAGAGTTCCAACTAAGTCAGTACCTATCACTCCATATGAAATGTGGAGCGGGAAGAGACCATATCTCAAGTATAACAAGATATGGGGGTGTCCTATATATGTTAAAAAGCATAAACCGGACAAGCTCGAGGCACGATCGGTTTTATTCAAGTTTGTAGGATACCCCAAGCATTCAAGGGGGTATATGGTCTACCACACTGAAGAACAAAAGGTGTTTGTCGCTTGTCACATTGTCTTCTTAGAAAGCGAATTTCTTGCAAAAGAAATTAGTGGGAGCGCGGTAGAGTTGGAAGAAATTCCAGAACCTCAAACTGCTACCGATGACTTAGTAGAACCACAGATTTCAATAGAACATGACGAACCAACACCACTCCGCAGATCTAGCAGGCTTTCTCATCCTCCTGAAAGATACTATGGTTTTCTTCTAGATGGGGATCGAGAGGATTGCATCATCGATGATGATGAGCCTACTAGTTTTCAGCAGGCTATTACGAGTAGTGACTCGGTAAAATGGCTGGATGCTATGAGATCCGAAATGGAATCCATGTACACCAATAAAGTATGGACTTTAGAAGTTGCTCCTCCTGGAGTAAAACCAGTTGGATGCAAATGGATCTTCAAAAAGAAGATTGGTGCATTTGGACAAGTGGAAACCTACAAAGCTAGACTCGTAGCAAAAGGTTTTCGTCAAAGACCAGGATTGGACTATGATGAAATCTTTTCACCTGTAGCTATGCTTAAATCCATTCGGATCCTGCTTGCGATTGCTGCCTTCCATGACAATGAAATCTGGCAGATGGACGTAAAAACAGCTTTTCTAAATAGACATTTAGAAGAGAGTGTTTACATGGATCAACCAGAAGGTTTCTTAGACAGTGGGATCAGCGGAAGAGTCTGCAAGTTGCTTAAATCCATTTATAGATTAAAGCAAGCATCGCGGAGTTGGAACATCTGCTTTGATGAGACAGTCATAGAATTTGACTTTATCAAAAATGTAGATGAACCATGCATTTATAGGAAGATTGTAGAAGGAGCGGTAGTCTTCCTCGTTTTATACGTCGACGACATACTACTGATAGGGAATGATATCCCTATGCTACAATCAGTAAAGCTTTTCTTGTCACAGAAATTCTCTATGAAAGACTTGGGAGATGCATCATACATTCTGGGCATTAAGATCTATCGTGATAGATCTAATAGAATGTTGGGACTTTCACAGTCCAGGTATATAGACACTATACTAAAAAGATTTAGTATGGAAGATTCCAAGCGCGGCAATGTGCCCGCTTGTCACGGAATCACCCTCTCCAAAGAGATGTCTCCAAAGACTGATGAAGAGAGGGCTCGCATGAGCATTATACCTTACGCTTCGGCGGTAGGATCAATAATGTATGCGATGTTATGTACCAGACCGGATGTAGCTTGCGCACTTAGTGTGGTAAGCAGGTATCAGTCTGACCCAGGTGAGAAACATTGAATAGCGGTAAAGAACATTCTCAAGTACCTTAGAAGGACAAAGGAGATGTTCTTGATTTACGGTAATGGGGACCTCCAGGTAGAGGCTTTTACCGACTCCGGCTTCCAAAGTGACAAAGATGATTCTAAATCCATTTCGGGTTTTGTGTTTACCCTCAATAGAGGGGCGGTATATTAGACAAGTTCCAAACAGGATACCGTCGAAGACTCAACTATGGAGGCTGAGTATATAGCTGCTAGTGAAGCCGCAAAAGAGGCTGTCTGGATGAGGAAGTTCATTTCTGAACTTCAGGTGGTTCCGTCCATTGCCAATCTAATACCTTTGTATTACGATAACAATGGCGCTGTAGCGTTAGCGAAGGAACCAAGGTCCCATCAGAAATCCAGGAATATCTTAAGGCGGTTTCACCTGATCAGGGAGATCCTGGATCGTCGGGAGATCGAGATACGGAGAGTAGACACAAAAGACAATACGGTAGAACCATTCACCAAGGCCATCCCTCAAGTGCAGTTCGAGAGGCAGTTCGAGAGGCTGTTTGAGATGTTGGGCATGCGGTACGCCAGCAACTGGATCTGGTAGAGACAGTGGGTAATCATTGCACCAATTATAGGCCTTAGTGCAAGTGGGAGATTGTTGGATATATATGCCCTAGAGGCCTACATTGTATAGGATGCTTGGGATATGTATGTACATGACAGTCTTGCTTGATATGATAGTACACTATTTGGTTTGTCTTTATCTTAACGTATGATATATTTTACTTGGTGTTTATATATATATATATATATGTTGATAAAGCCCATAGGGTGTTTGTCTGACTACCGGCGTTGTGATGGCAGTCCTACTAGTGGGAGCTGGATAGTCAATAGGCACACCCTTAGATGACCCTGGTCATAGGAGTATCAAGACTGGGCATTGATACTCCGGAGTAGACTAGTGTATACATATCTAGACCCTGAGGATGGGCGATAGACTGGTCCCGCAGCCATTGGTGGAGTGCACCTAAGATTGTATACAGATGCTCACTGGATGTGAGTACACCGGACAGGACTCACCGAGAACTGACTGGATGGTATTATACCTAACGTCAGATAGCAGTTCTCAGGTAACATGTGTGCAGATAGTCCGTTGACTTAAAGTCATCATTTGTCTCGTGTGAGTTCCCACTGTGCTTTGATTATTACCCTACCACGGCTCAAAGGAGTCGTGCAAACAGGTTTTACTTGGGCACAGTCCCGAGCCATGTGGAGGCAGTGAGTGACTGTTAGGGATTCGTCTCTCCCGGTATAGGGAGTTGATATCGCACGGTGATCGGTTGGTCATTACCATACGTCCCTGGCCAGGGCTGATTGAGAATTACTGATGGACTTATCAGTAGATTCTCGGATGGTCTTGAACCATACCGACACGACTTGTATGGTTATTAAGGGTCTGACGTCCACCACCTCCCTAGACCATACATGCGATACTCTTAGACGAACAGACCGGACTGCGCGGATATTGTCACGGACAGGCTCAGTAGGATTTCGGATGGGTTACCTCATCGGCTTTCTTATCAATAACTACCTGGGGACCGTTACGTACTTCTAGTGCCGCTTGCGGTCTGTGGTTAAACCCACTGCCAGTGTAGTAGTCGAGTCTTTAGAGTCCCACACAGAGATTTTCTAAACCCAGGCGAAAAGATATAGAGGTCGTATGGTTTTACGACAAAGGTTCGGACGCATACGTGTTTAAACGCACGTACGACATTCGGACAGTTTTTACTAGCCGGCTTTGGTTTAAGCCAGATTCTAGTATCGGGTTATTGGATTTATACAGTCTAAAGTTTTTCCGTGTTTTCACGGATGCGAGGGGCATTCTCGTAATTTCCGAGAAGCTTCTAGAAGGATGTGACATGAGGGTTTGAGGTGGCTTTTTCATTAATTGCTTTAGTGACTCATTCATATGAATCATCATATCATTAAATGCATCATTAATGCATCATTAATGATCTAATGACTCACATGATGAATCACTCTTCTTGAATAAATGAATCATGGTGAATAATCATTTAATTGATATTATTTGATAATTCATTATGTATCATATATTCAAGTGAGAAGCTTTTTATTCTCATTATCATCTCCACATTCTCTCTCCTCAAGCTCCTTCTCCTTCACCAAACCCTAATCCTACCACTCATGAGTTGAGAACAAGGATTAGGAAAGACTAAACACTCCATAACCAATCTCTACATCATCTTAGTTCCTTTATTAGCAACTAGAGAAATTAAGTAACCTCAAGTTTAGAGGTTATAGCTTGGATTAGGGTTCTCGGGTGGATCGTCTATCACGGAAAGGAAGCCGAGAAGGACGTGGAGATCCAAGGAGGCCATAGAGATCGTAAAGACGAAGGACTAAAATCATTTGGTATAACCTTTTAACATAGTAGCTTAGAACTCTATGCCTTTTGTTAATTATCGTTTAGCAAAGATCTTCGGTTAGTCGATGTTCGCTTAATAAACAAGATCGTTTTTCATATTTCCGCCTCCCCGCAACTCGTGGGGTGTTGCACATTGACTTACATATACATAGATGGTATCAGATTGTACTAGACGTAGGTCAGTACCCCCAGATCATAATATATGATGAAAAGGATACCATAGGAGAAATTAGATAAATGTGATATTCGACCCGTACCCAGATTTGGGATGCCATACGATGGATTTACCGCACGAGCTATATTGATGATAGATCCGCACCCTTGACTCGAGAATGTCATATTATATAGGGTATCGTATGGGATACTATTGAGACGGGATCACCGACTATTATATATATATATATATATATATATATATATATATATGAATGTATGTATGTATGTATGTATGTATCGACTCAGATTTAGGTGGTTTTTCTTTATCCTTTGATTAGTCTGTTCGCTTAGTCCTGTAGTTACTTGATGTTAGACAAGACTTGAGTCATACCTATTTCAAAACTAACGAATCGTGAGTATTTTAATGACAGGCCAAGGTATTCTACTGTTATTTTCAAAGGATGCATCTTTTCTTAGAAAAACACTGTAGCCCTCATTTTTCTAAAACCCACGATTCGTGTTATTTTAAATGGCAAAACTGTACGACATATATATATTGTTGCATGTTCATTATTGTTGTGTTTATTATTCATCTCCCGCATATTATTGCTGTTCGCATCGCATTTGCATGCTTATATTGTGTTTTCATATGCCATTATTGAGATCATGCTGTCAGGACACCGGCACCATTACCGATGATGCGTATGCTCCACGTACACTTGCTTGCCGGCTCACACACATCATCATTGGTAATTACCATGTCATGTACACTTTAGTGAATATTATTTCATTGACATAGCCTGCTAGCTGATAGTTGCAATATGTTATCGCTTTCATATGCTAGTTTAACTATTACACTCATTGCACGATATTAGATGCATTCATATATTCATTGGTTATGCAGTACTTGGGGTTTTATGCCGATATTCACTATTTACTTACTCTTGATTTTTGGATTTCGGACTTTCATGAGATTTCGGGATTTGGGGGAAAACCGAAAGATTATATATAAACTTCTCTCTCTCTCTATAAAATGGAAGATGCGGTTTTCTCGTGATGTATGTGTCATCCACCATGAGTTTTCATGATTGCTGTTGGACTTCGAGACCCGATTCGAGGAGTATTAGGAACCGTTTCGGGTACATGCTGGACCCGGTATGGTACCCCGGGGCGTGAGAGATTTCATGGAGGATGATGAACCTGGCAGGGGCAGACTGCCTACCGGTGATTGTTTGGCGCGGCGGATATCCGAAGGATACCGCCGTGGTCGTGTGATTTGATGATATGGGCCGATCCGGACAGACGGAGCCTGAGGTATCGAAACACTTTGATATTGAGATATTGGGATTTATGTTTTGTTTCGATGCTAGACACTGGTTATGTTGATTTCATTGATGATACCTCATGTTATATAAACAGAAATCTCACTGAAACAAGAAAACAGTTTCTTCATTTACATGTATTCTGTTTTTATTACATTACATTCATACCTCATACATATGATATATTGCTACCTGAGGCACTGACACGAGCACATGGGATTACACTTATGTATAGATGTTTACCCTTGCCACCTTTTCATGCTTCAGACTTTATCATTTGAAGTTTATATATATTTGATCGTATTGATCTTGGATGAGTCATACATACAATTTCTGCTCGGTGATGTTTTCTACTCACGAGTTGGCAACTCACCCCCGTTGTGCCACAGTTTCTTGAAGGTTTTGCCGTACAGGTTTCGTTACGGCTTTATTGGCACACTGCTTCCATTCTGGGTGATTTGCTTTAGTAGGTGGGTTCACTTGTATCGTGACCCCTATTGTACTTTATTTATTTCATTGTATCTAGTAAACTCCATCAACCAAACTTGTATATTTATTCAGACTTAGAGATCAGTGGTATATTATTTCGACCTTAGAGTCGCGTGTTGTATTATATTATGGGTTTTCATGCTGTTTTTGAGTTTCCTTTCTGTTTGATCCTCGCCCTTCGGCGTTGTATATTATATTGCTTGCGTGATTGTGGTCGTCGATTGACGAAGAGCTAGCTCCCTCTTAGGGATTCCTTTTTATATATTATGTATGTTGTACCCCTTTTGGGGTCAGTATTTACAAAGGAAACTCTACCGAAATTTTCAGAAAAGACTTGATGTTTTAAAAACGCATATTCGGCTTATTTTATCAAAACACTTTCTTTAAAAATGGTTTAGATTTCTGGGATTTTTGGCTTACTTGAATTAGATGGAGCCCTATAGACTTCATATGATTCAAGTGCCAGTCACGTGCCATTTCCGGGTCATGACAAAGTTGGTATCAAAGCGCTAGGTTAACCTTGGTTCGAGTCTATGTTTGACTATGTGGAGCCTAGGGCGTTTGTATAGATACAGAATCTAGGCTTGACCTTACGGAACATTGACTTAGTCGAGGGGGTATTAGACCCGAACTTTCGTTGCGTAGGTTGACCTTGGTTGATGGATTAGGTGACTTAAGGAGAGTGACGTACAGTGTATATGTTCCGCGGCACACTTACGATACGCTACTCCGCTTAAGAATCCTTAGGATGTACATTTCCTTGCACATTATTATATTCATTCATGATTTATCCTCATCGATATTGGTTTGTGGTTTTGCTGCCACGATTATACGGGCCGAGAGATCTACGGCTAGAGTTGCGGTCGGCACGAGCTCATCACGGACAAGGACTGACCATAGCATGATTCCAAGGATATACAATTGCATATAGAGGCATCGTTTTATTGTTTTTTCGCGCCAGGAGCGTTTGATGGATCGCTGTTATGAGATTTCTCGGACGTGCAGATCAGCACCAGAGGATTGAGCCACTGATAAAGGCCAGCCAGAATGTGATGACCATTGATGTATCGCTTATTCATGATGATTGAGGCACTGTTCAGCGTGCAGATGAATGAACCAGTTGTTGTTGCGAACGACGAGATATTTCCCTAGATGTTGGAGCTATTGCAGTACGAGTTGTACTTAGAGATATGACAGAAGGTCGCTAGTCACTCGAGGATGAATGACTAGGACATGTGGTTAATTCGCTTACCCCGATGCGAGGTCATCAGACAGATTGATTCCAGCTAGAGACGACTTCACGCAGGTATGTTGAGCGTCGATAGAGGCGATCGAGTGTCAGAAACCCATATTCCAAGTTTAAAATATTCGGAAAGACATGCAAGCAATTCTATGGACCCTCTAGAAAAATGAAAACCCTAACTCGACATAGTGACCATGTGAAAGCCTTTGAACCTTAGGGTTTGTGGCAGTTCCGTGGTGCCATTAGTGAGGCTTAGCTTTGCCCTTCTACGGCTGGTCCACTAGTGCTGTGGTATGTACTCGATATTATTAAACTGTACCCAAGATGTTGAGCTCTTGGGGTTTATGAGGTTTTGACTAATCGATCGAATGGTTTGACTTCTTTCGGATGCTATGCGATGGAATGCATTGCTTGGGAGACTCCAGATACGAGTATAGCCATCGGAGCACAGTCCATGCAGCCATGAAGAGACGACTCCGAAGCGGTCAACATTAGAGAAAAGTAGAGTAAGAGATTCGCATGAGATTTCCATGAGATGACGTTTCACTCCGCCGACATCAGAGATGTGACACACATACAGAGGCGTTATATATAGATATATCTTCCAGAAGGAGTCGCAATGTGTATGCAGCTGTTCCGGAACCTTAAATTGATATAGTAAAGGGTGATAACCTCTGGACAATGCGGCAGAAACGGGATTTAGGAGAGACTTCGACAGGACCTTCTGGAATATTAAACGAGGAGACTTGGACCCAGGAGTAGTCATATTACGCACATCCAACAGGCCAGAGTTCAACATCGTCGACAAGACATGTTATGAGTGACCACGACAGTTGGCCAGAGATCTTTAGAGGATGTGTTTGAGCGGAACTATTCCACCATACTTGATTTCAGTATTTTAGGCGATTTATTCGCATGATTGAGTTTTGATGACTGAGTTTCATGATATTTGTTTTCGTGCACCATGGTTGCACCTACTGGATATTTATGATTTGTACACAGTTATTGCAATTGATATCGTTTTGTGCCTTGGCTGCACATGTTTATAATTTCATGGATTTCATACAGTTGGGTTGATATTGTGCATGTGGTACACACTCGATTTGGTTTTCTCACTCGGTATAGCTCACATATGCTTGTAGTGCATTGATACGTATTTTGTGCACCACAGTTGCACCTGAGTTCGTGTTGATGTCATCAGAGATATTGATTGTGATTTCATACCTAGGGAATGCATATGATTTGACTTATGCTTTCGGCATAGTTTTCATGCACTTTTAGTATTTTGATTTGCTTTTGTGCACGCTGATGTACATGGTTGTGAGATTATATACCACGGTATACCTAATTTGGATTTGGATTGAAATGTGTTGTATACCGTCGATTTCGATTGTGATATTCGAAATTTGTTTTGTGCACCTTATGCACCTGATTGGATTCTTACGCATATTTGGCGCGCTTGGATTGGATTTTGCGCATGTTCGGCGCTTGATATTGGATTTTGGGATTTCGTGCATGATGGATGCACCTGATTTGGATTTTCGCACATGTTGGGCGTATGATATAAGATGCGATTTTGGAGCATGCCAGATGCACTAAATCAAAATTCTTCACGCATATCAGATGCACCTGAATTTGCTGTCAGGCACACACGTTGCCTCTGACAGGTGTTTCGTGCACACCCATTGCACTTAAATGTTGTTTCTGTGCACATGTATGGAACATTCATGGATTTCGATTTCCGTGAGCACCAGACGCACGTAGCATTCATATGCACATTTTGGGATTGATTTCTTATGGAGCAGTACGTTTTTATGATATTTACTATTGTTTTCGTACTGAGCAGGACTAGTCAGAGGACAGTACCTGGATATATTTTGCATGCATTGATAGTTATCAAAGGGATTTCCAAAAAGGGGAGCTATAGTCTCAGTATTTACCTACGTGTCTGATATGACACGAACCGCTTAAAACAAGGAAACCCTTCTAAATTGTTTTCAAAAAACGGTAGGACGTACATATTAAACAAAAGATATATACATATATGATTATTTTCTTACAATAGACGTCCGCCACTGTGCAGTGTCATGCGCTTCGCATAGCGACTTAAAAGGTTTGGCATGTATTTCTTTCAGATGTTTACACGTATAGTTTTAATATTTACATGTATAGTGTTGATATATATCATGTCGGTTTTCGTATTGGATTTAGACATTGATATCTTCACCATAACTCCGATGATTGCAGGATGCTTGGCGGAGTTTTATTTTTGAGTTATCTGCTCATTGTTCATGCGCATGCATTGCGCTACGATGCGTTTTATGTATTAATAATTTCGGAGCCCCGACGACTTGGACTTTTACTTAAATGTTTTAGTATTTGAAGGGTTTAAATTTAAATTCGGGGACCGAATTTCTTTAAAGGGGGAAGACTGTAACATTTCAGAAAAAATAAAATATTATTTTTGGGAATTTTTATAATTAAATAATAAATATATTGAATATTTTAATAAGGCGGTATAATTAAATACCGATAAATAGGGAAAATTTTGGAAAATTATAGAAATTAGTGAAAACAGGGTGCTTTATTAGATTTAAGAAAATTATGAAATTTTTTGATTTATTTGATACTATTTTAATGCTAATCGCGTTTAAATATCGCTAATCGGGCATTAAGCGTGTTTTATGGACATGACATGCACCATGTCACATTTTAACACTTGTTGCATTCTGTTTCATGGTTATTTCCTCATTCATGCATGGTTGTTGTTTTTATGAAAAGAAAACGAAAGAAAAGAAAAGAAAAAGGAAATCAATAAATAAAGAGGGATGGGCATGATAGAGAGTGAGGTGAGGGGTTCTCTTGACTTTGTCTCACTTCATCATCCTCTTCATTTTCTCCTCTTCTTCAACCATGGTAGCACCTCACTCCCCCTCCACTTCAAACCCTTAAAACACCACTAAAAACTCATCCAAAGTTCATCCCCACTTCATAAAAAGCATGCACAAGCTCACAAGCTACACTTTGGACCAAGAAAGTTTGCATTTTGGGCACTTGGGCAACTCAAGAAAATTCTTGAGTTGCCAAATGAGGTAATTCCTATACCATTTGCATTGTATTTCATTCATATTAGCTTCCATGTTTGATTAGAAGAGTTTTAGTGATGTTTAGTGAGGTTAGGAAATTCCAAGTTAGGGCTTAAGGAAAACTTAAGTTGAGATAGTGTAATTGAGCTTAGTAGTGACCTTAAACCCCCTTTAGTGATATCATATTGGACTGAAACCTGAGATAGAACCCCAAACCCCAAACCTAGAAACCCCGATATCGCGAATTTGTGGAAATTGTGATGGTTTATTGAAATCTACTAACACCCGGGGACTCTAAAAGTTATTTAGCAAAGACTGAGAGCTGTGCAGGCAACCTGGAAGCTAACTTAGAGACCCCAGCCCCTAAACCTTTACTGTGGCTGCAAATTTATACTTTTGGCCCGCAAATTGTGGCCTTGGTACTGCCAAATTGGTTCATGTTTGTTTTGTGGCTTTATCTCCAGTAAACTAGACCCTCCATATGTGCAAAATTGGCTAATTTGACTTAGGGTAAAATCTGGAGTATGTTTTCAAAGTTGCTGCTTTATGTTTTGCGATGTTTATGAATTGGAGTTTTGATATTTGGGTTTGGTATCGATCACATGATGTTTGTACGTCTCTATCGGGTGATTTTTGGTTGATTTGCGTGAGTAGACCATAGGTTTCAACCTATGAGTGATTCGTGTGTCGTTTCGATTTGAGAATTGGATTTTAATGCGATACGGCGTGTTATGATATATAGGTAACCTTACTGGGACTTAAATACGACAAGAAAGTGCGTGGTGACGTCGGCATTGGCTAGTGAAGATCCAGGTGAGTAGATATATATCTACGGGGAAAGTCGGGTGGATGGCGTATAGCACCCCCGCAGTTCGAAGTATAGTATTCTATATATATATTCTATATATATGATTTTGTTTTGTGAAATATGGATATTCATGATAGGTTATAAGGTTCATGGTATAGTGTAATGTAATTATAAGTAACTTAGTTTAGCTCTTAGTCGTGAAACCCTAGATTAGGGATTACACCCACACGCGCACACACACACACTTGCATTCATTTTATTACCTGTGCGTTTATGGGGATATGTATATACACACACACACACACACACATGGGTATGGGACTATATATATACACACACACACACATACATATATATATATATATATATATATACATATACATGGTTTATGAGGATAATACATGATATTTGGAGATGAGTCAATGATATTGAGCTAGATGCCATGAGACCGGTGATATGACGTGGTTCGTATTATAAGATACGACACGATGTTTAGCGGGTCCTTTTAGCATGGTGTTTTCTTACACACGTATGCATATACATAGATGGTATCGGATTGTACTAGACGTAGATCAGTACCCCCAGATCAAGATATATGATGAAAAGGATACCAGATGAGAAATGAGATAAATATGATATTTGACCCGTACCCAGATTTGGGATGCTGTACGATGGATTTACCGTACGAGCTATTTTGATGATAGATCCGCACTCTTGACTCGAGGATGTCATATTATATAGGGTATCGTATGGGATACTATTGAGGCGGGATCACCGACTATTATATATATATATATGTATGTATGTATCGACTCAGATTTAGGTGGTTTTTCCTTACCCTTTGATTAGTCTGTTCATTTAGTCCTATAGTTACTTGAGGTTAGACAAGACTCGAATCATACCTATTTCAAAATTAACGAATCGTGAATATTTTAAAGACAGGCCAAGTGATTCTACGGATATTTTCAAAGGACGCATCTTTTCTTAAAAAAACACCGTAGCCCTCATTTTCCTAAAACCCACGATTCATGTTATTTTAAATGGCAAAACTGTACGACATATATATATTGATGCATATTCATTATTGTTGTGTTTATTATTCAGCTCCCGCATATTATTGCTGTTCGCATTGCATTTGCATGCTTATATTGTGTTTTCATATGCCATTATTGAGATCATGCTGTCAGGACACCAGCACCATTACCGATGATGCGTATGCTCCACATACACTTGCTTGCCGGCTCACACACATCATCATCGGTAATTACCTTGTCACGTACACTTTAGTGAATATTATTTTATTGACATAGCCTGCTAGCTGATAGTTGCAATATTTTATCGCTTTCATATCCTAGTTTAACTATTACACTCATTGCATAATATTAGATGCATTCATATATTCATTGGTTATGCAGTACTTGGGGTTTTATGCCGATATTCACTGTTTACTTACTCTTGTTTTTTGGATTTCGGACTTTCAGGAGATTTCGGGATTTAGGGGAAAACCGCAAGAATATATATAAACTTCTCTCTCTCTCTCTCTCTCTTTAAAATGCAAGTTACGGTTTTCTCGTGATGTATGTGTCGTCCACCATGAGTTTTCATGATTACCGTTGGATTTCGAGACCCGATTTGAGGAGTAGTAGGAACCGTTTCGGGTACATGGTGGACCCGGTATGGTACCCCGGGGCAAGAGTGATTTCATGGAGGATGATGAGCCTGGCAGAGGCAGACTGCCTACCGGTGATTGTTTAGCGCGGCGGATATCCGGAGGATACCGCCGTGGTCGTGTGATTTGATGATATGGGCCGATCCGGGCTGACGGAGCCCGAGGTATCGAGACACTGTGATATTGAGATATTGGGATTAATATTTTGTGTCGATGCTAGACACTGATTATGTTGATTTCATTGATGATACCTCGTGTTATATAAACAGAAATCTCACTAAAACAAGAAAACAGTTTCTTCATTTACATGTATTATGTTTTCATTACATTACATTCATACCTCATACATATGATATATTGCTACCTAAGGCATTGACACGAGCACATGGGATTACACTTATGTATAAATATTTACCCTTGCCACCTTTTCTTGCTTCAGACTTTATCATTTGAGGTTTATATATATTTGATTGTATTGACCTAAGATGAGTCATACATACGATTTCTGCTCGGTGATGTTTTCTACTCACGAGTTGGCAACTCACCCCCGTTATGCCACAGTTTCTTGCAGGTTTTGCCGTACAGGTTTCGTTACGGCTTTGCTGGCACACTGCATCCATTCTGGGTGATTTTCTTTGGTAGGTGGGTTCACTTGTATCGTGACCTCCATTGTACTTTATTTATTTCATTGTATCTATTAAACTCCATCAACCAAACTTGTATATTTATTCAGACTTAGAGACCAGTGGTATATTATTTCGACCTTAGAGTCGCGCATTGTATTATTATGGGTTTTCATGTTGTTTTTGAGTTTCCTTTCAATTTGATCCTCGCCCTTCGGCGTTGTATATTATATTGCTTACGTGGTTGTGGCCGTCGATTGACGAAGAGCTAGCTCCCGCTTAGGGATGCCTTTTTATATATTATGCATGTTGTACCCCTTTTGGGGCCAGTATTTACAAAGGAAACTCTGCCAAAATTTTCAGAAAAGACTTGATGTTTTAAAAACGCATATTCGACTTATTTTATCAAAACAATTTCTTTAAAAATGGTTTAGATTTTTGGGATTTTTGGCTTACTTGAATTAGATGGAGCCCTATAGACTTCATATGATTCAAGTGTCAGTCACGTGCCATTTCCGGGTCGTGACAGATCATAAGAAGGAACAACATCAATGAGGGTATGATCATGGAAACAAATACAATCAAAGATCTCAAATGGATGTATAATCATGGGTACGAAGAGAATCACAGATCTCAAAATATGTACATCCTAAAGTTTCTTAAGTGGAGTATCGTATCGTAAATATGCCGTGGAGCATACGTACGGTACGTCACTCTACTCAAGCTACCTACTCCATCAATCAGGATCAGCCTATGAAACGAAAGTTCGGGTCTAATACCCCCCCCCCCCCGCCCGCCCCGTTCAAGTCTAAGTTTAGTAAGGTCAAGCCTAGGTTCCGAAATACATACCCGCCCTAGACTCTGCATAGTCAAACATAGACTCAAACAAAGGTTAAACCTAGCGCTCTGATACCAATTTTGTCACGACCCGAAATATTAGCTTGTGACCAGCATTTAAATCACGCAACGTCTAAAGGCGTAACGTAATTCAAGTAAGCTGAAACCCAGAATCTAAATCTTTTTAAGAAAATAAAGGAGGTGAAGTTTTGAAATAAAGGTATAATGAAATCAAGTTTTCTTAATGCATAGAAAAGTAACATGAAAATACAAGTGAAATTTACTAGTTTGAAAACGTGTTTCGTCTTTTAAAAATTTGGGCAGCACCTCCTTTGTATTTTTTGATCCAAAACCACAAATACATAACAAGAATAATGGCATCCCTAAGCGGGAGCTAGCTCTTCGCCAACCGGCGGATCACAACCACGCAAGACAGTATATAAAGTATACGATGCCCAACGGTGAAGCTCACTACAAAAGATAAAGAAATAAGCAAGATATCAACCCAAAATTCGAACATAAAACCCATCGCTCAAATCTCGTAACTACAAGTCTTGCTAAGTCTCATTACTTATACAATTACTAATTTTGATTGATGGAGTTCACTAGATACAATGTGAAATAGTAAATACAAGAGTGGGTACGATACAAATGTCCCACCTACCAAGCAAACCACCCAAAAGTAGCTATGTGCCAGCGATGCCGCTACTGATCCGTGCGGTCAACCTGCAAGAACTGTGGCACAACGGTGGTGAGTTGCCAACTCGTGAGTAGAAAAACATCTACAAGCAGAAATCGAATAAATAACGACTCCTAGGTCAACTATATCATAAAGGTAATATTATGATATCTAGGGTGACCGGGTCTGTATATGTGCCAACACTATAAATAAATGCCTACCAGCATGTGGATAACATCCAACAATATAATCAATATATGAATGCATGTGTATCTCGTCCAACCATATAATCAATGTCTGTATATATCATAAAAGCATATGCATGAAAATATGAGTATATTAATCAACATATGTCCCTCGCGACACATCAAAATCATAGAACCTGAGTGTCCAGCGTCGACACTCGAAACATCATGAAACCCGTGTCCAGCATTGACAGATAAATACTCATATCTCTCGGGCTCCGTCAGTCCGGATCGGCCCACGGGCTTCATCAGTCCGGATCGGCCCATATCAACTCTCGACTCCGGTCGGTATCCTCCGGATATCCGCCAGGTCCAACCAATCACCGGTAGGTAGTAGTCCCTCTGCCAGGCTCACCGTCTACTACACAACAAATCCGTTCTCGCCCCGAGGTACCATACCGGGTCCACCATATACCCGCAATCGGCTTCATCCAACTCCTCGAATCGGGTATCACTGTCACACGTCTCAGAACCGAGAAAACACAAGGTGGATGCACTGAAATATCATATAAAGAGAAACCGGATTTTTAAACAATGCATACTTTCTTTTTAAAATGACCACGATTCTCAAATCCAGAAATCTCATGAAAATAGCATATCTCAATGCGTATAATCGTAAAGCATGATGTATGCGACATATAATAGAAATGTAAGCATATCCGTATATCATGTAACATGGAATAATAATATACACATATCGAGGGAAAACTGCTCTTTTAAATGATTCCAGTTTTAAAAATATTTCCTGCGGTTCCCAATTTCTCCAAAGTCAAATGCAACATCGTATAAAGGTGCATATGTGTATGTGCGCAAGTATGCGTATACAATATGTATGTCTACAAGTACATCATGCAAGGAGTCATATCCTGATGCAGCAGTTCTACAATGTAGTGACAGGGCAATTATCGATGATGAAGTATGTGAGCCGGCAAATCTGTGTACGTGTAACATATGCATCATCGATAATGGTGTAAGCGTACTAGCACAGGTATATGCAATGCAATAGGAAAAATCATGAATGCAGCATAAGGTAAATCATATGCAAATGCTGACGGGTATACGTATCTAACATGACCGAGTCGGTGAATCTAACAATCGGCATCTAGCCTCACAGCATCACGTACGGTATAGTACCCCGTACGGCAACCTCTAATCAAGGGTATGGATCAATCATCAAGTCAAACTCATCACGTACGGAAAATCATCATACGACGGCATTAAACCGGTTGGGATCCTATCGACCTTTATGAGAAAGAGGGTACGGACCAAACTGTTGGATTTAGTGCCCTCAGAGTCAATTATTGGATCGCAGGCACGTGATTGCAATGATTGATAGAGGCCCTATACCGGTAGGACAGTCTTACTCAAGATGATAGTATGCTATCTGGTTTATCTTTATCATCGTGTACTGCTTCAGGTTACCTTACAGGTCGCTATTACACGTTGATAGAGCCCTTAGGATTCTTGCTTGACTACCAGCAGTATGATGGCGATCATATACGTGAGAGTTGGGTAATCTATAAGCACATCCTTAAAGTGGTCCCTAGTCGTGGGAGTTTCGAGACCGGGTATCGATAGTCCATTAGTAGACTAGTGTATACAGTCGAGACCCCGACAAGGGGCAGTTGCCGGTCTCACAAGCCATTGGTGTCAGTTGGTTCACCTAAGATGTATACAGGTGCTCATTGGGTTATGAGTACACCGGACAGGACTGGCCGGGAACATGCTAGTTGGTATTATACCTAGCGTCAGATAGCAGTTCCCTGATGACATGTGTACAGGTTAGATCATCGACCTGAGATCGTCATTTGTCTCGTGTGAGTTCCCACTGTGCTTTGACTACTACCCTACCACCGCTCAAAGGAGTCGTGCAAACAAGTTTTAGTTGGGTACAGTCCCGAGCCACATGGAGGCAGTGAGCGGATCGGCAAGGGTTCGTCTCTCCCGGTATTGGGGGTGAGGTCGAGCTGTGTCTAGGAGAGCCATTACATGAAGTCCTTGGTCAAGGCAGGAGATTTACTTGTAGGTATTCCAGTAGTATCTCAGGGTGTTCTGGGTTATACTCCAACACGACTTGTACCGCTTTTGGGGGTCTGACTTTTACCAACCCCCTAGGACCGACATACGATGCTCATAGATGAATGGACCGTGCTGTACGGATATTGTCACTGACAGGCTCACTAGAGTGTCAGGATGAGTTCGCTCATCGACCTCCCTTTTGGTCAATACCTGGTAGCTCGTTACGTACGGCTAATATCTCTGACGTGCTAGTGGTTAAATCCGTAGCCAAAGTATTGACGAATATTTAGAGTCCCCCAAAGACAGTTTCTCAAGTTTCGGGCGAAACATTGTAGAGGCCGTATGATATATGGCAGGGTTCGATCTTATACGTGCGGTATTGCACGGATCTTGATCGGACGGATCATACTAGTGGGCTTTGGTTTAAGCCGGATCCTAGTATTAGATTTGTTGGATTACTTTAGTCTCATCAAATTCGCATTCAATCGGAATGCGGATGCAGGTATGTATATACAGGTGAGGGGTATCCTTGTGATCCGTCACGAGTTTACTTTAGATGTTGCCGGATTTTTCTTTGTTGGACCAAACATTTAGATTTATGTTTGGATGGTGGAAATAATAAGCTAGAATTTCATTATGAGATGCATTAATGTGACATAGACATTTATCATGGCTCATGGTCTCTTTTTTAGCAAAAATGTCACATTAATGGATTGATTTGTGATGATATGAGAGGAAGAGAGAGAGAGGGGATGCCTTGGTTTTAGTTTTTGGTCTTGTATTATTTTCATAACACCCTCTCACTCTCATTCTATCATTACAACAAAAGAAAAGGAGAGAAAGCCTTCTCTTCTTCTTCTTCTTCCTCTAGCTCATTATCTTCATCAATGGCAACACCTTCAACCTCCATCCAAAGCCATGGATGCAAGAGACAAAGTGATCACAAACATTCTCTACAACACCTTGGACACGTCGGCTTGCACACTTCGTGCCTGAGCTGCTTCGGATGAAGCGGGAACCCATAAAAAGACTTCTCGATGTGGTGCCCTTTCCGACGAGGAGACGAAGACCGAAGATGCCGCGAGGAGCTTGGGATGGTAGCCAAAGACCGAAGGACACGGATCGCTTGGTATAGCCTCTCTACCCTTTCTTTAGTTTGCTAGTAGTAGGTTAATGGTTCAATCCGAGTTTTAAGCATACGATAGCGCCGTTTTTCTAGTTTGAAAAAGTTTTTGTTTCCGCAATTTGGTCACGGACAGACGGTCGGGGCGCTACCGTAGACTTACATGGTATCAGAGACACGCCATTAACCTTTACTAGCTTGCTCTAACGTGTTTTACAACTTCGATCGAGCAAAAATTCCAAAAACCACAATTTCAAGCATCAGTTTCTGTCGAAATTTTTTAGTTGTCAAAAAGTTATTTGGTGTATTGCAGAATTTCGTGCAGGGTTTTTTAAGAATTCTGACAAAATTTGGCAGCACGTGGCTACAGTAATGCCGCGGAACCGCGGCCGTACCCTCGTTGCGGCCGCGGTTCCCCCGCAGGAAAGACTGTTCATTGCACCAAATTTTAAACAGAGGTCTCTGACTTAGAAAAGGGGTTTTTGGTATATTCTGTTTGGGCCCAGGTTTATTTTGAGTGCTACAGTTGTACTTGGGGCCCACTTCAGGAACTTTGTCGATCGAAATTTTAAAACATGTTAGTTCACAGTATTTATATTATATCTGCGACCGTGAATGTCATTTGATCGGTAAATCCTGTCTAATTACTATAGTTCTTTTAGACAGATTTGCGAACGTGACATTCACGTTAATGTTCTATGTTGTGCTGTAATGTTGTGGATTTGTCATGGTGGATAGCCTGGATGCAATGGTAGTACAGTCTGGTCGTATTTGTACATTTGATATTGCGGGGCGAGCGTCCGACATGTGGACTGTCGTCACTGCCTGTTTGTATATTATTCTTTTGGGGCACCACCGGGCTGAGGTCGATGTACCCGTTGTATATTTTACTTTCTATACTAGGATTATCCTGCGGGGAGGTGCACGGGTAGCCGGGTTCTAGAGGGCAACGAGCCAACATCTCATGGCATTGAGACGGAGGGGGCTTCACTCTAGAATTGGCGGGCTATTCGCCGCACTTGTAGGGGGTACAGGTTGACCCAAGGATGGGGTGCTCAAGTTACCGATTTCCGTGAAGTGCTAGGTGGTCCATTCACATTGTTGAAGGGGTCGCCTCGCTTCCAGTTTTGGCGGGTAACTTGCCGCGCCCGTAGGGGTCTAGGATTTGATTGCACAGGCTATCCACATGACCAGGGGAACGTCGGGTTTCAGTAGCGGCTCTATGAAACCCGGGGATCCCAGATTATCTGTATTGTTCTGTGATGCTTATTACATTTCTGTGATTTTGCATTTTTCCACGCCTTGAGCGATTATTATATATTGATATATATACTAGTATATGTTGTATATGTTTTGCACCCGCGCTAGTCCAGTCCCCGCTCTGTCGTTAGTTAACCTAACGGGTGATGACGGGACCCAGTGGCGAATGCGGATGGCATATACGTACATCATTATTTTCGTTTTTTATTGTTGTGATCAATTGACGGGACTGCTTTGATTCGGATCAATGCAAGCTAAACAAACCAGTTTGATGTTGTTGGAACATTTTTCAAAAAAAAAGCTGTTATTGCAAGGACGTTCTCTTTTGTTTTGCACAGTGGTATTCGGTTATGAATATTCAGCACCTCAGTCGACAAGGCAAGGGCCGAGACCCCTTCACCAGGATTGACCCCTTGGATAGAAGTTTGCGTCAGGGTAATAACTTCACTATAGCCGATTGCCTTTTGCTTTGCATCGTGGTATTCAGTTGGAATATCCTGCACCTCATTCTACGGGGAAAGAGCTGAGATCCCTTCACCGGGAGTGACCTCTTTAGCAAAGGTTTTCGCCACTATATTTTTATAAAAAGCTATCCAGTTCCTTCAACGATATCAAGTTACTTACGTTAAAGGTTTTTCGCCAAAAACCATTCGTAGCCCTCCATCATTTCAGAAAGGTAGCACTTAGTATTCATGCTATGTTTATTGGCCATCGTCAAGGCATAGTGAATAGTAGCTGCTTGTTACTTTTCTGCTGCATAGATAGATGCGTTGGTTTGTGTAAGTCCAAGTTACCCTTCCCCAGTTCTTTGGGGTTGCGGAAATAGTGAAAAACGTTTTTTTTTCTAGGGTGGTAACATGGACTCAAAATACGGATCTTTGTTAAACAACTACCTAACAACCTAACTAGGAGTTTTACCTACTCGGTTAGGGGGTTATACCTTTCTTGAACTCCGTCTTCAACTCTTGTGGTGTACGGACCGGCCTCCCATATTCGTCTTCTCGCGCCGAAGATGGATCCACCCAAAAACTTCTACCTTTTGGCTTCTTCTTCGAACTTGAAGAAACTAGAACACTTGGCTTGCTAGGCCTTGTGAACTAGGATGAGTAGAGGATTGTTTTGGTGTTTTTATCTCTAAGGCAATGGTTCTCAACTCATGAGAGGGTTTTCCTTGAGCTAGAGAGAGAAAGAGGAAGAGGGAGAGCTTGAGCAAGTGATGGCAAGAGAGAGAAATGAAGTGAGAGAATGAGCAAGTCTTTTGCCATCCAAGCTCTCATAATCCAAAAAAAAATAATAATAATAACGAGTAATAATAATTGAGTATAATGTAATGGTTGTAATCATGACAAATGACAATATCATTTCTTGCATTAAATGCAAATGGTGAACAAAACAAGCAAGCATAAGTCAATGCAACCAAATGATGGTCATTGTCATGATGGTGGTCAACAAGTCCAACCTATTCAACCGGTCAACAAAAGTCAACAAGTCAACAAGGTCAACCTTTCAACCCTAACCATGTCACTATAATACTCAATTAATATTATTGTTAATCATATTTCTAATTCTCTTTAGGGTTAAGAAAAAGTCAACAGTCAACAACCCTAATGAGAATCCTCTGCCTCTGTCTCTATCAAGTGTGCATACACACCCGTATCCGCGTTCCGGGGAACACGAATACAAACGAGATAAAACCAATCCCAAAACGTATACTAGGATCTGGCTTAAACCAAAGACCGCTAGTATTAACCGTCCGGTCACTAAACGTGCACAAGTGCACGGATGTGACTGAACCCTGTCGCAAAACCATGCGACCTGTCGCAAAACCATGCGACCTCTGCTCTTTTGCCTAAAGGCGAATAGCTTTCTGTGTGGGTCTCTAAAGACTCGACACTATGCTGGCAGTGGGTTTAACCATAGACCGCAAGCGGCACTAGCTGTACGTAACGGCCCCCAGGTAAATGCCGATAAGAAGACGGACGAGGTCAAACCCATCTGAACTCCTACTGAGCCTGAATGTGACAATCTCCGCACAGTCCGGTCTGTTCGTCTGAGTACATCGCATGGCGGGCCTAGGGGAGCGGTAAACGTCAGTCCCCTAATAGTGGTACAAGTCGTGTCGGAGTGTAGCCCAGAACACCATGAGATAACACTGGAAACCTACCAGTATATCTCGCTTGCCCTAGCCAGGGACTACTTGTGTAATGGCTCTCCTAGACACAGCGCGATGTTAACCCCCAATACCAGGAGAGACGAATCATGTCTAACCGTCACTGCCTCCAAGTGCTTTGGGACTGCACCCAACTACTACCTGTTTGCACGACTCCTTTGAGCCGTGGTAGGGTAGTAATCAAAGTACAGTGGGAACTCACTCGAGGCGAAGTGACAGTGTCAAGTCAGCGGACTAAGCTGTACTCATGTCACCTGGGAACTGATAACTGACGATAGGTATAGTACCAACCAATCAGTTCCCGACGAGTCCTGTCCAGTGTACTCGTAACCTAACGAGCACCCGCATACTATCTCAAGTACGACGTACTGACGGCTGTGGGACAGACCGTCTCCCCTGCTGGGATAAGAAGCGCATACTCTAGTCTAGTCCGGAGTATCGATGCCCTATCTCGATAGTCCTATGACTAGGGACCTATATAAGGATGTGCTTATGGATTACCCAGTCCCCACAAGTGTGACTGCCATCACAACGCTGGTAATCAAGCAAAGATCCTAAGGGCTCTACTAATATGTATAAGCGATATGCTAAAAGAAACATATGCACATATTAAAGTAGAAACAAACCAAGTAGCATACTACCATTTTGAGCAAGATTGTTAATACAAGGTGAATATCCCAAGCATCCATTAAGTAATATACAAACTAGTATGATACAGTAATGGCCTCTAGGGCATATACCCTAACAATCTCCTATTTGCACTAAGGCCATATACTGGCGTATCGAAGACCTATCATCTCGATCAGCCGCTCGAACTGAGTCTGGGGCAAGGCCTTGGTGAATAGATCTGCAGTGTTATCTTCTGAAGCAACCCTCCGAACCTCGATCTCCTGGCTATCCACGATCTCCCTGATCAGGTGATACCGCCTCAAGATGTGTCTGGAATTCTGATGGGACCTGGGTTCTTTCGATAAAGCTATAGCCCCATTGTTGTCTCAATATAGAGGTATTGGATCAACAATGGACGGAACCACCTGAAGTTCTTTCAAGAACTTCCTCATCCAGACAGCTTCTTTTGCGGCATCAGCAGCAGCGATGTATTCCGCTTCCATCGTCGAGTCAGGAACGGTTTCCTGTTTGGAACTCTTCCAACACACCGCCCCTCCATTGAGGGTAAAGACAAAACCCGACATGGACTTGGAATCATCTTTGTCACTCTGGAAGCTGGAGTCAGCAAAGGCCTAGATCTGGAGGTCTTTTCCGCCATACACCAAGAACATCTCCTTAGTCCTTCTTAGGTACTTGAGAATGTTCTTTACCGCTATCCAGTGTTTCTCCCCAGGGTTTGACTGATACTGGCTTACTACACTCAGTGCATAAGCAACATCTGTTCTGGTACACAACATCGCATACATTATAGAGCCTACCGCAGAAGCGTAGGGTATAATAGACATGCGATCCCTTTCCAAATCAGTCTTAGGAGACATCTCTTTGGAGAGGGTGATCTCGTGACAAGCCGGTAGGTTACCGCGCTTGGAATCTTCCATACTGAATCTTTTCAGTATGGTGTCGATGTACTTGGACTGCGATAGTCCCAACATCCTCTTGGATCTATCACGATGGATCCAAGAGGATCCCCAGAATGTAATTGGCATCACCCAGGTCTTTCATAGAGAACCTGTGTGACAAGAATCCCTTGACAGATTGTAGCATAGGAATGTCATTTCCTATCAAAAGAATGTCATCCACGTATAATATGAGGAACACGACAGTTCTTGCTACAAATCTACTATAGATGCATGGTTCATCTGGATTTTTGATAAAGCCAAATTCTTTGACTGTCTTATCAAAGCAGATGTTCCAACTCCGCGATGCCTGCTTTAGTCCATAGATGGACTTAAGCAACTTGCACACCTTTCCGCTGCTCCCACTCTGAATGAAACCCTCTGGCTGGTCCATATAGACACACTCCTCTAAATTTCCATTTAGAAAAGCGGTCTTTACGTCCATCTGCCAAATCTCATAATCATGGAAAGCAGCAATGGCAAGAAGGATCCTAATGGATTTCAGCATAGCCACTGGAGAAAAAGTTTCATCATAGTCCAAACCAGGTCTTTGACGAAAACCCTTTGCAACAAGTCTAGCCTTATAGGTCTCAACCTGTCCATCTACACCAATTTTCCTTTTGAAGATCCACTTGCATCCTGCGGGTTTTACCCCATCTGGAGCAACGTCCAACGTCCATACCTTGTTGGTGTACATGGACTCCATTTCGGTCCGCATTGCATCCAGCCATTTTACCGAGTCAACGCTGTGAACGGCCTGGTGGAAGCTAGAAGGCTCATCATAATCAATGATGCAGTCCTCTCTATCCCTGTCTATGAGAAAACCGTAGTATCTCTCGGGCGGATGAGACTGCCTACTACTCCTGCGGAGCGGCGTAGGAATGTCCTGTTCTTTTGAACCCTCTGGTTCTACTAAGCTCTCAGTAATAGCTCGTGGTTCCAGAATTTCTTCCAGTTCTACTGCGCTCCCACTTATCTGGTTTTCCAAAAACTCAGTTTCCAAGAAGCAGGCATGACGAGAAACAAAAACCTTTTGTTCCTCTTCGCAATAGAAGAAATATCCCTTGGAGTTCTTTGGATATCCCACGAACTTGCACTGTACTGAGCGTGCCTTGAGTTTGTCCGCATGCTGCTTTTTGACAAATGTCGGACATCCCCATGTCTTAATGTGTTTAAGATAGGGTTTCTTCCTACACCACATCTGATATGGTGTGGTAGGCACAGTCTTAGTTGGAACTCGGTTCAAAAGATATGCAGCTGATTCTAGTGCATATCCCCAGAATGATCACGGTAACTCAGCGTTACTCATCATGGACCGTACCATATCTAATAGGGTGCGATTCCGTCTCTCCGATACACCATTATGTTGCAGAGTGTATGGAGGAGTAAGCTGAGAGAGAATTCCATTCTCTTTTAGCTAATCCAGGAACTCGGCACTCAAGTATTCTCTACCTCGATCAGATCTTAGTGTCTTGATACTTTTGCCGGTTTGTTTTTCTACTTCATTCTTATATTCCTGGAATTTTCCAAAGGCTTCGGATTTATGTTTCATTAAGAAGACATATCCGTACCTTGAAAAGTCATCCGTAAAAGTAATGAAGTAAGAATAACCGGTTCGCGCATGCGTAGACATTGGACTGCACACGTCGCTGTGTACGAGTCCCAAGAGCTCGCTAGCTCTTACTCCGTGTCCAGTGAATGGAGTCTTTGTCATCTTTCCTTTGAGACAGGATTGACAAGTTGCATACGATTGATATTCGAATGGATCCAAATAACCTTCTGTATGTAACTTCGTCAACCTTCTCTCATTGATGTGACCCAGTTTACAATGCCATAAGAAAGCCTGATTAGTTTCGGGAGACTTTCTTTTGTGTGTATTTTGGACATTGAAAATCTGTGATTGGTTTAATACGTATATACCATTGGTTAATGTACCTGACCCAATCAGAACTTGATTAAGGTGAATGTTCACAACATTACTTACAAATGCAAATTCATAACCTTCTTTAGATAATAAAGATACAGAAATGATATTACAAGTTGCATTGGGTACAAAATAGCAATTACGCAAAACCAAAACGTGTCCATCTGACAAGCCCAGGTGATAGCCCCCCACGGACTCAGCATCCATGCCAGCTCCGTTTGCAACTCTGAGGGTTATATCACCTGCCTTCAAAACCCTACGCTTTCTCAGTGCCTGCAAAGAATTACAGATATGAGATTCTGATCCGGTATCCAATACCCAGGAAGTAGAGTTTATTGAAAGACAGTTTTCAATAACATACACACCTGAAGCCGAAGCCGCAACTTGCTTCGGATCCTGGTTTTTGGCCTTCCAAGCCCTGCAATCTTTCTTCCAGTGTCCCTTCTTATGACAATAGAAGCATTCTTCCTTACCCACAAGCTGCCCCGCTATCTTTGTTGCCTTTGCTTTTCCCTTCGTATCCACTTTACTAACACCGCCCCTTGGTTTGGCGGGGACTTTCTTCTTCTTTCCCTTGTCTTTTGCCTTGGACTTAGAAGAGGATGATCCTCCTACAAACAAAGTGGATGTTTCCCTACCTTTCTGTAGGGTGCCCTCTGCACTCCTCAGCATGTTGAGGAGCTCCGGAAGTTCAATTTCTTTTCCTTGCAAGTTGAAGTTCAGGATAAACTGGGCGTAAGTGGAAGGAAGGGACTGGAGAATCAAGTCCGTATAGAGCTCGTTCTCTAACGTGGTCCTAAGGTCCGCGAGCTCCTCAATGAAGCCAATCATCTTAAGCACATGTTCCACTACCGATGATCCGATGGCCAACCTTGCCGAAAACAGTTTCTTCGACACTTCGTATCTTGCGATACGAGATTGCTCTCCATACAGTTCTTTTGTATGGAGAAATATGGATTCGAGGTCCATATTCTCGTGCCTCCTCTGATGTTCATTGTCCATAGAGGCAAGCACGAGGCACTTGGCCTTCACGCAATCGATCTCCCAGGTCTTACGGATTTTCCTATCCGCGACGCTGGAGGTGGGACCAGGGACAGGGGGAGTTTTGGTTGTAAGAAGATACCCCAGCTTTTCGTAAGTGATTGCCATTTTGACATTCCTGAGCCAATCTTTGTAGTTTGGCCCTGTCAGTATGTTTTTATCTAGAAGTAACTTAAGTCCGGTCATGTCGATTGGTCGCTGCAATTAGGAGAGAGAGAAGAAACACTCAGCATGATGCTCTTGCAAGTTTAGAGTGGTTTTTAGTTTGTCTAAATAGGATGGCTCTTACCGTATCTCGAATTCCTCCTCAAACCAAAAAGGAAGAATTAGTCGGAATCAATCTCACCGTACAATACTTGCTTAACCGTTCAGCCAGGCCAGTGTTGGTACTTCGAGGGAGGTTTTCCAACGCTTTCGCGAAGTTCCTTAATTAAATAATCTCTTTTCCCTGGGGGCGTAGCCCCACTAACACCTTTCTAGACACCTACTAGGTTTATAGCAATGATCGTTAAGTGAGAAATTTTCCGAGGAGTAGCATATACTCACAGTAGGATTGGGATCCAAATATCATCGTGTGATAAAACTGAAGGAATCCTACCAGAATCATCACGCTCCAAATGGTATGCAGCGCTAGCAAGTTTCAGGTTCTTTTGAAACTCTCGATGTTGATTTTTGCCCCATGCTCTTATGACCTTGACTTTGGCCAACAAATCATAAGTCACATGTCAAGTTCTACCCGTCATTCTCCAGGTTAATTTGAACCCACCCGTACCTACCCTTGACTTTGGCCAACAAGGCGGTACGACTGTTCCAAACCAACGCATCTATCTATGCTGCATAAGAATACCTAATAGCTACCAATCACTATGCCTTGACTTTGGCCAACAAACATAGCTTGAATACTATTGACTATTCATGTGAAACGACGGAGGGCTACGAATAGTTTTGGCGAAACCGTGAACGTAGTGAACTTGATATAATCAATGGAACGAGATAGCTTTTAAAAGGAGTGGCTCAAGCTCCGCATTTAAAAGTTGGTGTTTGAAAAGAACCGAGTGGTTTTGAAAGTGTTCCAACGACTTTACTTTGGTTTATTTTCTTGCATTAATTCTTTTTAATGCGTCCCATCATTTAATCCTACCATTGCAGAAAACAACCAAAATATGACGTACGCTTATGCCATCCGCATTCGCCACGGGGCCCTGTCATTACCCGTTAGGTTACTTAACTAACGACAGAGCGGGGGCTGGACTAGCGCGGATGCAAAACATAAGCAACGCCTAAATAGTTATCATATATAGATATATTGCAATGATAGCCAATCCAGATCACAGATGAACACATTGGATATCCTAGGAATCCGCAATTCGTACGAGCCTGTAACGAAAAGCGGATTACACGGTCGCGGTGAATAGCCAATACCCCACCCAAGACCCCTACGGGTGCGGCAAACTACCTGCCAAATACCCGAAGCGAAGCAACCTCCCTCAACGACGTGAGTAGGCCACTCGGCACTTCGAGGTACCCGGTAATTTGTGCACCCCCTCCATGGGTCTATCCTAGGAGCAAAAACAGTAAAAGAAATTATACAATGACGGCTACAACCCCGATCCGGTTGTGCGGCCATACAAATAATATTACATCAATTAGAAATTTTACATGAATTGAAAGAAAAGAAAACTCTCATCTCACAACCCCCCGGCTATTCTCCCGCGACAATCCAATGAATTCATATACACATACCATCAACATTACAGAATACAGATATGTATAACCCCCACTAATCGACGTATAGCGATTAGCAGACGTTCAATACATATATCACAACAAAGATATAAACCCGTTAGCTTTAGTCTTTAGAAATTCGATCAAAATACGGTTTTTTAAGCCCCAAAAACAAATTTTGCTTTCTGGAAAATCTGGGCAGAAAAAACATATTGTAAAAATCCCAAAACATCCCTATGACCTCACTGCAAGAAAAATCGTCCACGGCCGAGTCAACTCGGCCGTGGATCCGCGGCGGGAGCAAGCTCATACCGCAGTTCCGTGGTTCGTTTATGGGCTCTCTGGACCATTTTTCTACAGTGAGATGTAAAAACCCTGAGTCGAATTTTAAGCTAAGATTTATTATTTTTTTGAACAGAGGAAAAATTCGACAGAAAGTATGCAACCCGGGCGTGTTTCGCGACTTTTTCTCCGATCGAATTTCTAGTTGCTTTGCTAACATGTTAGATAGTGTTTAACCTGGCTTTGATACCACTGTAAGTCCACGTTACCCTTCCCCGGTTCTTTGGGGTTGCGGAAATAGTGAAAAACGTTTTTTTTCTAGGGTAGTAACATGGACTCAAAATACGGATCTTTGTTAAACAACTACCTAACAACCTAACTAGGAGTATTACCTACTCGGTTAGGGTGTTATACTTTTCTTGAACTCCTTCGTCTTCAACTCTTGTGGTGTACGGACCGGCCTCCCCTCGTCGTCTTCTCGCGCCGAAGATGGATCCACCCGAAAGCTTCTACCTTTTGGCTTCTTCTTCGAACTTGAAGAAACTAGAACACTTGGCTTGCAAGGCCTTGTGAACTAGGATGAGTAGAAGATTGTTTTGGTGTTTTTATCTCTAAGGCAATGGTTCTCAACTCATGAGAGGGGTTTGCCTTGAGCTAGAGAGAGCAAGAGGAAGAGGGAGAGCTTGAGCAAGTGATGGCAAGAGAGAGAAATGAAATGAGAGAATGAGCAAGTCTTTTGCCATCCAAGCTCTCATAATCCAAAAAAAATAATAATAATAAGTAATAATAATTTAGTATAATGTAATGGTTTTTATCATGACAAATGACAATATCATTTCTTGCATTAAATACAAATGGTGAACAAAACAAGCAAGTATAAGTCAGTGCAACCAAATGATGGCCATTGTCATGTTGGTGGTCAACAAGTCCAACCTAGTCAACCGGTCAACAAAAGTCAACAAGTCAATAAGGTCAACCTTTCAACCCTAACCATGTCACTATAATACTCAATTAATATTATAGTTAATCATATTTCTAATTCTCGTTAGGGTTAAGCAAAAGTCAACAGTCAACAACCCTAATGAGAATCCTCTACCTCTGTCTCTGTCAACTGTGCATACACACCCGTATCCGCGTTCCGGGTAACATGAATACAAACGAGATAAAACCAATCCCAAAACGTATACTAGGATCTGGCTTAAACCAAAGCCTGCTAGTATTAACCGCCCGGTCACTAAACGTGCACAAGTGCACGGATGTGACCGAACCTTATCGCAAAACCATGCGACCTGTCGCAAAACCATGCGACCTCTACTCTTTTGCCTAAAGGCGAATAGCTTTCTGTGTGGGTCTCTAAAGACTCGACACTACGCTGGCAGTGGGTTTGACCACAGACCGCAAGCGGCACTAGCTGTGCGTAACGACCCCCAGGTAGATGCCAATAAGAAGACGGATGAGGTGAAACACATCTGAACTCGTACTGAGCCTGAATGTGACAATCTCCGTACAGTCCGGTTTGTTCGTCTGAGTACATCGTATGGCGGGCTTAGGGGGGTGGTAAACGTCAGTCCCCTAATAGCGGTACAAGTCGTGTCGGAGTGTAGCCCAGAACACCCTGAGATAACACTGGAAACCTACCAGTATATCTCGCTTGCCCTGGCCAGGGACTACTTGTGTAATGGCTCTCCTAGACACAGCGCGATGTCAACCCCCAATACCGGGAGAGACGAATCCTGTCTAACCGTCACTGCCTCCAAGTGCTTCGGGACTGCACCCAACTACTACCTGTTTGCACGACTCCTTTTAGCCGTGGTAGGGTAGTAATCAAAGTACAGTGGGAACACACTCGAGGCGAAGTGACAGTGTCAAGTCAGCGGACTAAGCTGTACTCATGTCACCTGGGAACTGATAACGACGATAGGTATAGTACCAACCAATCAGCTCACGACGAGTCCTGTCCAGTGTACTCGTAACCTAACGAGCACCCGCATACTATCTCAAATACGACGTGCTGACGGCTGTGGGACAGACCGTCTCCCCTGCTGGGATGAGAAGCGCATACGCTAGTCTACTCCGGAGTATCGATGCCCTATCTCGATAGTCCTACGACTAGGGACCTGTATAAGGATGTGCTTGTGGATTACCCAGCCCCCACGAGTGTGACCGCCATCACAACGCTAGTAATCAAGCAAAGATCCTAAGGGCTCTACTAATATGTATAAGCGATATGCTAAAAAAACACATGCACATATTAAAGTAGAAACAAACCAAGTAGCATACTACCATTTTGAGCAAGATTGTCAATACAAGGTGAATATCCCAAGCTTCCATTAAGTAATATACAAACTAGTATGATACAGTAATGGCCTCTAGGGCATATACACTGACAGTTTGGGACAGTCGTATAGCCTTGTTGGCTTTCGTCAATGGCTTGTACGGGTGGGTTCAAATTAACCTGGACAATGACGGGTAGAACTTGACATGTGACTTATGATTTGTTGACCTTCGTCAAGGTCATAAGAGCATGGGATAAAAATCACATCGGGAGTTTCTAAAGAAACTGAAACTTGCCGGATATGCGCATACCTTCTGGAGTGTGATAACGTGAGTGGATTCCATCACGTTATCATGCGATGATAGTTGGATCCCGATTCCCACTGATGAGTTGGTTTACTCCTCGGGTGATCCTGACTAATTCTTCTTTCAGGTTTGGAGGAGAATTTGAGGTTACAGTGGGAGGTTTCCTGATTGGATAAAGTGATAACCATTCTGATCTAGGTTAGAGTACACGCTGAGTGTTTCTTTTCTCTCTCTCTTTGGCAGCGACCATGATCCGACCCTTGACTATGACTCAGTGACCAAGTTGACCGAACCTTCTTATAAGACTGGCTTTTGGATTGTCTGAGTTGCATACCTCATTGCCACTCCTACTTTTACCCTTTTCTCCAGGACACCCCGTATTACTACGAACATCCACTTCCATTGGATAAAACCATCGTATGGTTATATAAGAACTCTAAGGAACTTGTTCCAGATTCGATGATGGTTTCCGGTTCTGGAGAAAACGAATAGGACTATTCAGTTGTCTTTTCTTTTTACCTTCTCTCAGGTTGCGAGTGCTCTTTGGATTAGGACAGTACACCTATTACGCTAATTGGATAGTCTTCTTCCAAACCATAGGCAGGTGCCGAACGGTAGGGAATGAAGGAAACCATTTAGCCTAAAAGGTGTACAGAAGGTATTAAGTAAAGACAAATAAAGGGATTAGTAAGAGGGCAAAGTAAATTGCGACAGATATTCATGACCAAACCAAGTATTTCTTCGCCAATCCCACATCACCTTTGTATTTCTCCAGAACACTCCGTATCACTGCGAAGATCCACAGTTTATTGGATAATCCATCATATGGTTATATACGAGCTCGAAGGAACTTGTTCCAGTTCGGGGATGGATTCTGGTTCTGGAGAAATAGGAATAAGGTTTTATTCAGTTGTCTTTTATCTTTACCTTCTCTCAGGTTACGAGTACTCCTAGGATTAGGAGAGTACACCCATTATGCTTATTGGATAGTCTTCTTCCAAACCATAGGCTGGTGCCGAACGGTAGGGAAGGAAGAAAACCATTTGGCCTAAAGGGGTGTGCAGAAGGTAATGACTAAAGACATATAAAGGGATTTGGAGAGATGGCGAAGAAATATACGGTTATAGTTGTGAATCTGATAATGGAAGAGGCATTACTAGGAATACCCGGATACCCCTCCGAAACATTTACATGTTTCAGTTTCACTGTGTATTGTTAAAAGAAAACTGATTTCCCAATTAGTCCTTGCTCCGGGGTATGTATTTACAAGGTCTCATTCTCATATCTGTATGGTTTTACAGATGATGAGTGTGAGTAAGTTATTGGAAATTGGGTGATCATCCTTATTATATCGGGATTCATTGTAATTGGTGATATTTGAGGAAATCGCCTGGGTTGTTAGCCGGATGGCAAATATTTGGTTTTGAATATCCGTTGTTATGCACCAATTTCAAATTGATATATCTGTACGTTTATTTTTATAAAGTGAGTTATAACTTTTTGAAATTATGTCTATGACAGTTACCTATATCAGTGGATGGTTAGATAAGGAGTATTAAACGGCGGTTTAATTCTTCTTAACCATAAGTACAGTTTTCAACCTACGACACACAGGGAATGAGTTATTAGACTCAGTGGACCTATACAGAGTATTGTATGTTGTCCAGTGTCCATGAGGACAGAGGGGTTGGTACTCGTACTATATTCTATTTACTTATGACTTCTCTAGTTCTTAGTCATGTGTTTCGTAGAAATGCAGGGTCTAAGTTTTGAGAAGCTATAGGTATAAGAGTAAAGTAGAGAACCAGGCGTTGCAAGTATCAGGATTCTTCAAGGTGATCGAAGATGTAGATACTTGTGTATGGTATTCAGTTGATAGTAATGATTAAGAGAACTTGCTTCTCTTTCAGGTTACTCATAATTGGAAGCATTCCTGAGTTGAGTAATGCTGATCGGCATCTCTCCATTTAGTTGACATGCACTGGAGACAACTGCATGATTTGAATCTGGTTCCAATTAAATCAGTGCCTCTATCTATATTGGATATAGAATAGTTCATATCTTAACATTGTTAAGGTACGGGGAGTTGTCCGGCTTATGCTTAAAACCAAACTCTGGATAACTCAAGGCACGTTTCTGTAATGGCTGTTTGTGGGTTGACCCGGGCTATGATGAGGGTTGACTTTCTACCATCTGGAAGCTCAATAGTGATATTGTTCTTGACTCGCCACAGTTTTAATAAAAATGGTTTTTTCAGAAAACTGTAGTGGGAGTATGGTAGAACTGGAAGTGATTCCAGAACCGCAAACGATTATTGAAAATTTAATAGGACCTAAAGATTCAATCTGGATTGACATTCCATTGGCCACTCCGCAGATATGGTGGGTAAGCTCAGGCACTCGAGAGGTACTTCGGTATGCTCCAAGACGGTGACAGGGAGGATCTTGTTTACCTAGACTTGCCATTGCTGTTGTTCTAGACTGTGAGACCCGGCAGGAGGATGAGTATAGTATCGTTCTAAACTAGCTTTAGAAGTGCACATGTATATGATTCTGCCAGAGGGATGTCGTAGTCACTGGGAGCAGCGGAAGTATAGTGGACAAGTAGCTTATGTCTATTTATGGACTAAAACAGTTATAGAGGGGATAGATCATCTATTTCTGATATGACAGTCATAGGTTTGACTTCATCAGAATAGGAGATGGATCCGTTAAGAAGGTAGTAGGGTGTGATGTCCTGGTATTTGGATGACATACACAGAGTATGAAGTGAAATTCCTATACTACGATCGGTTATGCTTTGGTTGTCATATTGTGGTTTCTCCACATCGGACATGGATATTATATCAGATATTCTGGTTACTAGATCTATGGTTTTAGATCTAGATTTGGCTAGTTTCCCAATCTGGGTACTTAGACAGCATTCTAAAGATGTTTTAGAATGGACGACTCCTGGCATGGTAGTGTACCTGCAGGTGATGGAGTCACCCTCTCTGAAGGTGTTTTACAGACTAAAGGAGAGAGGGATGTGCATGATTGGTAGATCACTTGCTTAGGCAATTGAGTCAATCATGAGATGTCAAGTGCCACACCAGATGTTGTTTTTGCACGAGATGCAATGTGTTGATATTAATCCTATCCTGGAGAAACGATCGGAAGCAGTTTTAGAACATAAGTGGATGTTCTAGGGATATGATAACAACAACCTCTTTTAGGAGACAGTTATCATTCCAGGCTTCCAAGGTGACCTGGATGACAGAGTGACTGTCAGAGTTGTAGTTTTCCCTCTGACGAGGGGCAGTATTTTGGACAGGTGGTCCAAGCGGATACTGAGGGAGGCATGGTGCAGGATACTGATTGGTTTCAGTTGACGATACAGTCTAAGAAGTTTGGATTTGGAGTTCATTTATAAACTTGGTCCCATCAGATATCCAGACATATTCTAAGAAAGGTATTGCTCATTTCGGGAGGTGGCTTTCTCCGCGAACTTGAGATAAAGAGAGACATAGAAAGAAACATCAGGGCGAATCAACTAGCTGAGGCTATTCCTCGAACACAATAGTTTCACAAACGAGCTTTGTGAGACTGATTAGTAGAGGAGTTGGGTGTTCGGTATCATACGGGCTGTGAGTATGCGATATCGCAATAATTAGCTATGAGTGCAAGTGGGAGATTGTTGGATATAGTGCCCTCAGAGTCAATTATTGGATCGCAGGCACGTGGTTGCAAAGATTGAGGGAGGACCTATACCGGTAGGACAGTCTTACTCACGATGATAATATGCTATCTGGTTTATCTTTATCATCGTGTACTGCTTGAGGTGACCTTACAGGTCGCTATTACACGTTGATAGAGCTCTTAGGATTCTTGCTTGGCTACCAGCAGTATGATGGCGATCATATACGTGAGAGTTGGGTAGTCTATAAGCACATCCTTAAAGTGGTCCCTAGTCATGGGAGTTTCGAGACTGGGCATCGATACTCCATTAGTAGACTAGTGTATACACTCGAGACCCCGACGAGGGGCGGTGGCCGTTCTCACAAGCCATTGGTGTCAGTTGGTTCACCTAAGATGTATACATGTGCTCATGAGGTTATGAGTACACCGGACAGGACTCGCCGGGAACATACTAGTTGGTATTATACCTAGCGTCAGATAGCAGTTCCCTGATGAGATGTGTACAGGTTAGTTCATCGACCTGAGATCGTCATTTGTCTCATATGAGTTCCCACTGTGCTTTGATTACTACCCTACCACGGCTCAAAGGAGTCGTGCAAACAGGTTTTAGTTGGGTACAGTCCCAAGCCACATGGAAGCAGTGAGCGGATCGGTAGGGGTTCGTCTCTCCCGGTATTGGGGGTGAGGTCGCGTTGTGTCTAGGAGATCCATTACACGAAGTCCTTGGCCAAGGAAAGAGATTTACTGGTAAGTATTCCAGTAGTATCTCAGGGTGTTTTGGGCTACACTCCAACACGACTTATACCGCTTTTGGGGGTCTGACTTTTATCAACCCCCTAGACCCGACATGCGATGCTCATTGACGAACTAACCGGACTGTATGGATATTGTCACTAACAGTCTCAGTAGGGTGTCAGGATGAGTTCTCTCATCGACCTCCCTTTTGGTCAATACCTGGTAGCTCGTTACGTACGGCTAATACCTCTGACGTGCTAGTGGTTAAATCCACAGCCAAAGTATTGACGAGCCTTTAGAGTCCCCCACAGACAGTTTCTCAAGTTTCGGGCGAAACGTTGTAGAGGCCGTATGATATATGGCAGGGTTCGATCTTATACGTGCGGTATTGCACGGATCTTGATCGGACGGATCATACTAGTGGGATTTGGTTTAAGCCGGATCCTAGTATTAAATTTGTTGGATTACTTTAGTCTCATCGCATTCGCATTCAATCGGAATGCGGATGCAGGTATGTATATACAGGTGAGGGGTATCCTTGTGATCCGTCATGAGTTTACTTTAGATGTTGCCGGATTTTTCTTTGTTGGACCAAACATTTGGATTTATGTTTGGATGGTGGAAATAATAAGCTAGAATTTCATCATGAGATGCATTAATGTGACATAGACATTTATCATGACTCGTGGTCTCTTTTTTAGCAAAAATGTCACATTAATGGATTGATTTGTGATGATATGAGAGGAAGAGAGAGAGAGTGTGTCACGACCCGGATATTTCGACCCGTGACTGGCACTCAACCACGCAACGTCTACAAGCGTAACACGACTAAGTAAGCCGAACCCAGAAATCAAAACCATTTAAAAGTAGTGAGTGTTGAAAACATTTAATTAAAACATTTAGAAATCTTTAAATAGTTCAATAAAGTTCTTTTAAAGTTAAGCTATATAAAGAATAAGCATCCCCAAACGGGAGCAAACACGCCCAACGGCGGTAAACAACATCACAAGAGTAATATACGACGCCGTAGCGAAGAATGATCAATAAGTAAACATCACAGAATAATAACTGCATATATATATATCATCGTCCTCACACTGTCTCTAAGTCAAGTACATATATGGTAGATGGAGAATACTAGATACAAAAGGTGTACAACAAAATAACCAGATACCACAACCCACCTAACAGCAAAATAGCACTCGCACCAACTGTAGTGGTATCTGTAGCCAAAAGATGTAAGAAGGCAGCCTGCCGCGACTACTCCGAGGGGCAACCTGCAAATACCGTGGCACAACGGGGGTGAGTTGCCAACTCGTGAATAGAGATAACATATAAAGGTAATCGCGAGCATGCACGTACTGCGCTACTTTATCATATGCCCGCAGGTAAATCTATATGGGACAAGCAGTAGGTGAAATAATCATGCAAATGCCCTGTCAGGTGAAATAACTACAGGATGAGATACATGATAATCAATGTTGAGCATGGGATAAACAACATCTACATGGAATATCAATCGTGGAAATAATCGGTGCCCAAAACTACACCCAAATCCCAAATAAACTCAGGCGCCGGCACTCTCCTCGGCCCTCAAATCCTGTAAATCTCTGAGAATCATGAGTGCCCAACATCGGCACTCAAAACATCAGAAAATACTCGTGTCCAGCATCGACACGCAAATCCTCATATATCGGGCTCCGTAAGTCCGGATCAGCCAATGGGCTCCGTCTGCGGTATCGGCCCTCGGCCCCGGCAGTACGGATCATCCCGCATCCATCTCTCGACTCTGGTCAGTATCCTCCGGATAACCGCCAGGTCCAACCAATCACCGGTATGTACTCGCCCACCTCCAGGCTCAATCGGCAAAATCCATCGATCATCTTGCCGAGGGGAACCATACCGGGTCCACCACGAACCCGCAAACGGATCATCCAACTCCTCGAATCGGGTTTCAAACACACGTCTCAGCACCGAGAAAACGCGTGGAGGACGCACCAAAATATCATATCAAGAGGAACCGGGTTTTCAAATAGTGCATCTTTTCTAAAACAAAACCCCACGGTCCTCAAAACCAGAAATCTCATGAAATCCAACACCAATGAATAAATTAAACGCGATGTGCTATGTACATCAAGCCATAATAAAGGTACAAGGGAGAAACCGCTTTTTAAAATAGTTTCAGTTTTTCAAGACATCATGCGGCTCCCAATTTCTATGAAAATCATATCGAATCATATGGGAAATGAACTACAGTATAATGATCATGGCAATTCTACAGTGAGTGTATCATGGCAATTACTAACGGTGTGTGTGTAACATGCAGATTCGTGCTCGTGCAACATGAACCGTTAGTAATAGTTCGGTGTTCTACCAATTCTAAGTTTATATACATATAGCAGGGAATGCGGTATGCAACTAACAGTAGCCATGTAGGTAAATGAAATATGTAGCTATAAGGTCCTATCAGCCCTGACGTAGAACGCCATGCGGGCGATATCCCCATAGATGTAAAATCTACTTACCGTAGTCTCTCGCTAGGTATGGCCGACGACTTGTTTCCCCTTCTTCGCGGCGTCCGTCGCACTCACTTGCGAACCTAGAATTTCACAGAATATCACACATAAGCTCAATCGTACAAAACAAGACATTCAAAGTCACACTAGAAGCCCGTGTCGCAAACCAAGCGCGCGTGTGCGCGATACGCTAAAACGTGTGATTACGCGCCTGAAGCTACCCCGACGCGTCGCGATACGCAAAAACCCCAAACCCACACACGTATCACGTGTATCGCGAAGATTTAAAAAACGAGAAACAGGTATTCACCTCCAGATTTTTATACAGAATTGATATTACAAAAATAAATATACCATAAAACCCCATATATCAGCAGACACCAACCATCAAAACCCCAACCCACAGTTCTCCCATCTGGCCGCAAATTGTGGCCAGAATGAGTTTTTTGGCGGCCTGGGTAGAGGGTGGGCTCCCGGGTTTGGTGTGTGCACAACATACCTACTGTGTATACCCAAGTAATTACAATTTTAATTTAAGGCAACTCGGGTAGCAGCAGATTCAACAGAACCCAATTTCAAGTTAAAAATCACACTTTTACACCAAAATGATACTTTAAGGAATTTTTCTGAAATCTGAAACAAACCCAAGTCTAAATCCACACTAATATCACATTACCAAGCTAATCAAGCCTTAAAAATTTAATTTTTAACATAACCTCACTAAAACCCCTTATATAGCACAAAACATGCATAAATATGTGATATTTTGCTAAAACTGTTAGTTATGTATATGCCCTAGAGGCCATTGTTGTACATATGATGTATATTATAATGGATGCTTGGTTATATATAGAGATGACTTTCTTGCTCGTCATGATAGTATGCTATTTGGTTTCACTTTATCTTAACATGTTGACTTGTATTGGTTTACTGTTTTACTCTCACATGTTGATAAAGCCCTTAGGATCCGTACTCGACTACTGGGACTATGATGAGATCATACTAGTGGGGCCGCGGTAGTCGATGAGTACATCCTATAACTGTTCCTAGTCGAGGGTATATCGAGACAGGGCATCGATACACCAGAGTAGACTAGCGTATACGCATCTTGACCCATATGATGGGCGATGGATGATCCCATATCCATCGGTGTTAGACATCAGAGATGGTGTATGGGTGCTCAGTAGAGACTGGGTACACTGGACGGACTCACCGAGAACTCCCAGATGGTGATATACCACACGTCAGATGGCAGTTCTCCGGTGACACTGGTACAGGGTAGTCTGAAGACCCGAGATCGTCATAGAGTCTTGTGTGATTCCCACTGTGCTTTGATTTCCACCTTACCAGGTCCAAGAGGGCGTGCAAAATGGTGGCTTTTGGGTACAGTCCCGAATCACATGGAGGCAATGAGCGATAGGAGGGGATTCGTCTCTCCCGGTATAGGGAGTTGATGTTGTGCTGTGTTCGATTGGCTATAACTGGAAGTCCCTAGCCAGGGCTGATATAGAGATTTACTGGTAAGTGTTACTAGTAGTTTCTCGACCCGTTATGAGCCACACATCGACACGACTTATCGGTTACTGGGGTCTGACGTATACCACCCCAAGACTTGATATGCGACATATCAGACGAACAGACCGGACTGTACGGGAGTGTTACTGGTTGGATTCACAGGAGAACGCACAGGCTAGCTTGTTGATCTTCTGATCGCTCAATACCTGGGTGGCTGTTACGTTTAGCCGACCACTTGCAGCTTGTGGGTGTTTGATATGATCATCACCTGCTACCGGCGTATTGACGATTCTTTAGAGTCCTACACAGAGGTTTCTTGGCTCAGGCGAAACGGAGTAGTGGCGCATATGTGATATGCGCAGGAGCGTGAATAATGCGATATGGGATACCGTATTATATTCTCGCGATATATGGATATGAACCGGGTCATCGGATCAAGTGTTGATTCGATGAATCGGTACATGATATATTAGTCGGTAATATTCGATATAGCCGGATCATCGATTCAAGTGTTGATTCGATGATTTAATGTATTATAATATATATGATATATTGTATTACATTATCTAATATTGGCTCGCTTTATTATTTCATTTTCTCAGTGGATGATACATTGATATATATGCGATATATGTTAATTGTATTATTTTCTTTTGTTGCAAATATATAATATATATGTGATATATATTATTGTGACATGATATGATTAATTGTTAAACATGTTTAAGGATGATTAATTGAGGTTAGGGTTTGATTAGGGTTAGATGATTCATGCAGCTTCTAGAAGATTTTTTCTTTTGTCATTCTTAGGATATTTTGTGATGACACATTTCTAAACCTAACCAAACCCTAACTCTAGTTTATTCTCTACTCATTTTTAGCCACTCATCCTTGACCATGGTTAATACTTCAATCATATACTTTGATTCCTATTCATCACAAAAGGATTAATATGATTATCATTTCCATTATCATCTTCTTCTTCTCTCTTGAAGAAGCTCACTAGATTTCTTGATGTGATGAATAAATATGAGAAAATGATATAAAAAGAAAGCAAAATTACTACTCTCTCATCCTCATCTCATCTAGCCCTTGAGATTAGTGTGTTCTTCTCTTTTGAGTGAGAAAGCTTGAGCCGTAGCAACTTCAAGGTAGATCATCGGAGATTTGGAATACTTCGAGCTAGCATGGATCGTTCGAGTCGTGGAGCCTCTCATGAGTCTGGGAGATCGTGGATCGCGGCAAAGGGACTTCTACTCGGAGCTTGTGAAGTGAAGGAGCAGACTACAAAGGTTGTAATCCCTCACACTTAGATAAAAGTTATCATCTTGCATGTTAAACCCTAATAATCTAGCAAAGATCCCGGCTTTGGGTTGTTCGGTACGTCTAAATTTTTATCCGGGCATGTTTGATGCCTTTTGAACCTTCACAAGAGTGCCTAGGAACCCTACAGTGGTATCAGAGCCTAGCTAGAGCATTAGGCGATGTGTTTACGAAGTTAAAACTCCGATCGAACCCGAAACGACGAAACTTGACCCCTCTCTGGAAATTTTTTAAATTTTGGGATTTTTCTGAATTAAAAATATGTAAAAAAATCAGCAGGGAATTCTAAGAGTTACCATGAAACCCGAGCCCCTAATTCCACTAAACGGCCGCGGAACCGCCGCGCAATCCATGCTTGCGCCGCGGTTCCGCCGCGGATTGATGAGATCATGACACGTGTCTTCATGGTATAGCCCGTAGGTACTTGCTGACTATTCTGGATATTTTTAATCTGTTCCAGGTGTTTAAAATTCTGGGGTTTGTTTTGTAATAGTAGACTCGATCGGAAATTTTAAATTCGTATTTTTTCCGGATATTTAGAAACTGTTAAACTATTTGAACGGATATCATTAACTTACTGTTTCCCGGTACGGCAAATTTTCAAGTGTTGAAATTTATTCGGGTTTAAATCTTTCGGAAAAATTGTACAAGTTAAGCGGTGGACCCTCTAGAAGACAACAAACCTTAACTCGATTATGTGACCGTCTTGAACTGCCTTTTGAACCTTCGGGTTTGGGGCAGTACGGCGTGCCACATGTGAGGCGTTGGCCTGACCCTTCTACGGCTGGATCACCGGTACTGTGACATATTCTAGGATTATTTGAACCCCGCTCAAGTGTTGAGCAGTTTAGGAAATTTTGGGTATTTGATTATCTGTTCGAAAAGTTTAATACTGTCTATTTATCTGTAATGTGATACAATATGTGGAATTCATATAGTTAGGCATGAAATGCGAAGTATGTGATATTTCGGATTTACGATGTCTAAAGTGATTGTGGATTCTAAATGTTGTAGTTTTACACTTTCTTTTCTGTGACCGTAAGTGTAATATGTGATATCGCCGGTTTCGTTGCTATATGTCAACGACAATTGGATGCGCTTATTTACTTACGTTGATGATATGAGATATTATGTGTTGCTGTGATATGTTATATTGGATCGTCGTGTTCTGAATAGCCGGGGGTTTTATGTGAGATGAGGGTTTTTATTTTCATTCATGTAAAATTCATTTGTAATGTAATATTCTTTTATTTGGGGCACTTCCTGGTTGCGGTTGCTGTCACCAATGTATATTATTTACTTTTCCGCATTAGGTAGACCCAAGGAGGGGAGCACAAGTAACCGGGTTCTAGGGTCCAGTGGGAGGCCATCTCGAGGAGTCGAGACCGGGTCTTCTAACCCTAGAATTGGCAGTGTTACTTGCCGCTCTCGTAGGGGTCTTTGGATGTGGGTTTGGCTATTCGTCGCGACCGTGGAATCCGTGTTTTATACAGGCTCGTATTGAAAACACGGACGTCCTAGTATATCCAATATTTCATATATGTTCTTCTGCTGCAATGTTCTGTGATGAGATCATATTACTGCCTGAGACGAATGCTTATACTATATATATATATGCTGATATATAAATATTACTGCTTTCGTTTCTTCTGTGATGCTTAGGAAGCATAAGCTGATGGGATTTTTATTAATGAGATTAATAAAAGAAAAGAAACCTAAAGATGTTGTAGAATCAAAACTTTATAAAAGGGGTAGCTACAGTTTTGTTTTGCACAGTGATATATATGATATATCCTGCACCTTATTCGATGAGGAAAGGACCGAGATCCCTTCACCGGGAGTGACTCCTTTAGCAAAACTGGCAGATGCTACAAAACGCGGTTTGTCTTTTGATTGCTTTTAGTGTTTTGGTTTGCACAGCGGTATATATGATATATCCTGCACCTTATTCGATGAGGAAAGGGCCGACGATCCCTTCACCGGGAGTGACCCCTTTAGCGAAACTAAGAAAAGCCTCAAAAACACTCCTTTTCAAAACTTCACTCGATTCTACGACGATATCAAGTTCATTACGCTCAGGGTTTTCTGAAAAACCTGAGTAGCCCTCCGTCATTTCAGATAGAGACTAGTTAGTATTCGTGCTGCGTTTGTTGACCTTAGCCAAGGCGTGGTGTACGGTAGCTAATTAGTATTTATCTGCTAAAACATGAGATGTGATTGAGTTAGGGTAGTCGTGCGACTTTGTTGACCTTAGCCAAGGGTCGTACGGGTGGGTTTAATTCAATCAAGAAATGACGGGTTAAACTTGACTAGCGCTTATGATTTGTTGACCTTAGCCAAGGTCATAAGTTGCTAGGGGTAAAAATATTATCGGGAATTTCAAGTGTTGAAATTTGCAATGAGATTGCATACCTCTTATGAGATAGTTGGATCCTGATACCCACTGCGAGTAAGAGTTACTCCTGGGAGAGTTTTACACAGGAAAATTAGTCATTCAAGTAGGTGTCTAGAAAAGTGTTAACGGGGTTACGCCTCTGAGAAAACGAGGTTTACTTTAATTAGGTCCGTGCGAGAGCACGGGGAACCTCCCTCAAAGTACCGACACTGATCTGGCTGAAAGATTGACGAAATTGTAAGGTGTAATTAATCCCGGCTAATCTTACCTTTTAGGGTTTTAAGGTAGATTTGATAAAAACAGTGGGAGACATCCTGATTAGATAAGATAATAACCAATCTAATCTTGCAAGAGCATACGCTAAAGTGTTTTCTTCTCTCTCTCTCCAGGTAGCGACCATGTCAGGCCATAATCAAGATAATAATATGGATGTATTGACTGAACCCAATTATTATACTGAGTTAGGGAATGTTGGACCCGTTCTTTCTTATAAGAGTTATAAGACTGAACAGGAAAGAGTAGAATGTCTGGATTCTCACGCCGTCCAAAAGAACATGCATGTTGATGCATCTTCTTCAGGTGTGTTAGTTATTGAGAACTGTTTCTCAGTTCACCCTACGTCCTGGGTATTAGATACCGGATCAGGATCCCACATATGTAAACAGTTACATAGGCTACGTAAAGGTAGAGAACTGGGAAAAGGTGATCATTCCGTTCAAGTAGGGAACGGTGCAAGTATTGTAGCCAAAGCAGTTGGCGAATATCACCTTGTATTACCAAGTCGTACTACACTGATTCTGAATGAGTGTTATTATATACCGAACATGATGTGCAACATTATATCAGTTTCTTTATTGAGTAAAGAGGGATATAATTTTGTAGTACTGGATAATGTTATGAACATATTCCTAGATCAAAAGTTGATTGCATCAGGCTCGTTACATAATGGCATATTCATTCTAAATCAGAATACAGTCCTGAATATACAAAACACACACAAGAGGAAAAGTTCAGATATGAACGAATCCTACTTGTGGCATTGTAGACTTGGTCATATCAATGCGACACGACTGGCTAAGTTACATAAAGATGGTTATTTGAATCCGTTCGAATTATCATCTTATGATACTTGCCATTCATGTCTCAAAGGAAAAATGACCAAAGCTCCGTTTAGTGGACACGGAGAAAGAGTTGCCGAACTCTTAGGACTGGTACATAGTGATGTATGCGGTCCCATGTCTACGCATGCCAGGAACGGTTCTTCCTACTTCATTACATTCACTGACGATCTCTCCAGATACGGACATGTGTTCCTGTTGAAACACAAGTCTGAAGCTTTTGAGAAATTCAGAGAATATAAACACGAAGTAGAGAAACAAACGGGCAAAAGTATTAAGATCCTTCGATCTGATCGAGGAGGAGAATACTTAAGCAATGAGTTCCTAGATTATCTAAAAGAGAATGGGATTCTCTCTCAGCTTACTCCTCCTTATACACCACAGCACAACGGTGTATCTGAGCGGAGAAATCGCACCCTATTAGATATGGTGCGCTCTATGATGAGTACAGCTGAGTTACCTATTTTCTTTTGGGGGTATGCACTGGAGACAGCCATATATCTATTGAATAGAGTTCCAACTAAATCAGTGCCTACCACTCCATATGAGATATGGAATGGGAAGAGACCGTCTCTTAAAAGAGTTAAGATATGGGGTTGTCCGGCCTATGTTAAAAAGCAAAATCCGGACAAACTCGAAGCACGATCAGTTCTTTGTAAGTTTGTAGGATATCCAAGCAATTCGTATGGATATCTATTTTACCACAGTGAACAACAAAAAGTGTTTGTTGCTCAACATGCCACCTTTTTAGAAAAGGAATTTCTTGAGAAAGAAATTAGTGGCAAAGAGGTAGAACTGGAAAAAGTTCCAGCAGAACAAACTACAACAGATGATTTAGTGGAACCAGAGGATTCAGTAGTACCCGACGAACCCCAGCCTCTCCGCCGATCTAGTAGGGTTTCTCGTCCACTTGAGAGATACTACGGTTTTCTCATTGATGGTGGAAGCGAGGATTGCATCATGGATGATGATGACCCGACTAGTTTCGAGCAGGCCATCACGAGTGGTGACTCTGTGAAATGGCTGGATGCAATGCGATCTGAGATGGAATCCATGTACACCAATAAAGTATGGATTTTGGAAAATGCTCCTGAAGGGGTAAAACCCATTGGGAGCAAGTGGATTTTTGAAAGGAAATTTGGTGTAGATGGAAAAGTTGAGACTTTCAAAGCTAGACTTGTAGCAAAGGGTTTTCGTCAACGACCAGGTGTGGATTATGACGAAACCTTTTCTCCAGTGGCTATGCTTAAGTCCATCCGGATCTTACTTGCCATTGCTGCATACCATGACTATGAAATCTGGCAAATGGATGTTAAGACCGCCTTTCTAAACGGTGATTTAGAAGAGTGCGTGTACATGACTCAGCCAGAGGGCTTCGTAGATAGTGGGAGCAGCGGAAAGGTGTGCAAGCTGCTTAAATCCATTTATGGGTTAAAGCAAGCATCGCGGAGTTGGAACATCTGTTTTGATGTTGTAGTCAAAGAGTTTGACTTCATCAAAAATATAGATGAACCTTGTATCTATAAGAAGGTAGCAGAGGGTAAGGTTGTCTTCCTCGTATTGTACGTCGATGACATACTCTTGATAGGAAATGATATTCCTATGCTGCAGTCAGTCAAGCTCTTCTTATCACAGAGATTCTCAATGAAAGATCTAGGTGATGCCTCCTGCATATTGGGAATCATGATCTATAAAGATAGATCTAAACGGATACTGGGATTGTCCCAATCCAGGTACATTGACACCATACTAAAGAGGTTTAGTATGGAAGAATCCAAGCGTGGGAACCAACCCACGATCTCTGGACTCACTCTCTCCAAAGAGATGTCTCCCAAGACTGATTTGGAGAGAGCTCGCATGCAAGGGATACCCTACGCTTCGGCAGTAGGCTCTATCATGTATGCGATGCTATGTACCAGACCCGATGTAGCATACTCACTAAGTGTAGTGAGTCGGTATCAAGCAGATCCAGGAGAGAGTCATTGGACAGCAGTGAAGAACATTCTCAAGTACTTGCGAAGGACTAAGGAGATGTTCTTGGTGTATGGTAACGGAGAACTCCAGGTGGAGTCCTTTACCGATTCCAGCTTCCAAAGTGATAAGGACGACTCTAAGTCGTATTCGGGTTTTGTCTTTACTCTCAATGGAGGGGCGGTATGTTGGAAGAGTTCCAAACAGGATACCGTTGCAGACTCAACGATGGAGGCTGAATACATCGCTGCCAACGATGCTACCGAAGAGGCTGTCTGGATCAAGAAGTTCATTAGTGAACTTGGTGTGGTTCCATCCATTGAGCATCCAATACCTCTGTATTGCGATAACAATGGAGCTGTGGCATTGGCCAAGGAACCCAGATCCCATCAAAAGTCCAGACATATTCTGAGGCAGTATCACCTGATCAGGGAGATAGTTGATCGCCGGGAGATCGAGGTCAGGAGAGTAGATACGAAGGACAACACTGCAGATCCATTCACGAAGGCTATTCCCCAGATACAGTTTGAGAGATTATTCGGGATGCTAGGTATGAGATACTACAGCAGCTGGCCTTAGTGCAAGTGGGAGATTGTTAGTTATGTATATGCCCTAGAGGCCATTGTTGTACATATGATGTATATTATAATGGATGCTTGGTTATATATAGAGATGACTTTCTTGCTCGTCATGATAGTATGCTATTTGGTTTCACTTTATCTTAACATGTTGACTTGTATTGGTTTACTGTTTTACTCTCACATGTTGATAAAGCCCTTAGGATCCGTACTCGACTACTGGGACTATGATGAGATCATACTAGTGGGGCCGCGGTAGTCGATGAGTACATCCTATAACTGTTCCTAGTCGAGGGTATATCGAGACAGGGCATCGATACACCAGAGTAGACTAGCGTATACGCATCTTGACCCATATGATGGGCGATGGATGATCCCATATCCATCGGTGTTAGACATCAGAGATGGTGTACGGGTGCTCAGTAGAGACTGGGTACACTGGACGGACTCACCGAGAACTCCCAGATGGTGATATACCACACGTCAGATGGCAGTTCTCCGGTGACACTGGTACAGGGTAGTCTGAAGACCCGAGATCGTCATAGAGTCTTGTGTGATTCCCACTGTGCTTTGATTTCCACCTTACCAGGTCCAAGAGGGCGTGCAAAATGGTGGCTTTTGGGTACAGTCCCGAATCACATGGAGGCAATGAGCGATAGGAGGGGATTCGTCTCTCCCGGTATAGGGAGTTGATGTTGTGCTGTGTTCGATTGGATATAACTGGAAGTCCCTGGCCAGGGCTGATATAGAGATTTACTGGTAAGTGTTACTAGTAGTTTCTCGACCCGTTATGAGCCACACATCGACACGACTTATCGGTTACTGGGGTCTGACGTATACCACCCCTAGACTTGATATGCGACATATCAGACGAACAGACCGGACTGTACGGGAGTGTTACTGGTTGGATTCACAGGAGAACGCACAGGCTAGCTTGTTGATCTTCTGATCGCTCAATACCTGGGTGGCTGTGACGTTTAGCTGACCGCTTGCAGCTTGTGGGTGTTTGATATGATCATCACCTGCTACCGGCATATTGACGATTCTTAAGAGTCCTACACAGAGGTTTCTTGGCTCAGGCGAAACGGAGTAGTGACGCATATGTGATATGCGCAGGAGCGTGAATAATGCGATATGGGATACCGTATTATATTCTCGCGATATATGGATATGAACCGGGTCATCGGATCAAGTGTTGATTCGATGAATCGGTACATGATGTATTAGTCGGTAATATTCGATATAGCCGGATCATCGATTCAAGTGTTGATTCGATGATTTAATGTATTATAATATATATGATATATTGTATTACATTATCTAATATTGGCTCGCTTTATTATTTCATTTTCTCAGTGGATGATACATTGATATATATGCGATATATGTTAATTGTATTATTTTCTTTTGTTGCAAATATATAATATATATGTGATATATATTATTGTGACATGATATGATTAATTGTTAAACATGTTTAAGGATGATTAATTGAGGTCAGGGTTTGATTAGGGTTAGATGATTCATGCACCTTCTAGAAGATTTTTTCTTCTGTCATTCTTAGGATATTTTGTGATGACACATTTCTAAACCTAACCAAACCCTAACTCTAGTTTATTCTCTACTCATTTTTAGCCACTCATCCTTGACCATGGTTAATACTTCAATCATATACTTTGATTCCTATTCATCACAAAAGGATTAATATGATTATCATTTCCATTATCATCTTCTTCTTCTCTCTTGAAGAAGCTCACTAGATTTCTTGATGTGATGAATAAATATGAGAAAATGATATAAAAAGAAAGCAAAATTACTACTCTCTCATCCTCATCTCATCTAGCCCTTGAGATTAGTGTGTTCTTCTCTTTTGAGTGAGAGAGCTTGAGCCGTAGCAACTTCAAGGTAGATCATCGGAGATTTGGAATACTTCGAGCTAGCATGGATCGTTCGAGTCGTGGAGCCTCTCATGAGTCCGGGAGATCGTGGATCGCGACAAAGGGACTTCTACTCGGAGCTTGTGAAGTGAAGGAGCGGACTACAAAGGTTGTAATCCCTCACACTTAGATAAAAGTTATCATCTTGCATGTTAAACCCTAATAATCTAGCAAAGATCCCGGCTTTGGGTTGTTCGGCACGTCTAAATTTTTATCCGGGCATGTTTGATGCCTTTTGAACCTTCACAAGAGTGCCTAGGAACCCTACAAAAACACAACAAGTTATGAAATGGGATGTTTAATATGAGTGTAATACCTTCAAAAGACTTTAGAAAAACCCAAAAGTTCCAGCTCTAGCCTCAGGTGCACTGATTTGCTCCAAACACCTCAAGAGAGCCACTAAACCAAGGTTTAAGTGAAGCAAAATGGTTTTTTTGTGTAAGGTTTTAATGAGGATCTAAAGAGAAATGAAAAGAGAAGAGAAAATGGAGAAAATGAGGGTTTTTCTGCAGCTTCCCTGCAGGAAATCTGAAAGGGGAAGGAGAGAGAAAAGAGAGGGGGTAATGGTCAAACAAAAGTCCAATTTCCTACCTAACCACCATACCCCATTTTCTAATTGAAATTTTAAATTTTAAAAAGGAATTTTGACTTGATTTAAAATGGTGGGGATAAATTATCAACCATGCAACAAAAGAAATGGTTAACATGATATCATTAAAAACCTAGGTCACAAAATGGCTAAGTGTGCAAGTGTACACTACATAATGGAAATTTCCCAATTAGGATAACACGACTAAATATAATTAGTAAACCCTATAATTACACAAATATATATATATATATATATATATATATAAATATATATATATATATATATATATAACACTTCACAACACAATTATCCCTAGCCAAGAAGGAAAATACGATACTCGGCTTTTATGAAAAACACGAAAAATTGCTAAATAACGCGGACACATTCTAAATGAAATTTCAAAGTGTTACAATCTACCCCCCTTAAAGAAATTCGGTCCCCGAATTTCAAAATCTAACTACACGTACCTTCGAAAAGATGGGGATACCTCTTCCTCATTTCTCTCTCGGTCTCCCAAGTGACCTCCTCGCTGCTCGGACCATGCCAAAGTACCTTGACGGACGGTATCTCCTTCGATCTCAATTTCTTCACTTGTCGATCCAGAATGATCACCGGCTGCTCTGCATAGGAAAGGTCACGCTCAAGCTGGATCGTCGGGTGCTGAATCGCATGCGAAGGATCATGAAGATACTTGCGGAGCATCGAAATGTGAAATACGGGGTGCACATCTGGAAAACTGGACGGAAGGGCTAACCGATACGCAACTGCACCAACGCGCTCGAGGATCTCGAAGGGGCCCATATATCTGGGACTAAGTTCCTCTTCTTCCCAAATCACATCACACCTTTCAATGGGGAGACCCTCAAGAAAACATGATCACCAATAGAAAACTCAAGTCTTCGCCGACGACGGTCCGCATAAGATCTCTGCCTACTCTGGGCTGCTCTCATCGTATCGTGAATCAGCTGGATCTTCGCGGTCGTCTCTTCAACAATCTGTGGCACTAAGATACTGCTCTCTCTGAGCTCTGTCCAATAGGTGGGCGATCTGCATCTCCTCCCATAAAGAGCCTCAAACGGTGCCATCTGAATGGTCTCCTGGTAGCTGTTGTTGTAGGAAAACTCTACTAAGGGTAAATGATGATCCCAGCTACCTCCAAAGTCTAATACGCATGCTCTGAGCATGTCCTCGAGAGTCTGAATAGTCCGCTCTGACTGTCCGTCGGTCTGCGGATGAAATGCTGTGCTGAAACTTAAGCGAGTGCCCAAAGCCTCCTGAAGCCTCTGCCATAGTCGGCTGGTAAACTGGGTGCCTCTGTCGGACACGATACATGTCGAAACTCCGTGCAGTCGTACAATCTCATCAATGTAATTCTGGGCATACTAAGCAAATCCGAAGGTCGTCTTAACCGGTAATAAGTGAGCCGCCTTCGTCAAACGATCCACGATCACCCAGATGGAGTCATACCCTCGACTAGTCCTGGGTGGACCCACAATGAAGTCCATAGATATCTGTTCCTATTTCCACTCCGGAATGGGTAACGGCTATAACTCTCCCGCGGGCCTTTGGTGCTCGGCCTTGACTTGCTGACAAGTAAGGCATCTCGACACGAAATCTGTGATGTCCTTCTTCATACCGTCCCACTAGTAAACATCCCTCATATCGTGGTACATCTTAGTGGAACCTGGATGAACACTGTACACCGAGCGATGTGCCTCCTCAAGAATCTCACGCCGCAGTCCCTCAGCATCTGGTACGCACAGTCTAGTCCCAAATCGTAGTATCCCCTGATCATCGATCACGAACTTGGAGAATTTTCCTGTTCAATCTGTTTCCTGATCTCTGAACATCGGTCATCACTGTGCTGTGCCTCATGTATACGGTTAAGCAACTGTGAGCGTGCACGAACATGCGCAATCTGTCCTCCGATCGGCGTAAACTCGAACTTCACCCGGCTGTCGTATAAAATCTGCCAATCTGCCGACGACTGCCTCTGCACTGCGCTCAAACAAGATAGACTACCCTCGGGCCTCCTGCTCAAAGCGTCTGCCACCACATTAGCCCTGCCCGGGTGGTACAAGATCTCGCAATCGTAGTCCTTCACTAACTCCATCCATCGGCGCTGTCTAAGGTTCAGGTCTCACCGCTGAAATATATACTTTAAGCTCTTGTGATCAGTGAAAATCTGGCACGACTCACCATATAGGTAATGTCGCCAGATTTTAAATGCAAAGACCACGGCAGCCATCTCCAAATCGTGAGTGGGGTAGTTCTGTTCATGTTTCTTTAATTACGGCGAAGCATTCGCGATCACCATGTCATGCTGCATCAAAACGCACCCTAGCCCCACTAGAGAAGCATCACAATAAACCACAAATCCGCCTGATCCTGAAGGCAATGATAATACTGGAGCCGTAGTCAGTAGAGCCCGTAACTGCTGAAAACCGTGCTCACACTCCTCCGTCCAAACGAAAGGAACTCCCTTCCGGTTCAGCCCGGTCAACGGTGTAGCAATACGGGAGAAGTCCTGCACGAATCGCCTGTAGTAGCCGGCCAGCCCTAGAAAGCTGCGAATCTCCGTAACTGACGTGGGTCTGGGCCAACTCCGAACGGCCTCGATCTTTCTCGGGTCTATACATATACCATCTCGTGAAATCACATGCCCTAAGAAGTCTACGCTGTCCAGCCAGAAAGCACACTTGGAGAATTTGGCGAAAAGCTGATGCTCCCTCAAGGTCTGCAGTGTAATCTGCAGATGCTGCTCGTGCTCCTCTCTACTCCGAGAATACACCAAAATATCGTCAATGAATACAATGATGAACAGATCAAGATACGGCCAGAAAATACGGTTCATCAAGTCCATGAATGCTGCTGGCGCATTGGTGAGTCCGAACGACATCACCAAAAACTCGTAATGGCCGTAGCGCGTGCGGAAAGCTGTCCTAGGAATGTCCTCCTGTCGAACCTGCAACTGATGGTAGCCTGATCGCAAATCGGTCCTCGAAAATTATCCTTCCCCCTGAAGCTGGTCGAACAAATCGTCGATACGTGGCAAAGGATATCTGTTCCGCACTGTAACCTTTTCAGCTGGCGGTAGTCGATACACAGACGCAAACTGCCGTCCTTCTTCTTGACGTACAGGACTGGAGCACCCCAAGAAGAAACACTGGGTCGAATAAGTCCCTTGTCCAGCAAATCTTGCAATTGACCCTTCAATTCTCGAAGTTCTGGCGGGGCCATCCGATAAGGCGGTATGGAAATAGGCCCCGTGCCAGGAACCAAATCAATACCGAAAGAAATGTCGCGCTCGAGCGGTAGCCCAGGAAGCTCACCAGGGAACACATCAGGGAACTCGCTAATAACCGGAACCTGATCCAGAGGAACCTCTGTAGCTCTAGTATCGCAAACATAGGCGAGAAATCCCTGACATCCCTTCCTCAAAAGCTGTCCAGCGCGAAAAGAAGAAATCACACTGTGAGGGGCGGCACCACGGTCCCCCGACACAACAAAAACCGACTTGCCATGAAAACAAAATCTAACTTTCTTCTCACGGCAGTCCACAGAAGCATAGCACGTGGCTATCCAATCCATGCCAAAAAGAACGTCGAAGTCCGACATCTCAAGAAGGATCAAGTCGACAGGCAACTCTCTCTGGCCAATACTAACGGTACAGGATCGGAACATGTGCCTAGCAACAAACGACTCTCCCACAGGAGTAGTCACAACAAACAGCTGATCAAGCAACCCGGACTATCTACCCAAACTCGGCACAAAGTGTGTTGATATGTACGAGTGAGTGGATCCGGGATCGAACAACACGTGTGCATCAACAGAATATACTGGAAGGATACCTGAAACCACCGCATTGGACGCCTGCGCGTCCTGATGCGTCAAGGCAAAAACTCACGCCTGCCCTCCACCTGTAACCGGCTGCCCTCTGCCTCGGTCACCCCGTCCTCTCTGAGCAACTCCTCCACGCCCACGACCTCTTTGTATGTGAGTCTAACGCGGAGCAACCGTAGGTACAATAGGCAACGCCCTCTGGGGTGGTGAAGGTGGTAAGGTAATATGCGGTGCTGCTGTATCCCTCCGGTGTATCTCAGGATAATCTCAAACAAGGTAAAGTAGACTGCCGCATCTAAAGCAACCCCGCGACGACTGCTGACTCTCCCGTGGATACGAACTAAACATCTGACCTCGTCTCGAATCTCTGCCACTACCCGTACCTGAACGATACCTATCGCGGCGTCTGAATGTCTGTCTCCATGCTGATATACCAATACGAACTCTCTTCGGCTCTGGAACTACCGAAGTCTCAGCAAGGCGCTCCTCGACTAATAGGGCTGCATCTACCACTGTTGCATATGTCTCATAATGCTGCGCGCTGATCGCAAGGAACAGGGGTGTAAGCAAGCCTCGGACAAATCTCTTGACTCGCAACTCCTCAGTAGCCACTAGATACGGGGCATAAACTAATAGCTCTATAAACAACACGTCATACTCTGCCACTGACATCTCTGGAGGCTGGCATAGGGACTCGAACCTGCGTGCTCTAGCATCTCTGACACTCAGTGGAAGAAAGCGGGCAAGGAACAGCGCCACAAACTCTGTCTAGGTCATAGGAGGAAGACCTGCTGCTCTACCCTTCTCGACTGATTCGCACCATTTCTGCGCAAGACCTTCCAGGCGAAAGCTCGCGAACTCAACCCATCTCGCATCTGCGCATCTGAGGGAACGGCATATCCGAGCTATCCTATCAATGAAAGACTGTGGTTCCTCGGCTGCATCGGTACCTGTGATGACCGGAGGGTTCAGCCTCATAAACTCTGACAACGATACTGTAATAACCTCTGTAGCTGCAGGGGCAACTGTCTGTACTGTGGTACCACTGCGGTCTCTACAATGGGTGGAACTACCTCTGGTCGCTGCGCTCGAAGTGTCTCAACTAGAGATCCCATCATCTGGCGCATCTCCTGCATACTGGATCCCACCGTCTGGTGCATCTCCTGCATACCAGCCCCTAACATGGCGATCTGATCTGTCACGGAAGGAACAGCCTGCTCGGGTACAACCGGTGTACTGTCCGGATCAGTCCTCGTCTCGGATGAGTCAACTCGAATCTCGGCCCTCGCGGCCGCTCTCTGCGCCCTCGTAGTCTTTGGCGGAATAATGGCTGAAAGGAAAAGTAGGATTCGATAAGGATACGGAAATCGAATCGCAAGAATGTATATACTCAAGAAGGAAATTTAAACCAATAGGTCCTAAGGTCGCTTTGGCGGAGTACCGTGTCGTGAGTATGCCGCGGAACATACGCACGCTACGCCACCGTGGTTCAGCTACCTACTCCATCATACCAGGGTCATCCTACACTCCGAAAGGTAAAACCTAGGCTCGGGTACCAACTTTGTCACGACCCGAATATTTCGACCCGTGACCGGCACTCAACCACGCAACGTCTACAAGCGTAATGCGACTAAGTAAGCCGAACCCAGAAATCAAAACCATTTAAAAGTAGTGAGTGTTGAAAACATTTAATTCAAACATTTAGAAAACCTTAAATAGTTCAATAAAGTTCTTTTAAAGTTAAGTTAAATAAAGAACAAGCATCCCCAAACGGGAGCAAACACGCCCAACGGCGGTAAACAACATCACAAGAGTAATATACGATGCCGTAGAGAAGAATGAGCAATAAGTAAACATTACAGAATAATAACTGCACATATATACATCATCGTCCTCACACTGTCTCTAAGTCAAGGACATATATGGTAGATGTAGAATACTAGATAGAAAAGGTGTACAATAAAATAACCAGATACCACAACCAACCTAACAGCAAAATAGCACTCGTACCAACTGTAGTGGTATCTGTAGCCAAAAGTTGTAAGAAGGCAGCCTGCCGCGACTACTCTGAGGGGCAACCAGCAAATACTGTGGCACAACGGGGGTGAGTTGCTAACTCGTGAATAGAGATAACATATAAAGGTAATCACGAGCATGCACGTACTACGCTACTCGATCATATGCCAGCAGGTAAATCTATATGCGACAAGCAGTAGGTGTAATAATCATGCAAACGCTCTGTCAAGTAAAATAACTACTGGATGAGATACATGATAATCAATGCTGAGCATGGGATAAACAACATCTACATGGAATATCAATCGTGGAAATAATCGGTGCCCAAAACTGCACCCAAATCCCAAATAAACTCAGGCGCCGGCACTCTCCTCGGCCCTCAAATCCTGTAAATCTCTGAGAATCACGAGTGCCCAACATCGGCACTCAAAATATCATAAAATACTCGTGTCTAGCATCGACACGCAAATCCTCATATATTGGGCACCGTAAGTCCGGATCAGCCTACGGGCTCCGTCTGCGGTATCGGCCCTCGGCTCCGGCAGTACGGATCATCCCGCATCCATCTCTCGACTCTGGTCAGTATCCTCCGGATAACCGCCAGGTCCAACCAATCACCGGTCGGTACTCGCCCACCTCCAGGCTCATTCGGCAAAATCCATCGATCATCTTGCCGAGGGGAACCATACCGGGTCCACCACGAACCCGCAAACGGATCATCCAACTCCTCGAATCGGGTTTCAAACACACGTTTCAGCACCGAGAAAACGTGTGGTGGACGCACCAAAATATCATTTCAAGAGGAATCGAGTTTTCAAATAGTGCATCTTTTCTAAAACAAAACCCCACGGTCCTCAAAACCAGAAATCTCATGAAATCCAACACCAATGAATAAATCAAATGCGATGTGCTATGTACATCAAGCCATAATATAGGTACAAGGGAGAAACCGCTTTTTAAAATAGTTTCAGTTTTCAAGACGTCATGCGGCTCCCAATTTCTATGAAAATCATATCGAATCATATAGGAAATGAACTACAGTATAATGATCATGGCAATTCTACAGTGAGTGTAACATGGCAATTACTAACGGTGTGTGTGTAACATGCAGATTCGTGCTCGTGCAACATGAACCGTTAGTAATAGTGCGGTGTTCTACAAATTCTAAGTTTATATACATATAGCAGGGAATGCGGTATGCAACTAACAGTAGCCATATAGGTAAATGAAATATGTAGCTATAAGGTCCTATCTGCCCTGACGTAGAACGCCATGTGGGCGATATCCCCGTAGATGTTAAATCTACTCACCGTAGTCTCTCGCTAGGTATGACCGACGACTTGTTTCCCCTTCTTCACGGCGTCCGTCGCACTCGCCTGGGAACCTAGAATTTCACAGAATATCACACATAAGCTCAATCGTACAAAACACGACATTCAAAGTCACACTAGAAGCCCGTGTCGCAAACCAAGCGCGTGTGCGCGATACGCTAAAACGTGTGATTACGCGCCTGAAGCTACCCCGACGCGTCGCGATACGCAGAAACGCCAAACCCACACACGTATCACATGTGTCGCGAAGATTTAAAATACGAGAAACAGGTATTCACCTCCAGATTTTTATATAGAATTGATATTACAAAAATATATATACCATAAAACCCCATATATCAGCAGACACCAACCATCAAAACCCCAACCCACAGTTCTCCTATCTGGCCGCAAATTGCGGCCAGAATGAGTTTTTTGGCGGCCTGGGTAGGGGGTGGGCTCCTGGGTTTGGTGTGTGCACAACATACCTACTGTGTATACCCCAGTAATTACAATTTTAATTTAAGGCAGCTCGGGTAGCAGCAGATTCAACAGAACCCAATTTCAGGTTAAAAATCACACTTTTGCACTAAAATGATACTTTAGGGTATTTTTCCGAAATCTGAAACAAACCCAAGTCTAAAACCACACTAATATCACATTACCAAGCTAATCAAGCCTTAAAATGTTAATTTTTAATATAACCTCACTAAAACCCCTTATATAGCACAAAACATGCATAAAGATGTGATATTTTGCTAAAACACAACAAGTTATGAAATGGGATGTTAAATATGAGTGTAATACCTTCAAAAGACTTTAGAAAAACCCAAAAGTTCCAGCTCTAGCCTCAGGTGCACTGATTTGCTCCAAACACCTCAAGAGAGCCACTAAACCAAGGTTTAAGTGAAGAAAAAGGGTTGTTTTGTGTAGGGTTTGAATGGGGATCTAAAGAGAAATGAAAAGAGAAGAGAAAATGGAGAAAATGAGGGTTTTTCTGCAGCTCCCCTACAGGAAATCTGAAAGGGGAAGGTGAGAGAAAAGAGAGGGGGTAATGGTCAAACAAAAGTCCAATTTCCTACCCAACCACCATACCCCATTTTCTAATTGAAATTTTAAATTTTAAAAGTGATTTTGACTTGATTTAAAATGGTGGGGATAAATTATCAACCATGCAACAAAACAAATGGTTAACATGATATCATTAAAAACCTAGGTCACAAAATGGCTAAGTGTGCAAGTGTGTACTACATAATGGAAATTTCCCAATTAGGGTAACACGACTAAATATAATTAGTAAACCCTATAATTACACACACACACACACACACACACACACACACACACATATATATATAACACTTCACAACACAATTATCCCTAGCCAAGAAGGAAAATACGATACTCGGCTTTTATGAACATATATATATATATATAACACTTCACAACATAATTATCCCTAGCCAAGAAGGAAAATAGGATACTCGGCTTTTATGAAAAACACGAAAAATTGCTAAATAACGCGAACACATTCTAAACGAAATTTCAAAGTGTTACAGAGAGGGGCTGCCTTGGTTTTTGTTTTTGGTCTTGTATTATTTTCATAACACTCTCTCACTCTCATTCTATCATCACAACAAAAGAAAAGGAGAGAAAGCCTTCTCTTCTTTTTTTCTTCCTCTAGCTCATTATCTTCATCAATGGCAACACCTTCAACCTCCATCCAAAGCCTTGGATGCAAGAGACAAAGTGATCACAAACATTCTCTACAACACCTTGGACACGTCGGCTAGCACACTTCGTGCCCGAGTTGCTTCGGATGAAGCGGGAGCCCGTAAAAAGACTTCTCGATGTGGTGCCCTTTCCGACGAGGAGACGAAAACCGGAGATGCCGCGAGGAGCTTGGGATGGTGGCCGAAGGCCGAAGGACACGGATCGCTCGGTATAGCCTCTCTACCCTTTCTCTAGTTTTCTAGTAGTAGGTTAATGGTTCGATCCGGGTTTTAAGCACACGATAGCGCCGTTTTTCTAGTTTGAAAAAGTTTTTGTTTCCGCAATTTGGCCTCGGATAGACGGCCGGGGCACTACCGTAGACTTACACAATCGTCACGTACGACATATCAATCAAGATTCACAATATTATCTATATATATCTATATACCTATGTCTCGGGTCACATCCATAAAAATCTCATAACGGGGGACCGGCAAGGTATCAACCAACTCAATCGACTCGCATCCGTATACCGACACATCATCAGGTCGTCATATCACATCGTACTATCTTTTCATCACATTTATATCTCACATCAAGTCAGTTTTACAAATACATTCTACCTTTTCTATAAGCATACGTATCTAATCTAACATACACACCCGAACCATACAATCAGTTTTTAAAAGATGTGAATCATAGTTTTAAAAGTAGGGGCTACGGTGTTTTAAGGAAAATATATCATTTGAAAATCCATAACGTCTCACAAGGTATCTATTTAAAAGATGCATGCGATTCTTCAGTTTGAAATAGGTATGGTTCGGTTGACGCATCTACGTCGGTTATCTAGTCCTATAGTACCCTAAACGGCAATATCATCAAACGTCATCCCCGAATCCTGTCATCACATATTAGTCGTATTATATCACTTCTAACTATCCTTTAGTTTCTAATATGGTTTCACTAACTATATTTTAACTCTATCTACAGTTTTCTATTAACAGTTTTCTTAATCATATTCTATATATTAATCGGGTTCCATCAAGTTTACGGGGGTGCTATACGCCATCCACCCGACTTCCCCCGTAGATATAGATCTATTCACCTTGATCCTCGATTGCCAAAGTCGGTGACGCCATGCTCCGCCACCTCGGAATCCACTCGAGGGTACCTACAATAATAAACCATCACAATCGCTATTATCATCAAGTTCGGAAACCAAAACGGCACACGGATTGCCTATAGGTTAGAACCTATAGCCCACGTATGCAAAACCAACAAATTACCCCTAGTCGTTGATGTACAAATATTCAACAACCAAAAACAAATCCAAATATCAAACCTCATCTTTCAAAATACGGAAAACATACCAAAAAATCACACTAATGTGCTCCCAGATTTTGACTCAGGCCAAAAGGAGTTTCACAAACAAGTCCAGGGTGCTGTACATGGTATATATGACCTACTGGATCAACCCCGACACCAAATCCAACCAAGTGGCCGTCCACATTCCTATAAAGTCCGGCCTCCTCAGCCAAGGGGTTTCATTCTGGGTTTGTCTGGCCGGGTGGTCTCCTAGTGTGGTAATTAGGCCTCTGGTAATATTTGGTTGTCTCAAAAATCCCCTGGGTCATCCCAGATTCCATGTAGGCATGCTAACCCTCACAAAACCGACATGGATCAATTCCTAAATCTGTATTTTGGTTTCTATACTAAATCCCAGCCCCTGAATTCAAACCCTAAGGTCTTGTACAGCCACTACACATCACCAATTCCACTCAATCACCCCAAACCCTTCTCTAGAAATTCCTAAGTTCACAAGTCCACTATCAAACCAATTCTAAACTAAAATTATAATAGAAAGAAGCTTAAAACTAATTATACCTCATTTAGGCCACTCTAGACAGCCCTAGCTTCTCAATGTCATCAAAATCCCACTTTACTTGGTCCAATGTGTAGAGGAAGAGATAGGGATTAATTTTTGTGAATGGAGTATAAGGTTTTGGGGATTATTTGGAGATGGATCTTGGGTTAGAAGGTGGAGGAAGATGAGAGTGAGGAAGATGGATCTTGGGTTTCTAACTATATTTCTCATATTCTCTCTCTCTCCAATCATTCACCTTTTTAACCCGTTTTCATTCCTTTTTCTTTTCTCTTTTAAATTTCAAAACCAAATCACATAATACCCATAAAACAACACAAATGCAACAACATGTATCCAAATGTAACATGATATGGTGCACTAACCATGGAAAACTGTAGAAACACGGATTTGGCTTAATTGCGATTAGCAATGCACTAATCAGGTTTTTATCCAAACTGCATATAACAAATTTTAAAAATGCCAAATCCTTTAAATTTATTTTTAAATGAATAAACCATTTTAATTTCCATTTATTTCAAAATTATCGGTATATATTTATACCCTTTTTCGAAAACCCCAATTTCGCAAATCAGCAGTTTTTGGGGAATATATTATTTTAATATTAAATCCCAAAAATAATATTTTATATTTTCTAAAATGTTGCAGTCAGAGATTATGGGGCAGTTTCGACAGGGTAGAGATTCATAGTTCGTGATCGATGACCAGGGAGTGCTATGATTTGGGGATCGTCTATATGTGCCAGATTCCGAGGGGCTGAGACGCGAGATCTTAGAGGAGGCGAATTAGTCAGCATACAGCATTCATCCAGGTTCCACCAAGATATTTCATGACTTGAGGGATATCTACTGGTGGGAAGGGATGAAAAATGATGTCGCAGATTTCGTTTCGAGATGCCTGACTTGCCGGCAAGTCAAGGTCGAGCATCAGAAGCCGGCAGGAGAGTTACAGCCTTTTCCCATTCTGTAGTGGAAATGGAAGCAGATCTCCATAGATTTCATCGTGGGTTTACTTAGGACTAGTCGAGTGTATGACTCTATTTGTGTGATCGTAGACCGGTTGACGAAAGCGGCTCATTTTCTGCTAGTGAAGATCACTTTCGGATTCGCTCAGTATACTCAGATTTATATTGATGAGATTGTGCGACTACACAGAGTTTCGACCTGCATTTTGTCCGACAGAGGCACCAAGTTCACCAGCCGCCTCTGGCAGAAACTTTAGGAGGCTTTGGGCACCTGATTGAGATTCAGTACAGCTTTCTATCCGAAGACCGACGGTCAGTCAGAGCGGACCATACAGACTCTCAAGGATATGCTCCGAGCATGCATTATAGATTCCGGTGGAAGTTGGGATTGTTACTTGCCCTTGAAAGAGTTCTCATATAATAACAGCTTCCTGGAGACAATTCAGATGGCACATTTCGAGGCTTTGTATGTGAGAAAGTGTTGATCGCCCGTTTGTTGAACATAGCTCAGTGAGAGCAGTATTTTGGGACTGCAGATAGTGTAAGAGACTACAGAGAAGATCCAGTTGATTCAGGACAGAATAAGAGTGGCCTAGAGCAGGAAGAAATCTTATGCTAATAGACGTCGTCGCAGACTTGAGTTCACCGTAGGTGATCAAGTTTTCTTGCGGGTCTCGCCGATGAAGGGCGTGATGAGGTTCGGGAAGAAAGGGAAGCTTAGTCCCAGATATGTGGGTCTCTTCAAGATTCTTGAGCGAGTCGGTACTGTTGCCTAACGTTTGGCACTTCCACCCAGTTTTCCGGATGTTCACCCCATGTTTCATGTATCGATACTTCACAAGTACCCTCATGACCCCTCTCACGCGATTCAGCACCAGACGATCCAGCTAGCGCGCGACCTTTCTTTCACCGAATAGCCGGTAGTCATTCTAAATCAGCAGGTGAAGAAACTGAGGTCAAAGGTCTTACTGTCCGTGAAGGTTCTTTGGCGTAGCCCGAATAGCGAAGAGGTCACCTGGGAAGCCGAAGACGAGATGCGGAAGAAATTTCCCCATCTCTTCGATGGTACGAGTAGTTAGATTTTAAATTCGGGGACCGAATTTCCTTAAGGGGGAAGATTGTAAAGCTTTAAAAAATCGTTTAGGATAACTATACATAAATTAGTGCTATAATACATGTTTTTCCGTAAAACCAAGTTAATAATTATATTTCCACATCGACATAAATATACTTATTTACTTAAGTTATTATTTCTTCATTTTTGTATTTAATTAGGTATTTATTTAACTACTTGTTTACTTAATTATTTCTTATTTATTAATTATTAAAAATTATTTTAACATGTACATACACACAAATCTAGTGTTAATCATGGATTATTATAGTTTAATACAAGTTTTTGTAACCATGACACATAAACACACAAGTTTTATTTGACTAAAACCTTTTAATATAAAAGATGTTTCTAGAATTAGTGTAAAAAGAAAAATGAAAAAGAAAATAAAAATGTGGCATGGTGCATTTATGAGAGAGAGGGTGTGCCATGGCAAGGAATTCTCTCTCACTCTCTAGAGATTTCTCCATTACCTTTTCTCTTTTCCTCCTTCATCCTCCTCTTTTGCTAATAACCTCTCCCTCTACCTCACATAACCCTAGACCAATTACCACTAATCACAACAAAATCCACCACTAATCACTCCAGAAATCTCTTTTTCAACCTCTTAAAGTGTTTCTTGAAGCAAGTTTCTTCTTTTGGTGGCTATCTTATCTAATTAGGGTTTTTCTTCATCTCTTAGTAAGGATCAGTTGCGGAAACATCGGCCGTGACAAGAAAAGGAAAGGCGGTGTTCGGATTCGATTAGCCGAGACGCTCCTGTGAGTAGATGTCACATCTATGGAGGAATCGCTTGGATGGCGTACAGCGCCTGATAGCTAGGATTTATTTATAATTCTTGTTTTCATATGCGTATATCATATTCATATTGCACTTGTATCCTTATACACATTGGTATTATCCTACTAGGACACTTTCACCATTACCAATGGTTTATGCCGTACTGCACTATCTTATGTAAACACACACGTCATTGGTAATTGCTATGTCACGAACACTATAAAACTTTCTTAATAATCGGTATTATTGCATTACATCATTATTGATATGTAGCCTTCAAGTCATTTATCTCATTGCATCATTATTGATATGTAGCCTTCAAGTCATTTATCGCATTGCATCATTATTGATATATAGCCTTCAAGTCATTTATCCCATTGCATCATTATTGATATGTAGCCTTCAAGTCATTTATCCCATTGCATCATTATTTATATGTAGCCTTCAAGTCATTTATCTCATTACATTATTTTTGATATGTAGTATTCAAGTCATTTATCTCATTTCATCATTATTGATATCATGGACATTCATCGTCATCAAAATATTCATTTATTGTGATTTTCCTGGAGATTTCCGTATTCATGAGATTTCTGGATTTAGGGAAAACCGCAAAAGAATTTTATAAACTTATTATCATTTTAAAATGGAAATTTGCGGTTTTCTCGTGATATGATGTGTGTGCCGTCCACCGTGAGTTTTCTCGGTTCATGAGCCACGTATGTACATATACCGAATTTGAGGAGAGAGGAGGCACCGTCTGCGGGTACATAGTGGACCCGGTGAGGTACCCCGGGACAAGAAGGCCGTATAGAAAGACGTTGATCCCTGCAGGGGAGTACTACCTACCGGTGATTTTGGCTCGGCAGAGATCTGGAGGATACCGACCGGAGTCTTGTGATTCATACAGATTGGGGCCGATCTGAGAGATAGCACCCTAGATATTAATATATATAGTGTGTCGATGCTTGACATGGATTTCTGTTGTTTCTATTTCATGAGACTCCAGTTTTACAACACCAAAAGTTTACTAAGATAAAACTCAGATTTTCTCATAACAAATATACCCAGATTTCATGATTGATAATTCATTCATGTCGCATTCATATTAGTACATCGCATCATACTTTATATATAGTTTTTTGATGCATTTGCGTGCATGCTTGTGATTGTCTCATTAGATGTTACTTACTACTCACGAGTTGGCAACTCACCGCCGTTGTGGCACAGTGTCTTGCAGGACTGATCCGTCAACATAGTCACAGCGGGCGCACTGTTACTACCCTGTTGCTTCGTTCTCTTCGACTTGAGGGCTTACTTGCAGGTGGATTTTGTGAGGATATTTTTTTGTTCCTACCATGTATATTTACCTTTGTATCTAGTACACTCCATCTACCATTTGTATATTTGACTTAGAGACGAAACTGTGAGACTTGTATTATTTTGATATCTAGTGTCGAGCTCCTGTGAGCTAACTTTTAGGCTTTCTTATTTCTGTTGGATATATGTATGCCCTAGAGGCCATTATTTATATAGTGGATGCCTGGACATGTATATGTATAAAGGACTTTCTTGCTCGACATGATAGTATGCTATCTGTTTGCTCTTTATCTTAACATGCTCACTTGATTATATTTACTGTTCCTTTGATACGTGTTGATAAAGCCCTTAGGATATTAGCTTGACTACCATGACTATGATGCAGATCATACTAATGGGGCAAGTGTAGTCTACAAGCATATCCTTAACTGGCTCCTAGTCGAGGGAGTATTGAGACAAGGCATCAATATTCCAGAGTAAACTAGTGTATACGTTTCTTGAACCAGTATAGAGGAAATGGATGATCCTTTATCCATTGGTTCTTGACATCAAAGATTGTATACAGGTGCTCATTGGAGACTGAGTACACTGAACAGACTCGCCGAGAACTCTTATATGGTATTATACCTATCGTCGAATAGCAGTTCTCTGGTGACACTTATACTGGTTACTCTCTATACCCAAGATCTTCATGGAGTCTTGTGTGTTTCCCACCGTGCTTTGATTTCCACCCTACCACGGCTCTATTGAGTCGTGAAAACAAGTGGATTTTGGGTACAGTCCCGAGACATATGGAGGCAGTGAGCGATATGAGGGTTTTCGTCTCTCCCGGTATTGGGAGTTGATGTTGTACTATGCGCGATTGGCTATAACTGCAAGTCCTTGGCCAGGGCTGATGAGATTTACTAATAAGTGTTATCAGTAGTTTCTTGACTTTTTATAGGCTACACATCCACATGACTTATTAGGTTATTGGGGCTTGACGAGTCCATCCCCAGACTCAATATGCAACATATCAGACGAAGAGACTGGACTGTACGTTTAGTGTTGCTTGTTGACTCTATGGGAGTTTGAACATGTTCGCTTGTTGTTCTTCTGTCCGTACAATACCTGGGTAGTTGTTACGTCCAGCTAGTACCGCTGACGGCTTACGTGTATCTGATATGATCATTACCTACTGCTAGCGTATTGACAAGTCTTAAGAGTCCCACATAGGGGTTTCCAAGCTCAAGAGAATCGAAGTGGGGCACATATGGAGATATGTGCGGGTGCTTGATTAAATACGAGTATTTGATACCGTACTTTAATCTAGCAGGTTTTATTAGTCAGATTATATATGATATGACCGGATTACTAAATTAAGTGTTGATTTAATAAAATGACTAATTACTCATTTATAATTCCTTTCTTTATGTGAGTGCATATATGTATATTTATATTTATATTTATATATTTATATGTATGTATGTATGTATGTATGTATGTATGTATGTATGTATCATGGTGGATGATACATGGAACATGGCTATTCAAGAATGACATGGGAAATATATTGGATATTTATGATTTACAAGAAAATGGAAATTGTTAAATAGTGATTCATGGTTTCTACACTCTTCTAAAAATATCTCAAACCATGGCTCATTATTTTAATCTCTACTCACATCTTAAATATCTAAGATATTTTCCAAGGGATCATTATTATCTTTCTTAAGCTAAGCCATTAGTTCATCTTCTTCCTCTAAGCTCTCTAGCTTTTCCTAGAAAGAAAAAGAAAGATATTATAGTGAGAAAAATCCTACTTCATCAATCTATATTAGTTTAGCAAACTTGTATAGGTTGTTGTTTGCTTCACTTCTACTTAGTTTAAGTGAAGCAAGAGTTTGAGTGTAAGATTCTCTATGGTGGATCATCGTAGACATCAAAGACATCAAGCGGAGTTGTTCCAAACTTCAAGTGGAGCCAAAAGGAGCTAAAGGACTTCTACACGGAGCCATTGAAGAGAAAGAGTGGTCTACAAAGGTTGTAGTTCTCTTTCTCTTAGATTTTTACACTCTTAGTTTTTAATAGTAACCCTAATCGTTAGTTCGATTCGTGGGAAAGTATGTTTTAGCTCTATAATTTTTAAAATTCATCACATATTGTTGTTTAAACTAAAGTAGATGTGCTAAGACACACCAACATGGTATTAGAAACCAGCTAGAGCATTATGGTAGTTTAGACGACGTTAAAAGTGTTCGATCGAGAACAAAAACACGGATTTTTCAAATTTTTTGTACATTTTTCCAAAAGTTAGTATTTTGCAGATTAAAATTGTTCCAAAAATTGTGTAGGTAAATCTATGGAACCCCAAGAAATATGAACACCTAACTCAACTAAATGGCCGTGGAACCGTGGCAGAGCCTTGGGTTTAGCCGCGGTTCCGCCACATATTTAGTGAGTTAGGGTGTCTTCTTTCTTGTGCTGCTCCATTGAAACATTTGTGACTTTCTGGATATTTTTGTTGAGGCTCAAGGTGTTAGTTATATGTATGCCCTAGAGGCCATTACTGTACATAGGATGTATATTGTAGTGGATGCTGGGATATATATAGGGAGGACTTTCTTGCTCGACATGATAGTATGCTATCTGGTTACCCTTTACCTTAACGTGTATGCTGGTTGTCTCTCTGTTACATGTTGGTAAAGCCCTTAGGATCTGTACTTGACTACCTGCACTATGATGCGGATCATACTAGTGGGGACATGGTAGTCCATAAGTACATCCTTCAAAGTCCCTAGTCGTGGGTATATCGAGACGGGGCATCGATATACCAGAGTAGACTAGCGTGTACCTTCTCGACCCATACAGATGGGCGATGGATGATCCCATATCCATTGGTGTTTGACATCAGAGATGATATACGGGTGCTCAGTAGAGACTGGGTATACTGGACGGACTCGCCGAGAACTCCCAGATGGTATTATACCTCACGTCAGATGGCAGTTCTCTGGTGACACTGGTACAGAGTAGTCTGTTGACCCGAGATCGTCATAGAGTCTTGTGTGGTTCCGACTGTGCTTTGATTTCCATCTTACCACGTCCAAGAGGGCGTGCAAAACGGTGGTTCAGTCCCGAGTCACATTGAGGCAATGAGCGATAGGAGGGGATTCGTCTCTCCCGGTATAGGGAGTTGATGTTGCGCTGTGTTCGATTGGCTATAACAGGAAATCCCTGGCCAGGGTTGCTGTGATTTACTGGTAAGTGTTACCAGTAGTTTCTCGAACAGTTATAGACCTCATATCGACACGACTTATTGAGCTATTGGGGTCTGACGTTTACCACCCCTAGGCAAGATATGCGACATATCAGACGATCAGACCGGACTGTACGGTAGTGTTACTGGTCGGATTCACTGGAGTGTGAGCGGGCTTGCTCGTCGATCTTCAGATCGCTCAATACCCGGGTGGCCGTTACGTTTAGCAGACCGCTTGCGGCTTGTGGATATTTGATATGATCATCATCCGCTGCCGGCGTATTGACGAGTCTTTAGAGTCCTACACAGAGGTTTCCTGGCTCAAGCGAAACGAAATAGGAGCGCATATGAGATATGTGCGGGACCGAGAATAATGCGTGTATGTGATACCGTATTCTATTCTCGCGATAAATGTATCGAATGGTTGTATGCGATATAACCTAGTTATCGATTCAAGCGTTGATTCGATAAGCCGATATATTGTATACTAGTCGGTTGTGTGCGACATAACCGGATCATTGAATCAAGTGTTGATTTAATGATTTAATGCATATTTATATATTTGATATATTACTTTGCATCAACTAGTATCGGTTTACTTAAGATTGATTTTCTCACTCGGATGTGCGCATTACATATGCGATATGATTTTGTGCATTTGATTGTATCATGTTTGATGATACATGTTTACTTGGTTAAGTGCAAAGATTTAAACCATGGTTAAAAGAATGGTTAGGGTTTCATTTCCTTTATTTATTTATCTATTTATTTATTTATTTATTTTCTTTTCGGAAAAGGAAATGAGGAAAATGGTGGCTTGTTTTGGATTGTAGTTGAAGATTCATGAACCTTTGACTTTGTCCACCATTCTTATCTCATGCTTAACCTAACCATTTGTTTTAACCCTAGTTCAATCTCTACACTTTACCATGGTTTAGTCATGATAAGTTTTGATTATTCTTTTCTTTTTCTTTTTAACTTATCATAACATTTCTTCTTCTTCTTCCTTGCTTCAAGTGAAGAAAAGCTTACCTCATCAATGGTGATTGATGTTTTTGAGTGAGAAATCCAATTCTAAAGTTAACCCACTTCCTATTTCTTCATCCTCTACCTCTTGCCAAGTAGTAGAGTGTGTTTACTTCACAAGTTTCTAGACTTGGTGAAGTCGGAGCTTGATTTAGCGATGCCTCGACGTAGATCATCTTCGGCATGGACATCGACGACCTAGCTTGCCCATTCTCCGACGAAGCCGATCCTAGAGCCCGGATTTGACTTGGACAGCAGAGAGGACTTCGTTGCGGAGCTATGGAGGTGGAGCACCGGATCTACAAATGTTGTATTTCCGTTTTCTCATTAGTTAAGTGTTAACTAGTTCAATGTTCGCCTAGACATCTAGTTATCGATCCGTAGTTTAGGGTTTGTAGGCACCATAATTTTTGAAATTGCCATGGTTGATGGCTTGGGAGACCTCACTAGAGTGCCTAGGAACCCTACAGTGGTATCAGAGCCTAGCTAGAGCCTTAGGCGAAGTCCACACGGAAATTGAAGTCCGAACGAACCCGAAACCCCGAACCAATATTGCTCTCTGGACTTTTTCCTAAAATGCGGATTTTTGTGAATTAAAAATTTCTAGAAAATACATAAAATAAAACTAAGAATTACGGTGCAAACTCAGGTGAGTAATTCGTTTGAACGGCGGCGGAACCGCGGCATAAGCACTGCTTATGCGGCGGTTCCGCGCTACATTGGTGACGTCATCGTACCTGCTCTGCACGGTAATTCCTATTATTTTATGCTGAGTTTTCTGGGAATATTTAAAACTTATTCCAGAGTTGAAATTTCTGCAGTTGTTTTGGGGATTCGGTGTTTCGATCGGGGTATCAAATTTTGTCTGTTTGGCTTCCCGGATAAATCTTAGAATATGTTAAAAAGTTCGACCGGATATAAATACCCAATTTTTCCCCTGTCGGGAAATTTCCAAGTGTTGGATTTTTCCGAAGTTTAACGACGTTCTAAGTAGTGCAAGTAACGCGATGGTCCCTCTAGAAGACACAAACCTTAACTCGATTATGTGACCGTCTTGAACTGCCCTTTGAACCTTCGGGTTTCGGGCAGTACGGCGTGCCACATGTGAGGCGTTGGCTTGACCCTTCTACGGCTGGACCGTTGGTACTGAGGTACGAACTGAATGTTGTTAGACTAGTTTCATGTGTTGATCTGTATCGGGAAAACTTGGGTGTTAGAATGTTCGATCGGAAATTTTAACATTTTCTATTTATCCGGAATGGGATACAATAATTGGAATTCACAATAAGTTATATGATAACTGAATGAATGTTATAAACGTAGCAATTTAGTCTCACTTGATCGGTTGCCACGGAATTTTGATGTGATCAAAAGTCCGTCGCAATCACGTAGCGTACGCGGATACTCGCCGGGTAAACTTAATAGACAGCCTCACTCCATAGCCCCGACCAAGTGACTGTAGGAGAACCCCGTCGCCGAAAGCATCCGTTCGGGTGCTCGCGGTAGCGGTGTTCCGCCTTGGTGCACTTCGTCTACGGTATCGGGGGTGCGACCGTCTACTGAAGTTTGCGACGAGTATTCAATCAGACTGTCGGGAATCCTGTTGAATTGCCCGACTTGATATTGAAAAGTGTTTTCGATTTTGAGACTAAAATGCGGCGTTTATAATTATTAGGCATGCGATGTCTAAGTAATTCATTTGGTCAGGCATGTGATGTCTGAGGAGGTTGCGGATTCCAACTGTTGTAGTTTTACACTTTCTTTTCTGTGACCGTAAGTGTAATATGTGATATCGCCGGTTTCGTTGCTATATGTCAACGACAATTGGGATGGACATATTTACTTACGTTGATGACATGTGATGTTATGTGTTGCTGGATATGTTATATTGGATCGTCGTGTTTGAATAGCCGGGGGTTTTTATGTGAGATGAGTGTTTTTCATTTTCATTCATGTAAAAACTTGTATGTAATATTCTTTTATTGGGGCGCTTCCAGGTTGCGGGAGTTGTCACCTATTGTATATTATTTACTTTTCCGCACTAGGATAGACCCAAGGAGGAGGGCACAAGTAACCGGGTTCTGGAGTCCAGTGGGAGACCAACTCGAGGAGTCGGGTCCGGGTCTCCTAACTCCAGAATTGGTAGGGTTGCTTGCCGCTCTCGTAGGGGTCTAGGGGTGTGGGTTTGGCTATTCATCACGACCGTGGAATCCGTGTTTTATACTGGCTCGTATTGAAAACACGGACGTCCTAGTATATCCTATATTTCATATGATTCTTCTGCTGCGATATCTGTGATGTGATCATGTGATGTTCTGTGATAGATACAGTATATAGTATATATGATATATTATATAGGCGTTACTTATGTTTTACACCCGTGCTAGCCCTGCCCTGCTCTGCCGTTAGTTACCTAACCTAACGGTGCACGAGGGGACATCGAGGCGAATGCGGATGGCATAAGTGTACGTCGTATTTATCTGTGATGATTAGGTACATAAATGATGGGACTTCATTAATGTGATTAATGAAATAAAAGAAACCTAAGATGTTGTAGAATCGAATTTCAAAATAAAACAGGTAGCTACAGTTCTTGCTTTGCACAGCGGTATATGTGATATATCCTGCACCTTATTCGATGAGGAAAGGACCGAGATCCCTTCACCTGGAGTGACTCCTTTAGCAATAACTGGCAGATGCTACACACTCGGTTTGTTTTTTGATTGCTTTTAAGAGTTTTTGCTTTGCACAGCGATATATGTGATATATCCCGCACCTCATTCGACGAGGAAAGGACCGACGATCCCTTCACCGGGAGTGACTCCTTTAGCAAAACTAGAAAAGCCTCAAAAGCACTCCATTTCAAAATTCATTTGATCCTACAACGATATCAAGTTCATTACGCAATAGGTTTTCAGAAAAACCTGTCGTAGCCCTCCGTCATTACAGATAAGTACTAGTTAGTATTCGTGCTACGGTAGTTTGGCATTCGTCAAGGCGTAGTGTGCGGTAGCTAACTAGTATTTATCTGCTTATGCATATGATGCAGATTGGATTAGGGTATTCGTACGGCGTTGTTTGGCATTCGTCAAGGGTCGTGCGGGTGGGTTTAATTCGATCAAGTAATGTACGGGTTGAACTTGACTAGTGGACTATGGGTTGTTTGGCATTCGTCAAGGTCATAGCGAGCTAGGGGCAAAATATTATCGGGAATTTCAAGTGTTGAAATTTGCAATGAGATTGCATACCTTCTATGAGATAGTTGGATCCCGATACCCGCTGCGAGTAAGAGTTACTCCTGGGAGAGTTTTATACATTACAATTAGCCGATCAAGTAGGTGTCTAGAAAGGTGTTAACGAGGTTACGCCTCTGGGAAAACGAGGTTTACATTAATTAGGTTCGTGCGAAAGCACGGGGGACCTCCCTCAAAGTACCGACACTGGCCTGGCTGAAAGATTAGCGAACTTGTAGTGTGTAATTAATCCCGGCTAGTCTTTCCTTTTAGGGTTTGAAGGAAGATTTGATAAAAAGCAGTGGGAGCCATCCTGATTAGATAAAATAATAACCAATCTATTCTTGCAAGAGCGCACGCTGAGTGTTTTCTTCTCTCTCTCTCCAGGTAGCGACCATATCACGCCTTAATCAAGATAGTAATACGGAATATTGACCGAACCCGCTTGTTATACTGAGCTAGGGAATGTTGGTCCCGCTCCAACTTATAATTGTTATAAGACAGAGCAGGAAATTGGGGAATACCAGATTTCCCGTGCCGCCCAAACGAAGAGAGTGCACGCTGATGCATCATCTTCGGGTGTGTTCATTATACAGAACTGTTTCTCAGTATCTTTTACGTCCTGGGTATGTGATACCAGATCAGGATCCCAGATATGTAATCTGTTACATAGGGCTACAGATAGGTAGAAAACTGAGAACGGGTGATAAGTTTCATGAGACAGAAAACGGGGCAAGAGTTGCAGCCAAGTCTGTCGGTCACTGTCACCCTGTATTACCAATACATTGATTCTGAACGAATGTTATTAGATACCGAACCTGATATACCAAATCATATCACTCTCTTTGTTAGTAAAGAAAGGATATAATTTTGTATTGTTGGATAATGTTTTGAACATTTCCTATATCAAAAGTTGATCGGTTCAGGCACGTTATCTAAAAGCGTTGATGTTCTAAATCAAACTACAGTTCTTACTATATGGAACACACACAAGAGGAAGAGTTCAGAAATGAACGAATTCTTCTTGAGGCATTGTAGACTAGGTCAGATCAATGTGACCCGACTAGCTAGAGTTACATAAAGATGCATATTTAAATTAGTTTGAATTTACATCTTGTGAAACTCGCCAGTCATGTCACAAAGATAAGATGACCATAGCTCCGTTTACTGGAAACAGATAAAGAGTTACTGAACTCTTGGGATGGTACATGTTGATGTATGTAAGGTCCCCTGTCTATACATGCCAGGACTGGTTCTTTGTACTTCATTACATTCTCTGATAATCTCTCAAGATTCAGACATATGTTCCTGTTGAAACATGAGTCCGAGCCTTTTGAGATATTCACAGAATATAAGCCAGAAGTAGAGAACCAGATATAAGGATATAAGTATTATGTCCTATGATGAGATCAAGGAGGAGAATACTTGAGCACGAAAATCCTGGATTATTCTAAAGGAGAATGAGATTCTCTCTCGGCATTACTCCTCCGTATACACCATAGCACGATGGTATATCGGGGTGGAGCAATCACACCCTATGTGATAAGGTATGCTCTATGATGAGTACTACTGAGTTACCTATTTCCTCTTAGGGAGTTATGCACTTATGAAGCTGCATACCTATTGAATAGGGTTCCAATCAAATCAGTTGCCTACCGCTTCATATGTGATATGGAAAGGAAAGAGCCCATATCTTAAGTTGGTTAAGATTTGGGGTTGTCCGGCCTATGTCTGAAAGCAAAATCCGGACAAGCTCGAGGCAAGGTCTGTAATGTAGAACTGGAAAGGTTCCAGCTATACGAACTACAGCAGATGATTTGATAAAACCAAAGGATTCAGTAGAGACCAACGAACCTCAGCCCCTCCGCCGATCTAGTAGGGTTTTCTCACCCACCTGAGAGATACATTGGTTTCTCTATGACAGTGGGAGCGAGGATTGCATCATGAGATGATGACCCAACTAGCTTCGAGCTGGCCATCGAGAGTAAGACTCTGTAAGAATGGCTGGATGTTTAGCGATCTGAGATGGAATCCTTATACACCAACAAAGTATGGACTTTAGTTGCTATATCTGAAGGGTTAAATCCCCATCAGGAGCAAGTATATCTTGAGAAGATTACTTGGTGTACATGGAAAAGTTGAGACTTTCAAAGCTAGACTTGTTAAGGGTTTTCATCATTGACCAGGTGTGGATAATGATAAAACCTTTTTCAAGTAGCTATGCTTAAGTCCATCCAGATCCTACTTGTCACGGCTACATACCATCACTACGATATCTGGTGGTTGGGTGTCATGACTGCTTTTCTAAAATGATGTTTTAGAAGAGTGCGTCTATAAGTACACAGCTAGAGGGCTTCGTAGACAGTGGGAGCAGCGGAAACGTGTGCAAGATGCTTTATAGGATTAAAGCAGGCATCGCGGAGTTGGAACATCTGTTTTGATAGATTAGTCAAAGAGTTTGACATCATCAAAATGATAGATGAACCTTGTATAAACAAAAAGGGTAGTTGGGAGTATGGTGACGATCCTCGTAGAGTACGTGGATGACATACTCTTGATAGGGAAGTAGTTTCCTATGCTACGCTCGGTCAATCTCCGCTTATCACAAAGATTCTCCATATAGGATTAAGATGATACCTACTAAATCCTGGATTTTGGATCTATGAGATAGATCTAAATGGATGTTAGGATACTCACTAGATGTAGTGAGATGGTGTCAATCGATCCTGAGGAGAATCGCTGGAAGGGTTTCAGTGTGATAAAGACGACTGAATGTCAGTCGCAGGCATTGCCTTTACCCTCAGTAAAGGGACGGTATGTTGGAAGAGTTCCAAGCTATATACCGTGGCATACTAGACGATACAGGCTGGATACATCGCTACTTAAGATACTACCAAAGAGGCTGTTTGGGTATATATATTGGTTCATAAGATGAACTATGTTCCTCCTATTGTGTGACAATGGAGTTGTGGCTTATGCCAAGGAACGCAGGTCCCATCAGTGATCCAGACATATTCTAAGGCAGTATCACTTGATCATGGAGATGGTTGATCTCCAGGGTGATCGAGGTTTGGAGAGTAGACTCAGAGGACAACACAGCGGATCCACTCACAAAGGCCTGTTCCCAGAGAGAGACTATTATGGGATGGTTGAGTATGAGATACTGCAACCACTGCTACAGATGGCCCTAGTGCAAGTGGGAGATTGTTAGTTATATGTATGCCCTAGAGGCCATTACTGTACATAAGATGTATATTGTAGTGGATGCTGGGACATATATAGGGAGGACTTTCTTGCTCGACATGATAGTATGCTATCTGGTTACCCTTTACCTTAAAGTGTATGCTGGTTGTCTCTCTGTTACATGTTGGTAAAGCCCTTAGGATCTGTACTTGACTACCTGCACTATGATGCGGATCATACTAGTGGGGACATGGTAGTCCATAAGTACATCCTTCAAAGTCCCTAGTCGTGGGTATATCGAGACGGGGCATCGATATACCAGAGTAGACTAGCGTGTACCTTCTCGACCCATACAGATGGGCGATGGATGATCCCATATCCATTGGTGTTTGACATCAGAGATGATATACGGGTGCTCAGTAGAGACTGGGTACACTGGACGGACTCGCCGAGAACTCCCAGATGGTATTATACCTCACGTCAGATGGCAGTTCTCTGGTGACACTGGTACAGAGTAGTCTGTTGACCCGAGATCGTCATAGAGTCTTGTGTGGTTCCCACTGTGCTTTGATTTCCATCTTACCACGTCCAAGAGGGCATGCAAAATGGTGGTTTTTGGGTACAGTCCCGAGTCACATGGAGGCAATGAGCGATAGGAGGGGATTCGTCTCTCCCGGTATAGGGAGTTGATGTTGCGCTGTGTTCGATTGGCTATAACAGGAAATCCCTGGCCAGGGTTGCTGAGATTTACTGGTAAGTGTTACCAGTAGTTTCTCGAACAGTTATAGACCTCATATCGACACGACTTATTGAGCTATTGGGGTCTGACGTTTACCACCCCTAGGCAAGATATGCGACATATCAGACGATCAGACCGGACTGTACGGTAGTGTTACTGGTCGGATTCACTGGAGTGTGAGCGGGCTTGCTCGTCGATCTTCAGATCGCTCAATACCCGGGTGGCCGTTACGTTTAGCAGACCGCTTGCGGCTTGTGGATGTTTGATATGATCATCATCCGCTGCCGGCGTATTGACGAGTCTTTAGAGTCCTACACAGAGGTTTCCTGGCTCAAGAGAAACGAAATAGGAGCGCATATGAGATATGTGCGGGACCGAGAATAATGCGTGTATGTGATACCGTATTCTATTCTCGCGATAAATGTATCGAATGGTTGTATGCGATATAACCTAGTTATCGATTCAAGCGTTGATTCGATAAGCCGATATATTGTATACTAGTCGGTTGTGTGCGACATAACCGGATCATTGAATCAAGTGTTGATTTAATGATTTAATGCATATTTATATATTTGATATATTACTTTGCATCAACTAGTATCGGTTTACTTAAGATGGATTTTCTCACTCGGATGTGCGCATTACATATGCGATATGATTTTGTGCATTTGATTGTATCATGTTTGATGATACATGTTTACTTGGTTAAGTGCAAAGATTTAAACCATGGTTAAAAGAATGGTTAGGGTTTCATTTCCTTTATTTATTTATCTATTTATTTATTTATTTATTTTCTTTTTGGAAAAGGAAATGAGGAAAATGGTGGCTTGTTTTGGATTGTAGTTGAAGATTCATGAACCTTTGACTTTGTCCACCATTCTTATCTCATGCTTAACCTAACCATTTGTTTTAACCCTAGTTCAATCTCTACACTTTACCATGGTTTAGTCATGATAAGTTTTGATTATTCTTTTCTTTTTCTTTTTAACTTATCATGACATTTCTTCTTCTTCTTCCTTGCTTCAAGTGAAGAAAAGCTTACCTCATCAATGGTGATTGATGTTTTTGAGTGAGAAATCCAATTCTAAAGTTAACCCACTTCCTATTTCTTCATCCTCTACCTCTTTCCAAGTAGTAGAGTGTGTTTACTTCACAAGTTTCTAGACTTGGTGAAGTCGGAGCTTGATTTAGCGATGCCTCGACGTAGATCATCTTCGGCATGGACATCGACGACCTAGCTTGCCCATTCTCCGACGAAGCCGATCCTAGAGCCCGGATTTGACTTGGACAGCGGAGAGGACTTCGTTGCAGAGCTATGGAGGTGGAGCACCGGATCTACAAAGGTTGTATTTCCGTTTTCTCATTAGTTAAGTGTTAACTAGTTCAATGTTCGCCTAGACATCTAGTTATCGATCCGTAGTTTAGGGTTTGTAGGCACCATAATTTTTGAAATTGCCATGGTTGATGGCTTGGGAGACCTCACTAGAGTGCCTAGGAACCCTACACAAGGTGTTGAGATCTCTATGGTTTGAAGAAATTTGTGAAGTCGATCGAAATGTTTAATATCGTCTAGACAGTTGCTATATGTGATACAATACTTGGAATGAACATTAATTAGTTTTGTGAAAATTAATTTTTGGCTTGTAAATCTAACATTTCAGTCTCGTTAATAAAATCGAGAATCCTGTTGAATTACCTGACTTATTTTTGAAAAGGCCTATTCAATTCGAGACGTAAATGTAAGATTTACTGGGTTAGGCATGAAATCCGGAATATGAGATAATCCGGGTTTGCAATGTCTAAAGTATGTGCGGATTCCAACTATTGTAGTTTTTAATTTCTTTTATACGACCGTAAGTGTAATATGTATATTCCTAATCTCGTTGCTATACGTCAACGACATTAGGAATACGCATATTTACTTACGTTGATGATTTGTGATGATTATTCTGTTGCTGTACCGATATGTTGTATAGGATCGTCATGATTGAATAGCCGGGTTTTTTTAGGTGAGATGAGTGTTTTTCTTTTTCATTCATGTAAATCAATGTATGTAATATTCTTTTATTGGGACACTTCCGGGTTGAGGTTGATGTCACCATTGATATATATTATTTACTTTTCCACCTTATAATAGAACTAAGGTGGGGAACACAAGTAACCGGGTTCTAGAGTCCAGTAGGAGACCATCTCGAGAAGTTGAGACCGGGTCTCCTAACTCTAGAATTGGCAGGGTTGCTTTCCGCTCTCGTAGGGGTCTAGGGGTGTGGGCTTGGCTATTCATCATGACCGTGGAATCCGTATTTTTTTATTATTAGATTAATCTAAAATACGGACCTCCTAGTATATCCTATACATTCATATATCTACTTCTGCTGGTGTTACTCTGTGATGTGATCATATAAACTGCATGAGACGAATGCTATTTCTATATATGATATATAATAAACGTTGCTTATGTTTTCACCCGTGCTAGTCCTGCCCCCGCTCTGCCATTAGTTAAGTAACCTAACGATACATGACGGGACCCCGTGGCGAATGCGGATGGCATAAGCGTACGTTCTATTTTTGTTTCTTCTATGATGTTTAGGAAACTTAAATGATGGGACTACATTAATGAGATTAATGTAAAGAAAAGAAACTTAAAGATATTGAAGAATCAAATTTGAAACCCACTCGGCCTTTTTTACGAAAAAGCAAATTTAAAATGCGAAGCTTAATCCACTCCTTTTCAAATTATTTGGTTTGACAACGATATCAAGTTCAAAACGTTAAAGGTTTTCATCAAAGCCTTTCGTAACCCTCCGTCATTTTAGGAAGTAGGGTACTTAGTATCCGTCCTATGTTTATTGACTATAGTTAAGACGTAGTATACGGTAGCTAAGTGATGTTTTGTAACACCTTAGAATGCGATTAGTGTTTATTAAATGATAATGCGGGTTTTTAATAAAAAGTTAACCAAAATAGTTTTCACATATTTTATTAAAATTAATTAGTATTTTATTATATTATTTTTAAGCTTGCACACACTTGTGTATGTTAACCAAGGGTTAGTTTATGTTACCATATTTTGTAGCATGGCACCTTAACCCGCATGTTATTATGTTATATGTATTTAATTACTTAGCTTTTAAACAAATAGGTTTTTTGTTTTTATTTGTTGAAAGATTTGAGAGTTGAATTTTAAGGGAATGATGAGGCATGGCAAGCATGGGGAGCATTTGTTGAAGAGAGAGAAAGGGCATGGCTACTCTCACCCTCACCCTCTCCCTCTCTCATTCATCACCTCACACTCTCAATTCTTTTCCTCACTCTCTCATCCTCAATTATTCTTCTCCTTCTACATTCCTTCAACTGAAAATTTAATTCTCCATCACAAAACCAAGCCTAATCTTCTTCAAACCTCATTAAAACCCCTCACAAAGTCAAGTTAAGTTTCTTGAGATGACTTGGAGCTTAGAAAGCTAGGGTTTTCAAGCAAGTTTGGTGAGGTAGTGATCTCTAACTGTTAACTAGTCTTAAGGGATGTTGTGTTGCTTATTAGTTTCTATTTTAAACCTTAAAGTTTAGTTTTGAGCGAAATATCGTATTTTGGATAAGTTTTGTGTCTCGGGTGAATTTGCTACCGAACCAGTTTTTTGTTTGATAAGTTGCCATCATAGAGACCTGGTTTAGAGACCTAGAAGCTACCCTTAAAACCTAAGCCTCCCCCCTTCCTTCATGGCCGCAAATATATTGGTTCTGGCCGCAAATTGCGGCCAGATTGGGGACTGGGTTTCATATCTTAGTCCTGGGGTCTCTGGGGTTGTTTGTAGGCTCGTGGAACTTGCAACTTTCACTAATTCTTTGTGTAGCAAAATCTGGGACCGTTTAGCTAGAATTCAAGTATTTCGGCAACGTGTGATGTGGATTTATCCGATATTCATTTAAGTGTTTCATACGTTTAGTAGCCGTAGGGTTGGTCTAGGATGTCGCTTGACGTGTTTAGCATGCTAAGCGAACACTTGGGAGCTTGTGGGAGTCGGTTTGTTTGTTGCCATTATTTGCGTGTATTATCGGAAGATTTCTAATTTACACTTGTTATGTTGTCGTGTGATATTAGGATCGATTGCGGGGACTTCAAATGTTACAAGGAAAGGAAAGTACGTGGTTGGATTTACCTAGCTCGAGATCATCGGTGAGTAGATTTAATATCTACAGAGGAATCGCCCGTATGGCATTATGCCTCGAGGGTTAGATTCAATGACATGACTATTGTTTATATGTATATATGTATATCGATTGTGCATGAGTACCATTGTTGCACATCCCATTACCAGTTGTATTTGGACCCAGTATTAATGAGACACGGCACAATTACTAACGGTTCATGCTGCACGAGCACCAAATTGTATGCCACACACACCGTTAGTGATTGCCATGACACACACACTATAGAAATTACCGTGGATAACTTATTGTACTGCTTTCTTTATCATTTATAGTTAGATGTTAAATCTTTTTTTTTGGCGCATATGAATTGCATCATACATACATGCATACATACATACATTGCTATAGTCACCTGTTACTTTCACAAGGTGTAGCATTTCGATTTCGTGGATTTGGGAAACCGCAAGATACTTTGGAAAACTTGATATATTTAAAAGAGTGGTTTTCCTCTTGATATACTCAAATTACTGTTCCGTGTTTGCATAGATCGTATTTCATGGATATATCCATTGATGTTCCAATTTCATGCGATTTCTGGATTTGAGAACCGCGAATATATTTCAAAAGGAAACTATATGTTACTTTAAAAACGCGGTTTCTCTTGATATGATATTTCGAGGCATCCACCATGGGTTTTTCTCGGTTATGAGCTATGTGGTACTCGATTCGAGGAGCTGGATAAGCCGTATGCGGGTACATGGTGGACCTGGTATGGTACCCCGGAACAAGAAAAGTATGTTGTGCAGTAGACGATGAGCCTGGCAGAGGGAGTACTACCTGCCGGTGATTTATAGAACTCGACGGATATCCGGAGGATACCGTTTTGGAGTTATGATATGTGATATATATGAGGGCCGATCTGAGTATGCAGCACCTGAGATATGAGTATTTATATGTCGATGGTAGACACGGGTTTTCATGATGTTTCGAGTCTCGATGTTGGACACTCAGGTTTCGTGATGTGACGGATGTGAGGGCCGATCAGTGTGACGGCGCCTGAGATATTGGGATTTGGGGTGTCGTTGATAGACACCAGTTTTCCATGATGATGATTCATACATGAGGTTTTATATGTTATCCCATACCCAGGATTTATTAGACATGCACTGTTTCATGTAATTATTGTACCCTAGTGGTGTACCTTGATCATGATTTGCTGCATATCCGTACTGTTATATTTATGTCGTCATATTACATATTTCAGACTATCACTTTCGTGCATACTTGCGATTATCTATATGATATTATTTACTATTCACGAGTTGGCAACTCACCCTTGTTGTGCTACAATGTTTTGCAGGCTTGACTCTCAGCGTAGTCGCGGCAGGGCTTCTCCTTGCATCTACTTCTGCGGATACCACTACTGTTGGTCGTGATTTTGGATAGGTGGGTGATTTTGCAGGTATCCGTATGATCTTATTGTATCTAGTACTCCCCATCTACCACTTTCATGTATTTGACTTAAAGACGAGATTGTGAGGATCTATATTGTATTATTCATGACTCTGGTTGTCGAGCTCGTGTGAGCCGGCCTTATTTTTTTTATGTTGTAATGTTGTTTTCACTTCTTTCTTTCTTATTCCTTCGCTACGGCGTCGTATATACTTATTGTGGTTGTGTTCCGCCTTTTGGCGTGAGTTGCTCCCGTTGGGGATGCTTTATATTTATTCTATGCTTGTACCCGTTTAGGGCTAGTTTTTACAAAGGAGATACTGCCGAAATTTTTAAGAAAATAAATTAATTTGCGATTTCGTAACTTGAGATTTTTAAGTGTTTTAACAAATGTTTTAAACGTTTTCCCATTCTATCTTTTTTTTATGGTTTAGATTTCTGGTTTTTCGGCTTAGTTGAATTTAGTTACGCCTTTCGACGTTGCGTGATTTAAGTGACGGCCGCGTTCCTAAATTGGATCGTGACAAAGTTGGTATCAAAATGCTAGATTTTACCTTTCGGAGTGTAGGATGACCTTGGTATGATGGAGTAGGTAGCTTGAGCAGAGTGATGTAGCGTTTGTATGTTCCGCGGCATACTTACGACACGGTACTCAGCCTAAGCGACCTTGTACAAATTGCTTGTAATTTCTTCCTTGATTCCATGTATCCTTGTGATTCGATTTCTATGTTCTTATCAAATCATGTTTTCTTATTTTAGCCATTATGCCGCCGAAGACTATGAGGGCACAGAGAGCGGCTGCTAGAGTCGAGGTCAGGACAGGCTCATCAGAAATGAGGACTGACCAGGACGGTATGCCTATTTTACAGGAGCAGATTGATCCACCTTCGCCGGATCGTATTACTAGGCTAGAGGCCGGTATGTAGGATTTGTACCAGATGATGGGGTCATTGGTTGAGGCCAGTCAAGCACAGAGATCAGAGGTTGTCCCACCTATTACGGGGACCGTGATGGTGCCTACTGTTCAGGCAGTCGTACCTGCAGCTACGGAGGTTATCACCGTATCATTACCTAAGTTCATAAGGCTGAAGCCTCCGGTTTTCACCGGCACCGACGCAGCTGAGGATCCACAGTCGTTCATTGAACGGATGGCCAGGATCTGTCGTTCGTTGAGATGCTCCGATGAGAGATGGGTAGAGTTCACTAGTTTTCGTCTCGAGGTTCTTGCCCAGACTTGATGCGTGTCTTTGGAGAGAGGTCGAGACGCAGGTCTTCCTTCTATGACTTAGGTTGAGTTCTTTACGGTTTTTCTTGCCCATTTTCTTCCGCAGATCGTCAGCGATGCCCAGGCTCGCAGTTTTGAGTCTTTGCGCCAAACTCCGGATATAACAGTGGCGGAGTATGACATTCAGTCTACCCAGCTATCGGTATATGCTTCGTATTTGGTGGATACTGTAGAGAGGCGGGTCAAAAGATTTGTACGAGACCTGATTACCGAGTTGTTCCTTTCTATCGGCACACAGCATTTTCACACATATGCAGCCAAGGTGGATGCAGCCCTACTGGTTAAGGAGCATCTTTCCGAGACTTAGGTCGTTCCGGGAACGAATAGGATTCGTACTGATGTATCAGCCCGGAGACTGATATATAGGTGCCGCGACAGATTCCTTTCAGGTCGTGGGGTAGCAGAGGCTTGAGATAAGGCCAGTTATATAGCTCTTACCCACAGGGTCGGCAACTGTCATCTGGATGTTTCCAGTGTGGGAGCCTGTATCATCGCATCAGAGATTGTACTGAGGTACACCAGGGAGAGGCAGCGGTATCATATGTTACCTTACCACCTTCTCTACCTCAGAGAGCGTTGCCTCTTATGCCTATTGTTGCTCCACTTCAGACTTATTCTCAGAGAGGTCGTGGTCGTGGAGGTTTTGTTCAGAGAGGACGGGGTAGCATAGACGGAGGATAGCCAGTTGCTGGTAGAGGGCAGGCTCAAGTATTTGCTTTAACTTATCAAGACGCATAGGCGTCGAATGCAGTTGTGTCAAGTACTCTTTCAGTATGTTCTTTTGATGCACAAGTTTTATTTGATCCGGGAACTACGCACTCGTATAATTCTACACACTTCGTGCCGAGGTTGGGCTAAGAGTCATCTTTGTTAGATCAGCCGCTCGTTGTGATTAGTCAAGTTGGTGAGTCTTTTGTTGCGCGACATGTGTTTCGGTCATGTGCCGCTCAAATTGGAAATAGAGATTTTTCCGTCGACTTGATCCTTCTTAATATATTGGACTTCAATGTTCTCCTGGGCATGGACAGATTAGCTACTTGCTATGCGTCTGTGCACTGCCGTGAGAAGGCAGTCAGATTTTGTTTTCCGGGCGAGTCAGTTCTTATTGTGTAGGGAGACCGTAGTTCCACCTCTCACAGTTTGATTTCCACCCTTTGCGCTGGTTGGCTCTTGAGGAGAGGATGTCGGGGATTCTTAGCTTTTATTTATGATATTGGTGCCACGGTAGATTCGTTGGACCGGGTTCGTATTGTGAGAGAGTTTCCCGACGTATTTCGCGATGAGTTACCTGGATTGCCGCTAGAGCGCGATATTGAGTTTTGCATTGATTTGATTCCCGGCACTGGGCCTATTTCTATACTGCCTTATCGGATGGCCACAGCAGAGATTAAGGAGCTTAAGGATCAGTTGCAAGAATTGCTCGATAGGGGACTTGTGTGTCCAAGTGTTTAGCCTTGGGGAGCTCCTGTTCTGTTCGTCTAGAAGAAAGACGGCAATTTGAGGTTGTGCATTGATTATCGTTAATTGAACCGAGTTATGGTGCTGATAGATATCCATTACCTCGAATTGACGATTTGTTTGATCTGCTCTAGGGTGCGGGACATTTTTCCAAGATTGATTTGAGATCGGGTTATCATCAGTTGCGGGTTCGGAATGATGACATTCCGAAGACTGCTTTTCGTACGCGCTACAGGCCTTATTAGTTTTTGATGATGTCATTCGGACTCACCAATGCCCCAGCAGCGTTCATGGATTTGATGAACCGGATTTTCAGGCCGTTCCTCGACTAGTTCATTATTGTGTTTATTGACAACATTCTGGTCTACTCCAGAAGTCGAGAGGAGCATAAGCAGCACTTGAGGATTGCTTTGCAGATATTGAGAGAGCACCAGCTGTTTGCTAAATTATTAAAGTGCACATTCTTGCTTGATAGTGTTGACTTCTTGGGTCATGTGGTTACAGGAGACGGCATTCGTGGTGTCACGACCCAAAATTGGCACGTGACAACCCTTAAACTACGCAACGTCTACAGGAGTAACGCAATTTAAGTAAGCCGAAAACCCAGCGATCTAAACCATCAAAAGTAGTAAGTGATAATAGCATTTTCAAAACTTTTGAAATCTCAAACCAAATTCTTTAAAGTCCAACTTTATTTTCTTAAAAATTTTGGCATCACCTCCTTTGTAAAAACTAACCCCAAAAATGCGTACAAAATAAATAAAAGTAAAGCATCCCAAATGGGAGCAAAATCCATGCCCAAATGCGGAAAACAACCACCACAACAAATATACGACGCCGTAGCGAAGAAGTAAAATACGATATAAATAAAAATGCATAAAAGACCTCCAAGTCACCGAAAATATAAAATATCGTTCTCACATCAAGTCTCTAAGTAATTACATGAAAATGGCAGATGGAGAGTACATGATACAACGAATATACAATAAACAACATCGGATAACAGTAAAACCCACCTATAGCAAAACTGCACGCAGTCAGCTGAAACGGTATCCACCGCAAAAGATGATATGATAGGTAGAAGCCCCGCCTCGACTACTCTGAAGAACAACCTGCAAACTCTGTGGCACAATCGGGGTAAGTTGCCAACTCGTGAATAGTAAATAACATATGCAGGTAATCGCAAATATGCACGTACAGTGCGAATCCAATACATGCAAGATGATAGCAATAAATGGCAATATGTATGCAACGGTCATGTAAGGTACTCTATCAGGTACTACTAATACATGAACAATAAATGGCATTATATATGCAATAGTAATGAAAGGTACTCTAGCAGGTACAACTAATACATGAACAATAAATGGCAATATATATGCAACAATCATGAAAGGTACTCTAGAAGGTACAACTAATACATGAAACAATGCAAATAAAGTAAATGGGGAGTATGGAATAAAACATATCATTGTCACGGAATCCTGACCTCGTGACAAGACCAAAGTCCATCAAAACAATCTAAATCCCAAATTTTCTCAAATTGGCCCACAAATTGGCCCTCATATCCTGTAAGTCTCATATATCCTGATTGTACAATATCAAGTAAATCTCACATATCCTGAATGTACAATATCAAGTAAACCTCATATATCCTGAATGTACAATATCAAGTAAACCTCATATATCCTGAATGTACATTATCAAGTAAATCTCATATATCCAATATCCAATATCGAGTAAGTTTCATATAAAATGAGTGTCCAATATCGACACCCAAAAATATCATGAAACAAGTGTCTAGCATCGACACATAAATACTGAACTATCAGGCGCTGTCATCACGACTGGCCCTCCTAATAGGCACATATCATATGCTATCCCGAAAACTCGAGTGCCTAGCTCTGACACTCGAAATTCGACGTATCCATATGTACATGACTCTGGTCAGTATCTCCACGATAACCGCTGAGTCATAGGTACTGTCACAGATAGGTATGGTTCCCCTGTTAGGCTTATCGGCGTGGTGCATCGAAATACCTTTCTTGCCCCGGGGTACCTCTGGGCCCCACCATGTACCTGCACACGACCCATGACGCCTCCTCGCTTGGGGTATATATATATATATATATCAGAACCGATAAAACTCATGGTGGCTGCAGAAATATCATATCAAGAGAAACCGGGTTTTTCAAATAATGCATAATTTCATGAAACAACCACGGTCCTCAAATCTAGAAAACATCAAGTAATGAATAAGTATAAATGCATGAATCAATACATATATATTAGCGTCCCATTTCACTAATATATATAAGCATATATAACAGCGTCCCATTCTACTGTTATATATACTTAGGAGTAAAAATATCAGAGAATATCATATGAAATCCTTGAATGTAATATATGCAATATGAAACAGTAATATGAGCATATAAAAGAAAAACCGCTATTTAACTGCAATAAGTTAATATATATCATACGGTTCCTAATTTCTCCAAGTCCATACAACATCAAATAAAGGTGAACATGTAGCTATAGTCAGGTATGCGTAACCATGTTGGCACAGCAAGATATGTGTATCTACCTATCAATAATGATGTAATACCTTCCAGGTATAAGTGTAAGTATGTATGCGAGATGTACATGTAGTTATGTCTCATATGTGTATATACCTATCACTAATGGTACAATACCGTATAGGTATATAGGTAACTAGAATGTAAGCATGTCAAGGCATATGTGTAAGCATGTAGGTATACAGGTATGCTATGTGTCATATGCACAAAAGGAAATAGGGATCATGTCTCAAAGTCCCTAAACAATACAATATCACATATATATAGGTGTTGTGCGTGTCATGGAAATTATTGACGATGTGTGTGTGGCATACAATTAGTGCTCGTGAAACATGAACCGTCAATAATGGTGTTGTGTCTCATTAATACTAAATCCATACACAGGGTAATGAGATAAGCAACAAAGGTATACATGCACAATCAATGTCCGTATACTTCTAACTAATAGTCATGTCATTTGATCTAGCCCAGACGCATAACGCCATGCTGGCGATCCTCCTGTAGATGTTAAATCTACTCACCAACTATCCTGGCTAAGTAAAGCCAACAACTCGCTTTCCCTTCTTCGCAGCGCCCCAAGTCCCCGCCTGCGATCCTGAAAGCATATAACAATATAACAAGTATGTATTAGCAATCGACCAATAACACATATAAACTACGTTTGACCGACGCACTAACTTCAAGCGTACTCTCAAGTGTTCGTCAAGTGGCTAACGCGCGTAGCGACACCATGAAACCAACTCAAGAGCAAAAGCTACATAAAGACACATGACATCGGCAAGACCCTAGCTAGGAAAGCAAAGCGACACAAATACCAAGCCTAGACCCTGACCATACCGATCGCGCATTCAAAACACAATAATAAACGTGGAATCTAATACAAATAACGTCGCAACGTCAAAAGAAACTCACGCCAAAACTTACCGAAATCTAGTAAGCAACATATACCATTTTAGCTCAAAACTACAAGTTTTTACCAAACTAGAATTTACAAACATCACCAATTAGCAAGATTAAACCATACAAATCCTTACACGAATTTTAATCTTACCTAATTAGGATTTAGTAAATGTCTAGTTTGTAATTAAGCTAATTAGATAATTAGGAAAATATCATTTAACAAATCTAGCAAGTAGGTTAAGTTTTCATTTGATTAAAACTAACAATTAACCTATTCACTAATCAAAACCCTAATTGATTTGTCCAAAAACCATTTCTTGAATTACAAAACATGCATATTAAAGCTTTAAATTAACAACTAATAAGCTAATTAAGGTATTAAAACAAGAATTAAGCATTTGGGTTAGGATTTATACCATCAAAGAAACACAATTTGCAACAAGAAAATCCAAACATTAGCCTCCAAAAATCCTCACTTGAATGAAGATCCAAGCTAGTTTAAGTGAAGAAGAATGAAGGGTAATGATTATATTTGAATTTGTATGATTTATTTAGGATTTTTGATAGATTTATTTGGACTTGAAATGAAGAAATGAGGTGAAATCAAAAATGGGGCAGCAAACAATTAGTGGCCGGCCAAGCTTGAAAGAGGTGGAGGTTTGTGGAATTTTGTAGAAAATTCTAGAATAAAGATTCAATAATTGCATAATAAAACAAAAAAGCTTTATGTCATTATTTTCTTTTCTTTAAAATTCATTCTAATTCACAAAATATCTAGATATTTGGATGGATGGATTAACAAAATATCTAGTGATTAGATTAGAAAAGATTCTCATTAGTAGTAATTAACCCAAGCCAAAATGTAGTTACCACTAATAAAGTGCACAAATAAAGTATTAAAATAACATTTTAATTAGGGAAAAATTCTATGTGAACCAAAACTTCTAATTGACCCCCAAAGCCCGCGCACTAGCTTCATTCTAGCTAAACTAGGTGCCGTCAAGTCTATACAGAAGTTTGATGATAATCGGGTTAAAACGAAAAATACCGACTAATTTACACTAAAACGGAAAATTCGCAAAACGATTTCTAAAATGTAACAATCTTCCCTTCTTAAACAAATTCGGTCCCCGAATTTAAAATTCTCATTATGCGTACCTTCAAAGAGATGAGTACCAAACTCCTAAATCTCGCTCGCAGCCTCCCAAGTTATCACCTCACTATACGGCTACGCCAAAGAACCTTCACATATGGTAAAACCCTTGACCGAAGTTTCTCCACCTGCCGATCCACTAACACTATCGGATACTGGTGAACGAAACGATCGTGTCCAAGATAAATGGTCTGATGCTGAATCATGTGAGAAAGGTCATGAAGGTATTTACGAAGTATCGACACAACGAAAAAGGGTGAATACTCAATAATCTGAGCGGAAGTGCCATATTATAGGCAACGGAACTAAATAGCTCGAGGATCTTAAAGGACCAACAATCTGGGACTTAGCTTCCCAAACACAGCACGCCATTTCATCGAAAAAATCTGTAGGAATACATGATCTCCCACTGCGAACTCAAGTCTGCGACCACCACGGTCAGCATAAGACTTCTGTCTGCACTGGGCTGCTCTCTTCCTGACCTGAATCAACCGGATCTTTCCGTAGTCTCATGACTAGCTGGGGTCTATAAATCCTACTCTCGCAGAGTCAGAAAAACAGACTGGCGATCGGCACGACTTACCAACAAAACCTAAAGGTTTCCAATTAGAACGTCTCCTGATAACAGCTATCGAAGGAAAACCCTAACAATGGCAAGTGACGATCCCAACTACCCCAAAACACTTAGTACGTACGCACAAGCCTATCCTCTAGAGTCTGTATAGTCTGCTCGCACAAACCGTTGGCTTACAGATGGAAAAGCGGAGCTAAAGCTCAACCAGTACCCAAGGATTCCAAAAGCTTCTGCCAAAGACGGCAAGCGAACTGGGTGCTTCTATTCGATAAATGCATGAAGGAACTCCGTGCAAACGCACAAACTTACCGAAAAACAACAGAGCAAACTGAGCATAACTGGACAACAAACACCCAAATGAAATCACACCCTAACTAAACTTGGGTAGACATCACAATGAAATTATGGAGATATGCTCCGATTCCCACTCCGGAACAGTTAAAGGTTGCAACTCTCCAGCCGGTCTCAAATGCTCAGCCTTAGCTCGCAACAAGACAAACACCTCGAAACGAAATCCAAAACTTCACTCTTCATCGCTGCCCACCCGTAACTATCTCACAAGTCACGTCACATCGTGGTGGAACTTGGACGAACACAGAAGGATGACTGGTGTGCCTCTTCTAGGATCTCGCGTCTCTACCCATCAGTATCAGGTACACACAACGCGTCCCTAAACGTAGCACACCCTAGTCACAAATCAAGGACTCTGAATCCTTACCTTGCCGAACATGCTCAAGTATCACAGACAACAAGCATCGGTGGGCCGTGCTTCACAAAAACGATTAAGTAAAAGTGGACGGGCGTGGAAATGAGCAAGCTATCCCCCATAGTAGAGGCGAACTTAAGCTATACTCCACAATCGCACAAGAACTGTAAATCTGCAGAAGATTGTCTCAGAACTGCGCAGAACTGGGACAAGCTAACTACGGGCCTACGACTCAAGCATCAGCTACCACAATCGCCTTGCCACGGGAAATAAAGGATCTCAGAATCACAATCCTTCACAAGCTCAATCCAACGGCGTTGTCTCAACAATCAAAACCCGCTGCAGGAAGATGTACATTATGCTCTGGTAGTACGTGAAAATCTGACACAACTCTCCACACAAGTAGTGTCTCCAAATCTCCAACGCACGACCACCGCGGCCATCTCCAGATCATGAGTGGGATATCCTGCTCGTACTTCCTCTAATTGTTGGGAAGCATAAGCGATAACTCTATATTGCTACATCAATACACAATCGAGCCGCACTCGCGAAACATCACAGTTAAACAACAAAGTCGTCCGATCCAGAAGCAAGGATAGAACTGGTGTAGTCTTCAACCGAGTCTTCAACTGCTGGAAACTCCGCACGCAATGCCTCGGTCCAAGAAAAGGAACCTCCTTCTCGGTCAGTCCAGTCAACGGTGCAGCGATACACAAACAATCCTGCATGAAACGGTGGTAAAAACCGGCTAAACCCAAAAAATCTGCGGACCTCCGCCCCGGATATAAGTCTGGGACGAAGCTGTATGGCCTCGATCTTCATCGGGTCCATACGAATACCGTCTCCAGTAACTACAAGACCTAGGAAGACAACACAATCAAGCCTGAAGGAACACTCCGAGAATTTAGCAAACCGCTGGGGCTCTCCCAATGTCTGCAAAGCAAATCCTCAAGTGGTGCTCAAGTTCCTCACGGCACATTGGAAAAGACCAGAATGTCATCAACAACACAACAATCAACTGGTCAAGGAACGGCCTGAAGAAATCTGGTTCATCACATCTACGATTGTTGCTAGGGCAATGGGGAGTCCAACAACACCACAAAAACACATACTGCCCATAGCACGCACAAAAGCAGTCTTCGGAATGTCATCACTCCGAACCCGCAACCAATGATGACCCGATCTCAAAGAAAACAAGAAAATGTCTTGCACTCTGGAGCAAGTCGAACAATTCTTCAATGTGAGGTAAAGGATACCTATCCGCACCATAACTCGGTTCAATTGACGATCAATCAACACACAACCTCAAACTGCCGTCTTCCTCCCTGACGAACAGAATAGGAGCTCCCCAAAGCGAAACACCTGGACGTATAAATCCCACCTATCTAGCAATTCTGCAGCAGATCCTTAAGCTCCCTGAGCTTCGCCGGCTCATCTGGAACAACGTCGGAAAACCCTCGCACGATAGGAACCCGGTCCAACAAACCCACTGTGGCTTCGGTATCACTAATGGAAGGCAAGAATCCTCAACATCCTCTCCTCAAAAGCAGACTAGCGAAAACGGCTGAATTCAAGCTGTGATAGGCGGCACCACTGTCCCCCAGCACAACAAGAACTAACTCGCCGGGAAAACAAAACCTGACTGTTTTCTCGCGGCAATCCACATACGCATAGCACGTAGCTAACTAGTCCATGCCCAGGAGTACGTCAAATCCAACATCTCAAGTAGGATCAAAATGACGGATGAATCTCTACTTCCTATCCAATTAGCATACGACTGAAATACGTGTCGCGCAACAAAAGAATCACTGACAGAAGTTAACACCACAAAAGGCTGATCTAGCTAACACATCTCTCGTCCCAAGTCTCAGCTACTCCCGCGACGTGCACGAAACCTGTCACGGCGACCGAACCTCTGTCTCGGGGCCGGTACACCTGCACGAGCCCTCTTCTATCCTCGAACTCCCAAAGTCTCGGAGAGACGCTCCTCGTCAAATAGGGCTGCGTCCACTGGTGCTGTGTGAGTAACACGATGCTGAGTGCTGATCGCATGGAAAACTAGGTAACAGGGATGGCAACTTCCTGTTGCTGCGCTCGAATGACCTCAACCAATTAACTCATCGTCCGGCGCAAGTCCTGTATCTTTGCCTTAAGCCTAGTGATACGGTCTATCGAAGGCGGATCCATCTACTCCTGTGCAACGAGCGTGCCATCCTGGTCAATCCTCGTCCCACACGAGTTAACTCTGACCTCGGATCTTGCTGCACTACTCTAAGTCCTCATGGTCATCAGCAGCAAAATCTATAACTGGAAAAAGGATTCGATATGAACACGGAATCGAATCACAAAGATATGTATCATCATGGAAGGAATTTCAAGCAATTAGTACTTAGGTCACTTTAGGCGTAGTACCGTGATCGTGAGTATGCCGCGGACATACACACACTACGTTACTCTGGTTAAGCTACCTACTCTATAATACCAAGGTCATCCTATACTCCGAAAGGTAAAACCTAGCGCTCTGATACCAACTTTGTCACAACCCGAAATTAGCACGTGACAGCCCTTAAACTATGCAACGTCTATAGGCGTAACGCAATTTAAGTAAGCCGAAAACCCAGCAATCTAAACCATCAAAAGTAGTAAGTGATAATAGCATTTTCAAAACTTTTGAAGTCTCAAACCAAATTCTCTAAAGTCCAACTTTACTTTCTTAAAAAATTTGGCAGCACCTCCTTTGTAAAAACTAACCCCAAAAATGGGTACAACATAAATATAAGTAAAGCATTCCAAACGGGAGCAAAATCCACGCCCAAAGGCGGAAGACAACCACCACAACAAATATACGACGCCGTAGCGAAGAAGTAAAACATAATATAAATAAAACTGCATAAAAGACCGCCAAGTCACCGAAAATATACAATATCGTCCTCGCATCAAGTCTCTAAGTCAATACATGAAAATGGTAGATTGAGAGTACAGGATCCAACGAATATACAATAAGCAACATCGGATAACTGCAAAACCCACCTATAACAAAAATGCAAGCATTCAGCCGAAACGGTATCCGCCGCAAAAGATAATATGATAGGTAGAATCCCTGCCTTGACTACTCTGAAGGACAACCTGCAAACCCTGTTGCACAACGGGGGTGAGTTGCCAACTCGTAAATAGTAAATAACATATGCAGGTAATCTCAAGTATGCACGTACAGCACGAATCTAATACATGCAAGCTGATAGAAATAAATGGCAATATGTATGCAACTGTAACACCTTAGAATATGTTTTGTAGCTAATTATATTTTTATATATATGGTTTTTTAAAAAAAGTTTACCAAATTGGTTTTTGATTATTTTATTCTATTTATTGAGTATTTTATTACAGTTTTCCTAGGCTTGCACACACTTGTGCATGATAACTAGGGTTGTTTTAGGGGTTTAACCATGATTAGCAACATGGTGAACTAACCATTCCTTAATCTAGTTTATTATTGTTTAGGTGTTTTGGGTTAAATAGTTATGGTTGTTTTAAAAATGAAAATGAGTTTGAAATGGAATTTTAAATGATTGTTCTTGTGTTGACCTTGGTGAGAGAGAGAGAGAGTGAGAATGGGGCATGATGGCTTTGCCATGCTTCATTAAATGAAGAGAGAGAGTAGGGGTTTTGACTTTGTCTCTCATTATCACTTCTCTTTTCACTCATCCCCCCATTCTCTCACAAAACACACACACACACACACACACACACACACACTTACCTGCTTCAGCTCCAGCAGCAGCACCAGAAACAACACCAGCACCATCAGCTTCAGCACCATCAGCTTCAGCACCATCAGCTTCAGAGCAGCATCAACAGCAGCAGCAAGAGAAGCTCTAGCAGCAGCAGGGGCTTCAACAGCAGCTCGAGCAAGGCAGAAGCAGCAGCAGCTCCAACACCAGCATCCATCAGCAGCAGTACCAGACATCATCTTCATCATCAGGAGTAGCAGCAGTGGCAGCAGCACCAACAACATCAGCACTTGCAGCATCAGTAGAAGCTGTAGCAGTAGCAGCCCCAGCAACTTGCGGCAAGCTCTCACCTCCTCCATACACTTCTTCACTTGCTACTTAGGGTTCTCTAGGGTATATTTTCTGAACCCCTTTTCATGTTTGCTTAAGTTGTGTGTGGTTTTGTGTCGATTAGTGTTAAATAGCTAATTTAGTGCTAGATTTTGGTGATTTGTGAGATGTTGTGGCAAAGTGGTGATTGTGTTGGTTAACCCTACCTATTTAAGTGTTATTAGGGCCACTTCAACTGAGAATTAACCCAGATTTCACTAAAATACCATAAGGTTTGTGTTTTGTGCAAAATTGGTGTTTTTAAGCAATGTATTGGCTTTTTGTAATCTGCTTTTGACCGGGGACCTTCAGGTTAAAATTGAGGAAACTGGAACATACTACCTAGGTCTAGACACCTCCACCAGAACACGAGCCCCTCTCCTCCAATCATGGCCGCAGATTTAATCCTTTTGGCCGCAATTTGCGGCCAACTAGGGGGCTGAGGTGTTGGGTTTTTGTGTGGGGTAGTCTTCTGTGTTCTATAGTGTTTTGGTATTTCTAGTTTTGTAAGATTTGACCTGTAGGAAAATCTGGGATCATATATCGTTTTGCATGTCCGTTGTGTTTGCGCGATACGCGCGATACATGAGTGGGTTCTGTGATCCAGCGTATCACGGTGTGTCGCGATAGTTTTAGACGCGTATACACACGTTTCAGCGTATCGTGCACACGTGCGTTTAGTTCGCAACGCGATTTTCTCGTTTTGGTTCGATATCGCGTTTCGCGGAATATTTGGCTTATATGATTTCCTTGTCTCATTTTCAGGTTTGCAGGCAGGGACCTAGAGAGGTATTATGGGGGACAATGATGAAGAAGGGGGTCCCCGTCATGTATATTGACATAATCAAGGATATGTACGACGGAGTAGTGGCAAATGTCAGAACTTGCGGCAGCTTAACAAGTGATTTTCCGATTACTATTGGTTTACATCAAGGATCTGCATTAAGTCCATTCCTGTTTACCATCATGATGGATGAGCTTACTAGAACTATCCAAGATGAGGTCCCTTGGTGTATGCTATTCGCTGATGATATTGTTCTAGTAAATGAGACGAAAGCAGGGGTTAATGCCAAATTGGAATTATGGAGGCAAACATTGGAATCTTGGGGATTCAGATTGAGCGGGTCTAAGACAGCATATATGCACTGCAAATTTAGTAGCCAGAGAAGTCAAAACCATATTGGTTTAACATTGGAAGGGCAAGAGATATCACCGAGCGACCAGTTTAGATATCTAGATTCCATCATCCAAAGGAATGGGGAGATCGATAGTGATGTTAATCAAAGGATCCAAGCTGGTTGGTTGAAATGGAGGAGTGCAACAGGGATTTTGTGTGATCGTAACTTTCCGTTAAAATTGAAAAGGAAGTTTTATCGGAGCGCTATTCGGCCTGCCTTATTATATGGTACAGAATGCTGGGCTCCTAAGAAGCATCATACACAGAAGATGCACGTAGCGGAGATGCGCATGCTTCGTTGGATGTGCGGTAACACAAGAAAAGATAAGGTGCGAAATGAGGATATTCGTGCAAAAGTTGGTGTAGCACCCGTGGAGGAGAAGATGCGGGAAAACCGGCTAAGATGGTTTGGTCATGTGCGACGCAGACCTATGGAAGCACCGGTTCGACGAATAGATACTCTCGATATGGGCAATGGCAAAAGGGCAAAAGGGAGACCGAAGAAAACATGGATGGAGGTGATACGAAACGATATGGTTTCCAAAGGACTCAATGAAAGTATATTGTTCGATAGAAGTGAGTGGAGACAGAGGATTCATGTGCTGGACCCGGCGTGATTCTCATGTTGGTTCATGTAGCCTACCCCATATGCTTGGGATAAAAGGCTCAGTTGTTGTTGTTGTTGTAGGCAGGGACTACGGACACTACTACAGGGGGGAGCAGATGGTAGGATTCACCTAGCGTGGAGCGTAGGTGAGTAGATTTAACATCTACAGGGGAATCGCCCGCATGGCGTTATGCGGCTGGGCTAGGATTCAAATACCTGTCGCATATTCTACGTCATTGTTAGAATTGCGCCTTTACTGTATTTCCTTGATATGGTTGTACTGTGACTAGCAGCCGTAGGACACTGCACATATTATTGACGGTTCATGTTGCACGAGCAAGGATTGTATGCTACACACACACCGTCAATAATTGCCATGTCACACACAACCCTTTATAGATACCATATTGCTTATCATACATGACATCTATCTTATCGGTATACCTGTAGTGTATCTTACCATTAGTGATAGGTACATATACACTTTGCGATACAGCTACATGTATACCATGCACATATTTTACTTATACCGGGGGGGGATATCCTACATATTCTACTTATACCCATGGGGGTATACGGCATCTTTTACTTATAGGTAGATACCTATACTTAGCTGTACCTTATTGATTTCGCATACATCTGGTTTCAGCTACATATTCTCATTTATATGCTCACATTCAGATATATCGCATTTATTTGTTCCTGGATTTTTGCTCATTGTTTATTGGGATTTTACATGGTGTTTTCCGGATTTGGGAACCGTGCGAGTTCATGAAATTATGCATACATTGAAAAACCCGGTTTCCTTGATATGATATTTACGCGTCCACCATGAGTTTTATCGGTGCTGATTATATACTACATACGAGGTGTGGCTGCCGTATGAGAGTACATGGTGAGGCTCGGTATGGTTTCCCTTGGCAAGAAGATCGATGGATTTTGCCGATTGAGCCTGGAGGCGGGCGAGTACCTACCGGTGATAGTACCCACCGGTGATAGTACCCATGACTCGGCGGGGGTTCACGGAGACACCGCTGGGAGTCATGTACGTATGCATACGTCGAAAGGCGAGGGTCAGAGCTAGGCACTCATGCTTTCGGGATAGCGTATGATACGTGATCAGGATTTCTGTGTTGATGCTTGGCACATTGGTTTTCATGATATTTCTTTTAATACCTTTGTATATATAACAGGGGATTTAGCCGTTGTTATGTATACCCTTACACCAATATTAGTGGAATGGGGACTCTAATATATGTGTATTGGCCCCATCATATTTATTTCTGCATATATATATATTTAGGATGTTAGAAATTATTTTGAGATTCGACTTGGGATATAGGTGATTCATTGAGATTGGATACTGGATATGAAAGAGATCGATGATTTGTACATTCGGGATATAGGAGATCTATTCGATATTGTACATTGAGGAGATGTGAGACTTATATGATATGAGAGCCCGACATGGGAGGCTGATTTGAGGATTTGGGATTTGAGTGTCTTGATGGATTGTGATCCGGCCACGATGTCAGGTTTCCGTGGAAATGACATATTTCACTGCATACCTCACACTTGCTTATTTTATGCACAGTTTCATATATTGGTGGTACCTATTAGTGTACCCTTATGATAGTTGCATATTTGCTTTCTCATATCCTTATTGCATAGTTATTGCATACTATTACCATGTCATCTTTACTTCATATATTGATTGTACCTGCTAGTGTACTTTCCATTATTCTGCATTCACTTGTCATGTTATTACTGTAATCGCATATCTTAGATTCATGCTGTACGTACATTCCTGCGATTACCTGCATATGTTATCTACTATTCACGAGTTGGCAACTCACCCCCGTTGTGCCACAGGTGTTTCAGGTTGTACCCCAGAGTAGCGAGGCAGGCTATTCAGCTATTCATCTATCATCTTTTGCTACAGATACCGCATCAGCTCACAGTACTATTTTGCTTAGGTGGGTTGGATGATTATCTGTATTTCATATTGTACATTCGTTGTATTTTGTACTCTCCATCTACTAGTATGTTGTTGACTTAGAGACTTGGTGAGAACGTTATTGTATATTAATTGTGGATTTGTTGTCTTTTATATACAGTTTCTTTCCTATTGTCTCTTATTTCTTCGCTACGGCGTCGTATATTTATGATGTGATTGTTTTCCGCCTTTGGGCCACTTTTTACAAAAGGGGGTGTTGCTAAAATTTTAAAGAAAGAAAGTAGGATTTTTAAAGAATTTGTGTTGCGATTTTAAATGTTTTCAAAAACTTATATTATCTTTTCCGTATTTTCTTGGTTTAGATTTCTGGGTTTTGGCTTTCTTTTACTGCGTTACGTCTTTTGGCGTTGCGAGTATTAGGGCCGTCACGGGCCAATTTTGGGTCGTGACAAAGTTGGTATCAGAGCTCTAGGTTTTACCTTTCGGAGTGTAGGATGACCTTAGTATGATGGAGTAGGTAGCTTAAGCAGAGTAACGTTGTGTGTGTATGTCTGCAGCATACCCACGATACGGTACCTTGCATTAAGTAACCTAAGTACATTTGCTTGAAATTCCTTCCTTGATGATTCATATCCTTGAAATTCGATTCCTTATTCTCATCGAACCTTATATCTATTTATAGCCTTGCCGCCGATGACTATGGGAACTCAGAGTGATGCAGCGAGGGCCGAGGTCAGAGTTGGCTCGGGTGAGACGAGTACTGACCAGGATGGCACTCTAGTTGCACAGGTACAGACGGATCAGCCTACGACATATACTATTGATAGACTTTTGGCAGAGATGCAGGACTTCCGCCAGACGATGAGTTCATTAGTTGATGTCGTTCGGGAGCTACGACAGGAGATTGTCACCCCTGTTACTCAGTTGTCGCTTACGATCAGCATGCAGCAGTCTGTCACCTACATAGCACCAGTGGTTGCAGCTCCAGTTGACGAGGCGTATATTCCAGAGGCTCAGAGAGTTCCAGGACAGTGGAGGACTCGTACCAGTGTACCAGCCCAGAGACAGAGGTTTGGTCATCGAGACAGATTTCGTGGCCGTCGCGGGAGTAGCAGAGGCTTAGGACGAGGACAGTCGTTCAGCTCACATCCCCAGGATGGTCAGCAGTCAGCGCGTGGATGTTTTCGATGCGGGAGCCTTCAGCTCTTCGTCAGGGATTGTTCCTTAGCACCTCGTCAGGATCGTCATCAGAGAGGCTGTGGACGTGGAAGGTTCGCTCAGAGGGCTCAGTCTACCAGAGGAGTTCATCCAGCTGCGAGTAGAGGGCAGACACAGGAGTTTGCTTCTACTCATCGGGACGCGCAGGCGTCCAGTGTGGAGTTTTCAGGTATCTTTAATTCATTTGTTTTCATGCTTGTACCTTGGTTGGGTAGATTAGTCGTAGTTGTGTTAACTTCTGTCAGCGATTCTTTTGTTGCGCGACACGTATTTCAGTTGTATGCCAATCAAATAGGAGGTAGAGATTCGTCCATCGTTTTGATCCTCCTAGAGATGTTGGATTTGACGTTCTCCTGGACACGGACTGGTTAACTACGTGCTAGGCATCTGTGGACTACTGTGAGGAAACAGTCAAGTTTATTTTCCCGGCAAGTCAGTTCTTGTTGTGCAGGTGGATAGTTGTGCCGCCTCTCACAGCTTGAATTCAGCCTTTTTCGCTAGTCGGCTACTGAGGAGATGTCGTGGATTCTTGGCCTTCATTTGTGATACCGGAGCCACAGTGGGATTATTGGACCGAGTTCCTTTCGTGCGAGAGTTTTCCGACGTTGTTCCAGATGGGCCGGCGAAGCTTGGGAGCTTAAGGATCAGCTGCAGAGTTATGGTTTGGGAGTTCTGTGCGTCTGAGTGTTTCGCTTTTGGAAGCTCCTATTCCTGTTCGTCAAGGAAAAAGACGGCAGTTTGAGGTTGTGTATCGACGGATCGTCAATTGAACCGGCTTACGGTGCGGATATGTATCCTTCACCTCGCATTGACGATTTCTTCGATCAGCTCCAGAGTGCGAGACATTTTCTATGTTTGCTTGGGATCAGGTCATCATTATTGCGGTTCAGAGTGACGGCATTCCGAAGACTGCCTTGTGCGTGCTATGGGCTTTGTGTGTTTTTGTGAGTCGTTGGATTCACTGATGCCCTAGCAGCATTCGTAGATGTGATGAACCAGATTTCTTCAGGCCGTTCCTCGACCAGTTTTTGTTGTGTTATTTACGACATTCTGGTCTATCTAATGTGCCTTGAAAAACAGGAGCAGCACTTGAGGATTTGTTGTGCAGATACTGGGAGAGTACCAGCAATTTGCTAGATTCTCGGAGTGTTTCGTCAGGCTTGTTTTGTTTGACTCCTAGGTCTTATAGTCACGGGAGACGGTTTCGTATGGTTCCGAGGGAGGTCGTGGCCGTACAACCTAGGCCCAAGCTTATTTGCAGGACGAAGGTCCGTGGATTTGGGGCTTAGCAGGTGTTACCGCCGTTTCATGCAGGATTTCTATAGTAGTGCTGCACCGTCGATAGAATGGACCGGAAGGGAGGTTTCTTTTCTGTGGACTGGGGCATGTGTACGGAGTTTTCTGCAGTTGAAGATTCTGTTAAACAACTGCATCAGTTCTTTCTTTGCTTTTGGTTCGGGCGACCTTGTTGTTAACTGTAATGTTTCTTGAGTGGGCTCGATTGTGTACTGAGGTGACACTATAGAGTTATCACTTTTGCTTCCCTACATTTGGAGGGAGTACGAGGAGGATATTCCACTCATGATCTGGAGATGGCCGCGGTGGTTTTGCGTTGGAGATTTGGAGACATTGCCTGTTCGAGAGTCGTGTCAGATTTTCCACGGACCACCAGAGCTTAATGTACATCTTCCTGCAGCGGATTTTGATTGTTGTGATAGCCTTCTGCAGATTTACAGTTCTTGTGTGATCGTCGAGTACAGCTTAAGTTCGTCTCTACGGAGGGGACAGCTTGCTCATGTCCGCGCCCGACCACTTTTCCTTAATCGTTTTTGCGAGACACTGCCCGCCCATGCTCGTTCGTTAGTGATACTTGAGCATACTCGGCTGGGTAATGATTCGAAGACCTTGATTTGTGACAATGACGTGCTAAGTTAGGGACACGTTTGTGTACCTGACATCGTCAGGTAGAGACGTGTAATCCTAGAACATGCACATCTGTCAACTCTCTATATGCATTCAAGTTCCACCAACATTTAGCGTGACTTGTGAGATAGTTACGGGTGGACAGGGATGTAAAGAGAAGTTTCAGGTTTCGTTTCAAGGTGTCTGTCTTGTTGTGTGCTTGGGTTGAGCATCTGAGGCTGGCTGGAGAGTTGCAATCTTTAACCGTTCCGAAGTAGGAGTGGGATCAGATTTCCATGAATTTCATTATGGTTTCTACCCAAGTTTAGTCAGGGTATGACTCCATTCGGATTCTTGTCGTCCGGTTATACTCAATTTGCTCAGTTGTTTCTTGTTAATTATTGTGGTTGTATTGATTGTTGTCAGCAGTTGGGGATCGTCACTCGCCATCGTTAGGGTTCTCTTTCGATAGCTGTTATCAGGAGACACTCCAATTGGCCACCTTTAGGCTTAGGGTTTAAGTCGTGTCGATCACCAGTCTGTTGTTTTTCTGACTCTGCGTAAGTAAGACTTTGGACCCCAGCTAGTCTAGAGATTTCGGAGATGGTCCAGTTGTGTTAGGTCAGGATGGGAATTGTCCATTGCGAACTGAGGTCTTATGCCGACTGTGTTGGTCGTAGACTCGAGTTCACAGGGACAGATCATGTATTCCTACGGACTTTTCGATGAATGACGTGTTGGATTTTAGGAAGCTTGCCCCAGGATTTTAGGTCCTTTTTGAGATCCTATAAGCGGGTTAGTTTCGTTGCTTTTAATTTGGCACTTCCGCCCAAATTATTGGATTTTCACCCCGTGTTCCTTATGATGATACTTTACAATTACCTTCATGACCTTTCTCTCATAATTTGGCACCAGATCATTTGGCTTGACGCGATCTTTCGTTCACCAGCAGCCAATTGTGTTAATGGCCCGGCGGGTGGAGAAACGTCGGTCAAGGGTCTTGCCATCTGTGAAGGGTTTTCTTGGACGTAGCCGTATAGTGAGGTAATCACTTGGGAGGCTGCGAGCGAGATTTGAGAGTTGTAATCTTCTCTTTGAAGGTACGCTTAGTATATTTTTAAATTCGGGGACGAATTTCTTTTAAGTGGGGAGATTGTAACACCTTAGATTGTGTTCTGTAGATAATTATATTTTTATATATATGGTTTTTAATAAAAATTTTACCAAATTGGTTTTTGATTATTTTATTCTATTTATTGAATATTTTATTAGATTTTTCCTAGGCTTGCACACACTTGTGCATGATAACTAGGGTTGTTTTGGGGGTTTAACCATGATTAGCAACATGGTGAACTAACCATTCCTTAATCTAGTTTATTATTGTTTAGGTGTTTTGGGTTAAATAGTTATAGTTGTTTTAAAAATGAAAATGAGTTTGAAATGGAATTTTAAATGATTGTTCTTGTGTTGACCTTGGTGAGAGAGAGAGAGAGAGAGTGAGAATGGGGCATGATGGCTTTGCATTCTTCATTAAATGAAGAGAGAGAGTAGGGGTTTTGACTTTGTCTCTCATTATCACTTCTCTTTTCACTCATCCCCTCATTCTCTCACAAAACACACACACACACACTTACCTACTTCAGCTCCAGCAGCAGCACCAGAAACAACACCAGCACCATCAGCTTCAGCACCATCAGCTTCAGAGCAGCATCAACAGCAGCAGCACGAGAAGCTCCAGCAGCAGCAGAGGCTTCAACAGCAACTCGAGCAAGGCAGCAGCAGTAGCATCTCCAACATCAGCATCCATCAGTAGCAGTAGCAGACATCATCTTCATCATCAGGAGCAGCAGCAGTGGCAGCAGCAACAGCAACATCAGCACTGGCAGCATCAGCAGAAGCTGTAGCAGTAGCAGCCCCAGCACCTTGCAGCAAGCTCTCACCTCCTCCATACACTTCTTCACTTGCTACTTAGGGTTCTCTAGGGTATATTTTTCTGAACCCCCTTTCATGTTTGCTTAAGTTGTGTGTGGTTTTGTGTCGATTAATGTTAAATAGCTAATTTAGTGCTAGATTTTGGTGATTTGTGAGATGTTGTGGCAAAGTGGTGATTGTGTTGGTCAACCCTACCTATTTAAGTGTTATTAGGGCCACTTCAACTGAGAATTAACCCAGATTTCACTAAAATACCATAAGGTTTGTGTTTTGTACAAAATTGGTGTTTTTAAGCAATGTATTGGCTTTTCGTAATCTGCTTTTGACCCGGGACCTTCAGGTTAAATTTGAGGAAACTGGAACATGCTACCTAGGTCTAGACACCTCCACCAGAACACGTGCCCCTCTCCCCCAATCATGGCCGCAGATTTAATCCTTTTGGCCGCAATTTGCGGCCAAGTAGGGGGCTGAGGTGTTGGGTTTTTGTATTGGGTAGTCTTCTGTGTTCTACAGTGTTTTGATATTTCTAGTTTTGTAAGATTTGACCTGTAGGAAAATCTGAGATCATATATCGTTTTGCATGTCCGTTGTGTTTGCGCGATACGCGCGATACGTGAGTGGGTTCTGTGATCCAGCGTATCGCGGCGTGTCACGATAGTTTTAGACGCGTATACACACGTTTCAGCGTATCGTGCACACGCGCGTTTAGTTCGCAACGTGAGTTTCTCGTTTTGGTTCGATATCGCATTTCGCGGAATATCTGGCTTATATTATTTCCTTATCTCATTTTCAGGTTTGCAGGCAGGGACTACGGACACTACTACAGGGGGGAGCAGATGGTAGAATTCACCTAGCGTGGAGCGTAGGTGAGTAGATTTAACATCTACAGGGGAATCACCCGCATGGCGTTATGCGTCTGGGCTAGGATTCAAATACATGTCGCATATTCTACGTCATTGTTAGAATTGCGCCTTTACTGTATTTCCTTGATATAGTTGTACTGTGACTAGCAGTCGTAGGATACTGCACATATTATTGACGGTTCATGTTGCACGAGCAAGGATTGTATGCTACACACACACCGTCAATAATTGACATGTCACACACAACCCTTTATAAATACTATATTGCTTATCATACATGACATCTATCTTATCGGTATACCTGTAGTGTATCTTACCATTAGTGATAGGTACGTATACACTTTGCGATACAGCTACATGTATACCATGCACATATTTTACTTATACCGGGGGGGATATCCTACATATTCTACTTATACCCAGGGGGGTATACGGCATCTTTTACTTATAGGTAGATACCTATACTTAGCTGTACCTTATTGATTTCGCATACATCTGGTTTCAGCTACATGTTCTCATTTATATGCTCACATTCAGATATATCGCATTTATTTGTTCCTGGATTTTGCTCGTTGTTTATTGGGATTTTACATGGTGTTTTCTGGATTTGGGAACCGTGGGAGTTCATGAAATTATGCATACATTGAAAAACCCGGTTTCCTTGATATGATATTTGCGCATCCACCATGAGTTTTATCGGTGCTGATTATATACTCCATACGAGGTGTGGCCACCGTATGAGAGTACATGGTGGGGCCCGATATGGTTCCCCTCGGCAAGAAGATCGATGGATTTTGCCGATTGAGCCTGGAGGCGGGCGAGTACCTACCGGTGACAGTACCCATGACTCGGCGAGGGATCACGGAGACACCGCTGGGAGTCATGTACGTATGCATACGTCGAAAGGCGAGGGTCAGAGCTAGGCACTCGTGATTTCGGGATAGCGTATAATACGTGATCAGGATTTCTGTATCGATGCTTGGCACATTGGTTTTCATAATATTTCTTTTAATACCTTTGTATATATAACAGGGGATTTAGCCGTTGTTATATATACCCTTACACCAATATTAGTGGAATTGGAAGCTAATATATGTGTATTGCCCCCATCATATTTATTTCTGCATATATATATATATATATTTAGGATGTTAGAAATTATTTGAGATTCGACTTGGGATATAGGTGATTCATTGAGATTGGATACTGGATATAAAAGAGATTGATGATTTGTACATTCGGGATATAGGAGATCTATTCGATATTGTACATTGAGGAGATGTGAGACTTATATGATATGAGAGCCCGACTTGGGGGGCCGATTTGAGGATTTGGGATTTGAGTGTCTTGATAGATTGTGATCCGGCCACGATGTCAGGTTTCCGTGGAAATGACATATTTCACCCCATACCTCACACTTACCTATTTTATGCACAGTTTCATCTATTGGTGGTATCTGTTAGTGTACCCTTATGATAGTTGCATATTTGCTTTCTCATATCCTTATTGCATAGTTATTGCATACTATTACCATGTCATCATTACTTCATATATTGATTGTACCTGCTAGTGTACTTTCCATTATTCTATATTCACATGTCATGTTATTACTGTAATCGCATATCTTAGATTCATGCTGTACGTACATTCCTGTGATTACCTGCATATGTTATCTACTATTCACGAGTTGGCAACTCACCCCCGTTGTGACACAGGTGTTTCAGGTTGTTCCCCAGAGTAGTCGAGGCAGGCTATTCAGCTATTCATCTATCATCTTTTGCTACAGATACCGCATTAGCTCACAGTACTATTTTGCTTAGGTGGGTTGGATGATTATCTGTATTTCATATTGTACATTCGTTGTATTTTGTACTCTCCATCTACTAGTATGTTGTTGACTTAGAGACTTGGTGAGGACGTTATTGTATATTAATTGTGGATTTGTTGTCTTTTATATACAGTTTCCTTCCTATTGTCTCTTATTTCTTCGCTACGGCGTCGTATATTTGTGATGTGATTGTTTTCCGCCTTTGGGCCACTTTTTACAAAAGGGGGTGTTGCTAAAATTTTAAAGAAAGAAAGTAGGATTTTTAAAGAATTTGGGTTGCGATTTCAAATGTTTTCAAAAACTTATATTATCTTTTCCGTATTTTCTTGGTTTAGAATTCTGGGTTTTGGCTTTCTTTTACTGCGTTACGCCTTTTGGCGTTGCGTAGTATTAGGGCCGTCACGGGCCAATTTTGGGTCGTGACAGCAACAATCATGTAATGTACTCTATCAGGTAATACTATACATGAACAATAAATGGCAATATATATGCAACAGTCATGAAAGGTACTCTAACAGGTACAACTAATACATGAACAATAAATGGCAATATATATGCAACAGTCATGAAAGGTACTCTAACAGGTACAACTAATACATGGTGGTAGCTCTGACACTCAAAATTCGACGTATCCATACGTACATGACTCCGGTCGGTATCCCCACGATAACCGCCGAGTCATAGGTACTGTCACCGGTAAGTATGGTTCCTCTGTCAGGCTCATCAGCATGGTGCATCGAAATACCTTTCTTGCCCCGGGGTACCTCCGGGCCCCACCATTTACCCACACACGGCCCACGGCGCCTCCTAGCATGGGGGATATATATATATATATGTATATCAGAACCGATAAAACTCATGGTGGCTGCAAAAAAATCATATCAAGAGAAACCAAGTTTTTTAAATAATGCATAATTTCATGAAACAACCACGGTCCTCTAATCCAGAAAACATCAAGTAATGAATAAGTATAAATGCATGAATCAATACTTATATATTAGCGTCCCATTCCACTAATATAAATATAGGCATATATAACAGCGTCCCATTCCACTGTTATACATACTTAGGAGTGAAAATATCAGAGAACATCATATGAAATCCATGAATGTAATATATACAACATGAAACAGTACTATGAGCATATAAAAGAAAAACCGCTATTTAACTGCAACAAGTTAATATATATATCATGCCGTTCCTAATTTCTCCAAGTCCATACAACATCAAATAAAGGTGAACATGTAGCTATAGCCAGATATGCGTAACCATGTTGGCATTGCAAGATATGTGTATCTACTTATCAAAAATGATGTAATACCCTCCAGGTATAAGTGTAAGTATGTATGCAAGATGTACATATAGCTATGTCTCATATGTGTATATACTTATCACCAATGATACAATACCATATAGGTATATAGGTAACTAGGATGTAAGCATGTCAAGGCATATGTGTAAGCATGTAGGTATACAGGTATGCTATATGTCATATGCACAAAAGGAAATAGGGATCATGTCTCAATGTCCCTAAACAATACACTATCACATATGTATAGGTGTTGTGCGTGTCATGGCAATTATTGACGGTGTGTGTAGCATACAATTAGTGCCCGTGAATCATGAACCGTCAATAATAGTGTTGCGTCTCATTAATACTAAGTCCATACACAAGGAAATGAGATAAGCAACAAAGGTATACATGCACAATCAATATCCATATATTTCTAACTAATAGTCATGTCATTTGATCTAGCTCAGACACATAACGCCATGCGGACGATCCCCCTGTAGATGTTAAATCTACTCCCCAACCATCCTAGCTAAGTATAGCCAATAACTCGTTTTCCCTTCTTCGCAGCGCCCGAAGTCCCCGCCTGCGATCCTGAAAGCATATAAAAATGTAACAAATATATATTACACTACTACAATATGGGGTTGCCCCTACGGACTCAGAAATCCGTAGGGGCAAATATTTCTTGCCCCTACGGATTTATCCGTAGGGACAACGAGTTGTCCCTACGGTGCCTTACGTTCTAATTTTTTGTTTGGCCCTATGGAGCCGCAAGCCGTGTACGTACGGTTATGTCCGTAGGGGCATCTAATTAGGCTATTAATAAAAAAAAGCACAGAAAAATTATTCATCGTTCCTAAAATTTCTCTCTCTCACTCCCGCGCCTCTCGTCGCCTGTTCCCGCGCCTCGTCGCCACTGCGCTCGCACCTCGTCGCCAGCTTCGTCGGTTGTTCCCACACCTTCGTCGACATCCCAGGCCTCGTCGCCACCTTCGCCGATCGTCGTCGACCACCAATTTCTACGTCTCCTCCACCGTGCGCACGGTTTGTATGTAAATCTCAAATAATTTTTAATTTTGACGTTGTAGTCTAGGGTTCAGGCCAGGTTCGGGTAGGGGTGAGGGTTTGGCATCGGCGTCGGCATCGGGTTCGGTTAGGGTTAGGGTTAGGGTTAGGGTTCGGTTGTGGGGTTTGGTTGGGGCTGGGGCTAGGGCTAGGGTTGGAGTTAGGCCTGGGGCTGGGGCTGTGCTGGGGCTGGGGCTGGGCTGGGGCTGGGGCTAGAGTTTGGTTGGGGTTGGGGTTGGGGCTGGGCTGGGGCTGGGGCTAGGGTTCCCAAATCTCATTCCAGCTGAACCATGTGGACCCATTCCTCATGTTTTTTTTTGTTTTCGTGCATTGTGATGATCGCTGCAAATTAGTTGTGGTCAGCCGCTTTGCCATAAATCTCTATTTTATTTATCCTCGCCAAATATCTTATTTTTAACCGGAAATTTTAATATGTGTGTGCATGTGAGAAAAATCAGAGTATAGAATTGCACCATAGGAATTTACCATATATAGGAGCAGAATATATGTCAGCCTACTTATTCATGATTTGGCATATTTCTTGCATGTTATATAAAATGAATACGCTACTTTTGGAGGTATGATAGGAACTACCTTATGCCAGTATTTCTTAGTAAACAATGTGTGTTTCTAAGAAAATGTTAGGCAAAGTGAAATGTTAATGGAGATAGATTGAAGAATGAGAGACTATGTTAATGCAAGCCCCAATATGGATTTAGTTATACCCGGATCCGATAGCATGATCTTTTAGCATTCGGTTGAAGAAATTCCTCAGAAAAAAATAGTTAGATTAAGCACAAGCAAAACAATAATGCAATGCATGGCGAAAGCAACTAGTGCAAATCCTATTAAATTTAATCAAACGACATGATAGAAGATGTAAAGGAAGATAAGATCAAACGAAAGAAACAGAAGAAAAACGAGAGATTAAGGGGCCCTGCATTTTGTCCTCCACATTTAGGGTAAAAGCCAAAAGTGTGAAAAGATTGATTTAAGCTTGTTTTTGGAAGTTGATCTTTTCAGATGAAATGATTTAATTGAAACAATTGCAATCTAGTTTATTCTGTTTCCATGCAATAGTTCAGGTGGACCCCATCTCATTTTAGAGTTGTAAATTTCAAATTTCATTAATAAAATTGACTCCTTTTTATTCGAGCAATGATAAAACAGACAATAAGGAAGCTCATTTCTGATTCGCCGGTATAATTTTCTGTGAATAGTCATGTGAATTCATATGTTGCGTATAACGCTTTATGATATCAGTATCCTACATTTGTAGTTTTAATTGTTGATTGTTATAGATGAATGCCATTGCAATAATAGTTTTTGGTAGATGAATGCCATTGCAATGTAGGATGATCAGTTCTATCAATCTTGATCTCAATGAAAATCATGTTACACATACAACACGAATGCACAACAAACGCATCATTAGAGAGTGGTTCGAGATGTTCAAGTTAAAACCGATATATGATACTCGATGATAATATGAAACCTTCATATTCTCATCGAAACTCATATATGAAACTAAAAGCGCCACTTAGTCCCCGTCTATCGGTTAACATACGTGCGATGTTCGTCGTGACATAGAACTATACGAAGCTTGTTAAATATCGGAAGGTATAGCTCGATACTAACAACCGTCGTATAGTCTACGCGACGAGAAAATTCAATCGTATGGTAACCCATAGATTTGTCCCGTGTGGACAAGTTAAGAATGTATAAAGCAAACGCCTTTATTCACTTGTGTTTTCATCCGTTTCGAGATATTTCGTCGGTACCTTTCCGCTGGTTCTCCGTGTACAAAGATAGATTAGATGTTCATTTCAACGTTGTTTCACAGCTTTGAAATGATTATCTATTCTATTACAGTGTACTCGGAGAACAGCGGGGAGGTGCTGCCGAAATTTACTCGAAACGGTTGAAAGCACAAGTGATGGGTGTTCGCTCTATACATTCTTAATGGGATAGAAGCCTACCCCCGACAGCCGGAACACACACATACAACAAGAATACACAACAAACGGATAATTAGAGAGTGATTCGAGATGTTCAAGTTAAAACCAATATATGATTCTCGATGATAATATGAAACCTTCATATTCTCATCGATACTCATATATGAAACTAAAAGCGCCACTTAGTCCCTGTCTATCGATTAACATACGTACGATAATTTATTCTTTTCAACGAAAAATGCACACACAAAGCATATACACGGATTTTCTCCTTTGTCAGTAACTATCTCGTTCTTATATTTCTCAATATAGTCAGCATAACCTATAATTTATATGTTATACAGTCTAACATGGCCCATGAGTACGTCAGAGTTAAGGACTGGATGTATGTGGATTGGAAACAATGTATGCAACCTAAGTTTTTTGCAGGAGTTGCTGCTTTCCTTGAATTTGCACGCGCACATAATAAGATCATAATAGAGAAGATTCTCTGTCCGTGCGATAGATGTGGCAATAAGTACTGGCAGAAGGTAGAATTGGTAGGGCTTCATATTGTAAAATATGGGTTTACTAGACTTTATACAACTTTGAAATATCACGGGGAAGGAGAAGAATGCAGTACTGCGGCAGAAGAAGAAGGAGAACACGATAATGCGGTAGGAGAAGAAGAAGAATTCTGTAATGCGGCAGAAGGAGAAGACGGTAATTTATTTCCATCAGAAGAAATGGAGGATATGGTAGAGGCTGCCCTAGGTGAATCTATTCGTACCGAAGATGACATTCCTTCCGGTCAAGGACCCCGTTCGGATAAATATGAAAATCTCATGAATGATGCTAGGAGACCAATTTATGAGAATGCGAAGTATTCCACCCTCTGATGGTTCGTCCAACTTTTCCGGATTAAGTGCCTAAATGGATGGAGCAACAAGTCATTCACAATGCTTCTTTCATTCTTGAAAGATTCTATGCCTCCGGGAAATAATGTGCCCAACAGCTGGTACGGAGCCCAGAAGATGATGTCTGATTTGGGTCTAAAGTGCGAGAAGATTCAAGCATGTCCTAAAAATTGCGTGTTGTACCGGAAAGAGAATTCAAATTTGCAAGAGTGTCCAACATGCAGAGAGGCCAGGTATAAGCCAAAAGATTCTGATAAGAAGCCTGATATACCTATCAAGATAGCACGATGGTTTCCCATAACACAGAGGCTACAGAGGCTATTCAGGTGCAAGAAAACAGCCGAGGCAATGATTTGGCATCACCGTGCTCCTCCAAGTGAAGATGGAAAAATGAGCCGTCCAAGAGATTCACCGACATGGAAGGATTTCGATAGCATGCACGCAATATTCAGTAGCGATCCTCGCAATGTCCGGCTCGGACTGGCTACTGATGGCTTCTGCCCATTCAACTATATGGCTGGAAGTCACAGCATATGGCCCGTTGTAATGATAATTTATATTCTGTCGCCTTGGTTGGCTATGGACCAATCATACTTTATGATGCCTCTACTTATCGATGGACCAAACTCAACGGGGAACAATATTGACGTCTATCTCCGACCTCTGATCGAGGAGTTGAAATCTTTGTTCATTGAAGGTGTAGAGACATATGATGCAAACACAAATACAACCTTCATACTGCGTGCGGCTCTAATATGGACAATTAATGACTTTCCTGCGTATGGAATGCTATCAGGTTGGTCCGTACATGGTCACAAAGCATGTCCTCATTGCCATGAACACACAACATCGAAATTCTTGAATTTTAGCAGGAAGGTTTGTTGTTACGGCCATCGACGTTTCCTGCCTCCAGACCACCCCTATAGGTTTGACACGGTTCACTTTGATGGTCATCAAGAGATTCTTGGACCTCCATCCCCATTGTCCGGAGAGGACGTGACTGCTAAATGGGATGGTTACAATAATGTGACCTTCGGGATCGATCCGACGAAACAGGTCAAACCACTATTTTAGAACAAGTTAAGCATTTTCTTCGAGCTTCCGTACTGGTCTACAAATTTAGTGCGTCATTGTCTGGACATCATGCATATGGAGAAGGGAGTATCAGAGCACATACTTAACTTGCTTCTTTGTAAAGACGGGAAATCGAAAGACAACCTGAATGCTCGGATGGATCTACAAGAGTGGGGAATAAGAAGTGAATTGCACCCTAGACCGGTAGCGGGTAAATCGGGCAAGTTTGTAATTCCTAATGCCGCTTATCATATGTCACAACCGGAGAAGAAAAGATTCCTGCAGGTGTTGCATGATTTGAATGTTCCCACAGGTTTCTCAGGATCATTCAGCAAGAAAATAAAAATTGTGAAGGGCAAGATCGATGGGATGAAAAGTCATGATCACCATGTTATCGTGGAGCACCTTCTTCCATTAGCCCTCAGGACTTCTCTCCCCGAATCGATTGGTCTAGTAATCAACGACCTATGTTGTTTTTTCAGGGAGTTGTGTGCTAAAACACTGGAGGTTGTGGCGCTAGATAAACTAGAAAATTCTATTGCGTTGATACTTTGCAAGTTTGAGTGTATTTTCCCACCGTCATTCTTCGATATCATAATACACTTGACGGTTCATCTTGCAACTAAGGTGAAGTTAGCCGGACCGGTACAATATCGATGGATGTATCCCGTCGAGAGGTACGTGCAATTTTTTGTTTCGCGCAATTTATAAATTTATTGTTGTCCTGTATGCCCGTATTTATTTATTCAATATATTTTCATTAGGTACCTCTACACTCTTAAGAAGTATATACGCAATAAAAATCGACCAGAGGGTTCTATCATACAAGGTTATCTTCTTGATTAAGCAACCACATTTTGTTCCCGCTATCTGGACGAGAACATTGAGACAAGACTTAACCGGCCACGAAGAATTCAAGACGGGCCATATGTTAAAGCCGAGTATAAGAGGGTAGACACTATGTTTATCAACAAGATATACCGGTTTATCTTGCTTAATTGTGCATTTCTTGAACAAATTAGAGAGTAAGTTTTTTGGGATTAATTGTTATATCTGTGTTTGTGTGTGTATGAAATGATATAATATTAATGTCATAATTATTTGTCGAAAACATAATTCATTTTAACGAGATACGTGAGGGGCATCCTGATTGGAACGAAGAACGATTGGAAAAATATCATCAGGATAATTTTTGTGATTGGATCACAGATCATGTAAGTTATTCGAATAACATTTTATTGCTATCAGTTTTAATCTAAACTTGTATCGTTATGTATTTGTCGTAAAATTTATTTTGTTAGATCCACGATCCGAACTTGTCTGCATCATTTGAGAGTGATTCAAGATGTCTAGCTCAATTTCCTAGTATGGAGGTTGCATATTACAAAGGATTTGGTGTCCTTGGATACAAATTCGAAGTTAAGGACATAGAAACATTTAGAGCCACTCAGAATAGTGGGATTGCGACGGTAGGATCGGACGGTGTGATTTATTATGGGTACTTAAATTGTATACTCGGCATCCACTATCCCGGACGATCAGAACCCTTTTATATATTCCAGTGTACTTGGTACGATACGCGAACCGATACGGACAAGTGGAGAAGCAATCTTGGGACTTGGAAAGATGAATATGGATTGACCAGTATGAACACACTTTGATTTTACGGTTAGAAAGATCTGTTTATCTTTCCGAACCAAGCGTTCCAAGTATACTACTCACAGTGTTTGAAGCATCGGGGATGGAGTGTTGCATGCCGATGGAAACCCAGAGATGTCTACGATGTCCCAGAATTCGAGGACAGCGATGAGGACGAAGAAGAGAGAAGGCTTAAAGTGCTCCGACCGTCTGTTTCGAAGGACGGGTTGTCTTCAACCGATCATGAAGTTACGTGGGTTAGAAATGACATCGACAATGAAATCCAAGTAGATATGTATAATGCGCCCACGAAACGAAAAAGGTTATCAGTAATGTTATATTATTACTTCAAATTTTACGCTCTATACATATATAGTCAATACATTTAATGATTGTCTAATGCGTTCACAAACCGTTTATCTAGATTTGATGACGAATTCGGGAGCAGGGAGGGGCGGCAGGAGCTCCACCCGCGGCAGGAGCTCCACCCGCGGCAGAGGCAGAGCGGTTCTGCCGCCCGGAGAGCTGCGTAGGGAGCTTCAGAGGGCCGGTCTTGCACCTAGATCGGAGACCCCTTTGGATGCCTCCTTCCGTGTGGATTTTTCCACACCTCCAGGTATACTGCACGCATATCCATTTTGAATGTAATATTACAGATATTTATGCCTGTTTATGTCAAAATTACTTATATTGTCAATGTTTGATTGTCTACTTGTTAGTGATGCGTCCACATCTGGGACAGAGGCCACTCCAGCTCCTCCAGGTATATTTATATCATATAGTGCATGTATATTGATTTAGAATGCTATATCATAAATATACACACATTCCTTTTGCTCTTACTTAGCAATTTTTATTATTGTCTAGCTGTAGGTGGTGACACCACGGCACCTGCAGGTATGTTTATATATCCTATAGTGCATGCATATTGATTTAAAACGTTATATTATTGATCTACACATTCTTTTTGCAATTACTTAAATAATCTATTTTTAATTGTCTAATTATAGGTGGTGCGTCCACATCTTCCGCAAGGGCCACTCTTGTCGCTTCCATACCCCCCGCATCGTCTGCAGGTTAGTATGAATAAATATAAAATATTTATTCATTTTACATATGCTCTATAGAATAAATATGAACTTCATGGAAATTTAGCGTCAATGTTTATTTTCTAGTTGGAGGGGATCCGTCCACATCCGGGACCCCGGTTGTTCCTTACCAGAGGAACTATCGTCCCGCTCGTGCAGCTGCCCGGGCCCAGGCTCGTGCGATAGTCACCGGAGATATATATCAAACTTCAATTTTCGTTTAAGCTAGATTTTTTAATACACCTTTGTTTTAATATTGATTGTCTTGATATTTCGTGCAGACGCAGGGCCTCCCTATCCCCAGAGGGGGGCTCGAGGCCCGAATCAGTCCCATAGGCTGAGGCCCGACAAAGCTAGGGGGGAGGCAGCATTCCCCCTCTTTTTTACCCTTGACTATCGCTATACCGGTCCTCATGCCGAGAGGTTCGGCCGGTATATGGGGGACGAGAGCCGGCTCGTGAAGAACTATCCACTTCACGTTGAGTGGGGCGAGCAGCACCGGCGCTCATTTGCCCTCTTCTTTGATCAGGCTCGGGTACGTATTAATATATATTTTCATTTGATTTCTCCAATATATTTATTATTAAGACTTGCAATCTAATAACAATATTTTTTTTGTATTTTCGGTCGGATTACGATTTTCAGCCTGTACCTAACCCTGGTCACCCTGGGAGGGTGCTCGACCTTCATGCTCTGTACAATGGCCAGTTGAAGAACATGCAGACCAAGGTCCGATAGAACAGGAATGTGCTGAAGGCCGACTGCTACTCCCTGTGGATGGCGACCCCCGAGGTAGAGAGAGCGGCCCTCCTATCTACTCCGGCGTTTGCGAGAGTCGACGTAGAGACATGGCCTCTATTGTGCTAATATTTCGACTCCCAACGCAAACAGGTATGTATTTTAAATGTAATTCATTGTTTAGGATATAATTTATTTTTTTGTGTTCCTTAATTAGAAAACTAAATGTTAATGCGTTGTACAGAAACAGGCCGCTCAGAATATAGAGAACAGGAAGTCGGCGAAGAGGGGTCGCCCCACTTACACAGGTGGCTCAAGGAATATTACTTGAGCCATGGAGTTATCGGTAAATTACAATAGACCGACCTTTGTGATATTCTGCAATATTAAGAGTTATTTTCTAATATTTCTAATATTAAGAGTTATTTTCTAATATTGCAGACAGCTCAATCCGTTGCGCAAGGTGGTACACCGAGCGTGCTATCCGCATATCTTGCCGTCCACGGCACCTCGACAGATTCTGCCACGGACGAGCTTCGATATCCTGACGTCGCTACCCAGGAGTATTGCGTAAGTGTTAATATTTATTCTACCCATATTTTAAATTTTAGTTTTGGAAGGTTCAAATTTAAATTTTATACTTATACTTTACTGCTTAATGTGGGTGTAGGAGCGGGTGGTTGAGCAGGCCGAGGCCTCGGGGATCGATTTTACCGGACAAAGCGATCCGAAGCTGCTGACCCCAGTCCTGGACACCGCACACGGAGGGTATCATGGAGGTTGGGAGAGAGGACGGGGACTGGGCCCTAGCAGGGCCCATATCAGGTTGGACTCCACCACGGCGGTTACTTCCTCCGTCTCCAGTGAGCGACGTGTCCAGCAGGAACTGGAGATCTTGAGGGCCACCGTTCAGGAGTAGAAGGAGATGCTGGTATGTATACTACTTTATAGTAAAATATCATGTCATATTATAGATATCAACATATCCATAATTAGTACGTAGCCTGAGCTTATTTGGTTGTAGACTTAGGTTTGATTAATCATACATACATATTTAACTAAAATAAACAACGGTTTTCCAAACTAGATATCCAAATGGGGTTTCGAAATAACTTGATAATGATACGAATTCGAATAATACACAGTTCTTACACACTTATTACACACGTTAGGTCTAGACGCGACAGGGTACATCGGCCGAGCCTCCGCATGCATCTCCTTCGGCTGCGGCTCCGCAAGCCACTACATCGGCTGCGGTTCCGCAGACAGCCCCTATAGCTCCACCGCCCGCTCAGACTCCTGCAGCCGCGGCTCCGCAAGCTACTACCTCGATGGCGGCTGCGCAGACCACATCGCCAGCTCCACAGGCCGCTCAAACTCCCGCACGCGCCGAATTGCGTGGTTTATTGACCGAGGAGATGGCACGCCAGATTCTAGCGTTTATCAGAGGTGGAGCTGGACCGAGCTAGGGTAGCTTTTTGATTCTTATTTTTTGAAACATGTATTTATTTATATGATACATATTGTACTACATTTTGAAACGAAATTGATAATGATATTGGTTTATATTTATATCATATTCACTTTTTTGGTTTCTTTTGTATATTATATGCGTGAGATGTGATTATGAATACTGCGATATATGTTGTGTGATGATTAATTTTATATTTGATTGATGTATATATTATTGTGCACAGGGCGAGAAAAAATCAGGCAGCCCTTTTTAAAAAAACCAGATAATATGTACCTACGGATTAACCCGTAGGTACACATGTTGCCCCTACGGATTAAACCGTAGGGGCACAATATCAGCATTAACTAATATTTCACCCCTGATCTCAGGATTTCTGGTATTTTGCCCCTACGGATCTGTACCTACGGATTAATCCGTAGGTACAGGTAATATATTTAAAAAAACCGTAAATAAAATAATGTTTTTGTCCCTACGGCCTATTCCGTAGGGGCTACAGGACCTACAGTGAAATCCGTAGGGGCAGGTTTTTGTCCGTAGTGGCAAGTTCAGGGCTTCAACTTGCACCAATGGCGTTTGCACCTACAGGTTATTTTTTTGCCCCTACGGACATATCCGTAGAAGCAGTGGTTTGCCCCTACGGGTTAATCCGTAGGGGCAACCTCTCTTTGTAGTAGTGTTAGCAATCGACCAATAACACGTACAATCTACGTTTGACCGACGCACCAACTCCAAGCGTACTCTCAAGTGTTCTTCAAGTGGCTAACGCGCGTAGTGACACTACGAAACCAACTCAAGAGCAAAAGCTATATAAAGACGCATGACATCGGCACGACCCTAGCTAGGAACGCAAAGCGACACAACTACCAAGCCTAGACCCTGACCATACCGATCGTGCATTCAAAACACAATAATAAACGTGGAATCTAATATAAATAACGTCGCAACGTCAAAAGAAACTCACGCCAAAACTTACCAAAATCTAGTAAGCAACATATATCATTTTAGCTCAAAACTACAAGTTTTTGCCAAACTAGAATTTACAAATATCACCAATTAGCAAGATTAAACCATACAAATCCTTATACGAATTTTAATCTTACCTAATTAGGATTTAGTAAAAGTCTAGTTGTAATTAAGCTAATTAGATAATTAGGAAAATATCATTTAACAAATTTAGCAAGTAGGTTAAGTTTTCATTTGATTAAAATTAACAATTAACCTATTCACTAATCAAAACCCTATTTGATTTGTCCAAAAACCATATCTTGAATTACAAAACATGCATATTAAAGTTTTAAATTAACAACTAATAAGCTAATTAAGGTATTAAAACAAGAATTAAGTATTTAGGTTAGGATTTATACCATCAAAGAAACACAACTTGCAACAAGAAAATCCAAATATTAGCCTCCAAAAATCCTCAATTGAATGAAGATCCAAGCTAGTTTAAGTGAAGAAGAATGAAGGTTAATGATTATATTTGAATTTGTTTGATTTATTTAGGATTTTTGATGGATTTATTTGGACTTGAAATGAAGAAATGAGGTGAAATAAAAAATGGGGCAGCAAACAATAAGTGGCCGGCCAAGATTGAAAGAGGTGGAGGTTTGTGGAATTTTGTAGAAATTGTAGAAGAAAAATTCAATAATTTCATAATAAAACAAAAAGGCTTGATGTCATCATTTTCTTTTCTTTAAAATTCATTCTAATTCACAAAATATCTAGATATTTGGATGGATGGATTAACAAAATAACTAGTGATTAGATTAGAAAAGATTCTCATTAGTAGTAATTAACCCAAGCCAAAAAGTAATTACCACTAATAAAGTGCACAAATAAAGTATTAAAATAACATTTTAATTAGGGAAAAATTCTATGTAAACCAAAACTTCCAATTGACCCCCAAAGCCCGGGCACTAGCTTCATTCTAGCTAAACTAAGCACCGTCAAGTCTATACAGAGTTTGATCACAATCGGGTTAAAACGGAAAACACCGACTAATTTACCCTAAAACGGAAAATTCGCAAAACGATTTCGAAAACGTTACACGTGTGGACTTGAAGAAGATCGAGGCCGTACAGCTTTGGCCTAGACCTGTATCAGTGACAGAGGTCCGCAGCTTCTTGGGCTTAACCGGTTATTACCGCCGTTTCATGTAGTATTTCTCGAGTATTGCTGCACCACTGACCAGACTGACCCCGAAGGGGGTTCCTTTTCTTTGGACTAAGGCATGCGAGAAGAGTTTTCAGCAGTTGAAGACTCGGTTGATGACTGCACCAGTTTTATCTTTGCCTTCCGGATCGGGCGGTTATATCGTTTACTATGATGCTTCACGAGTGGGGATCGGTTGTGAATTGATACAGCATGATAGAGTTATTGCTTACTCTTCTCGCCAGCTGAAGAAGCATAAACAGAACTATCCCACTCATGAACTTGAGATAGCCGCGATGGTCTTTGTGCTTAAAATTTGGAGACACTACTTGTACGGGGATTCGTGTCAGATCTTCATGGACCACAAAAGCTTGAAGTATATCTTCCAGCAGCGGGATCTGAATTTGAGACAGTATCGTTGGATGGAGCTTGTGAAGGATTATGGTTGTCAGATCCTTTATCACCTGGGCAAGGCGAATGTGGTAGCCGATGCTTTGGGTCGTAGGCCCGGAGGTAGCTTATCCCAGTTGATCGCATTTCAGAGACAGTCTTCTGCAGTTTGATGGATCTTGTGCGACGGTAGAGTACAGTTCGAGTTCACTTCCACGGATGGACAGCTTGCTCATGTCCGTGCCCATCCACTTCTACTTGATCGTATCTGTTAATCGCAGCCCGACATTGCCTGTTTGTCTAAGATTTTAAGCATGTTCAGCAGGGTAAAGATTTGGAGTTCATAATTGATGGCTACGTTTTGGGATTGTTTATGTGTACCAGATACCGGGGGGCAAAGGTGCGAGATCCTAGAGCAGGCACATCAGTCAACATATAGTGTTCATCCAGGTTCTACCAAGATGTCTCGTGACTTAAGAGATATCTACTGGTGAGAACAGATGAAGAGAAATGTTTCGAACTTCATTTCGAGGTGCCTAAATTGTCAGCAAGTCAAGGCTGAGTATCAGAGACCGGATGGAGAGTTGTAGCCTTTACCCATTCTGGAGTGAAAATGGGAGCAGATCTTTATGGATTTCGTTGTAGGTCTATCCAGGTCCAGTCGAGGGTATGACTCCATTTGGGTGATTGTTGACCGGCAGACGAAAGCGGCTCACTTCCTTCTAGTGAAGACCACTTTCGGATATGCTCAGTATGCTCATTAGTACATTGATGAGATTGTGCATTTGTACGGCGTTCCTATATGTATTGTATCCAACAGAGGCACCCAGTTTACCAATCGTCTTTGGCAGAAACTTCAGGAAGCTTTGGGTACCCGGTTGAGTTTTAGCACCGCTTTCCATCCATAGACTGATGGTCAGTTCGAGCGGACTATATAAACTCTTGAGGATATGCTTCGTGCGTGAGTGCTTGATTTTGGTGGTGGGTGGGATCGTCACTGATTGATCGTTTCTTTGTGTGTCGGTTTAGAAAATAAATAGAAATCACAATCAAAGAATTATTTGACCGCAATCAATAACAGTGTCGGTTTGTAGCGCGTTAGTAAGTGCGGATCGTCCACAGGGATTGTGCGATTCGTTCGTATTTTGTTTTGTTTGAATTAAAAATTTAATAGAAAAGAAAAGCAAAATGATTCAAGATTTATATCGATGAATTTCAAGAATCAACTAAATCTAATTAAGAATCAAGAAAACGTTAAACATCAAGAATCAAGAAGGATAGAATTCCAATCGTTTTAAGTTTCAAGATTTGAAGTAAAGCTCGTAGGAATCAATTAGATCGTAGATGTGAAGAAGACTAGAAATTACCGTTTCTTATCCATTAAGAAATTGATGCTAAATCGATGTCGATTTATCGAGGATTAAGGATCTTGCGAAGAATTAGGGTTTCTTCATCCTATCCATTGTCCTTTCAATGAATCGCATTCACAAGATAGCTTCTAGGAAATCGAATGATTGATCGTTGATCTCTAGATCGTGCGAAAATAATCAAGAACGCATCTCGCATCGTTCTAGATCATCGATCATTCAATTTTCAAGAATTTACAATTGTTATAGGACTTAAGAAAACGTTTAAAGATTCATCAACATCATCATTCTACGATCGTTTCGACTCCTCCACGAGCGGAGTTTTATTCAAGCATCATCACAAAGAATACATTCAAGAATCGAAGATGAATCATAATGCTCGAATTGAAATATAAGCAAGTTAAAAGAATCTTCACCTTTATTTATTCCACAATTTGTTACACATTGCTCAAGACTACAAGAATTTGAGAAGGAACAAGATTGTCGAATCTAGCGTTGCAACGGCTCCTTGAGTCACGGATCGGCTTGATCTCATGCTCCGATGAAGTCCAGCTTCGCTTCTAAAGGATGGTTGAAGGCTTGCTTTGCTAGAACTCAAAGGATCTTGAATTTGGTTTCTTGATTAGATTAGGGTTAGGGCTACAAGATTTGTCACTCAACTTGTGGGAGGATTTTGGGGAAGATGAAGAACAATCAACAACCTTTTCTAGTGAGGCCTAGGGTCGTTTTTATAGGTTTAGGAATGAATAGCTTCCTTAAGAAGCTTTGATTAGGTTAGCTTCCCTTCTAAGCTAGTTAGTTAGGTAGAAGCCTCTAGAACTAGTTAGTTAGGGTTTAGCTTCTACCTTAAGCTAGGAAGTTAGGGAGAAGGTTCTAAGCTCTTAAGGTAGTTAGGGTGAAGCTTGTTTAGGAAGCTAGGAGTGTTTAGCTTTGAACCCAAGGTTTGCTGAACTGGCAGAAGCTTCGAGATCCATCTGGAAAATGTAGTAACTTGAAGAACTGTAGGAACTGAGGTAGGAATAACAAAATGAAGCAGGGCTGCTGACGTGTCATAGACGCCGCGGAACCGCGGCGCAAGCCTGCTCCGGCTGCGGTTCCGCGGCCAAGTGATGGCTTCACTGCTTCAAACTCTCTGTAGTGCTTTGTTCTGTCTTCAGGTGTACTTTCTGATATGTTTATTCCTTGATTTCCTTCTAGATCATTTCCAGATTTCAAATCCTTGAGTTGGCATCTTTTTAACAGTCTTTGTTTCACAAATTTGGCCATTCTTCTGGAATTTCCTGCATAGACTTCGAAACACAAGTTGTGCTATGCAAGAATGATGTGATGCCATGAAATACAGTCAATTTCCCTAGAAATGCCGGTTTTAAAGTCTAATACATGCAATCTAGTATTTTACGACTGTTTTGCTAATATGTGCTATATGAATGCCGAACAGCTGTAGATGAGTGCAAATGATAGGGAAATTGCCGTGTTAAAAGTGCAGTATTTTCGACTGATCAAATTCCCCCAAATTTATTTTCAATCGTCTCGAGCGAACTGTTTTATTAAAAAGAGAAGGAGAAAATAAAGAAAGAAAAAAACTAACTAGCACACTTTCGTAGGCAACACGATTGCACTGAGCACGTGCAACAAGCCTTTAAACCTCTAGGTGTCCCTAGTAGGAGGAGTGTTGGCTCCTGAGGGTTTTCAGCGGATTTCACCCACAAAATCCAATAATAAAAGGAAGATCATGAATATTACATTTAAAGAAAAAAATTGTAAAAGAAAAGATTTGAAAATTAGGGCTTCCAACTAAGCTTGCTTTTCGGTTGTCATGAGCCCTATCTTAATAGTCATGAAAAGATGTTAGAAATCACGTCCTCCCTCAATAAATCATCGTCTTATTCTTCATTCCTATCTTTCTTCCAAACATCGATCATATAACCCTACGTGTGTGTAAAGAATATCCGTACACCCGGAGAATTCAATTCAAGCTATTATACTCTTGCCCATCAGCCTCAGTACTTTTTAATTAATGAATATTTAGATGAGATTGCTCACACACTTTCGTGCGACCGTTAATACTTCTTGAGGTACTAACCAACCGATTACTCATGTGCTTGCTTATTTGGTATATTTTCCTCGTCTTGCACCACCTAAGGCTTAGCAGTAACTCCCAGACCAGTTGGCCTTAGGGCACTAGGTGAAGAGGCACCCTCGCTATATTTTTTTTTTGCTGCCTTGGAGATAACAAAACCAGTGTTCATTTTTCTCACCATTTTATATTTTATTCATTTTTTTTATTTCCTTCATACATCGGCTTTTAGACAAGTGCATTTCAAGGTATCCTCTACTATCCCGAGTTTCAAGACGTGTGTAAGTGCGAATAGTAGGGTGTCCATGTTCAAAATGTTTGGCTTCCAGAGTAGGAACTATTTTTCAGACTTATTTTTATCCTCAGATTAGTGACTTCCTTCATCTTACTAACCTTTGGGACAACGGCTCATAACTACTTATTACCAGTTCGTTTAAGAAAAGTTCTAATTTTCTTGGTTTTCTTAAACTTTTCTAATCTCATGGATGTAATTTTTCACTATCTAAACATTTATTATCTTATTTATGTACAAAAAATATTTTTATCTTTTTGAAAATTTTTAAATTTTTATAGGTTTTCAAAAATGTTTTGTGCTTATGCAAAGTATGATGCAAATGATGCGAAAATAAGCACAAACCTCCCCCAAACTTGTTTTCAACAGTGTCCTCATTGTTGCCATCTGCTAAATCTCAAAAATCTGTAAGCCTGGGAGGAATTTATTAATGGGGGCAAAATATTTAAGTGAAAAACCTCCACCAAACTTATTTTTGGCTCAAAATTTTGTAAAAATTTTCTTTTCAAGAGCCAGATTATACCCCCCTAAACTTGAGTTAAGCAATGTTAATCTTTGAAAATCACATGAGGGGGTCAAAAATCATTGGTCGATGCCAAGTTTTGCAAAGACCGAAAGTTAACACCAACCATTCAAAAATTTTATCAATGCAGTGTTCTAGTTGGTGGAAGAAGAAGTGGGGAAAAAGTAAGTGGTGGAATAGAATGTGTGTGCGTCTCATTTTGGAGAGACGATGCAGTGAATGTGATGGATTACTCGCATTCTTTTTACAATTCAGAGAAAGGGGTGGAGGTTCAATTTTATTGATTGGGAGATGATTCATCTCAACACCCGTGTCATTCAAAAATGCGAGTTCATCAGCGAAGATTTCCTCAAAAGTCTCATCAATACCCCGAAGAATAATGTCATCACAAAATGCGGGGTGATCTTCAGACTCTAAAAACAGTTCATAATCAGTGTTAGTTGTTGACCCGGACATCTCGGTGGAAGAGTCTGTATGTGTATGATACATAGTTGGGTCAAACAATAACGTATGAAAAGAGTGTAGATGAGGATCATCAAATTCGCTGCTGTCGACATCCATTAAGTCGACAGAACAGACCTGAGCAGTAGGTTCGGAGGGTACACTTCCCAACTTGTAAATGTTCAGCTCTATTGACCTATTCCCGAAGGATAGGGTCATAGAACGATTACGACAGTTGATGATAGCGTTGGAAGTGGCCAAAAAGGGCCGACCTAAAATCACCGGAATTTGATTCCGTGGGTTCGCTACAGGCTGTGTATTAATTACAATAAATTCTACAGGGAATATAAATTCCACGATTTTTATTAACACATCCTTCAGTTCACCCCTAGGTTTGGTGCTTGATCGGTCAGCCATCTGGAGAGTGCAATGGGCTGGTTTCAACTCTCCGATCCCTAACTGCTCATAGACTGAGAAAGGAAGCAGGTTAACACTTGCGCCAAGGTCGAGTAGAGCACGGTTGATGTGTTTTTCCCCAATAGAAATGGAAATAGTAGGATATCCAGGATCCTTACGTTTCCTCGGTAATTGCTGAGGGAAAGCCGTGTCTACAGTCTTTGCAATGAATATTTTCTTGGGCACTTGAGTCTTCCTCTTTCTACTGCACAAGTCTTTAAGAACTTTCGCATAAGCGGGGACTTGTTGGATAGCATCTAGAAGAAGGATGTTGATGTTAACCTGTTTAAACATTTCAGTGATCTTCTCCATTTGTGGACTCAGTGTGTTTCCCCTTAACCGATTTGGATAAGGAGCTAGAGCAATAAGATCAGGGTCCAACACTGGAGAAGATCGTGTGGGTGGGAACGATCTAAGAATAGGAGTGGGGATCGTTTTCTGTGTACTAGAAGAGGTGGGCTGAGGTGTCGAGCCATGGGGAAAATGGAGAATAGGCTCGCGAGAAGGTGGTGGGGTAGAAGAACTGGGGTCAGAATTAGAAGTAGAAGTGGAAGGAAAGGTCTCAGCCGGGGTATCATCGATAGATTTTTCAGTGACATCAATCTCTTCCCCAACGTGATCGTCAAGCACTCTTCCAGATCTCAACGTAATTGCATTCACATTATGTGAATAGCCAGGATTGGGTAAAGGTTGAGCTGGAAGTTTCCCTTTCTCTCTTGCACTCATTTCAGGTTTTAATCGTGCAATTTCTGCTTCCATCAATTTAATACCTTCGCTTTGGGACGCAGAGTTTTTCTCAATTTTATCGACAGAAGACTTCATTTCAGCCGAAACTTGCATGATATTTGTTAAGACCAAATTCATGTATTGTGCAAATGAAGAGGATTCATCAGTCCCGGTCAACTGTAAAGGACTAGACAGTGCAGGTGTGTTGACCGGATATTGGAAGTTTTGTGCTTGGAAGGGGTGCTGACTCAATGGAAGTGGTTGCTGTTGTGGTGTAGGGACCCTTTGGAAATTGTTTTAGTTTGGAACCGTGTTTTGAGATTGTGATTGGTTCCAAGCAAAGTTAGGGTGATTCCTCCAACCCTGATTATATGTGGAAGAAAATGGATCGTTTCTAGGTCTTTGAAATGCGGCATTGGTATGCTCATGACCTTGAAATGGAGAATTTCGTGGACATTCTTCCGTCAAATGAGAAGAATCAGAAAAGCATCCACATACAGTCTTGGAGAGTGACATTTGATTTAGGGCGGCAGCTAAAAATTTGTTTTCCATAGTCTCGAGTTTCTTTTGTATAGCTGAAATGTCAGCTCTAACTCCTATGGAAACATCCGATTGGTTATTGCCACTACTAAACGATGACCTCTCCCACTGTAAAGATTTTTCAGCTAAATCTTTTAAGTATTTCCAAGCTTCCCCATCGTCTTTGGTCTTGAAATTCCCTTGACACATGTTTTCAAGGCTCTGTTTAGTGTTAGGGTTACTGCCCTCATATATGATTCGGCACAGTTCCCATCTCGGGATTCCGTGATGTGGGTATTGAACCTACAGATCCTTGAAGAAGTCAAGATATTTTGAAAATGGTTCATTTGGAAGCTGGGTGAATTGATTTATTTCGCTACGGACTCGAGCTGTCTTGTGATTAGGGTAGAATTTCTTAAGGAATGTTGCAACGAATTCTTCCCAATTTGTAATGGAATGTGCGGTAGTGTTATATAGCCACTTCTCGACTATATCGCACAAGGTAAATGGAAGAAGACGTAGACGCATAGCATCCACAGAAAGTTGTGACGTACCCATCATTGCGCATACGTTTTCAAATTTTGTAATAAAGACATATGCGTCTTCAGACTCGAGACCGTGATATTTGGGTATAAGGTTGATGTATTGGGGTTTAATCTCACCCGTTGGCTAGTGGAATGGATAAGCAGGTCGAAAGAGGACCTCGCATAGGATAGCACTTCTCTTGGAGAGAGATGCGGGGTGGATTCTGCGCACCAACGGACGGCGGCAGAGTAGTGGTAAAGAAATTCGATGGAGACAGATCCATCGATGTGGGTGTGGTGGTGGGTAAAGAAAAGGTAAATGTAGAAATACCGACTTTTGGGTCGATCGGGGGGACGCGGATTAAACGGGCACTAGAATCCCGTGTCCAGCCTATCTTGCACTAAAAAGGGTTAGTACAAGTGGCAGCATGACTTATAATTAGGGGAAATGATGAATGCGGTGTTTGTTTTGAAAATATACGGATTTTTGAAAAAAATGATGCGATCACAACAAATGCAACAAGCAACCCTAAATCTAGTGGTTACCTAGGTCAAAGCTCTAGACCGCTCCTAATTGTCAAAAGACAAGTCGCAGGATCAATCCTCCACTGCCTCTTTGTCTCCCCTGTGGCCAGATAAGTGCCAGGTGAGTGGGAAGGTACTCCACTACCTAAATAGTAGGCCTAATTAATAACCACTAGCCTTAGACAAACTTGCCTTAGACACCACAAAAGAAACGCGGATAAGCAATGAATTACCCACGGCCTTCTCTTATCCTAAGTGAGCGCGACGGTCCTTAGAGTCATCTCTAGATCTTTTTTAGTTAATGAGGGTAAATGCGGATGCAAGTTTGTGATTTTTGGGGCTTAGGAAGGGTAATGAACTCCTCACCTAATCTGGATTTGGCCGTGCCCCTTAATGTCCGTATTAATATGCAAACAACCAAAAATCAAAAACACGCACAATTTATTTTGCTTTTTGCGGCGCTGCGATTTATTTGCAAAGAAACCTACAGCAAATTGTTAATTGAAGCAGATGAGGGAAGAGATAAGAAAGTAAGAAATTACCAGAGAAGTTTTTGTGCACTTTAGTCCTAGGTTCACCGCGGATACGCGGTAATGAGCAGCTTACACCGCGGAAACGCGGTCAGTTCTCATGATTACTGCAAAATAATTTCTACAGTTTCTTCTGTTCACTTACTCAGCTCTTTGGAATTTTCAGAAATTTTTTTTCACAGCTCCAATGATTCCAGATTTCCTCGCAACAAATCACAACAAATCATTTAGTGTTTTGTGCGAATTTTGATCTAAAAATATAGATGGAATAAACATTTCAACTCAAATTTCAAAAAAAACGAACAATTAGCGCACTATCCCCGGCAACGGCACCATTTGATTGATCGTTTCTTTGTGTGTCGGTTTAGAAAATGAATAGAAATCACAATCAAAGAATTATTTGACCGCAATCAATAACGGTGTCGGTCTGTAGCGCGTTAGTGAGTGCGGATCTTCCACAGGGATTGTGCGATTCGTTCGTATTTTGTTTTGTTTGAATTGAAAATTTAATAGAAAAGAAAAGCAAAACGATTCAAGATTTATATCGATGAATTTCAACAATCGTTTTATGTTTCAAGATTTGAAGTAAAGCTCGTAGGAATCGATTAGATCGTAGATGTGAAGAAGACTAGGAATTACCGTTTCTTATCCATTAACAAATTGATGCTAAATCGATGTCGATTTATCGAGGATTAAGGATCTTGCAAACAATTAGGGTTTCTTCATCCTATCCTTTGTCCTTTCAATGAATCGTATTCACAAGATAGCTTCTAGGAAATCGAATGATTGATCGTTGATCTTTAGATCGAGCGAAAATAATCAAGAACGCATCTCGCATCGATCTAGATCATCGATCATTCAATTTTCAAGAATTTACAATTGTTATAGGACTTATGAAAACGTTTAAAGATTTATCAACATCATCATTCTACGATCGTTTCGACTCCTGCACGAGCGGAATTTTATTCAAGCATCATCACAAAGAATACATTTAAGAATCGAAGATGAATCATAATGCTCGAATTGAAATATAAGCAGGTTAAAAGAATCTTCACCTTTATTTATTCCACAATTTGTTACACATTGCTCAAGACTACAAGAATTTGAGAAGGAACAAGATTGTCGAATCTAGCGTTGCATCGGCTCCTTGAGTCACGGATCGGCTTGATCTCATGCTCCGATGAAGTCCGGCTTCGCTTCTAAAGGATGGTTGAAGGCTTGCTTTGCTAGAACTCAAAGGATCTTGAATTTGGTTTCTTGATTGGATTAGAGTTAGGGCTACAAGATGTGTCATTCAACTTGTAGGAGGATTTTGGGGAAGATGAAGAACAATCAACAACCTTTTATAGTGAGGCCTTGGGTCCTTTTTACAGGTTTAGGAATGAGTAGCTTCCTTAAGAAGCTTAGATTAGGTTAGCTTCCCTTCTAAGCTAGTTAGTTAGGTAGAAACCTCTAGAACTAGTTAGTTAGGGTTTAGCTTCTACCTTAAGCTAGGAAGTTAGGGAGAAGGTTCTAGGCTCTTAAGGTAGTTAGGGTGAAGCTTGTTTAGGAAGCTAGGAGTGTTTAGCTTTGAACCCAAGGTTTGCTGAACTGGCAGAAGCTTCAAGATCCATCTGGAAAATGTAGTAACTTGAAGAACTGTAGGAACTGAGGTAGGAATAACAAAATGAAGCAGGGCTGCTGACGTGTCATAGACGTCGCGGAACCGCGGCGCAAGCCGGCTCCGGCCGCGGTTCCGCGGCCAAGTGATGGCTTCACTGCTTCAAACTCTCTGTAGTGCTTTGTTCTGTCTTCAGGTGTACTTTCTGATATGTTTATTCCCTGATTTCCTTCTAGATCATTTCCAGATTTCAAATCCTTGAGTTGGCGTCTTTTTAACAGTCTTTGTTTCACAAATTTGACCATTCTTCTGGAATTTCCTGCACAGGCTTCGAAACACAAGTTGCGCTATGCAAGAATGATGTGATGCCATGAAATACAGTCAATTTCCCTAGAAATGCCGGTTTTAAAGTCTAACACATGCAATCTAGTATTTTACGACTGTTTTGCTAATATGTGCTATATGAATGCCGAACAGCTCTAGATGAGTGCAAATGATAGGGAAATTGCCGTGTTAAAAATGCAGTATTTTCGACTGATCAGTCACGTGCCGTTGATAGAGTTCTCCTACAATAACAGTTATCAGGAGACGATTCAGATAGCACCTTTTGAGACGTTGTAAGGTAGAAAGTGCCGATCGCCTGTCTTTTGGACCGAACTCAGCGATAGCAGGATTTTGGGACCCAGCTAGTTCAGGAGAATACGGAGAAGATCCAGTTGATTCAGGACAGGATGAGAGCAACCCAGTGCAGGTAGAAGTCTTATGCCGACTGTCATCGTCGCAGACTTGAGTTCGCAATGGGTGATTATGTATTCCTATGAATTTCTCCGATGAAAGGTGTGATGAGATTTTGGAAGAAAGGGAAGCTTAGTCCCACATTTATGGGTCCTTTTGAGATCCTTGAGAGAGTTGGTGTCGTTCCTTATCGTTTGGCACTTCTACCCAGTTTTCCGGATGTTCACCCCGTATTTCATGTATCGATGCTTTGCAAGTACCTTCATGACCCTTCCCACATTATTCAGCACCAGACTATTCAGCTAGAGCGTGATCTTTCGTTCACCGAGCAGCTGGTAGTTATATTGGATCGGCATGTGAAGAAACTTCGGTCAAAGGTCTTGCCGTCAATAAAGGTTCTTTGGCGTGGGCCGAATAGTGAAGAGGTCACATGGGAAGCCGAGAGTGAGATGCGGAAAAATTTCCCTCATCTCTTCGAAGGTACCACAGTATGATTTTTTTATAAATTCGGGGACCGAATTTCTATAAGGAGGGAGAGCTGTAACACCTTAGAATGTGATTAGTGTTAATTAAACGATAATAGGGGTTTTTAATAAAAAGTTAACCAAAATATTTTTCACATATTTTATTAAAATTAATTAGTATTTTATTATATTATTTTTTAAGTTTGCCCACACTTGTGCTTGTTAACCTAGGGTTAATTTGTGTTAATCATATTTTGTAGCATGGCACCTTAACCCGCATGTTATTATATTATATGTATTTAATTACTTAGCTTTTAAACAAATAGGTTTTTGTTTTTATTTGTTGAAAGAGAGGAGAGTTGAATTTTTAGGGAATGATGAGGCATGGGAAGCATGGGGAGCATTTTTTGAAGAGAAAGAAAGGGCATGCCTACTCTCACCCTCACCCTCTCACTCTCTCATTCATCACCTCATACTCCCAATTCTTTTCCTCACTCTCTCATCCTCAATTATTCTTCTCCTTCTCCTTTCCTTCAACTGAAAATTTAATTCTCCATCACAAAACCAAGCCTAATCTTCTTCAAACCTCATTAAAACCCCTCACAAAGTCATGTTAAGTCTCTTGAGATGACTTGGAAGTTGGAAAGCAAGGGTTTTCGAGCAAGTTTAGTGAGGTAGTGATCTCTAACTGTTAACTAGGCTTAAAGGATGTTGTGTTGCTTACTAGTTTCTGTTTTAAACTGTCATGACCCGGAAAAGGAACGCGACTGACATTTGAATCATGTGAAGTCTATAGAATCCCACCAAATTCAAGTAAGCCAAAATCCCAGAAATCTAAACCTTTTAGGGGAAATAGTGGAGGTGGAGTTTTGAAAGAATGGTATAATGAAATCAAGTTCTTTCTTTAAGTATATAAGTAATAGTATATGAAAATATAGTCTTTGTATCAAACTTTAAAACATTTTCGTCATTGCAAATTTAGGCAGAACCTTCTTTGTAAATCTTTACCCGAAAATGATACAACAATATAATATAAGGCATCCCCAAACGGGAGCTAGCTCTTCGCCAAATGGCGGAAGCAACCATGCCAGTAAAGAAAATATACAACGCCGAAGGCGTGGATCAAAACTCAGAAAAAAATAACGAAAACAGGCATCAACAGGAAAGCCAGAAAACTATAACATATACCTGAGCGTGACTCTAAGGCCGACAGAATATACAACTGTGGTTATCTAAGTCTACAAAATATACAAGTCTGGTTGATGGAGATTACTAGATACAACTGAAATAAATATACAAATATATACTGGTGGTCTTGAAGAAAAAGTATCCCACCTATCCAGCAATCACCCAGAAGAAAGTTGTAACATTTCAGAAAATATAAAATATTATTTTCGGAATTTAATATTAAAATAATATATTTCGCGAAAACTACCCGATTTGCGAAATTGAGGTTTCGTAAAATGGTATAAATATATACCAATATTTGTGGAATAATTGGAGATTAAAATGATTTATTCATTTAAAAATATATTTATCAGATTTGGAATTTTTATAATTTATTATATGCAGCTTGGATAAAAATTGATTAGTGCACTACTAATCGCGATTAGGCCAAATCCGTATTTCTGTATTTTTCCATGGTTAGTGCACCATGGTATGTTGCATTTGGTTGCATGTTGTTCATTTGCGTTTGTTGATATTTGGTTTTGGGGAAAAGAAAAGAAAAGAGAAAATGATATAATTGAGAGGTGAGCATAAGAGAGAGAGTGAGGGTAAGAGAGTGAGAATAAAAGAGAGAGAGAGAGGGCAGCCCCATTTCCTCACCCCATTATTTTCTTCACCTCCTTCATCCTCAAGCTTCCCTCCACCTCTACCCCATGAAATCATCTCAAAATCCTTATCAAAACCCTAAACACCTTTCATTAAAAATGATCCCCACATCATCCTCTACACATTGGACCTTGCAAGTTTGGATTTTGGAGAACTTGAAGAGCTAGGGTTTTTCTTGAGTTGCCAAAAAGAGATATTTCCTACACCATTAGCTTAATAATTTAGTTGCTTTAGTTTCTATTTTAGTTTAGAGGTGGTTTAGTGATGATTAGTGATGTTGGAAATTACTAGAGAAGGGTTGAGTGATTGTGTGGACATGTTGTGATGTAGTGGCTGTTTAAAAGACCTTAGAGGCGATTCTTGACCTAGAACAGAAAATAGAACCCAAACACGATCTTAGAACTTTCCGACATCGGTAAATTTGACATTTTTTGAGTGTATCTGGGAATCTGGAATGACCCGAGACCACCATAAATTAAGTTCCCATGACAGTGAGACGTGCAGGCAACCATGAATCAGCTCTTGAAACCTAAGCCCCTCCCTTCATTTTCTGGCTGCAGATTTATTGATTTGGGCCGCAATTTGCGGCCATGTTGTGAGGAAACGTGTTGAATTTTTTATCATGGCTTTGTTAGATGATATCTATAGCAACCCTGTATGCAAAATTCTCTAGTTTGGCCCAGGGTGAAATCTGGAAGTGATTTCCTTCGTTGCTGAATTTGGTTTCCCGATTTCTGAACTTGGGTTTTAGGTATTTGATATTGTATTTGGTCGTTGGATGTTTGTACGTCAACGACGAGGGTTGTTTGATTATTTTGCAGGCGTAGGCTATAGGTTCTAACCTATAAGCGCACCGTGTGCCGTATCGGTTTTCCGGATTCGATTTTAATAGCGATTGTGATTGTATATTATTGTAGGTCCCTTCGCGTGGATTCTGAGGTGACGGAGCATGGCGTCATCGACTTCGGCAAGTAAGGATCGAGGTGAGTAGATCTATATCCACGGGGGAAGTCGGGTGGAAGGCGTATAGCACCTCCTCTAGTTTTTTATGGAAACCGATCTATAGCATACAGTCGTAGAAACTTAGATTAGAAAACTAGGGTTTTGGTTAAAAAGAATAGTTAGAGATGATATGAGTGATTGAATATACATATTAGGATATGAGATGAAAGCTTTAGGGATATGAAATGTGAATGTGAATTACGACTTATATGTATGTAGTTACACTAGAATAGGTATGAGTTTTAGAGTAGCATGACACTTGATGTATAAGGTAGAATGTTTATATAAATTGATTTGATGTAAGATGACTTAATGTGATGAAAAGAATGTACGATGTGATATGATGAGTTGATTGGTATGTCGATATACGGATGCGAGTCGATAGGAGATGATTGATACCTTTGTCGGTCCCCTGATATAAGATTGTTATGGGTGTGACCTGGGATATAGGTATATAGATATATATAAATGTTGTGAATCATGAGTGATATGTCGTACGAGACGTTAGGTCCGTACCCTCATTGTCATATAGGTTGATAGGATCCCTAATGGTTTAATGCCGCTACACGATGATTTTCCGTACGTAATGAGTTTGACTTGATGATTGATCCATACCCTTGACTAGAGAACGTCGTACGATGGATTATACCGTACGTGATATTGAGAGGCTGGATGTCGATTGATAGATTCACCGACTCGGTCATGTTAGATAAGTATACCTGTCAGCATTTTGCATACGATTTACTTTATGCTACGCTTATGTCACTCTCATTGCATTACATATACCTGTGCTAGTACACCTACACCATTATCGATGATGCGTATGTTACACTTACACAGATTGGCCGGCTCACACACTTCATCATCGATAATTACTATGTCACTTACACAGTAGAATTACTACATCATGCTATTATATTGCCATGCTCACATCACCGTTCCATGTTGCATAATATACGAATATACTTGCGTTCTGTTATATGTCACATACATTATGCTTTACGATTATACGCATTGAGATATGCTGTTTTCATGAGATTTCTGGATTTGAGAACCGTGGTTATTTCAAAAGAATGTATGTATTGTTTTAAAAACCCGATTTCTCTTGATATGATATTTTAGTGCGTCCACCATGTGTTTTTTCGGTTCTGAGATTGGCATGTGATACCCGATTCGAGGAGTGGGAGGCACCGTCTTCAGGTACATGGTCGACACGGTGTGGTTCCTCGGGGCGATTGATGATTATCGTGGTATAGACGATGAGCCTGGCAGAGGGAGTAGTACCTACCGGTGATAGTATTTGAATTTGGCGGTTATCCGGAGGATACCGACCAGAGTTATGAGATGGATATAGGCCGACCCGTTCTGCCGGAGCCCGCGAGCCGATCCCGCAGACAGAGTCGAGATATGAGGATTTACGTGTCAATGTTGGACACGGGTTTCATGATGTTTCGAGTGTCGATGCTGGACACTCAGATTCCATGATTTTGATGTTTCGCGAGAGACACACGTTGATTTATATCTTCATATTTACATGCATATGTTTTCATGATATTTACATGCATGATGTTGTTGTGTCATTGGTTGATACGTGTATGAGATCCACATACATACAGACATTGATGATATGGATGGATGATATCCACATGCTGATAGGCATTTATTTATGTTGTTGGCATATATACAGTTACGGTCGCCCTAGATATCATAGTATTACCTTGATGATATATTTGACCTAGGAAATCGTTATTTATTCAATTTCTACATATCGATGTTTTCTACTCATGAGTTGGCAACTCACCCCCATTGTGCCACAGTTCCTGCAGGTTGACCGGATGGATCGGTAGCAACATCGCTAGCACTGAGCTGTATTCGGGTGTTTTGCTTTGGTAGGTGGTACATGTCGGATCGTACCCCTCTTGTATTATTATTCCTGGTGTATCTAGTTAACTCCATCAAATCAGAAACTAGTATTTGTATAAGTAATGAAACTTAGTAAGACTTGTGGTTGCGAGACTTGAGCGATGGGTTATTTGTTTGCTTTTGGGGTTAATGTTTTGCTTATTTCATTATCTTTGTGTTGATCTTCGCCATTGGGCGTCGTTGATTAGTCGAAAATATTGCATTTTTAACACATCAATTTCCCAACTATTTGCAATCATCTAAAGGTGTTCGGTATGAATATAGCACATATTAGCAATTTGTCTGTAAAATATCAAATAACATGTGTTATACATTATAACCAGCATTTTGAGGGAAATTGTGCGTTTATTATTGCACGCATGATCTTTGTATATCGCAACACTTGTCTCGAGATTGTGTGCAGGAAATTCCAGGAAAAAGAGCCGGAACTGCTAAAAGTGCTGATAAAATACGTCAAGTCCAAGACTTGTGATCTGGCAGTAAACAAGAAAGTATAAAAAGATTCCAGACATCAGGAAACAGCCCTAAAGCCAACACAAATAAACGCTTGAAAAATCATGCAGAAAGCTCCTTAAACGGCCGCGGATCCGCGGCCGAGTTGGCCGATCTGCCGCGGATCCATGGCCGACCCGACTCGTTGGTGGCAGAATTCTTCCTCAGTCTTCTTCTTTCAATGGAGAAACTTCTTCAAGACGCTTCAGTACCTAGAGATCTCCAGAAGCTTCCTTTCTAACAGCCAAGCTTCTTGTACAAGCCTAATACCTACCAAGCTTCTCAAGCAAGCTAGCTAACTACCTTAATCTAGAAGCTTCTTCTCAACTACCAAGCTTACAAAGGAAGCTAAACCTAGCTTCTAGGGGAAGCTTAAGAGAAACACTATAAAAGGAGATCTAAACCTCGGGTTTAAGGTTGTTGAAGGTTGTTCATCATTTGAGGGTAAAATTCTAGTGAGATCCAAATCAATTCTACACAAATTGAGTGACACAATTTGATCCAAATCAAGATTCATCGAGTACCGATTCAAGCAAGCATCCAACGAGCCTTTTGAAGCAACGTCGATCTTCATCCGAGCAAGTGATCCACGACGATCCACCACTGACGATGACGATGCGAAGCTAGTTTCGACGATTGAGTTCTCTCCTCAAATCTTGTAATCTTTGAGTGAATTGTAACGAAACATTAATTAATAAAAGGTGAAAATTCTTGATCTTGCTTTTATTTACATTCTTGCATTATGAAGAGTTATCGATTCTTGATTGTAATCTTTTTCATGATGTTTGAGTGAAAATTCCGCTCGTGGAGGAAACGAGAAAATAGGTAGATGATAATGACTAAATTCTTGAACGATTCTTAAGTCTTATGAGTTTTGTAAACTTTAGGAAATTGAATCAACGACAACCTAGTTTTGAGCGAGATGCTTTCTTGAAAGTTTTCGCTCCTAATTAGATATCAACGATCGATGATTGAATTTCCTAGAGGTTAGAATTTGAATGCAAATTAACGAAAGGACAAGGGATGATGATGAAGAAACCTTAGTTTCTTCAATAGATCCTTAATCCTCGTTGATTGTCATCGATCTAGTAGCAAATCATCAATAGATAAGAATTTGTAATCATAAGTATTCATCATCACTATCAATTGGATCGATTCCTATGAGCCTCTTTAAAAATCTTGATAATTCATTCGATTTGGATATCTTCTTGAACTTTATTAATTCTTGATTTTAGATCTAGTTTCCAATGATTCTTGAAACTAAAGTTCATAAATCTTGAATCAATTTTCTTTTACCTTATAATTTTCAACTCAACTAAAACAAGATCGACCAAATCACACTTACTCAGTGGATGATCCGTTCTCATTGACGAAACTACAATAGACACCGTCAATTGATTGCGGTATAAATTTCTTTGGTTGTGAAACATTTCAAAACACGACATAGAAACTATCAATCAAATGGCGCCGTTGCCAGGGATAGTGTGCTAATTTGTTCGTTTTTGTTATTTGAGTTAGAAAATTTATTATTCCATCTGTTTTTTAGATCAAAATTCGTAACAAGCGCTTAATGATTTGTTGTGATTTGTTGCAAGGAGATCTGGAATCTGTGGAGCGAGAGGAAAAATATTCAGATCATTTCAGGGAGTTCAGTAAGTGAACAGGAGCATCTGCACGAATTTTTGTGCCGAGATCTCATCATTACACCGCGCTTCCGCGCCATAGTGTGCATCTTGCGGCGGTTCCGCGGCAATATCAAGGCTACACTGTTCGAAATTTCTCAAGTCTACTTCTTACTTTCTTGTCTCCTCTCTGCTCTGCTCCATTAATCAATTTCTACAGGATTCTTTGCAAAAACATTCGCAGCACCGCAAAAAGAAAAATTGTTGCGTGTTTGATCTTGATTGTTTGCATTTTTAATACAGAAATTAAGGGGCAAAGACCAAATTCAGATTAGGTGGGGAGTTCATTACCCATCCTAAGCCCAAAAATCACAAAACTGCATCCGCATCACCCTCATTAACTAAAAAATATCTAGACATGACTCTAAGGACCGTCGCGCTCACTTAGGACAGAAGAAGGTCGTGGGTAATCTATTGCTTATCCACGTTTCTTTTGTGGTGTCTAAGGCAAGTTTGTCTAAGGCAAGTGGTTACTTAATTAGGCCCACTACTTACGTAGTGGAGAACCTGGCACTTACCTGATACAGGAGAGACAAAGAGGCAGTAGAGAATTTATCTTGCGATTTGTCTTCTGGAAGTCTAGGAGCGGTCTAGAGACTTGACCTAGGCGACCAGTAGAATTAGGGTTGCTTGTGCATTGTTTTTTAATTGAATTTTCAAAAATCCGTATTTTTCAAAACAAACATCAAACTCATCTTTTCCTTAATTATCACAACGCTGCCACTTATGCTAAACCATTTAGTGCATGCTCGGCTGGATACGGGATTCTAGTGCCCGTCTTGTCCATGTTCATCCTATCGACTCCGAAGTCGGTATTTCTACGTCTACTTGTTCTTTACCCTCCACCACACCCACTTTGATGGACGGTTCTCCATCGAACTTCTTTAACACTACTCTGCCACCATCCGCAGGTGCGCAGAATCCGCCCCGCATCTCTCTCCAATAGAGATGTTATCCTATGCGAGGTCCTCTTTCGACCTACCTTACCATTCTACCAGCCAATGGGGACAATTTTGAAATCAAACCCCGATACATCAATCTTCTACCCAAATATAATGGTCTCGAGTCTAAAGACGCATATGTCTTTATTACCAAATTTGAAAATGTATGCGCTATGATGGGTACTTCACAGCTTTCTGTGTATGCTATGCGTTTACGTCTTCTCCCATTTACCTTATGCGATATAGTCAAGAAGTGGCTTTATAACACAGCCGCACATTCTATTTCGAACTTCGGAAGAATTCGTAATAGCTTTCCTAAAGAAATTCTACCCCAATCATAAAACAGCTCGAGTCCGTAGCGAAATAAATCAATTTACCCAGCTTCCAAATGAACCATTCTCGAAGTGTTTTGAACGCTTCAAGGATCTGTTAGTTCAATGTCCACATCACGGAATTCCTAGATGGGATCTGTGTAGAATCATATATGAGGGCATTAATCCTACAACAAAACAGAACCTTTAATCCATGTGTCAAGGCACTTTCATGACTAAAGATGATGGTAAAGCCTGGAGATTCTTAGAAGATTTCGCTGAAAAATCTTTACAGTGGGAGAGTGTAAACCAGTCATCGTCTAGGGGTGGAATTCACCAAATTGATGTTTCCATAGGAGTTAGAGCTGAAATGGCAGCAATGCAAAAGAAACTCGAAGTTATGGAACATAAATTTTTAGCAGCCTCCCTAAATCAGATGCCACTCCCCAAAACTGTCTGTGGATGCTGTTCTGATCCATCTCATCTTACGGAAGAATGTCCATTGAATTCTCCGTTTCAAGGTCAAGAGTATACCAATGCTGCTTTCCAACAAAGACCTAAAAACGATCCGTATTCTTCCATATATAATCAGGGTTGGAGAAATCATCCTAACTTTGCTTGGAACCAACAACAAACTCAAAATACGGTTCCAAATCAAAATAATTTTCAAAAGGCTCCTCCACCACAACAGCAGCCATTTCAACTAAGTCGGCACCCCTACCAATCACAAAACTTTCAAAACCCTGTCAACACGCATGCACCGTATAATCTTTTGCAGTTGACCGAAACTGATATTTCCTCTTCACTCGAACGGACTTTTGAAATGTACATGAAACAAATGTCGGCTGAATTTAGGTCTTCCCTCGATAAATTCCAGAAAAACTCTGACCTCCAAGCTGAGAGTTTAAATTCGATGGAGACTTAAATTGGCCAATTAAAAGCTGAAATGAGTGCGAGAGTTAAAGGGAAACTTCCGTCTCAACCCTTACCAAATCCTGGACATTCACAACACTACAATGTGAATGACATCACAACGTTGAGATCAGGAAGAGTGCTGAATAATCACGTTGGGGATGAGATTGATGATAATGAAAAATTTATCAATAATACCCCGGCTGAGACCTTCCCTTCCACACACACTTCTACTTCTGATCCTTGCTCTTCTACCCCACCACCTTCTTGCGAGCTTATTCTTCATTTTCCCCAAGGCTCGACACCTCAGCATACCTCTTCTAGTCCACCAAAGATGATCCCCACTCCTATTCTGGGATCAGTTCCACACACACCACCTTCTCCAATGTTGGACCCAGCTCTTATTACTAAAGCTCCTTATCCGAATCGGTTAAGGGGAAACCAATCAAGTCCACATATGGAGAAGATTATGGAAATGTTTAAACAGGTTAACATCAACATCCCTCTCCTAGATGCTATTCAACAAGTCCCCGCTTACGCGAAAATTCTTAAAGACTTGTGCACTAGGAAGAGGAAGACTCAAGTGCCCAAAAAGGTCTTCATGACTAATAATGTTAGCACTGCTTTTACCCCATAGTTACCAAAGAAACGTAAGGACCCAGGATGTCCTACGATCTCGATTTCTGTTGGGGGTAAAAACATTAACCGTGCATTACTTGACCTTGGCGCAAGTGTTAACCTTCTTTCATACTCTTTCTATCAGCAGTTAGGGATTGGAGAGTTGAAACCTACTCATTTCACTCTCCAAGTGGCAGATCGTTCAATCACCAAACCTAGGGGTGAACTGGAGGATGTGTTGATAAAATTTGGGGAATTCATATTCCCTCTGGATTTTATTGTTCTCGATACACAACCTGTAGCAAACCCACAGAACCAAATTCCGGTGATTTTGGGTCGACCATTCCTTGCCACTTCCAATGCTGTCATTAACTGTCGAAACGGTTCAATGAACCTATCTTTTGGAAAAATGACAATTGAACTGAACATATGTAAAATAGGAAGTAAGCCATCTGAACCCTCTGCTCACATACTTGATATTTGTTCTGTCCCACGAGATTGCTCCCGAAAGTTGCGAAGTTGATGAACTTTGCTTTGAAGATCTCGATGACACTAGCACATCAATGTTTGATCTTGCACATCTTAGTGAGGACATATTTTCCACGCTTGAGTCTGACACTCTTGACTCATCACCTTCCGAGTCTGTATCCTATACAGGCTACGAGCTTCTTCTTGACTCCGAATATCATTCGATGACCCCACCTTTTATAGTTTCTCCGCCAGCATTAGATCTTAAACTTTTACCTTCTCATCTTAAATATGCATATTTAGGTGAGAATGAGTCTTTACCTGTGATCATATCCGCTTCTCTAGCCTCAGAGCAAGAGAATGCGCTTTTGACGGTATTGAGATCTAATAGGCAGGCGTTTGGTTGGACTATGGCTGAAATCAAAGGGATTAGTCCCTTGATTATAGAACATCATATACATTTGATGGATGAAGCCAAGCCAACCCAAGAACCACAGAGACGGTTAAACCCCGTCATGAAGGATGCGGTGAAAAAAGAAATCGTCAAATGCCTTGACAATGGCATCATTTACCCAATCTTCGATAGCCAATGGGTAAGTCCAATTCATGTCGTCCCTAAGAAATCTGGCATCACAGGCATTACAAATGAGGCAAATGAGTTAATCCAGACACGCGCTCAAACTGGGTGGCGTGTATGTATTGATTATAGAAAACTCAATGCTGCAATAAGGAAAGACCACTTTCCTATACCTTTCATTGACCAGATGCTAGAACGCTTAGCTGGACGTGAATACTACTGCTTCATGGATGGATACTCTAGCTATAACCGGGTCCCTATTGCCAAAAAGGATCAAGACAAAACTACATTTACTTATCCTTTTGGTACCTTTGCTTATAGACGCATGCCCTTTGGGTTATGCAATGCTCCCGCTATATTTCAGGGTGTATGATGGGGATATTCTCGGACATGGTCGAGAATTTTCTGGAGATTTTCATGGACGATTTCTTGATATTTGGAGATTCTTTTGCTGACTGCCTATCCCATCTTGACGCAGTTCTTACTCATTGTAAAGATAAGAACTTAATCTTGAATTTGGAAAAATGTCATTTCATGGTCCAAAAGGGAATTGTGCTTGGACATGTTATTTCACGTAAAGGTATTGAGGTTGACAAAACTAAAATAGATGTCATTCAAAACCTTCCTCATCCCAAATGCATCAAGGATATACGATACTTTCTTGGACATGCAGGCTTTTACAGGAGATTCATTAAGGATTTTAGCAAAATTGCTAGACCTTTAAATCTTCTCTTGGCCGAGGACACAACCTTTTACTTTGACTCGGATTGTGAGGTAGTATTTGTCTCAGTTTAGTACTCTCTCACCACAGCCCCCGTTCTATCATCTCCAGATTGGAACCACCCTTTTGAGCTTATGTGTGATGCATCAGATTTTACAGTTGCTGCAGTTTTAGGACAACACATTGAAAAGATGCCACGCGTGATCTATTATGCAAACAAGACCCGGAATGATACTCAAATTAACTATACAACTACTGAAAAAGAACTTTTTGCAGTTGTATTCGCATTAGAAAAATTCAGGCCTTACTTTATTGGCTCACCAATTGTTGTGTACACTGACCACTCCGCCTTGAAACATCTTTTGGCGAAGAAGGATGCTAAAGGTAGGCTAATACGTTGGATCCTTGTATTACAAGAATTTGATCTTCTTATTAATGATAAGAAAGGATATGAAAATGTTGTAGCCGACTATCTATCGCGCATATCTTCTTCACCTGTGACCCTGCCGATCAATGATTCTTTTCAAGACGAACAACTCTTGAATGTATCCGATGAACCTAGGTTCAGGGATATTGTGAATTATCTTGCCACGGGACTTATTCCCCTCGAATGGTCGAGACAGGACAAACATCGATTTCTATCCCAAGTAAAACACTTTTACTGGGATGAACCCTAAGTATTTTCCTGACCAGATCATTCACAGGTGTGTTCCTAATGATGAATTCAAGAGTGTTCTATCTTTTTGTCATGATCAGGCATGTGGGGGTCATTTCGGTCCTCGAAAGATGGCGGAGAAGATTTTGCAATGCGGTTTCTATTGGCCGACTTTGGTCAAAGATGCATTTTGTAAGTCGACGTTAGACACCCCAAATGATGCGGGGAGGCGGAATAGGTAAAACAATCATTTTGTTTAAGTTAACATCGACTAACATTACGGATCTTTGCTAAACCATAACTAACAAACTATCTAGAAGTGCTAAACTACTATGATAGATGATTATACCTCAAGATACTAGACCTTCTTGTTCTTGTTGTTCACCTCCTCTCGGCCTCCTCGATGTGATAGAAGATCTACCCGAGAGTTCCTTCTCCAAGCTTTAACCTCTCACTTGAGATAACTAAGTGGCTAGGATTGCGAATCCAAGTAACCTAGAGGATATAGAGATGGATTATGGATTAATTAATCTTTCTAACCCTTGGGATCTCAACACATGAGAGGATTAGGGTTAGGTTGAAGAAGAGAGCTTGAGGAGAGAGAGTGTGTTTGTTATAATGAATTGAACCCTTCTCACTTTGAATAATATGAAGAATAACAAAATATCTTGCACAAATATCATTAATGCTTCATTCAATTCTTGAGATGAATCATCTCATGAGTCATGGTGCAATTAATGATAATAACACATAAGCTCTCCACCTCATTAAGTTTTAATTCACAAATGAATTAAAACTAAATGAGTCACCTTCCTTCTAGAAGCTTCTCGACTAATTACAAGAATGCTCCTCCCATCCGTAAAACACGGAAATACTGAGACTGTATAAATCCAATAATCCAATACTAGAATCTGGCTTAAACTAAAGCCCGCTATTATAATCTGTCCGAACATCGTATGTGCATAAATACAACTATGTCTCCGAACCTTATCGTAAAACCATACGACCTCTATATCGTTTCGCCTAAAGCAGGGAAACTCTCTGTGTTGGACTCTAAAGACTCGACACTACGCTGGCAGTGGGTTTAACCACAGGCCGCAAGTGGTACTAGCTGTACGTAACGGTCCCCAGGTAGATGTCGATAAGAAAGACGATGAGGAAACCCATCCGAACTCCTACTGAGCCTGATGTGACAATCTCCGTACATTCCGGTGTAATTTGGAGATTGTACCAAGAACATATCCTTAGTCCTTCTCAGGTACTTGAGAATGTTCTTTGCTGGGATCCAGTGCTTCTCTCCTGGGTCTGACTGATATCGGCTTACCACGCTCAGTGCGTAAGCTACATCTGGTATGGTGCACAATATCGCATACATTATAGAGCCTACCGCAAAAGTGTAGGGTATAATCGACATGCGATCCCTTTCCAAATCAGTCTTGGAAGACATCTCTTTGGAGAGGGTGATTCCGTGACAAGTAGGTAAATTACCGCGCTTAGAATCTTCCATACTGAATCTTTTCAGTATAGTGTTGATATACCTGGACTGCGAAAGTCCCAACATCCTCTTAGATCTATCACGACAGATCCGGATCCCTAGAATGTAAGAAGCATCACCCAAGTCTTTCATGGAGAACCTATGTGATAAGAATACTTTGACAGATTGTAGCATACGAATGTCATTTCCTATCAAGAGAATGTTATCCACGTACAAGATGAGGAATACGACAGTTCGTGCTACAATTTTACTATATATACATAGTTTATCTGGATTTTTGATAAAGTCATATTCTTTGACCGTTTCATCAAAATAGATGTTCCAACTCCGCGATGCCTGCTTTAGTCCATAAATGGACTTTAGCAACTTGCACACTTTCCCGCTGCTCCCACTCTGATTGAAATCTTCCGGCTGATCCATATAGACTCATTCTTCTAAATTACCATTTAGAAAAGCCGTCTTTACGTCCATCTGCCAGATCTCATAACCATGGAAGGCAGCAATGGCAAGAAGAATCCGAATAGTTTTGAGCATAGCCACTGGAGAAAAAGTTTTGTCATAGTCCAAACCAGGTCTTTGACGAAAACCCTTTGCAACAAGTCTAGCCTTATAGGTTTCCACTTGTCCATCTACACCAATCTTTTTCTTGAAGATCCACTTGCATCCTATGGGTTTTACCCCATCTGGAGCAAAGTCCAAAGTCCATACTTTGTTGGTGTACATGGACTCCATCTCGGTCCGCATTGCATGCAGCCATCTTACTGAGTCGCCGCTCTGGACGGCCTACTGGAAGCTGGTAGGTTCATCATTATCAATGACGCAATCATCTCTATCCCCGTCTAAGAGAAAACCGTAGTATCTCTCAGGCGGATGAGACAGCCTACAACTCCTGCGGAGGGGTACGGGAATGTCCTATTCTTCTGAAACCTCTGGTTCTACCAAACATTCAATAGTAACTTGTGGTTCTGGAATTTCTTCCAGTTCTATAGCGCTCCTACTTGTTTCCTTTTCTAAAAACTGTTGTTCTAGAAAATGAGCATTACGAGAAACAAAAACCTTTTGTTCCTCTGCGTAATAGAAAAAATACCCCTTGGAGTTCTTTGGATATCCCACAAACTTACACTGTACTGATCGTGCCTTGAGTTTGTCTGCATGCTGCTTTTTAACAAAAGCTGGACTTCCCCATATCTTCAGATACTAAAGATAGGGTTTCTTCCCACTCCATATCTGATATGGTGTGGTATGCACAGTCTTGGTAGGAACCTTGTTCAAAAGATATGCAGCTGATTCTAGCGCATAACCCCAGAAAGATCGCGGTAACTCAGTATTACTCATCATGGAACGTACCATATCCAATAGGGTTCGGTTCCGTCTTTCCGATACACCGTTATGTTGTGGAGTGTATGGAGTAGTAAGCTGAGAGAGAATTCCTTTCTCTTTTAGGTAACCCAGGAACTCGGCACTTAAGTATTCACCACCTCGATCAGATCTCAGTGACTTGATACTTTTGCTGGTTTGGTTCTCTACATTATTCTTATATTCTAGGAATTTCTCAAAGGCCTCGGATTTATGTTTCATTAAGAAAATGAATCCATACCTAGAGTAATCATCCGTAAAATTAATGAAATATTAAAAACCACCACTTGCATGTGTAGACATTAGACCACATACATCGCTGTGTATGATTCCTAAGAGATCGCTCGCTCTTACTCCATGTCCAGTGAATGGAGTCTTTGCCATCTCTTTTTTGAGACATGATTGACAAGTGGCACAAGATTGATATTCGAACGGATCCAAATATCCTTCTCTATATAACTTAGTTAACCTTGTCACATTGATATGACCTAGTCTACAATGCCATAAGAAAGCCTGATTTATATCTGGAGACTTTCTTTTTAGTGTGTTCTGGACATTGAAAATCTGTAATTGGTTTAATACGTATATACCGTTATCTAGTGTACCGGACCCAATCAAACCATGATTATGGTGGATGATAACAACATCGCTTACAAACGTGAAATCATAATCTTCTTTTGATAACAACGATACTGATATGATATTACACTTTAAACTAGGTACACAAAACAGTTGCGCAAAACCAAAATATGTCCACTCGTCGATCCAAGTTGATAATCCCCTACGGACACAGTATTCACGCTAGCTCCGTTAGCAACCTGGAGGGTCATATCACCAACCTTCAGCACTCTACGGTTTTTCAGTGCCTGCAATGAGTTGCATATATGAGATCCTGATCCGGTATCTAATACCCAGGAAGTAGAGTTGATTGACAGACAATTTTCAATTACAAACACACCTGAAGTCAAACCCACAACTTGCTTCGGGTCCTGGTTCTTGGCAATCCAAGCTTTGCAATCTTTCTTTCAATGGCCTTTCCTACGACAGTGGAAGCACTCGTCCTTTGCCACTACTGGCACCGCAACCTTTGCCTTTCCCTTGACTCCCACCTTACCAACACCACCTCTTGGTTTGGTAGTGGCCTTCTTCTTCCTTCCTTTGGCCCTTTCCTTGGACCAGGAAGAGGAAGCACCGTGAACAAACATAATGGGTGTTTCCCTTGCTTTCTGCAAGGTACCCTCTACACTCCTCAACATGTTAAGGAGTTCTGGAAGCTCAACTTCCTTACCTTGAATGTTGAAATTCAAGATAAATTGGGCGTAGGTGGAAGGAAGGGAAGAACCAAGTCTGTATATAGCTCGTTCTCTAATGTTGTCCCGAGGTCCGCGAGCTCTTCAATATAGCCAATCATCTTAAGGACATGTTCTCCTACAGATGATCTGACGGCCAGCCTCGACTGAAACAAGTTCTTCGAGATCTCGTATCTAGCTATACGAGATTGCTCTCTATACAGTTCCTTGGTGTGGAGAAATATGGATTCAAGATCCATATTCTCGTGCCTCCTCTGATATTCATTATTCATAGAGGCAAGCACGATGCATTTGGCCTTCGCGCAGTCAATCTCCCAGGTCTTGCGGATTTCCTTATCTGCGACACTAGATTCTGGACCTGGGACGGCAGGTGCCTTAGTAGTAAGGACATACCCCAATTTGTCATAAGTTATAGCCATCTTGACATTCCGGAACCAGTATTTATAGTTTGGCCCTGTCAAAATATTTTTATCAAATAATAACTTAAGGCCTGTCATGTTCTGGGTTGCTGCAATTAGGAGAGAGAGAGGAAACACTTTAGCATGATGCTCTTGCAAATTTAGAGTGGTTTTTAGTTTATCTAAACAGGATGGCTCCCACTGTTTCTCGAATCCCTCCTCAAACCAAAAAACAAGAACTAGTCAGGACTATTCTCACCGTACAATACTTGCTTAACCGTTCAGCCAGGCCGGTGTTGGTACTTCGAGGGAGGTTTTACGACGCTTTCATGAAGTTCCTTAATTAAATAACCTCTTTTCTCTGGGGGCGTAGACCCGCTGACACCTTTCTCGACACCTACTTGGTTTATAGCATTGATCGTTAAGTGAAAGAATCTCTTGATCAGTACCATATACTCACAGTAGGATCGGGATCCAAATATCATCATGTGATAAAGCTGAAGGAATCCTACCAAAATTATCACACTCCAAATGATATGCAACTCTTAGCAAATTTCAGCTTTTTTAGAAACTCCCGATATGGATTTCTGCCCCATGCTCTTATGACCTTGGCGTTAGTCAAAATGTCATAAGTCACATGTCACATGTCAAGTTCTACCCATCATTATCTTGTTAATTTGAACCCATCCGTACATACCCCTGACATTGGCCAAATGGCAGTACGACTGTCCCAAAATAACCCATCTATCTATCCAACAGATAAATACCCAGCAGCTACCAAACACTACGCCTTGGCGTTGGTCAAAATACATAGCTTGAATACTACTGAATACCCAAATGAAATGACGGAGGGCTACGAATGGTTTTGGCGAAACCGTGAACGTAGTGAACTCGATATGATCGAAGGAACCTGATAGCTTTTAAAAGGAGTGGTTTAAACTCCGCAATTAAAAAAATCTTCTGTTTAAAATAACCGAGTGGTTTCTTTTAAACTGTTCCAACGATTCAACTTTGGTTTATTTTCTTTGCATTAATATAATGCGTCCCATCAATTAACCAATCATTGCAGAAAACAACGAAAATACAACGTCCTCTTATGCCATTCACATTCGCCACTGGGCCCCGTCATTTACCCTTTAGGTTACTTAACTAACGACAGAGCGGGAGCTGGGCTAGCACGGGGGCAAAACATAAGTAACGCCTAATAGATATTGTACATTCGTCAGACGCAATAATAGACATTTTAGATCACAGATGAACATATTGGATTTTCTAAGAATCCGCATTCCTTTTGAGCCTGCAAAGAAAGACGGATTACATAGTTACGGGTACGGCAAACTACCCGCTAAGTACCCAAAGTGAAGCGGTCTCCCTCAACGACGTGAGTAGGCCACTAAGCACTTCAAATACCCGGTAGTTTGTGCACCCCACCTTGAGTCTATCCTAGGAGCAGAAAACAGAAAATGAAATAATACAACGGTGGTTACAATCTCAACCCGGATGTGCTCCGCAAAAGAACATTACAACAAATTACAATTTACATTTGAATGAGAGAAACACTCTTCTTACATCCCCGGCTATCCATTCACGACAATCCAACAAGTTCACAATCACAAACCAGTAAAAACCATTACAGAAAGGTGCAACCCCCTCCTAACAGACATACTAGCAGTTAGGGGAGGTTTACGAACACATTAAACGCAACACAGATATAAACCAGTTAGCCAAACATCTTAGAATTTTGATCAAGCAACACATATGAATCTACTCCAAACAATTCTCTATGCACATAAAACCTGAGCAGAAACAAAACATCCCAGAAAACACAACATCAACACAGAAGAATAACTGAGCAAATTTGGGTTAACTCGGTGTCAACTCGGTCACGGATCCGCGGCGGATCGCTTGGATCGGCGGCGGTTCCGCGGTGGTTTGGATGAGTCACGATCCCAAATTTCTTCACAATTCTTAAAAAACCTTGCTCGTATTTTTAAGGGTCCCTGAAAAATTTTTAGACCCCGTTTTAAAATCGGCAGAAACTATGTGAAAATGTCGTTTTTTCCGGTTCGTTTTGCGATTGAATTTCTAAAGACTTTGCTAACATGTTAGTTATGGTTTAGCTAGGCTCTGATACCATTGTAAGTTAACGTTAGACACCCAAAATGATGCGAGGAGGCGGAATAGGTAAAACAATCATTTTGTTTAACTTAACATCGACTAACATTACGGATCTTTGCTAAACCCTAAATAACAAACTATCTAGAAGTGCTAAACTACTATGATAGATGATTATACCTCAAGATACTAGTCCTTCTTCTTCTTGTTGTTCACCTCCTCGTCGACCTCCTCGATGTGATAGAAAATCCACCCGAGAGTTCCTTCTCCAAGCTTTAACCTCTCACTTGAGGTAACTAAGTGGCTAGGATTGCTAATCCAAGTAACCTAGATGATATAGAGATGGATTAAGGATTAATTAGTCTTTCTAACCCTTGGGATCTCAGCACATGAGAGGATTAGGGTTAGGTTGAAGAAGAGAGCTTGAGGAGAGAGAGTATGTTTGTTATAATGAATTGAACCCTTCTTACTTTGAATAATATGAAGCATAACATAATATCTTGCACAAATATCCTGCACAAATATCATTAATGCTTCATTTAATTCGTGAGATGAATCATCTCATGAGTCATGGTGCAATTAATGATAATAAAACATAAGCTCTCTACCTCATTAAGTTTTAATTCACAAATGAATTAAAACTAAATGAGTCACCTTCCTTTTAGAAGCTTCTCGACTAATTACGAGAATGCCCCTCCCATCCGTAAAACACGAAAATACTGAGACAGTATAAATCCAATAATCCAATACTAGATTCTAGCTTAAACTAAAGCCCGGTAGTATAATCTGTCCGAACATCGTACGTGCATAAATACACGTATGTGTCCGAACCCTGTCGTAAAACCATACGACCTCTATATCGTTTCGCCTGATGCAGGGAACTCTCTGTGTGGGACTCTAAAGACTCGACACTACGCTGGCAGTAGGTTTAACCATAGGGCGCAAGCGGTACTAGCTGTACGTAATGGTCCCCAGGTAGATGTCGATAAAAAGGTCGATGAGGAAACCCATCCGAACTCCTACTGAGCCTGATGTGACAATCTCCGTACAGACCGGTCTGTTCGTCTAATACTATCGCATATCTGGACTAGGGGCGGCAAGCGTCAGTCCCCTAAAAGCGGTATAAGTCGTGTCGGAGTGAAGCCCATTACACCTTGAGAAGCTACTGGAAATCCTACCAGTAAATCTCATTTGCCCTGGTCAGGCACTTTGCGTAATGGCTCTCCAAACACAGTGCGATATCAACTCCCAATACCGGGAGAGACGAATCCTTTCTAACTGCCATGGCCTCCAAGTGCTTCGGGACTGCACCCAACTGCTACCTGTTTGCATGACTCCTTTGAGCCGTAGTAGGGTAGCAATCAAAGAACAGTGGGAACACACTCGAGACGAAGCAACAGTGTCAAGTCTGCGGACTATGCTGTACTCATGTCACCTGGGAACTGTTAACTGAGGATAGGTATAATACCAACCAACAGTTCCCTGCGAGTCCTGTTCGGCGTACCCATAACCCAACGAGCACCTGTATACTATCTCTAGGATAACGTACTAATGGCTGTGGGACAGACCATTTCCCCTGCTGAGATGAGAAGTGTACACATTAGTTTACTCTGGAGTATCGATGCCCTGTCTCGATAATCCTATGACTACGGACCTGAAAAAGGATGTTCTTGTAAACTACCCAGCCCCCACTAGTGTGACTTGTTGGATATAGTGCCCTCAGAGTCAATTATTGGATCACAGGCACGTGATTGCAATGATTGAGGGAGGACCTATAACGGTAGGAAAGTCTTACTCGAGATGATAGTATGCTATCTGGTTTATCTTTATCATCGTGTACTGCTTTAGGTGACCTTACGAGTCGCTGTTACACATTGATAGAGCCCCTAGGATTCTTTCTTGACTACCAGCAGTATGAGGGCGATCATATACGTGAGAGCTGGAGTCTATAAGCACATCCTTAAAAGGTCCCTAGTCGTGGGAGTTTCGAGACAGGGCATCGATTCTCCAGAGTAGACTAGTGTATACAGTCGAGACCCCGATGAGGGGCGGTGGCCGGTCACACAAGCCACTGGTGTCAGTTGGTTCACCTAAGATGTATACAGGTGCTCATTGGGTTATGAGTACACCGGACAGGACTCGCCGGGAGCCTGCTAGTTGGTATTATACCTGACGTCAGATAGCAGTTCCCTGGTGACATTTGTACAGGTTAGTTCATCGACCTGAGATCGTCATTTGTCTCGTGTGAGTTCCTACTGTACTTAGATTACTACCCTACCACGCTCAAAGGAGACGTGCAAACAGGTTTTAGTTGGGTACTGTCCCGAACCATATGGAGGCAGTGAGCGGATCTTCAGGGGTTCGTCTCTCCCGGTATTGGGGGTGAGGTCACGCTGTGTCTAGGAGAGCCAGTACATGAAAAGCCCTTGGCCAAGGCATGAGATTTACTGGTAGGTATTCCAGTAGTATCTCAGGGTGTTCTGGGCTACACTCCGACACGACTTGTACCGCTATTGGAGGTTTGACTTTTACCAACCCCTAGGCCCGCCATGCGATGCTCATAGACGAACGGACCGGACTGTACGGATATTTTCACTGACAGGCTCAGTAGGGTGTCAGGATGAGTTCGCTCATCGTCGTCCCTTTTGGTCAATAGCTGGTTGCCCGTCATGTATGGCTAATACCTCTGACGTGCTAGTGGTTAAATCCACAGCCATAGTATTGACGAGTCTTTAGAGTCCACCACACACACAGTTACTCAAGTTTCGGGCGAAACGCTGTAGTGGCCGTATGGAGATATGGCAGGGTTCGATCGGATACGTGCGGTATTGTACGGATCGTGATCGGACGGTTTTTACTAGACGGCTTTGGCTTAAGCCGGATCCTAGTATTAGATAGTGTAGATTTTGTCTCTTTACATTTTTGTTCAGTAGGAATACAAATACGGGGATGTATATGCAGTAGCGGGGTTTTCCTGGAATTTATTACGGGATCAGTTTTCTGAAGTTTCCAGTTTGCATTCCGTTCCGGCCGGTTTTTCTTTGTTCCTTCCCGGCCGGACTTTTCGATAGAGGGGGTTATTTGCATGTGTGCAAATAACATTTGTGGGGGGGGGAGTTTATTGTGATTGTGGCTTCTTCATGATGACATTCTTTTTCCATCACATTGCTTGCATTTATGAGATTAGAATGAGATTAGAAATGGATGGGATTTGTTTTTGGCTTGAGTGTGATTCTTTTTATTCTCATTATCATTTCTTTTCTTCTCTTGGAAAATTCATTCTTTCCCTCCACCATTATGAGAGGCCGGCCACTATTGAGGAGGGGTGAGATTTTAGGAGTGGGAAAATTATTCTATCTTCATCTCATTCTATGGTTGCAAAAGACTAGCTCCATATCTCATTGCTCTTTTCATTCTCTTCCTCAATTCCTCCATCATGGCAACTGCACTAAACCCCAAAGAGACATGGTTTCGACACTTGCCTACAGCACTTCTTGGACACGTCGGCTAGCCAACTTCGTGCCCGAATTGCCTCGGTCTAGAGGTGGGAGCCCGTAAACGAACCTGGCTACGTGGTGCCCTTTCCGACGAGGACGTGACGGACGGAGATTCCGCGGGAGATCGGAGTGGAGACGAAGAACGAAGGACACGGATCGCTTGGTATACTTCTCTAATCTTATTCTATTTTGCTAGTAGCTTGGTTAATGGCCCGATCTGGGTTAAAAGTGCGCGGTGGTGCCGGTTTGCTAGTTTGCAATGTTTTTCGTTTCCGCGTTTCCGGCGTCGGATCGACGGTCGGGGCGCCGCCGCGGACTTACATTGGTATCAGAGCAACGCCATTAACCTAGTCTAGCTTGATCTAGTATGTTTAGAACTCAATCGAACAAAATTCCCAAAAACCATATTTTCCAAAGCACATGTTTCTGTCGAAATATTTTTGGCTCTAAAAGTTTTTCAGGTTGTTTCAGAAACATGTGCACAGAATTATAAGAACACTGTAAATATTTGGTGACCTAATCCCTCAATATAGCCGCGGAACCGCGGCCATAACCCCACTTTGGCTGCGGTTCCGCCTCAGTAATATGGCTTCATTTCACCAATTTTTTCCAGTGGGCTTCTGACATGGAATTATGGGTTTTGGGATATTCTTTTTGGGTCCAGATTTTCTGTGAGTGCTACAGTGATGCTTGGGGCCCACTTCGATAAATTTGATCGATCGGATATTTTAAACATGCTAGTTCACAGTATTTACATTATATCTGCGACCGTGAATGTCACTTGATCGGTAAATCCAGTCTATCTGCTATAGCCCTTTTATACGGATTTGCGAACGTGACATTCACGTTGATGTTCTGTGTTGTGCTGTGATGTTGCGGATTGGTCGTGGAGGATAGCCTGGTTGCAATGTTAGTACAGTTTTGTTTTATATGTACATTTGATATTACGGGGCGAGCGTCCGACCTGTGGACTGCCGTCACTGCCTGTTTGTATTATTCTTTTGGGGCACGACCGGGTCGAGGTCGATGTACCCATTGTATGTATATTTTACTTTCTGTACTAGGATTACCCCGCGGAGGGGTGCACGAATAGCCGAGTTCTAGAGGGCAATGAGCCCGCATCTCATGGCGTTGAGATGGAGGGGGCTTTACTCTAGAATTGGCGGGCTGTTCGCCGCACTCGTAGGGGGTACAGGTTGACACAGGAGGGGTGCCCAAGTTACCGAATTCCGTGAAGTGCTGGGTGGTCCATTCACGTTGCTGAAGGGGGCTGCCTCGCTTCAGGTTTTGGTGGGTAACTTGCCGCGCCCGTAGGGGTCTAGGATTTCATTGCACAGGCTATCCACACGACCAGGGGAACGTCGGGTTTCAGTAGCGGCTCTATGAAACCCGGGGATCCCAGATATCTGTATTGTTCTGTGATGCTGATTACATTTCTGTGATTTTGCATTTTTATCACGCCTTGAGCGAAAATCATATATTATATATATACTAGTAGATGTTTTATATGTTTTGCATCCGCGCAAGTCCAGTCCCCGCTCTGTCGTTAGTTAGCTAACCTAACGGGTGATGACGGGACCCAGTGGCGAATGCGGATGGCATATACGTACGTCATTATTTTCGTTCTTTATTGGTGTGATCAATTGATGGGACTGCGTTGATTCGGATCAATGCAAGATAAATAAACATATTCTGATGTTGTTAGAAAACTTTTTCAAAAAGATGTTATTGCAAGGGCGTTCTCTTTTGTTTTGCACAGTGATATTCAGTTGGAATATCCTGCTCCTCAGTCAACGAGGCAAGGGCCGAGATCCCTTCACCGGGAGTGACCCCTTAAACAGAAGTTTGCGTCAAGGCAATAACTTCACTATAGCCGATTACTTTTGCTTTGCATCATGGTATTCAGTTGGAATATCCTGCACCTCATTCTACGGGGAAAGAGCCGAGATCTCTTCACCGGGAGTGACCTCTTTAGCAAAGGTTTTCGTCACTATATTTTTATAAAGCTATCAGTTCCTTCAACGATATCAAGTTCATTACGTTAAAAGTTTTCGCCAGAAACCATTCGTAGCCCTCCATCATTTCAATTAAATATTCGGTAGTATTCAAGCTTTGTATTTTGACCTCACGCCAAGGCATAGTGATTGGTAGCTGCCGGATATTTATCTGTTGCATAGATAGATGCGTTGGTTTGGGACAATCGTACTACTATTTTGGCCAACGTCAAGGGTATGTACGGGTGGGTTCAAATTGACCTGGATAATGATGGGTAGAACTTGACATGTGACTATTGACATTTTGACCTCACGCCAAGGTCATAAGAGCATGGGGCAAAAATCCACATCGGGAGTTTCTAAAGAAACTGAAACTTGCCAGATATGCGCATACCTTCTGGAGTGTGATAACGTGAGCGGATTCCGTCACGTTATCATGCGATGATAGTTGGATCCCGATTCCCACTGATGAGTTGGTTTACTCCTCAGGTGATCCCGGCTAATTCTTCTTTCAGGTTTGGGGAAGAATTTGATGTTACAGCGGGAGGTTTCCAGATTAGATAAAGTGATAACCATTCTGATCTAGGTTAGAGTGCATGCTGAGTGTTTCTTTTCTCTCTCTCTTTGACAGCGACCATTGACCCGACCCTAGACTATGACTCAGTGACCAAGTTGACCGAACCTTCTTAAACACTGGTTTTTGGATTGTCAGAGTTGCAGACCTCATTGCCACTCCTGCTTTTACCCTTTTCTCCAGGACACCCCATATTATTCCAAACGTCCACTTCCATTGGACAAAACCATCGTATGGTTATATACGAACTCGAAGGAATTCGAGGATGGTTTCCGGTTCTGGAGAAAACGAATAGGACTATTCAGTTGTCTTTTCCTTTTACCTTCTCTCAGGTTGCAAGTACTCCTTGGTTTAGGAGATAGTACACCTATTACGCGAATTGGATAGTCTTCTTCCAAACCTTAGGCTGGTGCCGACCGGTAGGGAATGAAGAAAACCAGTTAGCCTAAACGGTGTGCAGAAGGTATTAAGTTAAGATAAAGAAAAGGATTAGTAAGAGGGCAAAGTAAATTGCGACTGCTATTCATGACCAAACCAAATATTTCTTCGCCAATCCTAAATCACCTTTGTATTTCTCCAGGACACTCCGTATCACTACGAAGATCCCAAGTTTATTGGATACTCCATCGTATGGTTATATACGAACTCGAAAGGAACTTGTTCCAGTTCGGGGATGGATTCTAGTTCAGGAGAAATAGGAATAAGGTTTATTCGGTTGCCTTTTATCTTCACCTTCTCTCGCATTGCGAGTGCTCCTAGGATTAGGACAGTACACCCATTATGCTTATTGGATAGTCTTCTTCCAAACCATAGGCTGGTGCCGAACGGTAGGGAAGGAAGAAAACCATTTGGCCTAAAGGGGTGTACAGAAGGTAATGACTAAAGACATATAAAGGGATTTGGAGAAGTGGCAAAGAAATATACGGTTACAGTTGTGAATCTGGATAATGGAAGAGGCATTAGTAGGAATACCGGGATACCCCATCGAAACATTTCAATGTTACATTTTCACTGTGTACTGTTAAAAGAAAACTGATTTCCCGATTAGATACTTACTCCACGGTATGTATTTACCAGGTATGATTCTCATATCTGTATGGTTTTACAGATGATGAGTGGGAGTAAGTTATTGGGAATTAGGCGATCATCCTCATTATATCGGGATTCGTTGTAATCGGTGATATTTGAGGAAGTCACCTGGGTTGTTTGCCGGACGGCAAATATTTGGTTTTGAATATCGTTGTTATGCACCAATTTCAAATTGATATATCTGTACGTCTATTTTTATAGAGTGAGATATACCTTTTTGAAATTATGTCTATGACATTTACCTATATCAGTGGATGGTTAGGTAAGGAGCATTGAACTACGGTGTAATTCTTCTTAACCATAAGTACAGTTTTCAACCTACGACACACAGTGAATGAGTTATTAAACTCAGGGGACTTATACAGAGTATTGTATATTGTCCAGTGTCCATTAGGACAGAGGGGATGGTCCTCGTACTATATTCAGTTTACTTATGACTTCTCTAGTTCTAGACAAGTGTTTCGTAGAAACACAAGGTCCTAAGTTTTGAGAAGTTATAGGTATTTGAATAAAGTAGAGAACCAGGTATTGCAAGTATCAGGATTCTTCAAGGTGATCGAAGATGTAGATACTTGTGTAGGGTATTCAGTTGATAGTAATGATTAAGAGAACTTGCTTCTCTTTCAGGTTACTCATAATTGGAAGCATTCCTAAGTTGAGTAACGCTGATCGGCCTCTCTCCATTCAGTTGACATGCACTGGAGACAGCTGCATGATTTGAATCTGGTTCAATTAAATCAGTGCCTATGTTCCTGTATTGGATATAGAACAGTTCATATCTTGACATTGTTAAGATACGGGGAGTTGTCCAGCTTATGCTTAAAACCAGACTCTGGATGACTCAAGGCACGTTTCTGTAATGGCTATTTGTGGGTTGACCCGGCTATGACGAGGGTTGACTTTCTACCATCTGGAAGATCAATAGTGATATTGTTCTTGACTCGCCACAGTTTTAATAAAAATGGATTTTTTCAGAATACAGTAGTGGGAGTATGGTAGAACTGGAAGTGATTCCAGAACCGCAAACGATTACTGAAGATTTGATAAGAACCTAAAGATTCAATCTGGTTTAACATTCCATTGGCCACTCCGCAGATATGTTGGGTAACCTCAGGCGCTCGAGAGGTACTCCGGTAGCCTCAAGGACGGTGACAGGGAGGTTCTTGTTTACCCAGATTTTCCATTGCTGTTGTTCTAGACTGTGAGACCCGGCAGGAGGATGAGTATAGCGTCGTTCTAAACCTGCTTTAGAAGTGAACGTGTATATGACTCTGCCAGAGGGTTGTCGTGGTCAGTAGGAGCAGCGGAAGCATTGGTGGAAAAGTAGCTTGTGTCTATTTATAGACTAAAGCAGATATAGCGGAGATAGATCATCTATTTCTGATGTGACAGTCATAGGTTTGACTTCATCAAAATAGGGATGGATCTGTTAAGAAGGTAGTAGGGTGTGTGTCCTTGTATTTGGATGACATACACAGAGTAGGAAGTGATATTCCTATACTACGATCGGTTATTCTTTGGTTGTCACACAGTGGTTTCTCCACATAGGACATGGATATTATATCAGACATTCTGGTTACTAGATCTATGGTTTTAGATCTAGATTTGGGTGCTTTCCCAATTTGGGTACTTAGACAGCATTCTATGAGTATTTAGAATGGACGACTCCTGGCACGGTAGTGTACCCGCAGGTGATGGAGTCACCCTCCCTAAAGGTGTCCTACAGACTAAAATAAAGAGGGATGTGTATGATTGGCAGATCACTTGCTTAGGCAATTGAGTCAATCATGAGATGTCAAGTACCACACCAGATGTTGTTCTTGCAGTAGATGCAATAAGTTGATATTGATCCAATCCTGGGGAAACAGTCGGAAGCAGTTTTAGAACATAAGTGGATGTTCTTGGGATATGATAACGACAGCCTCCTTTAGGAGACGGTTATCATTCCAGGCTTCCAAGGTGACCTGGAAGACAGAGTGGCTGTCAGAGTTATAGCTTTCCCTCTGACGAGGGGCAGTATTTTGGACAGGTGGTCCAGGTGGATACTGAGGGAAGGATGGCGCAGGATACTGATTAAGTTCAGTTGACGATACAGTCTAAGAAGTTTGGATTTGGAGTTCATTTATAAGCTAGGTCCCATCAGACATCCAGACATTCTAAGACAGGTATTGCTCATTTCGGGAGATGGCTTTCTCCGCGAACTTGAGATAAAAAGAGACATAGAAAGAGACACCACAGCGGATCCACTCACTGAGGCTATTCCTCGAACGCAATAGTTTCGCAAACGAGATTTGTGAGACTGACTAGTAGAGGAGTTGGGTGTTCGGGTATCACACGGGCTGTGAGTATGCGACATCGCAATAATTAGCCTTGAGTGCAAGTGGGAGATTGTTGGATATAGTGCCCTCAGAGTCAATTATTGGATCACAGGCACGTGATTGCAATGATTGAGGGAGGACCTATACCGGTAGGACAGTCTTACTCGAGATGATAGTATGCTATCTGGTTTATCTTTATCATCGTGTACTGCTTTAGGTGACCTTACGAATCGCTATTACACGTTGATAGAGCCCCTAGGATTCTTGCTTGACTACCAGCAGTATGAGGGCGATCATATATGTGAGAGCTGGAGTCTATAAGCACATCCTTAAAAGGTCCCTAGTCGTGGGAGTTTCGAGACAGGGCATCGATTCTCCATTGTAGACTAGTGTATACAGTCGAGACCCCGACGAGGGGCAGTGGCCGGTCTTACAAGCCACTGGTATCAGTTGGTTCACCTAAGATGTATACAGGTGCTCATTGGGTTATGAGTACACCGGACAGGACTCGCCGGGAGCCTGCTCGTTGGTATTATACCTCACGTCAGATAGCAGTTCCCTGGTGACATGTGTACAGGTTAGTTCATCGACCTGAGATCGTCATTTGTCTCGTGTGAGTTCCCACTGTACTTAGATTACTACCCTACCACGCTCATAGGAGACGTGCAAACAGGTTTTAGTTGGGTATAGTCTCGAGCCACATGGAGGCAGTGAGCGGATTTTCAGGGGTTCGTCTCTCCCGGTATTGGGGGTGAGGTCACGCTGTGTCTAGGAGAGCCAGTACATGAAAAGTCCTTGGCCAAGGCATGAGATTTACTGGTAGATATTCCAGTAGTATCTCAAGGTGTTCTGGGCTACACTCCGACACGACTTATACCGCTATTGGGGGTCTGACTTTTACCAACCCTCTAGGCCCGCCATGCGATGCTCATAGACGAACGGACCAGACTGTATGGATATTGTCACTGACAGGCTCAGTAAGGTGTCAGGATGAGTTCGCTCATCGACGTCCCTTTTGGTCAATAGCTGGTAGCCCGTCATGTATGGCTAATACCTCTGACGTGCTAGTGGTTAAATCCACAGCCATAGTATTGACGAGTCTTTAGAGTCCACCACACATACAGTTACTCAAGTTTATGGCGAAACGCTGTAGAGGCCGTATGGAGATATGGCAGGGTTCGATCAGATACGTGCGGTATTGTACGGATCGTGATCGGACGGTTTTTCCTAGCCGGCGTTGGCTTAAGCCGGATCCTAGTATTAGATAGTGTAGATTTTGTCTCTTTGCATTTGTGTTCAGTGGGAATACAAATGCGAGCATGTATATACAGTAGCGGGGTTTTCCTGTAATTTATTACGGGATCAGTTTTCTGAAGTTTCCAGTTTGCATTCCGTTCCGGCCGGTTTTTCTTTGTTCCTTCCCGGCCGGACTTTTCGATGGAGGGGGTTATTTGCAAGTGTGCAAATAACATTTGTGGGAGGGAGTTTATTGTGATTGTGGCTTCTTCATGATGAGATTCTTTTTCCATCACGTTGCTTGCATTTATGAGATTAGAATGAGATTAGAAATGGATGGGATTAGTTTTTGGCTTGAGTGTGATTCTTTTTATTCTCATTATCATTTCTTTTCTTCTCTTGGAAAATTCATTCTTTCCCTCCACCATTATGAGAGGCCGGCCACTATTGAGGAGGGGTGAGATTTTAGGAGTGGGAAAATTATTCTATCTTCATCTCATTCTATGGTTGCAAAAGACTAGCTCCATATCTCATTGCATTTTTCATTCTCCTCCTCAATTCCTCCATCATGGCAACTGCACTAAACCCCAAAGAGACATGGTTTCTACACTTGCCTACAGCTCTTCTTGGATGCGTCGGCTAGCCAACTTTGCGCTCGAGTTGCCTCGATCCAGAGGTGGGAGCCCGTAAACGAACCCGGCTACGTGGTGCTCTTTCCGACAAGGACGTGACGGACGGAGATTCCGCGGGAGATCGGAGTGGAGACGAAGACCGAAGGACACTGATCGCTTGGTATACTTCTCTACTCTTATTCTAGTTTGCTAGTAGCTAGGTTAATGGCCCGATCCAGGTTAAAAGTGCGCGGTGGTGCCGGTTTGCTAGTTTGCAAAGTATTTTGTTTCCGCGTTTCCGGCGTCGGATCGACGGCCGGGGCGCCGCCGCGGACTTACATGACTGCCATCACAACGCTGGTAATCAAGCAAGATCCTATGGGCTCTATCAATATGTATTCCCAATATGCTAAAAGAAACACAGACACATATTAAGATAGATATAAACCAAGTAGCATACTACTATGTTGAGCAAAACTGTTAATACAACTGTGAAAATCCCAAGCTTCCATTAAGTAATATACAAGCTAGTATGATACAATAATGGCCCCTAGGTCATATACATTAACACATTTGATCATTGCAAAACCTGTGCACAATGTCAACACACGGGTAGGATTTCCCGGAGAAATGAAATGCTACAGCAACCCATCTTGGTGGTTGAAATTTTTGACGTTTGGGGTATTGACTTTATGGATCGTTTTCCCAACTTCTTTGGGAATCTGTACATATTGCTTGTGGTTGATTACGTCTCTAACTGGGTAGAAGATATTTCTTGTCGCACTAATGACAAAAAGGTTGCCATTAGGTTCTTAAAAGAAAACATCTTTTCGCGATTTGGACATCCATGCACTATCATTAGTGATAACGGGACACATTTCTACAATCGGTCTTTCGAGAGTTTGATACGGAAATATGCAATCAACCACAAACTTTCCACACCCTATCATCCCCAAACGAGCTGGCAAGCTGAGCTTTTAAACAGACAGATTAAACAAATTTTGGAGAAGACTGTTTCTAAAAATCGAAAAGAATGGTCAACCTAATTGACGGATGCTCTTTGGGCATTCCGAACTGCATATAAAACCGATCTAGATATGTCTCCTTACGGACTAGTGTTTGGAAAGGCTTGCCACCTTCCGGTCGAGATTGAGCACAAAGCAATGTGGGCCATTAGAGAACTTAACTTTGATTTAAATCAAGCCTGCAACTTTCGGAAGCTGCAATTAAACGAGCTAAGCGAACTCCGTGATGAAGCTTACGATAATGCTGTAATTGTAAAGAATCGGACTAAAGTATTTCACGATAAAAAAAATTTGAGAAAAACTTTTACACCTGGTCAACAAGTCCTTCTTTATGATTCACGACTCCATCTTCATGCAGGTAAGCTACGATCTCGGTGGAAAGGACCTTTTGTTGTGCGGTATGTATACCCGCACGGGGCAGTTGAGCTTGAAAATGCTGAAAATGGTACAATTTTCTAAGTAAATGGACAAAGATTATAACCGTATTTTTCCACTGACCCCACGGAGGAGCTCCTGTTTTTACAGGAGCCGATTTATCTTGATTAAAATTCCTCCGTCTCATCGCCATGTCTTGTAAAATACTGTATCATCTTTTAGAATGGAGGTGAGTGAAAAGAATAAGTTTGAGAGAGGATTTTCACGATCATATTTATTGCCCCCGTTAATAAATTTCCTCCCAAGCTTACAGGTTTTTGTGACCTAACGGATGGCAACAGTGAGGACAGTGTTGAAAACAAGTTTGGGGGAGGTTTGTGCTTATTTATGCATCATTTGCATATCACTTTGCATAAGCGCAAAACATATAAAACATATAAAAATTTAAAAAAAATTAAAAGATAAAAATATTTAATATTTAATTTGATAATAAAAGATTAGATAGTGAAAAATTACATCTAAAAGATTGGAAAAATTTAAGAAAACCAAGAAAATTAGAAGTTTTCTTAAACGAACTAGTAATATGTAGTTATGAGCCGTTGTCCCAAGGGTTAGTAAGATGAAGGAAGTCACTAATCTGAGGATAAAAATAAGTCTGAAAAATAGTTCCTATTCTGGAAGCCAAACATTTGAACGTTAATACCCTACTATACGCACTTACACACGTCTTGAAACTCGGGATAGTAGAGGATACCTTGAAATGCTCTTGTCTAAAAGCTAAAGTATGAAGGAAATAATAAATGAATAAAAGATAAAATGGTGTAGAAAAATGAACACTGGTTTTGTTATCACCAAGGCAGCAATAAAAAAATATAGCGAGGGTGCTTCATCACCTAGTGCCTTAGACCAACTGGTCTGGGAGTCACTGCTAAGCCTTAGGTGGTGCAAGACGAGGAAGATACTAATACACATAATAAGCAAACACATGAGTAATCGGTCGGTTAGTACCTCAAGAAGTATTAACGGTCGCATAAAAAATGTGTGAGCAAATCCATCTAAATATTCATCGATTAAAAAGTACTGAGGTAGATGGACAAGAGTATGATAGCTTGAATTGAATTCTCCGAGTGTAGGGATATCTTTTACACACACGTAGGGGTATATGATCGATATTTGGAAGAAAGATAGGTATGAAGAATAAAGACGATGTTTTATTGAGGGATGATGTGATTTCTAACATTTTTTCATGACTATTAAGATAGGGCTCATGACAACCAAAAAGCTAGTATAGTTGGAAACTCTAATTTTCAAAGTCTTTCTTTTACAATTCTCATCTTTATATGTAACTTTCACGGTCTTCCTTTTATTATGGGATTTTGTGGGTGCAATCCGCTGAAAACCCTCAGGAGACAACACTCCTCCTACTAGAGACACCTAGAGGTTTAAAGGCTTGTTGCACGTACTCAGTGCAATCGTGTTGCCTACGAAAGTTTGCTAGTTAGTTTTTTCTTTTTAGTTATTTTCTCCTTCTCTTAAATAAAATAAGTTTGCTCGAGACGACCAAAATTAAGTTTGGGGGAATTTGATCAGTCGAAAATATTGCATTTTTAACACATCAATTTCCCAACTATTTGCAATCATCTAAAGGTGTTCGGTATGAATATAGCACATATTAGCAATTTGTCTGTAAAATATCAAATAACATATGTTATACATTATAACCGGCATTTTGAGGGAAATTGTGTGTTTATTATTGCACGCATGATCTTTGTATATAGCAACATTTGTCTCGAGATTGTGTGCAGGAAATTCCAGGAAAAAGAGCAGGAACTGCTAAAAGTGCTAATAAAATACGTCAAGTCCAAGACTTATGATCTAGCAGTAAACAAGAAAGTATAAAAAGATTCTAGACATCAGGAAATAGCCCTAAAGCCAACACAAATAAACCCTAGAAAAATCATGCAGAAAGCTCCTTAAACGGTTGCGAATCCGCGGCCAAGTCGGCCGATCCGCCGCGGATCCGCGGCCGACCCGACTCGTTTGTGGCAGAATTCTTCCCCAGGTTTCTTCTTTCAACCGCCAAACTTCTTCAAGATGCTTCAGTACCTAGAAATCTCCAGAAGCTTCCTTTCTAACAGCCAAGCTTCTTGTACAAGCCTAATACCTACCAAGCTTCTCAAGCAAGCTAGCTAACTACCTTAATCTAGAAGCTTCTTCTTAACTACCAAGTTTACAAAGGAAGTTAAACCTAGCTTCTAGGGGAAGCTTAAGGGAAACACTATAAAAAGAGATCTAAACCTAGGGTTTGAGGTTGTTGAAGGTTGTTCATCATTTGAGGGTAAAATTCTAGTGAGATCCAAATCAATTCTACACAAATTGAGTGACACAATTTGATCCAAATCAAGATTCATCGAGTACCGATTCATGCAAGCATCCAACGAGCCTTTTGAAGCAACGTCGATCTTCATCCGAGCAAGTGATCCACGATGATCCGCGACTCATGAAGACGATGCGAAGCTAGTTTCGATGATTGAGTTCTCTCCTCAAATCTTGTAATCTTTGAGTGAATTGTAACGAAACGTTGATTAATAAATGGTGAAAATTCTTGATCTTTCTTTTATTTACATTCTTGCAATATGAAGAGTTATCGATTCTTGATTGTTATCTTTTTCATGATGTTTGAGTGAAAACTCCGCTCGTGGAGAAATCGAGAAAATAGGTAAATGATGATGACTAAATTCTTGAACGATTCTTACGTCTTATAAGTTTTGTAAACTTTAGGAAATTGAATCATCGACAACCTAGTTTTGAGCGAGATGCTTTCTTGAATATTTTCGCTCTTAATTAGAGATCAACGATCGATGATTGAATTTCCTAGAGGCTAGAATTTGAATGCAAATTAACGAAAGGACAAGGGATGATGATGAACAATCCCTAGTTTCTTCAATAGATCCCTAATCCTCGTTGATTGTCATCGATCTAGTAGCAAATCATCAATAGATAAGAATTTGTAATCATAAGTATTCATCATCACTATCAATTGGATCGATTCCTACGAGCCTCTTTACAAATCTTGATAATTCATTTGATTTGGATATCTTCTTGAACTTTATTAATTATTGATTTTAGATCTAGTTTCCAATGATTCTTGACACTAAAGTTCATAAATCTTGAATCAATTTTCGTTTACCTTTTAATTTTCAACTCAACTAAAATGAGATCGAGCAAATCACACTTTCTCTGTGGACGATCCGTTCTCATTGACGAAACTACAATAGACACCGTCAATTGATTGCGGTATAAATTTCTTTGATTGTGAAACATTTCAAAACACGACATCGAAACTTTCAATAAGTCGTATATGCATATTTCTGTCTTGCGTGATTGTGATCCACCGATTGGCGAAGAGCTATCTCCCACTTGGGGATGCCTTTATCATTATTATGTATATGTGGTCTTGGATCAAAATATACAAAGGAGGTGCTGTCCAAATTTTTAAAGGACGAAACATGTTTTCCAACTAACAAAACTACTTGTATTTTTCAAGTTCTATTAGCTATGCATTTAAGAAAACCTTGATTTCATTATACCGTTATTTCAAAACTTCACCTCTTTTATTTTCAAAAAAAATGGTTTAGATTGCTGGGCTTCTGCTTACTTAAGTTGCATTACGCCTTTAGACGTTGCGTGATTTAAATTTCGGCCATGAGCTAAATTTTGGGTCGTGACAAAATTGAAGTTCCAGCAAGCCGCTACGGAACCTGTACGGCTAAACCTACAAGAAACTATGGCACAACGGGGGTGAGTTTCCAACCCGTGAGTAGAAGACATCACCGGTTAGAAACCGAATGTATAACGATCTTCTATGTCATACCAAAATATACTCGTAATATAACACTGAAACATCTAGTTGTGGCAGAGTAATAATCTAAGCATAAGTGTAATATTAAGTACTCGTGTCAGTGTCACAAAGTAGCAACATGCTATATATGATGTATGAGTGCATCAAGAATGAAATCAGAATATATCAGTATGAGAAAATTTTGTTCTTATCTCATTAAGATTTTTGTATAAAAACTGGAGTATCGTTAATGAAATCAACAGAAATCCATGTCAAACATCGACACAAAATCCTCAAATCCCGAGCTCCGTCAGTCCAGATTGGCCCATATCATCCAATCTCACGACTACGGTCGGTATCCTCCGGATATCCGCCTCGCCAAATAACACCGGTAGGTATCCTGCCCCTGCCAGGCTCATCGTCTACAACTCGAGCTTCTTGCCCCGGGGTACCATACCGGATCCACCATGTACCCGAAACGGTTCATCCTACTCCTCGAATCGGGTCTCGAAAACCAACTCAATCAGGAAAACTCATAGTGGACGCTATATACATCATATCGCGAGAAAACCGTAACTTGCATTTTTAAAATGATAATAAGTTTATGAAATTCATGCGGTTTTCCCCCAAATCCAGAAATCTCATGGAAAATCCGAAATTTCAAAAGCAAGAGTCAATAAGCAGTAAATATCGGCATAAAGCCCCACAATATTGCATAGCTGAATGAATATATAATGCATGGGGTATCTAAGTAAGTAATGCGATATCTAAACTAGCATATAAGAGTAAACATGCTAATAATATGTTGAAACTATCAGCTAGCAGGTTACACCAATAAAGTAACGTTTTCTAAACTGTACGTGACATGGCAATTACCAATGATGATGTGTATGAGCCGGCAAGCAAGTGTACGTGGAACATGCCCATCATCCGTAATGGTGCAGGTGTCCTAGCAAACGGGATTCATAATAGCTAAAGAAACACATGTAATAAATATGCAATCCAATGAGAACAACATAAATATAATAGTAAAACAAATAGTAAACGTAACATTATAAAATATACATATCAGTATATGAGTCATACGGTTTTAGTGTCTTAAAATAGCACGAATCATGCTTTTTAGAAAAGTACGGGGTGCGGTGTTTTGAGGAAATGTATGTCTTCTGAAAAATCCGTAGCATCTCTCGGGTTATCTTTTGAAAATACTCACGATTCATAGTTTTGAAAATAGGTATGACTCAAGACAAGTCTAGCATCTACCTAAACATCTAAAAGACTAAACTAAGAACCTAGTCAGAAGGATAAAAAAATCTACATATAGTCGGAGTCGATATACCTAGTAGTCGGCGATCCAGCCTCATAGCGTCACATACTTTATAATACATAGTACGGCATCCTCAAGACAAGAGTGCGGATCAATCATCTTATATGTCTTGTGCGGTAATATCTGTAATTCAACGTTACACACCCCACAAGATGTGGGGAGGCGGAATAGGTAAAACAATCATTTTGTTCAAAGTAACATCGACTATCAAACAGATCTTTGCTAAACCCTAACTATTAAACTATCTAGAAGTAATTAACCACTATAATAGATGATTATATCTTAAGATACTATTCCTTCTGGTTCTTGTTGTTCACCTCTTCGTCGGCCTTCTCGATGCAATAGAAGATCCACCCAAGAGTTCCTTCTTCAAGTTTTATCTCTAACTTGAGGTAACTAAGTGGCTAGGATTGCTAATCCAAGTGACTTAGAGGATATAAAGATTGATTATGGATCTATTAGTCTTGCTAACCCTATGGTTCTCAACTCATGAGAGGATTAGGGTTAGGATGAAGAAGATGAGAGCTTGAGGAGAGAGAATGTATTTGTGATAATGAATTGAACTTGAGTCATTTGGATAATATCATGAAGCATGAAAATATCTAAACAATAAATTATCATCCGTGCTTCATTAATTACCTTGAGATGAATCACCTCATGACTCATGGTGCAATTAATGAAAATAACACATCATCTCTCCACCCCATTAAGTTTAATTCATAAATGAATAAAAACTAAATGAGTCATCTTTCTTCTAGAAGCTTCCCGACTAATTACGAGAATGCCCCTCCCATCCGTATTCACGAAAAACACGGATATACTGAGACTGCATAAATCCAATAATCCAATACTAGAATCTGGTTTAAACCAAAGCCAGCTAGTATAATCTGTCCGAACATCATACGTGCACAAGTACACGTATATGTCTGAACCCTGTCGTAAAAACCATACGAGCTCTATATCGTTTCACCTGAAGCAGGGAAACCCTCTATGTGGGACTCTAAAGACTTGACACTACGCTGGCAGTGGGTTTAACCACAGGCCGCAAGCGGTACTAGCTATACGTAACGATCTCCAGGTAGATGTCGATAAGAAGGTCGATGAGGGAACCCATCCGAACTCCTACTGAGCCTGATGTGAATCTCCGTACAGTCCGGTCTGTTCGTCTAAGAATATCGCATATCGGGCCTAAGGGGCGGCAAGCGTCAGTCCCCTAAAATCGGTATAAGTCGTGTCGGAGTGAAGCCTATTACACTTTGAGAAACTATTGGAACACCTACCAATAAATCTCGCTTGCCCTGGCCAGGGACCTTGCGTAATGGCTCTCCAAACACAGCGCAATATCAACTCCCAATACCGAGAGAGACGAATCCTATCTAACCGCCGCTGCCTCCAAGTGCTTCGGGACTGCACCCAACTGCTACCTATTTGCACGACTCAGTCGAGCCGTGGTAGGGTAGCAATCTAAGAACAGTGGGAACACACTCGAGGCGAAGTAGCAGTGTCAAGTCTATGGACTATGCTGTACTCATGTCACCTGGGAACTGTTAACTAACGATGGGTATAATACCAACCAGCAGTTCCCTGCGTATCCTGTCCGGTGTACCCATAACCCAACGAGCACCTGCATACTATCTTCAGTACAAAGTACTAATGGCTGTGGGACAGACCATCTCCCCTGCTGGGACGAGAAGCGTATACACCAGTCTACTCCAGAGTATGGATGCCCTGTATCGATAATCCTATGACTAGGGACCTGAAAAAGGATGTGCTTGTAGACTACCCAGCCTTCACTAGTGTGACTGCCATCACAACGCTGGTAGTTAAGCAAGATCCTAAGGGCTCTATCAATATGTATTCGCGATATGCTAAAAGAAACATATACACATATCAAGATAATTATAAACCATGTAGCATACTACTGTGTTGAGCAAGACTGTTAATACAACTGTGAATAACCCAAGCTTCCATTAAGTAATATACAAGCTAGTATGATACAATAATGGCCCCAAGGGCATATACACTAACAATCTCCCACTTGCATTAAGGCCATATACTGGCGTATCGCAGACCTATCATCTCGAATAGCCTCTCAATCTGTGTCTGAGGTAAGGCCTTTGTGAATGGATCTACAGTGTTCTCCTCTATAGCAACTCTCCGGATCTCGATCTCCAGGCGATCTATGATCTCCCTGATCAGGTGATACCGTATCAAGATGTGTCTGTACTTTTGATGGGACCTGGGTTCCATCGCTAAAGCTATAGTCCCGTTGTTGTCACAATACAGAGGTATTGGATCAACAATGGATGGAACCACCTGAAGTTCTGTTAAGAACTTCTTTACCCAGACTGCTTCTTTTGCGGCATCAGAAACTGCGATATACTCCGCTTCTATTATCGAGCCAGCAACGGTGTCCTGCTTAGAACTCTTCCAGCACACCACCCCTCCATTGAGGGTAAAGGTATAACCTGACATGGACTTGGAGTCATCCTTGTCACTCTGGAAGCTGGAGTCAGCAAAAGCCTCGATCTGAAGGTCTTTTCCGCCGTAAAACAAGAACATATCCTTAGTCCTTCTCAGGTACTTGAGAATGTTCTTTACTGCTATCCAGTTCTTCTCCCCTGGGTCTGACTGATACCGGCTTACCACGCTCAGTGTGTAAGCTACATCTGGTCTGGTACACAACATCGCATACATTATAGGGCCTACTGCAGAAGCGTAGGGTATAATTGACAAGCAATTTCTTTCCAAATCAGTCTTGGGAGATATCTCTTTGGAGAGGGTGATTCCGTCACAAGCCGGTAAATTACCGCACCTAGAATCTTCCATACTGAATCTTTTCAGTATAGTGTTGATATACCTGGACTGCGAAAGTCCCAACATCCTCTTAGATCTATCACAACAGATCTGGATCCCCAGAATGTAAGAGGCATCACCCAGGTCTTTCATGGTGAACCTGTGTGACAAGAATCCTTTGACAGATTGTAGCATAGGAATGTCATTTCCTATCAAGAGAATGTCATCCACGTATAAAACGAGGAATACGACAGTTCGTGTTACAATCTTATTGTAAATACATGGCTCATCTGGATTTTTGATAAAGTCATATTCTTTGACCGTTTCATTAAAGCAGATGTTCCAACTCCGCGATGCCTGCTTTAGTCCATAAATGGACTTAAGCAACTTGCACACTTTCCCGCTGCTCCCACTCTGATTGAAACCTTCTGGCCGATCCATATAGACGCACTCGTCCAAATTTCCATTTAGAAAAGCCGTCTTTACGTCCATCTGTCAGATCTCATAATCATGGAAGGCAGCAATGGCAAGAAGGATCCGAATGGATTTGAGCATGGCCACTAGATAAAAAGTTTCGTCATAGTCCAAACCAGGCCTTTGACGAAAACCCTTTGCAACAAGTCTAGCCTTATAGGTTTCCACCTGTCCATCTATACCAATCTTCTTTCTGAAGATCCACTTGCATCCTATGGGTTTTACCACATCTGGAGCAAAGTCCAAAGTCCATACTTTGTTGGTGTACATGAACTCCATCTCGGTCCGCATTGCATCCAGCCATCTTACCGAGTCGCCGCTCTGAATGGCTTGCTGGAAGCTAGTAGGTTCATCTTTATCAATGACGCAATCCTCTCTATCCCCGTCTATGAGAAAACCGTATTATCTTTCAGGCGGATGAGATGGCTTACTACTCCTGCGGAGGGGTGCGGGAATGTCCTGTTCTTCTGGAACTTCTGGTTCTACCAAGCTTTCAGTAGTAGCTTGTAGTTCTGGAATTTCTTCCAGTTCTATTGCGCTCCCACTTGTTTCCTTTTCTAAAAACTGCTGTTCTAGAAAATGGGCATTACGAGAAACAAAACCTTTTGTTCCTCTGCGTAATAGAAAAATACCCCTTGGAGTTCTTTGGATATCCCACAAACTTACACTGTACGGAGCGTGCCTCGAGTTTGTCCGTATGCTGCTTTTTAACAAAAGCTAGACATCCCCATATCTTGAGATACTGAAGATAGGGTTTCTTCCAATTCCACATCTGATATAGTGTGGTAGGCACAGTCTTGGTAGGAACTCTGTTCAAAAGATATGCAGCTGATTCTAGTGCATAACCCTAGAAAGATCACGGTAACTCAGCATTACTCATCATGGAACATACCATATCCAATAGGGTTAGGTTTCATCTCTCCGATACACCGTTGTGTTGTGGAGTGTATGGAGGAATAAGCTGAGAGAGAATTCCTTTCTCTTTTAGGTAACCCAGGAACTCGGCACTTAAGTATTCACCATCTTGATCAGATCTCAGTGTCTTGATACTTTTGCCGGTTTGGTTTTCTACTTCATTCTTATATTCTCGGAATTTCTCAAAGGCCTCGGACTTATGTTTCATCAAGAAAATGAATCCATAACTAGAGAAATCATCCGTAAAAGTAATGAAATATGAAAAACCGCTTCTTGCATGTGTAGACATTGGACCACATAAATCGCTGTATATGATTCCTAAGAGCTCGCTCGCTCTTACTCCATGTCCAGTAAATGGAGTTTCTGTCATCTTTCCTTTGAGACATGATTGACAAGTGGAATAAGATTGATATTCGAACGGATCCAAATATCCTTCTTTATGTAACTTAGTTAACCTTGTCTCATTGATGTGACCTAGTCTACAATGCCATAAGAAAGCCTGATCTATATCTGGAGACTTCCTTTTTAGTGTGTTCTGGACATTGAAAATCTGCAATTAGTTTAACACGTATATACCGTTATCTAGTGTACCGGACCCAATCAAACCATGATTAAGGTGGATGTTAACAATATCGCTTACAAACGTGAAATCATAACCTTCTTTTGATAACAATGATACTGATATGATATTATACGTTAAACTAGGTACACAAAAATAGTTGCGCAAAACCAAAATATATCCACTCGTCAATCCAATATGATAATCCCCTACGGACACTGCATCCATGCTCGCTCCGTTAGCAACCTGGAGGGTCATATCACCAGCCTTCAGTGCTCTACGGCTTCTCAGTGCCTGCAATGAATAGCATATATGAGATCCTGTTCCGGTATCCAATACCCAGGAAGTAGAGTTGATTGACAGACAATTTTCAATTACAAACACTGTTAGTGTATATTCCCTAGGGGCCATTATTGTATCATACTAGTTTGTATAGTACTTAATGGAAGCTTGGGGTATTCACATGTATATAACAGTCTTGCTAAACATGGTAGTATGCTACTTGGTTTTTCTATCTTAATATGTGAGTATACGTATTGATAGAGCTCTTAGGATCTTGCTTGACCACCAGCGTGGTGATAGCAGTCACACTAGTGGGGGCTGGGTAGTCTACAAGCACATCCTTATTCAGGTCCCTAGTCGTAGGATTATCGAGACAGGGCATCGATACTCCGGAGTAGACTAGTGTGTACGCTTTTCATCCCAGTTGGGAAGATGGTCTGTCCCACAGCCGTCAGTACGTCGTACTGGAGATAGTATACAGGTGCTCGTTGGGTTACGAGTACACCGAACAGGACTGGCAGGGAACTGTTGGTTGGGTTTTATACCAGTCGTCAGTTAACAGTTCCCAGGTGACTTGAGTACAGCTTAGTCCGCAGACTTGACACTGCTACTTCACCTCGAGTGTGTCCCACTGTTCTTAGATTGCTACCCTACCATGGCTCAAAGGAGTCATGCAAACAGGTATCAGTTGGGTGCAGTCCCGAGCACTTGGAGGCAGTGGCGGTTAGATAGGATTCGTCTCTCCCGGTATTGTGAGTTGATATCACGCTGTGTCAAGGAGCCTGTTCCCCGCCGAACGGCGGCCTGCGACGTCGGGACGTCACGTGCCTGAGGTTCGGGGCAGATGCTATTTGGTTTTTACCCGTCCACCTCTTCGAAGATGCCAAGTTGATTTATGACACCGTGTATCGAAGGTTTAGACGGATGCGGCCGATGTAGCAGACTTTGTCAGATTCCCCCTCGCTTGAGGGGTTTTTTGATTGTGGGGACACTCTTCCCTGCAGGCGCAAGCCCCTGCAGTTAATTACGCTATCGCGTTGCGATAACAACTTTCTCCTTCTCCAGAATTTCACTTCGTGTCGTGTATATTTATTTTGTTTGTGGTTGCCCGTGGATTGTATACGGAGACTTAGTGATATCGTCGCCCGTAGGACGTGGATTAGTCCAAATCCGTGTTTGCTTAGATTTGAGTTTGGTGTTTTTTAGTTTAAGGATGCATTAGCCGCGTTGCGGCTAAGATCAACTTAAACGTTCATCAAGGATACGCTAGTCCTGTTTTGGACTGAGGTCGACCTGATGTAGTGATTGATTTAATTATCCGGCCGTCGGGACTCGTCACCTCTCTGACGTCATTGAGGGATTACAATGACATACGTCTGAGGAGTTCCGAGATATACCCTTGAACCAAAGTTGGTTTGGGATTTTATTGTTTATTTAGATGTCCAAGGACACGTTAACCGTATTTGGGGTTAAGATCAACTTAGACGGGACCGTTTAGATCCGACAAAAGAGCATCTGGGCTCTATTGTGCCAATTTAAAGACGTGGCGGTCCATTGCCAGTTTTAGGGACGTGGTGGTCCATTATTAGTTTAGGGACGTTTCGGTCCGTCGCCAGTTTAGGGACGTAGTGGTCCATCATTAGTTTAGGGACATTTCGGTCCGATGCCAGTTTAGGGACGTAGTGGTCCGTCATTAGTTTAGGGACATTTCGGTCCGATGTTAGTTTAGGGACGTAGTGGTCCATTATTAGTTTAAGGACATTTCGGTCCATCGCCAGTTTAGGGACGTGGTGGTCCGTCATTAGTTTAAGGACGTCTCGGTCCAATATTAGTTTAGGGACATCTCGGTCCACGAGTTTAAGGACCCCGCAGTCCATATCGATGTGTGGTCGTTGGGACCCGTCACCTCTTTGACGTCGTTGAGGAATTACAACGACGGATGTCAAAGGAGTTCGGAGATGTACCCTCGAACCGGATGTAGATTTAATTTGTGATAGGCATTTAATTTAAGGACTTACAGCCAGGATTGGGTTAAGTCCAAATTTTATTTTAGGCTTTGCCTGATTAGAAGAATCAATCTAAACAGGGCTTTGCCCCCTTTTATTATTTTGCAAGTCTGATTTGGGCCAGGCCCTTTTAAATAATGAGTTACAAAAACTCAGGAATTCTCCACACAGGGCCTTGCCCTTTTATTTATTCTGCAATTGGGCTAGGCCCTTTTAAATAATGAGTTGCAGAAACTCAATAATTTTCTTGAGTTGGGCCAGGCCCTTTTAATGAGTTTGCAGAAACTCAGGAATTTTCCAAACAGGGCCTTGCCCTTTTATTTATTCTGCAATTTAATTTGGGCCAGGCCCAAAACAAGGGGTTTCAGAAACCCTAGAAACCTTTAGGTTTAAGAACACAAGTGCATGGCACTTTTGATTTGAATTTGGATCTAAGAAAAAACAAGTTCTTGTTTTTTTCTGATCATACAGAACCAAGGGTTCATATCAAGTGCAAGGCACTAATTTTTTTCTTATTCTTTTATTATTATTATTATTATTTTTTTTTTTTTTTAGAACCAGGGGTTCATCTCAAGTGCAAGGCACTAATTTTTGTTCTTTTTATTTTTCTTATTTCTTTTTTTTTTATTTTTTTTTTCTTTTCAGAAATTCTACCTCTTTTCTTTGTTTCTTCTTCTCTGTTCTTAATCTTCACCAGCTCTCTTTTTTTCTCAGAAGTTGATCCCTTTTTAATGAGGTCTGGGGTCTTATTTATAGTGCCCACAAAGTTGTTGGATTTGTTAACAAAATCTTTCCTGAATAATTTTGGGAATTTTCCCACCATTGGATCTCTGATCCGAGGGTTCTTGTTTTACAGGAGAACAGAAAAGATTTATTTAAATCTTCATTCAGTTGCTGCGCAACTTACCAGCGTGTGACACGTGTCACGCATCCGCGCGCTTGCGCGACTGCGCAGACACGTGTCGCGCATCTGAGTGTTTGCGCAGTTACAATTGCGCAACTGCGCAAACACGTGTCACGCATCTGTGCGCTTGCGCAAACACGTGTCGCGCATCTGAGCGCTTGCGCAGCTGCGACTGCGCAACTGCGCAGACAGGTGTCACGCATCTGTGCGCTTGCGCAAACACGTGTTGCACATCGGTGCGCTTGCGCAGCTGCGACTGCGCAACTGCGCAGACACGTGTCACGCATCCGTGCGCTTGCGCAGACACGTGTCGCGCATCCGTGCGTTTGCGCAGCTGTGATTGCGCAACTGCGCAGACACGTGTCACGCATCCGTGCGCTTGCGCAGACACGTGTCGCGCATCCGTGCGCTTGCGCAGTTGCGATTGCGCAACTGCGCAGACACGTGTCGTACATCCATGCGCTTGCACAGACATGTGTTGCGCTGCCATGCATTTGCGCAGTTTAAGTCTTAATTTTGTTTTCTGAAGAGCCTTGCTCTGATGGGACGCTCTGTCTCGGGCGTTACGCCGCCGAATCAGCTTCTGCCATGTGGCAAATTGCGCGCTGCGCACGGAAACCGAAGCGTTGCTTCAAATTTTGAATTTTCAAAATTCAGTAGAGCCTTGCTCTGATTGGGGGAAACAGATGCCCCCCCACCGTTGCGCTCACGTGGCGCGCACGTGAGTGCAGCGGTGGCAAGATCCTGACCATCGGATCGAAGGGTCAGGTGAACAGGCGCAGGCGCCTATAAATAGGACCCTTGGTCCTTGGTAATTTTTACCATTCTCAAGAATTTTTACCCAGAGCCTTGCTCTTGTTTAAAACTTCAGAGCCTTGCTCTTGTGATTTCCTTAAGAACTTCTCAGTTCTAACTTCAGAACCATTTAGGTAAATTAATTTAAATTAAATTTAAATAATCAGAGCCTTGCTCTTATAGATCTCTGATCTAAAGGAAACCCCTTTGGGGTTTCTTCAACAGAGCCTTGCTCTTATAGATCTTTGATCTAAAGGAAACCCCTTTGGGGTTTTTATTCACAGAGCCTTGCTCTCAAAAATTTGCAGAGACTCTGTTCTTAGGTTTTAACCCATGAACAGAGCTCTGCTCACAGGTCAACTAGAAAACTTTTTAAAAGTTTCCATGGATTTTTTTTTTTTAAGACCCCAAAATTTTAATCCTTAGGAGTTGTGAATTTTTATCACTGCTACAGAGTTAGGCTCCTTTTTTAAGAAGTTTTATTCTTTTGAAATAGGAGTTTGACAAATGTCACTCTGTGACAGAGCTTTGCTCTGAAAAGAGGAGATCTTCTCTTTGTCTCTAGGGGCTTTCCCACCAATGGGTGTATCCTATCTGGAATTTTTTTATGAATCGACAGTCCCATCAAATGATGGGATTGTCTTATTAAATGATGTACATCATCCAGATTTTGTGGGTCCCCCTTTGGTCCCCTGTCTACTGCATCATAGTGTGGAGCAAGATTTTTATTTATTATTATTTTTTTTTCCATTATATATATATATTATTTTTTTTTTTTTTTATGTTTAAGCGCCAGTCCATTAATGATATATATATATTTTATGCAGGAAAGATGTCTGACGACTTGTCTTTTCCCTTCGTTCGCTCAGAAGGAGGGTTCCCACATGCACCAGTGGACCGGGTAGTGTTCGCCTTGATTAAAGATCACGATCCTGAGTGCAAGAGACTTCACCTATGGGGAAGGTGGTACAGCCAGATTATCCAAGGCCGCCGCAGTTTTAGTTCCGCCTCGCCTTCCGAACCCATAGTTACGATCCCCTATGCGGACAAACCCCCGGTGGAGTATGCCGTGGAGGTAAAAAATTGGAATTCAGACGACCTTCTCCAGCCTGCAATCGGCGCTATTCCGGTACAGCCGCCGCCGGCCATAGATATCTTGGGAAGGCGAATCTGTCAGGGTGAAGCACGCCCTTGGGGACAGGCTTACAATATTGGATTGAATCCGCGACCGCTTGCTGGATACCTGCCATGGGCCCGGTACATTTTAGCGGCGAAAAGGGCTCACCTGACGAAGATAGGTTTATATTCCGCCGTCTACATCTCGCTTTTCGAGTATCCTACTCCTCCAACGTGGTGGACAAAGGCCTTCATCGAACAATGGAATATCCCCACGCATACTTTCCTGGCAGCGGATAGGGAAGTTTCAATTTCTCTAGAGGAATTCGTTGAGCTTTCTGGTTTACCGGCGAGGGGGGAGCATTACGAAGAGCTGCTTCCTCCTGATGAGTACGTCTTTGCCACCAAGCAAGTGGTACTCGACTTGACTCCGGAAAATGCCATTCAGCATCAGCATCCGGGCCTGGTGAGGGTGTTGGAGATTTACGAGGAGCTTCATTTGGAATTGGGCGACCGAGGAGTTAGTTTTGCGGACTTTATTGCTCGTTTTATTCGCCTGGAATTTTTATCAGAGCGAGGTGGGAAGTTTGCCCAACTTGCTGATCCTTTTGGTTTCGGCCTGGACCGCCGACCTTCATCGGAAACTGACCAGCGAGGTTTTTACCTTCCCGGCACTGCTAGCGTTCCTTTCTCAGAGATCGCCGTTCCTGGCATGGATGAGGAGACCTTCTTCATCGGGTTCTTAGGTCTGTGGCTGTGCAGCTTTGCGCTTCCCATGCACCCACGCCTCTTGAGGTCTTCTGTCTTTTACCCGGCGCATCAAATGGTGGCCGGTCTACAGTTATCAGTGGGGATTGCCGGGTTGGCTCACCTCTACAATGGACTTAGCGTAGCGGCGGACGCTAATGAACCTGGGGTGCAGCCTGCTAATTTCCCGATGCATTACTTCACTTCTTGGATGGAGCTGCATGTTCGAGGAGTGTTTGGTGCCCACAAAACTCCTCCATTCTTTGAGAGATTCATATTTCCAAGAATCATACGATTGATCGGGGCTTCCATCGTGTTTGCAGCTCCGCGGGAGTCTAGGGGACTGCTTCTGCGTTCGCATCTAGTCGGGGCGAAGACCTCTTTTGTGGATAAAGTCATCACCATAGGTTCCGAGACCACTAAATCGGTAGTGTCGCTGCGTGATGACTTTAAGGGCGGTGTTTCCGTGTTGAAGGCTCGAGAAATCCTCCACCTTTATTCCATTCGGCCGGGCTACTTGGTATTTAGGCAGAATGAAACGGCCCTCTTCATGAGGTATAACCCGCATCGATTTGCCCGGCAATCGAGTTATAACCAAGGAGTCCCGTTGGAAGCCTTCTTGGGAACACCTGCAGTCGGTCCAGAGGGGGTACGGAATGCAATGCATCACTTCATCCGGCTGAATACCGGCTCCTACTTTTTCATCAGTGAGCCCAGCTGTACCCCTAAGATACTCAATTCGTATGTAGCCTGGTATGCGCACGCGATGGGCCCAATTATCTTGATGGAGAAACGTCTGCTGGTCGATCGTAGGGCTGCGCCTCCCGGCGGCAATCGCAAGGCTCCATTGCAGCCCAGGGTTCAGGTTATCCCTCCGACGAAAGAGGCCGGAGTTGATCGACCACGGGTGTTGGCCCCTCCGCGTGGACTGCCACTGCCTACTACGGTGGATGCCCCAACGGCGCCCCGTGCTCCGACAAAGACGGTTAAAGCGGCATCGCCGGAGTCGGGTGCAGGAACGGACATCGGGACTCGCCGCCCGAAAGCGACTGCCAAAACTGGCAAGCGCAAAGCTGCTCCCAGTGGGTCCAAGGCTGGTGAACAAAAGAAGAAGAAGTCCACCTTATCCCTCGACGCGATTCTTAACTTAGAGCCCGCGGCTCATCCTGCCGAGACTATATGTGAGTACGGCAGCAACGAGGGTTTCGTGGTGGATCCTGCGGACACCAACCTAGCCGCCGCCATTGCAGAATCAGAGCGATCAGCGAGGCTCGAAGCGATGCTGAGTAAACTCGCCGAGTCCGGTAATCATCAGACGCCTTATTTGTTATCTCATTGCACTCTATATTGTTACATTTAACTAACTTTTGCTCTCTTTTTTAACAGGTATCTCCACTGAAGATGCTATCGCTGCATCCTTGAAGACTTTCCAAGAGGAGGAGAAGAAACGAGCCCTGGCAAGCGTCGGTATGTTTTATCCCTTTCTCTTTTATAAGGAAAGTTTGTTGTCTTTTTACAATAGTCGACCTGACCTTCTCTTGTTTCTTTACAGGGGTGGTATTAATCGGCGCAAGGACCCTTCCCAAGCCTGTCATCGAAGTCCCAGCTCCGTCGAAGCTGCCGCAAGAGCCTCGGCTTGATGCAACAACGAGGGATGCTCTGAAAAATCTGGAGGCATCCCTCTACACGGATGAGGAGGCTTCGCTCAAGGAAGCTCTGATGGCATCTGTCTCATCGGCTCAAGAGGAACGGAAGCGGTCCAGACGCGAAGCTAAGGCGCGCAGAGCTGCTCTGGCCGCAGGAGCGGGCCCCAGCACTGTTCCTCGCGCTAGTACTCCTTCTGAAGAGCCTCCTGTGGCCCTGTCTACTGCTCATCGGCAAGTTGCGCGGGCGGTTCGGAACGCTAATGATAAATCCGCTTCAGGTAGTACTCCTTTCAGAGCCTTGTTGCATGATTTGTAAAACTATTGGCTTATACATATCTCATCTTGCAGGGTCAAGTCCAACTGAGGGGGAGGCGAAGACGACCGTCGAACCCAAGGGGGCGGGAGAAGCGGTACTTGCCGAACCCGAACCGACAGTGGACAACTTTGTCGAGGCCGTGGGGACTGGAGCCGAGATTGAGGAACCTGCCGCGGAGAAAGTCATTGATGTCGTACCCGAAGCGGTGGCATATGATATGATTGTCTCGACCGAGCCGAAGGCGGTAGAGGGCGAGGTACTTGAGGCTGGGGACCTCGTGGTGCCGGTGGACGGGGCAGCTGTAATCGCAGATCCTGAGGGAGCAGCAGGTGAGGCGGCTATGATTCCTGAGGACGAGCTAGGCGCTCCTTCTCAGGAATCTGGCAATGTTCCTATCTTGGCCCTCCCTGTCTATGGTTCCCCACCGCCTGCAGAGCTTGAGAGCGTAACAACGATTCCCCTTGAATCGGGTGATGAAGCTACAGGCGGTGGTCTTCCGTCAGTGGAGGAGGGGACCGCCTCAGTTTCTGCTGGCAGCTCGTCAGGTAAAAATTTTTTATCGCCAGCATTCCCCCCCTTTTTTTATATATCTTGTGATCTCTTCTAACAAATTTGTTCTTGCAGGTGCGGCCAGTACCGATGCTCCACTGCTCGAGGGGGCACCGTCAACCACTGCTTTGGCGGTAGTCGCCTCTCCGTCTTCCCTTGTGCCGTCACGGATGTTGGAAGGTATGGATTTACGACTCATGCATTAATCTTTCGAAAATGCAGCTTTTGTACTAATGTTATGCCACTGCATCTTTTCAGGAGTGCTCTTTGATCATCTATATCAAGTGTTGCTCCCACACTTCTCCTTCCCGTCCGAACTCGCTTCTCCCTCTGGTGGCGCCGGTGAGTATACTTTCACTACAATGTCTTTATTTTCCCCTTTTTAGCAATGGGATGGTTCCTTGACTTTTCCTTTTCCTTATTGCAGTGCCACAAATCGAAAGAGGGGATGTAAGACCCGCCGCGCTGCCGGCCCTTCCGGCTTTGCCATCCGTTGCAGCTGGTATAGTAAATTTCTTTTTGGTAACCTTTCAATATTTTCTGAACCATCGTTTAACCATGTTTTGTTTTGCAGCTATTGTTCCGGCTCCGGTCTCCTTTGAGGCTCGCGTCCTTTCACCGGCAGGCCCTTTCTTGAGACGTCCATCTTCCAAGGGTGCTGCGATGAGTTTGGGCATGCTGAGCGGATACATTGAAGAGCTGAATATGGACGCTCTCCCTTCTGCCGTAGATTTCGCTGTGGAGGTTAATCCAATGTTGGCGGCGCTCGTAAATTTTCATGACGAGGGCGTCGTTGGATCTTGGGTTAACCACTGCAGGGAGATCGAGGCCTGCTTGTATCGGCTGGAGTTGACGCGCCCTGCTCCCGAAGTTTTAGCTCTGAGCGCCCAACGCACAACTTGGCTCGAGCAAAGCACTTCGCACTCCCGCCACTTGGAGCAAGAAGCAGCTCGGAGACTAAGGGAAAGCCAAAAGACCTCAAACGAAACGGCCCATCTGCGTGCTGAGGTTGAGGCAAATGCTGCCCAAGTGAAGACTATCTTTGAGGGTCTCTTGGAGCGCATCTCCTATGGTCTAAACTTAAAGAGGAAGCTTGACGTGGCTGAGCGCCATATCCCAAGTCGGGAGGCTGCTTATCAGGGCGTGAGGGAGCAACTTGCAGTGGTCTTGCGGCAACGGGCCCAAGTGGAGGCAGAGTTGACGGCGGTAGCCGAGCAGGAGAAAGCGTGGAAGGAGATGTGCGAGCGATTGCTACATCTGTGCAAGACGCTCCCCTCCCAATAGCTTCCCTTGTATCAATATACTTGTAATTTTCTTTTTTGAATAAGATGTATACATTCTTTATTCTTTTATACGATTCGCCTTGTATTTGATTGAACTAATAAATAAAGATATACATTTTCTTTTTCAATGTCTTGTATGCACTTTTTCTTTCTGCGTTCTCTTATTATCAGCATGTTGTCTTTGATAAACATAATTGGCAGATAACTTAGTTTTTTCCAAGAGATAGCGATGGCTTAGGCCGCAGGTTCAGGTCTGCTATTTAAGACTTTTCAACTCTATAAGCCGTGAGGGTCTTATAGAGACTTTTCTCCCTACGGATCGAGAGGATCTCGCAGGTGAATTTTCTCCTTAGGAGTCGTGAGGATTCCCAAGTGTGGTTTTCTCTCATAAGTCGAAAGGATCCTATAAGAGAATTTCTCCCTCTTGCGAGTCGAGAGGGCTCGCAAGCGGTTGTTTCCCTCTTTGTCGAGAATCGATTTCAGAGAGTGAGATCCGTGGATAGTATGCAAGAGACCATTTAGGATTGACTTGCAGGATCCCATTGCCCCTCTTACGAGTCGAAAAGGCTCGTAAGCGGTTGTTTCCCTCTCTGTCGAGAATCGACTTCAGAGAGTGAGATCCGTGGATAGTATGCAAGAGACCATTTAGGATTGACTTGCAGGATCCCATTGTTCAGGAAGCAAGTTTTTGAATCCTTACTGCCCGAGATATGAGTCAGAGAAGCTCTCGTCACGGAGTGTTTGTATCCGTGAGTTGAGAAGTTTTGCGAGGGATTATTTGTTTCCCACGCACCAAGGATTATTTGTGTCCTTGGGGTTTGAAACGAGTCGATGGTTCCTACTGAGGCACTGGTGGCTCTGCGGGTCGACGCGGATCAGGAAGCTCTCGTCAAGGAGTGTTTGTATCCGTGAGTTGAGAAGTTTTGCGAGGGATTATTTGTTTCCCAAGCGCCAAGGATTATTTGTGTCCTTGGGGTTTGAAACGAGTCGATGGTTCCTACGGAGGCACTGGTGGCTCTGCGGGTCGACGCGGATCAGGAAGCTCTTGTCAAGGAGTATTTGTATCCGTGAGTTGAGAAGTTTTGCGAGGGATTATTTGTTTCCCAAGCGCCAAGGATTATTTGTGTCCTTGGGGTTTGAAACGAGTCGAGGGTTCCTACGGAGGCACTGGTGGCTCTGCGGGTCGACGCGGATCAGGAAGCTCTCGTCAAGGAGTGTTTGTATCCGTGAGTTGAGAAGTTTTGCGAGGGATTATTTGTTTCCCAAGCGCCAAGGATTATTTGTGTCCTTGGGGTTTGAAACGAGTCGAGGGTTCCTACGGAGACACTGGTGGCTCTGCGGGTCGACGCGGATCAGGGAGCTCTCGTCAAGGAGTGTTTGTATCCGTGAGTTGAGAAGTTTTGCGAGGGATTATTTGTTTCCCAAGCGCCAAGGATTATTTGTGTCCTTGGGGTTTGAAACGAGTCGAGGGTTCCTACGGAGGCACTGGTGGCTCTGCGGGTCGACGCGGATCAGGAAGCTCTCGTCAAGGAGTGTTTGTATCCGTGAGTTGAGAAGTTTTGCGAGGGATTATTTGTTTCCCAAGCGCCAAGGATTATTTGTGTCCTTGGGGTTTGAAACGAGTCGAGGGTTCCTACGGAGACACTGGTGGCTCTGCGGGTCGACGCGGATCAGGGAGCTCTCGTCAAGGAGTGTTTGTATCCGTGAGTCGAGAAGTTTGCTGGCTTCTTCGGTTGAAATGAACCGTTGAGGTTTGGCTTCGTCGTTCGACGGAATCCGCTGGGGAAGTATGGTTTCTTCTTTGTTTGCGCCCTTGGATTGTATACAGGGATCGATGTGATCTTAACTGTAGGGCCAAAGTTTCATCATTTCTTATTTTTTGTTTCATTTTATTTCCGCGATGCTCTTATCATTTTAGCTTTTATATCGCGAAGGTCGCGATTGCCCCATCATTTCGGCTATTTTTCGCGGTGCCCAATCATTTCGGCTATTTATTTTATTTTCACCCGCTGCTTTTTATTGCGAGTTGCCTAATCATTTCGGCTATTTCTTCATGCATATGTTTTTACTTGCTGCTTTTTATTGCAAGTCGCCCCATCATTTCGGCTATTTCGTATGCATGTGCGGCCTACTGGCTTTTCGCTGTAAAGCTGAAATTGGACACCGATTTCGGCATCGGCACCGCTACAACTGGGATATTGCCAGGAGCGAATCATCATTTGCCTCTGTCGTTGTCGAACAAAGGAGGCTTAGCGACCAGGGTTAGGGTCCTGTCGGCTAAGGCTTTTGACTTCATGAGCCGTAAGGGTCTCACAAAGGTATTTCTCCCTACAAGTCGTGAGGATCTTGTAGGTGTATTTTCTCCTTAGGGATCGTGAGGATTCCTAAGTGTTTTGTTCCTCTGTAAGTCGTAAGGATCTTACAGGAGGGTTTTCTTCTTGTAAATCAAGAGGACTTACAAGGGTTATGCGAACATATCTCCGGTCCCAGATGGATCTTGGTTAAGGAAATGTTTATTCGCGCCCGTGGATTGTATACAAGGGTTAATATTGAACCACTTGTAGGGCAACATTGGAAGTTTGTGGGGGTTTGCTTAAGCACAGGTTTAGGTCTCCGTAACTTAAGACTTTCAAATCCTATGAGCCGTGAGGGTCCCATAAGAGAGTTCTCCTTACGAGTCGTGAGGATCTCGCAAGCGTATTTTCTCCTTAGGAATCGTGGGGATTCCTAAGCGTGTCGTTCCCTTGTGAGTCGTAAGGATCTCACGCGGGTGGTTTCTCCTTACCGGGTCGAGAGGACTTTGTAAGGGTTCTTTAACGAAGTTGCGCCCTTTCAGGTTTTCACAAACATTCGCCGGTAGTCCTGCTGTTTTTACTCACGGAGCCCTTTCGGGTTTTCATCCGTGTCCTTCTTGCTTATGGACATAACGTTTTTTTTTTTTTTTTTTTAATTATATATATATATATTTTTTTTTATAATTATTTTTTTTTTTTTTTTTGATCTCGTTAGTCTAAAGATGCAGCGGTAGTAGTTTAAAGACGTTTCGGTCTGATATTAGTTTAAGGACATTTCGGTCCACTATTGAGAGGGTTGGCTACTGCTTATAAAGCCTGAGCTTAGGAAGATAGCGAGCGGACATAGTCGTCGTCATCTATCATTGACCTAAACTAAGGCTCGTTAAGCGTAATATTTCTTTAAGAAGCGACCGTTTATTGGCCTGAAAGGCCTTTCACCGTGCATGTCCATGAGTAGATAAGCCCCACCCTGGTAGACCTTATCAATGATGTACGGTCCTTCATAGTTTGGCTCAAACTTTCCCCGCTTGGCGCGATTGGGGATCATGGGCCTTTTGACGACTAGCACGAGTTCGCCTTGGTGAAATGTCCTCGGGCGACTCAATCTTTCATATGAGCGCGTCATCTTTGCTTTATAAGCTTCCAAATTTTGCTGTGCTAGAAGCCGGATTTCATCAAGGGTGTCAAGCTCTTCAAACCGAAGGTGAGCATTTTCTTCGTCCGTCAACTCGTAATGGACTGCCACTCGTAGAGAGGGTAATTCTATCTCGAGGGGGAGTACTGCTTCCGTCCCGAATATCAATGCGTATGGCGTTGTTTTTGTGGCTGTCTTGAACGTAGTTCGATACGCCCAAAGAGCTTCTTGCAGCCTCTCGTGCCAGTCTTTCTTATTTCGGGATACTGTTTTCTTTATGATCTTCGTCAAGGTCTTGTTGAAGGCCTCAGCCAGACCGTTAGCTCGCGGGTTATAAACTGAGGAATATCTCCAGTCTATATTGTGCTGTTGTGCGAAGCGGCTAATCTTATGACTTCGGTAGGCTGGCCCATTGTCAGAGATGATCCTTCTTGGGGTTCCAAACCGGTATATGACATGCGTTTTGAAGAAATGGAGGATGTTCTCTGTTTTTACTTCCCTCAACGGTACCGCTTCTGCCCATTTGGAGAAGTAATCAGTCGTCGCCAAGATGAAACGATGTCCCTTTGACGATGCTGGTTCAATGGGGCCGACTATGTCAGTTCCCCACATTTCGAATGGCCAACTAGCCACTGTTGGATGCAATGGATTGGGATGCTGATGGATAAAGTCCCCATGAATTTGACATGAATGACATTGCCTCGCGTATTCTAGGCAATCCTGCATCATCGTGGGCCAGTAGTAGCCCATCCGCTTTATCTTCAACTTCATCTTAGGGCCTGCTTGGTGGGAACCGCAGAGTCCGTCGTGAACTTCCTGAACGACTCTTTTTGCTTCGTCAGGTCCTAGGCATCTCAACCACAGAGAATCGAATGACCTCCTGTATAGAGTATCATTGACGAAGGCGAAAGACAGAGCTCGTTTCGTGAGCTGATGTCTTGTGGACGCTTCTTCAGGTACTCGTTGGAACTTGAAGTAATCTACGAAAACTTCTCTCCAGTCTTCGGTCTTCCCATGGTCTTTTATTTGTAGGGTCGTCTCCTCGTTCGCTCCTTTTTCTTCAGACGACTCTGGAGATACTTCTGCTGGGGCAAGCACTCGACGGCTTTGTACCACGATTCTAACGTCGTCGAGGTTCTCGTCAGCCAGTTCTTTAGCAAGTTTGGCTAGTGCGTCCGCTTTGCTGTTTTCCGCACGCGGTATGCTCTCCAAAGTGTAGGAGGGAATTTGGGTTAGCAGTTGCTGCACTTTTTCACCGTATTTCACCAACTCTGGTTTGCACGTTTGGTAGTCGCCGTTCACTTGACTGACGACCAGTTGGGAGTCCCCATATATGAGGAGGCTCTCAATTCCCATATCGATGGCGATCTCGAGGCCTGCTATCAAAGCTTCATATTCAGCTTCATTATTCGTTCTCGGCTCCGTTAAGGAGAAGGCGAAGCGCATTATTCCTCCTTGGGGAGTCACAAAGATGAGTCCCACCCCTGATTTGATCGTTGGCATGCTTTGTTTGTGCTTTTTCATAGAGGACGCTCCATCAAAGTAAAGCTCCCAACGGGTATCACCACTGTCGATTGCATCAAATGCATGTCTGTCTGGCAAATCGCAGTTTAAAGGAGAGTCGGCAGGTATGGGATGCTCAGCAAGGAAGTCAGCGATGGCCTGGCCTTTTACCGCCTTGAGAGGTTGATATGTTATCGAAAATTCCATCAATAGCAGGGCCCATTTAGCGAGTCGTCCTGTCAATATGGCTTTTGACATTAAATATTTGAGAGGGTCCACTTTTGAAATCAGACGGACCTCGTGCGCCAACGCATAGTGCCTAAGCTTTGTTATTGCGAAGATCAATGCCAAGCAGTGTTTTTCAATGGGAGAATAGTTGCTTTCTGCCCCCAGCAGAACTCGGCTTAGGTAGTAGAGTGCTCTTTCTTTTCCTTGATCGTTCTCTTGTGCCCATAATGCGCCTAAGGAACCTTCGAGGGCGGTTGTATAAAGAATGAGAGGCTTCCCCTTAACCGGAGCAGCCAACACCGGCGGGTTTTGCAGGTATTGCTTGATCTCATCCAGTGCGCCTTGGCATTTTTGATCCCAAACGAATGGGGTTCCCTTCTTCATCAGGTGACTATAAGGACGGCACTTTCCTGAAAGGTTAGCTATAAATCGCCTTATATACGCGAGCTTCCCTTGGAGAGACCGCAGCTGTTTGAGAGTCCTCGGCGGAGGCATTTCCATGATCGCTTTAATCTTCGACGGATCTATTTCAATACCCCGGTGTCGAACGACGAATCCTAGGAATTTGCCCGAGGAAACCCCGAACGCACATTTAAGAGGGTTCATCTTCAAGTTGTATTGCCGAAGGCGTTGAAACACGATCTTTAAATGCTCGAGATGTTCTTCGTATGATTTGCTTTTAACCACGAGATCGTCGATATAGCATTCAACGATTTCATGTATGAGGTCGTCGAAGATCTTTGTCATGGCCCTCTGATAGGTAGCACCGGCGTTCTTCAAACCGAAGGGCATCACTTTGTAGCAAAATATACCAAGAGGAGTCCTGAAGGCTGTGTGCTTCTGGTCTTCGGGATGCATTTTTATCTGGTTATACCCCGACGAGCCGTCCATGAAGGAGAAAACCTCATGAGTGGATGTATTGTCTATCATAAGTTCAGTGACTAGCACTGGGAAATCATCTTTTGGGCAGGCTTTATTAAGATCCCGAAAGTCTACGCATATGCGCACTGTCCTATTTTTCTTCATTACTGGGACGATGTTAGCAATCCATTCAGGGTACTGAACTTCCTGAATGAAGCCAGAGTCGATTAACTTTTTGACTTCGGTGTTTATGCTCATCTCAAGCTCGAGTCGCATTCTTCTCGGCGCCTGTTTGATCGGCTTGACGTCTGGGGATATTGCTAGTCTATGTACAGCAACTTCTGGATCTAGTCCCGGCATCTCGGAATAGTTCCATGCGAAGCAATCTTTATGCTGCACAAGGACGTCTTTTAACGCAGCCACCCTCTCTTCAGACAGTAGCTCGCTGACGAATGTTGGTCGCGGATCATTTTCCGTCCCCAACTCAATTTTCTTGAGATTATCTGCAGTGGTGTGGATTCCATCCTCCAGTTCTTTCGGAGCTGGGGGAAACTCTGAGATCGCCTCATCGCTGCCGCTTTCAAAGCACCAAGGAAGGTTGTTCATATCGTCGGACCCTTCTTTTAATATTGTTATCACATGGCAGGTGCGAGTTTCCTGCCAACCCCAATGCGGAGTTGGTTTTACCCTTGTGTTTTCGGGTTCGTGCTTTTGTGGCGGCGCTACCCTCCAACTGTCAGACAACGCAAATTTGCCATGCTGATATTGATCTTCGACCCAATTCTTGAAGGTGAAGCAATCTTCGAGCGGATGCCCTATTACTCGATGGTAAAAGCAATACTTTGGGTTGGAGACTTCGCCTGCTTGCTCAGGGTGTTTAGACTCTGGCAGAGTAAGCATTCGATGTTTCAGAGCAAGCTCAAGTATTTTCCTTGTTTTGTTCTGAGGAAATGAGTATGCTCGACTCATTTTCTTCATGATGGCTTGGTCAACAATGCTCGACTCTCGGATGCGTGGCTTCTTAGCTTTGCTTTGTGGTTGTCGAGCGCTTCTCTTGCCTTTCAACTTATTTCTGCCTTCGAGTCGAACCTTCTTCATAGCGGGTTGACAAGGGGCGACGTTTTCGTCTTTCATCGCCCGCTGAAGGAGGCGCCGTGTCTTGGCCTTCTCATAGATCGCCATTTCACGATCATGATCATCTCGGGATTCTCGACTGGCATCCCTTGTAGGTTTGCTCATTTGGCTTTCAGACGATGGGTTAGGAGGTCTTGCATCGGGAACTTTTACTGATTCCGGATTAGTGTCTTCCCAGTGAGCGTCTGCTTCTTCATCAAAGTCATACATGACGTAACAGCTGTTTATTAGCTCATGTTTCTTTGAGCGAATATACCCGAGTCCTTTCGTCTCCGTTCTCCCGTTAGGCAGTTTGCACTGAGTCCCGGGAACGTTCCAGACCTTGTCATAGAATTTGGCTTTTCTAGTGGTCTGTGTGAAGGACATCCCTTGGCGTTTCAGCAGCTTCTTCAAACCTTCGGCATAATACCTGGGAAGACGGATAGGCTGGAGCCTGTCGAGCGTGGGATCCGCGCCGTGCCAAATTTCCTTTTCCACCTTGTTTTCTTCAGAACGGTAGAATAGGATTGCTTTCTCGCCTTTTCGTCCGGGAGGGATATAGAATGTCTGCAATTCTTCTACGCTGTTGGTGTCGAGTGTATCTAGTTCTTTGTAATGCTCAAGCGGCACCAAGGTTATCTGTAGACTTCGCTCTTCATCGGCAGAAGCCCGTATCGAAGGCCGAGCAGGGAATACAGCATGAACTTCATCCTCTGAGTCACTACCGAAGATTAATGAAGGAACAGATGGTCCTGGCCTGGTGGACCGGGACGGACCTGAATAAATTATATCCTCCTCCTCCTCGGTGTCACTGCCGAAGACAGGGATGGTTGCGTTAGTTTTGTTCTCCGGTTTGTGACACCTTTCCGTGTCTTCGAAACTCGGTAGGAAGTATTTGGCATCTTCATACTTGCGAACTTCGTTCACGGAAAATGGATTCAACTCTCCTGCCACTGTGTACTCGATGCCGTCCCTAGAATACTTCATGCACTGATGCTGTGTAGAAGGGATGATATTGTATTCGTGTAGCCATGGTCGGCCGAGCAGAGCATTGTAGCACGTCTTGGCGTCTATAACATGGAACTTGATGTCTGTGACGAGCACCCCGAAGCGTAGCGTCAATATCACAGATCCAAGAGTCTTCGAGGATTGAGAGTCGAAACCGGAGATGGTGATTTTGTCGCGGGCGAGGTGTTGGACACTCATGCAAATCTCCTTTAACACTCGCACATTGAGTAAATTGACAGACGATCCGTTATCGACCAAGATTTTTCCTATCTTTATGTCATGGCAGTATCCTGAAACATAAAGTGGGCGATTGTGCTCACACGTTCCGAGGAGAAGGTCTTCATCACCAAAAGCAACGTCGGCTGTGTGCACCTCTTCCAATTCATCCTTCATCTTTTGTTCGGCTAGGAAAGCCTGGAACTGGTCCGGATCTTGTAGGGCCTTAATCAAAGAATCCCTCGCTTCTTTCGATAGCAATAGGGCATCGAGAATGCTGAGTTGTGAGGGTAGCTTTCTCAGATGCGCCAAGACATTGTAATCTACTTTATTCCTTTTTGGGGGATTCTTGGCGGTTAACTCTTCCGTAACTTGGTCATCCAAAGCGATGTCTTCAGAGACCTTCTCTTTCCCTTTGTTTTTCTTATTCAAGGGTCCGAGGTTCTTTTCGGGTAATGTTCGATTGCGCAGCTGTATATTCTCGCAGGCCTTCAGTTCTTTTTCTTTTCCTGAAGTGGATTCTTCGAAGAGGGGGCCAAGCTCTAGCTCTTCATCGGAGTCGCTCCCAAATGTAGGCACTTGTGACCCGGTAGTGTTAACCATGTGACAATTGCCGGCAGCTCTTTCAAGTTCTTTAGTCGTATTTCTTTGCTCTCGGCGAATTTTACGTTTTTCCCGTTTAAATCGTTGTCGATTAGTGACGTATCCTTGCCACCATCCATTGAAAGCTTTGCAATCTTGGGTGGAATGTGAGACCTTCTGATGGTATAAGCAATAAGAGGGATGCATTTCTACCGCGCCAGTAACTTTTTCTTCAGAGGGTGGTAGCTTCATGCCCATCGATATGGCCTTAGCAAACTTTTTTTTTATCTTGAATTGGCTTTTGTCAGCGGTGGAGGCATTTTGCTCCAGCGGGATCACCTCAGCTCTTTCCTCAAGTCGCTGACGCTTGGCCCTTTCAAATATAGCCGTTTCGCGTTCTCGATCAGCCTTGCTTTTCAACCGAGCTTCATTAAGAAATGCGCTAATCATTTCAACCGGTAACCCTGGGGTTCCTGATTCGGCTTTTGCCCCCAGCGTTTCAGTGTCAGAAGTCCCTTTATCGTTCGTGGTCGAATGGGAAATCATATGACATCTTGCTACATATTTGTCGGATTCATCCGATGAACTTTCTCCTTCATCTTCTTTTTGGAAGACGTGATCAAGGAAATCTTGGAGCGTGATGGGAGTTCGCGCCTTTTGGTTATATTCATCCAGCGCATCGATTTGCTTTTGTAAGTCCGTGCGCTTGTCGCCAGGCTTCACGGGCTTCTTAGATTTCTTCTTCTTCTTTTTCGAAGATTTTGACGGTTGGTTATGAACGCTTGAACTACCACCATCGGTCTTCGGAGTCGGTCGTGGCTTCAACATCCCTTCAATAACCTGTGGTTCCAAGGGGTTCTTCCACTTGACCGCTGGGCAGGTTTGAAGATCATTTAGCATTCTCCTCGTTTTGGCTGATAATACAACCTCCCAGGGAGTTTCTTCAATAACGGAGCAAGTTGCCCCCGGCGTATTCGTCCCCTTGGAGGTGTGGGGCTGCGGAGGATTCACCTTCCATTTGTCGGATAGCGCAAATTTTCCCTGACGGTATTGGTTCTCAAGCCAATTCTTGAAAACGTAGCAATCCTCAATTGGATGGCCTAGCACTCGATGATAAGGGCAGTAATTGGGCTCGTTGACGTCACTCGGTTGCGACGGACGTTTTGGGTCTGGCAGATTTATGAGCCTATTGCGCAATGCCAGTTCAAATAGCCTCCTTGTTTTATCACGGGGGAAGGAGTAAGCACGTCCCATCCTGTCTTCAAGGGGTACGTATGGGCGCGTATTGTTTGGACGAGCAGCCGGCTTTGAGTCGCTCGGCTGTTGTTGGGCATTCGCGACGATGATCGCTTTTCCCTTTCCTTTATCGTTTCGGGGGTCCGGCTTCGGGAGAGGGGGTTTATGGCCCATCTGGTCCATCTGCGCTAATTTGTCGATCAAAGCCTGAAAGGAAGTCGGCTTGAAGAACATCATGAACTGCGAGATGGTTTCCTGTGGATCAAGCGTTCCAACAAACATCCCCACCGCTGGCGTTTCTTCTATGCGTTGTTCACACTTAGACCATAGATTACGCCACCGTATAGCGTATTGAACCCACGTCTCGCCGGGCTTTACCCTGGCGTTAATCAGCGCTGTCATCGGAGTACGCTCGCTGGCGCTTGCAAAACGTTGGGTGAAGAGCAGCTCCATCTCCGCAAAGGTTTTAATAGAGTCGTTGGGGAGCTCGGAATACCACTCGAAAGCCGTGTCTGATAAGCTTCCAACGAATTGGCGCAGCAAGAGTTTGTCGTCGCCTCCAGTGTTACCACACAGCGCCCTGAACTGGGCAACATGTTGATGGGGGTTGCCGGTCCCCTTGTAGACATGAAATTTAGGAATCGTGTAACCTGGCGGGTACTTGATTTGGTCGTACCATCCCGGATATGGGCGCCCCGTTTTCACGATCTGACCGGCTGCTTCAACCGCCTGATGGACCCGTATTTGCTGAGCAATATATTCATCCAAATCAGCTTTTGATACGGTATCCTCTTTAGCTGCGGATAGAGCCGGTGGAGGATTCGATGCCTCTCCCTTATCATCTTCAAGAATGATTGGGGGATCTCCAGCAGGTGGATCTGGTTGAATCATCATACCCACCACATCCTGGAACAGGAGGGCCATTTTCTTTATGTTGGCCGCCTGTTCTGCAGCCTCTTTGTCTCTTTTTTCCAGTATTCGGCGGAGGAACTCAGCGTCGGTCTCCTCCTCTTGACGTTCATCTAAGGACGTCTCAGGATTCTCTTTTGGCCCCGTGAGTGCAGCCATTGTAGTCATCATCTCCTGGAGCTTTTGTTGCTGCTCCTGAGACCTGGTCACTGACCGGGTAAGCGGTCGGTGACCCGTAGAAGTACGACTTTCTTCTTTTCCTGAAGCCATATAGATTGTATGAACTGTTATGCCCCCTGACTTGGGGCGTTTAGGTTCACCATTGTTAACTCTTGCTGCCGTTGCGGGAGCTTTCTCTGGCCTCCTTCTTTTGTAGACCTTTGAGGTTGAAGGAGCCGTCGAAGCGGGCGTTCTAGCATTTGTTGCCCCCTGCTGTTTAATGGGGCAGCTTTTGTTATTCTCCACCTTCGCCTTCTTCTGGTGACGCAAGTGGTCCGGATCGATCACAGAGTTTTGAACCCTGCGCCATACTTTATAAACTTTTGATGACAGCCGTTGAGGGGGCTGTTCCTGTTTCGTCTCCGGAGCTTTTTCCATAGGTGGAGGAGACCTTTTCAATGTAGCAACCGGGGAGTTCTTCCTCACCTTCCTTAGCAATTCAAAGCTGTTCCCAGTTGGAACAGCAGCGTTGACCTCCGCCACTGGAGCAGGCGGGGTTAGCCCTGAAGGGGAGTTGCCTCCTGCTTTCCTTATTCGCTGCCAATGGCGACGTCGCGCACGACGAGCCATTGGGACTGGCTCAGATATCGGGACGGTTTCTTGTTGCCTCTTGTTTAGGAGTGAGGCAACTGCCGGTGTCAGCCTATCAAAGACTGATGCTTTTTGATCAGCTGAAGGAGGAGTAGGAACCGTCAATCTTGTGAAGACTGACTTTCTGATAGGAGAAGCTGCTTCAACGACTTCCGAAGCTGTGGCCGTTACCCTCTTTGGGACAGCCACTTTATGATCCTGACCTAGCCTGGTGAAAACAGAGGCTGTCAGCTTAGTAGCGGGCGACCCGTTGACAGGGGTCGTAGCAGCAGCGAGCCGGTCGAATACCGACTTCTTGTTCGCTTCTGGTGCGGATATCGGCGTAGAGAAGCTTGCGGGGGGGACCATGGTCCCGAAAAATAGGCCGGTGGTGGCCTGGGTCACCTGCTCTACCGGCAGAGTAAGGAAAGAGGCCGCTTGGGGTCCATATGTTACACCTCTCGGTGAGGTGGAACGTCCGCTGCAACGGCATTTCGAGCAGTTGGTGGCCATTGAATCTTTGAGTTCTGCGCCAGACAAAAGACCAAATCTTAGCAACTTGAAATTCGAGGACAACCATTTAACAAACCGCGATTGGTTCGCGAAGACGACACACGAAGTGTGGAGTGGAAAGAGGAAAAGGTCCCACCGGGCGTGCCAGAATCTGTTCCCCGCCGAACGGCGGCCTGCGACGTCGGGACGTCACGTGCCTGAGGTTCGGGGCAGATGCTATTTGGTTTTTACCCGTCCACCTCTTCGAAGATGCCAAGTTGATTTATGACACCGTGTATCGAAGGTTTAGACGGATGCGGCCGATGTAGCAGACTTTGTCAGATTCCCCCTCGCTTGAGGGGTTTTTTGATTGTGGGGACACTCTTCCCTGCAGGCGCAAGCCCCTGCAGTTAATTACGCTATCGCGTTGCGATAACAACTTTCTCCTTCTCCAGAATTTCACTTCGTGTCGTGTATATTTATTTTGTTTGTGGTTGCCCGTGGATTGTATACGGAGACTTAGTGATATCGTCGCCCGTAGGACGTGGATTAGTCCAAATCCGTGTTTGCTTAGATTTGAGTTAGGTGTTTTTTAGTTTAAGGATGCATTAGCCGCGTTGCGGCTAAGATCAACTTAAACGTTCATCAAGGATACGCTAGTCCTGTTTTGGACTGAGGTCGACCTGATGTAGTGATTGATTTAATTATCCGGCCGTCGGGACTCGTCACCTCTCTGACGTCATTGAGGGATTACAATGACATACGTCTGAGGAGTTCCGAGATATACCCTTGAACCAAAGTTGGTTTGGGATTTTATTGTTTATTTAGATGTCCAAGGACACGTTAACCGTATTTGGGGTTAAGATCAACTTAGACGGGACCGTTTAGATCCGACAAAAGAGCATCTGGGCTCTATTGTGCCAATTTAAAGACGTGGCGGTCCATTGCCAGTTTTAGGGACGTGGTGGTCCATTATTAGTTTAGGGACGTTTCGGTCCGTCGCCAGTTTAGGGACGTAGTGGTCCATCATTAGTTTAGGGACATTTCGGTCCGATGCCAGTTTAGGGACGTAGTGGTCCGTCATTAGTTTAGGGACATTTCGGTCCGATGTTAGTTTAGGGACGTAGTGGTCCATTATTAGTTTAAGGACATTTCGGTCCATCGCCAGTTTAGGGACGTGGTGGTCCGTCATTAGTTTAAGGACGTCTCGGTCCAATATTAGTTTAGGGACATCTCGGTCCACGAGTTTAAGGACCCCGCAGTCCATATCGATGTGTGGTCGTTGGGACCCGTCACCTCTTTGACGTCGTTGAGGAATTACAACGACGGATGTCAAAGGAGTTCGGAGATGTACCCTCGAACCGGATGTAGATTTAATTTGTGAGAGGCATTTAATTTAAGGACTTACAGCCAGGATTGGGTTAAGTCCAAATTTTATTTTAGGCTTTGCCTGATTAGAAGAATCAATCTAAACAGGGCTTTGCCCCCTTTTATTATTTTGCAAGTCTGATTTGGGCCAGGCCCTTTTAAATAATGAGTTACAAAAACTCAGGAATTCTCCACACAGGGCCTTGCCCTTTTATTTATTCTGCAATTGGGCTAGGCCCTTTTAAATAATGAGTTGCAGAAACTCAATAATTTTCTTGAGTTGGGCCAGGCCCTTTTAATGAGTTTGCAGAAACTCAGGAATTTTCCAAACAGGGCCTTGCCCTTTTATTTATTCTGCAATTTAATTTGGGCCAGGCCCAAAACAAGGGGTTTCAGAAACCCTAGAAACCTTTAGGTTTAAGAACACAAGTGCATGGCACTTTTGATTTGAATTTGGATCTAAGAAAAAACAAGTTCTTGTTTTTTTCTGATCATACAGAACCAAGGGTTCATATCAAGTGCAAGGCACTAATTTTTTTCTTATTCTTTTATTATTATTATTATTATTTTTTTTTTTTTTAGAACCAGGGGTTCATCTCAAGTGCAAGGCACTAATTTTTGTTCTTTTTATTTTTCTTATTTCTTTTTTTTTTTATTTTTTTTTTCTTTTCAGAAATTCTACCTCTTTTCTTTGTTTCTTCTTCTCTGTTCTTAATCTTCACCAGCTCTCTTTTTTTCTCAGAAGTTGATCCCTTTTTATTGAGGTCTGGGGTCTTATTTATAGTGCCCATAAAGTTGTTGGATTTGTTAACAAAATCTTTCCTGAATAATTTTGGGAATTTTCCCACCATTGGATCTCTGATCCGAGGGTTCTTGTTTTACAGGAGAACAGAAAAGATTTATTTAAATCTTCATTCAGTTGCTGCGCAACTTACCAGCGTGTGACACGTGTCACGCATCCGCGCGCTTGCGCGACTGCGCAGACACGTGTCGCGCATCTGAGCGTTTGCGCAGTTACAATTGCGCAACTGCGCAAACACGTGTCACGCATCTGTGCGCTTGCGCAAACACGTGTCGCGCATCTGAGCGCTTGCGCAGCTGCGACTGCGCAACTGCGCAGACACGTGTCACGCATCCGAGCGCTTGCGCAGCTGCGACTGCGCAACTGCGCAGACACGTGTCACGCATCCGTGCGCTTGCGCAGACACGTGTCGCGCATCCGTGCGTTTGCGCAGCTGTGATTGCGCAACTGCGCAGACACGTGTCACGCATCCGTGCGCTTGCGCAGACACGTGTCGCGCATCCGTGCGCTTGCGCAGTTGCGATTGCGCAACTGCGCAGACACGTGTCGTACATCCATGCGCTTGCACAGACACGTGTTGCGCTGCCATGCATTTGCGCAGTTTAAGTCTTAATTTTGTTTTCTGAAGAGCCTTGCTCTGATGGGACGCTCTGTCTCGGGCGTTACGCCGCCGAATCAGCTTCTGCCATGTGGCAAATTGCGCGCTGCGCACGGAAACCGAAGCGTTGCTTCAAATTTTGAATTTTCAAAATTCAGTAGAGCCTTGCTCTGATTGGGGGAAACAGAGCCATTACGCAAGGTCCCTGGACAGGGCAAGCGAGATTTACTGGTAGGTTCCAGTAGTTTCTCAGGGTGTAATGGGCTTCACTCCGACATGACTTATACCGCTATTAGGGTACTGACGCTTGCCGCCCCCTAGGCCCGATATGCGATAGTCTTAGATGAACAGACCGGACTGTACGGAGATTGTCACATCAGGCTCAGTAGGAGTTCGGATGGGTTTCCTCATCGGCCTTCTTATCGACATCTACCTGGGGACCGTTACGTACAGCTAGTGCCGCTTGCGGTCTGTGGTTAAACCGACTGCCAGCGTAGTAGTCGAGTCATTAGAGTCCCACACAGAGAGTTTCCCTACTCCAGGCGAAACGATATAGAAGTCGTATGGTTTTACGACAAGGGTTCGGACGCATACGTGCGTTTACGTACGTACGACTTTCGGACAGTTTTTACTAGTCGGCTTTGGTTTAAGCCAGTTTCTAGTATCCGGTTATTGGATTTATACAGTCTAAAGTTTTTTCGTGTTTTCACGGATAGGAGGGGAGTTCTCGTAATTACGCGAGAAGCTTCTAGAAGATGGTGACTTGGGGGTTAAGGTGGCATATGCATTAAATGAGATTAGTCGGTCATATGAGTGATTCATCCATATCATTAATGCATCATAAATGCTTAATGACTCATGGAGATGAATCACCCTCTTGTATTTATGAAGCATGATTATTCATCCTTTATTTTCTTTTATTGGATAAATGATAATGCTTGATATATATTATGATAGATCATTATCTCATCTCATTCTCATGCTCACCTTCTCTCTCCTCAAGCCCTCTCTCTTCAAACCCTAATCCTCCCCTCTCATGTGTTGAGATCAAGGATTAGATTAGACTACTTAATCCATAACCCTTCTCTATATTACCTAGGTTACTTAGATTAGCACTTTAAGAAACCTAGTTACCTCTAGTTTGAGGTGAAGCTTGAAGTAAAGCTCTCGGGTGGATCGTCTACTTTTTGGCGAAGGCCGAGGAGGTGGTGGAGAACGAAAAGACGAAGGATACGGTTCATTAGGTATAATCACTTTTCATAGTAGTTGTTAACTTCTATGATACTTGTTAGTTATAGTTTAGCAAAGATTCTCGGTTAGTCGATGTTTACGCCTAAAACAAGATCATTTTTCATTATTCCACCTCCCCGCATGTCGTGGGGTGTTGTACATCGACTTACAGTGGTATCAGAGCCTCGCTAAACAATAATTAAATCATTAGCAAAGTCGTAAGAATTTCGAACGCAAAAAGAACCGGAAACATCATCTATTTATCACAGTTTCTGTCGATTTTAAAACTGGCTCTAAAAATTTTTCAGGGAGCTTCAGAATAACAAGAAGAGAATAATAGGGCTACTGAAGAAATTTGGACTCCTAACTCGGTCAACTCACCGTGGAACCACGGCGGATCCATGCGATCCGCCGCGGATCCGCGGCCGAGTTAGGGCCGAGTCAGCCCAAATTCCTTCAGTAACTCTCCTGTGTTAATAATGATATTTCTGGAATGTTTATTTTTCTGCTAAAGTCTCAGGTGCACAGAGAAGTTTTGGAGTAGAATCTAAAATGTTTGCTCGATCGAAATTTTGCGATGTTTGCTAATTTGATTATATCTGTGATTGAATAATGTGTTCGTAAACCTCCCCTAACTGCTAGTATGTTGGTTGGCAGGGGGTTGCATATTTCTGTAATGGATTTTACTGTTTGTGATTATGAACTGTATTGGACTGTTGTGATGATTAGCCGGGGTTTTGTAATAGGTTATTGCATTAATTCATTCAACGTAAATGTAATTTGTTGTAATATTATTTTGCGGGGCACATCCAGGTTGCAGTTGTAGCTACCGTTGTATTATTTCATTTTACTGTTTGCTCCTAGGATAGACCCAAGGTGGGGTGCACAAACTACCGGGTACTTTGAAGTGTTTAGTGGCCTACTCACTTTGTTGAGGGAGACCGCTTCACTTCGGGTATTTGGCTGGTAGTTTGCCGTACCCGTAGGGGTCTAGGGTGGGGTAATGGCTATTCATCACAACTGTGTAATCCGTCTTTTGTTGCAGGCTCTAAACAAACGCAGATTGCTTGCAAATCCAATAAAGTTCATATGAGATCTGGAATGCCTATTATTGCGTCTGACGAATGTACAATATCTATATATGATAGCTATTTAGACGTCACTTATGTTTTACACCCGTGCTAGCCCAGCCCCCGCTCTGTCGTTAGTTAAGTAACCTAACGGGTGATGACGGGACCCAGTGGCGAATGCGGATGGCATAAGAGGACGTTGTATTTTCGTTGTTTTCTGCAATGATAGGTTAATGATGGGACGCATTATTATTAATGCAAAGAAAATAAACCAAAAGTTTAATCGTTGGAACAATTTTAAAGAAACCACTCGGTTATTTTAAAACAGAGGATATTTTTTAAATTACGGAGCTTTAACCACTCCTTTTAAAAAGATATCAGGTTCCTTCGGTTATATCAAGTTCACTACGTTCACGGTTTCGCCCAAACCATTCGTAGCCCTCCGTCATTTCTTATGGATAGTCAGTAGTATTCAAGCTATGTTTGTTGGCTTTCGTCAAGGCATAGTGTTTGGTAGCTGCTGGGGGTATTCATTTGTTGCATAGATAGATGAGTTGGTTTGGGACATTCATATTACCTTGCTGGCTTTCGTCAAGGGTATGTACGGGTGGGTTCAAATTGACAAGATAATGATGGGCAGAACTTGACATGTGACTTATGATTTGTTGGCTTTCGTCAAGGTCATAAGAACATGGGGCAAAAATCTATATCGGGAATTTCTAAAGAAGCTGAAATTTGCAAAGAGATGCATACCATTTGGAGTTTGATGAATGTTAGTAGGATTCCTTCAACATTATCATACGATGATATTTAGATCCTGATCCTACTGTGAGTATATGCTACTTATCAGGAGATTCCTCACTTAACAATCAATGCTATAAACCAAGTAGGTGCCGAGAAAGGTGTCAGCGGGGCTATGCCCCCAGAGAAAAGAAGTTCTTTAATTAAGGAACTTCGCAAAAGCGTTGGAAAACCTCCCTCGAAGTATCGACACTAGCCTGGCTGAATGGTTAAGCAAGTATTGTACGGTGAGAATAGTCCTGGCTAATTCTTCTTTTATGGTTTGAGGAAGGATTCGAGAATCAGTGGGAGCCATCCAGTTTAGATAAATTAAAACCAATCTAAACTTGCAAGAGCATCATGCTAAAGTGTTTTCTTCTCTCTCTCTCATTGCAGCGACCTTGTGACCATGACTAGGTTACATCTAGATAACAATATGACTGAATCTGACTTATTTGACTGGCAAAGGTCTGTCCAGATGTCCATTGCCTATAACAAACTGGACCACCCTATTACTACTCAAGATCCCACCATCCCAGGTCCAGTTTCCACCGTCGCGGATATGAATATCCGTCAGACAAAGGAAAAGGATAAAGCGAAAGCCAAGTGCCTCGTGTTGGCTTCGGTTGATGGTGTATACCAGAAACAACACGAGAAGATGGACTCAGTTTCCATCTTTCTCCATAACAAAGATTTATATGGAGAGCAATCTCATATCGCAAGATATCAGGCCTCGAACGAATTAATTCAAGCGAGATTGGCTGTCGGGTCATCAGTAGGGGACAACGTCCTTACGATGACTAGCTATATTGAAGAGTACAAGGACCTGGAGACCACGTTGAGAAACAGGTCATACGCTGACTTATTTCCACAGTCACATCCCTCTACTTACACCCTGAAAGAAACCAGGGAGACACAAGCTCTGCTTAATAGAGGACCCTTTTCTTCTACATCCAGGGCGAAAGCAAAGGATGAAAAGAAGAAGACCTCTACAAAGCCGATATACGGTGTCAGTAAAGTAGGAGGAAAGGGAAGACCAAAAGTTTCGGGACTTGGTGTAGGTAATGAGGGATGTTCCTATTGTTATGTGAACGGACATTGGCAGAAGGATTGCAGGGCTTTGGAAGCCAGTAGCCAGGATACGAAGCATGTTGTGGCTTCGGCCTCAAGTGTGTTTGTAATTGAGAACTATTTGTCAATTAACTCTACTTCCTGGGTACTAGATACCAGAGCGGGATCTCATATCTGTAATTCATTACATGCTTTGAGAAACCGTAAAGTTCTAAGGATAGGTGATTTGTCTCTCAGAGTTGCAAACGGAATGAGCGTGGACGCTGAATCCGTGGGAGAATATCGCCTAGGTTTGACAAGTGGGCAGATATTGATTCTACTTAACTGTTTATATGTACCTAGTTTGACTTGTAATATCATATCAGTATCCTCACTTTCGAGAGAGGGATATGATTTTACATTCGTAAGCGATGTAGTTCACATCCACTTAAATCAAGTTCTGATTGGGTCCGGTACATTAGATGACAGTATATATGTATTGAATCAAGCTCAGGTTTTCAATGTCCAGAACACACTTAAAAGAAAGTCTCCAGAAATAAATCAGGCTTTCTATGGCATTGTAGACTAGGTCACATCAATGAAACACGGTTGACAAAGTTACATATAGAAGGATATTTGAATTCGTTCGATTATCAATCTTATGCTACTTGTGAATCTTGTCTCATGGGAAAGATGACAAAGACTTCGTTTACTGGACACGGACTAAGAGCGAGCGAGCTCTTGGAACTCGTACACAGTGACGTGTGCGGTCCAATGTCTACACATGCGCGAGGTGGTTATTCCTACTTCATTACTTTTACGGATGATTTCTCTAGGTATAGACATATCTTCTTGATGAAGCACAAATCCGAGGCTTTTGAGAAATTCCAGGAATACAAGAATGAAGTGGAAAACCAAACAGGCAAAAGTATTAAGACACTGAGATCTGATCGAGGTGGTGAATACTTAAGTACCGAGTTCCTGGGTTTCTTAAAAGAGAATGGAATTCTCTCTCAGCTTACTCCTCCATACACACCACAACACAACGGTGTATCGGAAAGGAGGAATCGAACCCTATTGGATATGGTTCGTTCCATGATGAGTACGGCTGTGTTACCGCGACCTTTCTGGGGTTATGCACTAGAATCAGCTGCATATCTTTTGAACAAGGTTCCAACCAAAACTGTGCCTACCACGCCATATCAGATGTGGAGTGGGAAGAAACCCTATCTTCATTACGTGAAGACATGGGGATATCCAGCTTTTGTAAAAAAGCAGCATCCGGACAAGCTCGAGGCACGCTTAGTAGAGTGTAAGTTTGTGGGATATCCAAAGAACTCCATGGGATATTGTTTCTATTACGCAGAGGTGTTAGTTATATGTATGCCCTAGAGGCCATTAGTGTACATTGGATGTATATTGTAGTGGATGCTGGGACATATTTAGGTAGGACTTTCTTGCTCGACATGATAGTACGCTATCTGGTTGCTCTTTATCTTAACATGTATACTTTCTGTCTCTCTGTTACATATTGATAAAGCCCTTAGGATGTGTACTCGACTTCCAGGACTGTGATGCAGATCATACTAGTGGGGCCTGGGTAGTCCATGAGTACATCCTTCAATGTTCCTAGTCGTGGGAATATCGAGACGGGGCATCGATATTCCAGAGTAGACTAGCGTATATCTTCTCGACCCATGTGATGGGTGATGGATGATCCCATATCCATTGGTGTTTGACATCAGAGATAGTATGCGGGTGCTCAGTGGAGACTGGGTACACTGAACGGACTCGCCGAGAACTCCCAGATGGTATTATACCTCACGTCAGATGGCAGTTCTCTGGTGACACTGGTACAGCTTAGTCTGTTGACCCGAGATCGTCATAGAGACTTGTGTGTCTCCCACCGTGCTTTGATTTCCACCCTACCACGGCTCTACTGAGTGATGCAAACAGGTGGTTTTTGGGTACAGTCCCGATTCACATGGAGGCAATGAGCGATAGGAGGGGATTCGTCTCTCCCGGTATTGGGGGTTGATGTTGCGCTATACTCGACTGGCCATAACTGGAAATCCCTGGCCAGGGTTACAGTGATCTACTGGTAAGTGTTCTCAGTAGTTTCACACATGTTATGGACCTCACGTCAGCATGACTTATCAAGCTATTGGGGTCTGACGTTTACCACCCCAAGGCAAGATATGCGACATATCAGACGAACAGATCGGACTGTACGGTAAGTGTTACTGGTTGGATTCACAGGAGTGTGAGCGGGCTTGCTCGTCGATCTTCTGATCGCTCAATACCCGGGTGGCCGTTACGTTTAGCAGACCGCTTGCGGCTTATGGGTGTTTGATATGATCATCACCTGCTGCCGGCGTATTGACGAGTCTTTAGAGTCCTACACAGAGGTTTCCTGGCTCAAGCGAAACGAAATAGGAGCGCATATGAGATATATGCGGGACAGAGAATAATGCGTGTATGTGATACCGTATTCTATTCTCGCGATGAATGTATCGATTGGTTCTATGCGATATAACCTAGTTATCGAATCTAGGATTGATTCGATAAGCCGATACATTGGATATTAGTCGGTCATATGCGATATGACCGGATCGTTAAATCAAGTGTTGATTTAATGTATAATTATATATTTGATATATCACTTTGCATTATCTAATATTTGTTCACTTTAAATGGATTTTCTCACTTGAAATACACAAGTTGTATATGTGATATACTTTTGTGCCCTTCTTTGTATCATGTTTGATGATACATGCAAACTTGGGTTTGTGTAAGACTTAAACCATGTTTAGTGAATGGTTAGGATTTCTTTTCACTTATTTTTTTATCTATTTATTTTGGTTAAAAGAAAAGGAAAACAAAATGGTTGCTTTTGGAACTTTCTTGATGCTTCATGCATCTTTGACTAAGTGACCATTCTTGTCTTCATCTCCTAACCCTAACCATTCAACTAAACCCTAGTTAATTCTCTACACTAAACCATGGTTGCTAATATGATAAGTATCATTTTTTATTTTCTATTTTAAATATACTTATCATATTCTTTTATTCTTCTTCTCCTTCTTCAAGATGAAGAAATCTTGCTACCATCAATGGTGAAATGAGAAAAAGAGTGAGAAATCCAATTCTAAAGTGAACCCACTTCCTATTTCTTCATCCTTTACCACTTGCCAAGTAGTATAGGGTGTTTTCTTCACAAGTTTCATGACTTGGTGAAGTTGGAGCTTGATCTTGAGTTGCCTCAACTTAGATCATCTTCGGCATCGAAGTCGACGACCTAGCCCGATCATTTCTCCGACGAAACCATCGCCAGTGTCCAGATTCCGATTGGTACAGCGGAAGGACGTCATCATGGAGCCAAGGAAGTGGAGGACCGGATCTACAAAGGTTGTAGTCACTTTCCTTTAGCAATAAAGTCGTTTACTTGCTTGCATCACCTTATCATCTAGTTAACGATCCGTATTAGGGTTTGTAGGCACATGAAAAAATTTGAATTGGGCATGTTTGATTTGTTGTGAGACCTCATTAGTGTGCCTAGGAACCCTACAGTGGTATCAGAGACTAGCTAGAGCCTTAGGCGATGCGTAGACGATGTTAGAAACCCGATCGAACCCCGAAACCCTAGATTTCAACCCTCTCTGGACATTTTTTCAAAATTGGGTTTTTTCCAGATTAAAAATTCTTAAAAAATTCAGCAGGAAGTTCTAAGAATTACGGTGCAAAAATGACCAAAAGATACGGCTAAAGTGCGGCGGAACCACGGCAGAAGCTTGGCTTCTGCGGCTGTTCCGCGGCCATATGATGAGATCAGCCTTCAATTTTTGCACAGTAATTTGTTTCTTCAGGTGCTGAGTTTTCTGGGAATTTTTAATTTGCACTCAAGAGTTGAGTTTTCTAGGTTGTATTGGGGGTTCAAGGATTCGATCGGATTGTCAAACTTTATCTGTGTTTTTCCGGATAATTTAGAATATGTTAGAAAGTTCGACCGGATATAAATACCCGCTTTTTCCCCCTGCCGGGAAAATTCCAATTGTTGGATTTTTCCGTAGTTTAATGACGTTCTAAGTAGTGCAAGTAACGCGATGGTTCTTCTAGAAGACAACAAACCTTAACTCGATTATGTGACCGTCTTGAACTGCCCTTTGAACCTTAGGGTTTGGGGCAGTACGGCATGCCACATGTGAGGCGTTGGCTTGACCCTTCTACGGCTGGACCGTTGGTACTGAGGCACGAAGTGAATGTTTTTAAACTTATTTCATGTGTTGAGCTGTTTCGGGAAAACTTGGGTGTTCGAATGTTCGATCGGAAAGTTTAACATTTTCTATTTATCCGGAATGTGATACAATAATTGGAATTCACAAGTAGTTATGAGATAACTGAATGAATGTTATAAATCTAGCGGTTTAGTCTCACTTGATCGGTTGCCACGGAATATTGATGTGATCAAAAGTCCGTCGCAATCACGTAGCGTATGCGGATACTCGCCGGGTAAACTTAATAGACAGCCTCGCCCCATAGCCCCGACCAAGTGACTGTAAGAGAACCCCATCGCCGAAAGCATCCGTTCGGGTGCTCGCGGCAGCGGTGTTCCGCCTTGGTGCACATCGTCGACGGCGTCGGGGGTGCAGCTGCCTACTAAAGTTTGCGACGAGCATTCGATCAGAATGTCGGGAATCCTGTTGAATTGCCCGACTTGATATTGAAAAGAGTTTTCGATAATGAGACTAAAATGCGGGGTTTATAATTGTTAGGCATGCGATGTCTAAAAAGGTTGCGGATTCCAACTGTTATAGTTTTACACTTTCTTTTCTGTGACCGTAAGTGTAGTATGTAGTGGTATTTCCGATTGTCGTTGCTATACGTCGACGACAATTGGTGCATGCATAATTACTTACGTTGATGACATGTGATGTTATGTGTTGCTGGATATGTTATATTGGATCGTTGTGTTCGAATAGCCGGGGTTTTTTATGTGAGATGAATGTTTTTCATTTTCATTCATGTAAAAAACTTGTATGTAATATTCTTTTATTGGGGCACTTCCAGGTTGCGGATGATGTCACCATTTGTATATTATTTACTTTTCCGCACAAGGACAGACCCAAGGAGGGGAGCACAAGTAACCGGGTTCTAGGGTCCAGTGGGAGACCATCTCGAGGAGTCAAGTCCGGGTCTCCTAACCCTAGAATTGGTAGGGTTGCTTGCCACTCTCGTAGGGGTCTAGGGGTGTGGGATTGGCTATTCATCACGACCGTGGAATCCGTGTTTTATACTGGCTCGTATTAAAAACACGGACGTCCTAGTATATCCAATATTTCATATGATATTTTCTGCTGCGTTATCTGTTATGTGATCATGTGATTTGTTCTGATAGATATGGTATATAGTATATGTGATATATTATATAGACGTTGCTTATGTTTTACACCCGCGCTAGCCCTGCCTCGCTCTAGCGTTAGTTACCTAACCTAACGGAGCAGACGGGACATCGAGGCGAATGTGGATGGCATAAGCGTACGTTATATTTATCTGTGATGTTTAGGTGGACTTAAATGATGGGACATTCATTAATGAGATTAATGAAAGAAAATAAACCTAAAAGATGTTGTGGAATCGAATTTCAAAATAAAACCAGGTAGCTACAGTTCTTGCTTTGCATCGCGGTGTTCCTTGTAGAACATCCTGCACCTTATTCGATGAGGAAAGGACCGAGATCCCTTCACCGGGAGTGACTCCTTTAGCACTAACTGGCAGGTGCTACACACTCGGTTTGTCTTTTGATTGCTTATATAGTTTCTGCTTTGCACAGTGATATATATGATATATCCCGCACCTCATTCGACGAGGAAAGCGCCGACGATCCCTTCACCGGGAGTGACCCCTTTAGCAAAACTAGAAAAGCCTAAAAAACACTCCATTTAAAACCATTTGATTCCGCAACGAGATCAAGTTCAAAGCATTAAAGGTTTTCTTAAAAACCATCTGCAACTCTCCGTCATTTTAGGAAGTAGAGTACTTAGTATTCGTGCTACGTTTGTCGACCATAGTCGAGGCGTAGTGTACGGTAGCTAAGTGATGTCGTCCTATACCGCATATGATGCGATTAGTTAGGGCAGTCATGTGGCTTTGTTGACCTTAGCCAAGGGTCATATGGGTGGGTCTAACTAATCACGAAATTACGGGTAGAACTTGAATAGTGCTTTTGATTTGTTGACCTTAGCCAAGGTCATAGGTGCTAGGGGTAAAAACCATTATCGGGAGTTTCAAGTGTTGAAATTTGCAATGAGATTGCATACCTTCTTTGTGATAGTTGGATCCCGATACCCACTGCGAGTAATTGTTTGTTGGAGATAGTGCCCTTAGAGTCAATTATTGGATCACAGGCACGTGATTGCAATGATTGAGGGAGGACCTATCCCGGTACGACAGTCTTACTCAAGATGATAGTATGCTATCTGGTTTGCCTTTATCATCGTGTACTGCTTTAGGTGACCTGACAGGTCGCTATTGCACGTTGATAGAGCCCCTAGGATTCTTGCTTGACTGCCGGCAGTATGAGGGCGATCATATACGTGAGAGCTGGGGTCTACAAGCACATCCTTAAATGGTCCCTAGTCGTGGGAGTTTCGAGACAGGGCATCGATTCTCCAGAGTAGACTAGTGTATACAGTCGAGACCCCGACGAGGGGCGGTGGCCGGTCTCACAAGCCACTGGTGTCAGTTAGTTCACCTAAGATGTATACAGGTGCTCATTGGGTTATGAGTACACCGGACAGGACTCGCCGGGAACATGCTAGTTGGTCTTATACCTGATGTCAGATAGCAGTTCCCAGGTGACATGTGTACAGGTTAGTTCATCGACCTGGGGATAGTCATTTGTCTCGTGTGAGTTCCCACTGTACTTTGATTACTACCCTACCACGGCTCAAAGGAGTCGTGCAAACAGGTTTTAGTTGGGTACAGTCCCGAGCCACATGGAGGCAGTGAGCGGATCTTCGGGGGGTCGTCTCTCCCGGTATTGGGGGTGAGGTCGCGCTGTGTCTAGGAGAGCCATTACACGAAGTCCTTGGCCAAGGCACGAGATTTACTGGTAGGTATTCCAGTAGTATCTCAGGGTGTTCTGGGCTACACTCCGACACGACTTGTACCGCTTTTGGGGGTCTGACTTTTACCCACCCCCTAGGCCCGACATGCGATACTCATAGACGAACGGACCGGACTGTACGGATATTGTCACTGACAGGCTCAGTAGGGTATCAGGATGAGTTCGCTCATCGACCTCCCTTTTAGTCAATAGCTGGTGGCCCGTTACGTATTGGCTTATACCTCTGACGGGCTAGTGGTTAAATCCACAGCCATAGTATTGACGAGTCTTTAGAGTCTACCACACTTTCAGTTACTCAGCTTTCGGGCGAAACGCTGTAGAGGCCGTATGGAGATATGGCAGGGTCCGATCAGATACGTGCGGTATTGCAGGGGTCAGGATCAGACGGTTTGTACTTGTGGCCGTATGGATATATGGCAGGGTTCGATCTGATACGTGCGGTATTGCACGGATCAGGATCGGACGAATTTTACTAGCCGGCTTTGGTTTAAGCCGGATCCTAGTATAGTACAGTGTAGTTTTGTCTCTTTGCATTTGTGTTCAGTGGGAATACAGATGCGGGTGTGTATGCATAGTATCGGGGTTTTCCTGTAATTTATTACGGGACCAGTTTTCTGGAGTTGCCAGTTTGCATTCCGTTCCGGCCGTTTTTCCTTTGTTCTTTCCCGGCCGGACTTTTTGATGGAGAGGGGTTAATTGCAAGTTTGCAATTAATATTTTATGAGGTATGGCCGGCCACTTTTGAAGTTTCTTGAGGAGTGTGGGTTAATTATTAGAAAGGGGACATGCTTCTTGGTTTTTGTGTAAACATATTTTTTTTTGAAGAGGTATGGGCCGGCCACTGTTAGAGTTATATTTGCTTGAGATTCTTTAATTTGTATAGTGGCTGTTGCTTTCTCTTCTTGAATTTCGTGGGCCCCCCCTCTCTCCCCATGCTTGTGCTGGAGTGTAACATGATGGGGTGAGTGATTAATTAATTAAGTAAGGAATGAAAACATAATGAATGTGCTGGAGATTCCTTTTTTTTTGGTAATATTGGATAAATTCATTTAAGGTTTCTGTGGGCTGGGGCTGATGATTCAGAGAGTGAGCTAAAAACCATTGTCAATGGCCGAGCTTATTATACCTGCTCCAATTTTTCCATCTAAGCCTCCATGGATTTTTCTTGTGCACCAATTCCTCCATCATGGCAACTCCTTCACCCCAATAGAGACAATAGCTCACTACACATTCTACAGCAAATCTTGGGCACGTCGACTAGCCAGCTTCGTGCCCGAGTTGCCTCGGCATTGAGGTGGGAGCCCGTAAAAGACGTAGGCGATGTGGTGCCCTTCCGGCGACGAGGTGGAGACCGGACATTCCGCAGGAGATCGGGACGACGACGATGAAGACCGGAGGACTCGGATCAGTCGGTACATCTCTTCCCTTTCTTGTTAGTAGCTTAGACTTGTTAATGGTTACGATCCGGGTGTTTAGTGCGCGGTGGTGCCGGTTTGCAAAGTCCGCAAAATTAAAGTTTTTCACCGCTTCCGCATTCCGGCGTCGGATTGACGGCCGAGGCGCCGCCGTGCACTTACAGTGGTATCAGAGCCTCGCCATTAACTTAGTCTAGCTTCGTTTGATGTGTTTGCATTTCCGATCGATCAAAAAGTTCCAAAACTGCATTTTTGCTTGCATCAGTTTTCTGTCGAAATTTTTTGAAGTCCAAAAATTTTTCAGGTGATTGTAGAATGATGTACAGAGTACCCTAAGACCACTGGAAAATTTTGGTTCCCTGAACCCTCCGTACGACCACGGAACCGCGGCCATAACCCCTTGTTGGCCGCGGTTCCGCCGCGGGTAGTTGGGTTCAGCTCACTAGGTTTTTCCAGAGGGCTTGTGGACTTAAAGTATGGATTTTGGAATATTAAAATTGGGCCAATTATTTCTGTGAGTGCTACAGTATTCCTTTGGGGCCCACTTGTTAATTTTTGATCGATCGAATATTTAAACACATTATTTCACAGTATTTACATTATATCTGCGACCGTGAATGTCACTCGATCGGTAAATCCATTCTAACTGCTATAGCCCGGTTAGACAGATTTGCGAACGTGACTTTCACGTTGATGTTCTGTTTTTATGCTGTGATGTTGCGGATCGGTCGTGGGGGATAGCCTGGATGCAATGCTAGTACAGTTGTGGTTGTATTATGTACATTTGATATTGCGGGGCGAGCGTCCGACATGTGGACTGCCGTCACTGCCTGTTTGTATTATTCTTTTGGGGCACGACCTGGTTGCGGTCGATGTACCCGGTGTATGTATATTTTACTTTCTGTACTAGGATTGCCCCGCGGAGGGGTGCACGGATAGCCGGGTTCTGGAGGGCAACAAGCCCGCATCTCATGGCATTGGGACGGAGGGGGCTTCAGTCTGGAATTGGCGGGCTATTCGCCGCACTCGTAGGGGGTACAGGATTGACCCAGGAGGGGTGCCCAAGTTACCGGATTCCGTGAAGTGCTGGGTGGTCCATTCACGGTGCTGAAGGGGGCTGCCTCGCTTCAGGTTTTGGCGGGTGACTTGCCGCGCCCGTAGGGGTCTAGGATTTTCATTGCACAGGCTATCCACACGACCAGGGGAACATCGGGTTTCAGTAGTGGCTCTGTGAAACCCGTGGATCCCAGATATCTGTATTGTTCTGTGATGCTTTACATTTCTGTGATGTTGCATTTTATTCACGCCTTGAGCGAAATACTATATATTGGTATATATATATTAGTAGATGTTTTATATGCTTTTCATCCACGCTAGTCCAGTCCCCGCTCTGCCGTTAGTTAGCTAACCTAACGGGTGATGACGGGACCCAGTGGCGAATGCGGATGGCATATACGTACGTCAGTATATTTTCGTTCTTTGTGGTGTGATCAATTGATGGGACTGCATTGATTCGGATCAATGCAAGATAAACAAACCTTTTCTGATGTTGTTGGAACACTTTTCAAAAAGCTGTTATTGCAAGGACGTTCACTTTTGTTTTGCATCGTGGTATTCATTTGGAATATCCTGCTCCTCAATCGACGAGGCAAGGGCCGAGATCCCTTCACCGGGAGTGACCCCTTGGACAGAATTTTGTGTCAGGGCATTAACTTCATTATAGCCGATTACTTTTGCTTTGCACAGTGATATTCGGTTATGAATATCCAGCACCCCATTCGACGGGGAAAGAGCCGAGATCCCTTCACCGGGAGTGACCTCTTTAGTAAAGGTTTTCGTCACTATATTTTCTAAAAAGCTATCCGTTCCTTCAACGATATCAAGTTCATTACGTTAAAGGTTTTCGCCAGAAACCATTCGTAGCCCTCCATCATTTCAGTTAAATATTCGGTAGTATTCAAGCTATGTATTTTGACCTCACGCCAAGGCGTAGTGTTTGGTAGTTGCCGGGTATTTATCTGTTGCATAGATAGATGCGTTGGTTTGGGACAGTCGTACTACTATTTTGGCCTACGTCAAGGGTATGTACGGGTGGGTTCAAATTAACCTGGACAATGATGGGTAGAACTTGACATGTGACTTATGATATTTTGACCTCACGCCAAGGTCATAAGAGCATGGGGTAAAAATCTTCGGGAGTTTCAAAAGAACTGAAACTTGCCAGATATGCGCATACCTTCTGGAGTGTGATACCGTGAGCGGATTCCGTCACGTTATCATGCGATGATAGTTGGATCCCGATTCCCACTGATGAGTTAGTTTACTCCTCGGGTCACCCCGACTAATTCTTCTTTCAGGTTTGGAGGAGAATTTGAGGTACAGTGGGAGGTTTCCAGATTAGATAAATTGGTAACCATTCTGATCTTGGTTAGAGTGCACGCTGAGTGTTTCTTATCTCTCTCTCTTTGGCAGCGACCATTGACCCGACCCTAAGACTATGACTCAGTGACCAAGTTGACCGAACCTTCTTAACACTGGCTTTTGGATTGTCAGAGTTGCAGACCTCATTGCCACTCCTACTTTTACCCTTTTCTCCAGGACACCCCGTATTACTACGAACGTCCACTTCCATTGGACAAAACCATCGTATGGTAAGATACGAACTCGAAGGAATTCGAGGATGGTTTCCGGTTCTGGAGAAAACGAATAGGATTATTCAGTTGTCTTTTCTTTTCACCTTCTCTCAGGTTGCGAGTACTCCTTGGTTTAGGAGTAGTACACCTATTACGCAAATTGGATAGTCTTCTTCCAAACCATAGGCTGTTGCCGACCGGTAGGGAATGAAGAAAACCAGTTAGCCTAAACGGTGTACAGAAGGTATTAAGATTAAGACAAAGCAAGGGATTAGTAAGAGGGCAAAGTAAATTGCGACTGCTATTCACGACCGAACCAAGTATTTCTTCGCCAATCCTAAATCACCTTTGTATTTCTCCAGGACACTCCGTATCACTACGAAGATCCACAGTTTATTTGGATACTCCATCGTATGGTTATATACGAACTCGAAAGGAACTTGTTCCAGTTCGGGGATGGATTCTGGTTCAGGAGAAATAGGAATAAGGTTTATTCGGTTGTCTTTTATCTTCACCTTCTTTCGCTTTGCGAGTGCTCCTAGGATTAGGACAGTACACCTTTTATGCTTATTGGATAGTCTTCTTCCAAACCATAGGCTGGTGCCGAACGGAAGGGAAGGAAGAAAACCATTTGGCCTAAAGGGGTGTGCAGACGGTAATGACTAAAGACATATAAAGGGATTTGGACAAATGGCAAAGAGATATACGGTTACAGTTGTGAATCTGGATAATGGAAGAGGCATTACTAAGAATACCGGAATACCCCACCGAAACATTTCAATGTTTCAGTTTCACTGTGTACTGTTAAAAGAAAACTGATTTCCCGATTGGACACTTACTCCAGGGTATGTATTTACCAGGTATGATTCTCACATCTGTATGGTTTTACAGATGATGAGTGGGAGTAAGTTATTGGGAATAGGGTGATCATCCTCATTATATCAGGATTCGTTGTAATCGGTGATATTTGAGGAGATCATCTGGGCTGTTTGCCGGTCGGCAAATATTTGGTTTTGAATATCCGCTGCTGTGCACCAATTTCAAATTGATATATCTGTACGTCTATTTTCATAGAGTGAGATATACCTTTTGATATTATGTTGATGACATTTACCTATATCAGTGGATGGTTAGGTAAGGAGTATTAAACAGCGGTGTAATTCTTCTTAACCATAAGTACAGTTTTCAACCTACGACACACAGTGAAAGAGTTGTTAGACTCAGCGGACTTATACAGAGTATTGTATGTTGTCCAGTGTCTATTAGGACAGAGGGGTTGGTCCTCATACTATATTCTGTTTACTTTTAACTTCTCTAGTTCTTAGACATGTGTTTCGTAGAAACACAGGGTCTGACTTTTGAGGAGTTATAGGTATTTGAATAGAGTAGAGAACCAGGTGTAGCAAGTATCGGGATTCTTCAAAGTGATCGAAGATGTAGATACTTGTGTATGGTATTCAGTTGATAGTAATTACTTCTCTTTTAGGTTACTCATAATTGGAAGCATTCCTCAGTTGAGTAACGCTGATCGGCCTCCTTCCATTTAGTCGACATGCACTGGAGACAGCTGCATGATTTGAATCTGGTTTGACATTCCATTGGCCACTCCGCAGATTTTGGTGGGTAACTTCAGGCACCCTAGAGGTACTCCGGTAGCCTCAAGGACGGTGACAGGGAAGTTCTTGTTTACCCACACTTGCCATTGCTGTTGTTCCAGGCGGCAAGACCCGGCAGGAGGATGAGTATAGCGTCGTTCTAAACCAGCTTTAGAAGTGTATGTCTATATGACTCTGCCAGAGGGTTGTCGTAGTCAGTGGGAGCAGCGGAAGCATTGGTGGACAGGTAGCTTATGTCTATTTATAGACTAAAGCAAATGTAGCGGAGATAGATCATCTATTTCTGATGTAACAGTCATAGTTTTGACTTCATCAGAATAAGGGATGGATCTGTTGAGAAGGTAGTAGCGTGTGATGTCATGGTATTTAGATGACATACACAAAGCAGGAAGTGATATTCCTATACTACGATCGGTTATACTTTGGTCATCACACAGTGGTTTCTCCACATGGGACTTGGACATTATATCATACATACTGGTTACTAGATCTATGGTTTTAGATCTAGATTTGGGTGGTTTCCCAATCAGGGTACTTAGACAGCATTCTAAGAGTATTTAGAATGGACGACTCCTGGCACGGTAGTGTACCTGCAGGTGATGGAGTCACCCTCTCTAAAATTGTCTTACAAACTAAAGGGGAGAGGGATATGCATGATTAGCAGATCACTTGCTTAGGCAATTGAGTCAATCATGAGATGTCAAGTACCACACCAGATGTTGTTCTTGCACTAGATGCAATAAGTTGATATTGATCTAATCCTGGAGAAACAGTCGGAAGCAGTTTTAGAACATAAGTGAATGTTCTAGGGATATGATAACGGCTGCCTCCTTTATGAAACGGTTATCACTCCAGGCTTCCAAGGTGACATGGACGACAAGGAGGTTGTCAGAGTTATAGTTTTCCTTCTGACGAGGGGCAGTATTTTGGACAGGTGGTCCAAGGGAATACTGAGGGTGGCATGGCGCAGGATACTGATTAAGTTCAGTTGACGATACAGTCTAAGAAGTTTGGATTTGGAGTTCATTTATGAGCTAGGTCCCATCAGATATCCAGACATTCTAAGACAGGTATTGCTCATTTCGGGAGATGGCTTTCTCCGCGAACATGAGATATGGAGAGACATAGAAAGAAACATCAAAGCGGATCCACTCACTAAGGCTATTCCTCGAACGCAATAGTTTCGCAAACGAGCTTTGTGAGACTGACTAGTAGAGGAGTTGGGTGTTCGGTATCACACGGGCTGTGAGTATGCGACATCGCAATAATTAGCCTTGAGTGCAAGTGGGAGATTGTTGGAGATAGTGCCCTTAGAGTCAATTATTGGATCACAGGCACGTGATTGCAATGATTGAGGGAGGACCTATCCCGGTACGACAGTCTTACTCAAGATGATAGTATGCTATCTGGTTTGCCTTTATCATCGTGTACTGCTTTAGGTGACCTGACAGGTCGCTATTGCACGTTGATAGAGCCCCTAGGATTCTTGCTTGACTGCCGGCAGTATGAGGGCGATCATATACGTGAGAGCTGGGGTCTACAAGCACATCCTTAAATGGTCCCTAGTCGTGGGAGTTTCGAGACAGGGCATCGATTCTCCAGAGTAGACTAGTGTATACAGTCGAGACCCCGACGAGGGGCGGTGGCCGGTCTCACAGGCCACTGGTGTCAGTTAGTTCACCTAAGATGTATACAGGTGCTCATTGGGTTATGAGTACACCGGACAGGACTCGCCGGGAACATGCTAGTTGGTCTTATACCTGATGTCAGATAGCAGTTCCCAGGTGACATGTGTACAGGTTAGTTCATCGACCTGGGGATCGTCATTTGTCTCGTGTGAGTTCCCACTGTACTTTGATTACTACCCTACCACTGCTCAAAGGAGTCGTGCAAACAGGTTTTAGTTGGGTACAGTCCCGAGCCACATGGAGGCAGTGAGCGGATCTTTGGGGGGTCGTCTCTCCCGGTATTGGGGGTGAGGTCGCGCTGTGTCTAGGAGAGCCATTACACGAAGTCCTTGGCCAAGGCACGAGATTTACTGGTAGGTATTCCAGTAGTATCTCAGGGTGTTCTGGGCTACACTCCGACATGACTTGTACCGCTTTTGGGGGTCTGACTTTTACCCACCCCCTAGGCCCGACATGCGATACTCATAGACGAACGGACCGGACTGTACGGATATTGTCACTGACAGGCTCAGTAGGGTATCAGGATGAGTTCGCTCATCGACGTCCCTTTTAGTCAATAGCTGGTGGCCCGTTACGTATTGGCTTATACCTCTGACGGGCTAGTGGTTAAATCCACAGCCATAGTATTGACGAGTCTTTAGAGTCTACCACACTTTCAGTTACTCAGCTTTCGGGCGAAACGCTGTAGAGGCCGTATGGAGATATGGCAGGGTCCGATCAGATACGTGCGGTATTGCACGGGTCAGGATCAGACGGTTTGTACTTGTGGCCGTATGGATATATGGCAGGGTTCGATCTGATACGTGCGGTATTGCACGGATCAGGATCGGACGAATTTTACTAGCCGGCTTTGGTTTAAGCCGGATCCTAGTATAGTACAGTATAGTTTTGTCTCTTTGCATTTGTGTTCAGTGGGAATACAGATGCGGGTGTGTATGCACAGTATCGGGGTTTTCCTGTAATTTATTACGGGACCAGTTTTCTGGAGTTGCCAGTTTGCATTCCGTTCCGGCCGGTTTTCCTTTGTTCTTTCCCGGCCGGACTTTTTGATGGAGAGGGGTTAATTGCAAGTTTGCAATTAATATTTTATGAGGTATGGCCGGCCACTTTTGAAGATTCTTGAGGAGTGTGGGTTAATTATTAGAAAGGGGACATGCTTCTTGGTTTTTATGTAAACATATTTTTTTTTGAAGAGGTATGGGCCGGCCACTGTTGGAGTTATATTTGCTTGAGATTCTTTAATTTGTATAGTGGCTGTTGCTTTCTCTTCTTGAATTTCGTGGCCCCCCCCCCCCCCCCGCTCTCTCCCCATGCTTGTGCTGGAGTGTAACATGATAGGGTGAGTGATTAATTAATTAAGTAAGGAATGATAACATAATGAATGTGCTGGAGATTCCATTTTTTTGGTAATATTGGATAAATTCATTTAAGGTTTCTGTGGGCTGGGGCTGATGATTCAGAGAGTGAGCTAAAAACCATTGTCAATGGCCGAGCTTATTATACCTGCTCCAATTTTTCCATCTAAGCCTCCATGGATTTTTCTTATGCACCAATTCCTCCATCATGGCAACTCCTTCACCCCAATAGAGACAATAGCTCACTACACATTCTACAGCAAATCTTGGGCATGTCGACTAGCCAGCTTCGTGCCCGAGTTGCCTCGGCATTGAGGTGGGAACCCGTAAAAGACGTAGGCGATGTGGTGCCCTTCCGGCGACGAGGTGGAGACCGGACATTCCGCAGGAGATCGGGACGACGACGATGAAGACCGGAGGACTCGGATCAGTCGGTACATCTCTTCCCTTTCTTGTTAGTAGCTTAGACTTGTTAATGGTTACGATCCGGGTGTTTAGTGCGCGGTGGTGCCGGTTTGCAAAGTCCGCAAAATTAAAGTTTTTCACCGCTTCCGCATTCCGGCGTCGGATTGACGGCCGGGGCGCCGCCGTGCACTTACATTGTTACTCCTGGGAGAGTTTTGCACTTTACAATTAGCCGATCAAGTAGGTGTCTAGAAAGGTGTCAACGGGGTTACGCCTCTCGGAAAACGAGGTTTACTGTAATTAGGTCCGTGCAAAAGCACGGGGAACCTCCCTCAAAGTACCGACACTGGCCTGGCTGAAAGATTGGCGAACTTGTAGAGTGTAATTAATCCCGGCTAGTCTTTCCTTTTAGGGTTTGAAGGAAGATTTGATAAAAACAGTGGGAGCTATCCTGATTAGATAAAATAAATAACCAATCTAATCTTGCAAGGGCGCACGCAGAGTGTTTTCTTCTCTCTCTCTCCAGGTAGCGACCATATCACGCCTTAATCAAGATAATAATATGGATGTATTGACCGAACCCGCTTGTTATACTGAGCTGGGGAACGTTGGTCCCGCTCCAACTTATAATTGTTATAAGACGGAGCAGGAAATAGGGGAATACCAGAATTCCTATGCCGCCCAAACGAAGAAAGTGCATATGATGCATCTCCTTCGGGTGTGTTCATTACAAAGAACTATTTCTCAGTATCCTCTGCATCCTGGGTATTTGATACCGGATCAGGATCCCAGATATATAATCTATTACATAGGGCTACAGAAAAGGTAGAAAACTGAGAACGGGTGGTAAGTTTCATGAGACAGAAAACGGGGCAAATGTTGCAGCCAAGTCTGTTGGTCACTGTCACCCTGTATTACCAAAATACATTGATTATGAACGAATGTTATTAGATACCGAACCTGATATACAAAATCATATCAGTCTCTTTATTAGTAAAGAAATGATAAAATTTTGTATTGTTGGATAATGTTTTGAACATTTCCTATATCAAAAGTTGATCGGTTCAGGCACGTTATCTAAAAGCATTGATGTTCTAAATCAAACTACAGTTCCTAGTATGCAGAACACACACAAGAGGAAGAATTCAGAAATGAACGAATCCTTCTTGAGGCATTGTAGACTAGGTCATATCAATGCGACCCGACTGGCTGAAGTTACATTTTAGATGCATATTTAAATTAGTTTGAATTTACATCTTATGAAACTTGCCAGTCATGTCACAAAGATAAAATGACCATAGCTCTGTTTATTGGAAACAGAGAAAGAGTTAGTGAACTCTTGGGACTGATACATGATGATGTATGTAAGGTCTCTTGTCTGTTGGAGATAGTGCCCTCAGAGTCAATTATTGGATCACAGGCACGTGATTGCAATGATTGAGGGAGGATCTGTCCCGGTATGACAGTCTTACTCGAGATGATAGTATGCTATCTGGTTTATCTTTATCATCGTGTACTGCTTTAGATGACCTTACGAGTCGCTATTACACGTTGATAGAGCCCCTAGGATTCTTGCTTGACTACCAGCAGTATGAGGGCGATCATATACGTGGGAGCTGGGGTCTATAAGCACATCCTTAAAAGGTCCCTAGTCGTGAGAGTTTCGAGACAGGGCATCGATTCTCCAGAGTAGACTAGTGTATACAGTCGAGACCCCGACGAAGGGCGGTGGCCGGTCTCACAAGCCACTGGTGTCAGTTGGTTCACCTAAGATGTATACAGGTGCTTATTGGGTTATGAGTACACCGGACAGGACTCGCTGGGAACCTGCTAGTTGGGATTATACCAGACGTCAGATAGCAGTTCCCTGGTGACATGTGTACAGGTTAGTTCATCGACCTGAGATCGTCATTTGTCTTGTGTGAGTTCCCACTGTGCTTTGATTACTACCCTACCACGGCTCAAAGGAGTCGTGCAAACAGGTTTTAGTTGGGTACAATCCCGAGCCACATGGAGGCAGTGAGCGGATCTGCAGGGGTTCGTCTCTCCCGGTATTGGGGGTGAGGTCGCGCTGTGTCTAGGAGAGCCAGAACATGGAAAGTCCTTGGCCAAGGCAGGAGATTTGCTGGTAGGTATTCCAGTAGTATCTCATGGTGTTCTGGGCTACACTCCGACACGACTTGTACCGCTTTTGGGGGTCTGACTTTTACCAACCCCCTAGGCCCGCTATGCGATGCTCATAGACGAACGGACCAGACTGTACGGATATTGTCACTGACAGGCTCAGTAGGGTGTCAGGATGAGTTCGCTCATCGACGTCCCTTCTGGTCAATAGCTGGTGGCCCGTTATGTATTGGCTGATACCTCTGACGTGCTAGTGGTTAAATCCACAGCCAGTGTATTGACGAGTCTTTAGAGTCCACCACACACAGTTACTCAAGTTTCGGGCGAAACATTGTAGAGGCCGTATGGAGATATGGCAAGGTTCGATCAGATACGTGCGGTATTGCACGGATCGTGATCGGACGGTTTTTACTAGCCGGCTTTGGCTTAAGCCGGATCCTAGTATTAGATAGTGTAGATTTTGTCACTTTGCATTTGTGTTCAGTGGGAATACAAATGCGGGCATGTATTTGCAGTAGCGGGGTTTTCCTGTAATTTATTACAGGATCAGTTTTCTGAAGTTTCCAGTTTGCATTCCGTTCCGGCCGGTTTTCTTTTATTCCTTCGCGGCCGAACTTTCCGTTGGAGGGTGTTATTTGCAGTTTGCAAATAACATTTTGTGGGGGGGTTTCTTGCACATTTGTGGTTCAACCATCATGAGATTCTTTTCTTGTCTTTTCCATTGCTTTTTTCATGATGGTTGATGAAAGGATATGAGCTTGAGATTGATGTGAGCCTTTTTCATATATGATTTCTTTTTCACATTATCATGCTTTGAGAGATATACTTGGAGATGTTTTTTTCTCTCTCCAATCTTCTTCTTGAGGAGAGAGGGCCGGCCACTTTGGTAGGAAGGGGAGGATTCATTTTCTGGTGAACAAAAATGTTCATCTCATTCATGCATCAAAGTTCATAGCTCCTTTTTCCAAGCCTCTCCAAAAAGCTTCATTCTTTCCTCCACATCATCCATGGCAACTTCTTGACCCCAAAGAGACAAGTTTCTACACTACATCTATAGCACTCCTTGGACGCGTCGGCTAGCCAACTTCGCGCCCGAGTTGCCTCGGTCCAGAGGTGGGAGCCCGTAAAAGACTTTGGCGATGTGGTGCCCGTTTCGACGAGGAGGTGACGGACGAAGTATCCGCGGGAGATCGGAGTGGAGACGAAGACCGAAGGACACGGATCGCTTGGTATACTTCTCTACCCATATTTTACTTTGCTAGTTGCTAGGTTAATGGCCTGATCCGGGTGAAAAGTGCGCGGTGGTGCCGGTTTGCTAGTTTGCAAAATTTTTGTTTCCGCGTTTCCGGCGTCGGATCGACGGCCGGGGCGCCCCCGCGGACTTACACTGGTATCAGAGACACGCCATTAACCATGCCTAGCTTGCTCTAGTATGTTTAAAACCCGATCGAACAAAAATCGCAAAAAGCGTATTTCTAGTGCATGTGTTCTCTGTTGAAATTTTTCCAGCTCCAAAATTTTTTCAGGTCATTGCAAAAAGACATGCAAGAAATTCTAAGAATTCTAGGAAAATACGATTCACTGATTCCTTACTATGACCGCGGAAACGCGGCCAAACCCCGGTTTGGCCGCGGTTCCGCGGTGGGTAAGTGGAATCGTTGAACCAAATTTTTCCAGTGGGCTTTTGAATAGGAAATAGGGGTTTTGGGATATTATTTTTGGGCCCAGATTTTCTGTAAGTGCTACAGTACTGCTTGGGGCCCACTTGATAGAATTTGTTCGATCGGATATTTTAAATATGCCAGTTCACAGTATTTACATTATATCTGCGACCGTGAATGTCACTTGATTGGTAAATCCCGTCTAACTGCTATAGCCCGGTTAGACGGATTTGCTAACGTGACATTCACGTTGATGTTCTGTGTGTTGCTGTGATGTTGCGGATCGGTTGTGGGGGATAGCCTGGATGCAATATTAGTACAGTTTTGTTTTATATGTACATTTGATATTACGGGGCGAGCGTCCGACATGTGGACTTCCGTCACTGCCTGTTTGTATTATTCTTTTGGGGCACGACCAGGTTGCAGTCGATGTTCCCGTTGTATGTATATTTTACTTTCTGTACTAGGATTACCCCGCGGAGGGGTGCACGGATAGCCGGGTTCTAGAGGGCAACAAGCCCACATCTCATGGCGTTGAGACGGAGGGGGTTTTACTCTAGAATTGGCGGGCTATTCGCCGCACTCGTAGGGGGTATAGGGTTGACCCAAGAGGGGTGCCCAAGTTACCGGATTCCGTGAAGTGCTGGGTGGTCCATTCACGTTGCTGAAGGAGGCTGCCTCGCTTCAGGTTTTGGCGGGTAACTTGCTGCGCCCGTAGGGGTCTAGGATTTTTATTGCACATGCTATCCACACGACCAGGAGAACGTCGGGTTTCAGCAGCGGCTCTGTGAAACCCGGGGATCCCAGATATCTGTATTATTCTGTGATGCTGTACATTTCTGTGATGTTTCATTTTATCACGCCTTGAGCGAAAATTATATATTATATATATACTAGTAGATGTTGTATATGTTTTGCATCCGCGCTAGTCCAATCCCCGCTCTGTCGTTAGTTAGCTAACCTAACGGGTGATGACGGGACCCAGTGGCGAATGTGGATGGCATATACGTACTTCATTATTTTCGTTCTTTGTGGTCTGATCTATTGATGGGACTGCGTTGATTTGGATCAATGCATGTTAAAAACAAACCTAATCTGATGATGTTGGAACTTTTTCAAAAAGCTATTATTGCAAGGACGTTCACTTTTGTTTTGCATCGTGGTATTCAGTTGGAATATCCTGCTCCTCAGTCGACGAGGCAAGGGCCGAGATCCCTTCACCGGGAGTGACCCCTTGGACAGAAGTTTGCGTCAGGGCAATAACTTCACTATAGCCGATTACTTTTTCTTTGCATCGTGGTATTCAGTTGGAATATCCTGCACCTCATTCTACAGGGAAAGAGCCGAGATCCCTTCACCGGGAGTGACCTCTTTAGCAAAGGTTTTCGTCACTATTTTTTTAAAAGCTATCCGTTCCTTCAACGATATCAAGTTTATTACGTTAAAGGTTTTCGCCAGAAACCATTCGTAGCCCTCCATCATTTCGGTTAAATATTCGGTAGTATTCAAGCTATATATTTTGACCTCACGCCAAGGTATAGTGATTGGTAGCTGCCAGATATTTAGCTGTTGCATAGATAGATGCGTTGGTTTGGGACAGTCGTACTACTATTTTGTCCTACGTCAAGGGTATGTACGGGTGGGTTCAAATTAACCTGGACAATGATGGGTAGAACTTGACATGTGACTTATGATATTTTGACCTCACGCCAAGGTCATAAGAGCATGGGGCAAAAATCCACATCGGGAGTTTCAAAAGAACTGAAACTTGCCAGATATGCGCATACCTTCTGGAGTGTGATAACGTGAGCGGATTCCGTCACGTTATCCTGCGATGAGGGTTGGATCCCGATTCCCACTGATGAGTTGGTTTACTCCTCGGGTGATCCCGGCTAATTCTTCTTTCAGGTTTGGGGAAGAATTTGATTTTACAGTGGGAGGTTTACAGATTAGATAAAGTGATAACCATTCTGATCTAGGTTAGAGTGCACGCTGAGTGTTTTCTTTTCTCTCTCTCTTTGGCAGAGACCATTGACCCGACCCTAGACTATGACTCAGTGACCAAGTTGACCGAACCTTCTTAACACCGGCTTTTGGATTGTCAGAGTTGCAAACCTCATTGCCACTCCTACTTTTACCCTTTTCTCCAGGACACCCCATATTACTACGAACGTCCACTTCCATTGGACAAAACCATCGTATGGTTATATACGAACTCGAAGGAATTCGAGGATGGTTTCCGGTTCTGAAGAAAACGAATAGGACTATTCAGTTGTCTTTTCCTTTTACCTTCTCTCTCAGATTGCGAGTACTCTTTGGCTTAGGAGATAGTACACCTATTACGTAAATTGGATAGTCTTTTTCCAAACCTTAGGCTGGTGCTGAACGGTAGGGAATGAAGAAAACCAATTAGCATAACGATGGTGTGCAGAAGATATTAAGTTAAGACAAAGCAAGGGATTAGTAAGAGGGCAAAGTAATTGCGACTGCTATTCATGACCAAACCAAGTATTTCTTCGCCAATCCTAAATCACCTTTGTATTTCTCCAGGACACTCCGCATCACTGCGAAGATCCCAGTTTATTGGATAATCCATCGTATGGTTATATACGAACTCGAAAGTAACTTGTTCCAGTTCGGGGATGGATCCTGGTTCAGGAGAAATAGGAACAAGGTTCATTCAGGTGTCTTTTATCCTCACCTTCTCTTGCATTGCGAGTGCTCCTAGGATTAGGACAGTACACCCATTATGCTTATTGGATAGTCTTCTTCCAAACCATAGGCTGGTGCCGAACGGTAGGGAAGGAAGAAAACCATTTGGCCTAAAAGGGTGTACAAAAGGTAATGACTAAAGACATAAAAAGGGATTTGGAGAAGTGGCAAAGAATTATACGGTTATACTTGTGAATCTGGATAATGGAAGATGCATTACTAGGAATACCAGGATACCCCATCGAAACATTTCAATGTTTCAGTTTCACTGTATACTGTTAAAAGAAAACTGATTTTCCAATTAGACACTTGCTCCAGGGTATGTATTTACCAGGTATGATTCTCACATCTGTATGGTTTTACAGATGATGAGTGGGAGTAAGTTATTGGGAATTAGGTGACCATCCTCATTATATCGGGATTCGTTGTAATTGGTGATATTTGAGGAAGCCACCTGGGTTGTTTGCCGGTCGGCAAATATTTGGTTTTGAATATCCGTTCTTGTGCACCAATTTCAAATTGATATATCTGTACGTCTATTTTAATAGAGTGAGATATAACCTTTTGAGATTATGTCCATGACATTTGCCTATATCAGTGGATGGTTAGGTAAGGAGCATTAAACGACGGTGTAATTCTTCATAACCATAGTACAGTTTTCAACCTACGACACACAGTGAATGAGTCACTAGACTCAAGGGACTTGTACAGAGTATTGTATATAGTCCAGTGTCCTTTAAGACAGAGGGGTTGGTCCTCGTAATATATTCTGTTTACTTATGACTTCTCTAGTTCTTAGACATGTGTTTCATAGAAACACAGGGTCTAAGTTTTGAGGAGTTACAGGTATAAGAGTAAATTAGAGAACCAGGTATTGCAAGTATCGGGATTCTTCAAGGTGATCGAAGATGTAGATACTTGTGAATGGTATTCAGTTGATAGTAATGATTAAGAGAACTTGCTTCTCTTTCAGGTTACTCATAATTGGAAGTATTCCTAAGTTGAGTAACGCTGATCGGCCTCCTTCCATTTAGTTAACATGCACTGGAAACAGCTGCATGATTTGAATCTGGTTCAATTAAATCAGTGCCTCTGTTTCTATATTGGATATAGAACAGTTCATATCTTAACGATGTTAAGGTACGGGGAGTTGTCCGGCTTATGCTTAAAACCAGACTCCGGATAACTCAAGGCACGTTTCTGTAATGGCTGTTTGTGGGTTGACCCGGGCTATGACGAGGGTTGACTTTCTACCATCTGGAAGATCAATAGTGATATTGTTCTTAACTCGCCACAGTTTTAATTAAAAATGGATTTTTCCAGAAAACAGTAGTGGGAGTATGGTAGAACTGGAAGTGATTCCAGAACCGCAAATGATTACTGAAGATTTGATAAGAACCTAAAGATTCAATCTCGTTTGACATTCCATTGGCCACTCCGCAGGTAAAGTGGGTAACCTCAGGCACCCGAGAGGTACTTCGGTATGCTCAAGGACGGTGGCAGGGAGGTTCTTGTTTACCCAGACTTGCCATTATTGTTGTTCCAGACTATGAGACCCGGCAGGAGGATGAGTATAGCGTCGTTCTGAACTAGCTTTAGAAGTGTACGTCTATATGACTCTGCCAGAGGGTTGTCATAGCCAGTGGAAGCAGCAGAAGCATTGGTGGACATCAGGCTTATGTCTATTTATAGACTAAAGCAGATATAGCGGAGATAGATCATCTATTTCTGATGTGACAGTCATAGGTTTGACTGCATCAGAATAGGGGATGGATCTGTTAAGAAGGTAGTAGGGTGTGATGTCCTGGTATTTGGATGACATACACAGAGTAGGGAGTGATATTCCTATACTACGATCGGTTATACTTTGGTCGTCACACAGTAGTTTCTCCACATAGGAATTGGATCTTATATCAGACATTCTGGTTACTAGATCTATGGTTTTGGATCTAGATTTGGGTGGTTTCCCAATCTGGGTACTTTGACAGCATTCTAAGAGTATTTAGAATGGACGACTCCTGGCACGGTAGTATACCTGCAGGTGATGGAGTCACCCTCTCTAAAGATGTCTTGCAGACTAAAAGGGAGAGGGATACGCATGATTGACAGATCACTTGCTTAGGCAATTGAGTCAATCATGAGATGTCAAGTACCACACCAGATGTTGTTCTTGCAGTAGGTGCAATAAGTTGATATTGATCCAATCCTGGAGAAACAATCGGAAGCAGTTTTAGAACATAAGTTGATGTTCTAGGGAATTGATAACGGCAGCCTCCTTTAGGAGACGGTTATCATTCCAGGCTTCCAAGGTGACCTGGATGGCAGAGTGGCTGTCAGAGTTATAGTTTTCCCTCTGACGAGGGGCAGTATTTTGGACAGGTGGTCCAGGTGGATACTGAGGGAAGGCATGGCGCAGGATACTGATTAAGTTCAGTTGACGATACAGTCTAAGAAGTTTGGATTTGGAGTTCACTTATGAGCTAGGTCCCATCAGACATCCAGACATTCTAGGACAGGTATTGCTCATTTCAGGAGATGGCTTTCTCCGCGAACTTGAGATAAAGAGAGACATAGAAAGAAACACCAGAGCGGATCCACTAACTGAGGCTATTCCTCGAACGCAATAGTTTCGCAAACGAGCTTTGTGAGACTGACTAGTAGAGGAGTTGGGTGTTCGGTATCACACGGGCTGTGAGTATACGACATCGCAATAATTAGCCTTGAGTGCAAGTGGGAGATTGTTGGAGATAGTGCCCTCAGAGTCAATTATTGGATCACAGGTACGTGATTGCAATGATTGAGGGAGGACCTGTCCCGGTAGGACAGTCTTACTCGAGATGATAATATGCTATCTGGTTTATCTTTATCATCGTGTACTGCTTTAGGTGACCTTACGAGTCGCTATTACACGTTGATAGAGCCCCTAGGATTCTTGCTTAACTACCAGCAGTATGAGGGCGATCATATACGTGGTAGCTGGGGTCTATAAGCACATCCTTAAAAGGTCCCTGGTCGTGGGAGTTTCGAGACAGGGCATCGATTCTCCAGAGTAGACTAGTGTATACAGTCGAGACCCCGACGAGGGGCGGTGGCCGGTCTCACATGTGTACAGGTTAGTTCATCGACCTGAGATCGTCATTTGTCTCGTGTGAGTTCCCACTGTGCTTTGATTACTACCCTACGACGGCTCAAAGGAGTCATGCAAACAGGTTTTAGTTGGGTACAGTCCCGAGCCATATGGAGGCAGTGAGCGGATCTGCAGGGGTTCGTCTCTCCCGGTATTGGGGGTGAGGTCGCACTGTGTCTAGGAGAGCCAGAACATGGAAAGTCCTTGGCCAAGGCAGGAGATTTGCTGGTAGGTATTCCAGTAGTATCTCAGGGTGTTCTGGGCTACACTGCGACACGACTTGTACCGCTTTTGGGGGTCTGACTTTTACCAACCCCCTAGGCCCGCCATGCGATGGTCATAGACGAACGGACGAGACTGTACGGATATTGTCACTGACAGGCTCAGTAGGGTGTCAGGATGAGTTCGCTCATCGACGTCCCTTTTGGTCAATAGCTGGTGGCCCGTTATGTATTGGCTGATACCTCTGACGTGCTAGTGGTTAAATCCACAGCCAGTGTATTGACGAGTCTTTAGAGTCCACCACACACAGTTACTCAAGTTTCGGGAGAAACGCTGTAGAGGCCGTATGGAGATATGGCAAGGTTCGATCAGATACGTGCGGTATTGCACGGATCATGATCGGACGGTTTTTACTAGCCGGCTTTGGCTTAAGCCGGATCCTAGTATTAGATAGTGTAGATTTTGTCACTTTGCATTTGTGTTCAGTGGGAATACAAATGCGGGCATGTATTTGCAGTAGCCTGGTTTTCCTGTAATTTATTACAGGATCAGTTTTCTGAAGTTGCCAGTTTGCATTCCGTTCCAGCCGGTTTTCATTTATTCCTTCGCGGCCGGACTTTCCGTTGGAGGGTGTTATTTGCAGTTTGCAAATAACATTTTGTGGGGGGGGGGTTTCTCGCACATTTGTGGTTCAACCATCATGAGATTCTTTTCTTGTCTTTTCCATTGCTTTTTTCATGATGGTTGATGAAAGGATATGAGCTTGAGATTGATGTGAGCCTTTTTCATATATGATTTCTTTTTCACATTATCATGCTTTGAGAGATACTTGGAGATGTCTTTTTCTCTCTCCAATCTTCTTCTTGAGGAGAGAGGGCCGACCACTTTGGTAGGAAGGGGAGGATTCATTTTGTGGTGAAGAAAAATGTTCATCTCATTCATGCATCAAAGTTCATAGCTCCTTTTTCCAAGCCTCTCCAAAAAGCTTCATTCTTTCCTCCACATCATCCATGGCAACTTCTTGACCCCAAAGAGACAAGTTTCTACACTACATCTATAGCACTCCTTGGACGCGTCGGCTGGCCAACTTCGCGCCCGAGTTGCCTCGGTCCAGAGGTGGGAGCCCGTAAAAGACTTTGGCAATGTGGTGCCCGTTTCGACGAGGAGGTGACGGACGAAGTATCCGCGGGAGATCGGAGTGGAGACGAAGACCGAAGGATACATATCGCTTGGTATACTTCTCTACCCGTATTTTACTTTGCTAGTTGCTAGGTTAATGGCCCGATCCGGGTGAAAAGTGCGCGGTGGTGCCGGTTTGGTAGTTTGCAAAATTTTTGTTTCCGCGTTTTCGGCGTCGGATCGACGGCCGGGGCGCCCCCGCGGACTTACACTGTCTACACTTGCCAGGACCGGTTCTTTGTACTTCATTACATTCTTTGATAGTCTCTCAAGATTCAGCCATATGTTCCTTTTGAAACATAGGTCCGAACCTTTTGAGATATTCACATAATATAAGTTAGAAGTAGAGAACCAAAATACGGGTATAAGTATTATGTCCTATGATAAGATCAGGGAGGAGAATACTTGTGCTTAGAATTCCTGGACTATTCTAAAGGAGAATGAGATTCTCTCCCAGCATTACTCCTCCGTATACACCATAGCACGATGGTATATCGGGGCGGAGCAATTGCACCCTATTCGATATGGTGCGCTCTATGATGAGTACTACTGAGTTACCTGTTTCCTTTTGGGAGTTATGCATTTGAGAAGCTGCATACTTATTGAAATTAGGTTCGAATCAGATCACAGCCTACCACTCCATATGAGATATGGTATGGGAAGAGCCCATGTCTTAAGCTAGTTAAGATTTGGGGTTGACCGACCTATGTCTAAAAGCAAAATACAGACAAGCTCGAGGCAAGGTCTGTAATGTAGAACTGGAAAGGTTCCATCTACACAAACTACAGCAGATGATTTGATAAAACCAAATGATTCAATAGTTACCAACGGACCTCAGCCTCTTCGCCGATCTAGTAGGGTTTCTCACCCACCTGAGAGATACTTCGGTTTCTCTATGACTGTGGGAGCGAGGAATGCATCATGAGATGATGACCCAACTAGTTTCGAGCAGGTCATCGAGAGTAGGGACTCTGTAAGAATGGCTGGATGCTTAGCGATCTGAGATGGAATCCATATACACCAACAAAGTATGGACTTTGGTTGCGATATCTGAAGGGTTAAATCCCCATCAGGAGCAAGTATATCTTGAGAAGATTACTTGGTGTAGATGGAAAAGTTGTGACTTTCAAAGCTAGACTTGTTAAAGGTTTTCGTCATCAACCAAGTGTGGATAATGATGAAATCTTTTCCAGGGACTATGCTTAAGTCCATCTAGATCCTACTTACCGTTGCCACATACCATGACTATGATATCTGGTGGTTGGATGCCATGACTGCTTTTCTAAAAATGATAATTTAGAAGAGAACGTCTATAAGTACACAGCCAGAGGGCTTCGTAAACAGTGGGAGCAGCGGAAACATGTGCAAGTTGCTTTACAGGATAAAGCAGGCATCACGGAGTTGGAACATCTGTTTTGATGTGGTAGTCAAAGAGTTTGACTTCATCAAAATGGTACTCTTTGACTTCATCAAAATGGTAGAAGAACCTTGTATATACAAAAAGGTAGTAGAGAGTAAGGTGGTCATCCTCGTATTGTACGTGGACAACATACCCTTGATAAGAAAAGAGTTTCCTATGCTACGCACGGTCAATCTCCGCTTATCACATGGATTCTCCATATAGGATAAAGTTGATACCTCCAAAATCCTGTGATTTGGGTCTATGAGATAGATCTAAATGGATGTTAGGATTCTCACTGGTTGTAGTAAGATAATATCAGTTGATCCTAGGGAGAATCACTGGAAAGGTTCCAGGGTGATAAGGACGACTGAATGTCAGTCGCAGGCATTGTCTTTACCCTCAGTGGAGGGACGGTATGTTGGAAGAGTTCCAAGCTAGATACCGTGGCAAACTAGAAGATAAAGGCTGGTAACATCGCTATTAAAGATGCTACCAAAGAGGCAGTTTGGGTGTATATTGGTTCATAAGATGAACTAGGTTCCTACCATTATACGACAATGGAAGTGTGGCTTTGGCCCAGGAACCCTGGTCCCATCAGTGACCCAGACATATTCTGAGGCAGCATCACCTGATCATAGAGATAGATGATCTCCGGGGTGATCGAGGTTAGGAGAGTAGACTAAGAGGACAACACGGCGGATCCACTCACAAAGGCTTTTTTCCTAAAGAGAGACTTTTATGGGATGGTTGAGTATTAGATACTGCAACCACTGCTACAGATGGCCCTAGTGCAAGTGGGAGATTGTTAGTTATATGTATGCCCTAGAGGCCATTACTGTACATTGGATGTATATTGTAGTGGATGCTGGGACATATGTAGGTAGGACTTTCTTGCTCGACATGATAGTACGCTATCTGGTTGCTCTTTATCTTAACATGTATACTTTCTGTCTCTCTATTACATGTTGATAAAGCCCTTAGGATGTGTACTCGACTTCCAGGACTGTGATGCAGATCATACTAGTAGGGCCTGGGTAGTCCATGAGTACATCCTTCAATGTTCCTAGTCGTTGGAATATCGAGACGGGGCATCGATATTCCAGAGTAAACTAGCGTATATCTTCTCGACCCATGTGATGGGCGATGGATGATCCCATATCCATTGGTATTTGACATCAGAGATGGTATGAGGGTGCTCAGTGGAGACTGGGTACACTGAACGGACTCGCCGAGAACTCCCAGATGGTATTATACCTCACGTCAGATGGCAGTTCTCTGGTGACACTGGTACAGCTTAGTCTGTTGACCCGAGATCGTCATAGAGACTTGTGTGTCTCCCACTGTGCTTTGATTTCCACCCTACCACGGCTCTACTGAGGCGTGCAAACAGGTGGTTTTTGGGTACAGTCCCGATTCACATGGAGGCAATGAGCGATAGGAGGGGATTCGTCTCTCCCGGTATTGGGGGTTGATGTTGCGCTATGCTCGACAGGCCATAACTGGAAATCCCTGGCCAGGGTTGCAGTGATCTACTGGTAAGTGTTATCAGTAGTTTCACACATGTTATGGACCTCACATCAGCATGACTTATCAAGCTATTGGGGTCTGACGTTTACCACCCCTAGGCGAGATATGCGACATATCAGACGAACAGATCGGACTGTACGGTAAGTGTTACTGGTTGGATTCACAGGAGTGTGAGCGGGCTTGCTCGTCGATCTTCTGATCGCTCAATACCCGGGTGGCCGTTACGTTTAGCAGACCGCTTGCAGCTTGTGGGTGTTTGATATGATCATCACCTGCTGTCGGCGTATTGACGAGTCTTTAGAGTCCTACACAGAGGTTTCCTGGCTCAAGCGAAACGAAATAGGAGCGTATATGAGATATGTGCGGGACAGAGAATAATGCGTGTATGTGATACCGTATTCTATTCTCGCGATGAATGTATCGATTGGTTGTATGCGATATAACCTAGTTATCGAATCGAGGATTGATTCGATAAGCCGATACATTGGATATTAGTCGGTCATATGCGATATGACCGGATCGTTAAATCAAGTGTTGATGTAATGATTTAATGTATAATTATATATTTGATATATTACTTTGCATTAACTAATATTTGTTCACTTTAAATGGATTTTCTCACTTGAAATACACAAGTTGTATATGTGATATACTTTTGTGCACTTGTTTGTATCATGTTTGATGATACATGCAAACTTGGGTTTGTGTAAGACTTAAACCATGTTTAGTGAATGGTTAGGGTTTCTTTTCACTTATTTTTTTATCTATTTATTTTGGTTAAAAGAAAAGAAAAACAAAATGGTTGCTTTTGGAACTTTCTTGATGCTTCATGCATCTTTGACTAAGTGACCATTCTTGTCTTCATCTCCTTACCCTAACCATTCAACTAAACCCTAGTTAATTCTCTACACTAAACCATGGTTGCTAATATGATAAGTATCATTTTTTATTTTCTATTTTAAATATACTTATCATATTCTTTTCTTCTTCTTCTCCTTCTTCAAGATGAAGAAAAGTTTTCTACCATCAATGGTGAAATGAGAAAAAGAGTGAGAAATCCAATTCTAAAGTGAAGCCACTTTCTATTTCTTCATCCTCTACCACTTGCCAAGTAGTATAGGGTGCTTTCTTCACAAGTTTCATGACTTGGTGAAGTTGGAGCTTGATCTTGAGTTGCCTCGACGTAGATCATCTTCGGCATCGAAGTCGACGACCTAGCCCGATCATTTCTCCGACGAAACCATCGCCAGAGTCCGGATTCCGATTGGTACAGCGGAGGGATGTCATCACGGAGCCAAGGAAGTGGAGGACCGGATCTACAAAGGTTTTAGTCACTTTCCTTTAGCAATAAAGTCGTTTACTTGCTTGCATCACCTTATCATCTAGTTAACGATCCGTATTAGGGTTTGTAGGCACATGAATAAATTTGAATTGGGCATGTTTGATCTGTTGTGAGACCTCATTAGTGTGCCTAGGAACCCTACAAGAGGAACAAAAGATTTTTGTTTCTCGTCATGCCCGCTTCTTAGAAACTGAATTTTTAGAAAATCAGAACAGTGGGAGCGCAGTAGAACTGGAAGAAATTCCAGAACCACAAGCTATTACTGAAAGTATGGTAGAACCAGAGGTTTCAGAAGAAAGGGACATACCAGTGCCTATCCGTAGAAGTAGTAGGCAGTCTCATCCGCGCGAGAGATACTACGGTTTTCTCATAGACGGGGATCGAGAAGATTGCGTCATTGATAATGACGACCCTACTAGCTTCCAGCAAGCCATTCACAGCGGCGACTCGGTAAAATGGCTGAATGCAATACGGACCGAAATGGAGTCCATGTACACTAACAAAGTATGGACTTTGGACATTGCTCCAGATAGGGTAAAACCCGTAGGATGCAAATGGATCTTCAGAAAGAAGATTGGTGTAGATGGACAGGTTGAAACCTATAAGGCTAGACTTGTTGCAAAGGGTTTCCGTCAAAGACCTGGTTTGGACTATGATGAAACCTTTTCTCCAGTGGCTATGCTCAAATCCATTTGGGTCCTTCTTGCTATTGCTGCCTTCCACGATTATGAGATCTGGCTGATGGACGTAAAGACGGCCTTTCTAAATGGTAATTTGGAAGAGTGCGTCTATATGGATCAGCCAGAGGGATTCATTCAGAGTGGGAGTAGCGGTAAAGTGTGCAAGCTGCTTAAGTCCATTTATAGACTAAAGCAGGCATCGCGGAGTTGGAACATCTATTTTGATGATGCTGTCAAAGAATTCGACTTTATTAAGAATCCAGATGAACCATGCATATACAGTAAGATTGTAGGGAGAGTTGTTGTATTCCTCGTCTTGTATGTTGATGACATTCTCCTAATAGGAAATGATATTCCTATGCTACAGACAGTCAAAAGATTCTTGTCATAGAAGTTCTCCATGAAGGACCTGGGTGATGCCACCTATATTCTGGGGATCCAGATCTATCGTGATAGATTAAAGAGGATGTTGGGACTTTCGCAGTCCAGGTACATAGACACCAAATTGAAAAGATTCAGTATGGATGATTCTAAGCGCGGTAACCTACCGGCTTGTCACGGAATCACCCTTTCCAAAGAGATGTCTCCCAAGACTAATATGGAAAGGGATCGCATGTCGATTATACCCTACGCTTCTGCGGTAGGCTCTATAATGTATGCGATGTTATGTACCAGACCAGATGTAGCATACACATTGAGCGTTGTAAGCCGGTATCAGGCAAACCCAGGGGAGAAGCACTGGATAGCAGTAAAGAACATTCTCAAGTACCTAAGAAGGACTAAGGAGATGTTCTTGGTTTACGGCGGAAAAGACCTCAAGTTAGACGCCTTTGTTGATTCCGGCTTCCAGAGTGATAAAGACGATTCCAAGTCCATGTCGGGTTATGTCTTTACCCTCAATGGAGGGGCGGTGTGCTGGAAGAGTTCCAAGAAGGACACCGTTGCTGACTCGACTATGGAAGCGGAGTATATTGCTGCTTGCGATGCCATAAAAGAAGCTGTCTGGATGAAGAAGTTCCTAACAGAACTTCAGGTGGTTCCTACCATAGTTGATCCAATACCTCTGTATTGCGACAACAATGGAGCTATAGCATTAGCGAAGGAACCAAGGTCCCATCAGAAGTCCAGACACATCTTAAGGCGGTATCACCTGATCAGGGAGATCATTGATCGTCGGGAGATCGAGGTTCGGAGAGTTGCTACTGAAGAGAATATTGCTGATCCATTCACGAAGGCCCTACCTCAGATTCAGTTCGAGAGGCTACTCGAGATCATCGGTCTTCGATACGCCAGTACATGGCCCTAGTGCAAGTGGGAGATTGTTAGTGTATATGCCCTAGGGGCCATTATTGTATCATACTAGTTTGTATATTACTTAATGGAAGCATGGGATATTCACATGTATATAACAGTCTTGCTAAATATGGTAGTATGCTACTTTGTTTTTCTATCTTAATATGTGAGTATACGTATTGATAGAGCTCTTAGGATCTTGCTTGACTACCAGCGTTGTGATGGCAGTCACACTAGTGGGGGCTGGGTAGTGTACAAGCACATCCTTATTCAGGTCCCTAGTCGTAGGATTATCGAGATAGGGCATCGATACTCCGGAGTAGACTAGTCTGTACACTTCTCATCCCAGTTGGGGAGATGGTCTGTCCCACAGCCGTCAGTACGTCGTACTGGAGATAGTATACAGGTGCTCGTTGGGTTACGGGTACACCGGACATGAATCGCAGGGAACTGTTGGTTGGGTTTTATACCAGTCGTCGGTTAACAGGTCCCAGGTGACATGAGTACAGCTTAGTCCGCAGATTTGACACTGTTACTTCGCCTCGAGTGTGTCCCACTGTTCTTAGATTTCTACCCTACCACGGCTCAAAGGAGTCATGTAAATAGGTATCAGTTGGGTGCAGTCCCGAGCACTTGGAGGCAGTGGCGGTTAGATAGGATTCGTCTCTCCCAGTATTAGGAGTTGATATCGCGCTGTGTCAAGGAGCCATTACGCAAGGTCCCTGGCCAGGGCAAGCGAGATATACTGGTAGGTTCCAGTAGTTTCTCAGGGTGTAATGGGCTTCACTCCGACACGACTTATACCGCTATTAGGGGACTGACGCTTGCCGCCCCTAGGCCCGATATGCGATAGTCTTAGATGAACAGACCGGACAGTACGGAGATTGTCACATCAGGCTCAGTAGGAGTTCGGATGGGTTTCCTCATCGGCCTTCTTATCGACATCTACTTGGGGACCGTTACGTACAGCTAGTGCCGCTTGCGGTCTGTGGTTAAACCCACTGCCAGCGTAGTAGTCGAGTCATTAGAGTCCCACACAGAGAGTTTCCCTACTCCAGGCGAAACGATATAGAGGTCGTATGGTTTTACGACAAGGGTTCGGAAGAACACGTGCGTTTACGCACGTACGACTTTCGGACAGTTTTTACTAGTCGGCTTTGGTTTAAGCCAGTTTCTAGTATCCGGTTATTGGATTTATACAGTCTAAAGTTTTTCCGTGTTTTCACGGATAGGAGGGGCGTTCTCGTAATTACGCGAGAAGCTTCTAGAAGATGGTGACTTAGGGGTTAAGGTGGCATATGCATTAAATGAGATTAGTGAGTCATATAAGTGATTCATCCATGTCATTAACGCATCATAAATGCTTAATGACTCATGGAGATGAATCACCCTCTTGTATTTATGAAGCATGATTATTCATCCTTTATTTACTTTTATTGGATAAATGATAATGCTTGATATATATTATGATAGATTATTATCTCATCTCATTCTCATGCTCATCTTCTCTCTCCTCAAGCTCTCTCTCTTCAAATCCTAATCCTCACCTCTCATATGTTGAGATCAAGGATTAGATTAGATTACTTAATCCATAACCCTTCTCTATATCACCTAGGTTACTTAGATTAGCACTTTAAGAAACCTAGTTACTTCTACTTTGAGGTGAAGCTTGAAGTAAAGCTCTCGGGTGGATCGTCTACTACTTGGAGAAGGCCGAGGAGGAGGTGAAGAACGAAAAGACGAAGGACACGGTTCATTAGGTATAATCACTTTTCATAGTAGTTGTTAACTTCTATGATACTTGTTAGTTATAGTTTAGCAAAGATTCTCGGTTAGTCGATGTTTACGCCTAAAACAAGATCGTTTTTCATTATTCCGCCTCCCCGCATGTCGTGGGGTGTTGTACATCGACTTACAGACACACCTGAAGCCGAAACCACAACTTGCCTCGGGTCCTGGTTCTTGGCATTCCAAGCTTTACAATCCTTCTTCCAATGGCCTTTCCTACGAAAGTGGAAGCACTCGTCCTTTGCTACTACCAGTACCGCAACCTTTGCCTTCCCCTTAACTCCCACCTTTCCAACACCGCCTCCCGATTTGGTAGCGGCCTTCTTCTTCCTTTCTTTGGCCCTTGCCTTGGACCTGAAAGAGGAAGCACCATGAACAAAACATAGCAGGTGTTTCCCTTGCTTTCTCGAAGGTGCCCTCAGCACTCCTCAACATGTTAAGGAGTTCTGGAAGTTCAACTTCTTTACCTTGAATATTGAAATTCAAGATAAACTGGGCATAGGTTGAAGGAAAAGACTGGAGAACCAAGTCTGTATACAGCTCGTTCTCTAATGTTGTCCCAAAGTTCGCGAGCTCCTCAATGTAGCCAATCAACTTAAGGACATGTTCCCCTACAGATGATCCGACGGCCAGCCTCGACTGAAACAAGTTCTTCGAGGTCTCGTATCTTGATATACGAGATTGCTCTCCATACAGTTCCTTGGTGTAGAGAAATATGGATTCAAGATCCATATTCTCGTGCTTCCTCTGATGTTCATTATTCATAGAGGCAAGAACGATGCATTTGGCCTTTGCGCAGTCTATCTCCTAGGTCTCTTGGATTTCCTTATCCGCGACACTGGATTCCGGACCTGGGACGGCATGGGCTTTAGTAGTAAGGACATACCCCAATTTTTCATAAGTGATTGCCATCTTGACATTCCAGAACCAATCTTTATAGTTTGGCCCTGTCAAAATATTTTTATCTAATAATAAATTAAGGCCCGTCATGTACTTGGTCGCTGCAATTAGGAGAGAGAGAAGAAAACACTTTAGCATGATGCTCTTGCAAGTTTAGAGTGGTTTTTAGTTTATCTAAACAGGATGGCTCCCACTGTTTCTCGAATCCTTCCTCAAACCATAAAAGAAGAACTAGTCAGGACAATTCTCACCGTACAATACTTGCTTAACCATTCAGCCAGGCAAGTGTCAGTACTTTGAGGGAGGTTTTACGACGCTTTTGCGAAGTTCCTTAATTAAATAACCTCTTCTTCCTAGGGGCGTAGCCCCGCTGACACCCTTCTCGACACCTACTTGGTTTATAGCATTGATCGTTAGTGAAAGAATCTCCCGATGAGTAGCATATACTCACAGTAGGATCGGGATCCAAATATCATCGTGTGATAAAGCTGAAGGAATCCTACCAAAATTATCACACTCCAAACGATATGCAACTCTAGAAAGTTTTAGTTTCTTTAGAAACTCCCGATATTGATTTTTGCCCCACGCACTTATGACCTTGACGTTGGACAAAATATCATAAGTCACATGTCAAGTTCTACCCATCATTATCTTGTTAATTTGAACCACCCGTACATACCCATGACGTTGGCCAAATGGCAGTACGACTTTCCCAAACCAACTCATCTATCTATGCAACAGATGAATACCAGCAGCTACCAAACACTATGTCTTGGCGTTGGTCAAAATACATAGCATGAATACTACTGAAAACCCAAATGAAATGACGGAGGGCTACGAATGATTTAGGCGAAACCGTGAACGTAGTGAACTTGATATAATCGAAGGAACCTGGTAGCTTTTAAAAGGAGTGGTTTAAGCTCCGCAATTAAAAATCTGCTGTTTTAAAATAACCGAGGGATCACTTTTAAATTGTTCCAACGATTCAACTTTGGTTTATTTTCTTTGCATTAATATAATGCGTCCCATCAATTAACCTATCATTGCAGAAACAATGAAAATACAACGTCCGCTTATGCCATCTGCATTCGCCACTGGGTCCCGTCATTCACCCGTTAGGTTACATAACTAACGACAGAGCGGGGGCAGGGCTAGCGCGGATGCAAAACATAAGCATCGCCTACTAGATATCATATATAGATATTGTACATTCGTCAAACGCAATAATAGGCATTCCAGATCACAGATGAAGATATTAGATATCTTAGGAAACCGCATTTCCTTTGAGCATGCAATGAAAGACGGATTATATAGTCGTGAAGAATAGTCAACCCCACCCTTGACCCCTAAGGGTACGGCAAACTATCCGTCAAGTACCCGAAGTGAAGCGGTCTCCCTCAACGACGTGAGTAGGCAACTAAGCACTTCAAAGTACCCAGTAGTTTGTGCACCCCACATGTGGTCTATCCTAGGAGCAGAAAACAGTAAACGAAATAATACAACGGAGGCTACAACCTCAACCCGGATGTGCCCCGCAAAAGAATATTACAACAATTTACAATTTATAAATGAATGAAAGAAACACTCGTCTCACATCCCCGGCTATCCATTCACGACAATCCAACAAGTTCATATTCACAAACATAATGCAACCATTACAGAAATGTGCAACCCCCTGCTAACCGACATATAGCAATTAGGGGAGGTTTATGAACATATTAAATCACAAGACAGATATAATCCAGTTAGCCAAAGTTCTTAGAATTTTGATCAATCACTATATTCGAAACTACTCCAAATACTTCTCTGTGCACAAAAATCCTGAGCAGAAACAAAATATCCCAGAAAACCCAACATCAACACAGAAGAATAACTGAGCAAATTTGAATTGACTCGGTGTCAACTCAGCCGCGGATACGCAGCAGATCGCATGAATCGGCTACGGTTCCGCGGCGGTTTGGCCGATTCACAACCCCAAATTTCTTCACAATTTTTAAAAAACCCTGCTTGTATTTTTAAGATCCCTGGAAAAATTTTTAGACCTCAATTTAAAATCGGCAGAAACTTGGTGAAAATATTGTTTTTTCGGGATAAAATCACAATCGAATTTTTAAAGACTTTGCTAACATATTAGTTATGGTTTAGCTAAGCTCTAATACCACTGTAAGTCAACATTACACACCCCACAAGATGCGGGGAGGTAAAATAGGTAAAACAATCATTTTGTTCAAAGTAATATCGACTATCAAACGGATCTTTGCTAAACCCTAACTAACAAACTATCTAGAAGTAGTTAACTACTATGATAGATGATTATAACTCAAGATACTAGTCCTTCTTGTTCTTCTTGTTCACCTCCTCATCGGCCGCCTCGATGTAATAGAAGATCCACCCGAGAGTTCCTTCTTCAAGCTTTAACCTCTAACTTGAGGTAACTAAGTGCCTAGGATTGCTAATCCAAGTGACCTAGAGGATATAGAGATTGATTAAAGATCTATTAGTCTTGCTAACCCTATGGTTCTCAACTCATGAGAGGATTAGGGTTAGGATGAAGAAGATGAGAGCTTGAGGAGAGAGAATGTATTTGTGATAATGAATTGAACTTGAGTCATTTGGATAATATCATGAAGCATGAAAATATCTAACCAATAAATTATCAACCATGCCTCATTAATTACCTTGAGATGAATCACCTCATGACTCATGGTGCAATTAATCAAAATAACACATCATCTTTCCACCTCATTAAGTTTAATTCAAAAATGAATAAAAACTAAATGAGTCATCTTTCTTCTAGAAGATTCCCGACTAATTATGAGAATGACCCTCCCATCCGTATTCATGAAAAACACGGATATACTGAGACTGCATAAATCCAATAATCCAATACTAGAATCTGGCTTAAACCAAAGCCTGCTAGTATAATCTGTCCGAACATCATACGTGCACAGTACATATATATGTCCGAACCCTGTCGTAAACACCATACGAGCTCTATATCGTTTCGCCTGAAGCAGGGAAACCCTCTATGTGGGACTCTAAAGACTTGACACTACGCTGGCAGTGGGTTTAACCACAGGCCGCAAGCGGTACTAGCTATACGTAACGGTCTCCAGGTAGATGTCGATAAGAAGGTCGATGAGGGAACCCATCCGAACTCCTACTGAGCCTGATGTGACAATCTCCGTACAGTCCGGTCTATTCATCTAAGACTATCGCATATCGGGCCTAAGGGGTCGGCAAGCATCAGTCCCCTAAAAGCGGTATAAGTCGTGTCGGAGTGAAGCCCATTACACTTTGAGAAACTACTGGAACACCTACCAGCAAATCTCGCTTGCCCTGGCTAGGGACCTTGCGTAATGGCTCTCAAAACACAGCGCGATATCAACTCCAAATACCGAGAGAGATGAATCCTATCTAACCGCCACTGCCTCCAAGTGCTTCGGGACTGTACCCAACTGCTACCTGTTTGCACGACTCAGTCGAGCCGTGGTAGGGTAGCAATCTAAGAATAGTGGGAACACACTCGAGGCGAAGTAGCAGTGTCAAGTCTACGGACTATGCTGTACTCATGTCACCTGGGAACTGTTAACTGACGATGGGTATAATACCAACCAACAGTTCCATGCGAGTCCTGTCCGGTGTACCCGTAACCCAAAGTGCACCTGCATACTATCTCCAGTACAACGTACTAATGGCTGTGGGACAGATCATCTCCCCTGCTGGGACGAGAAGCGTATACACTAGTCTACTCCGGAGTATCAATGCCATGTTACGATAATCCTACGACTAGGTACCTGAAAAAGGATGTGCTTGTAGACTACCCATCCCCCACTAGTGTGACTATCATCACAACGCTGGTAGTCAAGCAAGATCCTAAGGGCTCTATCAACATGTATTCGCGATATGCTAAATGAAACATATACACATATCAAAATAGATATAAACCAAGTAGCATACTATTATATTGAGCAAGACTGTTAATACAACTGTGAATATTCTAAGCTTCCATTATGTAATATACAAGCTAGTATGATACAATAATGGCCCCTAGGGCATATACACTAACAATATCCATTGTACGGCATCCTCAAAATCGAGGGTACGGGTCAAAATCATACATAATATCATCATTCTAACGGTATCATCATCGTACAATTTCATGATCATGGGTACGGTTCTGAAGTCTCGTATATTCATATATTATCAACTCACATATTATCGTGTATATGGATACATATTACCCAACGATCCATTATAATATCGTATCATATACCATATCGCGACTCAATCACATATTAAATCTCAAGGCATCATGCCAGATCTTCTCGACTCATCTCCACATCTCACATGCTATCCTCATTATACACACACACACACACACACACACACACACATACTCGCATACATATATATATACACACATATACACACAAGATCAAGTGTGTGTGTGCGCGCGCGTGCGCGTGTGAGTGTGTGACTACATATAACCCGCGATTCGCCACCAAGGTAATCATCCTATAGATAGGTCTTCCTAGATCAACCTAATCTAACCTAAGGTATTCTCAATACCCTATTCGCTATGTATCCGAATATCACATCCAAACTTAATAATATAGTAATATCTTATTCTATAGTTACGGGGGTGCTATACGCCATCTACCCAACTTCCCCTGTAGATATACATCTACTCACAATGATCCTCACTTGCCGAAGTCAATGACGCCTTGCTCTCCCTTGTCATACGATGTCCACGCGGGGTACCTACAGTTTTCAATACGTTATATCAGAGACATGAATCAAACATGAAAACTAAAACGCCACATGAAACGCACATATGTTAGAACCTATGGTCTATGCATGCGAAAATAATCATAAAACCCTCGTCGTTGACGTACAAATGTCCAACGACTAAATCCACATTCAAATACCAAAAACCAAGTTTTAGAAATCGGAAAACCATTGCTATTATGAACTCAAACGCTCCCAGATTTTGCCTCAAGTAATTTGGGATAAAACAAACAATAGAGTGGCTAAGTTATGAGGAGTGTACGCTATAGGCCAAAACCCAACATCAGAAGCCAAAATCTAGCCGGCCAATAGTGCTACAGTGACCGCCCCCGCCGTTCCCATATTTAAATTTTGGTCTCATCTTTTGGTAGTGGTCTCCTATTAGTCTAACTAGGTCTCTGGGTATGTTTGATTTTCTTAAAAGGTTCCTAGGTTGCTCCAGATTCCCTGTAGACCTCAAAAAAATCACAAAACCGATATGGGAAAATTCTAGGATCGTGTTTTGGTTTCAAGTCTCTGTTTTGGTCCAGAAAAGAAATCTCTAAGGTCTTATAAACCCTCATAAAATCTCAATTACTACTTTACAAGTCACACTTTCTCCTAACCCCCATCTAGAAATTACAACACCACCTAAACCACAATATATAAACTCTAAACTAAACTAGGATGTAAGAAACACTAGTAACTTAACCACAAGTGTAGAAATATGTTGGCTATAGTGCCCTCAAGTTAATTATTGGATCGCAGGCACGTGATTGCAATGATTGAGGGAAGACCTATACCGGTAGAACAGTCTTACTCGAGATGATAGTATGCTATCTGCTTTGTCTTTATCGTCCTGTACATGCTTCAGGTGACATTACATATCACTATTACATGTTGATAGAGCCTATAGGATTCTTGCTTGAATAACAGCAGTATGATGGAGATCATATACGTGAGAGTTGGGTAGTCTATATGCACATCCTTAAGTGTCCCTAGTCATAGGAGTTTCGAGACAGGGCATCGATACTCCGAGAGTAGACTAGTGTATACGGATCGAGACCCCTACAACGGGCGGTGGCAGGTCTCACAAGCCATTGGTGTCAGTTGGTTCACCTAAGATAGTATACAGGTGCTCATTGGGTTATGAGTACACCGGACGGACTCGCCGGGAACATGCTAGTTAGTATTATACCTATTGCCAGATAGCGGTTCTCTGGTGACATGTGCACAGGTTAGTCTATCGACCTGAGTTCGTCATTTGCCTCGTGTGAGTTCCCAGTGTGCTTTGATTACTACCCTACCACGGCTCAAAGGAGTCGTGCAAACAGGGTTTAGTTGGGTACAGTCCCGAGCTATATGGAGGTAGTGAAGGGATCGTCAGGGGATTCGTCTTTCCCGGTATTGGGGGTTGATGTCACGGTGTTCATGGGTGGTCACCAGAAATCCTTGGCCAAGGTAGTGATTGAAAGAATTAAAGTTAACCGCAATCAAGACGGTGTCGCTATGCAGCTAGCCGGTTGAGCACGGGTCGATCCACAGGGAGATAGTTGTATGTCCTTTCTTGTTTTAGACGAGTCAATAAAGAATTGTATGTGTTTGTTCAATCTAACCTATGTGTACTATTTGCAAGTATAAAGTTGTTAAGAAAAAGATACGAGATTGTAAGCTAAAGAAATTCGTACTCAAAACCTTTGAGCCGAGTCTTGACCAATTGAAGCTAAAGCAATCGGCAACAACGTGGATTAGGGGATTTAAGCGCGGTATTCATGGAATACGGCTTATTTACCCTTGTCCTTCCGTTCTTGTCTCTTGCTTTCGCCTCCGGCTAAACCGAACGCAACCGGTCGCGGTTAGGAATCACCGTTACCTTGTTAGGGTAGGGTGCCTAACGGAGCGCTTGCGTATGGTTTGGGCGGAGTTCAATGGAAAATAACGGGAAAAGGAAATGAGAAAGAAGATATTAACTTACAATACCGTATTTCATCTTAACAATGATAATTACAACCATTCACAAAATGAACAAAAGAGAGCAAAAGAAAAGAACAAAGAAAAGAAAAGATTACAAGTAATTAAGTGCATGAATTAAATTGCAAGAAAGTAAAGTAAGGTAATAAAAAGCAAGTAATAAATAAGAAATAAAAGAACAAGAAACTAGAACTCAAGACAAGCATGGGATCAATAGCCAACCCTTAAACTTGCAAGCTCAATCAAGAGGTTGCGAGATCAAGAGAAGGGTAGAGAACGCATGTGAAATGAAGCGCTAATTCCATAAGAAAATACGACCTTTGAGATCAATAACTAACCCTTAACCATTCAAGCTCAATGAAGAGGTTGAATGATCAAGAGAAAGCAAGAATCTCAAGGGAAAGTTAAACAAAAGAGAATGATACAAAAACCCTCATCTTCATTAATCTTCCACTCAAAAAGCTCTCACTACAATATTCATGGAAAAAGAATGAAGAAGAAGAAGAAGAACTACACAAAAAACTACCAAAGAGGAACAAAGAATGAACTTAGAAATGGACCCTTGTCTTAGCTCAATTCTGGAGTATTTATATGCAGGGAGCTGGAAATCTAGGGCAACATTCAGAACCTACATAAGAAGACCAAATAGCCCCTGAAATTTCATCATGTGAGGCGCCAGTACGGCCGCGGATCCGCGGCCTATACCCCCTATCCCTATGGTGGAGTCAGGGCATGGGCTTTCTTGTACTGCCCTGATCTGCTGTCCCCTTTTGTCTGGTACATGTATTTTCTGATAATCTTTCCAGAATATCTTCAGAATTCTTAGTCCAAGATTTCTTTCTTTTCTTTACTTTTGACTTTATCTCCCTCGAGCTCCGCGCACTCATTGATTCTTGTGCAGCCCCCTTCGTGCTCTGTGCATGTCCGAGACACGAATGACCACTGTCATATGTCTTGTCTCTGGAACTGGTACTCGGCACTGGACGGATATGGATGACCGGAACCCGGCTTTTATCTGCTGTGACAGATGTTCTGTATTTGGTGTAACTGTGGAGATTTTGTCTTGATTTGCAATATTTGTACTGGAAACCTGTATTCTGTAAATATGTAACAAACACGGATTACAAGCACATACCTATAAACACACGAGCATAAGAATGGGCGGTATAAAATGCAATATTCTGGTATGAACAAATACCCCCAAACTTAACTTTTGCTCGTCCCGAGCAAAACCAATTATTCACAAAAATAAAATGATAACCGCACTTTCGCAGGGAACGCGATTGCACTGAGCGCGTGCAACAAGCCGTTAAACCTCTAGGTGTCCCTAGTAGGAGGAGTGTTGTCTCCTGAGGGTTTTCAGCGGATACTACCCACAAAATCCCGTCAAGCTAGTTTCGTAAGTTAACATCGATTCTACTCCTACAGTTTAGTATTTACGTTAGAAATTCTATCATCCTAAGTTAGAAATATCCAACCCTTATGTTTCACACCTCCTATCTGTTTTAACTTTAGATCCTATACGTTCCAAAAAAGTTTAGAAAGATGTTGGTTCTCCTGAGTTTTCCTTCTAAAGTGCGGCCTCAAATCAGGGATTTTTATCAACTTTACAGAAAACACAAGTCTTATTCTTTATTTCTATCTCTTATTCAAACATCAATTGTATACCCCTACGTGTGTGTATATTTGCACCCCTACACTCAAGAATTCAATTCAAGCTATAATACCCTTGCCCTAATACCTAATACTACTTCTTTTCATTTAATGATGGACGGTGTTGCTCACACACCTTTCATGCGACTATTAATGCTTCTTGAGGCACTAACGGCCGATTACTGAATGTGTGAGCTTAAAGCGTAAATAGCAGTTTCCAGGTCTTGACTTTATTCTATTTTTCTTTTTCTTTTTCTTTTTCTTTTTCTTTTTCTTTTTCTTTTTCAAGACCGGATATATTTTTCAACATGCTCTTTTGGTGTTTAGCTTTAAATACCGTTTTTTCTTTCATACTAGGCTTTCAGGCAAGAGTATTTCAAGGTATCCTCTACTATCCCAAGTTTCAAGGTGCGTGTAAGTGCAGTTGTAGGGTATATACTTTCTAAATTTGAACTCAAGAAAAGAAACTATTTTTCAGACCTATCCTTCAGTAAAGCTTCAATACTTTCCCTTCATCTTGACTGAACTCAAGAACTGAACTCAAGATTACCTATTTCTCAAAAAAAACTGTAAGGACGTATACTTACCAAAGTTAGACAGAATGAGGGTTATTTTTAGGGTTTTCAATCCCTAAGCCTAGAATTTAGTTGTTTCTATCATATCAACTAAACTTTCAGAATAAAGATCTAAGTTACCCTATTAGCTAACTTGACGACAAAGTTTTTATATTTTTTGGAAAATTTTCAATTTTTGTGGGTTTTTAATAAGGTATGCAAATGCAAAATATACAAATGAATGCGAAAGAAGAAAGCTTACCGAGCACACCCCTAAACTTAAACTTGACACTGCCCTCACTGTCAGGCTACACCAAGAGGGTCAAAAAATGTCGGCGCTCCCTAAAAACAAATTATAGACAAAACAAAAAGGAAAACAAAAAATATATACAAAAAAGAGTCCCCCCCCAAACTTAAGTAAAACAGTATTTCCACTATTAAGTGTTGAAGTTCAGGATTAGGGGGGAAAGAGAACAGTATCAAGCTATACAAGGCCTTACACAGGCCAAAGGTGAGCACCAACCATTCAAAGATCTTATCGCGATAAAGCAGTGGTTGGTCAAAGAAGGCGTAGAGGTAAGAAATGGAGACTACGCGAGACCGTATGGAGATAGAAGCGGAATACGGTCTCGGTATATCAGAAGAAGAAGAATGGCGGAAGGGAAAAAGAAGTAGAGTACGAACTTGAGGGTGCAAATGGAGTGAATAGATTAGCACAATTTGTGATGAGCGATGTGTAAAAAGTGATTGTGCTAATCTATTAACCCGTCGAGAAATGGGGTCAAATCCCTCAAGATTAGTGAGAACCCATGGGTACGCCGAACTTGGTAAACCAGACATATGAAATGAAAGTGAGACGGGTTCTTGTAAGGTCGGAACGATGGAAGGGATGGAGGGAAGTGGTTGAGGAAGGGTATCGGTTAAGGGTTCTGGAGGGTGTACACAGTCAGTGAAAGGAACAGAATGAATTGGAAAATCCGACTCATCATCTAGAACTATTTCATCCTCAAAAATATCCTCAAAATTCTCCTCAAAGTTAAGCTCATCCATGCATATTTCGTCAAAGTCCAGACGCATATGGGGTTCGGGAAAAACATTTTGTTAGTTATATGTATGCCCTAGAGGCCATTACTGTACATACGATGTATATTGTAGTGGATGCTAGGACATATATAGGGAGGACTTTCTTGCTCGACATGATAGTATGCTATCTGGTTGTACTTTATCTTAACATGTACTCTGATTGTCTCTATGTTACATGTTGATAAAGCCCTTAGGATATGTACTCGACTACTGGGACTATGATGAGATCATACTAGTGGGGCCACGGTAGTCGACGAGTACATCCTATAACTGTTCCTAGTCGAGGGTGTATCGAGACAGGGCATCGATGCACCAGAGTAGACTAGCGTATACGCATCTTGACCCATATGATGGGCGATGGATGATCCCATATCCATCGGTGTTTGACATCAAGGATGGTGTACGGGTGCTTAGTGGAGACTGGGTACACTGGACGGACTCGCCGAGAACTCCCAGATGGTATTATACCATACGTCAGATGGCAGTTCTCCGGTGACACTGGTACAGAGTAGTCTGTTGACCCGAGATCGTCATAGAGTCTTGTATGGTTCCCACTGTGCTTTGATTTCCATCATACCACGTCCAAGAGGGCGTGCAAAAAGGTGGCTTTTGGGTACAGTCCCGAATCACATGGAGGCAATGAGCGATAGGAGGGGATTCGTTTCTCCCGGTATAAGGAGTTGATGTTGTGCTGTGTTCGATTGGCTATAAACGGAAATCCCTGGCTAGGGTTGCTGAGATTTATTGGTAAGTGTTATCAGTAGTTTCTCGAACTGTTATAGACCTCATATCGACACGACTTATCGAGCTACTGGGGTCTGATGTTTACCACCCCTAGGCGAGATATGCAGCATATCAGACGACGAGACCAGACTGTACGAGAGTGTTACTGTTTGGATTCACAGGAGAATGTACAGGCTTGCTTGTTGATCTTCTGAGTGCTCAATACCTGGGTAGCTGTTACGTTTAGCTGACCGCTTGCAGCTTGTGGGTGTTTGGTATGATCATCACCTACTGCCGGCGTATTGACGATTCTTTAGAGTCCTACACAGAGGTTTCTTGACTCAGGCAAAACGGAGTAGGAGCACATATGTGATATGTGGGGGACCGAGGATAATGCGATATGTGATACCGTATTGTATTCTCGCGATATTTGATATCAGCCGGGTCATCGGATCAAGTGTTGATTCGATGAATCGGTACGGATAAATATTAGTCGGTTATATGCGATATAGCCGGATTGTCGGATCAAGTGTTGATTCGATAATTTAATGTATAATAATATATATGATATATTAAATTGCATTAACTAATATTTGCTCACTAAAAGATTCTTTTTCTCACTCGGATAATACATTGATATATATGCGATATATGTTAATTGTATTATTTTATTTTGTTACGATAAATATTATATATGTGATATATAATATTGTAACATGATATGATAACTAATGCAACTTGTTTTGTAGAGATTAAACATGGTTAGGGTTTGATTAGGGTTAAGGTTTTCTAGAAGTTTCTAGAAGCTTTCTTTCTTTGTCTTTGTTAAGATATTATGCTGGATATTTCCTTAACCTAACCAAACCTTTAACCTTAGTCAAATCTCTACAAGGGTTAGTTTGACCATGGTTACATTATTCATCATATCATTTCTTTTCCTATTCATCAAAAAAGGATTCTAATATTGTTCATCATCTTCTTCCTTCTTCTTCTTTGCTTGAAATGGTTTCTTGCTTTGATTTTTGTGATGGATAAATATGAGAAAAAGATAAATAAAGAGAGCAAAAATCCTACTTCATCATCCTCATCTTCCCTTGCCATTTAGATGAGGGTGTTCACATCATTTCATGAGTGTTAGCTTGTGTTAAAGAAACTTCAAGGTAGATCATCTTAGTATCGAAGATCGGAAGCAAAGGTTGCGTCTTTCTCTTCGTGGAACCTCTCGAGAGTCCGGATCCCGATGATCGCAGCGAAGGGACCACAACACGGAGCATATGAAGTGAAGGACCGGATCTACAAAGGTTGTAATCCCTCTCACTTAGTGTTAAAGTGTTTAGCATGCTTGTTTTCACCTAATCTCTAGTTTAAAGTTCCGTATTCGGGTTGTTCGGCACGGCTAAATTTTTAATCGGGCATGGTTGATACCTCATAGACCCTTGTGCGCGTGCCTAGCAACCCTACACATTTAATGACTCGGGATGATGAATTGGAGAGAAAAACTCTGCCAGATCTACAGGTTCATCATCCAAAATATTCCCGGCGTCAATATCCTTAATCAAGTGAAAGTCAATTTTCTCCGACATCTCATCAAAAGCATGGATTTCAATCAATTCAGGTTCTAAGATGGACGTGTAGAGGTCAAAAGGATTGTTTGTTGTTTCACTTGGCAAGGTCCCTTCATAATCTGGCAAATCAAACCCTACAAAGTCGCACAACTCATTAAACATTCTATCTTCAATTGATAATGCAGTTGGGACACTTGATAGACTTTCAACACAGGAGTTGTGGGATTCAATTTGAAACGGGTAGGTTTGATTTGGAAGTGGGTACAGCTCACTCTCTCCACTCAAATTCACAGCCTGTTCGACCGCCTCTTCATACATTGGAAAATTTGGAGCTAGTTGAAAACTAGCTACCGGGTCACTAGGTTGTATGAGGGCGGCCATGGACGCATCCAAATCCATCATCTGTTGGTACGACGCTACCCTAAAGTCTTCCAAAGACTGTTCCAGACTAGACATGGGTTAGGAAGGGGTTTCAGTAAAAGATTCAAAGTTGTTTGGATACTGAAAACTCCCAAATGGCGGTTCTGAAGCAATGTCTAGGGAAGGTGAAAAAGTAGGGTAGGAATGGTAGGAATTGAATGGCTGGACAGGAGCAGGGTCAACATTTGGATAGGAAGGTGAATGGAATTGTTGATCCCAAGAATTTGAAGTGGTGAAAGGAGTGAAAGATCAGCTATGAGATTGTTCAATACGTTCAGCGATGGACAAAAGACGACTTGCAAAAGTGGTATCAACATAAGCGGGTGCGGGAGGTTGAAAAGGTTGATACAAAGTGGATTACGGAATGCAAGTGTTTGTCCTAGATGCTTCTATCCGATCTTTCAAAGAAATTTTGGGCATGGAGGGGTCGTTCGATGTTCGGCCAAAGCAAGAACCGTAAGAAGTTATGTCTGGTTGTGGGTACCAAATTTCGGCAAGAGTTTTGCGAGGTGGGGTACCCATGATATGAAGAGAGAAGGAAAGAAAGGAAGAGAAAAGGAGGGGAAAAAGAATATGGTTTTTTTTTATATTTTTTTTAAATGAAATATACGCACAAAAAAAATATGGACAAAAACAATCACGACACAAAAATACCACACACCTAATCGTTCTAGGGTTCACCTAGGTCAACTAGACCTGCTCCAGAACTTGATTGTCGAGGTAAAACTGTGTCGAGAAATGGGCTCAAGATACACTAATCACGAGGCCAGGTAAGTGCAGAGATAAGGGGAGGTTTTCCAACGCTTTCGCGAAGTTCCTTAATTAAATAACCCTTTCTCTTTTGGCGGTTTCGCCGTTAACACTTTCCTAGACACCCCGTAAACAATATACCGTTAAGCGAGTTTCTAAACACAGTTAACTTCTCCTAGTGAGCGCGAAGTCCTTAAGGCTTAAAGTCTAATTTCTTTTAAAATTTGTGCGGGTAAACGTTATGCTCAAGTTCGTGATTTGTGGGCCACAGAAAAAGTGATGAAATCCTTTACCGTATATTGTGGGGTTCGCTTGCGCTTAAGTCCGTATTAATTGATGCAATGCGTAATTCAATAAAAATTCTATAAAGAATCAAAAAATCATTTTTTAGTTTAAGCGCGGCACTGCAACAAATACGGGTTAGTCAATTTTTAGCGTTTGTTAGCGAACTTGCAAAGAATCCTGCAAAGAATAGTATATTGGATGCGTCGGATTTGAGAAGAAGGTGTTAGTAAAGTACGTACCGTTAAGTTTTTAGGTTAGGAAACCCTCGTTGAATCAAATCCGGTAAGCTTGAAAAGTTCGCTTGCGCGGGTCAAACTACCCGGATCTTTGGCACTGTACTTTGCAATTACCTTAGCCTTAAATGTACACTTTGACAATCGCAGTTTGCAAATCTGCAAAAATCTGCACTCTTGCCCACAAAAATGATCAAAAAAAACAAAAAGAATATTTTTTTTTATAAATATATACAAAAAGAATATTAACCAGAATAACAAGAAAGAAAATATGCTACCGTCTCCCCGGCAATGGCGCCATTTGATTGAAAGAATTAAAGTTAACCGCAATCAAGACGGTGTCGCTATGCAACTAGCCGGTTGAGCACGGGTCGATCCACAGGGAGATGGTTGTATGTCCTTTCTTGTTTTAGACGAGTCAATAAAGAATTGTATGTGTTTGTTAAATCTAACCTATGTGTACTATTTGCAAGTATAAAGTTGTTAAGAAAAAGATACGAGATTGTAAGCTAAAGAAATTCATACTCAAAACCTTTGAGCCGAGTCTTGACCAATTGAAGCTAAAGCAATCGGCAACAACGTGGATTAGGGGATTTAAGCGCGGTATTCGTGGAATACGGCTTATTTACCCTTGTCCTTCCGTTCTTGTCTCTTGCTTTCGCCTCCGGCCAAACCGAACGCAACCGGTCGCGGTTAGGAATCACCGTTACCTTGTTAGGGTAGGGTGCCTAACGGAGCGCTTGCGTATGGTTTGGGCGGAGTTCAATGGAAAATAACGGGAAAAGAAAATGAGAAAGAAGATATTAACTTACAATACCGTATTTCATCTTAACAATGATAATTACAACCATTCACAAAATGAACAAAAGAGAGCAAAAGAAAAGAAAAGATTACAAGTAATTAAGTGCATGAATTAAATTGCAAGAAAGTAAAGTAAGGTAATAAAAAGCAAGTAATAAATAAGCAATAAAAGAACAAGAAACTAGAACTCAAGACAAGCATGGGATCAATAGCCAACCCTTAAACTTGCAAGCTCAATCAAGAGGTTGCAAGATCAAGAGAAGGGTAGAGAACGCATGTGAAATGAAGCGCTAATTCCATAAGAAAATACGACCTTTGAGATCAATAACTAACCCTTAACCATTCAAGCTCAATGAAGACGTTGAATGATCAAGAGAAAGCAAGAATCTCAAGGGAAAGTTAAACAAAAGAGAATGATACAAAAACCTTCATCTTCATTAATCTTCCACTCAAAAAGCTCTCACTACAATTTTCATGGAAAAAGAATGAAAAAGAAGAAGAAGAACTACACAAAAAACTACCAAAGAGGAACAAAGAATGAACTTAGAAATGGACCCTTGTCTTAGCTCAATTCTGGAGTATTTATAGGCAGGGAGCTGGAAATCTAGGGCAACATTCAGAACCTACATAAAAAGACCAAATAGCCCCTGAAATTTCATCATGTGAGGCGCCAGTACGGCCGCGGATCCGCGGCCTATACCCCCTATTGGCCGCGGATCCGCGGCCCTATGGTGGAGTCAGGGCATGGGCTTTCTTGTACTGCCCTGATCTGCTGTCCCCTTTTGTCTGGTACATGTATTTTCTGATAATCTTTCCAGAATATCTTCAGCATTCTTAGTCCAAGATTGCTTTCTTTTCTTTACTTTTGAATTTATCTCTCTCGAGCTCCGCGCACTCATTGATTCTTGTGCAGCCCCCCTCGTGCTCTGTGCATGTCCGAGACACGAATGACCACTGTCATTGTCTTGTCTCTGGAACTGGTACTCGGCACTGGACGGATATGGATGACCGGAACCCGGCTTTTATCTGCTGTGACAGATGTTCTGTATTTGATGTAACTGTGGAGATTTTGTCTTGATTTGCAATATTTGTACTGGAAACCTGTATTCTGTAAATATGTAACAAATACGGATTACAAGCACCTACCTATAAACACACGAGCATAAGAATGGGCGGTATAAAATGCAATATTCTGGTATGAACAGGTAGTCGAGAATTACTGATTCAGATCTGTAGTTTCTCAAGTGGTGATGAGCTTCATACCGACACTGAATATTGCATTATTAGGGGTCTGACATTATCCACCCCGTAGACTCGATATGCGATACTCATAGACGAACGGACCGGACTGTACGGATATTGTCACTGTCAGGCTCAGTAGGGTTTCAGAATGAGTTCGCTTGTCGGCCTCCCTTTCGCTCAATACCTGGGTAGCCATTACGTACAGCTAGTGCCACTGACGTACTTGTGGTTAAACCCACTACCAGTGTATTGACGAGTCTTTAGAGTCCCTGTCACGACCCGAAATTGGCACGTGACGGCCCTAATACCACGCAACGCCTGCAGACGTAACGCAGTAAAAGAAATCCAAAACCCAGAAATCTAAACCATAAAATACGGAAAAGATAATAAAAGTTTTGGAAACATTTGAAATTACAACCCAAATTCTTTAAAAGAGTCCACTTTTTCTTTAAAATTTTGGCAGCACCTCCTTTGTAAAACAAGCCCCCAAAAAGGGTACAACATAAATATAAAGTAAAGCATCCCAAACGGGAGCAAAATCCACGCCCAACGGCGGAAAACAACACCACAACAGATATATGACGCCGTAGCGAAGAAATAGAGACAAAAGAAAGAAAACTGTATAAAAACAACAAATCCACAATATATACAAAATCGTCCTCACAAAATCTCTAAGTCACAACAACTGGTAGTAGATGGAGAGTACAAGATACAACAAATATACAACACAATCTCAGATAACCACAAAACCCACCTGGGCAAAACTGCACACTAACAGGCGAAGTGGTATCCGCAGCTAAAAGATGATAGATAAGTGAATAGCCAGCCTCGAATACTTTGGGAAAACACCTGCAATACCTGTGGCACAACGGGGGTGAGTTGCCAACTCGTGAATAGTAAATAACATATGCAGGTAATCGCAAGAATGAACGTACAGCATGAATCTAAGATATGACATTTGCAGTAATAATAGGTCATATGAGTACGAAATAATGGAAGTACACTAACAAGTACCACCAATATATAAAGCAATAATGATATGACAACAGTATGCAATAATCATGCACTGGGGATATGAGAAAGTAAATGTGCAACACTCATGAAGGTACACTCACAGGTACTCCTAATACATGGAACAGTGCACAAGTATATAAAGGTGAGGTATGGAGTGAAATATGTCATTTCCACGGAATCCTGACATCGTGGTAGGATCACAATCCAGCAACACAATTCAAAATCCTAATTCCTCAAATCAGCCCCCAAATTGGCTCTCATATCATCTAAGTGTCACATCTCCTCAACTGCACAATATCAAGTATATCTCGTATATGTATCGAATGTACAACATCAAGTAGATCTTATGTATCTCGTATGTACAATATCAACATCCAATCCCAACGAATCTTTTATGTCCCAAATCAAATCTCCAGCACAGTTCTAACATCCTAATATAATGTCATAATAAATATGATGAGGGCAATACACATATATTAGCGTCCCATTCCACTAATATTGGTGTAAGAGTATATATAACAACGGCTAAACCCCCTGTTATATATACAAAGGTATTAAAAGAAATATCATGAAAACCAAAGTGCCAAGCATCGACACAGAAATCCTGACCACGTATCATACGCTATCCCGAAAGTACGAGTGCCTAGCTCTGACCCTCGCCTTTCGACGTATGCATACGTACATGACTCCCAACGGTGTCTCCATGATCCCCCGCCGAGTCATGGGTATTGTCACCGGTAGGTACTCGCCCGCCTCTAGGCTCAATCGGCAAAGTCCATCGATCTTCTTGCCGAGGGGAACCATACCGGGCCCCACCATGTACCCTCTACGGCCTCGACGCCTCCTCGTAGGGGTATATATAATCAGCACCGATAAAACCCATGGTGGATGCGCAAATATCATATCAAGGAAACCGGGTTTTTCAATGTATGCATAATTTCATGAACTCCCGCGGTTCCCAAATCCAGAAAACATCATGTAGAATCCAAATAATAATGCGCAATCCAGGAATAAATATATACGATATATCTGAAATGCGAGCATATAAATGAGAATATGTAGCTGAAACCAGATGTATGCGAAACCAATAAGGTACAGCTAAGTAACATCAATAAAGGTAAATATGTAACTGCAGCTGAATATGTGTGTAACATACAGGTGTAGCAATGTATAGGTATCTACCTATAAGAACTGATGTCGTATACTCCCTGGGTATAAGTAAAATAGATAGGATATCCCCCTGGTATAAGTAAAACATGTGCAAGTATACCTGTAGCTGTATCGCAAGGTGTAAATGTACCCATCACTAAAGGTATAATACACTATAGGTATACCGATAAGCTAGATGTCAAGTGTGATAAGCAATGAAGTATCTATAAGGAGTTGTGTGTGACATGGCAATTATTGACGGTGTGTGTAGCATACAATCCGTGCTCGTACAACATGAACCGTCAATAATATGTGCAGTGTCCTACGGCTGCTAGTCACAGTACAACTATATCAAGGAAATAAGGTAAAGGCGCAATTCTAACAATGACGTAGAATATTCGACAAGTATTAGAATCCTAGCCCAGACGCATAACGCCATGCGGACGATTCCCCTGTGGATGTTAAATCTACTCACCTACGCTCCAAGCTAGGTGAAGCCTACCACCTGCTTTCCCCTTGTCGTAGTGTCTGAAGTCCCCGCTTGCGAACCTAAAATTTCACAAACATATCACATAAGCATATATTCTACATCAACGAAAAGATATCGAAACGCAAGAAAAACGCCCTGAAAATTACACTGCGCGCTTAGCGCATCTATCACTCACGACATCGGCCAAAAATCCTAACTAGGGTCGCCAAACTACGAAACACCTAGTCTAGATTCCGATCGTCCCAATCGCGCATTCAAAACACAACCATAAACACTGTCTCAATATAATTAACGTCGCAACGTCAAAAGGAACCCACGCCTAAAAGTTACCAAAATCTAGTAAGCAGTATTTATCATTTTACCACAAAAGTACAAGTTTTACCAAAACTATAATTTACAAATATCTTCAAATAGTATGGTTAAACCATTTAAACCTTTATTAAAAATTTAGTTTTCACTAATTAGGATTAGCAAAAAGTCTAGTTTGTAATTAAGCATAATAGGCGATTAGGAAAAATAACAATTATCATTTTCACAAAATACTTCACTTTTCCAAATCTAATCTTCAAGATTAACCATTTTAACCATACAAAATCCTAACTTACAATTTATACTAATTATCATAAATTAGCAAAACAAGAATTTAAAGCTATATTAAAACACTTAAATAGCTAGCTTAAAGAATTAAGCAACAATAAAGGATTAGGATTAGGATTTATACCTCACAAGTAGGCTATCAAATTAGCAATAAAACCCAAACTTTTAGCCTCCAAAATGATCACTTTCATGAAGATCTAAGCTTGTTTAGACTTAAGGAAAAATGGGTAATGATTTGTTTATGAGTTTGGGTGAATATTTGATGATTTATGAGGATTTATTTGAACTTGGAGATGATGGAAATGGGCAAATAAAATGAGGGGGCAGAACAAGAAGGAGGCTCGGCCAAAAGAAGAAAAAAATTGGGGATCAAAATGTGGTCTGTGGAATGAGAAGGCATAAGTGGAGAGATTGAATACATTAATTGATGCTACACATCAATTAATATATTTTATTCATGTCCAATTAGGGGGGCCGGCCACTTCACTGTGAATGTGAATGTGGGGTGAGCATAAGCATGTGGAATGATGAAATAAATGGTGGAGAGATGAATACCTACACATTAATTAATATATTAAATTGCATGTGCAAATGAAGGAGTGCACAGCCAAATGAGGGTGAGGGGGGGCCGGCCACACATGATGGCTGCAAAATGGGGTGTGAAGGATACAAAAAAAAAACAAAGCAATAAATTAATGCTTCATTCCAAAAGAAGCAGCCACACATAACAATCAATCATCACAATCAATTAAACAAGTGGTCAATGACTCATCAAATCAATCAAACCCACTTCCAATCAGTAAAATTTCGGCCATTCTAGAAATTATGAAGGAAAAATTGGAATTTGGCCTAAAAAAGATATGCACAAAAAAAAAAAAATTAATATTTTTTTTTCGGAAAAATTTTATCTGAACCAAAACCTCCCAAATACCCCTAAAGTTCGCGCACAAGCTTTATTTTAGCTAAAATAGATGCCGGTAAGCTTATACGGACGCTTGATCGAAATCGGGTTAAAACGGGAAAAACCGACAATTTTGCTTTAAAACGGGAAAATTCGCAAAATGATTTCTAAAACGTTACAATCTCCCCCCCTTATAAAAATTCGTCCCCGAATTTAAAATTTTTAACTAAGCGTACCTTCAAAGATAAGAGTATAAAACTCCCAATTCTCGCCCGCAGCCTACCAAGTGATCATCTCACTATACGGCTACGTCCAAGAAAACTCTCCACAGCTGGCAAGACCCTTGACCGAAGTTTCTCCACCTGCCGAACCATTAACACCAATGGCTGCTGGTGAACGAAGAGACCGAGTCTAAACTAATGGTATGTGCTGAATTATGTGAAAAAGTCAGGAAGGTAATTGCAAAAATCAACACAAGAAAACGGGGTGAATACTCAATAATCTGGGCGGAAGTGCCAAATTAAAGGCAACAGAACTAACTCACTTTAAGGATCTGGAAAGGACCTACAATTCTGGATAAGTTTCCCAAAACTCAACACGTCCTTCATCGGAAAAATCCGTAGGAATACATGACCTCCCACTGCGAACTCGAATCTGCGACCTACATGGTCGGCATAAGACCTCTGTCTGCACTGGCTACTCATCCTGATCTGAACCAACTGGATCATTTCCGAAGTCTCTAGACTAGCTGAGGTCCAAAAATCCTACTATGCAGAGTCAGAAAACAGACTGATGATCGACATGGCCTGTCTAAACCTAAAGGTTGCCAATTGGAATGTCTCCTGATAACAGCTATCAAGAAGTCTCCTACAATGGAGAGTGACGATCCCAACTGCCGCAAACAACAAATGAACACAAACGCACAACAAGACGAACACCTTGAAACGAAACCTGAAATTTCTCTTTACACTCCTGTCCACCCGTAACTATCTCACCAGTCATGTCAATGTTGGCGGAACCTGAATGAACATAAAGAGTTGACTGATGTGCTTGCTCTAGGATTTCACGTCTCTCCCCGAAAACATCAGGTACACAAACGCATTCCTAACTTAGCACAACCTTGTCACAATCACAGACTCCGAATCAAAAGCAAGAACTGATGCAGTTGCTAACTGAATCTTCAACTGCCGAAAACTCCGTACACATGCCTTAGTTTAAAGAAAAGAACCTCCTTTCAGGTCTGTACAGTCAACGGTGCAACAATACGCTAGTAATCCTGTACGAAACGGCGGTAAAAACCTGCTAAGCCCAAAATCAAAGGACCTCCGTCCTGCACACAAGTCTGGCCTAAGCTGTACGGTCTCGATCTCCCTCAGAACCATACAAAACCGTCTCTCGTAACTACAAGACCTAGGAGTCAACACAAACAAGCCTGAAGGAACACTCCAAGAATCTAGCAAAAAGCTGGGGCTCTCCCAATGTTTGCAAAACAAATTCTCAAGTGCTGCTCCTGTTCCTCAAGACACAAAATATAGACCAGAATGTCGTCAAAACACAACAGCAACTGGTCGAGGAACGACCTGAAGAAATCTGGAGCATCATAACTACAAATGCTGCTAGGGCATCGGCGAGTTCAACGACACCACCAAAACAAAAACTGCCCATAGCACGAACAAAAACAGTATTCGGAATGCCACCACTCCGAACCCGCAACAATGATGACCTGATCCCAAAAAAACTTAGAAAAAGTCTCGCACTCTGGAGCTGATCGAAGAAATCGTCAAAGCGAGGTAATTGATACCTAACCGCACCGTAAGCCGGTTCAATTGACGATCTATCAATCCACAACCACAATCTGTCGTCTTTCTCCTTGACGAACAGAAATAGGAGCTCCCAAAAACGAAACACTCGGACACACAAACCTCCCAACAAACAACTCTGCAGCAGATCCTTAAGCTCCTTGAATTTCGTTAGCTCTCCTGGAATATCGTCGGAAAACTCTCGCACGATAAATACCCGGTCCAACAATCCCACTGTGGCCCCGGTATCTCGAATGAACGTCAAGAATCCACGACACCTCCTCCAAAGCTGACTAGCGAAAAAGGCTGAATTCAAGCTGTGAGAGGCGCACAACTATCCACCTACACAACAAGAACTGACTCTTCGGGAAAACAAATCCTGACTGTTTTCTCACGGTAGTCCACAGACGCCTAACACGTAGCTAACCAATCCATGCCCAGGAGAACGTCAAATCCAACATCTCTAGAAGGATCCAATGACGGCAAAATCTCCTCACCGATTGGCATACGACTGAAATACGTGTCGCGCAACAAAAGAATCCCTGACAGAAGTTAACACAACAAAACGGCTGATCTAACTAACACGATCCTCGTCCCAACCCCGGCACAAAGTGCGAAAACCAACAAGTACATCAAAAGAACATGTACAAGGATACCTGACAAGTCTGCACTGGACGCCCGTGCGTCCGGATGAGTAGAAACAAACTCTCGTGTCTGCCTTCTACCCACAACTGGCTGAAATCCTCCACTCTGCGGTAAAGTCTCGCGACTACGTGGCTCAATACAAGCTCGAACCCGATGATACAAACTCCCACACCGATAACATCCGGAGGAAAACTGCTGACCATCCTGGGGATAAGAACTAGACGACTGTCCTCGCCTCAAGCCTCTGCTACTCCCATGACGTGCACGAAACCTATCACGACGACTGAACCTCTGTCCCTGGACTGGCACACCTGTACGGGTCCTCCACTGTCCTGGAACTCACAAAGTCTCTGGAATACGGGTCTCGTCGACTGGGGTTACATCCACTGGTGCTACGTAAGTGATAAACTGCTGCATGTTGATCCCAAGGAACAACAGTGTAACAGGGGTGACCACCTCTTGTCGCTGCGCTCGAAATGCATCAACTAATGATCTCAACGTCTGGCGCAAGTCCAGCATCGCTGTCACAAGCCTAGCGATACTATTTGTCAAAGGCGGATCCATCTGCACCTGTGCAACTAGCGTGCCATCCTGGTCAGTGCTCGTCTCACCCGAGCCAACTCTGACCTCGGCCCTCGCTGCACCTCACTGAGTCCCCATAGTCATCGTCGGCAAAGGCTATAAATAGGAATATGATTCAATATGAACAAGGAAATCGAATCACAAGGATATGAATCATCAAGGAAGGAATTTCAAACAACTTGTACTTAGGCACTTTAGGCGAAATACTGCATTGTGAGTATGCTGCAGACATACACACACTACGTTACTCCGCTTAGGTTACCTACTCCATCATACCAAGGTCATCCTACACTCCGAAAGGTAAAACCACGCTCTGATACCAACTTTGTCACGACCCGAAATTGGCACGTGACGGCCCTAATACCACGCAACGCCTCCAGACGTAACGCGGTAAAAGAAATCCAAAACCCAGAAATCTAAACCATAAAATACGGAAAAGATAATAAAAGTTTTGGAAACATTTGAAATTACAACCCAAATTCTTTAAAAGAGTCCACTTTTTCTTTAAAATTTTGGCAGCACCTCCTTTGTAAAACAAGCCCCCAAAAAGGGTACAACATAAATATAAAGTAAAGCATCCCAAACGGGAGCAAAATCCACGCCCAACGGCGGAAAACAACACCACAACAGATATATGACGCCGTAGCGAAGAAATAGAGACAAAAGAAAGAAAACTGTATAAAAACAACAAATCCACAATATATACAAAATCGTCCTCACAAAGTCTCTAAGTCACAACAACTGGTAGTAGATGGAGAGTACAAGATACAACGAATATACAACACAATCTCAGATAACCACAAAACCCACCTGGGCAAAACTGCACACTAACAGGCGAAGTGGTATCCGCAGCTAAAAGATGATAGATAAGTGAATAGCCAGCCTCGAATACTTTGGGAAAACACCTGCAATACCTGTGGCACAACGGGGGTGAGTTGCCAACTCGTGAATAGTAAATAACATATGCAGGTAATCGCAAGAATGAACGTACAGCATGAATCTAAGATATGACATTTGCAGTAATAATAGGTCATATGAGTACGAAATAATGGAAGTACACTAACAAGTACCACCAATATATAAAGCAATAATGATATGACAACAGTATGCAATAATCATGCACTGGGGATATGAGAAAGTAAATGTGCAACACTCATGAAGGTACACTCACAGGTACTCCTAATACATGGAACAGTGCACAAGTATATAAAGGTGAGGTATGGAGTGAAATATGTCATTTCCACGGAATCCTGACATCGTGGTAGGATCACAATCTAGCAACACAATTCAAAATCCTAATTCCTCAAATCAGCCCCTAAATTGGCTCTCATATCATCTAAGTGTCACATCTCCTCAACTGCACAATATCAAGTATATCTCGTATATGTATCGAATGTACAACATCAAGTAGATCTCACGTATCTCGTATGTACAATATCAACATCCAATCCCAATGAATCTTTTATGTCCCAAATCAAATCTCCAGCACAGTTCTAACATCCTAATATAATGTCATAATAAATATGATGAGGGAAATACACATATATTAGCGTCCCATTCCACTAATATTGGTGTAAGAGTATATATAACAACGGCTAAACCCCCTGTTATATATACAAAGGTATTAAAAGAAATATCATGAAAACCAAAGTGCCAAGCATCGACACAGAAATCCTGACCATGTATCATACGCTATCCCGAAAGTACGAGTGCCTAGCTCTGACCCTCGCCTTTCGACGTATGCATACGTACATGACTCCCAACGGTGTCTCCATGATCCCCCGCCGAGTCATGGGTACTGTCACCGGTAGGTACTCACCCGCCTCTAGGCTCAATCGGCAAAGTCCATCGATCTTCTTGCCGAGGGGAACCATACCGGGCCCCACCATGTACCCTCTACGGCTTCGACGCCTCCTCGTAGGGGTATATATAATCAGCACCGATAAAACCCATGGTGGATGCGCAAATATCATATCAAGGAAACCGGGTTTTTCAATGTATGCATAATTTCATGAACTCCCGCGGTTCCCAAATCCAGAAAACATCATGTAGAATCCAAATAATAATGCGCAATCCAGGAATAAATATATACGATATATCTGAAATGCGAGCATATAAATGAGAATATGTAGCTGAAACCAGATGTATGCGAAACCAATAAGGTACAGCTAAGTAACATCAATAAAGGTAAATATGTAACTGCAGCTGAATATGTGTGTAACATACAGGTGTAGCAATGTATAGGTATCTACCTATAAGAACTGATGTCGTATACTCCCTGGGTATAAGTAAAATAGATAGGATATCCCCCTGGTATAAGTAAAACATGTGCAAGTATACCTGTAGCTGTATCGCAAGGTGTAAATGTACCCATCACTAAAGGTATAATACACTATAGGTATACCGATAAGCTAGATGTCAAGTGTGATAAGCAAGGAAGTATCTATAAGGAGTTGTGTGTGACATGGCAATTATTGACGGTGTGTGTGTGCATACAATCCGTGCTCGTACAACATGAACCGTCAATAATATGTGCAGTGTCCTACGGCTGCTAGTCACAGTACAACTATATCAAGGAAATAAGGTAAAGGCGCAATTCTAACAATGACGTAGAATATTCGACAAGTATTAGAATCCTAGCCCAGACGCATAACGCCATGCGGGCGATTCCCCTGTGGATGTTAAATCTACTCACCTACGCTCCAAGCTAGGTGAAGCCTACCACCTGCTTTCCCCTTGTCGTAGTGTCTGAAGTCCCCGCTTGCGAACCTAAAATTTCACAAACATATCACATAAGCATATATTCTACATCAACGAAAAGATATCGAAACGCAAGAATAACGCCCTGAAAATTACACTGCGCGCTTAGCGCATCTATCACTCACGACATCGGCCAAAAATCCTAATTAGGGTCGCCAAACTACGAAACACCTAGTCTAGATTCCGATCGTCCCAATCGCGCATTCAAAACACAACCATAAACACTGTCTCAATATAATTAACGTCGCAACGTCAAAAGGAACCCACGCCTAAAAGTTACCAAAATCTAGTAAGCAGTATTTATCATTTTACCACAAAAGTACAAGTTTTACCAAAACTATAATTTACAAATATCTTCAAATAGCATGGTTAAACCATTTAAACCTTTATTAAAAATTTAGTTTTCACTAATTAGGATTAGCAAAAAGTCTAGTTTGTAATTAAGCATAATAGGCGATTAGGAAAAATAACAATTATCATTTTCACAAAATACTTCACTTTTCCAAATCTAATCTTCAAGATTAACCATTTTAACCATACAAAATCCTAACTTACAATTTATACTAATTATCATAAATTAGCAAAACAAGAATTTAAAGCTATATTAAAACACTTAAATAGCTAGCTTAAAGAATTAAGCAACAATAAAGGATTAGGATTAGGATTTATACCTCACAAGTAGGCTATCAAATTAGCAATAAAACCCAAACTTTTAGCCTCCAAAATGATCACTTTCATGAAGATCTAAGCTTGTTTAGACTTAAGGAAAAATGGGTAATGATTTGTTTATGAGTTTGGGTGAATATTTGATGATTTATGAGGATTTATTTGAACTTGGAGATGATGGAAATGGGCAAATAAAATGAGGGGGCAGAACAAGAAGGAGGCTCGGCCAAAAGAAGAAAAAAATTGGGGATCAAAATGTGGTCTGTGGAATGAGAAGGCATAAGTGGAGAGATTGAATACATTAATTGATGCTACACATCAATTAATATATTTTATTCATGTCCAATTAGGGGGGCCGGCCACTTCACTGTGAATGTGAATGTGGGGTGAGCATAAGCATGTGGAATGATGAAATAAATGGTGGAGAGATGAATACCTACACATTAATTAATATATTAAATTGCATGTGCAAATGAAGGAGTGCACAGCCAAATGAGGGTGAGGGAGGGCCGGCCACACATGATGGCTGCAAAATGGGGTGTGAAGGATACAAAAAAAAACAAAGCAATAAATTAAAGCTTCATTCCAAAAGAAGCAGCCACACATAACAATCAATCATCACAATCAATTAAACAAGTGGTCAATGACTCATCAAATCAATCAAACCCACTTCCAATCAGTAAAATTTCGGCCATTCTAGAAATTATGAAGGAAAAATTGGAATTTGGCCAAAAAAAGATATGCACAAAAAAAAAATTAAAATAATATTTTTTTTTCGGAAAAATTTTATCTGAACCAAAACCTCCCAAATACCCCTAAAGTTCGCGCACAAGCTTTATTTTAGCTAAAATAGATGCCGGTAAGCTTATACGGACGCTTGATCGAAATCGGGTTAAAACGGGAAAAACCGACAATTTTGCTTTAAAACGGGAAAATTCGCAAAACGATTTCTGAAACGTTACAGTCCCACACAGAGGGTTTCCCTAGTTCGTGCAAAACGTTGTAGAGGCCGTATGGTTTTATGGCAGGGTTCGATCATATACGTGCACTTGTGCACGGATTATGATCGGACGGATAATACTAGTGGGCTTTGGTTTAAGCCGGATCCTAGTATTATATTGTTGGATTACTTTCATCTCGTAGTATTCGTATTTAGTCGGAATACGGATGCGGGTATATATACGGATGAGGGGTATTCTTGTAATTCGTTACAAGTTTCCTTTAGTTGATGCCATTCCTTTTGTTATAAACATTTTGGTTTAAATGTTTATGAGGTGTAAAGTGTTAGTGCATGTTTTAACCTTGTGCATTGATGGTGGCATGTGCTCATGGTGAGTCATGGTGTGATTCTTTGTGCCATGCTAGATATTTTTTAGTGAGGTTTGGTGAGATATTTGGAGCAAGGCAGATATTTTTTGGTGAGGGATTATTTTCTTTAAGTGCTCGCAAAAAATAGTTTACCAACACTCATCACAAAAGGCAGCCACTTAATCTTTCACTTGGTCATTTCTTGAGCTCACACTTATTCATCAATGGCTTCTTCTTCAACCTCCACCCATTCCATCTCATGTGTTCAGAATCATTGGGTGTTTTGAGACAAAGTATTCACACACTATCTCTGCTTCATCTTGGGCATCTAGGCTAGCAAACTTGATGCCCGAGTTGCTTCGGTTTTGAAGAGGGAGACCGTATTACTAATCCTCGGTGTGGATCGTCTTTGTTAGTGTATATGCCCTAGGGGCCATTATTGTATCATACTAGCTTGTATATTACTTAATGGAAGCTTGGGATATTCACAGTTATAATAACAGTCTTGTTCAACATAGTAGTATGCTACTTGGTTTACATCTATCTTAATGTCACGACCCGCAGGGTACGGAACGTGACTGGCACTTAAGTTTACGAAACGTCTCAAGACGTCCGTCAAATAAGTAAGCCAAAGCCCAGAAACCAAAACCAAATAAGCAAAAAAGTGAAGAAAACCCAATCAATTGAAAGCGAGTTTATCCAATAAGTCATATAAAACCTTTTAAAAAAACAATATCAATTTTTCCGAAAATTTCGGTAGAGTCTCCTTTGTAAATACTGGCCCCCAAAATGGGTACAACAAGAATATATATGAATCCAACAAATAAGGCATCCCCAAGCGGGAGCTAGCTCTTCGCCACAAGGCGGTCACAAATCCCACGCAATATAAAACAACAACATGCAAGATAATCATGAAGGAGCATGAGAAAAACAGCATGTCGACTCAAGTGAGCTCGACCCCAAAATACAGCATAAAAAGTCCACAAATCTCACAGTCTCATCTCTAGGTCAATATACAACAATACTGGTAGATACAGTAGATGGAGTACACTAGATACAAAGAATATACAAGGTGGTACAAAAATAATAATATAACCCACCTAAGAGCAAACCTCGAGTCCTGGCAAAAGAAGCAAGTGCGCCCGCCGCTACTGTACAGACGGAGCGGACCTGAAAAAGGCTGTGGCACAACGGAGGTGAGTTACCAACTCGTGAGTAATAAATAACATCTACACAGGCTATCGAATGCATGCACACAAGCATCCTAGCATCTATAATACAGGTATGGCAGGACATAATAGCAGGTATGTATGCAATATGAATATACTAGCAGTTATGAATGCAATGTGAATCAACTCATGATCTGAATGTGTAAGTATAAGAATCATGTTTTTCCTTTAGGAACCTCTTTTGAAATACCAGCACAATACCACTAGAATCAACAAGAACCTGTGTCCAGCAACGACACCTCAAAACTATCACAAATCTCATATATCCATGTCATAGTATCTCTGGCATCAGCCATCCGGCTGACCCATCTCGATATCGCTATCTCATCATCTCGCGGCCACGGTCGGTATCCTCTGGATATCCACCGTGCCGAACAGTCACCGGTAGGTAATCCGTCCCCTGCCAGGCTCATCGTCAGCACCACGAGCTTCTTGCCCCGGGGTACCTTACCGGGCCCACCATGTACCCAAGATGGTTCATCCAACTCCTCGAAACGGGTCTCGAAAACCACAGCAAACTCATGGTGGACGACACTTACATCACTAGAAAACCGCAATTTACATATTTAAAAATATAGTAAGTTTAGAAATTTTGCGGCTTTCCCCCGAAATCCAGAAATATCATAAAATCTCAAGAAATCCTCATAAGTGCATATGTCAATGATAATGAATGCATATGGTATCAATAACCAAGTTGCGATTTGTGATTAATAGACTAGGCATGAACAAATAATATGATGAGGTACATGCACATGAATAGCAATCCTACGATTTCATTTTAAGGAATTAAAGGCAATAGCACAAGTTTAAGTATCAATTATAGTAAAAGGTTTCAAATTATAGGTTATCTAGTGTGGTGGCATGGTAATTACCAGGGTGTGTGTGTAAGCATGAATAGTGCTCGTGCTGCATATAAAAACCTTGGCAATGGTGACGGTGTCCTATAGAATGGGTTCGCATATGTATGTCAATATAAGGCATGAATGTAGCAAATAATCATACAAGTATTACACCCCTAATTACTAACATTACTAAGAATCTTCTTTTTAAGCTGCTAAAACTATCGGGCGACTTGCGCCATCCAACGATAGTCCCCCGTAGATGTTACATCTACTCACCGGAATCCCTAGCTAGTCACGTCCAATCACCGCTTTCCCCTTTCGTGCCGCGTCTGACGTCTCCGCGACCGAACCTGGAATTTACATCAATACCAAACATAAGGTTACATACCATGAAACGACGCAAATCCCAAACGAAAATACCAACGTTCACAAGCTAGGTACAACGTGCACAAGGTGCGCGGAACACACGCGAAAATCGCAAAAACTAACTAAAATCGTCGATTTGGTCGCCCGGCAAAACTAAAACCCGAACACACAAATTTCCGCACTCACGCATCCTAAATGTCATAGGATAAGCCAATACAATCATCAAGATATCAAAAATAATTCATCACATAATTTTATAACAAAAACTAGTAAGCCAGAAATTTGCAATTTGGTGCAAACATCGAAAATTAGCGATAAAGTTAACACAATCCAACACAAACATCCAAACTAACCCACTAGATAGCCACTACACTAATTTTAAACCATTTACAAAGCATCAAACCATAATTCCAACACAACAATCATGCTTCAATCTATTTCCATACACAAACCCCTTTCTTGATTTTTGTCATTAGCGATTACAATGAAAATTTCACACAAGTTTAACTTAGATTAGCATAATATGAAGCCATTTAAGCAAAGTAACCTTAAAGATTGGTTTAGTAGACAACTAGATAGCTAATTAGCTTTAATTAACTAAATAATGGTTTCTAAAACCCTAGTTTAATTTCAACCATGAACTAGAAAAACTAGATTAGGATTTTGCTAAGCTTTTAACACTAAAACCATTTAATTAAAGGAATTTAACCAAAAGAAATAATATGGTGGAAATTATACCTCAAGATCTATGGATCTAGCATGATCATTTGCCTCTAAAATTGCTTCCTTTCCAAATGTTTTCAACTAAACTAGGCTTGAGATGGGTAGCACAAGGATTTGCTTTGGTTTTGTAAAGAAATTTGTGGATTTTGATGGTTTTTGAGATGAATTTGTGAACAAAAAGAGAGGGGAAAAATGAAGGGGGAGGGCTGCAGGTTTCGGCCAGAGGAGGGAGGAGGGGAATGGTGGGGTGTGTGGGAAATGTCACCAAGTCAAACCCCCCTCAAAGTCAAATACACCATACCTCCAAAATATTATATTTTAAAACCTACACTTCAACTCAATTCATCCCTAACAAAAGAGTTTTAAAACAAAAGAGAGAGGGAGAATTTTCTACAGTTTGGGCCAGCCAAGGGATATGTGAGGATGTGTGTGTGAGAGGGCACAAAAAAAATTATGCAAAAAGACCCCCTACAAGTCCAAAATTGCAAGTTTAAGCTTAAATTCAATAAATTTCGTTTTCTATAATAAAAATTAGTTAAAACTTAAAATAAAATACTAAAAATTTATGTTACAACTAGATTTTAATTAACATGATTTTAAAGCTTAAATTTAGCCCATTTAAATTTGTATTTATCGCTAATTTAATGTATTTTCTTACCAGCTTAAAATAATATTAAAAATTGTAAAATTAGGGAAAATTTTTAAACGACCAGAATTTCATAAGTAACTCATTTGCTACTAAAAACTAGCAATTACCTATCCAAATTAGGTATAATTAGTCCTAAACTGCAAAATAACAAAAAGGACGATTTACGGAAAAATACCGAATTTTCACCGATTTTCAGGAAAACACCAAAACGACTTTTCAAGGCGCTACAATCTTCCCCCCTTAAAGAAATTCGGTCCCCGAATTTAAAAATATAACTACGCCTACCTTCAAAGTGATGGGGATATTTCTTCCTCATCTCGCCCTCGGTCTCCCAGGTGACCTCCTCGCTGCTCGGGCCACGCCAAAGGACCTTGACGGTCGGTATAACTTTCGATCTCAACTTCTTCACCTGCCGATCCAGGATGGCCACCGGCTACTCTGCAAAAGAAAGGTCGCGCTCTAGCTAGACTGTCGGGTGCTGAATCGCTTGCGAAGAGTCGTGAAGGTACTTACGGAGCATCGAAACATGGAAGACGGGATAAACATCGGGAAAGCTGGGTTGAAGAGCCAAACGATACGCAACTGTGCCGACCCGCTCGAGAATCTCGAAGGGACCCACAAATCTGGGACTAAGCTTTTCTTTCCGCCCAAATCGCATCACGCCCTTCATCGGAGAGACCCTCAGAAAAACATGATCGCCAACTGCGAACTCTAGCCTGCGACGGTGTCTGTCTGCATACGATTTCTGCCTGCTCTGAGCTGCTCTCATCCGGTCTCGAATCAACTGTATCTTCGCTGTCGTCTCCTCAACAAGCTGCGGCCCCAAAATACTGCTCTCGCTGAGCTCTATCCAACAGACGGGCGATCTGCATCTCCTCCCATACAATGCCTCGAAAGGTGCCATCTGAATAGTATCCTGGAAGCTGTTGTTGTAGGAAAACTCCACTAACGGTAAATGACGATCCCAGCTACCGCCGAAGTCTAAAACGCACGCTCTGAGCATGTCCTCGAGAGTCTGAATAGTCCGCTCTGACTGGCCGTCGGTCTGCGAATGAAACGCTGTGCTGAAGCTCAAAGAGTGCCCAAAGCCTCCTGAAGTCCCTGCCAAAGTCGGCTGGTGAACTGGGTGCCTCGATCTGACACGATACAAGTCGGTACGCCATGTAACCGCACGATCTCATAAATGTAAAGCTAGGCATACTGAGCGAAGCTGAAAGTGGTCTTCACTGGCAGGAAGTGAGCAGCTTTCGTCAATCGATCAACGATCACCCAGATGGAGTCGTACCCTCGACTGGTCCTGGGTAGACCCACAACGAAATCCATCGAAATCTGCTCCCATTTCCACTCTGGAATGGGTAACGGCTGTAGCTCTCCTGCGGGCCTCTGGTGCTTGGCCTTGACTTGCTGACAAGTCAGGCATCTCGATACAAACTCCGCAATGTCCTTCTTCATCCCGTCCCACCAGTAGGTCTCTCTCATATCATGGTATATCTTGGTGGAACCGGGGTGGACACTATACACTGATCGGTGTGCCTCCTCAAGAATGTCACGCCGCAATCCATCAGCATCTAGTACGCACAGTCTAGATCCATATCGTAAAATCCCCTGATCATCAATCACGAACTCGGAAAATCTGCCCTGTCCCATCTGTGCCATGATCTTTGAGCAACGGTCGTCTCTGCGCTGTGCCTTATATATACGGTCAAGCAACTGTGGGCATGCACGAACATGCGCGAGCTGTCCCCCTGTCTGAGTGAACTCGAACTCAACTTGGCTGTCGCATAACATCTGCCAATCTGCTGACGACTGCCTCTGCACTGCGCGCGGATAGGATAGACTACCCCCGGGCCTCCTGCTCAAAGCATCTGCCACTACATTAACCTTGCCTGGGTGATATAAGATCTCGCAGTCGTAGTCTTTCACCAACTCCATCCAACGACGCTGTCTGAGGTTCAGGTCTCGCTGCTGAAATATGTATTTTAAGCTCTTGTGGTCTGTGAATATTTGGCACGACTCGTCATATAGGTAATGTCGCCAAATCTTCAGTGCAAAGACCACTGCAGCCATCTCCAAATCGTGAGTGGGATAGTTCTGTTCATGCTTCTTCAACTGCCGAGAAGCATAAGCGATCACCCGGCCATGCTGCATCAATACGCATCCTAACCCCACTCGCGAAGCATCACAGTAGACCACAAATCTGCCTGATCCCGAAGGCAAAGATAATACCAGCGCCGTAGTCAAACAAGTCCGTAGCTGCTGAAAACTGCGCTCGCACTCCTCTGTCCAAACGAAAGGAACTCCCTTCCGGGTCAAACCGGTCAAAGGTGCAGCTATACGGGAGAAGTCCTGAACAAAACGCCTGTAGTAGCCTGCCAGGCCTAGAAAACTACGGATCTCAGTAACCGATGTAGGTCGGGGCCACTGCTGAACAGCCTCAATCTTCTTCGGGTCCACACTTATGCCGTCTCTCGTAATCACGTGACCCAAGAATCCGACGATGTCCAGCTAGAATGCACACTTGGAGAACTTTGCGAACAGCTGGTGCTCCCTCAGAGTCTGTAACGTATTCTGCAAGTGCTGCTCGTGCTCCTCTCTGCTCCGGGAGTACACCAAGATGTCGTCGATAAACACGATGATGAACAAGTCGAGATACGGCCTGAATGTACGGTTCATCAAATCCATGAATGCTGCTGGGGCGTTGGTAAGTCCGAACGACATCACCAAAAACTCATAGTGGCCGTAGCGCCTGCGGAAAGCTGTCCTCGGTATATCCTCCTGTCGAACTCGCAGCTGATGGTATCCTGATCGCAAGTCGATCCTCGAAAAATACCCCGCACCCTGAAGCTGGTCGAACAAATCATCAATACGTGGCAACGGATATCTGTTCCGCACGGTAACCTTGTTCAGCTGGCGGTAGTCGATACATAAGCGCAAACTTCCATCCTTCTTCTTGACAAACAGGACCGGAGCACCCCAGGGAGAAACACTAGGTCGAATAAGCCCCTTATCTAACAAATCCTACAACTGATCCTTCAGCTCTCGAAGCTCTGCCGGGGCCATCCGATAAGGCGGTATAGAAATAGGCCCTGAGCCGGGAATCAAATTGATGCAGAACTCAACGTCGCGTTCAGGTGGTAGCCCAGGTAGCTCATCAGGGAAAACATCAGGGAACTCACAAACAACCGGGACCCGGTCAAACGGAACCACTGCAGCTCGAGTGTCACAAATATACGCTAAGAATCCCTGACATCCCTTCCGCAAGAGCTGACCAGTGCGAAGAGACGAAATCAAGCTGGGAAGGGTGACGCTACGGTCTCCCTGAATAACAAGGACTGGCTCTCCCGGAAAGCTAAATATGACTGCCTTCTCACGGCAGTCCACCGAAGCATAACAAGTGGCTAGCCAATCCATGCCCAGAAGCACATCAAAGTCCAACATATCGAGGAGAATCAAATCAACCGATGAATCCCTCTCCCCGATAAGAACGGAACACAATCGAAAAACAAAACGAGCGACAAAACGACTCGCCTACCGGTGTAACAACAACAAGCGGATGATCTAACGACGACGACTCACAGCTCAACATCAGTGCAAAGTGTGTAGATACGTACGAATGTGTGGAACCTGGGTCGAATAATACCCGTGCGTCGAAAGAGCAAACTGGCAAGGTACCTGTCACAACGGCATTGGATGCCTGCGCATCCTGCAGTGTCAAAGCAAATACTCGGGCCTGTCCTCCACCGATAGCGGGCTGACCTCGACTTCGGCCTCTGCCTCCTCGTCCTCTCTGAATAGGACCGCCGCGTCCACGGCCTCTGGGTGCACCTAACTGGCGTGGAGCATCGCCTGTGGTAGGTAGTAGGGCTCTCTGAGGAGGGGGTGGTGATGGTGGTAGGGTCACATGCGGAATGGTCGCCGCTCCCTGTCGTCTCGCCGGATAGTCTCTGACAAGATGGTGCGGACTCCCGCACCCAAAACACCCTGGCGACGGCTGCTTTCCCTGGGGATAAAAACCATATAACTGTCCCCATCCAAATCCTCTGCCAGGCCTATCTCTCGGAAAGAATCTGGCGCGCTACCTCTGAGACGGTACATCGGTGCGAATCCTCTTCGGCCCAGAAATGGCCGAAGTCTGTGATATGCGTGCCTCCATCCGTAATGTCGTATCCATAGAAGCTGAATAAGTGTCGTAGTGCTGGGCGCCAATGGCAAGATATAGCTGGGCATCAAGTCCCTGTACGAACCTCTTCACCATCTTCTCTTCGGTATCCACCAAATACGGAGCATATCGGGATAACTGTGTAAACTGGATGTCATACTCAGACACTGTCATCCCAGGTGTCTTGACTAAGGCCTCGAAGCTACGAGCTCTGGCGTCACAAACGCTCTCTGGGAGGAAACGAGCTAGAAAGACCGCTGTAAACTCGGCCCAAGTCATAGGCGGTAGACCTGCTGCTCGACCTCTCAAGACTGACTCCCACCATATCTGCGCGAGACCCTCTAGTCGGAAACTCGCAAGCTCTGACCATCGATCATCCGAACATCTCAGCGAACGGCAGATCCTGGCTAAACTGTCAAGGAACGTCTGTGGGTCCTCCGCTGCCTCGGTGCCGGTGAATACTGGAGGTCTCAGCCTCATGAAATCCTGTAGTGAAACCGGGATGGTCACGGCGGTAGTAGTAGGAGCAGGTATCATAGCAGTCTGGGATGTAGTAGGTGCGTCATCCGGCCTCGGTGTACGACTGGCTGCAACTAGGGATCCTATCATCTGACGCAGCTCCTGCATGCCCCCTATCATCTGTCGGAACTCCTCCATACCAGTCTCGAGCCTATCCATACGGCCTGGGGAAGGTGGATCGGTCTGTCCCTGCGGCGTAGGCAAACCACCTGGCTCAGTCCTAGTCTCGGATGAGCCAGCTCGAATCTCGTCTCAGGCGGCAGCCCTCTGTGCCCTCATAGCCTTCGGCGGCATAGTGGCTGGTACAGGAAAAAGGATAATAAGAACAGTGCAATAGAATCATAGGATACACGGAATTGAAGAAGGAATTTCAAACAAGTATATCCTAAAGTCACTTAGGCGGAGTACCGTATCGCAGGTATGCCGCGGACATACACACGCTACGTTACCCTACTTAAGTCACTTACTCCATCTACCAAGGGTCATCCTACACTCAAAAAGGTAAAACCTATCGCTCTGAAACCAACTTTGTCACGACCCGCAGGGTACGGAACGTGACTGGCACTTAAGTTTACGAAACGTCTCAAGACGTCCGTCAAATAAGTAAGCCAAAACCCAGAAACCAAAACCAAATAAGCAAAAGAGTGAAGAAAACCCAATCAATTGAAAGCGAGTTTATCCAATAAGCCATATAAAACCTTTTAAAAAAACATTATCAATTTTTCCGAAAATTTCGGCTGAGTCTCCTTTGTAAATACTGGCCCCCAAAATGGGTACAACAAGAATATATATGAATCCAACAAATAAGGCATCCCCAAGCGGGAGCTAGCTCTTCGCCACAAGGCGGTCACAAATCCCACGCAATATAAAACAACAACATGCAAGATAATCATGAAGGAGCATGAGAAAAACAGCATGTCGACTCAAATGAGCTCGACCCCAAAATACAGCATAAAAAATCCACAAATCTCACAGTCTCATCTCTAGGTCAATATACAACAATACTGGTAGATACAGTAGATGGAGTACACTAGATACAAAGAATATACAAGGTGGTACAAAAATAATAATATAACCCACCTAAAAGCAAAACCTCGAGTCCAGGCAAAAGAAGCAAGTGCGCCCGCCGCTACTGTACTGACGGAGCGGACCTGAAAAAGGCTGTGGCACAACGGGGGTGAGTTGCCAACTCGTGAGTAATAAATAACATCTACACAGGCTATCGAATGCATGCACACAAGCATCCTAGCATCTATAATACAGGTATGGCAGGACATAATAGCAGGTATGTATGCAATATGAATATACTAGCAGGTATGAATGCAATGTGAATCAACTCATGATCTGAATGTGTAAGTATAAGAATCATGTTTTTCCTTTAGGAACCTCTTTTGAAATACCAGCACAATACCACTAGAATCAACAAGAACCTGTGTCCAGCAACGACACCTCAAAACTATCACAAATCTCCTATATCCATGTCATAGTATCTCTGGCCTCAGCCATCCGGCTGACCCATCTCGATATCGCTATCTCGTCATCTCGCGGCCACGGTCGGTATCCTCTGGATATCCGCTGTGCCAAACAGTCACCGGAAGGTAATCCGTCCCCTGCCAGGCTCATCGTCAGCACCACGAGCTTCTTGTCCCGGGGTACCTTACCGGGCCCACCATGTACCCGAGACGGTTCATCCAACTCCTCGAAACGGGTCTCGAAAACCACAGCAAACTCATGGTGGACGACACTTACATCACTAGAAAACCGCAATTTACATATTTAAAAATATAGTGAGTTTAGAAATTTTGCGGCTTTCCCCCGAAATCCAGAAATATCATAAAATCTGAAGAAATCCTCATAAGTGCATATGTCAATGATAATGAATGCATATGGTATCAATAATCAAGTTGCGATGTGTGATTAATAGACTAGGCATGAACAAATAATATGATGAGGTACATGCACATGAATAGCAATCCTACGATTTCATTTTAAGGAATTAAAGGCAATAGCACAAGTTTAAGTATCAATTATAGTAAAAGGTTTCAAATTATAGGTTATCTAGTATGGTGGCATGGCGATTACCAGGGTGTGTGTAAGCATGAATACTGCTCATGCTGCATATAAAAACCATGGCAATGGTGCAGGTGTCCTATAGAATGGGTTCGCATATGTATGTCAATATAAGGCATGAATGTAGCAAATAATCATACAAGTATTACACCCCTAATTACTAACATTACTAAGAATCTTCTTTTTAAGCTACTAAAACTATCGGGCGACTTGCGCCATCCAACGATAGTCCCCCGTAGATGTTACATCTACTCACCGGAATCCCTAGCTAGTCACGTCCAATCACCGCTTTTCCCTTTCGTGCCGCGTCTGACGTCTCCGCGACCGAACCTGGCATTTACATCAATACCAAATATAAGGTTACATACCATGAAACGACGCAAATCCCAAACGAAAATACCAACGTTCACAAGCTAGGTACAACGTGCACAAGGTGCGCGGAACACACGCGAAAATCGCAAAAACTAACTAAAATCGTCGATTTGGTCGCCCGGCAAAACTAAAACCCGAACACACAAATTTCCGCACTCACGCATCCTAAATGTCATAGGATAAGCCAATAAAATCATCAAGATATCAAAAATAATTCATCACATAATTTTATAACAAAAACTAGTAAGCCAGAAATTTGCAATTTGGTGCAAACATCGAAAATTAGCGATAAAGTTAACACAATCCAACACAAACATCCAAACTAACCCACTAGATAGCCACTACACTAATTTTAAACCATTTACAAAGCATCAAACCATAATTCCAACACAACAATCATGCTTCAATCTATTTCCATACACAAACCCCTTTCTTGATTTTTGTCATTAGCAATTACAATGAAAATTTTACACAAGTTTAACTTAGATTAGCATAATATGAAGCCACTTAAGCAAAGTAACCTTAAAGATTGGTTTAGTAGACAACTAGATAGCTAATTAGCTTTAATTAACTAAATAATGGTTTCTAAAACCCTAGTTTAATTTCAACCATGAACTAGAAAAACTAGATTAGGATTTTGCTAAGCTTTTAACACTAAAACCATTTAATTAAAGGAATTTAACCAAAAGAAATAATATGGTGGAAATTATACCTCAAGATCTATGGATCTAGCATGATCATTTGCCTCTAAAATTGCCTCCTTTCCACATGTTTTCAACTAAACTAGGCTTGAGAAGGGGTAGCACAAGGATTTGCTTTGGTTTTGTAAAGAAATTTGTGGATTTTGATGGTTTTTGAGATGAATTTGTGAACAAAAAGAGAGGGGAAAAATGAAGGGGGAGGGCTGCAGGTTTCGGCCAGAGGAGGGAGGAGGGGAATGGTGGGGTGTGTGGGAAATGTCACCAAGTCAAACCCCCCTTAAAGTCAAATACACCATACCTCCAAAATATTATATTTTAAAACCTACACTTCAACTCAATTCATCCCTAACAAAAGAGTTTTAAAACAAAAGAGAGAGGGAGAATTTTCTGCAGTTTGGGCCAGCCAAGGGAGATGTGAGGATGTGTGTGTGAGAGTGCACAAAAAAAATTATGCAAAAAGACCCCCTACAAGTCCAAAATTGCAAGTTTAAGCTTAAATTCAATAAATTTCGTTTTCTATCATAAAAATTAGTTAAAACATAAAATAAAATACTAAAAATTTATGTTACAACTAGATTTTAATTAACATGATTTTAAAGCTTAAATTTATCCCATTTAAATTTGTATTTATCGCTAATTTAATGTATTTTCTTACCGGCTTAAAATAATATTAAAAATTGAAAAATTAGGGAAAATTTTTAAACGACCAGAATTTCATAAGTAACTCATTTGCTACTAAAAACTGGCAATTACCTATCCAAATTAGGTATAATTAGTCCTAAACTGCAAAATAACAAAAAGGACGATTTACGGAAAAATACCGAATTTTCACCGATTTTCAGGAAAACACCGAAACGACTTTTCGCTACACTTAATATGTGTATATGTTTCTTTTAGCATATCGCGAATACATATTGATAGAGCCCATAGGATCTTGCTTGACTACTAGCGTTGTGATGGCAGTCACACGAGTGGGGGCTGGGTAGTCTATAAGCACATCCTTTTTCAGGTCCCTAATCGTAGGATTATCGAGACAGGGCAACGATACTCCAGAGTAGACTAGTGTGTACGCTTCTCATCCCAGCAGGGGAAATGGTCTGTCCCACAGCCATTAGTATGATGTACTGGAGATAGTATACAAGTGCTCGTTGGGTTACAGGTACACCGGACAGGACTCGCAGGGAACTGTTGGTTGGTATAATACCCGTCGTCAGTTAACAGTTCCCAGGTGACATGAGTACAGCATAGTCCGCAAACTTGACACTGCTGCTTCATCTCGAGTGTGTTCCCACTGTTCTTAGATTGCTACCCTACCACGGCTCAGAGTAGTCGTGCAAACTAGTAGCAATTGGATGCTGTCCTGAAGCACTTGGAGGCAGTGGCAGTTAGAAAGGATTCGTCTCTCCCGGTATTGGGAGTTGATATCGCACTGTGTTTGGAGAGTCATTACGCAAAGTCCTTGGCTAGGGCAAACGAGATTTACAGGGAGGATTTCCAGTAGCTTCTCAAGGTGTAATGGGCTTCACTCCGACACGACTTATACCGCCTTTAGGGGACTGACGCTTGCCGCCCCCTAGGCCCGATATGCGATAGTATTAGACAAACAGACCGGACTGTACGGACATTGTCACATCAGGCTCAGTAGGAGTTCGGATGGGTTTCCTTATCGGCCTTCTTTTCGGCATCAACCTGGGGACCGTTACGTACAGCTAGTACCGCTTGCGGCCTGTGGTTAAACCCACTGCCAGCGTAGTGTTGAGTCTTTAGAGTCCCACACAGAGAGCTTCCCTGGTTCAGGCGAAACGATATAGAGGTCGTATGGTTTTACAATAGGGTTCGGACATATACGTGTACTTATGCACGTATGATGTTCAGACAGATTATACTAGCGGGTTTTAGTTTAAGCCAGATTCTAGTATTGGATTATTGGATTAATACAGTCTAAGTATTTCCGTGTTTTACGGATGGGAGGGGCATTCTCGTAATTAATCGAGAAGCTTCTAGAAGATAGGTGACTCATTTAGATTTAATTCATTTATGAATTAAACTAAATGAGGTAGAGAGCTTATGTGTAAATTGCATTAAATGAATTAGTAACTCATGAGATGATTTTTTCCAAATGAGTTAATGAAGCATTTATTGCTTAATAACTCATGAGATGATTCATTGATTGTATTAAATGAAGCATAGTTGTAATTATCATATATGATTTATTTGATAAATGATTATGCTTCATAAAATATAGAATTGAGTTATAATTCATTTTCATTCTCACATACACACTTTCTCTCCTCAAGCTCTCCTCTTCATCAACCTAACCCTAATCCTCTCATGTGTTGAGATCCCAAGGGTTAGAAAGACTAATTAATCCTTAATCCATCTCTATATCCTCTAGGTTACTTGGATTAGCAATCCTAGCCACTTAGTTACCTCAAGTGAGAGGTTAAAGCATGGAGAAGGAACTCTCGGGTGGATCTTCTATCACATCGAGCAGGCCGACGAGGAGTTGAACAACAAGAACAAGAAGCACTAGTATCTTGAGGTATAATCATCTATCATAGTAGTTTAGCACTTCTAGATAGTTTGTTAGTTAGGGTTTAGCAAAGATCCGTAATGTTGGTTGATGTTAACTTAAACAAAATGATTGTTTTACCTATTCCGCCTCCCCGCATCATATGGGGTGTCTAACATCGACTTACAGTCTTCGACGAGGGAGGCCGGAGAGCGAACTTGTTCGAGGCAACCGCGACGAGCTTAAGACAAAGGTTGAAGACCGAAGGACATGGATTGATCGGTATAACCTCTCTAAACTCTTTATAGTTAATTAGTATAGGGTTAATGGTACGATGCGTAGTTTAGGGTTCCGTTAGCGCCATGTTTTAAAAGTTTTTGTTCCGCGTTTGGCCACGAATTGATGGCCGGGGCACTGGCGTAGCCTTACATGGTATCAGAGCCAACCCATTAACCACATACTAGATGGTTTAGACAATGTTAAAGTATCAAAATCGAAACAACCCCAAACAATACCCGATGCATTCCAGTTTCTGTCGAATTTTAAAGTGTCTTCAAAAATTATTTTAGCAACTTCTGAAGACTACTTAGGTGACCACTAGAACATACCCCAAACACGAACCCAATCCAACAAATTTTGGCCGAGCACATTGCTCATATTTCCGAGTTGGCCGGTTTTCTGGGAGCTTCTGGGTTTGAAATTTTGGGTTTAGTCTAGTCTCTGGAATGTTGGTTCAGTGGTATTGCTAATTTAGCCCAGTTTGGATATGGTTTTATCTAGTTGTTTGGGGCTATTCGGGGTTATTTCGAACTCGATATTTCTGACACTGTTTAAAGTTTACAGTACATACATTTCTATCTGGGACCGTGAATGTCATTTGAGCGGTACAACTTGTCTAATTGCTATAGTCCTTTTAGACGGGTTTGCGAACGTGACATTCACGTTGATGTTCTGTGTTGTGCTGTGATGCTGCGGATTCATCGTGGTGGATAGCTTGCGTGCAATGTTAGTACAGTTTAGTTTTATTTGTACATTTGATATCACGGGGCGAGCGTCCGACATGTGGACTGCCATCACTGTCTGTTTGTATATTATTTGTTTGGGGCACGATCGAGTTGAGGTCGATGTCACCGTTGTACATATTTTCTTTTCTGTACTAGGATTACCCCGCGATGGAGTGCATGGATAGCTGGGTTCTAAAGGGCAACGGGTCCTCATCTCATGGCGTTGAGAAGGAGGTGGCCTCACTCTAGAATTGACGGGCTATTCTCCGCACTCGTAGGGGGTACAGGTTGACCCAAGGAGGGGTGCTTAAGTTACTGGATTCCGTGAAGTGCCGGGTGGCCCAATCACTTTGATGAAAGGGGCTTCCTCATTTCTGGTTTTGGCGGGTAACTTTCCGCGCTCGTAAGGGTCTAGGTTTTTATTATACAGGCTATCCATGCGACCAGGGGAACATCAGGTTTCACTTGCTGCTAAAAGGAAACCCGGGGCTCTCAGATTATCTGTATTGTTCTATGATGCTTATCTCTTGTTTGTGATGTTGCATTTATCACGCATGGAGAGATTATTATATATTGTTATATATATACTAGTAGATGTTTATGTTTTACACCCGCGTTAGTCCAGTCCCCGCTGTGTCGTTAGTTAAGTAACCTAACGGGTGATGACGGGACCCAGTGGCGAATGCAGATGGCATATACGTACATCATATTTTCGTTCTTTTCTGGTGTGATTAATTGATGGGACTGCGTTGATTCAGATTAATGCAAGGAAAACAAACCTATTCGATGTTGTTGGAACAATTTTAAAAAAGTTGTTATTACAAAGACGTTTTCTTTTGTTTTGCACAGTGGTATTCGGTTATGAATATCCAGCACCTCATTCGACGAGGCAAGGGCCGAGATCCCTTAATCGGGAGTGACCACTTGGACAGAGGTTTGTGTCAGGGTAATAACTTCACTATAGTCGATTACTTTTTTCTTTGCATCACGGTATTCAGTTGGAATATCCTGCACCTCATTCCATGAGGAAAGATCCGAGATCCCTCCACCTGGAGTGACCCTTTTAGCAATGGTTTTCTCCACTATATATTTGTAAAAAGCTATCTGGTTCGTTCAACGATATCAAGTTCATTACGTTAAAGATTTCTTGCTAAAAACCATTCGTAGCCCTCCGTCATTTCAGACGGGTAGCACTTAGTATTCATGATATGTTTGTTGGCCTTCATCAAGGCATAGTGTATGGTAGCTGCTTGTTACTTTTCTGTTACATAGATAGATGTGTTGGTTTGAGACAGTCATACAGCCTTGTTGACCTTTGTCAAGGGACAGTACGGGTGGGTTCAAATTAACCTGGACAATGACGGGCAAAACTTGACATGTGACTTATGATTTGGTGACATTCGTCAAGGTCATAAGAGTATGGGGTAAAAATCATATCGGGAGTTTCAAACATACAGGAAACTTGCAGGCATGCGCATACCTTCTGGAGTATGATAACGTCAGTGGATTCCATCAGGTTACTGAAGCGTTACCTTAGCGCCCTGGCCAACTCCCGTGGCCAAATGCGGAACAAAAATTTTCTTGCAAACAAAACTTAGCGCTAGACTAAACCCTAAAACCGGATCTTTCAATAAAACTAACTAGCTACACTAGGAGAGCTATCTACTATGATGAGGAATTCTTACCAAACGAACCAAGTCCTTCGGTCTTCGATCTTCATCCTTAGCTCCTATTAGCCACCTTGAACTTGCTTGATCTTCTTTCCTTGCTCCGTCGGTCCTCCGGGATCGAGCTTGTTCTCTGGCCTTCCTTGGTCCTTGATGATCCACCCAGAAAATATGATCCATGGCTCTAGCTCCTAACCAAATAGCTATAAGGAGCAACTAAAGAACTTGGGTTGCTAAACAAGTAGTCTAGGATGTAGTGGAGGGTGTCTAAGTGTTTGCTATCTCTTTTCTAACCTCTTCACTTGTTTCTCAACACATGAGAATGTTAGTGAAGAGGAAGAAGATGAAGATGGAAGAAAGCAATAGGAGGGAGGAACTCAACAAAAATGAGAGCTCAAAGAGAAATGAAGCATGAAGTGAAAGAAAATCACACACCTTGGTTTTGTGAGTGAATTCTTTCAATAAACAATTAACAACCATGCTTCAATACTAACTCCAAATGAATTATAAATTCATTTGTGAATTATTAAAGCATGGTCATCACCATTCCTCCCATACCTTTTACTTTACACCTCATTCCTAATTATTAAATAAAAGGAAAATACATAATGAGGTGGCCACCTTCTAGAAGGAAATCTGTAGTAAATACGGATTTCAGTCTACTGTACAAATATACCGGCAATCAGATAAAAATCCGAACGCCTAAAAGAGATAGAATAACATGAAGAACGTAATACTAGAATATATATATATCGAAATACATATATGTAAATTATTAAATCAATACCTGATTTAATAATCCGGCTCAAACCCGAGCCGGCTAGTATTACAAACTGTCCGATCGAAAATCCGAGTACCAAGTATATCAATCGATCGAACCCTGCACATATCCAATACGGCTAATACAGCATTTTGCCTGGATCAGGGAAACCCTCTGTGTGGGACTCTAAAGACTCGACAGTACTCTGACAGTGGGTTTAATGAAAAGCACGTCAGCGGCACTAGCTGTATGTAACGGCTGCCAAGGTACCTGTCGTAAAAGAAGGCCGACGAGCAAACTCATCCGGATCTCCCACTGAGCCTATCCATGACAATATCCGTACAGTCCGGTCTCTTCGTCAAAGAGTATCGCATACCGGGTCTAGGGGATGGTGAACGTCAGACCCTAACAACCTGATAAGTCATACCGATGTGGCTCAGGACCAATCCGGGAAACTACTGACCAACCTATCAGTTAATCCCAAGTGCCTTGGCGAAGGTCTTATGGTCCTGACCAATCGAATTACAGTACGATATCGAATCCCTATACCGGGAGAGACGAATCCCCGACAATCGCTCACTGCCTCCATGTGGCTCGGGACGGAACCCAACCAAAACCTGTTTGCACGAATCGGTAGAGCCGTGGTAGGGTAGTGATCAAAGTTCAGTGGGAACTCACATGAGACAAATGCCGATCTCGGGTCCAAAGACTAACCTGTACACATGTCACCTGAGAACTTCCATCTGACGATAGGTATAGTACCACATGGATGTTCTCGGCGAGTCCGTCCAGTGTACTCATACCCAGTGAGCACCTGTATACGATCTTAAATGCATCAGACCAATGGCTGCAGGACCAATCATCCCCCCGACGGGGGTAGAAACGTACACACCAGTCTACTCTGGAGTATCAGTGCCCAGTCTCGATACTTACTCGACTGGGGACCATTTATGGATGTGCTTATGGACTACCCTGCTCCCACAAGTATGATCGCCATCACAATGCGGGTAGTCAATCAAGATCCTAGGGGCTTTATCAACATGTAACCGCAATATGTAATAACGAGTATGACATATGCCATGTTAAGATAAAGACAAACCACTATCGTATACTACCGGATCGAGTCTTTATCAATATGTGCAAGCTAGATATAACAACAATACAAATAAATACACACATCCCGATAAAGACAAGTCAAATAATATACTATAAGACTGAGCAAGATTTTTCTGTACATACATATCCCTAGTGTCCATATGTATACATATACAATACTGGCCTCTAGGGCATATACATCCAATAATCTCCCACTTGCACTAAAGGCCAGTAATTGGCATACCGAATACCCAACGTCTGCTCTAAGGCCAGCTGCTAGTGTACCGCATACCCAACATCCTAAAAAGTTGCTCGAATTGTGCTTGAGGGAGGGCCTTTGTAAATGGATCCGCCGTGTTGTCTTTCGTATCCACTCTCCGAACCTTGATCTCCTGGCGATCTACGATCTCCCTGATCAGGTGATACCGCCTTATGATGTGCCTGGATTTCTGATGGGATCGTGGTTCCTTTGCTAAAGCTATAGCCCCATTGTTATCACAATACACTGGTATCGGATCAACAATGGACGGAACTACTTGAAGTTCTGCTATGAACTTCTTTATCCAGACCGCCTCTTTTGCGGCATCGCTTGCAGCAATGTATTCAGCCTGCATTATCGAGTCTACGACGGTATCCTGCTTAGAACTCTTCCAACATACCGCCCCTCCGTTGAGGGTAAACACAAAACCCGAGACCGACTTGCTGTCATCCTTGTCACTCTGGAAGCTTGAGTCGGTAAAGGACTCGCCCCTGAGGTCTCCATTACCGTAAATCAGGAACATCTCCTTAGTCCTTCTCAGGTACTTGAGAATGTTCTTTACTGCTGTCCTGTGGTCCTCACCTGGGTCTGACTGATACCGGCTCACCACGCTTAGCGCGTAAGCTACATCTGGTCTTGTACATAGCATCGCATACATTATAGATCCTACCGCCGAAGCGTAGGGTATTATGCTCATGTGAACCCTCTCCTCGTCAGTCTTGGGAGACATCTTCTTGGATAGGGTGATTCCGTGCAATGCGGGTATCTTACTGAGCCTGGAATCTTTCATACTAAATCTCTTTTGTACGGTCTCTATGTACCTGGACTGTGAAAGTCCCAATAATCTCTTGGATCTATCTCTGTAGATCTTGATCCCCAGAATGTACGAGGCATCACCTAGGTCTTTTATGGAGAACCTTTGTGATAAGAATAACTTGACCGATTGTAGCATAGTAATGTCATTTCCTATCAAAAGAATGTCGTCCACGTACAAGACTAGGAACATGACAGTTCGTCCTACAATCTTCTTATAAATACATGGCTCATCTTCGTTCTTGATGAAGTCAAAGTCCTTGACTGTTTCATCAAAACAGATGTTCCAGCTCCGCAGTGCTTGCTTCAATCCATAAATGGATTTGAGCAGCTTACACACTTTCCCGCTGTTCCCACTGTCTATAAAACCTTCTGGCTGATCCATATAAACGCACTCTTCTAAACTTCCATTTAGAAAAGCCGTTTTCACGTCCATCTGCCAGATTTCATAGTCACGGAAGGCAGCAATGGCAAGCAGGATCCTAATGGATTTGAGCATAGCCACTGGAGAAAAGGTTTCGTCATAGTCCACTCCTGGTCTTTGACGAAAACCTTTTGCAATGAGTCTAGCCTTATAGGTTTCCACCTGCCCATCTACACCATGTTTCTTCTTATAGATCCATTTGCATCCAACTGGTTTTACCCCAGATGGAGCAACTTCCAGGATCCACACTTTATTGGTGTACATGCACTCCATTTCAGATTGCATAGCATCCAGCCACTTATCAGAGTCCCTACTGATAATGGCCTGCCTGAAACTAGTAGGACCATCTTCTTCCAAGATACAATCCTCTCGATCCCCATCTATGAGAAAACCGTAGTATCTCTCGGGCGGATGAGAGATCCTACTAGATCTGCGGAGTGGCTGAGGTTCGTCCGGGGTTATTGAATCTTGAGGTTCTGCCAAATCTTCAGTTTCAGTTTGTGGTCGCTGAATTTCTTTCAGTTCTACCGAACTCCCACTTGTTTCTTTTGCAAGAAATTCCTCCCCAAAAGGTGGCATGGCGAGATATAAACACCTTCTCTTCCTCGGTGTGGTAGAACAGATATCCTATTGAATTTTTAGGATATCCCACAAACTTGCATAAAACTGAACGTGCCTCTAATTTGTCCGGATTTTGTATTTTTACATAGGCCGGACAACCACATATCTTAATACGTTTAAGATACGGCTTTTTGCCATTCCATATCTCGAATGGTGTCTTAAGCACGGATTTGGACGGAACATCATTCAATAGATATGCTGCTGTCAAAAGTGCATGTCCCCAAAATGAAAGAGGCAACTCAGTACTACTCATCATAGAGCGAACATATCCAATAGGATACGATTCCTCCGCTCCGATACACTGTTGTGCTGTGGTGTATACGGAGGAGTAAGCTGAGAGAGAATTCCATTCTCTTTTAGGTAACCTTGGAATTCCGTGCTTAAGTACTCCCTTCCTCTGTCGGATCGGAGGATCTTAATACTTTTGCCAGTCTGGTTCTCTACCTCGTTTCTATATTCTTTGAATTTCTCAAAAGCTTCAGATTTGTGTTTCATAAGATACACATACCCGAATCTAGAGAGATCGTCAGTGAATGTGATGAAGTACGAGAACTCACCCCTTGCATGTATAGACATCGGACCACACACATCATTGTGTATGAGCCCCAAGAGCTCTGCTGCTCTCTCTCCATGTCCGGTGAATGGAGATTTAGTCATCTTTCTTTTGAGACAAGATTGACAAGTTTCATAAGATGAAAATTAGAACGTATCCAAAAGTCCATCTTTATGCAACTTGCTCAGTCTTTTCTCTCCGATATGACCAAGTCTACAATGCCACAAGTGGGATTCGTTCACATCTGAACTCTTCCTCTTGCGTGTGTTTTGTACATTGAGAACTGTATTCTGATTTAGAACATAGATATCATTACACAGTGTGCCTTCTGCAACCAATACCTTATGAAGGTAGATGTTCATGATATTTCTATCAAAAACAAAAATATATCCATCTTTATCAAGTAAAGAAACTGATATTATGTTGCATAACATGGAAGGTACATAGTAGCAATTGTTAAAAATCATAGTATTGCCATTTGGCAACACTAGGTGATATTCACCGACGACCGCAGCATTAACTTGTGCCCCGTTCCCTACCCTGAGGGACATATCACCAGGTCCAACTATCCTACTTTTTCTCAGTCCCTGCAATAAATTACATGATCCGGTATCGAGTACCCAGGAGGTAGGACTGACCGAAAAACAGTTCTCAATAACAAGAATACCTAAAGAAGACGCAACAGTACGTTTCTCCTTCGATAGGGTCATTAAGGAATTCAAACAATCCTCTTTCCCATGCTCATACTCATGACCGTTGTCATAAGTTAGAGCCGAACCGACATTCCCCAGCCCCGAATAAGAATTCGGATCGGTCAAGTGATACATTTTATTATCTTGATTAGGGCGTGAAATGGTTGCTACTTGGAGAGAGAGAGGGAAAACATTCAGCGTGCGCTCTTGCAAAATTAGATTAGTTATTAATTTATCTAACCAGGATGGCTCCCACTGCTTCCTCAAATTCTTCTTCAAACCCTAAAAGAAGAACTAGTCAGGATTAATCGCACATCACAATACTTGCTTAACCTTTTAGCAAGGCCGGTGTTGGTACTTCGAGGAAGGTTTTCCAACGCTTTCGCGAAGTTCCTTAATTACATAACTTCTTTTCCTTGGAGGCGTAGCCCCGCTAACACCTTTCTAGACACCTACTTAGTTTATAGTATTGATTGTTAAGTGTGATAATCTCCCGAAAGTAATCCTACTCATTAGTGGGATCGGGATCCAACTATCATTGTGTGATACACTAGATAGAATCCACTCTAGTCACTACACTCCAGAAGGTATGCTGAATCTGCAAGTTTCCTGTATGTTTGAAACTCCCGATGTGATTTTTTTGCCCCTAGGACCCAAGTGACCTTGACTGAGCCAACATATCAAAGGATCCTACTCAAGTTCAACCCGTCATTATCTTGATTGCATTAGACCCACCCGTACGAGTCCTTGACTGAGCCAAAATGACCGCACGACTTTCCTAACCAATCGCATTACATGCTACAGAAAAATATTACATAGCTACTGAACACTACGCCTCGGCTGAGCACGAAATACGTAGCATGCAATACCAATCCGAAATGACGGAGGGCTACGGCTGGGTTTTTGGCGAAAAACCTGTTAACGTAATGAACTTGATTTCGTTGAAGGAACCTGAGTAGTTTTGTAAAAATATAGTGGCGAAAACTTTTGCTAAAGAGGTCACTCCCTGTGAAGGGATCTCGGCACTTTCCTCGTCGAATGAGGTGCAGGATATTCCAAATTGAATACCACGATGCAAAACAAAAATAATCGACTATAGTGAAGTTATTACCCTGACGGAAACTTTTACTCAAGGGGTCACTCCCGGTAAAGGGATCTCGGCCCTTGCCTCATCGAATGAGGTGCAGGATATCCCAAACTGAATACCACTATGCAAAGCAAAAGAGAACGTCTGTAATGTCAGTTTTTAAATCTTGGTTCCAACAACATCTTTTAGGTTTTTTATCTTGCATTAATTAAAATTAATGCGGCCCTATCAAATTTGTAACCTATCACACCAGAAAAGAACGAAAATACGATGTACGTATATGCCATCCGTATTCGCCACTGGGCCCCGTCATCACCCGTTAGGTTACTTAACTAAGGACAGAGCGGGGGCTGGACTAGCGTGGGTGCAAAACATATACAACAGCTACTATAATATATATAAGTATATATATAACATTCGTCCCAGGCATGATAATAAACAACATCACAGATAACATTACAGAATGGTGGATAGTCTTGGAGCCCCGGGTTTCATTTGAGCCGCAAATAAAACCTGACGTTCCCGGTCGTGTGGATAGCCTATGCAATGAAAACCTGTACCCCCTACGAATGCGGGGAATAGCCCGCCAGTTCTAGAATGAAGCCCCCTCCGTCTCAGCGCCATGAGAATGAAGCCTCCTCCGTCTCGATGCTAGGAGATGCGGGCTTGTTGCCTTCTAGAACCTGGCTATCCGTGCACTCCGCCGTGGGGTAATCCTAGTACAGAATATTAAAAAAATATATACAACCGGTAACATCGACATTAGCAAGGTCGTGCCCCAAAATAATATACAAACGGTAAAAACGGCAGTCCACATGTCGGACGCTCGCCCCGCAATAACAAATGTACAAATGAATTATAAACTGTATTTGTAACATTGCATCACATGCTATCCACCACGACAATCCAACCACAATCACAATACAAGCACAGAACATCAACGCGAATATCACGTTTGCAAAACCCGTCTAAAGGAACATATAGCAATCAGACGAGTTTTACCGATCGAGTGACATTCCCGTTCGCAGATAAAAATGAATGTACTGATAATAAAACACGTATCTTAAAATTACCATCGACTAAACTTTCCAAGTGGGCCCCAAGACTTTAAACCAACACTGTAACAAATCTGGGCCCAAAAATAATTATTCCAGAAACCACAATTTGAAAAATAAGAGGCCCAGAAGAAATTTGGTTCACGTGGGCCCCAAAATGGCCGGGGAACCGACGCCAATAGGGGGTTTACGCGGCGGTTCCACGGCGGTTTGGAAGGATCACGTGAGAAAATTTCTTCAGGGGTCTTAAAAAAGCCTGCATGATTTTCTGAGACCATAAAATTGATTTTTCGAGCACGTTTAAAAATCGACAGAAACTGCATGAATTGAAAAGTGGTTTTGGAATTTTTGGTCGATCGTTATTCTAAACACGTTTGAACTAGCTAGTATAGGTTTTATGGGGTTTCTCTGATACCATGAAGGGTTACCCTAGCGCCCTGGCCAACTGCCGTGGCCAAATATGGAACAAAAATTTTCTTGCGAACAAAACTTGGCGCTAGACTAAATCCTAAAACCGGATCTTTCCATAAAACTAACTAGCTACACTCGGAGAGCTATCTACTATGATGAGGAATTCTTACCGAACGAACCAAGTCCTTCGGTCTTCGTTCTTCATCCTTAGCTCCTACTAGCCACCTTGAACTTGCTTGATCTTCTTTCCATGCTCCGTCGGTCCCCCGGGATCGAGCTTGTTCTCCGGTCTTCCTTGGTCCTTGATGATCCACCCGGGGAATATGATCCATGGCTCTAGCTCCTAACCAAATAGCTATAAGGAGCAACTAGAGAACTTGGGTTTCTAAACCAAGTAGTCTAGGATGTGGTGAAGGGTGTCTAAGTGTTTGCTCTCTCTTTTCTAACCTCTTCACTTGTTTCTCAACACATGAGAATGTTAGTGAAGAGGAAGAAGATGAAGATGGAAGAAAGTAAGAGGAGGGAGGAACTCAAGAAAAATGAGAGCTCAAAGAGAAATGAAGCATGAAGTGAGAGAAAATCACACACCTTGGTTTTGTGTGTGAATTCTTTCAATAAAAAATTAATAACCATGCTTAAATAGTAACTCTAAATAAATTATAAATTCATTTGTGAATTATTAAAGCATGGTCATCACCATTCCTCCCATACCTTTTACTTTACACCTCATTTCCAATTATCAAATAAAAGGAAAATACAAAATGAGGTGTGTTCATATCATAATATTGCAATTCATACGCCCCACTTTTATTCATTTTATAAGTAAACAGGTACTCTTGACGCACGTTTGTTGCATATTACAGGATACAGGCTCTTGGATACGAACACAGTGAAAAAGACGAAAGTTGATACAGAAAAGGGACTTTTGACCAACAAGTAGACGGATCCTACTCAAACCTAGACGAAGAACAATTCACAAGGCAATGCATGTCCGAAATGTTAAAGGAAACGGTTAAAAGACCACTACAAATTTCACTGAAGATCAGAAGAAGACTAAGAAGCCAAACAGAGAAAAGTTGTGAAGAACTAAGAAGCCCTAACAACCAAGATGCAGCTCAGAGAAGTTGGTGAGCTGAGCTCACCAAAGGGCCGCGGAACCGCGGCCCAAGCCAACAAATGCCGCGGTTCCGCGGCCATTTAATGCCCGTGTCGGCGCCGACTTCTTGTGTCGGTGCGTCGGTGCGGGTGTTGGGATTTTCCATGGGCATATCTGTAAAATCATGTGTGCGAGAATTTGTAACCCTAGTTTCCCTGTTTTCTTATAAATTGTACTCACGATTCTTTAAAACGCATGCCTCTTTTTCAATCAATAAAATTCAGAATTGTTGGGAGATCTAGAGCATCATTTTTGTAAGTTTCTATTTTTTTCCTGCCTTAGTTATAATTTCATTATTTGCCCTAGATCTATAATTTTATTCTTGCCGTAAATAAGTCATCGCTTGCCCTAGTTAATTTAGTGTAGTTCTTTTAATCTGCAGTAGATAAGTACTTCTTTAGATATAAACAAAACACATTAAAAATAACAAAAAAATGTCATTTTTAGAAGATCCCCTAATGAGCGAGTAAAATCCTCGCTTGTTAGGATTAGGAACAAGGGAGGGAGTGAGAGATGAATATCTCTCACCTCCTTCAATGCGAATACAATTTCATTAGTAGAACTTCATGCACGCATGCATGATCCGCTCCCTACGGCACCCTACCTACGAGGTAACGGTGAATCGTAGTATAAAGGGCCGTACATACATGACGTCCATGAAGGTTGTAGCAATTAATAGGAAAGGACGGGCAAGGATCTAGAGGAAGAAACTTCGTTTCTTCCCAATCATCCTAATCCCCTTTGCTAATAATTGTTATGATTTCTAAAAAGTTTTAATCAAACGGCATTGAAAGAGATGACGATATTAATCTCATCAACCCTACTTTAGACCTAATCCTAACAAGTTCTTTAATATCGTATAAGTTAGTTTTTAAATCAATCAACAAAAACCAAACCACCATCAGAATCAACTCGTAAAAACACAAATCAGAAAATTACACATCTCTGTTGATCGACCCGTACTCACCGGCTAGCTGCAAAGCGATGCCATTTCTGATTACGGTAAACATATTATTTTTGAAATAATCAAATGGCGCCGTGGCCGTGGATGGCGTAATCTTTCTTTTGTGCAATTTCGGGTTGATTTAAATTTTAAAAAATCATAAAAATCAGAAATAGAAAAATACAAAAACATTTTGATCGATTTTTATCTGTTTGAAGGGTTTTATGGTTTGAATCTTGCAGGAACAGCGAAGGATTGCGAATCTGGAAATTTACAGAAGGTTAAACAGAAAAGTGAACATCAAAACAGAGGAGAATTAGTGAACAGTAGCTGCACAATTTTTTTCAGAAGTTGATCTCTACCTTACACCGCGCTTCCGCGGCAAAGGTGGCCCCAAGACCGCGGTTCCGCCGCCTTTTTGACACGTCAGCCTTTCAATTTTGCACGGTTTGATCCCTCATTCTCCCCTCTATAACCTACAATATATCCACTGTGAAAATTTTCTGCAGGAATTCTTTGCGCTAAAAAAATATTTCTTCCCCTTCTAAATAACAGATTTTCTGCAGGTTTCTTTGCGCCGCGCAAAAAATTGATTGCAAGTGAATTTTATTGTTTTGCATAATTTAATCGGACTTTAAGGGGCTAATTGACCAAACTCAGATTGGGTGGGGATTTTATCACCCTTTCCAGGACCCCAGAAAACACCTAAAGCATGTGCATTGACCACAATTAATTAAAAAAATATTAGACTCAGACCTAAGGACATCGAGCTCAATAGGAAAAGGACTAGTATAGGCATCGACCGTTTATCCTAACTGATTTTGCGGTGTCTAGGCTAGTGGTTATTAATTAGGCCCACTATTGTGGTTCCTTCCCACTTACCTGGCCGTACTTGTCGATGAAGAAGCGGTTTGAAGTCCTATTTCTAGCCCTAGTCAGAAGCTGTCTAGCAGACCTAGGTGACCCTAGATCTAGGCCTGATTGTGCATGTGTGGTTGATACATTTATCTCATAAGTCTCTTTTCAAAAACCTCTTTTGCAAAACTCTCACATAAAAAAAAATCTTTTCAAACTTGCAACTTGTCGCTAAGAAAACTTGCAACTCACTTCCACCACTTCCTTTCACTGACATTATCTTACCTCCACATTCTGTCTTTCTTTTTCCTGACTACACTACCCCTTTAGTGTGTGTCACTTTGGACTAGGGATACTAACGCCCGATTAGTCCGTGTTTCGTTGGTACCGACCGACGAACCCTTCGACACCGAAGTCGATATTCCATCCACTTTCTTACCCTCACCTTCAAACTCTTTCACCGAAGGCATGTCGGGATTCAACCCCAACAATACCTTACCGACGGGAAGGATTCCACCTCCTTTAGGTGTGAATAACCCGAACCAACCGCCTGTTGAAGCGCCCACAGGAGTTGCGCTCCAGGATCTCTTTTACCCCGTCCGCACTTCCTTACCTACCTGTCTTTCACCCCCACCGGCAAATGGAAACAATTTTGAAATAAAACCACATTTCATCAATATGCTGCCAAAATTTCATGGTTTGGAATCTGAAGATGCGTATATTTTTATCAATAAATTCCAAAATGTGTGCGCTATGATGAAAACAACCCAATTAAGTGATGACGCTATAAGGCTAAGGGTCATTCCTTTCACCTTATGTGACCTAGCCGAGAAGTGGCTAAACAGCACCGCATCACATTCCATTAGAAATTGGGATGAGTTTGTGAAAGCTTTTCTGAAAAAGTTCTATCCTCATCACAAAACTGCAAGAATCCGCAATGAAATAATTCAATTCTCACAACTTCCTTCCGAACCATTTTGGAAGTGCTTCGAGAGATTTAAGGACCTACTCGTTCAATGCCCTCATCATGGGATCGAAAGTTGGCAACTCTGCCAAACGTTATACGAGGGATTGAACTCGGCAACGAGTCAAGGTCATTTTCTCTCCAAGTCTAGTGACGAAGCGTGGCAGTTTCTTGAGGATCTTAGTGAGCAAACAATTCAGTGGGTGAGTACCAAGACCACATCATCTTCTTCTAGTGGTCAATCTAGGGCAGGCGTACATCAAGTAGAAATGTCGATTGCAATGAAGGCCGAGATGGCCGCTCTTACGAAAAAGCTAAAAGCGATTGAGACCAAAATCTCGTCGTCTTCTCCTGCCCCTGTTATGCCTCCACGAACTGTTTGTGCTTGTTGTGCGGATCCGTCGCACCTAACCAAAGAGTGTCCTTATAATGCATCCACTCAAGGACAGGATCAAGTCAATGCTGCATTTCAGCAACGACAAAGGAACGATCCATACTCTCCGACATACAATCCGGGGTGGAGGAGTCATCCAAATTTCGCTTGGAACCAAAATCAACAATTCCAAGGAAATAACAATTTTCAAAGACCTCCTCCTCCACAACAAACAAGCACCTTCACAAACTCAATTTCAACAGCAACCTTTTCAACAGCAACCTTACCCTAATCAGGTGAACAATTTTGTGCCTAACACTGCTTACCAGCCAAACAATTATGTTCAACCTAATAATGATAAGGTTAGCTCGCTCGAAAGAAGTCTAGATGCGTTCCTTAAGCAATCTACACAGTCTACAGCAAGACTAGAGACTTCTATTCAATCTTTGGTGCAAAACAGTGCCTCACACGATCAAAGTATCAAATCTATTGAGGCACAAATTGCACAACTCAATGCAGCTTTGAGCGAGCACGAAAAAGGAAAACTCCCGTCTCAACCACTGCCCAACCTCGGTCACGCACATGCTGCATATCAACAGCAGAATCATAACGTAAATGCTGTGACCACGTTGAGATCGGGAAAAGTGTTGCAAAACAATGTGGGTATTAACAATGACACCCCTACCGGTGGCCCTTCTTCATCTTCTTCACCTACTTCTTCTTCTTCAGAGCCTATTCTCCACCCTTCATACGGCTCTACGTCTTCTAGCTCGAACGGACCCATTTCTCACAACACGAACACATCTACACGGGGTGCCGTTCCAACTCGACAATCTGATCCGCAAAAATTGGACTCAACCACCTTTCAAAATGTTCCTTTTCCAAATCGATTGAGATCCAATAAACCAACTCCACAGATGGAGAAGATTGTTGAGTTGTTCAAACAGGTTAGCATAAATATCCCTCTTTTGGATGCAATCCAACAAGTTCCTTCATATGCAAAAATTTTAAAAGACTTATGCACCAAAAAGAGGAAGTCGCAAGTACCAAAGAAAGTTTTTGTGGCTAGTGCTATTAGTGATGCTCTTGTGAATTCTTTACCCCAAAAGCAAAAGGACCCTGGGTGTCCTACCATTTCGATAACAATTGGGGACAAGAACATCAATAGAGCACTATTAGATCTTGGTGCGAGTGTCAATTTGCTACCCTATTCTGTGTACGAGCAATTGGGCGTTGGAGAGCTTAAGCCCACTCACTGTACTCTCCAAATGGCCGACCGGTCAATCACCCATCCTAGGGGAGAGCTGGAGGATGTGTTAATTAGTGTAGGGGATTTCATTTTCCCCGTTGACTTTATTGTGATGGATACACAACCTGTCGCTAACCCTCGGAATTAAATTCCGGTAATACTTGGTCGACCATTTCTGGCAACTTCCAACGCCGTGATCAATTGTCGTAATGGTTCAATGAACTTATCTTTCGACAATATGACAATTGAGCTCAATATTTTCAAGTTGGGAAGTCAGCCGGCTGAGCCTAATGCTAGCGTACACGATGTTTGCTCGATCAATGAGATAGCGGAGGAGGACTGTGAGTTCGAGAATTTTTTGTTCGACCACAGCAATGTTAACGCCACTAGTGCGTTCCTCCTAGAATCCGACACAGCTTTCACGGCGGATAACGATTTTGAGTGTTTTACCTTCGTTGACGACTTTGAAGACTTATCACCTGAATTAGAGTCTTTTGCTTTTTCGGATGAGTTAGTTGAACCATCCGACTCTGTCGCGTACACTCGATTCGAACCTTTGATGGAATCCTTCGAGTTTGAAACAGTTACCCCATTGTTACCATCTATTATTTCACCTCCTAAACTCGAATTGAAGCTTTTGCCGTCGCACCTAAAATATGCTTATCTAGGTGATAATGAGACCTTACCCGTCATTATATCGGCCTCTCTAGCTCTTGAGCAAGAGAAGGCTCTTTTAATAGTCTTACATAATAATCGGCAAGCTTTCGGCTGGTCTATGGAGGACATTAAGGGGGTTAGTCCCCTCATAGTCGAACATCATATACACTTGATGGATGATGCCAAGCCGGCAAGGGATCCACAAAGACGCCTCAACCCCATCATGAAAGAGGCTGTTAAGAAGGAGATTGTCAAGTGTCTGGATAGTGGTATCATTTACCCTATCTCGGATAGCCAATGGGTGAGCCCAATCCACGTTGTGCCAAAGAAATCGGGCATTACGGTCATTACCAATGAGGCAAATGAGTTAATTCCCAGTCGCACCCAAACTGGATGGCGAGTCTGCATAGACTATAGAAAACTCAATGCCGCGACAAGGAAAGACCACTTTCCTTTACCTTTCATTGACCAAATGCTCGAGCGATTGGCAGGGCACGAGTTCTATTGCTTTCTAGATGGCTATTCCGGTTACAACCAAGTCCCCATCGCCAAAGAGGATCAAGACAAGACAACATTTACTTTCCCCTTTGGCACTTTTGCTTATCGTCGCATGCCCTTTGGGTTATGCAATGCACCCGCAACATTTCAGCGGTGTATGATGGGGATCTTTTCAGACATGGTTGAAAAGTTCTTGGAGATCTTTATGGATGATTTCTTCATCTTTGGCGACTCCTTCGACGAGTGTTTACGACATTTGGACGCTGTTCTTACCCGCTGTAGGGATAAGAACCTAACGTTGAATTGGGAGAAGTGCCATTTCATGGTCCAAAAAGGCATTGTCTTAGGACATGTCATCTCGCAAAACGACATCGAGGTTGATAGAGCTAAAATCGAAGTGATTTCTAACCTCCCTCCCCCGAAATGCATCAAAGATATCAGAGCCTTCCTTGGCCACGCCGGTTTTTACAGACGGTTCATCAAGGACTTTAGCAAGATCGCTAGACCCTTGACTCTCTTATTGGCCAAGGACACAACTTTTGCCTTCGACTCCACATGCATTGAAGCATTCGAGTCTTTGAAGCATTCCCTCATCTCTGCGCCCAACTTCTCATCTCCCGACTGGACGCACCCTTTCGAAATCATGTGCGACGCATCAGATTTTGCAATTGGCGCTGTTCTTGGACAACACACTAATAAGATGCCGCACGTGATTTATTATGCTAGCCGAACACTAAATGGGGCCCAACTAAACTACACAACAACAGAGAAAGAGTTTTTAGCTGTTGTGTTTGCACTCGAAAAATTTTGACCTTATTTAATTGGCTCTCCAGTCATTGTATATACTGATCATTCAGCTCTTTGCCACCTTTTTGCGAAGAAGGATGCTAAGTCAAGGCTAATACGTTGGATCCTTTTTTTACAAGAGTTTGACCTTGTCATTAAGGACAAAAAGGATGTAAAAACGTAGTAGCTGATCACCTATCACGACTTCCTTCTTCGCCCACGCTCGATCTTCCAATCACTGATGTTTTTCCCGACGAGCAACTCTTGACCGTTTCTTGCGAACCATGGTTAGCCGATATTGTAAACTAGTTAGCCACCGGCCTGATACCTAATGATTGGTCGAAACAGGATAAACTTCGATTTTTGTCCCAAGTAAAGCATTTTTACTGGGATGAACCCTATCTTTTTAAATACTGTTCCGACCAAATCATTCGTCGGTGTGTACCTGAAAGTGAGGTCAAGAGCGTGCTGTCTTTTTGCCACGATCAAGCATATGGCGGGCATTTTGGCCCAAAGAAGACAGCCGAAAAAGTTTTGCAGTGTGGTTTCTATTGGCCACGACTCCTCAAGGATGCTTACGAATACTGCAAAACCTGCTCCCGATGCCAACACTTGTGCCGGATATCGCGGAGAAACGAAATGCCGCTCCAACCAATTTTGGTTGTGGACATTTTTGATGTTTGGGGTATAGATTTCATGGGACCATTTCCTAACTCTTTTGGAAATGTGTATACTCTTTTGGCGGTTGACTACGTTTCAAAGTGGGTCGAAGCTGTGCCCAGCCGAACGAACGATAATAAGATTGTCGTTCGATTTCTTAAAGAACACATATTTTCTCGATTTGGGCACCCTCGGGCGATAATAAGTGATAATGGTTCTCATTTTTGCAATAGGACTTTCGAGTCCATAATGCGCAAATACTCTATCACCCACAAGCTGTCAACGCCATATCACCCCCAAACATGTGAGCAAGCCGAGCTTTCGAATCGGCAAATCAAGCAAATCCTGGAGAAAACGGTTTCTAAAAACCGTAAAGATTGGTCACTTAAACTGATAGATGCACTATGGGCTTTCCGTACTGCATATAAGACCGATCTCGGTATGTCTCCATACCGTCTTGTTTATGGGAAGGCTTGCCACCTCCCAGTAGAGATTGAGCATAAAACTTTTTGGGCTATCAAAGAGCTGAATTTATCTTTAGGAGATGCGGGCAGCAATCGAAAGCTGCAATTGAATGAGTTAGAAGAGTTGAGGGATGAGGTATATGATAATGCCCTAATTACTAAAAAACGAGCTAAGGTGTTCCACGATAAACAACTTTTGCGAAAAACTTTTGAACCTGGTCAACAGGTTTTACTTTACGACACTCGGTTACATTATCATCCCGGCAAGCTCCGTTCCAGATGGAGAGGACCTTTTGTAGTCCGCACCGTTTATCCGCATGGTGCGGTTGATCTTGAAAATTCTGAAGACGGCACCTTATTCAAAGTGAATGGGCATCGACTGAAACCGTTCTTCACAGCGGACCCTTCGGAGGAGCTCCTGTTCTTGTAGGAGCCGATCTACACTAAGTGATTTTCCTCCACTTTCACCCCCAAATTTCTTTTTTTTTCCAAAGCATTGTCTCAAATAAGTTTGGGGGTGTGTGTATAATTTGTAAATATATAATCCCAAAATACCATAAAAAAATTTTGAAAAAAAAAGAATAAAAAATATTTTTGGACCTAATTGAAAATTTTCAGAATTAATAGCTGACATTCTTATAATTACAAATAAAACCCTCATTGTGGAGGGTGTTTTCTACAAATAATCATTCTCTCATCCCCTATTTAAAGAGACCCGAGCCCCTATCTTCTATACCCTAAAAATTTCTTCATCTAAACCAAACCCTAGCGCCGCCACCTACCCTCTGCCGAAAAATTTCGCCGTGCCGCCGCCAATCCGCCGCGATCCCGCCGCATTAGCCACCTCCCGCCGCACTACCGCCGCCGTCTGGAGTCGTCGCCCCCTGAAATTTTCAGGGGAGGTAACTCTGTCTATTCCCTCTCTGTTTCTTGCATACTTTTTTCCGAATAATCTATATGGCACATAAAATGCAATTTGAGAGGGATTTTTCCCCGGTTTTCACACACGAATTGTACGGTAGCTATTTTGCGCATGAAATAGAGCAGAGGGGCTGGAATTTCCTGACCTATAATCACTCCTCTGCGTTTGCCCTACCTGAACTAGTTACCCTGTTTTATGAATCAATGGAGGATAATAGTCTTGACACCTTAGGCTACATTAAAATAAATTGGGGAGATCGCGTAATTCACATTGATAGGGATATAATCCACGAAGTAACACTCATACCTCGTGTGCCCGCACATGACCACCCTTTACACTTTGAGGATTATATGCCCTTGATGGGGAATCACTGCGCTAGAGAGCCGCGTAAGGGTATCCAAGCATGGACCCTTTTCGCTAACGTTCTTACTGTGTGCCGGTGGGCACAAAACAATATCTTTGGTAGTTCGCACAACACGACTTTCTTCACCCCCTCCTTACATGTCGTACACACACTAATGATGAAAAATCCACGGTTCGACATGTGCACCGTATTGCTCCATTCTATAGGTGCGGGGAAAAGAGGTACCATCTACCCATGTCCCATGCTAGTCACCCAACTTTACCTTTATTTCCTCCCCGTCGAGGAATTTGATTCATACATGATACACGGAGTTCCGGTTTGACCACTCGTTGAGGGCGTTACTTCGTCCTACTCTAGACTTAATGATATTTGGTCACGAATGGAACCGGCAGAGAATATTCGCGCACGCACCCCTAGCTCTAGCTCGACATCGAGCGGGGAAGAACTGACCCCTCAAGAGCATGCACGATTGATGCGGAGAACGGTAAGAAGAATTGATTCTTTGAGGGATGAGTTTCGGGCGACATCACGAGATCACGACCGTCGGTTGACGGAAATTGAGAGGGGTATTCAAACCCTTTTGGCTAGAGGGGAACGATCGCGTTCACGCTCATGAGCGAGACGTGGGACTGGGCAGTGAGGGCACCGCTTTGCTCAAGTTTTGGGGAGAAGGTAGTGTATATAGTTATCTTTTGCATTGCATATTTTCATTTTGTATGTATTCTTTTTGCATATTTAATTTCTGCATTGCATCTTTATATAAAAATCATAAAAATTTGAAAATTTGAAAATATAAAAAATTTTAGAAAAAGAAAAACCCATAAAAATTGAAAATTTTCAAAAATTATAAAAATTAATGTATTCAATTCTGGTTAATTGACTTGAGTTTGATAAATAGATTAACTGGGTAGGAAAAACTATATCTTAGACTTAGCAAATTAAAAACCCTAAAAATAACCTTCCTTAGAGTTTAACGGTAGAAAGTATATGTCTTTGTAGGTTATTTAGAAATTGGTAAATATTGGGTTCACTTCTTGGGCTAAGTCGAAACGAAGGAAGAGTTTTGAAACTTTTATTAGAGTATAAGTTTGAAAAATAATTCCTAGCTTAAGTCTAGAGTCTGAAAACATATACCCTACAATTTGCACAATCACGCACCTTGAAACTTGGAATAGTAGAAGAGACCTTGAATTGCTCTTGTCTAAAGTCCTTAGTACGAAGAGAAAAAAAAGGTGAATAGAGAAAAAAAAAATGGACACTGGTTTTTTGATTACTTAAGGCTAAAACATAGAAAAATATTTAGCGAGGGTGTTTCATCACCTAGTGCCTTAGACCAACTGGTTTGGGAGTCACTGCTAAAGCCTTGGGTGTTACAAAACTAGGAAGTACGCTTTAAAATGCTAACGCATCTTATAATCGGTTGTTGGTACCTCAAGAAGTATTAACGGTCGCATGAAGGATGTGTAAGCAAAAATTCACCAATTAATAAGTGCTTTGGACAATGGACGAGAGTACGATTGCTTGATTTGAATTTCCAAGTGTAGGGGTGATATTTACACACACGTGGGGATATGTGATTAGAGTTTAGATAAAAGAAAGGAATGAAGAATAGAACTTGTATATTTAGTAGAGTTGATAGAAATTCCTAAGAGGAGATGAAACCCTAGAAGGAAAACTTAAGAAATGCCGAAAGCTAAGTAATTCTATAGAACATATATAATATTAAGTTAAATAATGAGGAAGTGTGAAGAATATGGGTGGGTAATTTGCGGGTCGACGATAATAGGATTCCTTGTTAGAAAACCTAATTAGAAAACAAAAGTCGAAATAACCAAATTGATAGGATTTTGTGGGTGTAATCCGCTGAAAATCCTCAAGAGACAACACTCCTCCTACTAGGGACACCTAGAGGTTTAACGGCTTGTTGCACGTGCTCAGTGCAATCGCGTTTCCCTGCGAAAGTGCGGCTAGGTTAGAATAAAATAATAAGTTTGCTCGAGGACGAGCAAAAGATAAGTTTGGGGGTATTTGTTCATATCATAATATTGCAATTCATACGCCCCACTTTTATTCATTTTATAAGTAAACAGGTACTCTTGACGCACGTTTGTTGCATATTACAGGATACAGGCTCTTGGATACGAACACAGTGAAAAAGACGAAAGTTGATACAGAAAAGGGACTTTTGACCAACAAGTAGACGGATCCTACTCAAACCTAGACGAAGAACAATTCACAAGGCAATGCATGTCCAAAATGTTAAAGGAAACGGTTAAAAGACCACTACAAATTTCACTGAAGATCTGAAGAAGACTAAGAAGCCAAACAGAGAAAAGTTGTGAAGAACTAAGAAGCCCTAACAACCAAGATGCAGCTCAGAGAAGTTGGTGAGCTGAGCTCACCAAAGGGCCGCGGAACCGCGGCCCAAGCCAACAAATGCCGCGGTTCCGCGGCCATTTAATGCCCGTGTCGGCGCCGACTTCTTGTGTCGGTGCGTCGGTGCGGGTGTTGGGATTTTCCGTGGGCATATCTGTAAAATCATGTGTGCGAGAATTTGCAACCCTAGCTTCCTTGTTTTCTTATAAATTGTACTCACGATTCTGTAAAACGCATGCCTCTTTTTCAATCAATAAAATTCAGAATTGTTGGGAGATCTAGAGCATCATTTTTGTAAGTTTCTATTTTTTTCCTTCCTTAGTTATAATTTCATTATTTGCCCTAGATCTATAATTTTATTCTTGCCGTAGATAAGTCATCGCTTGCCCTAGTTAATTTAGTGTAGTTCTTTTAATCTGCAGTAGATAAGTACTTCTTTAGATATAAACAAAACACATTAAAAATAACAAAAAAAATGTCATTTTTAGAAGATCCCCTAATGAGCGAGTAAAATCCTCGCTTGTTAGGGTTAGGAACAAGGGAGGGAGTGAGAGATGAATATCTCTCACCTCCTTCAATGCCAATACAATTTCATTAGTAGAACTTCATGCACACATGCATGATCCGCTCCCTACGGCACCCTACCTACGAGGTAACGGTGAATCGTAGTATAAAGGGCCGGACATACATGACGTCCATGAAGGTTGTAGCAATTAATAGGAAAGGACGGACAAGGATCTAGAGGAAGAAACTTCGTTTCTTCCCAATCATCCTAATCCCCTCTGCTAAAAATTGTTATGATTTCTAAAAAGTTTTAATCAAACGGCATTGAAAGAGGTGACGATATTAATCTCATCAACCCTACCTTAGACCTAATCCTAACAAGTTCTTTAATATCGTATAAGTTAGTTTTTAAATCAATCAACAAAAACCAAACCACCATCGGAATCAACTCGTAAAAACACAAATCAGAAAATTACACATCTCTGTGGATCGACCCGTACTCACCGGCTAGCTGCAAAGCGACACCGTTTCTGATTACGGTAAACATATTATTTTTGAACTAATCAAGGTGGCCACCTTCTAGATGGAAATCTGTAGTAAATACGGATTTCATTCTACTGTACAAATATACCGGCAATCAGATAAAAATCCGAACGCCCAAAAGAGATAGAATAACACGAAGAACGTAATACTAGAATATATATATATCGAAATACATATATGTAAATTATTAAATCAATACCTGATTTAATAAGCCGGCTCAAATCCGAGCCGGCTAGTATTACAAACTGTCCGATCGAAAATCCGAGTACCAAGTACATCAATCGATCGAACCCTGCACATATCCAATACGGCTACTACATCATTTTACCTGGATCAGGGAAACCCTCTGTGTGGGACTCTAAAGACTCGACAGTACTCTGGCAGTGGGTTTAACCACAAGCACGTCAGCGGTACTAGCTGTACGTAACGGCTGCCCAGGTACCTGTCAAAAAGGAAGGTCAACGAACAAACTCATCCGGATTTCCCACTGAGCCTATCCGTGACAATATCCGTACATTCCGGTCTCTTCGTCAAAGAGTATCGCATACCGGGTCTAAAGGATGGTGAATGTCAGACCCTAACAACCTGATAAGTCGTGCCGATGTGGCTCAGGACCAATCCGGGAAACTACTGATCAACCTATCAGTAAATCCCAAGTGCCTTGGCCAAGGTCCTATGGTCCTGACCAATCGAATCACAGTAAGATATCGACTCCTTATACCGGGAGAGACGAATCCCCGACAATCGCTCACTGCCTCCATGTGGCTTGGGACTGAACCCAACCAAAACCTGTTTGCACGACTCGGTAGAGCCGTGGTAGGGTAGTGATCAAAGTTCAGTGGGAACTCACACTATACAAATGCCGATCTCGGGTCCAAAGACTAACCTGTACACATGTCACCTGAGAACTTCCATCTGACGATAGGTATAGTACCACATGGAAGTTCTCGGCGAGTCCGTCCAGTGTACTCACACACAGTGAGCACCTGTATAAGATCTTAGGTGCATCAGACCAATGGCTGCGGGACCAACCATCCTCCCGACGGGGGTAGAAACGTACACACCAGTCTACTCTGGAGTATCAGTGCCCAGTCTCGATACTCACGCGACTGGGGACCATTTAAGGATGTGCTTATAGACTAACCTGCTCCCACAAGTATGAGCGCCATCACAACACGGTTAGTCAAGCAAGATCCAAGGGGCTTTATCAACATGTAACCGCAATATGTAATAACGAGTATGACATATGCCGTGTTAAGATAAAGATAAACCACTATTGTATACCACCGTATCGAGTCTTTATCAATATGTGCAAGCTAGATATAACAACAATACAAATAAATACACATATCCCGATGAAGACAAGTCAAATAATATACTATAAGACTGAGCAAGATTGTTCTGTACATACATATCCCTAGTGTCCATATGTATATATACACAATACTAGCCTCTAGGGCATATACATCCAACAGTTATGCGATGATAGTTGGATCCCGATAACCACTGATGAGTTGGTTTACAACTCGGGTGATTTTAGATGATCTCGACTAATTCTTTTTTCAGGTTTGGAGGAGAATTTGAGGATACAGCGGGTGACATCCTGATTAGATAAAGTGATTAACCATTCTTATCTAGGTTAGAATGCACGCAGAGTGTTTCTTTTCTCTCTCTCTTTGGCAGCGACCATGTCCTGACCCTAGACTATAACTCAGTAACCAAGTTGGCCGAACTTTCTTAAAATACTGGCTTTTGGATTGTCAGAGTTGCATACTTCATTGCCACTCCTACTTTCACCCTTTGCATTTCTCCGGAACATTCCGTATCACTATGAAGGTCCACACTTATTGGATATTACCATCGTATAGTTACATACGAACTCGAAGAAACTTGTTTCAGATTCGAGGATGGTTTCCGGTTATAAACAAAATGAATAGGACTATTCAGTTGTCTTTTCCATTTACCTTCTCTCAGGTTGTGAGGGCTCCTAAGATTAGGAGAGAGTACACCTATTGAGCTTATTGGATAGTCTTCTTATAACCATAGGTAGGTGCCGAAATGCAGGGAAAGAAGAAAACCAATTAGCCTAAATATGGTGTACAGGAGGTAATAAGTAAAGACAGATAAAAGGATTAGAAAGAGGGCAATGTAAATTGCGACTGCTATCATTCATGACCAAACCACGTATTTCATCGCCACTCCTACTTCACCTTTTTATTTCTCCAGAACACCCCGTATCACTTTGAAGATCCACGGTTATTGGAGAATCTGTCGTATAGTTACATACAAACTCGAAGGAACTTATTCCAGTTCGAGGATGGATTCTGGTTCAGGAGAAATAGAATAAGGTTTATTCAGTTGTCTTTTCTCTTTACCTTCTCTCAGGTTGCGAGTGCTCCTAGGATTAGGAGAGTACACCTATTACACTTATCGGATAGTCTTTTTTCAAACCATAGGCTGGTGCCGAACGGTAGGGAAGGAAAAATACCATTTAGCCTAAGGGTGGTATACAGAAGGTAATGAGAAAAGACAAATAAATGGATTTAGAGAGACGACAAGGAAATATAAGGTTACAGTCGTGAATCTGATAATATAAGCGAAATTACTAGGAATACCAGGATACCCCTTCGAAACATTTTCATGTTTCAGTTTCATTATGCGTTGTTAATTGAAAACTGATTTCCCAATTAGATCCTTGCTCCACGGTATGTATTTACCAGGTTTGATTCTCACATCTGTATGGTTTTATAGATGATGAGTTGGAGTAAGTTATTGGGAATTAGGTGATCATCCTCATTATATCGGAATTCGTTGTAATTGGTGATATTTGAGGAAATTGCCTGGATTTTTGCCGGATGGAAAATATATGGTTTTGAATATCCGTTGTTATGCACCAATTTCAAAATGATATATTTGTATGTTTATTTTATAAAGTATGATATAACTTTTTGAAATTATGTCCATGACATTTACCTTGAAGGATTTCCTAAGATGGCAGCAAGGTTTCGGGGGGTATCGTCCATGCCAATTTCAAAAATTTGCCATTCTAGCTAACCCTAACCATAGAATCTTTACTAGAAAATCCGATGAAACGATATGTAAACTACTACATCTAAGTGAATGAGGAATATAACCTTTGTAGACCGGTCCTACACTTCTAAAGCTCCGTCTAGTAGTCCATTCGCTGCGAGTAGAGATCACCCGATCTCTAGTATGGGTTCCTTGGAGAAATGAACAAGCTTGCTCGAAGTCTTCGAGGCCAAAGATGATCTACGTCGAGGAGACTCAAGCTCATGCTATCTCTTCACTAATGGTAGATCGGTGAAGAAAACACCCTAAACTAAATGGATAATAGTAGAGAATGATGAAGTAGGAAGTGGGCTCTCTTTAGATTTATTTTTCTCACATTTTTTTATCACTTAGAAAAAAGCTAGCAAGTATATCTCATAAGGAAGAAGATGAAGTCAAGAGATGAAGAATGAACTTATGAGGTGAGATAACAACCATGGGTGATTTAGTGTCATACACTAACCAATGTAGATATTAAACCATGGCTAACAATAATGGTTAGGTTAATAAATATCTACAAGTAAAACAAAAGGAGTGGACTTGGTCAATGGTTCCACAAGCTTCTCCAAGCTTCAACCATGTGACTTAATTACACTAATTTTGATTTACTTTAAATAAATAAAGCCTTATCATTATTATTAGTATGGTGTGAGTCTCATACACCCATGAAGCAAGTGGCATCAAGCATGACACAATAAAATGTACATTAATATATATCACATATATACTAATGCATACAAGTAAGAAAAAGAAATGTTTAAGTGAGCTAATATTAGTTAATGTAATCTAGTATATCAAATATACAATTATACATTAATTTATTAAATCAACACTTGATTTAATAATCCGGTTATATCACATATAACCGACTAATATCATGTGTATCATTTTATGGAATCAACACTTGATCCGATAACCCGGCTATATCACATATAACCGATCGATAACTCAAATCACGAGAATAGAATACAGTATCACATACAGTATTAATACCGGTCCCGCACATATCACATATGTGCTCCTACTTCGTTTCGCATGAACCAGGAAACCTCTGTGTAGGACTCTAAAGACTCGTCAATACGCCGGCAATAGGTGATGATCATATAAAACACCCACAAGCGGCAAGCGGTCTGCTAAACGTAACGGCCACCCAGGTATTGAGCGTTTAAAAGATCAACAAGCATGCCTGCTCAAACTCCTACGAATCCAATCATTAACACTACCGTACAGTCCGGTCACATCGTCCGATATGTCGCATATCTCGTCGGAGGGTGGTAAACATCAGACTCCAATAACTCGATAAGTCATGCCAATGTGAGGCTCATAACGGGTTGAGAAACTACTGGTAAAACTTACCAGTAAATCTCAGAAACAGTCCTGGCCAGGGACTTCCAGTTATGGCTAATCGAGCACAGCGCAATATCAACCCCCAATGCTGGGAGAAATGAAATCCCCTCCTATCGCTCATTGCCTCCATGTTACTCGGGACTGTACCCAAAAACCACCATTTTGCACGTTCTCTTGAAAGTGGTAAGGTGGAAATCAAAGCACAGTGGGAATCACACAAGACTCTATGACAATCTCGGGTCGACAGACTAACCTGTACCAGTATCACCAGAGAACTGCTATCTGACGTGAGGTATAATACCATCTAGGAGTTCTCAGTGAGTCCGTCCAGTGTACCCAGTCTCCACTGAGCACCCATATACCATCTATGTGTTAGTTATATGTATGCCCTAGAGGCCATTACTGTACATAGGATGTATATTGTAGTGGATGCTGGGACATATATAGGGAGGACTTTCTTGCTCGACATGATAGTATGCTATCTGGTTGCTCTTTGCCTTAACGTGTATACTGATTGTCTCTCTATTACATGTTGGTAAAGCCCTTAGGATGTGTACTTGACTACCTGGACTATGATGCGGATCATACTAGTGGGGATATGGTAGTCCATAAGTACATCCTTCAAAGTCCCTAGTCGTGGGTGTATCGAGACGGGGCATCGATATACCAGAGTAGACTAGCGTGTACCTTCTCGACCCATACAGATGGGCGATGGATGATCCCATATCCATCGGTGTTTGACATCAGAGATGATATACGGGTGCTCAGTAGAGACTGGGTACACTGGACGGACTCGCCGAGAACTCCCAGATGGTATTATACCGCACGTCAGATGGCAGTTCTCTGGTGACACTGGTACAGAGTAGTCTGTTGACCCGAGATCGTCATAGAGTCTTGTGTGGTTCCCACTGTGCTTTGATTTCCATCTTACCACGTCCAAGAGGGCGTGCAAAACGGTGGTTTTTGGGTACAGTCCCGAGTCACATGGAGGCAATGAGCGATAGGAGGGGATTCGTCTCTCCCGGTATAGGGAGTTGTTGTTGCGCTGTGTTTGATTGGCTATAACAGGAAATCCCTGGCCAGGGTTGCTGAGATTTACTGGTAAGTGTTACCAGTAGTTTATCAAATTGTTATAGACCTCATATCGACACGATTTATCGAGCTATTAGGGTCTGACGTTTACCACCCCTAGGCGAGATATGCGACATATCAGACGATCAGACCGGACTGTATGGTAGTGTTACTGGTTGGATTCACTGGAGTGTGAGCGGGCTTGCTCGTCGATCTTCAGATCGCTCAATACCCGGGTGGCCGTTATGTTTAGCAGACCGCTTGCGGCTTGTGGGTGCTTGATATGATCATCACCTGCTGCCGGCGTATTGACGAGTCTTTAGAGTCCTACACAGAGGTTTCCTGGCTCAAGCGAAACGAAATAGGAGCGCATATGAGATATGTGCGGGACCGAGAATAATGCGTGTATGTGATACCGTATTCCATTCTCGCGATAAATGTATCGATTGGTTGTATGCGATATAACCTAGTTATCGATTCAAGCATTGATTCGATAAACCGATACATAGGATACTAGTCGGTTATATGCGATATGACCGGATCGTTAAATCAAGTGTTGATTTAATGATTTAATGTATAATTATATATTTGATATATTACTTTGCATTAACTAGTATCGGTTCACTTTAGAAGGATTTTCTCACTTGGATGTACAAGTTGTATATGTGATATACTTTTTGTGCATTTTATTGTATCATGTTTGATGATACATGTTTACTTGGTTAAGTGTAAAGAATTAAACCATGGTTAAACTTATGATTAGGGTTTTAAATCCTTTTCTCATTTATTTATCTATTTATTCATTTTGGAAAATAGATGGAAAAAGGAGAAAAGAATGGTGGCTTTTTTTTTGTTGTTTAGTGGAAGCTTCATGAAACCTTAACCCTAACCATTCCTTTAACCTTGGTCAATTCTCTACACATAACCATAGTTACAATTATGATAAGGATTGTTTTTCTTTTCTTTTCTAATTAATCTTATGATAATTTTCGTCTTCTTCTTCCTTCAACTCAAGAAGAAAACCTTGACTTCATCAATGGTGGATTGATGAAAAGTGTGAGAAATCCAAACTAAAGTCTACCCACTTCCTATTTCTTCATCCTCTACCTCTTGCCAAGTAGTAGAGTGTGTTTCCTTCACAAGTTTTCATGACTTGGTGAAGTTTGGAGCTCGATCTAGTGATGCTTCGACGTAGATCACCTTCGGCACGTCGTCGACGACCTAGCCCGTCCATTCTCCGATGAAGCCGACGCTAGAGCCCGGATTTGATTTGGACAGCGGAGAGGACCTCATCTCGGAGCCGTGGAGGTGGAGGACCGGATCTACAAAGGTTGTATTTCCGTAATCCCTTAGTTAAGTGTTAACTAGTTTATGTTTTCGCCTAAACATCTAGCCGACGATCCGTAGTCGGGTTTCTCGGCACCGTTAAAATTTTAATTTGGTATGATCGATGCCTTGTGAGATCTCACTAGGGTGCCTAGGAACCCTACAGTGGTATCAGAGCCTAGCTAGAGCCTTAGGCGAAGTCTAGACGGAATTTGAAGTCCGAACGAACCCGAAACCCGATCACAAACTTGCTCTCTGTACATTTTTTAAAAACTGGGTTTTTTCAAAATTAAAAATATGCAGAAAACTCAGCAGGGAATTATAAGAATTACGGTGCAATTTTTTTTCCATGAACAGTACAAACCGCGGCGGAAGCGCGGCAGAAGCCTTGCTTCTGCGGCGGTTCCGCCGCATTTTGATGACGTCATCCTCAATTGATTGCACAGTAACTTCTATTATATTATGCTGGAGTTTCTGGGTATTTTTAAAATTTATTCAAGAGTTGAATTTTCTGGAGTTGTTTTGGGGATTCGGTGTTTCGATCGGGGAGTATCAAATTTTGTCTATGTGGCTTTCCGGATAAATTTTAGAATATGTTAAAAAGTTCGACCGGATATAAATACCCAATTTTTCCCCTGTCGGGAAATTTCCAAGTGTTGGATCTTTCCGTAGTTTAACGACGTTCTAAGTAGTGCAAGTAACGCGATGGACCCTCTAGAAGACAACAAACCTTAACTCGATTATGTGACCGTCTTGAACTGCCCTTTGAACCTTCGGGTTTGGGGCAGTACGGCGTGCCACATGTGAGGCGTTGGTTTGACCCTTCTACGGCTGGACCGTTGGTACTGAGGCACGAACGGAATGTTGTTAGACTTGTTTCATGTGTTGATCTGTATCGGGAAAACTTGGGTGTTCGATTGTTCGATCGGAAAGTTTAACATTTTCTGTTTATCTGGAATGGGATACAATAATTGGAATTCACAATAAGTTATGAGATAACTGAATGAATGTTATAAACATAGCACTTTAGTCTCACTTGATCGGTTGCCACGGAATTTTGATGTGATCAAAAGTCCGTCGCAATCACGTAGCGTACGCGGATACTCGCCGGGTAAACTTAATAGACAGCCTCACTCCATAGCCCTGACCAAGTGACTGTAGGAGAACCCCGTCGCCGAAAGCATCCGTTTGGGTGCTCGCGGTAGCGGTGTTCCGCCTTGGTTCACTTCGTCGACGGCGTCGGGGGTGCGGCCGCCTACTGAAGTTTGCGACGAGCATTCAATCAGGATGTCGGGAATCTTGTTGAATTGCCCGACTTGATATTGAAAAGTGTTTTCGATTTTGAGACTAAAATGCGGGGTTTATAATTGTTAGGCATGCGATGTCTAAGTAATTCATTTGGTCAGGCATGTGATATCTGAGGTGGTTGCGGATTCCAACTGTTGTAGTTTTACACTTTCTTTTCTGTGACCGTAAGTGTAATATGTGATATCGCCGGTTTCGTTGCTATATGTCAACGACAATTGGGATGCGCATATTTACTTACGTTGATGACATGTGATGTTATGTGTTGCTGGATATGTTATATTGGATCGTCGTGTTTGAATAGCCGGGGGTTTTTATGTGAGATGAGTGTTTTTCATTTTCATTCATGTAAAAACTTGTATGTAATATTCTTTTATTGGAGCGCTTCCAGGTTGCGGAAGTTGTCACCGTTTGTATATTATTTACTTTTCTGCACTAGGATAGACCCAAGGAGGAGGGCACAAGTAACCGGGTTCTGGAGTCCAGTGGGAGACCAACTCGAGGAGTCGAGTCCTGGTCTCCTGACTCCAGAATTGGTAGGGTTGCTTGCCGCTCTCGTAGGGGTCTAGGGGTGTGGGTTTGGCTATTCATCACGACCGTGGAATCCGTGTTTTATACTGGCTCGTATTGAAAACACGGACGTCCTAGTATATCCAATATTTCATATGATTCTTCTGCTGCGATATCTGTGATGTGATCATGTGATATTCTGTGATAGATACAGTATATAGTATATATGATATATTATATAGACGTTACTTATGTTTTACACCCGCGCTAGCCCTGCCCCGCTCTGTCGTTAGTTACCTAACCTAACGGTGCACGAGGGGACATCGAGGCGAATGCGGATGGCATAAGTGTACGTCGTATTTATCTGTGATGTTTAGGTACTTAAATGATGGGACTTCATTAATGAGATTAATGAAATAAAAGAAACCTATGATGTTGTAGAATCGAATTTCAAAATAAAACAGGTAGCTACAGTTCTTGCTTTGCACAGCGGTATATGTGATATATCCTGCACCTTATTCGATGAGGAAAGGACCGAGATCCCTTCACCGGGAGTGACTCCTTTAGCAATAACTGGCAGATGCTACACACTCGGTTTGTCTTTTGATTGCTTTTAAGTGTTTTTGCTTTGCACAGTGATATATATGATATATCCCGCACCTCATTCGACGAGGAAAGGACCGACGATCCCTTCACCGGGAGTGACTCCTTTAGTAAAACTAGAAAAGCCTCAAAAGCACTCCATTTCAAAAATCATTTGATTCTACAACGATATCAAGTTCATTACGCAATAGGTTTTCAGAAAAACCTGTCGTAGCCCTCCGTCGTTTCAGATATATACTGGTTAGTATTCGTGCTGCGTTTGTTGACCTCTGTCAAGGCGTAGTGTGCGGTAGCTGATTAGTGCTTATCTGCATAAGCATATGATGTGATTGATTTAGGATAGTCGTACGACCTTGTTGACCTCTATCAAGGGTCGTGCGGGTGGGTTTACTTCAATCAGGAAATGACGGGTTGAACTTGACTAGCAGCCTATGGTTTGTTGACCTCTGTCAAGGTCATAGGACGCTAGGGGCAAAATATTATCGGGAATTTCAAGTGTTGAAATTTGCAATGAGATTGCATACCTTCTATGAGATAGTTGGATCCCGATACCCGCTGCGAGTAAGAGTTACTCCTGGGAGAGTTTTATACATTACAATTAGCCGATCAAGTAGGTGTCTAGAAAGGTGTCAACGAGGTTACGCCTCTGGGAAAACGAGGTTTACATTAATTAGGTTCGTGCGAAAGCACGGGGGACCTCCCTCAAAGTACCGACACTAGCCTGGCTGAAAGATTGGCGAACTTGTAGTGTGTAATTAATCCCGGCTAGTCTTTCCTTTTAGGGTTTGAAGGAAGATTTGATAAAAAGCAGTGGGAGCCATCCTGATTAGATAAAATAATAACCAATCTATTCTTGCAAGAGCGCACGCTGAGTGTTTTCTTCTCTCTCTCTCCAGGTAGCGACCATATCACGCCTTAATCAAGATAATAATACGGAATATTGACCGAACCCTCTTGTTATACTGAGCTGGGGAACGTTGGTCCCGCTCCAACTTATAATTGTTATAAGACAGAGCAGGAAATTGGGGATTACCAGAATTCCCGTGCCGCCCAAACGAAGAGAGTGCATGTTGATGCATCATCTTCGGGTGTGTTCATTACAGAGAACTGTTTCTCAGTAACATTTACGTCCTGGGTATGTGATACCAGACCAGGATCCCAGATATGTAATCTGTTACATAGGGCTACAGATAGGTAGAGAACTGAGAACGGGTGATAAGTTTCATGAGGCAGAAAACGGGGCAAGAGTTGCAGCCAAGTCTGTCGGTCACTGTCACCCTGTATTACCAATACATTGATTCTGAACGAATGTTATTAGATACCGAACCTGATATACAAAATCATATCAGTCTCTTTATTAGTAAAGAAATGATAAAATTTTGTATTGTTGGATAATGTTTTGAACATTTCCTATATCAAAAGTTGATCGGTTCAGGCACGTTATCTAAAAGCATTGACGTTCTAAATCAAACTACAGTTCTTTAGTATACAGAACACACACAAGAGGAAGAGTTCAGAAATGAACGAATCCTTCTTGAGGTATTGTAGACTAGGTCAAATCAATGCGACCCGACTGGCTGAGTTACATTTAGATGCATATTTAAATCAGTTTGAATTTACATCTTGTGAAACTCGCCAGTCATGTCACAAAGATAAGATGACCACAGCTCTGTTTATTGGAAACAGAGAAAGAGTTAGTGAACTCTTGGGATGATACATGTTGATGTATGTAGGTCCCCTGTCTACATATGCCAGGACTGGTTCTTTGTACTTCGTTATATTCTCTGATAATCTCTCAAGATTCAGACATATGTTCCTGTTGAAACACAAGTCCGAACCTTTTGAGATATTCACGGAATATAAGTTAGAAGTAGAGAACCAAAACGGGTATAAGTATTATGTCCTTTGATGTGATCAAGGAGGAGAATACTTGTGCACGGAATTCCTGGACTTTTCTAAAGGAGAATGAGATTCTCTCTCAGCATTACTCCTCCGAATACAACATAGCACGATGGTATATCGGGACGGAGCAATCACACCCTATATGATAAGGTGTGCTCTATGATGAGTACTACTGAGATACCTATTTCCTTATGGGAGTTATGCACTTGAGAAGCTGCATATCTATTGAATAGGGTTCAAATCAAATCAGTTGCCTACCACTCCATATGAGATATGGTATGGGAAGAGCCCATGTCTTAAGCTAGTTAAGATTTGGGGTTGACCGGCCTATATCTGAAAGCAAAATCCGGACAAGCTCGTGGCAAAGTCTGTAATGTAGAACTGGAAAGGTTCCAGCTATACAAACTGCAGCTGATGATTTGATAGAACCAAAGGATTCAGTAGATTCCAACGAACCTCAGCCTCTCCGCAGATCTAGTAGGGTTCCTCACCCACCTGAGAGATACTTCTATTTCTCTATGACAGTGGGAGCAAGGATTGCATTATGAGATGATGACCCAACTAGCTTTGAGCTGGCCATCAGGAGTGAGACTCTGTAAGAATGGCTGGATGTTTATCGATCTGAGATGGAATCCTTATACACCAACAAAGTATGGACTTTGGTTGCTATATCTGAAGGGTTAAATCCCCATCAGAAGCAAGTATATCTTGAGAAGATTACTTGGTGTACATGGAAAAGTTGAGACTTTCAAAGCTAGACTTGTTAAAGGTTTGCATCATTGATCAGGTAAGGATTATGTTGAAATCTTTTCTAAGGATCTATGCTTAAGTCCATCCAGATCCTACTTGCCACGGCTACATACCATAACTACGATATCTGGCGGTTGGGTGCCATGACTGCTTTTCTAAATGATGTTTTAGAAGAGTGCGTCTATAAGTACACAGCCAGAGGGCCTCGTAGACAGTAGGAGCAGCGGAAACGTGTGCAAGATGTTTTATCTGATAAAGCAGGCATCGCGGAGTTGGAACATCTGTTTTGATGGATTAGTCAAAGAAGTTGACATCATCAGAATAGTAGATGAACCTTGTATATACAAAAAGGTAGTAGGGAGTATGGTGGTGATCCTCGTAGAGTACGTGGATGACATACTCTTGATAAGAAAGGAGTTTCTTATGCTACGCTCGATCAATCTCCGCTTATCACAATGATTCTCCATATAGAATCAAAGTGATACCTCCTAAATCCTGGGTTTTGGATCTATGGGATAGATCTAATTGGATGTTAGGATTTTCACTAGTTGTAGTGAGATGGTATCAGTTGATCCTAGGGAGAATCACTGGAAGGGTTCCAGGGTGATAAAGACGACTGAATGTCAGTCACAGGCATTGTCTTTACCCTCAGTGCAGGGACGGTATGTTGGAAGAGTTCCAAGCTAGATACCGTGGCATACTAGACGATAAAGGCAGGATACATCGCTACTTAAGGTGCTACCAAAGAGGCAGTCTGGGTGTATAATAGTTCATAAGATGAACTTTGTTCCTACCATTGTGAGACAATGGATTTGTGGCTTATGCCAAGGAACACCTGTCCCATCAGTGATCCTGACATATTCTAAGGCAGTATCACCTGATCATGGAGATGGTTGATCTTCAGAGTGATCGAGGTTTGGAGAGTAGACTAAGAGGACAAACACAGCGGATCCACTCACGAAAGGCCTTTTCCCAGAGAGAGACTTTTATGGGATGGTTGAGTATGAGATACTGCAACCACTGCTACAGATGGCCCTAGTGCAAGTAGGAGATTGTTAGTTATATGTATGCCCTAGAGGCCATTACTGTACATAGGACGTATATTGTAGTGGATGCTGGGACATATATAGGGAGGACTTTCTTGCTCGACATGATAGTATGCTATCTGGTTGCTCTTTGCCTTAACGTGTATACTGGTTGTCTCTCTATTACATATTGGTAAAGCCCTTAGGATGTGTACTTGACTACCTGGACTATGATGCGGATCATACTAGTGGGGATATGGTAGTCCATAAGTACATCCTTCAAAGTCCCTAGTTGTGGGTGTATCGAGACGGGGCATCGATATACCAGAGTAGACTAGCGTGTACCTTCTCGACCCATACAGATGGGCGATGGATGATCCCATATCCATCGGTGTTTGACATCAGAGATGATATACGGGTGCTCAGTAGAGACTGGGTACACTGGACGGACTCGCCGAGAACTCCCAGATGGTATTATACCTCACGTCAGATGGCAGTTCTCTGGTGACACTGGTACAGAGTAGTCTGTTGACCCGAGATCGTCAAAGAGTCTTGTGTGGTTCCCACTGTGCTTTGATTTCCATCTTACCACGTCCAAAAGGGCATGCAAAACGGTGGTTTTTGGGTACAGTCCCGAGTCACATGGAGGCAATGAGCGATAGGAGAGGATTCGTCTCTCCCGGTATAGGGAGTTGATGTTGCGCTGTGTTTGATTGGCTATAACAGGAAATCCCTGGCAAGGGTTGCTGAGATTTACTGGTAAGTGTTACCAGTAGTTTCTCGAATTGTTATAGACCTCATATCGACACGACTTATCGAGCTATTGGGGTCTGACGTTTACCACCCCTAGGCGAGATATGCGACATATCAGACGATCAGACCGGACTGTACGGTAGTGTTACTGGTTGGATTCACTGGAGTGTGAGCGGGCTTGCTCGTCGATCTTCAGATCGCTCAATACCCGAGTGGCCGTTACGTTTAGCAGACCGCTTGCGGCTTGTGGGTGCTTGATATGATCATCACCTGCTGCCGGCGTATTGACGAGTCTTTAGAGTCCTACACAGAGGTTTCCTGGCTCAAGCGAAACGAAATAGGAGCGCATATGAGATATGTGCGGGACCGAGAATAATGCGTGTATGTGATACCGTATTCCATTCTCGCGATAAATGTATCGATTGGTTGTATGCGATATAACCTAGTTATCGATTCAAGCATTGATTCGACAAACCGATACATAGGATACTAGTCGGTTATATGCGATATGACCGGATCGTTAAATCAAGTGTTGATTTAATGATTTAATGTATAATTATATATTTGATATATTACTTTGCATTAACTAGTATCGGTTCACTTTAGAAGAATTTTCTCACTTGGATGTACAAGTTGTATATATGATATACTTTTTGTGCATTTTATTGTATCATGTTTGATGATACATGTTTACTTGGTTAAGTGTAAAGAATTAAACCATGGTTAAACTTATGATTAGGGTTTTATATCCTTTTCTCATTTATTTATCTATTTATTCATTTTGGAAAATAGATGGAAAAAGGAGAAAAGAATGGTGGCTTTTTTTTTTTGTTTAGTGGAAGCTTCATGAAACCTTAACCCTAACCATTCCTTTAACCTTGGTCAATTCTCTACAAATAACCATAGTTACAATTATGATAAGGATTGTTTTTCTTTTATTTTCTAATTAATCTTATCATAATTTTCTTCTTCTTCTTTCAACTCAAGAAGAAAACCTTGACTTCATCAATGGTGGATTGATGAAAAGTGTGAGAAATCCAAAACTAAAGTCTACCCACTTCCTATTTCTTCATTCTCTACCTCTTGCCAAGTAGTAGAGTGTGTTTCCTTCACAAGTTTTCATGACTTAGTGAAGTTTGGAGCTCGATCTAGTGATGCTTCGACGTAGATCATCTTCGGCACGTCGTCGACGACCTAGCCCGTCCATTCTCCGATGAAGCCGACGCTAGAGCCCAGATTTGATTTGGACAGCGGAGAGGACCTCATCTCGGAGCCGTGGAGGTGGAGGACCGGATCTACAAAAGTTGTATTTCCGTAATCCCTTAGTTAAGTGTTAACTAGTTTATGTTTTCGCCTAAACTTCTAGCCGACGATCCGTAATCGGGTTTCTCGGCACCGTTAAAATTTTAATTTGGCATGATCGATGCCTTGTGAGACCTCAGTAGGGTGCCTAGGAACCCTACACTTTGATGTCAAACAATAATGGAGATGGGGATCATTCATCGCATATCTACATGGGTTGAGAAACTATACGCTAGTCTACTCTGGTATTTCGATGCCCCGTCTCGATACACCCACGACTAGGGACATTAAAGGATGTACTTACCGACTACCATTGCCCCATTAGTATGATCCGCATCATAATCCTGGTAGTCAAGTACTCATCCTAAAGGCTTTATCAACATGTAACAGAGAGACAATCAGTGTACATGTTAAGATAAAGAGTAACCATATATCATGCTATCATGTCGAGCAAGAAAGTCCTCCCTATGTATGTCTAAGCATCTACTATATTATACATCATATGTACAATAATGGCCTCTAGGCATACATATAACTAACAATCTCCCACTTGCACTAGGGCCATCATATAGCAGTGCTTGTAGTATCCCATACTCAACCTTCCCATAAAAGTCTCTCTTGGAAAAAGGCCTTTGTGAGTGGATCCACCGTGTTGTCCTCTAAGTCTACTCTCCTAACCTCGATCCTCTGGAGATCTACCATCTCCATGATCAGGTGATACTGCCTTAGAATATGTCTGGGTTGCTGATGGGACATGGGTTCCTAGGCATAAGCCACAACTCCGTTGTCATACAATGGTAGGAACGAAGTTAATCTCATGAACTAATATACACCCAGACTGCCTCTTTAGTAACAATGTATCCAGCCTTTATCGTCTAGTTTGCCACAGTATCTAGCTTGGAACTCTTCCAACATACCGTCTCTCCACTAAGGGTAAAGACAATGCATGTGACTGACTTTCAGTCGACCTTACCACCCTGTAAGCTATCCAGTGATTCTCCCCTAGATCGATTGATACCGTCTCACTACATCTAGTGAGAATCCAAACATCCACTTAGATCTATCTCATAGATCAAAAACCCAGGATTTAGGAGGTATCACCTTGACCCTATATGGAGAATCAATGTGATAAGAGGAGATTGACCGAGTGTAGCATAGGAAACTCTTTTCCTATCAAGAGTATGTCATCCACGTATAATACGAGGAAGACCACCATACTCTCTACTACCTTTTTGTATATACAAGGTTCACCTGTCATTTTGATGAAGTCAAACACTCTGACTACCTCATCTAAACAGACATTCCAACTCCGCGATGCCTGCTTTAACCTGTAAAGCAACTTGCACACGTTTCCGCTGCTCTCACTTTCTACGAATCCCTCTGGCTGTGTACTTATAGACGCTCTCTTCTAAATCGCTATTTAGAAAAGCAGTCATGACACCCAACCGCCAGATATCGTAGTCACGGTATGTAGCAATGGCAAGTAGGATCCAGATGGACTTAAGCATAGCCACTGGAGAAAAAGTTTCATCATTATCCATACCTGGTCGATGACGAGAACCTTTTACAACATGTCTAGCTTTGAAAGACTCAAATTTTCCATCTACACCAAGTAATCTTCTCAAGATATACTTGCTCCTGATGGGGATTTACCCTTCAGATAAAGCAACCAAAGTCCATACTTTATTGGTGTATATGGATTCTATCTCAGACCGCTTAGCACCCAGCCATTCTTACAGAGTCCCCACTCTTGATGGCCTGCTCGAAACTAGTTGGGTCATCATCTCATGATGCAATCCTCGCTCCCTCTGTCATTGAGAAAACTGAAGTATCTCTCAGCCGGATGAGGAACCCTACCAGTTCGGCGGAGAGGCTGAGCTTCGTCGGGAGCTATTTAATCCTCTTGTTCAACCAAATTATCAGTTGTAGTTTGTATAGCCGGAACTCCTTCCAGTTCTACCTCATGACTATAAATTTCTTTCCAAAATAAATTCCTTTTCTAAAAAGGTGGCATTCCGAGAAATAAAACACCTTTTGTTCCTTAGTGCGGTAGAAGATATTCCCTTGCGAATGCTTGGGATATCCAACAAACTTCCACAGAACTGACC